>JAUPFZ010000009.1:18762500-21162500 GCA_036937285.1 Euphydryas editha
CAATTTTTAAAATCATTTAAATTAAGAAAATAATATGTTCGTCATTGCAAAGTTATGTCGATCAGAAAAATTTACATCTGTCAAAAAGATCAAGCTAACACAAACATATAATATTAATCAATTAATATTATTTATGTTATTATTCAAATGTCATACAGGAAAAGTAGGTAAAAAATAAACGGCTAGTATCAATACTATCAATGTCAGTCAGCTGTCAAAGCTGTCACTAAAATTATGATATAATATGACTTATTTTAAATCAATACAAAATCGATAATCATTTTGATTTATCAAATACTAATTGATGGTTTCGCTATTAATATTACTTTATTCCAATGAACTTTATTGTTTACAACTTTAATTGTGCATCTAAATAGTTTGAGTTAATTTACTAGTACTAACCTTTTTTTTATTCTGTAATCGAATCGATACCCAATTAATGTGATGAAAAATATCTTTCTCATTTTTCTCCGCTTGCAGATTCAGAATTGAGATGGTTTTTTATATTTTAAAACAAAAGAAAATATGACCAATTGTTTAAACCATATCTCTAATTATACGTATTAAATTTTGTCCCACTAATCCCCATCTCCTTTAAGATTTTTTTCCTTTCTTGGAGCAATTCTTGAAAAACTTAAGAAATCTATGTTTGAAAAATTAAAAAAAAAATTATTTATCAGTTTCTTATTCATAAATTTTGTTTTTGAAAATTTAAAAATTTAAGTTAATCATCGAAAAAAAATTATTAATAAAAAATTGACACAATTATATCATTAAAAAATTGACCGTTCTGGTCTTGTGGTGCGAGTAGTCGCCTCAAAGCCGCGCGCCAGCTGGTCGCGGGTTTGACTCCCGCTCAGAACAGATATTTGTGTTCATACTAATATTTGTTTCTGGTTTGGGTATATGTTTTTTGTGGGCCGTCGGTCCCGGTTGATATCATAGACACCTGATAATGATCGTTACTCATGGTAGGGAAATTATCCGCCAACCCGCAATGGAGTAGCGTGGTGGATTAAGCTCTAACCCTTCTTCTATAATTATAGAAAAGAGTCCTTCGCTCAGCAGTAGGTTATTTACATGCTGATACAGTACAGTACAGTACAAAATGAGTTTTTACTTAAAAGTATGTTATATCATATAAACTTTAATAATTTAACTTTTTTTTTTAAACTATTTACGCATAAGAATACGTACTTATATATAATACTTATTATAGAAATATATCGATTTTTCGCCTTATTGTTAGTCACCGAAAGAGGGGTCACTTACCTTAGATTAAAAAAAAAATTAAGACACTATAATTTATTCCAAAAAATGAGATTTCGAATTGACAGTCGACATTTGCGCGCAAAAAAGGACATATTACAGTTCCGATGAAGTCATTCATGTTTTTCAATGGTCGGTCATACTTATTCGACGCTGACTTTCAAAACCTAAGTTAAAATAAACCTCAAGTTAGTTGTCAAACAAGAGTGACCTATTGATGTTTTAAAGTACGTTCCGTATCGATTTACTTTAAATTCGTAATTTTTGTTAAAAATAAACATAAAGTTAATTAAATAAAACTTTGCAATGACCTGTCTTTTATATATATTTTATTTTTAACATTTTTATCACAAAATATTCATAAATATTATATTCGTATTTTCCCTATTTACACTAATATTAACGACATCTCATTTTTTTAAATCAATCATGTCATTTGTTTTTTGTTGAAATTAAAATAAAATCCTTATTTTTTACGTTTTCTTCTATAAAAATAATTAGTAAATATTAGTTAGACATGAAAATGGATATGGAAGATAGAAAGTTTATTTATTTATTAAGGAACTAGTGACCCGCCCCGATTCCGCACGAGTGCAATGCTGATACTAAATATACTACAATATGTCTTTATATACAACGTACACATTTTTTTGTCATTAGACAATACAGACATGATTTTTCGCTATTTATAGGCACGCGCCACCGGCCCCCCGGCCGGTACCGCCGTAACCGCTATGTTCTGCTATGTTATTTATGCCACTATTAATATTATATACATATATTATAAGCCTATATATGTATTATTATACATTTTATTACATGTGACTTAAAGTGAAACCGCTTCGAGAAGCTAGTGTCAATTATAAAATTAATAGTAATCATTATATATAATATTAACAATTTTTGCCTTTCTAAATATATAGGACAAAACTTCAAATAGATTATTTACAAAAAATTTAAAAGTTATTTGTAATTCGTAATTGGTCTCCCTATTAATTCTAAATTTTTATTTACATATTTATTTTCTTTTAACATTAAGTAAGTAAATTAATTTTAAGTAAGCTAGAATTTATAAATAAATGGAAAAGAATTTACTATAAGAAACAAAAGTACAGAAAAGAAAAGAGAAAAAAAAAAAAAATAAATCACACAATACAAATTCAAAGAGGATTTGAACCTAGTTTAACCCTTAGTTTTATAAAAATCTCGTACTATAACCACTACACATTTCGTTACATAATAATTATAACATTACGTAAAAAAGCGATAACTATAAACTATAATAGGCTTGTTGGACACAAGCCTAAGAGCAAATATAATGGATAGGGGCTTATAATGATTAATTATATTATGGAGAAAATAACAAACAATTTTAATTGTTAAAATCGTGAAAGATTAATAATATTTAAAAAAAATAAATTTCGTAAAATATAACCTTTAGTCACGTGCCAGTGAACACCAATCAGAAAACATTACGTCACGCCGTGTGAAACACCAATCTTGCGTGTCATTGACATTTCGATTATCGCTACAGGTTATAATTAGATACTCTTTCGTTCTTAATAAAATTTGGTTTTTAACAACTAATTTCAAGTTTTTGCAAGTTATAATTTGAAAGAATTCACCATGGAATCTGGATTTAGCAAAGCAAACAGTAATAATTTGCCCAGAATCGATGCCGTTATGCTTGGCAATTTTTTCGAGTAGAACAGTGACTTCTGCTCATCTGAATTTCGCAATGTTAAAACTTCCTTGTAAGTAAACATAAGTACAAAATATTAATTATAAGCTTAAATGCTATGTCATATTTCAGTTCGGTACACAATAACTTAATATTTTGACGTATATTTTGCAAGATAATTGATACCTACTGATTTTGAGGTTATATTTACAAAGTATAAAAAAATACAAAATAGTAACAAACTTGTATAATTTCAGGTTTTCGCGAGCTTCATATGGAGATGACGCCATAAGATAGGTCCATCTTAAGCGTGACGATAAATTTTGTACTGTTAAGTGTAAAATGTGTCCTGAACACAGAGTTCACGTAAATTTATATGGATGCACACTGGTTGTTGATGAAGATAATATTATTATCTCCGTTCGATGTCAAGACTGCGTACCTTCACAAGGCATGTAAACAAGCAATAGCTTGCCTTATGTGGGTTCATCGCAGAAGTAAGGAACCATCATGCAGTTCGGTGGAATGTTATTGGAGAAAATCAAAACTGTCTAGAGTTGGTAGTAGCCTAAAATATTTAATGCCAACACATTTAAAAATTACATAAAAAATGGAAAAGTTGCAGAAAAATATTGTGCCCAAATGCAGCTTCAAATGTATTTAACAGGAAAGAAAATTGTTTATTTTGTATAGTGGACCATGATTATAGTGTGAATTAAAAAGTGGAGATTTTAAATGTGCCATTTGATATTGAGTATGTTGAGAATTTGATTGATAAACTATTAAACTTTTGGAAAATTAATATATACCCATTATTATATCAAAGTGTAAAACTATAACATATTTGAAAAAAAAAAACAATCTTAAACTTAGTTTTATTTTATTAAAGAATCTTGCAAATTAATTAATGCACATGCTATGATTATTATCTTGTCAAAAATTTTTACAAATTTGAAATTAATATTGATAAACTATTAAACTTTTGGAAAATTATTAATGTATACCCATTATTATATCAAAGTGTAAAACTAACATATTTGAAATAAAAAAACAATCTTGCACTTTTCCTTAGTTTTATTTTATTAAAGAATCTTGCAAATTAATTAATGCACATGCTATGATTATTATCTTGTCAAGAATTTTTACAAATTTGAAATTAATATTGATAAACTATTAAACTTTTGGAAAATTATTAATGTATACCCATTATTATATCAAAGTGTAAAACTATAACATATTTGAAATAAAAAAACAATCTTGCACTTTTCCTTAGTTTTATTTTATTAAAGAATCTTGCAAATTAATTAATGCACATGCTATGATTATTATCTGGCCAAGAATTTTTACAAATTAGAAATTAATATTGATAAACTATTAAACTTTTGGAAAATTAATGTATATCCATTATTATATCAAAATGTAAAACTATAACATACTTGAAATAAAAAGACAATCTTGCAGTTTTCCTTAGTTTTATTTTATTAAAGAATCTTGCAAATTAATTAATGCACATGCTAAGATTATTATCTCGTCAAGAATTTTTACAAATTTGAAATTAATACATGCATGTGGTCTAAGCAAATAAAATTCATGTAAGCGCCTAATAACTCTCTATAATTATGAATCCTCAAGCTGGCAATCTGTTTAGTTACCTTCGCTTCAGTTTTACTCATTTTCCTTTTTCAACACTTGGGAGGTCTTACTGGTGTAATACTGGATTGATAATAATTGTTAATTTTTTTTAAATTGTATTCAACATGGCCTTTGTTGGTTCTATTTTTTTTTGTCTTCTTCGACTAATTCACTACAATCAGAAGATAATTTAACTTGTAGCCGTGATAGTGAGGGACTATTGGAAGCTACAGATGGTATATACATATAAAGAAATATCACTGTCTGAATGTTCTTCAATAAATATATTTTTTGCAATTTTGCTTATACCACATACAGAAGGACTTAATTTTGTAACGGTTACATTTTTTAATGGGGATGTGGACATGGATGTTACAGAATGTTTCAAAGGTGATAATGCCTAATCAATCAATTTCACATTGGTCTGCACAGCCTTACTTCTGAATTTATTAGTTATAAATACTTGAACAGATTTATCTCTTGACTGTTGACATAACATTTCTGGCTCATTACCTCCCAACTGTTTCAATATCTGAAAAAGAAATACAACAAAATAGCTTTATTATAGTAATAACTGGGTATTTGCCATTTCAAACTTTAAATAATTTAGGTCGTTATGTTGTTTAATATTATACATACTTGAACTTTTATCAGAAGTATCTATAAGAGAAGAACATGAAGTACAACTTTCTTTCAATTCATTCAGACACTCTGCTATTATCATCTTTCTTTGTTTTTTTAATATATATGGTCGTTCTGTCCAGCTGCATGTTCGTTTTCTTCCGTCTTCTTGACATCCAAATTTACTTGGCATACAACTTGGTTTCATATGCACTTGTGATACTGTTCCCTTAATATGATACTTCATATAATTAATCATATCATTTGCCAACTAGAATAATAAAAAGAGTATGTTTGTAACATTAATTAGAAAACTAAAATAAAACGTTACGGATTCCACAAAACATCTAGTTTGCTAAAATTAAGTAATAGACTGTGTTATGTAAAACACTTACATCAAAATGATCTTCACAAAAATACATCAAAAATACATTCATGAAACCGTTGATAAAGTATGAGCATCTTCTCTTCTTGCAAAATTTAGCCACTTTTTCCGTATTTCTTTATTGTTTGGAACATAATTATATAAATAACTTGTCTGGGGTTTTTATCGTCGTGCTATTACACTGGGACACTATACAGTACTTATAATATGAGGAATTCATTTTTAAACGATAAAAACAAACTAAAATATACGAAGACACGATCGCTCTTTATTTTGTTTTAGTGATGCGACTCGAGTCACTTTTACTCGAGTGACTCGAGTTGAGTACGGAAAAAATCATACTCGAGTGAAAAAAATATTGACTCGAGTGAAGTTGGACTCGAGTTATCACTCGTCGAGACAAAGAAGTAAAAATATGTACGAGTGTGACAAGCTGTTAGTAGGGGTGTGCGATAATGATCGATAATTCGTAAGTACTTGATAATTTTTCATGAGATAGTCATCTATAAGTGTTATTCTATAATTTTCATGTTGTGCGATTCAATAATTATTGATAATTTCGTGTTATTCGATAATAATTATTATTCAATAATTATCGAATAACATCGTCGTCGAATCGCGTAAACGTCAGTACTGGAGGCCGGATGCCCTTTATTTTTTTTTTTTTTTTTTTTTTTTTTTTTTTTTTTTTTTTTTTTTTTTTTTTTTTCGTCGTCCGAAAATGTCAGTAATTACTCGAGTCACTCGAGTGACTCTGAAACTACTCGAGTGACTCGACCACTCGAGTGGTACTCGAGTGACATTGCAAAATGACTCGAATGACTCGAGTGGTAAAATTGGACTCGAGTCGCATCACTATTTTGTTTCACGCCGTGGCGTGACGTCATTCAAGACGCCATGATAGTTTTGTGCGTTTTAGACCCTAATTTAAATTGGTTTTTTAAAACGCGAAATTTAAAATGTAAATGCTCGATTAAAAATAAATAAAATTTTTTTTCCATAAAATGCATAATAAGCTAAAGTATTAAGCAGTTATTGAAATTTAGTCAACTAGCCTATTATATTAATTTTAAGCCTATATATTATTGTTATTATTTATTCCACTATTAATATATTATAATGTTTTATAAGCCCATGTATTATTATATATTAATATTATTATTTATATTATTTATTCCACTATTCAATTTTTAATGAAGGTAAAAAAACTACAAATTTCCCAAACAAGTGATAACAAGTAATATGAGATATTATTAATGGTGCCAATTCATTCTCGATGAAAGTATTATCTTTTATAAATTGAAAAAAAAATAGTATTACGAGGTATCGAACCCGAATTGTACATATGAGGTACGGGTTAGATTCCCGCTCGGGATAGATATTTGTATTTGTACAAATATTTGTTTGCGGCCTGGGTGTATTTCCTTGTGGGTCTCCCTACCACGATTGTTATCACAGACCCTGATAACTATCTTTACTCATGGTAGTTAAATTATCCGCCAACCCGCAGTGAAGCAGCGTGATGGATGACGCTCTAAGTATTCTAAGAGAAGAGGCCTTTGCTCAGCAGTGGGTCGTTTATAGGTTGACACAGTACATTACAGTACAGTACAAAATAAATTTTTACCTAAAAGTATGTTTAATATAAACTTTATTTTTTTTTAAACTACATATTTACGCATGAGAATACGTACTAATGATAGAAATAATAATAATTTTAATAATAATAATAATAATAATAATAATTTAGATTGTCGACATGTGGGGTGTTGATTCCACTGAAATCATCCCTATCGTTATATCTGCCAACGGTTTGATCCCGGTTAGCCTCGCTCACCATCTGAGGCAGCTGGGTATCCGTGACGGTTCGCTCGCAGCCAGGATGCAGAAGGCGGTATTACTCGACTCGGCTAGGATTGTCCGCCGATTTCTCAGCCTACAGCCCTAACCCCCGGCCGTTTGATCTCCCTGCCGGGGCGTAATCCTCCACCCGCTTATATTTATCTAAGTAAGTTTATGTAAATTTATTATACTCCTTATATAAGTATTGTATTATATTTATTTATATGTGTATATGTATATCTTGAACGGGTGGAGTGTGGCAATTAAATAATAATAATTTATTCAAAAAATGTAAGTTACAGTTTACTGTACAGTTCAAGACATATATAGGCACAATTTAATATAATTAGGTAAACAATGTGTATTTTTGCCTTCCAAACTAGGCTTAAGCCTGTATCTTGGTCGGCAACGATTCCTTCATTCCTCCTAATGATACACAACTTGTATGATCGCACTGTATCAGCAAATGTTTATAATACAATATGTTTTACCTACAATATTTACAAGCTTATTAAGTTCTTAAGCGATGTGTAGTGTGTTTGTTTGTGTGTGTGCGTGTGAATGTGTGTTTGTATGTTTGTTTGTATATGTGTGTGTATGTGTTAGGGTAAATATTTCAACAATTCTTCAGTCTCATCATATCCAATACTAAGTAAATACTTTTCTGTTAACTTTTTTGCTTCATATTTTGTAAGAGAATGAATGTTAGTTTCTTTATTTATTTTATTATAAAGAACGGCACTGAGAGCTATATAACTCTGCTTAGCCCACGCTGTACGACATTTCACCAGTGGGCAAACCCTGCCAGCACCTTGTCGTCTAACTGCGGATTGGCGATCGTTTTTTAAACTAGAGTGTCGGCGCAAGACCATACGAGTTATGGCCAGTTGTCGGACAGTGAGGACTTTGCATTCGGAGTAAAGTTTTGCTGTTGGAAATGTTCGTTTTTTCCGAGTCATTACTTTTAAAACGGCCCTTTGTGCGCGCTCCAATTTTAGCATTAGTGTTTTATTCGCACCTCCCCAAATCGAGATACAGTGTGATATGATTGATTGGCACAATCCCATATATATGGTGTGAATGGTTCTGGGATCTGCTGAGTTGCGCAAGTTCTTGAAAATGTATATCAGTCTCCTGACCCTTGAGATTGTTGTCTCGATCTGAACACGCCAGCTAAGTCTCTCATCCAAGTGTATTCCCAGGTATTTTACACTTTCGACACTTTGCAGAGCCCTGCAGCCGCACTGACCAGAAACATAGTTTTGACATGTGTGTATAGTAATACCGGTATCCACGTTCTGTGATTCGTTTGCCTTGGTAAGATGAAAACGAACTACCCTTGTTTTGTCTAGGTTAAGTGTTAGTAAATTATTGTCAAGCCAAATTTTGACCATATGCAATGCGTTCTCGGCACATTTTTTAGCATTCTCCCAGTTGTTCCCATGCACCAACAGTGCAGTGTCATCGGCGTAAGTGTATACATTGCAATTTTGGAGAGACAGCCTGCACAATTGGTCAATATAGACAAGGAATAGTGTGGGTCCCAAAATACTCCCCTGTGGAACACCGTAGCAAACTGGTTGTTCATTGCTGACCACGGATCCTATTTTTACAATTTGTGTGCGGTTCGTAAGGTAGCTCGTAAATAAATCAAGACCAATGCCCCGAACACCAATGGATTCCAGCTTCGTTAAAAGAATTGGTACAGAGACGGTGTCAAAAGCAAGATCCAAAAATATACCATAGCACTTCCTTTTGTTATCTATATGGGTTACTAGGCCTTCAGTAAAACTAGACACTGCATCTTCCGATGACATACCACTCCGAAACCCATACTGGTTCCCCGCTAGAATTTCAAACCTGTTCAGATAAGCTCTGAGTGTCGCATTAAGGTAACGCTCCAGGATTTTTGATAAAGCAGTTAATACGGAAATCGGCCTATAGTTAGTCACGTGGTGTTTGCTCTGCCCTTTGTGAATGGGATGTACTATCGCCTTTTTCAGTGCCGATGGAAAGATACCTTGTGATATGCAGAGGTTGAAGATATGTGTAATTGGACGAACTAAGGCATCACACGATCTTTTTAATACACAAGCTGGGATGCAATCCCAGCCCGTGGCACAATCATCTCGTAAGCTCAGAATTAACCTTTTCACTTCCGTCGCATCAATAGGAAGAATAACAAACGAATTGCATATTTTGTTTGAATAGTGCTGGTGATCACGTACGAGAGGTGGTGATGGAAATTTTGAGGCCAGATTTTTCCCTATTTCAACAAAAAAGTCATTTACCTGATTTATTGCAGACATATCGTTATCGGCTAGTTCAAGTAGTTCTGTTGGTGGTGATTTGGATATTTTCGTATTGGTGATTGTCCTAACGATGTTCCACACTGCTCTGGGATCATTTTTAGCTTTTCTGAACTGTTCTTTTTCATATGATGTTTTTAGACTTCTTAGCAAAGAGTTACAAAAGTTTCTATATCTAAAATAGGTTGTCTTTAAGATTGCGTTTTCTGGGTCTTTCTTAAGGTTTAAGTGCATATTGTCTCGATTACGAATACAGCGCAGCAAACCGGGTGTTATCCATGGCTTAATGATTCTCCATTTTTTAGGTACTATTTTGGTGATTTTGTTGCTGTCTATAACATCATTTATAACTTTAATAAGAGAGTTGGTGGCTACATCTGGGTTATTCTCCTCCATGATTATGCTATAGTCTGCATTGTCAAGTTGATATTTGATTCCATCATAATTTAATTTAGTGACGATATTCATACCTATTATAGAAATATATCGATTTGTCTCCTAAGTGGCCGATGATGACCCCTCTGGTCATTTACATTAAATAAAAAAAATTGTATGTGACACAGAATAACACTTATCGCCTATTTTACAGTTTTTACCGCAAAAATCACCTTTTAGATTTCTGCGGCAATAAATTGTCCGTTATTAATGTATGTAGCTGCAACATCAAATTAATAACGAATAATCTCGTCTTCGGTAAGTTCAATGTCAGATTCATCTGAACTAATTGTGATTTTTACACTTAGTTATTAAAAAATATATATTAAATAAAGTCAAAAATTAATAAATGGATTAAGAGTCCTTAACATAAAAAAACTCGATTAGCGTGGCCTCTAGTAGTGGGAGAGTGCGGGGAATGACCCGATGACGGTCGGGCGCGGCCCGCGGCGCACACCCGCCCTTTCCTCAACCGCGGGAATCGCGTGCTCTCGCGCGCGGACTATACGTCTTAATACTCACGACTTAAAAGTGAAAATAGGTTGCGCAAAAAAGTACCTACCTACCGCGATTGACGATTTTTACTCCTCATATTCTTTTCATACTGATGGCCTTATATTAAAATCGGTTCTTTAGAAGTAAACTCTAAAAAAAGAAAAAAAAATTAATACCAAAAAATGCAATTTTAAACTGACAGTATTTGCGCACGAAAAAGGACATACAGTTCCGATAACATCACTCATGTTTGTCGTTACTTATTCGTCGCTGAGTTTCAAAACCTAGCCTCAAAGAAACCTGAACCCGTAACCTCAAGTTAGTTGTCAAACACGAGTGATGCCACTACTCCTATTGATGTTTTAAATTATGTTCTGTATCAATTTACTTTAAATTCGTAACTTTTGTTAAAACTCAACATGAAGTAAATGAAAATGTTTGTAATGACCTGTTGTTTTTAGCGTTTTTATGACAAAATATTCATAAATATTATATTCGCCTCTTCCCTATTGACACGAATCTTAACATGTCATTTTTTTAATCCATCATGTCATTTGTTTTTTGTTTAAATTAAAATAAAATCCTTATTTTTAATAATTAGTAAATATTAGTTAGACGTGAAAATGGATATAGAAGATAGAAAGTTTATTTATATTTATTAAGGAATACTAATATATATTACTATAATATGAGCAATTCTTGTATATTTATAATTATATAAACTGAATCTCGGAAATGGCTCCAACGATTTTTATGAAATTTAGTATGCATGGGGTTTAGGGGGACGATAAATCGATCTAGCTAAGATTCAATTTTAGAAAATGTCGTTTTATCCGTGTTTTCAGACAATTAAAAAATATCATTACAATACGAAGGCAAATTTCGCTGTCATTTACAAGTTTATAGCTCAGGTGGGAATCGGGCAGATTCTAAATCAGAAAACCTGGGTTCGAGTCCAGATGTCTCCAGACCGACTTTTTTTTTCAAGTTTCATTTTTCTTTTGAGAGAAAAACTTTTATTAGGAGCCTTTTTTTATTTAAATAACCAGTTCCAGAAAATATGATTCATATTTCATCAGTATGTAATAATTACTCATATCTAATGCATAAGCCTAGACAAGTTAAAATACCTATAAACAAAAACACAGAAATGAGGTTGGACTTGGTGCGTTGAGTCGTTAAAAATTCACATAATTTTATGAAAAACAGTGCACCCATTTTATTTATGACTTGCTGTGCCTCGCGGTTATACCCGCTTTAATTTGAGAAAAACGTACATGGTACATAATAATATGTTTGTGCTGTGCGTAATTATTGTGTAATTATTGTTAAGTACAGCAAACGAGCGCGCGGTGCGACGCACATAGTTTCATTTGATTTTACATTATCTTCTAAATTATGGGTCCAAATTAAATGCTATAAAATACAAAGTTTGTCTTCATAAAGTTTCCTCGTTGATGTGAGTTTTTGTGAGAGATTTGAGTGTATATGATTCGTAAGGATTCATATGCCTGGCTAATAATAATGCAATAAAATCAACTTTTCAATTTTTGTTATTATTATTTCGTTGCGGAGTTATTTTAAAACTATGATATCTTCTAAGATATTCATTTCAAAAAGAAATATTTTTGATGAGTAACCTATTTATTTGGATAATGATTTATATCATGTCTATAAAACCACCTTCGCAAATAACATTATTTTAGAACAAACTTGACTTTTACTATAATAATGAGTCAACCTTAAGAGATAGATATATGCCGACACGGACTTTTTTACCCGACTGCGACAGAAGGAGGGTTATGTTTTTCGAGTGTATGTATGTATGTATGTATGTCCATTTCTTTGGCACACCCTACAGCCAAAACGGCTGGACGGTTTTTGACATATGAGATTTCGTTGGATTTGTCTAAATTGTAGTAGTGACATAGGCTATATAAATTTTCTAAATGGCGCGAAATATGATTTCGTAAAAAAAATTATAATGTATTTTTTTTTTGTAACTTTTACGCAAGACTTTTACGTATATGGCAAGTTATTCTTACACTAATTATATGAATCTATAAATCTTATTTCAACCTGATGTTAGTAAATTTCCATTGTTAATAAAATTTAAAATAAAGTATTAATATCGCTTTACGTTACTACACTTTCATGTAATTAAAAAAAATCAATGTTTTCAAGTCCGAATTTTAAAAGTAAATAAACAAATTGTTTTATGAATTATAAATATTTTGAAGACAAACTATTTTATTGTAAAAAGAATATAACGGTGTATGAAAAAAATATATAAATAAAATATAAGATAATGATTTATGCTTAATTGTAGGAAAATTGATAGATTGCGAATTGTGTAAAAAATTATGTAATATTATTTTGTTAAAGTAGTGGGATAATGAATGAAAAGAAAATTAAAAATTGTTTCTATTGACCATTAGCTGTATCATCGATAAATAATAATTAGAGATGAAACGGATAGCAGTTTGAATTGAAATAATATATGAATGAAATAAAAAATATGAGAGAGGTATTAACCCCCTTAACTTATAAAAGTATATAAATAAATGTGTTATGATAAATCAGCCGGTTGGAAGCGTAGAAAGAGTAGATATTAAAAAAAAGAAAATATAGATAGATAGATAGATAAATACTTTATTGCAGTCACTAAATTTACAGTGGATATTACATAATGACAGTACAAGATATTCACAATTTAAGTGTGCAAAGGCGGTCTTATTGCTATCAGCAATCTCTACCAGACAACCTTTAATGAAAGTAGGTTTCTTATCAGACTTGGGTAGTGCAAATTTAGGTCCCTAAACCTAGGTGTTTGCTAAATAATAATAATGATACTAGGACTAGCACTTTAATAATATGATATACATATACATTATAAATACATGCATATTTTGTACTGAGTACATAGTAATAAAATACATACATACACATATCTACACATATACAACAAATATATTTAAAATACAAATAATTAATAATTAATCAGTCACTATTATAGAAACAATTATTATTGTTCTTCCACTCTTGCTAAGTAATACTTAAACAAGCGACATTTAAAAATAGCAATTGATTCAGAATGACGAATAGCAAATGGCAGTGAATTCCAAAGATTGACAGCTTTAACCGTAAAGGAATTGCTAAAGTAGCGGGTATGACAGGTTGGCAACTTAAGACGATTGTCAGAACGAGACCGAAGTTCTAAATGACTAGAAGTGTCTGTACCTAGAAAACAGAAACGCTCTTTTAGATAGGAAGGGGAATAGGGATTGTATAAAATAGAGTATAACAGGACTAGCGTGTGGAGGTTTCGACGATATCTGATAGGAAGCCACCTCAGACGAGCCCGAAAGGAGGAGACATGGTCAAATTTGCGTAAGCCGAATATAAAACGAATGCACATATTTTGCAATCGCTCCAGCTTATCTAGCTTTTCTTCAGTTAAATCAGTGAAACAGGAGTCCGCGTAGTCCAAAATAGGCAAGAGAAGAGCGTGCGCCAAAGATATTTTAACTTTAAGAGGGAGAAGGTTTTTCCAACGTTTCAGGCTTCCTATCGAGGCAAACAGCTTGCGGCTTATCTCCGTAATTTGAGGGGACCAAGAAAGAGAATTATCAATTAGGAGACCTAGATTTTTAACACAAGTTGTTACGTTTAAGATGGAGGAATTAAGAGTTATTGGAGGTAAAGTTTTAAAATCAACTTTACAAATTTGTCCCGGACTTCCTATGATAGTAACCTGGGATTTCGCAGCATTCAAACATAGACCATAAGATTTACACCAGTTGGAGATACAACTAAGATCCACATTAATTTTATTGATAGCTCCAGCGATATCGTTCGCTGGAGTGGAAACATATAATTGTAAATCGTCAGCATAGAGATGATACGAAGAAAGGAGGGGTGGAATTGAGTCTATAAAAATCGAAAAAAGTAGTGGTGAGAGGACGCCACCTTGAGGAACGCCACTAGAGAGGTGAACATAGGAAGAGAGTGTATCGTTGGCTACTATGCGTTGCTGACGATTACGAAGGTAGCTGCTGAACCGAGAAATAGTATTAGCAGATAAGCCTATAGATCGTAGGAGAGCTAACAGAATATCATGGTCGACAGAATTAAATGCATTACTAAAATCTAGTAATACCGCTATCGTAAGCAACTTGTTGTCCATATTAAAGCGTATGTCATCGCAAACTTTAACGAGAGCAGTAACAGTGCTATGTCCCGTTCTAAAGCCTGACTGATATGGACTAAGAATACGATTTTTTAAGAGAAAGACATTAAGCTGTGTGAAAACAATGCGTTCAAGAACTTTAGAAAGAAAAGGTAGAATGCTAATAGGCCGATAGTGTGAGAATAAGGAAGGATTATTAATTTTAGGTATAGGAATAACATGTGCATGCTGCCACGCATTAGGAAATGTGTTAGATGATAAAGAAAAGTTAAAGATGTAAGTAAGGACAGGAATAATGTGGTCTAAAACTAGTAGGACAAGTTTGCGATTAATACCATCACTACCAGAAGCATCGGATTTAATCGATAAAATGTGTTTCCTAACATCCTCTGAAGTGACAGGTTGAAGTTCAAAAGGGGTATTGACTTTCAAAGGTGCTGCCCTAATGTGTTTTAAGGTGTCTAATTTTACTCGGTTGTCTAGGGATTTAACCTTAGCAAAGTTATTGTTAAGGGCATCTAAGTCTATACTAGATGATAGATTAGAGCGCTGACGACCAATACCCAGAGATTCCAAGAAACGCCAAATACGAGCAGGACTATTGTTTTTAATGGAATTATCAATAAAGTTCGACTGAGCGTCCCTGCATGCCCTGCTACACAGATTCCTTAGTTTTTTATATTTATTATGATTGTTTTCAGATGGTATGAGTTTGAACTTAGATTTTGCCGCATTGCGTTTTAACATTAACGACTTGATATCCTGCGTTAACCAGGGGGCTGGAAGGTGTTTAAGCTTGACAGGACGCAAAGGAGCGTGTTTATCAAAGAGCTCAGTCAGAAGACTATTAAACACATTTAACTTGTCGTCCATGTTGGGAGCACTTTGAATCGTACCCCAATCGATATTATTTAGGTCCTCCAAGAAGCTGTCGTTGTCAAAATTCTTAAAGCTACGACGCATAGTAATGGTAGGTTTGGCCTTAGGTGGACGCATCCTATATGAAAGGTATACAAGATCGTGATACGAAAAGGCCTCAGCTGGATATTGGCCATGCGTATCCACAAGCTCAGAAGAAGACACCAACATTAAATCTAGTTTAGAAGGAGAACAATTTGGAAATAAATGAGTTGCATTAGAAGGCAGTAATGTGAGATTTGAGCTGCTTATGATGTTAGTAAGTCGTTTGGCACGGCTGTCATTTTTAAGAAGACACGTGTTGAAATCACCCATGATAATTGTGTGATCAACGGTTGGGCTGTATAATTCTAAAAGATTCTCGAAATTTTGAAAATAGTCTATAAGAACGGATGGGCTATAAAAAACACCAAGTAGTAATTTTTTTGTTCCAAACGCTAGTTCAAGAAAAATATGTTCAGAGGAACTAGAGTACTGGGGCGGGGATTTGTCTAAGATGGTAAAAGGAAATATATATAAAAGACTCTCGAGATGTAATAATAATAAAGTTGTTATGATTTGTAATATTTGATTTGAAAATTATACAACTATTTGTGACTATAACTAATTAATTGACTATAGACTAACTACTTAAGTATAAAGTAATAACCTATACAAAATTATTTTCCCGGATTGACATTTATTTTTGGAAGAAGTTGCAAATATTATTTGCAAATATACTCGTATATCGTTTAAAGTTAAGTAAATATTTATCATAATATTCTTATTTTTCTATTCCTTTAGAATAAATCGTAATAATAAGTTAATATAATAATTATGTAGCATTAACTCCAGGGTTTTGTAATAATTGAATACCTATATAATTAATAGGTATATTTATCCGTCATTGACCGAAACATTCATTGTAACATCCAAACTTTAATTGTAATGCTTATTATGTAAAATTGAAATATGTAGAATTTAGTGTAAAAAAAATATTTAAAAATTAAACCAAATTTTTTTTTAAATGCCGTGGAAGGTGTAGTGTACCTATGTATGTAAGCCTCCCTTCTAATATAAATTGTGTTACTCTAATAAATAAATAAAAAAGGATTGATAAACGAACTTTGGAGCAAACAAAACGTCTCATTTAAATCACACATTACTACCCGAAGGATGTAAAAAGGTACATAAGTCGTTCTGTACTTTTCGTTCCGCCCGCGGCGTCGCCTGCTAGTCGCGCGTCTCGCGGTCAACGAGAGTTCACAGCGTGTACGTGATGCATAGACCACGAATTCACAAAAAAAACATAAGTCCTAAAATGTTCTTAAAAAAACGTTTCTGAGATAAATGGTTATATGTATTATATAGTATATAAATAGTGCATTATTAGCTTTAAATCATTCAAGCATTCCAAATACATCGGGTATGTAATTGAGAGAAAACTAAAAGCTAAGTATGTAAATTCAAAACCTATTTTCAATAAATATGTACAATTATATTTATTCTATATAGAAAGAAACAAAATTATTTCTTCTAGTATCTACTCAGATATTATTCATTATGAGCATTTAAGCAATAAAATCAACAATAATAATTTGTTTAGGAAAACTAAAACAAATAATAATAATCATAATTATTTTATATATATAATAATAATCATAACTAATTTGCAACACTGTATGTGTAATAAAATATATTGGTTCTCTAGAACAGTTTTATTTAAGTCGCATATTTAATAATTATAATTTTATGTATTGAATATTTATATTTTGGAAGATTAAATAAAACAAAACTAATTAAGAAATTTTATTAAAATATATAGTTTTTTCTTTTTGTATTAATAGTAATTTTATCTAGAACTCTTTCATAGAAGTATTGATATTTCTTCTCTATAAAAGATACAGCACGATAATTGATGCTATGCTAATTTTGTGAATTGTCTGCAAGGCTTTTTATTTTATTTTATAGCTGAAAAATATATGAAAATAACAATAAATGTTATTATTCTTATTAAGTTTATAGTCATTTTGATATAATTTAAATATTTCACCGACTACTATTATCATACTTTATCAAAATATTTAATTAAAATAACTTTATTCTAGAATGTGAAATAAAAAAAATTTAAACAAATATGTATACTTAGTCTTTAAATAATACAAATGTAAATTAAATTGTTAACATTACATTATATTTTTAATATTTATTAAATAATTTATAAAATACGTACCTTTTATTAAACTAAAAGTTTAACATTTATTTTAATCTCCAAAGTATATTTTTTAATTTATTTATTTTAAGTCGCTTTTAACATCTAGGGTCATTAGCGACTAAAATATATTAACAGTATTTCATAGCAATTAAATTAAAGTATAATAGTTAGTTAATCTTAAAAATTTTACAGTATTTTTATAATCGGTTAGACACTCTTTTAATGTCTTATGAAGATTAACATTACTTCTTTCTGTTTTAACATTGGACAATCAATTAATAAATGTTTTATGTTCAGCTCACTATCATATCTAGAGCATTTATTCTTCGGGATTTTACTGATAAGATGTATATGTGTGACGTAATACAGTGGCCTATTTTTAATCTATTTAAAACTATTTCATCCCTTCTATTGTCAAATTGCAAATATATAGTATTATAGAGTATTATTTATTATTATGCAAGAGTATTTTGTGTTAGTGATGAATCAAAGTTTTTAATAAAAATTTACTACAAAGTTTAAAGATAAAAATAATAATATAAGCAATTTAAAAAATAAATTATGACATATTATAATGTGTCTACAGTAGCTAACATGTAATTTTGTCGAATTTTGACGTGATTTTGACGTTTGAAGAGCGTTTTCAATATTATCGACGAGATAAAGTAATTAAAGCATTTAAACATTTAAAGTAAGCCGGTATACTTCTCAACATTTGTATGTTTAAAGTACATTCCTTATTGGAAAAGTGAAATGACATGACAGAATATAAATAAATAAATACTCTATATCCCAGTGTTATAAAAAGTATCCTATATTTTAATCAAGATCTTAGTCTATATGTATGCAAAAATTTTATTGAAATCCTATTCAGCTGTTTAAGTGTGATTGTGTCACAAACCACCTCAAAAACTTTCGTATTTATAATAAAATATTAATCCCATTTGGATTAAATACATAATCATGCAAATACTAAAAAATGCTGTTATTATATTAACTAAGGTTTAATTAAAAACAATGTAAAATTATATTTATATAGACTTGTAAAGAATGAAAATATTTTTATATTGTCATCACATTTATTTCAAAGAATCAAAACCAAACATTATATTAATTTAATAATACTGATATATTTCAGTGTCCTCTTTAATATTGAAAAAGAACTTATATAATGTATTGTAATATAATATTAATTTATGTTACTATTAATTGTATCGTAATATATATAATTATACAGTTTTTATTTATTGATTGAGTTTTATTTTTAATGCATTGTTTTTTGAATAATAAATTTAATTGCTTGTGTCTAATGTGTTAGTAAATTGTTGAAACTTGATTGATTTATGTAAAATTGAAATTTCTTATTTTTCTTCTGTAAAACTAAACTGTATATTTCCCGAATAAGTAAATAAATAAATTACCCTCATCACAGCCTTTATACCATATATGTAACTAATTGAATAAAAATCTCTTGTATTTTAACAAGTTATATAATATTAAAAATTTTGAAATAAATAAAATTAACATAATATGGCTAATATTTTTATATTGTAATCACATTTCAAAGATAAACAGGAACCAAAAATTACCTTCATCCCAGCCTATAATAATATAATATCTAACTTACTTAATATAGATCTCTTGTATAATAACTAGTTGTTTATTATTTATAATAAGACTAAATTAATTTAAAAAATCAAAAACCCGACTGCGTAAAATACTCTTATTATAAACTAAAAAGAATAAAACATTTTACTAGCTTTCATTTGATACCCATATTGCTACAGTAAGAAAAAAAATTCAAGGGGGGGGGCCACCTCATTCTGCCATTTGCGGGCGCCATTTTGAAAATTTATATAGCCTATGTCACTACTACAATTTAGACAAATCCAACGACACCTCATATGTCAAAAACCGCCCAGGGGTTTGGGCTGTAGGGCGTGCCAACGAAATGGACATACATACATACATACATATACACATACATACATACATACATACATTCGAAAAACATAACCCTCCTTCTCTCGCAGTCGGGTAAAAAAAAGAAAGAAAACTAACATGATATTTGCTATTATTTTGTAATCACATTGATTTCAAAGATAAACAGAAATCAAAAATTACCTTTATCACACCTGTATTATAATATTTAACTTACTAAATATAGTCTCTTGTATAACTAACTTAATATTGATCTCTTGTATGATAACTAGTGGTTATTAAATAATAAAAAAATTGAAATAAATAAAAGTAACATAATATTGCTAACATTTTTAAAATTGTAATGTTTCTTATAATGATATTTTTTTTTCATTTATTTTCAAATTCTAGCTTACTTAAAATTATTTTACTTAATGGTAAAATAAAATAAATATTTAGAATGAATAGGGAGACGAATTACGAATTACAAATAACTTTTTATTTTTTTGTAAATAATCTAGTTGAAGTTTTGTCTTAGTAACAAAACATTTTTGTAATTTCATATCTGTTTTTTTTTTTCTTTGCTTTGACCCGTGTCCATTGTTTGAAATCTCACCCCGTTGCCTCTCTGCTTTTTGAGTTTTCTTTCCTTAAGTCTGTGTTCATTCAGTTAAAAATTATTTTCTTTAATTCAAAATTCAATTATCAATAACAGTCACTTTATAGATTGATAGAAAAATAAAATAAAATAATAATTCATCGCGAGGTATTGAACCCGAGTCGGCCGTACGAGAACATTGTACGCTGACCACTTAGACATCTTGTAGTTGCAATTGAAATATTTCCAAATGAGTCTAACAGAACGCGTGCATGCACAAAGCGGCAACGTCTCATGAATAAGAGGACGTGCTACTCCTCGCGATTGGTATACGTGTAGAAAGACTAACAGTGTTGTGGTATACGAAAATTATACGCAGGGAAGTGCAAAAGTTAAGGACGACATTAGTACCCTGTAATAACTGAAGAGCGAATATCCACAATTTTAAACTTTTTAAAAATATAAGTTGAGCAGGAATATAGAATGCGGAATAGAAATCAATATACGCAGACACTTTTGTAATAAAGCCAGTGGTAGTGATGGACGCCGTGAGTCGGTTTCAAAAAAGGACGCAAAATATCTTTCGTGATTTATATATATATATATATATATACTACTATATATATATATATATATATATATATATATATATATACTACTTACTATTATTATTATTATTATCAGAACGAGTATGACTAGAATTTGTATTTGCCTTTAAGATATTTCTTATATTCACAGATGCATTTTCAATAATGCAATCGATTTTTTTATTCCAATTTTCTTTATAAATATTATTCGCTTTTAACGATTCTCTAGTCTGCATTAAAGATCCCAGTAATTCTCCCGCAGTCACATTGGATCCTTTTGGAGGTGTTGCCAATGAATAGGAGCAGAGCAACCGGAAAACTTGTGAGAATAAAATAGGGTCAGGGTGATTGATCATTTGACCCACATGCACTTCTAGCAATTCCAAAAAATTTCTAAAATCATATGATTGCGTTATTGACTGATTAAAATAAAACATACGATAAAAATGATGAAGACGTAGTTTCCTAGCAGTAACTCTTAACCATTAAGTATGGACGTGGTGTCTCACAGGCTACTCGATGTTTTCGTTTTCTTAGTTTCACCTAATTCCCCCCACTTCCTGCGGTTGAGCGGCTCAGTAGCTTTTGTTTTAGTTGTAAAACTACCAATGAGGGAGGAGATTATGTCTTCCGATGAATATTACGTAAGTAATGACCATCAAAATATTGACCGGAGCCTGTCAGGCTACACGTCCATTTTTGGCTTATGATATATTTTATAAGGGCGATTATATTTATTTCAATTTTGTACTACAAAATGTCAAGAAACAATAAAGCCGGTAGTTCTAAATCAAAACGACCATCAACGAGTACTATTCAAAGCCTTGTGAGAAAAACTTTTTGTACAGGAGATCCATCTTTCGAACAACAAGTGCTTGAGTTGTTGTTAACTTCGGATCAGTCTGACAATGAAGAGAATATTGAAGATTTTTTTTTATTTTTTATATTCGAACGAACTGATATAAAATCATGTAGGTAAGTGACAATGATGAAGATCAGAACCAAGATCAGGACCAGGACCAGGACCTAGAAGCTGACAAAAAACGATCGATTATTCCAGTAGCCGTCGAACAAGGAGATGGCCTATAGTGTTACTATATCGTGTCCTAGATTTGAGTGCCCTGAATCTAAAGCTATAGAGAGGATATTTCCTAAAAAAAAATTGTACGTGTGCTTGTGATGCCTCATGTGCAAAGACGTGTTATAAATACACGATTGTCAAGAGAGCGGAGGTTGACCATGGGTCGAGTTTTAGATAATGATATGGTTACAGAAGATGTGCAGGATCAAGAAACCAGTAAAGGAACCAGAAGAGCATGTAGAATCTGTCCCATGAACAAACATAAGAAGACTACCCATGTTTATGTTGGGTGCAACAAGCCTGTGTGTCTCCAATGCTATAGACTTTTGTGCACTGGCTGCCAATAAATTTACATTATTAGCCTGTTGTTAAAATTTTTTATATTTGTTACCTGAAGGTGGTGTCTTGTGTTTCTTGTTTCTTATATATCATATTTTGAGAAAAAAAGACTCAATTTATTATAGGAATAAGTTTGGCTGTTTTTAATACCTAAATATGTAACCTAAGTAGATTTAGACAGAAAAGTGCCATAATTTTTGATTTTAAAAATTTCTATATTTTTTTAAATACAATTTAATTATATAAGCACGTTATTTTATTGCTAAATCCCATAACTTTATTATTCAATCAGTTTTAAAGTGATTTTATATCAAAGTCCACAGTAGTGTTAAGAAAAAATGACGTCCATACTTAAAGGTTAAGCTGCTTAGTGAAACATTTACGCAAAAAGCTTAAAAACTCACTTCTAGCATATCTTGTGTTAATCTTGATGTCATCAAATACTGATAATTGCAGTGGTCATGTAAAAAATCCATCAATTCTAAAGTAGAACCTAAAGAAATATTTAACCCGGTCAAAGTAATAGCTGTAATAGCCAAATAGTAGGTTTTATGCTTTTCTGCATCGACGGAGTCACCTTTATTTTTATTTTTTATTTTTGTTTAATTTGTTCAATTTTATCTTTAGCGGTCGTTTCCCAATTCCTTATAAAAGTATCAAACTCAATAATAACCTATTAAAAAAATAACTTATAGTCAGTTATAAATAAAAATATATGAAGGTAAGTATTTTAAGAAATAAATAGTGAATATAATAATTTTACAATTGATAGGAACAAACCTTCTTCGAAACATTATCATCATTAGGTCTTAAAGAATCTGCCGGAGTTCTAGACAGCATAGCTTTGATTAATTTGTTCACTCTTTCAATAAAGGTAATGGTACTATCGCAGTCAACTAGTTCAGAACAGTCAGGATCATCTTTCAATAGTTTCATTGCATTTGACACAGACTCAGAAAATAGCTATAAATAATTTATTAAAAAATTGAGTTATCTAAATTAGTGTAGAAAGTACTTTACAAAGGGACAAAAGTTGCAAAGTATTGTGTAAAAAAAGTGTCTAATAAAAAAACATGATTTAATTGATAATAAGTATATTTTATTTAGCATTTCTAATAATTAAATGCAAAAAAGCCACAAGTGGGATCGATCCCTGTCCGCCTACTCGGTAACCAAGCTCACTATCCATTCGGCCACCGCGACGCTCTGGTACGTGATCAAAATTACCGGTATACAAGCTGCGTGTGAAACTTCAAGGCCGTTTTCTCGCAAACCACGGGTCATCTGGTACTTTTGCTTTGTAGGATAGATAACCTTTAGGTATACTACAAACTTGCAAAGTCTCATCCCCAAATAAAATTTTGAGATCGTGCAGTCCCCTTGTTAGTTTCGAAATAATGTATTAGTCATTCACGCATAATTATACCTCATAAATTGTAGATCAGATAATTATCTATGAAAATTGTCCTATTTCTTTTTTCTTTAAGATTTACCATTTCTGAGAAAACGCCATTCCAAAGTTAGCTGGAGCTGTATTCAATACTAGCTGCTGCCCGCGACGTCGTCTGCGTGAACGTTATTAGATTACACGTTGTTACAGAATGCGTTGAAGAAATAAAGGTTCACTGCTCGTTCCCCGTAGGTGATAGCGTGATAATATGTAGCCTATATGTTGACCCGACTTCTTAATAATATTCGTACAAAATTTGAAGTAAATCCATGCAGTACTTTTTAAGTTTATCCCGGACATACATACAGACAAACATAAAAACAGACAAAAATTCTAAAAACTATATTTTTGGCTTCGGTATCGATTGTAGATCACACTCCAAGTATTCTTTAAAAAAAAATATTCAATGTACAATTTTGACTTTCCTACCATTTTATTATATGTATAGATATTTTTGTGAATCATTGTAAATAAAATAAAAGTGTTAAGATAATTTGTAAAGTATGTAGTTTTTGATTTTTATTGATGAAAAAAATCATAAGATAAAATTTATACCCGAATAATTATTTTCCTTTTACCTCGACTAGAACATGAAATTAATATTTAAGTAATAAGGAACTTCGTTCCTATCTGGTGTCCCACGACACCACAGCTTTTTTATTAAAAACTTTGATTCATCACCAACACAAAATACTCTTGGGGATTAAAATACATAGGCAGGTACATAATTATATTTTTTAAATTATTCATTAAATATTAAAAATGTAATGTCAACAATATTATTTATATTTCGTATTATTATCTTATACCTTTATATAAATAATATAATCTCAATATATATATATATATATATATATATATATATGTATATATATATATATATATATATATATATATATATATATATATATATATATATATATATATTGAGATTATATTTGCTTAAAAATTTTTTATTTCACATTCTAGAATAAAGTTATTTTAATTAAATATTTGATAAAGTATGATAATAAAAGTCGGTGAAATAGTCAAATTATATCAAAATGACTATAACTTTAATTAGAATAATAAAAATTATTATTATTTTGATATATATTTTTCAGCTAGAAAATAAAATAAGAAGCCTCGCAGATAATTCACATAATTAGCATAGCATCAATTATCATACTCTATATTTTATAGAAAAGAAATATCAATACTTCTGTCCAAGGAATTAGATGATTCAGAGAGTTCTAGATATAATTACTATTAATGCAAAAAAAAAAATATATATTTTAATATTTGTAAATTCGTTTTGTTTTATTTAATCTTCCAAAAAAATTATATTTAACACATAAAATTATATTTATTACATATGCAACTAAAATAAAACTGTTCTTGAAAGTAGGTTTTGAATTTACATTCTTAGCTTTTAGTTTTCTCTCGATTATATATATTTTTTCAGCTGTAGATAGGTGTAAGACACCTAAAGGAAATTACATCATTCAAACTTAATTATGCTGTACTTTTAAATAAAAAATAAACATTTTTAATTTTTCACAGAAATAAAATTTAAAAAGGTGTAAAATTTACAATTTTTAAATTAATAGATATTTTTGTATTAATAATATTATTATATCGATGAAACGTTGGCGCAGTGGTCACAGAAACTGACTGATGCGCTAGCGGTCGCGGGTTCGATCCCCGCACATGACAAATATTTGTATAGGCCATACAGATGTTTGTCGTGGTCTGGACGTTTGTGCTTGTGTATGTTTCCGGACCCCCGACACAGGATTCAAATCCTACTAGGGGTCGTTGAGTGTGAGACGTTTATTTTATTATTAATATTGTTTATTTGTTATCATCTATTATCAAAGTAATAAAATTTATATGTATAATATATATTTGTAACGACCTAATGAATGAATTGAATGATGTACAATAAAATGTTTATTTTCACAATTTGAAAAAATATATTAATTACGAAATTTCCTACCATTTTTAAATTCATTACTTATTTCTGCGTTACATTTAATTGCTCTAGACGCTAGTAATTCATTTATTTTTATTTGTCAATTAATAATATAATAATTCGACACCTCCGGCGTATAAGGTCGTATACAGAATATGGCAAGTTTACAGTATGGGTATTTAAAGTTTACTTTTCTCACTACTCGAAAACGAGAAGGAAAATTAAATCAAGCTTATAATTAGTGGTGCCTTAAGTCATCTTTAAGCAAACATCATTGATAGGAAATGAATTCTAAATTAAGGATATAATACGGAAATTACATACTTATGACTTTATGCGAAGGGATGCAAGTTTTATATTATTATGTCACGACGAGTTACTGCAATATGCTTGGAGTAAGTTTCTTTACCTTCAAGTTACGCCGGGTTACTACTGTATGCGTGGTAAGAAATTTACATACAAATTGTTACGACGTAATTCTTGGTAGACAAACAATCCAGCTTTGATCACCATAAACGATGGATGAAAAAATTAGACATACTTATAAAAAATAAAGCTATATAAACTAGTAGCAATAAAAATATTTTTTTCAAATCAACTTTATTATAATTTAGTTTGCAATTACCAGCTTAAACTTAAAGACAAACAATTTTACTCCTACATCATAATTTGAGGTAGAAAAACATTATTTAAACTTTAAATAATATAACAACGTAAGGTGTCATAAGTAATAATAAACAATAAATCAGTCATTACACAGTTAGTATCAAAGAGTATATAATAAATTTTTGGATAACAACTTTTAACAATTTTCCATAACAAAAAAATAATATTTTTTTTAGAAATATAATCAGCCTTAAAATATTTTTATTGCTTTTGATCTATTAACTTATTTAATCAGTCAAGATGATGCTTTCAGCTTTATTTGCACTTAATGGTTTGTAATTATGATTAAAAAACGATGGTAATAAAACTAACTTATTTTTATGACAACAAGAAAGTTCTGTGTGAGTACCTATAACAAATAAACTTGAAAGAAACATTATAATTATGTCGTGAGAATTAATTAATCTACAAATTAAAAGACAAATCGATATCCGTATTTTCTTCGTTCATCGTATTACGTGCGTTTGGCAATTTTTCATAATATGATATTCTTTTGGTATTATGCGTCCATGGCAGAGACTTTGTAAGTCCTCATATTTTGCAGTTCTTATAAGCAAATAATCTAAATTACAGCAATCTAAATTATTAAGGGTTTCTTGATTATTAATCCTTCTTGATGAATAGGTTTTTTTGGTAAATAGTAAAGTCATATAATCTTCGTTATATTAAAATATATATTCAACAGCTTTGAAATATATCACTACATAGTATAAAACAAAGTCGCTTCCCACTGTCTGTCCCTGTCTATGGTTTGATCTTTAAAACTACGCAATGGATTTTGATGCGGATTTTTTTAATAGATAGAGTGATTTAAGAGGAAGTTTCATATGTATATAACATGCATAATATAGTAGATAAACACTGATAATTTTAGAGGTTTCTAATGTGATGTAAATAAACACTTTTTTACGCTTACATTGTAAACGCTGGCTGAACCCTACGATATAGATGAAAATAATGTACTAAAGTATTGTGGACCTTAAAAAGGTCTATAAAAAATTCTGCAATGGTATGTCTATATCTTAGGGATAACCCACAATAACCATTTTTATCCTTTACTTTTTAAGAGAAACAATGGCTTATTTACGAATAGATTTTAAGAAAATACACGGGCATAGTGATGATAGCGGGATAGCGAACATCATTTTACACACCAAAAAAATATTATGATTATGATATTATGATTAGGCTCTGTTTGTTAGTGTTAAGGAATATTTCAAAGTTTTCTTACGTCTAGATTCAACCTTTGTACTGGTATGAGTATTACACACTTCAATATACTTAGCTATGTAATCCCACTGTAGTGTATGTAAGTATGTATGGTCACCAAGCTTCCAAAACGCATAAAAAATATTCTCACGTTGCTGAGAATTGAACTTCTGATGACATTTAAGGCGACATGTTGAAGTAATCGGAAGTTTAATCACATTACCATCTCTATAGAAGCCGTCTTTTTTGGCTATGTAGGCTTTACCTAAATTCTTAAGACATTTTCGTTTTATATCTTTCCACTCATCTCGTAGCTTGAGCCATTTCCAAATAGAAGATGGTGTACCCTCAACAGACAAACAAGGTGAAGAAATAAAACTAGAGGCGTCACTATGCTGAGGTGTGTCAGCTCTGCTATTAGTGTTTGATAAATAGATATTCGAATCTGGCACCAGGCTGTGATCACATGGAGAAGCACGAGTGACCTCTTCGACTCCAAATGGTTCGCTTAAGGGTGAAGGAACAGGTGTTTTATCAATTTGAGATTTTCAGATTCCAAAGCCACATTACTCAATTGTTTCACCATTCTTATAGTCTTCTTATAGTCTTCATGTCTTGATTTGAGCTAGTATTATATGTTATTTAATGCTAGTCATACTTCTTGGGAACTTTTTTTGACATCATCGACCTCGAGCATTGACTTGTACAAATTCCAGTTATGCTCAGTTTCCAGTTGAACAGGTGATTCTAAAAAACACACAATTACATTTCATTTACTACTACAACTTATTAATGGTACAAAATATTAAATTTATTTACGATTTTAGCAAATAAAAAATGTCAGTCTTATTTAATATTGAGTTCGAAGCATAACGTTGTATGATCTACATACGACTATAAGAACACCGTTTTGGTTATTTAATAACGACCGAACGACGCATATTGTCGTAAGTTGTAGTTACGACCGACCCTTAACTATTTGATAACAAAATAACGCATAACGTTATAAGTATAATATTAATAAGGGCCTGTTTCACCGGTTGCGGATAAAGTTTCGAATAGTTACCCGACGTATAACGGTTATCATCAGATAAGAATTTTTTTCTGTTTCACCATCAAACTGCCCGCTAAATTAATTGGCAGTTAACTTTATTTGACGCATAAATTTGACGGTGCGGCAACAGCGCTTTTTTACGTTTTGAAATTCGACAAAGAGTATTGTGATACGAAAATAATTTTGAAAACTTAAAAATTATATTAATTTTGTATTAAATACTGTATAAATTAACTTGCGTAGTATTGTTAAGTGAAAATTTACTATAAAAGTAAGAAAATTTGATTCTATAATTAATAATTATGTTTGGCTTTCGAAATGTAAGAGAGTAATAAACGAACACCTATTTGACATTTACGTTTGACTTCGATTTAAGATTGAAAAAATTATTTAAAGTTTTGTTATTATATAGTTGCTCTGTAGTCTATTTTTATCAAAGTACATATTTAAAATGAAAAGTGTCGAAACAAAAAGAAAAAAACTTTAGTCCGAGCTGTGCTATATAACATGTGGTGGTCTAAGCAAATTATAGAAATATAAATAAGCATATTAAGAAAAGGTAATATAAGGATATATTAGGAATCTTTATTATTATAGACCGTATACAACTTTGAAAGATGCATCAATCAATAATTATCTTTTTAGATAAGTTAAAAGAAAAAGAGCCAAAAGAAAAGACTGTAAAGGAAAAAATTCTAAAAAGAAATATTTAATTTGAAGAATTAGAACAAAAATTAATTAACAGACTTTTTTGAAAAATTGTTTGAGCTCAAGAATGATATATTAAAACTAGAAAAACATATTCTTCCTAAAATCAAAGATTAATAAAAAAAAAAAAAAACAATAAGGAGAAAACTGAAGATTTTATATATTAGATATAAGACAAATTATTTTTTTAATAATAAATTAACCATATTATTTGAAGATGATTGACAAATTATTTTAATAAGATTTGATGTTATGAGTCTTTATTATGTAATGGTAAATAAAACAATAAAACCACAATGATTATAATTTTATTTAACAAATAATTGACATGAGTCCTTCTAATATTTATTATAAGCGAAGTATTGCAAATGGCTAGTCCCACTACTCTTTGTTTTTTATTATATTATGTAAATTTTAATTATATATTGTGTAAATTTATATTTTGATTCTAGTCCATATAACAAAACTATAAAGTTAATTGTAAGGTATAGATTTTTTTCTAGTTATATAAATTATTTTTTAATTATTTGAAAATTGATCTTTTCTACTATTATTAAATTTATATATTAAAAAGACAACAAAAGTTTTTAATTTCTTATATAAGTGATAAAAAATTATTACAGAATTTCTAATGATAGGTACAATCACTATAAATATTTATTATTACAAAGGGTTGTGGGTTCGATTCCCGCCCCGAGTCTGGGTGTAATATATGTTTATTTATATATATATTATTTATATGTATATTTATTTAAAAAAAAATATATCAGGTAACAGACTTACCTAAAACACAGGCATTAAGTTGCCTACCTTAGGAACAGATGACCTTGTCTGTATGTTAAACATATTTATATTTATTTATTTATTAGTCACTAAAGTGCTGTTAATGTTAAAAACTTCATCAGTATTTTCTGGCATGTAATCAAATATATCTTCCCCCATGTCTGTGGCTATATTATAAATTTGTGTTTTTATAACCCCTATCTCCGAGAACATAATATCTATTTCCAAATTTTCCATCAATAAGCCTTTGCTTAATTTATGTATTAGAATAACTAACAGAAATGAAAATAGTAACACAAAAATATTTACATAATAAAATAATAAGAGTATAATAGAATTTATTTTTAGAGGTAATCACAATACAATATCAGTTTAATATTTAAACAATGATAAGAAAAAAAACTATGTACTGAATTACAATAATGGATAAATTAATATAGATTGTTAAAAAGAAATAAAATTATTTGATAATGATATTTTTAAACAGTTTTACAATTATATATCAATGGTATTAAAAATGATACATCTATCAATTAATCAATCAGTTAATATTAAATAAATAAACTAACTTAAAACTAAAGTTTGATAAGCTATTGCAAAAAATATTGAGGACAGATTGTTATAAGTGCATGCCAGTCTAGCTAATGGAGAATATTTCCCCAAGTTGGATCTGTAGAAGGAAACATTTAATAAAGCCTGCGGTTCCTTAGGTAGTCTTGATGGCACATTAAAATTAAATAATTTAATTATTAGTGAACTACTGATGCTGTTATTGAGTATTTTGAATAGGAATCTCATGTCTGAGATACTTCTACAGTTTTATTTTTGAGATTCTTCTTGGTTAATATGATAGTTGTTGAAAATAGTTTGAACATGACATGACTCAGGCCACCTAGCCACTAACTATATTCATAATTTTGGTCTATTGTCACGCTTTACTTAGTCCACCGTTATCACAGCATATAGTTAAAAACATTCCAGTAGAAAAATATCACAGTTGTTAGTAAACATTGTATTGGTGAAATGGCAAAGTTACTAAAAGTCAATTAGTCAATATAAAGAAGTATGTTAGGCAAACAACACATTCTAGAAATTGAAAACAATAATTATGCGCACATATTTTATTATTTACAAACTAATCACTAGAAGTTTTTAGGTCACTTTCACTTAATCGAAAAATACTATAAGACACAGTTCCTTCATGGACGTGTAACATGTTGAAAATATTCATCAAACTAGTCTTCCAAAACTTAAAAATCCATATTTTAACAAAATTAATTTATAATAAAAACTGCAAAACGTATAAAATATTTTAAAACTTCGATCATAACGTTTGAAATAATGTTTTTTAACTGTCAAATAGTCTTTAACAGTCACTGGATACGGCCGATAAATTACCGGCCGTTATTTCTGTCGAATACGTCTATTCGCAACCGGTGAAACCGAAAGTTGTAGTTTATCTGTTGAATAGGACCGTAATAAGCAATTCGTGACTTTATTCGCAACCGGTGAAACAGGCCCTCAGACGTTATGCGTGGAACTAGATTAAAATTATAAATTTCGAAAAAAATCACATAAATATAATAATAAATCTAATGTAATAAGTTTGACTAGCGATATGATTTCTAACTATTTAATAAAAAAAGAATCCATTATTAACCAAAACTTACCTACCAATTTGACTGGATTCATTAGAAATTGTTTCATTTTCATTAAGTGCTAATTTTAAAATTCTTGATGATCGTAGGTGGTTCATTTTGATTATAATAATAATATAATACAATCAACAATATCACAACACACTTGATAATATCATAATGTAAAACACTTCAATTAATTTCTTATTTACATATGCCCGTCAGTGACATACGATGGCGGTAACTGGCCTTGATTGGTCATGTACAAACCAATAGCACAACGCTTATAGTCGTACCGCGAAATGAAACTATATGCGCGGTAACTTTCAAAATATACGACCATATAAGCGTTTTTAAAACTCGTTAATCAAAAGATTAAAATTCTGATTTCATGAATTTATAAAACTCATATACGTAATTACATGACACTCACGCATTTCTTTTCTAATATTATTTTAAGGTTACTTACTTTTGGCGCTTTGAATAAAGACACTTTTCCTAAAATCTTAGTTGCCTTTCGGCCACTAAAGCAACCATAAACGGCACAACACTTTCCCATTTTTTACAAAAATAATTCTGAGAAAATAAATTAATATTTTGTATTTAATTTATTTTTACATTGACGAGACAGGTTAGCCAGTCCGTATTTACATGTAATAAAAATTATAGTATCGGTACCTCAAGAATACTCGCGCACCTAGTGGCAAAAAAGAGAACTATAATCTAAGTTTATTTTTGTGTACATAAGTAACGTGAAAACTAGTATATCGTTCGCTCTCCTTATATATCCATTCTTCGTGATGACAACAATCCATTGATAGCAGCTATCACAGACTAGTTAAAGGATACTTTGGTCACAATAACTTTATTTTGTAACAGTAAATTGTATTGATTTGAATTGATTGAAAATAAAATATTTTATTCTATCAAAACTGGAGAATATTTAAAAATAAAAATCAGTCATATCTCAATAGGGAGCCCATTGGTTACAAAATAGTGTAATAAAACTGTAAGACAACGTAGAACGAAAAACCATGGAATTGATGGCTACGTTCCACTTAACGCCCGCAACGGTTGTAACCACGGCCGTGTATGTTGTAACATCCTCTGTATCGTTCCACCTAAGGTCCGTGGTCGTCGCGAGCGATCGTTCGACGTCATAGATGACGTCACTGTTCGTGACCACATCTCGCCCACTTCGCCCACAAAATATTGACGGGTCAAAGTGGGCTTTCACCAAAACGAAGCGGGAATTCTAAAAAACAACGATGGCGACGAGACAAATAACTGTTTACGATCCTGAAACTGACATTGCAGTGGAATTGTCTCTCATTCGTTTTGTCAAAAAATTCACGGGAATCCATTTCGAATTAAATTTTACTCTAATCCATGCGAAATATTTACTCACAAAACCCCCACAGCTGCACGTTTTTACATGACGCCATATTGTGAGCACATAGCGCTCAAGATGTGCGTTCCACCTATAACATCGCCTTCAACGCCCGCGGCCTTTTTACGTTAGTGGAACGGCAATTTCAGCGGTCGTAGTCGATGGCATTGCGGGCGTTAAGTGGAACGTAGCCATTATGTACTATGCTCCATAGATTATACACGCTATGCTCAACGGTCATTATGACAGTTGCTTTAAATGTTTAATTTGAAAAGTTTTGTTTGTAATCAATGTTTTCTATGGTTTTCTACGGTCTGTCGTATTACTTACTACACTTTTTGTACTAATATCGCTTAGTTTCACTAATATTTGTGTTGTCCTGTGTTGTTTCTTGTGTATTACTTGTTGTGAGGTAAGTTTTTCATTAATAATTTAGTACCGTAATGATGAAATCTGAGGAGCCCCCGGATGGTGGCGGAGGTGACTCCATATGTCATGGTAATGAGATGTACACTGATGCCATTATTAAAGAAGACACCAAAAAAGTCTTGAAGGCTGCCAAACGCTCTCAAGCTGTTGCAGAGAGTAACTGTAAGCAAACAGGTTGCTTCCTCTCCTCCTACCGCTTCAATTCAGCATACATATACACTTCCTGAATTTAGTGGTACTAAACTGAAGTACAATGACTCGGATAAAGGCCCTTTTATTGTCCACATCTCACGAGTGGGACCCGACCCATCAGCTGGCTATACTATTAGTTTGCTTAAATTCGCTCACATTATTTACAGAAGCAAGGTCTCTGGTGTTCTCAAGGGGGGGGATAATTAAATCAGCAGGATGCAACCGTGTTGTTGAATTTGAGAATGCTTCTTCTGCCAATAATTTCATCGACAGTCCATTGTTCATGAAGCTTAATTATAAAATCATTATCCCAGCATTTCACATTACCCGAATGGGTATTGTGAAGCAAATCCCCATCGACTGGTCTATGGAAGAGTTCCTGAGTAGTATCAAATGCTCCACCCCAAGTTGCCGCGCTATAAAAGCAAGAAGGCTGAACCGTAAATCTGTTACTGACGGTAAAACTGAGTGGTTACCTACTCAGACAGTTGTTGTGACATTTATAAGTAAAATCAGTGGCCCTTAACATAACAATTACAATATTACACCGGCGGCAGAGACACCTCATCATTTACGATGCCATGAAGTCCTCCCCCATAAAAGCTCTCCAAGTAGAATGTCTGGATCTGCCCTTATTTCTCCGTAGACAATATCTTTGTGATATATTTCTCTACAAAGCTGTTCAAAATTTTTGCCACCCATTGCTTACCTCTCTTTGTCACCTTTCAAATTTTATTCCATCTTCAAGTTATTGGACTCATAAAGAAGCTCCTTGCCTTTTCAAAAGTAATGAAAAATTTATTGCAGCATCTCCTCTTTTTCAATTTCCTGGTAATCTTTTGTTTGCTGTCCCTTTTCATGCACTTGTTTTTAGGCCCAATGTAATTACATATTTTGGTAATGTATGTAGGTATGTAATAAAGAAGATCCTGGAGCCAACGTTCGTTTTAAAAAACTCTTAAGTGAGCTGTTTCCCGGGTGGCGAACTATGTTTACAGACGCTTTTAAACTATCTGCAGATGACCCTGTGGGTTTTGCGGTGTGGGTTCCTGACATGAAGCTGCCTTAGTTTTAAATGCTCTCCCAGGATATCTGTTTTTTCTGGAGAAACAATAGCTATTTATGAAGCTGTATCCCTGGTAGAATTCCACAACCTTAATAAAAACAAATTTTTACTGACGTTTCGCAGTTGTTTAGAGGATATTTAAAAATTTCCCTTACGTTCTAGAGATGTTCATCCTATCAACCTCAAAACTCGAGAACTTCTTTTTAAGTGTCACTCTGCTGGAATTGAGGTATTTCTGGGATTTCTGGCAATGAACAGGCTGATATATGTGCTAAGTTGTCTATTCGCGATTTACGATCTCTCGCTAAAATTGATTTGAATAAGCACTGGAATGATGCATGGAACTGTACCTGACATGTAAAAGCTAAATTTTACGGCAGTTTACAACCCGATATTCCATTAAAACCCTGGTTGTTTGAGTTTCGTAAATGCTCTAAATTTTCTACTTCGACAATAATTCGGTTGCATCTTGGCCATAACTGCAGCCCTCATTTTTTATCAAAGATCAGGGTTCGGGACCACTCTTTATGTGAATGTGGCCTTGATGAGGGTACCGTTGAACATATTTTCATTGATTGGACCAGATTTCCTGTTTCATTGTATGATGTTCTTTCTCCTACTTTTCCTCGCCCTTTCAACATGTCCTGTATTTTGTCTTCTTCAGAAATTTCTATTATAGCTATTTTATTTAAATATATTGAAAGATATAACATTAAACTTTAAGTAAGTATAAGTATGTATTATTTATATCATAAGTATATTTATGTAGGTAGTTTTATTATTTTGTATCTTACAATTAGTTGATGTTGGTGCTGGTATATTATATTGTAATGTGTTATTTGTTTTAGATCATGCTACTGGTCATTTGGCAGAACGAAAAAGTGTTGTTTTAAGCAATCACGTGTATTTTTCAACCCTGACACTGGCAGAATTGTCAACCTATTGACAGAAGCCATAAATATAAACATTGAATTGAATTTGTAATCAATGTGATTTTTTTCTTTAATCCATAAATTACGAAAAATGGATTCTACAGTGAAAAATAAATCGATTATTCAGCCAAAGACGATGGCGGAATTGTTACCTGAAATTTGTGGTGCGTGGGGTATACGTTCTAAAATTTTGTTTAATAGTTCTTCAATCAGATCAATCATTTTTATAAGGACTAAGCGTAATAATAGATTATAATATTGTAATAAATATATAAGTATGAAATAATGGTGATTGATTTTTCAAGGTATATTATCCCAAGATGCGGTGCAAACTCTTATCTCTCAACAGCGACACACAATGGTTCAGTCACGGACCGCTGAGAAAGTTATAAAACCAATGACTATCGCTGAAATGAAAACTGCTATGATACGTATGTTTTTAATAATTTAATAATATTATACTTTTTGCGACATCAATTAAGTTACTGAAGATTATTATACTTGTAACCTTTCATTGTTGTTGTTTGTTTTTTTATTTCAGCATTAATGGCACAATCACCTAGAAAACTTGCACAACCCACTGCTTCTATGAAGAAAAGGAACTGGAATTCATCTGTAAAAGTAGAAAACAAAAGCAAAAGTCACACAGCAAATGGACAGATGAAATACAATTCTGTTAGAAAAGTCCTTAATTTTCAGCCCAAAGCAAAAGTAATTTTATTTTATTTTATTTTTTTATTTTATTACATTTAAAAGGAATTTGTTTACTTCGGTTGCTTAGTATGAAAATATTAGCTTTAGCTGTATTGTAATATTTCATCATAAATACTTTCATTCACTGTAAAAATTCACAATATTTCTTTTTTTTTTCAATTCTTCAGCCACCAAGCACCAGAGCTACAATGATGACATCTGAAACACCTAAATTTCTGAAACCTGAAGCAAGATCCAAGAAATCACTGCACATACAAAGTTAATAATTTTTAATAATGTGTATATAGATTTTTATTTTTATTTTATAATGTTAAGTATTATGTAAACTTATGAAATCTAACTTGCAATTTTTCAGGTAAAACTAATATAAGAATTAGTGGAATATATAATATGCCACAAACACCAGTTATATCAAATAATTTTAATAAAAATCATCACACAATGCTGCAACATGTGAACAATCTGAAAAATAAAGAGGACAATTCTAACATAGTTAATGTAAACAAGAAGATAGATGTACCAAAGCCTTACAATCACAGAAAACATATAACTCTTAAACCTGAGACTCCCATTTCCAATATATCATTTAAATCAAACAGTGATGCAAGTTTCTTGGAAAAAGAGAAAGAAATAAATGATATAGAAGAGAAGACAAAAGCTTTAACAGAAGAATCTACTTTGGAAAATATTGCTGAAGTCTCCCCGCCAGTTTCAACACCTTTTAAACAATACAGAAATGTCCAGGAATTTTTTAACAATACTGCAGATTCTGATAATTCAGCTGTCTATAATGACACAGTTACGTGTTTTGAAAAAAATTCTGTGAGCAATGAATACAAGAGAGAAGAAAGTGTTATAGTATCTCTTTGTGATATGTTAAATAAAGCAACAGTAAACAGCTCTGATAATGTTAGCACGGAACTTAATGATTTATTAGAAGTGGAAAAGCAGACAGAAACGAATATCAAAATGATTGAAAATGGAATTAAAACTTTGAATCATATCAAAGAATCACAGCTAAAATCATTACAATCAGTGAGAAAATTGATAAATGAAAAGAAAATGCAAAAAGTTTCAGAAAGCGAAAATAATACAACAATGGTTCAAATAAAAACTGAGTGTAAGAGTGAACTTAGCCCAATAAATAGTCCAATGTTGAATAGGCCTTCAGTTATAAAGGTAAAATCACCATCATACAAAATACCTAAGAAAAACTTGTGTCTGAGAAAAAAAGTATTCCATAAGTCAATGCCGAACATATCAGATGGAATGCAAACTCCAAAAAAGAATACTGACAAAGCTTTAAATATGTATATGCAAATGAAAGAGAAGATGAATTTTCTTAGCACACCATTAGTCAAACACCATAATGTAGAACCTCCAGACACGCCTGCTCTCACATCACACAATTTACAAAGGCAATTGGACAAGTTGTTCAACGGAAGCTAAAAATTTATAGCACACTCTGTAATTATCGGAGTGTGCTTATTGAAAATAATTTGTTTTAAAATTAACGCAGAATGTAATATACTTACAATGATATGCTACATTTTTGAGATAATGTATTTTTATAATTAACTTTAATAACAAGGAATATTTTAATGTATCTATATGGAAACATTATTCTATTTTATAAACCAAATATGCTACTGGTTAGCTTATTAATCTTAAAGGGATATAATTTTTTTGACTGCATCATAGTTAGACAATTAAAACTCTTGCACTTGTTATAATAATTATAATGATAGATAAATTTTGTACATAATAAGAGATTTTATAATAAATGACCTTAGGTAATGATTCTTTTTCTTTTTTTGTAATATTTTCAAATTATGAAATGAGTTTCCGACAATTGATTATTCCGAATATTGATTTTATTTTAAACAATAGTACAACATATTATAATCTTCGTTTCGCGTGGGAAATTACGCTCATTTAATTGTGACAATGTGTTGGCTCTGTGGTCACGGCAACTGACTTATGCTGTGATGTGTTAGCAATCGCAGGTTCGATCCCCGCTCTTTACAAATGCTTATGTTCTACCTAGGAGTTGTTGAGTGTGAAGTGTAAATAAGTGTTCTTTCTTCAAGTACTACTTCTGAATGAATATGCAACAAAAACTTCTTTGTAGGAAATTTTAAACAATTAAGATCATCAAATACGTCTTTCTACAATTAATCTGTTTTCGAGAGTCATTACAAATCGTCTCGCTCATAGATTCTTAAAAGTATAGGTACCTAAACTCGCAAATGAGTTAAGGTCTTCCTTTATCTACAAATATGGGGGGATGTATGATGATGTTATCTACAAATATACATAAAAACACATAAAAATATGTATAGCTACATAATCTAGCCTATACACACACATATATATATATATATATATATATATATATATATATATATATATATATATATATGTGTGTGTATAGGCTATATACACACATATATATATATATATATATATATATATATATATATGTGTGCTATATATATATAGTATATACTCCTTAGGCAGCTCCTAAAGAAATAGAGTAACATCTGGCATAATTTTCTATCATATATATTCGACTTAAGTATTCAGTCATCTGTTTATTTATTTATCATCAAATGATTCTTACAGAGACGCGAGTAACCACAGTACAAATTTAATTCCACTATGAAATCCTTGACTTCCATTTCTCCACCCTCGGAAATAATTTCAATGTGGTTCATATTTCATATTAACGCTCAAAGTATTCCGGCTTATTGGAACGAAGTTCCTTACGGCAGGCTTGGAGGAGATAGGGATTTTGTTGCGCGACCTAAATGAAAAAAATGTGAGACTAAAGCACCACTGCGACAAAGAGCGCCAGCGCGTCCTCGCGACCGATGTCGGCCTCAAGCGATGTTATTTTATATTATTTATTTTCTAAAATACTAAATTTCCTAAATACTTTTATGTACTTAAATAAAAACCAATCAGCAAAATTAAAAAAAAAAAAACAAGAAAATATATACAAAGATAGCAATATTTTTTTGCAAATTGTGTTGCTTTTACAGGGATTTTTTTTTTAAATTTACTTTTACACCATTTGTTATTTTCTAAAATACTAAATTTCCTATGGGTCGGGGTCGCGTTTTTATAACGTAGGCCTCAGGGTAATTCTTGATGTGTTGGGTCCATTTGGGTTTCTAGGATGTCGTGTCCTTGTAGTTATCTTAGTCCGATGATTCCCCTGCGTCGTCCTTCACCTCATCGTCACGTCACCGTCATCACCATCGTAGCTGGGATTGTGATGCGGTGATAGCAGGAGGTCTCGAGGCAGAGGTCGGCCTTCTGGTGGTCTGGCGTGAAGTGGTGCTATACCGTGAAGGTGTATGCACGCACCATTATCCGCGCGAGCAAACATAGCGCGTGCCAGTTTTCGAACGTACTCCTCCACGGTTGGTTTTTTCTGGGCGCAGTAGCCCAACAGACACAACACCCGTCTGGTCGGAGGATCCTCCCTTTACAATGGTGGATAAGGAACTTTACACCTTGTTCCTCACATCCTCCAAACCATTATTACGACGCCATTGTGACATAATTGATTTATTAGTATTGAACTTCAGACTATGTCACTACGGCTTTGGTCTTATTTTCTACCCCTAAAATCATCCCGGCGTAACTCCAAAACCAGCCACCATTGGACCCCCTACTGTTGGGGCTTGTTCGAAAGGGGAAGACATCAGGATAGGTTTGCTAGGTCGCCAAACCTAATAGCCGGACAGAACAGCCAATTTGGCCGGACATATGGATAAAAAGGCAGGACACTCTATATTATTGGGGATTTTGTGTCTCAGTATTAATAGGTACGACAAAAAAATTGTATGTAATATCAAGCTTTTTTTGATTATTACCATAAATCTAATGAAAATAAATAAAATCGAATGCCAAATCAGTCTAAGTACTATATTATTAATCAGTCTAATCAATATTTTCAAATTCTCGCTCACTCGTTTTGCGAAATGTAAAAAGTCTAACAAAAGCCGGACAAGTCGTACACCGCTTATTTTGCCCGGACACGTAATCTAAAAGCCTAACTATGTCCGGCTTTATCCGGACGCCTGGCAACGCTACATCAGCAGTTACACCAATTTGGAAGTTCGTAATGTAGCAAAAATCTTTAGCGAATCTCATTCCGCGTTTTATCCCTATTCACCTCGCAATCCCTATTCACCCTGTTTTACGGTATATCATATACTTCCAAATTGGTGTGAATTATTTTACCATTAAGTAGAATATCTTACCTTGCCATTTGTAATACCAAACCTAGGGGAAATTTGCAAAAATATGGTAAAACGGTCATCTGAAAATAGTTATTCGAAGTAGTCATTTTAGTGGCTTTGAAAACTTGAGTCACAACTAGAGAAGTTTTAGTGCTTACTTCACAAAAAAAGGTTTCAATGATAAGTAATTTATCATTAAATATACACAGAAAGGTAAGTATTCAAAATCAAAATCAAAAACAACTTTATTCAAATAGGCACCAATAGAGCACCTTCGAATCGTCATTTTACAAAATTAATATTGTAGTGATACATTATCATTTTTTGTAAAAGTAAAGCTACCACCGATTCGGAATGTAGATTCTGCAGAGAACAATCGTGAAACTCTGCAGTTACTCGATTCTTCTCTGCAGAATCTCTGCAGTTACTCTTTTGAAAATAATCTATAAACTGTTTTAGTACAAAATTAGTAATATCTTGCATGAAATACAGCGCCACTAAGTCCACACATCTTTATCAGCTTAATAATCCTGCACCGAATAATACGCTTTATCTATTAATTTTTTTAAATGTAATCTTTAAATTTATGTTGAGACAATTCCAAAATTGTTTTTGGGATTTTATTATTCATGCGAATACTATAACCCAGAAAGGAGGCGTTTACTTTGCGTAGTCGGAAACTTGGAGTTACAATTTTGTTATTCCTTCTGGTGTTTACATTGCGATTGACACTATTTATTTCAAAACAATGAATATTCTGGTGAATATATATAATATTATTATAAATGTATTGCGACGCAATTGTTTATGTCTACCTTTGGAAAAACATCCCGTAGGGAGACTCGAACTCCAAGATCGTAAATGCCGCGAATAGCCCTTTTTTTTCAATAAATACAGTCTCAATATCTGTAGCATTACCCCACAGTAACAGACCGTAAGACATAATACTATGGAAATAACTAAAATATATTATATATTATAAAATATCCGAAGCCTATCTCATTTTGATTTGTTACGAGGTTAAAAGACACAGTAAAGGGGTGAAAAGAAACGTCTTGAATTGTCTTGAATCTTAATAGTCACGCAAAAGTAACTAAATAGAGATGCATGAGAGCTGAATTAGAACGATAAAGTTTGAATAGGGATACGGTTATCACTTTAAATTATTTCCAAATAATATAATAATAACATATACGATTATATTAGATCTTATAATTATATATTTGCAGTTTAATAACTTTTACTATCCTAATTTTACCGATTTTATATCGTATAATACAGCTGTAGCATCAAATCTACAAATACTACATTTAAGTTAATTTCAAATATTTGACAACCCTATGCATTTTTCCCTATTTACCCTTTTCTTGTTCCAATACACCTCGGTTTAACAAAGGGACTGTAGAAAATAATTATACCAAGCTCGTAACCTATTGGGCCACTGGGCCGCTTGGCTGCGTGAGTCAAATTACCGCGGTATGCGCATAGAACTTCAGGGCCGTCTGGTCCTTTTGCTTTGCAAGATATATACCCTTCAGGTATACTACACACCTGCAAAGTCTCATCCCCAAATAAAATTTCGATGTCGTGCAATCCCCTCGTACCTAAGTCTCAATAGGGACATCCTACATTTTGTTAAATATTTTTATATATAAGAATATATTTTATAATTTTTTATCATTTTAGTAATGTATAAATAGGTGGAGAAATTAAGAAAAAACTTACTATTCATTTTTTATGATTTGCTGTGAATTTAAAATTTCAAAATCGTACCTATTGACCCCGTTTTACAGTATATCATTATCTTAACGTCTTTGGTAGGGATGTTCATCGGAAAAATTATCGATAATTTTATTATCGATAATTATCGTATTGTGTTATCGATAGTTATCGATAATTATCGAATGAACAGTTATCGATAATTGTTGGGAAAAAAATTATCGATAGTTGGCAACATTATAGATAGATATTATAAGATAATTATCGGATGAAAATTATCGATAATTATCGGATGATTCCATAATTATCGGATACATTTGCAAGCATCGATAATTGTTTGGTAAGTGACGACGAAAAAAAAAAAAGTTAATCCGCCCTTCAGTACCGACGTTTACCCCCTGTATCCTATCTATTAATACCTAAAAAAAAAGGTCATCCGACATCCAGTATAGACATTTTCCTCAGTATCCTATCGGAATACCTAAAAAAAAGGTCATCGCTTCTCCCTCTCAAACTTATTACTCACTAATAATCTACTGACACATACCCATAATAATCGAATCACAATTATCGATACTTATCGGATCCAAAAACAATTATCGATAATTATCGGATCAAACAAAATTATCGATAATTATCGGATGAAAATTTAATGATAGTTGTGTTAAAAAATTATAGGATTACAATTATCGAATAACACATCGATATCTATCGATAATTATCGAATGAAAAATTATCGAGTCGTTACGAATTTTCGATAATAATCTTTGGTCATTATTCATTATCCATTATCAATATTATATACTCTTTGATTAGGTATTAATCTTTGGTATTAATTTATCAAAGTTATAATACAAATACATACATTGGGTTATTATTGTATACTTTTTGTATGTCATATTGTGTTATCTTTACATTCCAATGTTTTAATTCGAATTGCTTTTCGAGCAAATAATTTTTTGTCAGAAGCTGATAAGTGATAACAGTATCAATTTGAACTTTGAGTATTTTTATTAGCTCATGAAACAAAAGACGCATAAAAATCTTATTTTTTATGAAAACTATTGTAATATATTATAATTAGAAAAGGTGTTAATTACTTGTACAATGTCTTTATCGAAACCAATTGTGAACCTAGTAGCTTCGTACTTACAAAATTTGTATATACACCCAATTAAAACTAAAGCGATAACAAGGTAGGCTTAAAAATACTATTAAATTTGTGAATTTTGTTCGTAAAGTAAAAGATAATTTACTTGACAAATGTTTTAAATTTATTCATTAAAATAATGTATTTACTGTTCTCTTATTAAATTAAATAAATAATGTATTTTTTAGTTGCGTTGTTGGTTCCGCTGGCAGCATCGCATCACAATTAGTATCTGGTGAAAAAGTAAGGCTTGATCCTGTCTTAGCGTTTGGTTTGTATGGGTGAGAATATTATATTCTAATTTAAATTTCATTCTAATAATTTTTTTAATTTTATAATAAAAATAATAGATGATTATTTTTAAAATTTTATTGTTATACTAGCTGTTCGCCCGCGTTAATTTGAAGGAAAAACATACTTAAATGTTTTTAAACAATTACTCTAAGAGTAAGTACTCGCCTCGTTGGTCGAGTGGTCACAAGCATTACTGCCGAGCAATGGGTCTCAGGTTTGATTCGTAGGTCGATCAACATATTATTGAGCTTTTTTATTTTTCGTAAATTCTCATTAAAAGTGATATTATATTTACTTTAAAAGTGGAACTATGGTTAAAAAATGTCTCAAGAAGAGAAATAATAAAGGACACAACGGAAGCTCCTGCTTTTGTGACATTTCTTATTATTGCTCAGCCCCTATTGGGTCATTCCATGTCAAACCAACCAAAAAATAAATGTTTTCAACTTGACCATTTCAGATTTTGCTGAAACTTGGTTTATTTATACTCTCTGACATCTTGAACACAAATATAATTTTCAAATTTTTTTATCCCTGATAGTTTTTTAGTTATAAATTTTTAAAAATCACAAAATGCCGCGTTTTTAACGCGTTCTAAAATCTAAAATCTGCAATAACTTTGGTTCTATTAGTGCTAGAGAGCTGAGAGATAGCCCATTTTAAAGAGGGTTTAATGGGCTTTAATTCGATATCCATTTTGACCACATTAGACGAAAAAGGAGAGTTTGAGTAAAACTCAAAAATCGTTTTTGAAAAAAAATGAAGTTGGTGTTTTTTAATTTTTTTCAAATTTATATATGTTTTTATGTATAGTTTTGTGAGTGCACCATAAAAAATTTAGAGTGGGACCATGATGGGATCAGGAGATATGTTAAAAATACATCACTGAAGTGTCACAATTTTTTTTTTATTTCAATTTAATCTTGAATAATTTAAGTTATGTAGGCCTAATTCTTGTTTTTTTTTTTTAGAGAAAAAAAGGGAGTATGAGTAAAACTCAAAAATCGTTTCTGAAAAAAAATCGAGTTGGTGTTTTTTAATTTTTTTGAAATTTATATGTGTTTTTATTTATAATTTTGTGTCCACCATAAAAAAATAATTAATAAATAATTCTTATGTTTTTTTATGGTGTACTCACAAAATTATAAATAAAAACAATATAAATTTCAAAAAAATAAAAAAACACCAACTCGATTTTTTTTCAAAAACGATTTTTGAGTTTTACTCATACTCCCTTTTTTTCTCTAAAAAAAAAAAAACAAGAATTAGGCCTACATAACTTAAATTATTCAAGACTAATTGAAATAAAAAAAAAATTGTGACACTTCAGTGATGTATTTTTAACATATCTCCTGATCCCATCATGGTCCCACTCTAAATTTTTTATGGTGCACTCACAAAACTATACATAAAAACATATATAAATTTGAAAAAAATTAAAAAACACCAACTTCATTTTTTTTCAAAAACGATTTTTGAGTTTTACTCAAACTCTCCTTTTTCCTCTAATGTGGTCAAAATGGATATCGAATTAAAGCCCATTAAACCCTCTTTAAAATGGGCTATCTCTCAGCTCTCTAGCACTAATAGAACCAAAGTTATTGCAGATTTTAGATTTTAGAACGCGTTAAAAACGCGGCATTTTGTGATTTTTAAAAATTTATAACTAAAAAACTATCAGGGATAAAAAAATTTGAAAATTATATTTGTGTTCAAGATGTCAGAGAGTATAAATAAACCAAGTTTCAGCCAAATCTGAAATGGTCAGGTTGAGTGCCTTGTTGGTTTGACATGGAATGACCCTATTGGTCGTAGCGTGATGTTATATAGCTATATATATATATATTATTATTATTATATTGGGATACACTAGCAGCACTGAGTGCTGATGCGTGTATATCACAACACTTGTGATAAGTATTTATCGAGTTGGTTTTTAAATGAGTTAACTGAAGTTGTACTAATAACTGTTTGTGGTAGTTTGTTCCAAGCATTTACTACACGGTTTGGCAAGTAGTGTAGTCTAGGATTGCTTGTAGCTGAGGTACGAGACAACTTTAATGAGTGACCTCTAAGTTTTTCGTTCTTGTTTAGAACAAAAACGTCTCTTATTTTAGGAACATTGTAATATCCTGTAAGTACTTAATTGGTTTCAATGAGATCCCCTCGTTGTCTTCTGGCCTCTAGTGTGGTCAGTTCAAGACACTTTAAGCGTTGTTCGTATTGTAGTTTACTCAAACCTGTAACCATTTTCGTCGCCCTTCGCTGTGTTTTTTCCAGCAAGGTAATGTCCTTCGGAAAGTAGGGACTCCATATTTGGAAACCAAACTCTAGTATTGGCCGTACATAACTCTTATATAACCTTACAAAAAGTTCTTTATCAATATGTAGAAATGCCTTTCGTATCAAGTAAAGCATCGAGTTAGCTCTTCTTGTAATGTTTATTATGTGTTTGTCCCATTTCAGATCGTGAGTAATGGTTATGCCAAGGTCTTTCTGTCTGTCCACGTTTCTTAGTTTTTTAGAGTTGACTATGTATTCCTTTTTGGGGTTGTTACTTCCAATATGTAAGACAGTGCATTTATCTATGTTGAGTGTTAGTAGCCAATCTTTAGTCCATTCTACGATACGGTTCAAATATTCTTGTATGACATTTTGTGCTATTAGTGGATTGCCCATTATTTTGGTATCGTCGGCGAAAAGTGACAAGTTAGATCTTATGACTTGTTTAAGATCTGTAAGGTATATTCCAAAAAGGATCGGGCCTAAGACCGAGCCCTGAGGCACTCCACTTAATACGTTGTGCGTATCAGATAGACTGTCACCCACCCTTACTCTGAATTTACGACCCAATAGAAAATTCTCAATCCAATGCAATAGATCACCGCGAATTCCGAAATGTTCCAATTTGTAGATGAGTCTCTTTAACGGGACTCGATCGAATGCTTTTTCGTAGTCCAGGTAAACTACATCTGTGGGTTCACGCTTATTCCAGCTTTTAGTCCATTCATCAAGACAGCATATGAGGTTAGTTACTGTAGACCTTTTTGGGACAAATCCATGCTGTTCTTCAATAATAACATTCTCTTTCTCTAGGAATATTCTTATTTCTTTGGCTATAATTTTTTCCATGATCTTACAGGGTATACTAGTCAGGCTAATTAGGCGGTAGTTCGCAGCATTAAGCTTATCTCCATTTTTATAGATTGGCGTAACAATAGCTTCTTTCCAATCAGAGGGTAGTACGTGTTGCTTAAAAGACATTTCCATAACAGCCGCCAACGAATCAGATAAAGCATAAGAACATTTCTTTAAAAGTAATGCAGGTGTACGGTGTGGATCAGAAGATATTAATTAAATACGTCCGAAGGCTTAAAAATATAGTTTATTACTGGCTTCATACATGAATTGCATACGGTTATATCATAGGATTCATAGGCACACTACACGCCCCATACAATGAGAAAAAAAAATTAAGCTAGGGTTACATTTTTTTTTTTTAAACTTAAATTATCAATACATATGTGGAAATAATAATTTGTATTAAAGTAAAATATCAGAATTTACACATGACAAAAATTTCGAACAAATTTATATAATATCAAGTGTAGTAAATTTTTGTACGATTTTTATGCAAAATTTCTTCTTTACCATTTTTCAAAATTTTTACATTTGGTGACATATCTTCTAAAACTTTATAAGGTCCTGAATAAATTGGACTGGTTAATTTATTTCCTGTTACATTCTTAACTAAAATTAAATCGTCCTTATTATAAGTTACAGGGTTTACATATTTATCAAAATTACATTTTCTTTGTTGTTTACTTACAATTAAATTTTGCCTAGCATCAAATTGAGATTTTTGTAAACGGTATTTCAATTCTTTTGGATAATTATCTACATTATACAAAGGCTCTATTAAATTAGTATTCAATAAATTGCTTGGTAAATTACATTTTTTACCAAAAACAAGTTCATAAGGTGTATACTTTGTTTCACTATGTACTGTTGTGTTGAACGAAAAACACCAATATTGCAACCAATGACTCCAATGTCTAGAATTATTATCTGTTTGAATTCTCAAAAAAGAATTAAGAGATTTATGAGTATTTTCTAAGGATCCTAAAGATTCGTGGTGATATGCAGTGGATGAAATATGTGTGATATGCAATAACTTGCATACCTCTTTCATAGTACTACTCATAAATTCAGTACCACGATCACTTCCAATTTCTCGCGGTACACCATACCTAAGTATAAAATTTTCTACAAAAGCTCTAGCTACATTAACGCTTTCCTTAGTTTCTAGAGGGTAAGCTTCTACGTATTTGCTTAATTCACATTGAACAGTTAATATGTATGAAAAATTATCATAGTCTTTTTCTAATGGTCCAACGATATCTAAATAAATTTTATCAAAAGCGCTTTTTGCTGTTGTTGTTATTTCCATAGGTTGTTTAGTTGGTAAGGAGTGCTTTTGCTTTTGACAGCTATCGCATCTTCTTACGAACTTTTTAACATCTTCGCACATGTTTGGCCAAAAATAATATCGCTTAATATTATTTACCATGCGCCTAACGCCTGCATGCCCACTTGTGGGTAGTAAATGGAAATCATTTAAAATAACTCTTCTATCGTCGACGTCATCTATTCTCATTACTCCATTAATAACACAAAGTCGTGGTCCGGACCACTTTGGATTATTTTTTATTTCTTTGGTTAACCATTCAATCAATAGATTGTTTTTATTATTTTTTACAATATACAACTCATCGACATTTATTTTTTTACAAAACGACTCTAAACCCCTCATGAATGCGGCTCGCGCAGAACATGATCGGGTGTCCATATCGCTATAGATTGTATATTTCGATGGTAAATATAAAAATTGTTTATCTTGTATACATACTTCATCACGACAACTAGTTTTATATTTTCCGTATATAAATTCGACTCCAGAGTTTGGTTTTTTAAGCAATTCCACGACATTAGGGTGATCAATCCTGCAATCTGTGGAACTGTTATCGACCAAATCGGTGTCTTTGCATTCATCGCCTTGAACTTTCCTCATCCGCCTAGTCATTACAGACACGATATGTTTATTCATCTCTTTCAACTCATCTGACGTCACAACTATGCGAGATAATGCGTCTGCAGCCACATTATTCGCTCCTTTCACGTACTCTATCTTATAATCATACTCTTCTAAACTCAGCCTAAATTTCAATAACCGACTACTGGGACTGTTGATATTAAACAAATATATTAAAGGTCTGTGATCAGTCCTAATAGTAAAATTTTTACAAAATAAATAGGGCCTAAAGTAACGTACCGACCATACTATAGACAACAACTCTTTTTCTGTTGTAGGATAGTTAATTTCAGATTTGTTAAGTGTGCGACTTGCATATGCTATAGGTAGATTATTTTTATTACACAACATTGAACCGATTGCTACCCCAGATGCGTCAGTGTGTAAAATAAATTCATTATCTTTTGAAAAGTCTGGGTATTGTAATATAGGTGGAGATGCCAGACAATGTTTAAGTTTTAAAAATGAGTTTTCACATTCATCCGTCCATTCAAACTTAATTCCTTTACGACTTAATTTATTAAGAGGTATAGTGATTTCTGCAAAATTAGGAATGAATTTTCTGTAATAGTTAGCAAAAGCAACAAACCGCTTTACCTCATCGCTACTACATGGTCTAGGGTAATTTTTTATAACTTTTGTTTTTTCGGGGTCAGGGCTTACACCTTGCGCCGAAACTACATGTCCCAAGTACAATAGTTCTTTTTTTAAAAAAACACATTTTTGTGGGTTAAGTTTAAGATTCACCTTTCGTAGTCTTTCTAAAATATCTATTAAATTTTTGTTATGTTGACCTATATTTCGGCCAAAACATACAAGGTCATCCAGGTATATAAGACATTTTTCATAGTTTAATCCGGACATTGCCACTGTCATTGCTCGACTAAACGCACTAGGACTAGTCTTTAGACCCATTGGTAATCTTTTTAATTGATATTGCTTATCGGTTGTGAACGCGGTTACTTTTCGACTATCTGGATGAAGGCCAAGTTGATAATAATATTGTGTTAAATCGAGATGACTAAAATATACGGAACCGGATAAAGCGTCTAATATGTCATTGATATTCGGTAAAGGAAATTTGTCATCTTGTATTCTTTCATTCAACTTTCGATAATCAATTACTATGCGCCACTTCTTTTCGCCTAAAGTCTCACTTTTTTTTCGGTACGAGAAGAAGAGGACTAGACCATTCACTTTGACATTCTTCTATTATATCTTCTTCTAACATTTTACTAATCTGACGATCTACTATGGGTTTTAATGATTTTGGTATCCTATACGGTTTACTATAAACTGGCATTACATTGTCTTTAAGATGTATAGACTGATTGTATATATTAGTCACTCCTAACTTATCTCCATCAATATAAAATACGTCTGAATATTTCGCGCAAATATTTTCAATAGATATTCTCTCCTCCTCATTTAAATGATTCAATTCTAATAACTTAAATAATTTCTTTACTCGATTCGCGTTTACTAAGTTTTGTTTAAAAGAACAAATTTCGTAATTACTTAATAAATCAAATCTTGGCGTAAAAAAACTTAATGTAACTACGTCATCTCTAGTGTTTAAAATTTTCAACGGTATTTTTCCCTGTTTAGGCGTTACTAACGTACTAGCTAAATAAATTCCATCGCATAATTCTTGCGGGACTATTACGCAATCCTGATTTATATCTGTGTCAACATAATGCAAGGATTCACATCGAGGCGGTAGTATTAAGTAATTGTTGTAACCGATTTTACCCATTTGTAAATCTATAACAGTAGTTCCGATATTAGTACTAAGTGATAGGGTATTTAATTCAAAATTCAAAATACAGTTATATTTACTTAAGAAATCTTGACCTATGATTCCGTCGGTTCGACAGGGTAGATTTTCAAATACATAAAATTTATGCGTTAATTCAATATCATTTATTTTTAACTTTAAATAAACATATCCCTGCGAACGTATGTTGCCACCTATGCCTCTGATGCAAATTTTCTCTATTTGGAATGGAATATTAAGCGCGATCAAATTCTCATACTTTACCGCGGACAGTGAGGCGCCGCCGGTGTCAATTAACCAATTCTGAGGAACGCCTAATACGCTCATAGTAACAGAGTTAATATTGTTACATATTTCATTATCTTTATTATGGACGAAAAAAATGATCTGATTTAATTATATTGCAATTATTTTCCTGAGGAATTTCTTCTGCCGATTGAATCATATTCATATGATTTCCACGACCTTGAACCCTATGGCTTCGATTAAAAGTATTTGTATAGCCACGGTTCCCGCGACGAGAATATAGTCGACGCCGTCGAAGGTGCGTCGGGGCGTCTATTATAACTGTTAAAATATCTCTGTCTATAACCACGATTGTTATGGGTATTATAGACTGATGACCTACCTCTTGTATGTCCATAACTCATGACTGTTCCTTCTGGCTGTGTTGATAACTCCTCGTCCATTGCGCCTCTAATTGCATCTTGTAATGTGACATAATTTCGCGCCGCTATAATAGTACTTATTCGGCTATTTCGCAGGCCGTCGGAAAATCTTTTAATAGCGTTTTTCTCATTAATAGTTTTCAAAATTTCATATTTTTGTGAATCGCCGTCGGCCTGAGAAATAGTTAAATCAACAAACATAGATTCAATATCCTTACCAAAGTCTTCTATACTTCTCCCGCCTTGTTTTGCTCGCTGCAACTGCGATTGGATCGCAGTATCAGACTTTTTTGGTAGTAAAAAACACTTCATATCCTTAATCAAATCTGAAATTGATGTATAATTTTGAGACATACGGAGCTTAGCACTTTCTGACAGCCTAGACTTTAAAATAAAAGTAATTAAAGAGGTTTTTCCGTTATCATCAATCATATCCGAATACATTTCTATATTACTAATTAGTTGCTTTGTGACGTTTTCGTCACCTGTCATAACTGGCAGCAAAGATATTGCAGTTTTTAAATTAAAATTTTCCATGTTGTTAGAGATATTTTTCGACTCAACTACAGTACAATCAGTAGAAATTGAACACAGTTCCTTAATTTTAACAAAATTAGTGTTTATTTGCCCATACACTTGTTCTAAATCTTTTAAATCAGAGAATTTAATTTCCTCCTCAGTTACGCCCTCTTTTATATTCTTAAAAATACACAAACAATTATCATATAACTCATGCGCCTTTTTATATTTACCACTTATATCCTGCGTCGATCTCCGGAAAGGTCCTAATTTAATAAGATAATTTTTAATTGACTTAAGTTCATTTAAGATACGATCAAGATCTTGAGCCATTAACAGTAATATTATATTATTATCATATGAATTATCATAATGGTATATATTTAATTATTTAAACACAAATAAGTTTTACACAAACAAGCTCTAAATAGAAATAAAGATTACAGTCCACTAAATATTTTCATATCTCCATATGCGCTCCGAACTACACATTATAAAAACACCTTTATACGAGTTTGTATTACGCACTATAAAAAAAAAAAAAAAAAAACGCACTTCACAATTTCACTAAACACTTGCCGCCTGGGTCTGCTGGGCTGGGTCAAAAGCTCGCATACGCACGTCCCTGTTTTGTCTGCCAAACCTCGAACTTCTAAACGTCGTATGGAATAGTTCTTGTCTTATCCACCGCTTGTGGCATTTTTTATATAATTTGTAGACGTAGTAAATTAGTATAATGCCACCCAAAATAGCCAAAATTGTCAAAGTTGTGGTTTGATACCCCACATTCCAGTTTAATTTTTGTATATCGTTGCCACTGTTAGCGTTAGAACCGGCTGCGTTTTGGTTCAAGAACACTTCCTCTTTATTTTGAGTTGATTGGCACATTTTTTAAAATTTTATTTGAAGCAGATTTAATACTATTTCGTAGTTGTACTCGTTTGTATGTAATAATAAATTGCACTTTGACACGGGCATTGTATTTTATTCGAGTCACTCCAAATAAGGTAAGTTATGCGGTGCCCGAGCGCGCTGATCTCCCGTTACAGGCAGGGTCGCCATGTACGGTGTGGATCAGAAGATATTAATTAAATACGTCCGAAGGCTTAAAAATATAGTTTATTACTGGCTTCATACATGAATTGCATACGGTTATATCATAGGATTCATAGGCACACTACACAGGTATTCCATCTGGGCCCATTGCAGTGTCGTCGCTGAATGTACTTATGCTTTTAGAAACTAGTTCTGGTGTAAATTCAATATGCTCAATGGAGTTCTGAACTCGTGGTACATGTAGATCTTGAAAAGTTGCACTGTCTGGTTCCCGGACATATGATTTTTCGAATTGCGTAGCGAATATGTTAGCGATTTCTTTCTGACTGTTGGTAATTTGAAGTGATTGATCATTTCTAAGAGATGGAGGCACAGACACTTTTGATGTTATTTGCTGGCGAATATAGCTATAAAATGACTTAGGACCTTTTTTTACTACTTCTTTTTCGAACTGGATCCTGCTAGACCTGGTCAAACTGACAATTTTGTTGTTTACTCGTCGATACTTTTTATATGCCACCTCAGATCGTTCTATTATGTAATTCCTCCAAAGAACTGATTTCCTCTGTGTCAATTTTAGTATATCAGATTCAATCCACGGTTTATTACTGTTGTATGCCCCCTTAAGACGTCGTGCAGGAACATGGAAATTAATTATTTTGTGAATTTTGTTTTTGAAATGACCCCATACATTTTTTACATTGTGTATCGTAGGCATAGGAGGTTCGTTCCTCAGTGTTTCAGATATCAGATTATAATTTGCCTTGTAAAAATTTTTGCGCGGATATTTAACGTCGCTTGTAGGTCGGTGATCCAGTAAAACTTGAAGGGTCGCTAGTAATACTTGATGATCGCTCTTTCCAATGTTAGCTTGATGTTCAATTTTTGTACACAAGTTCTCATCATTGCACAGTATTAAATCTAGAAGAGATTCCTGTTCGTTCCTTTTCCGGGTTATGTCAGTGACTAATTGATGTAATTTACTTTCAGCAATTAGCTCCACAAACTTATCGTGTAGTGTATTGTATCCATCTAACTTTATCAAAGGCCATTTTATATCTGGTAAATTGAAGTCTCCTGCAATAAATATAGTTTCTTTACCCTCCGTGGCTGTTTTGATAGATTCAAACAGCATTCTGTCTGAATCCTCAAAGGTGTAGTGTGTAGGTCGGTATACTCCAGCTATAAGTAGTTTGACATTAGCACAAGTAATGTTCACCCACAAGGCCTCGACACTGTTGCTAAAGTTGTTCAGTGTTGGGTGTAAGCTCGCTTTTATTGGTATATCAAGATATTTATAGGCCACGTAAATTAGTATACCACCCCAGCCTTTTCCAGTAGCTCTATCTCGCCTGAACATTAAATAGCCATTAATATAAACTAAGTCATCACTAATTTCTGGTTTAAGATGGGTCTCTGTTAATATGATACAAGTTGGTTTTAACTTATTAGTTATTTATATAAGTAGCAAATCTCGTTTAGCCATAAGGGATGCAAGGTTCGTATAAAAAATCGTTAAGTTGGCTATAGGAGACATTACTTTTTTGCAGCGTCTTCCTTTTTCTTAATTATTTTTGGGGTATTATTTATGTACTTAATAGTTCGGTCTAACTCACCATTATCAGTCCTTTGGGCCAGCTCCTCTCGTAAACTTTTAAAATACTCACGTTGACACGGGGTGAGGTCATTTTTTACAGTAATGTTAGAGGGTAGATTTTTTCTATTTTTTAACACATTCACAGCTGTATTCTTGCTCCCAAATACCACCTTTACTGGGCGCGGTGAGGAATTTGACTTAATCTTGCCCAAGCGGATAACTGCCAATGGTTTCTCTCTTTAGGTACTGATTTTAACGTAGTATCAACTTGTTCAATGTCATGCTGCTTACGGGCTCGTATGTCCGTTCTCCTTGGGACTCCGGAATTCCAAACAATATAACGTTGCGGCTACGTTTTTCTCTTTCAGCAATCTCAGAGATCATGACTTCGAGGCTAGTACACTGGTTCTGTTTACATTTGAGTTCATTGATCTCATATTGTAATTGCGTCACTAGTTTTCGCAATGCTGGTAATTGACGAACTCCAAGTTCACAGTCAGGGCACAAATACTTTAGAGTAGGTGATTGCAGAAAAACCACTCTCAGCTCCGTAGCAAGCAAGCCACTGCACTTCACGCAAATTTGTCTTTCACAACCGTGGCAATTAATTTTTGGGTTTTTATCGTCGATTTTGGCAATTTGTTTTTCACACTTAATACATAAGGCCATTTTTATGGTTATTTAGATGTTTTTTGAGGTAAAGTAAAGATTTTATGCAATTTTTACGTAAATTTAGTTATTAGCTGACTAAAAACACAAGTGTTCAATATGGCGGGTAGTAGCGAAATATATATAGATTAGTGCATTCAAACAAACAAACAAACTCTTCAGCTTTATAATATTAATATAGATATACTCTTTCAGGTTAATATTTGGCGGTACTGTCCCTCACTACTTCTATGAGTTCATAGAAAGAGTATTTCCTCAAGAAGCTTCAGCTTTTCCATTAGCAAAGAAACTATTGTTTGAAAGACTTATTTTTGCTCCACTTATGCAAGCATTTTCATTATACACGCTAGCGAGATTTGAAGGCAAAAATCACAAGGCTGCATTAAAACAAGTAAACGATTTGTACTTCACTGTATTAGAAGCCAATTGGAAATGGCTAACTTTGTTCCAAGTCATCAACATAGCATTCATACCACCCATGGTAAGTTCTTTTCAATTTTATGAAATATTTCATAGTATTAGTTCTCATTTTAAGTGAATCTAAAATTTTTCACACAAAAGCCCAGTTTGTAAACAACCAACGTTTCATATGCCCTCAATTACATTGTAAATTATTATATACTAACAATTCGAGGTCATGAGAAAATATTAGTATTTTAAAAAGGTTAGTACTATGTTTTTAAGTATGTGTATAGTATATACCTATACTTGATGGCTCTGTTATCTAAGATATAATGACGTTAATTCTGACATTCAACACTTGTTTTGTATATAAATTCCTTGTTTGATATATTTTTATTTTGCTTATTTATTAGATATCAAACCAATGACAATAAAATCGTCATTATATTTTTGACATTATATGAAAAAAAAAACATAATAGTGCAGATTATGTAACTAATTTATGAATTTAGTAGTATAACTATAAGTTTGTAATATAGTGTAAATAATGTGAATAGTGTGAACTATTATTACCAATAGGTACATATACACATTATTTTTAAGTATGGTTTGAAATAGGAATACATATTTTTTTTTTATAATTATCACACTGACAAGGTTATAAACACTAGAGTTTTTCCAGTCATCCAGTATAAGATAATATGGCATGTGGTATTAAATTAGTTAAACATTAAACACTTCATTAGAAAATAATATGTATTTTACCCTGTTTCATTTTTTCAGCTGAGAGTCTTATTTATGAATCTTGTGGGTTTCGGATGGGCGATGTTTATAGCATCTAAGAGACGTCAACAGAGTCCCAAAAAGGAATAATTGTTTTTATTCAATGATATATTTTTAATTAATATGGTGATGGATGATAAGCAGATTATAATATATAATCGAGGATTTTTAGTATTTTTATCTCAGATGTTATATTTGTTAAAGTCTCATTTGTCGTATCTTTGTATAAATTTTTCATTTTTATACTTATATTTTTTATATGTATATTTTTAATCGTGATATTAGTAATTTAAACATTTTTATATATAATCAATTTTAATATTGATCGAAAAAAAATTTATAACTGTACAATTTAGGTACCTTTTTTTGTTTATAACATGTATTATATCTCGATTATTGTTGTTTCAAATATTAAATGATATATCAATGTTTTTGTGGAAACCTTTACATTCCGTTATTGTTGTTAAACACAAAGTAATAGAATAAAAAAACCATTTTAATATTTATGTATTTTATTTGACAACAGCGAAAACCTATTATGAAAATTCGATACCTATACTTGTGTATATTAATATTTAATATTGGCCGAGGTCAAATCGACTGGTATGTTATTAGCTTTAGCATTAATAAATAAATCTTTGTCCTATTTTTTTTACAGTCATTGATAATAATAAAATTACAATTATTTACTGTTTTCGAGTATTATCCTAATATCGTCCCGTTCCATTTATTGCTTTATAACTTGGAGTATCTTAATTACATTTAAATAAGATAGCCTACATCTACGATTATAATATTACACCAAAAATGGTTTTCATATAAGGTTATTACAAAGCGAAGAGAATAACATCATGTTTAATTTTAAAAAAAAAATCCATTCTCATTTAAACAAAAAGTAAAAAATAAAGTTTCATTCGATATAACCAAAATAAATAAAAAAATAAAAACCTTTCGATGAACATTTCTTTTTCAGAAAAATTGTCATATATTAGCTGGAAACCATAATAAATAATGTAAATATAATCTCATTTAATATATTGCACATTATGCTAATTTATATATAAATATCCTCAATACGAGACTAGAATAAATTATTGTTTTTGTATTCATAAAACTTCCAAATAAATTAATAACAAAAAAGAAATAAATTAAAACACAACTAAAACTAGGACTAGCTTTGTTACTTTCACACCATTGATTACAATATAAAGAAGCAATATCGCTTTTATAATTAAATATAAAGAAAACAATTATTTACAATAAAAAATATTACAATCTAATATTAATTAAAAATGACTAGAGATAGGAGATATAATATGAAATTTATCTACTTAAATTATTGATTTTTTTTTTTATTTGTAAGAATATTTAACAGGTACTGGTTACCATTTTTTATTATTATATTATAGACTAGAAAATTTTATTGTGAATGCCGAAATGAGATCAAACGATTTCATTACAAAATAAAGACGCAATTGCAATTGTATTACAATCAAAAACAATAGAAATACAATTTACAACAACTACGGTATCACTTCTTAATCACGGTATAACCATTTATTAAAAATTTGTCATCAATAGGCAGTCTACAGTAATTATCGTTAAGGGTTCTATTTAAGTTTTAAATTGTTTTCTCAAAATAGAACTGGCAAATCACAAACGTCGCAACAGTAATTCCTTTTTATCGCTATTATAAATAAATTTACAATTGGCATAAAAATTCAAGCTAGCGTGAGGATAAATACGTGACAATTGTAAATTTTATATAAAATAACTTCTGTATTAATCTACGAAAAAATATTTAAATATGTTGGCTGCCATATTGATTTCGATTTTTTTTTATTTTTTTATTATTCACGTTCGAGGCGAGGGGATCGTGACCAACTTCTTTGGGATGACTTGCTGCTGATGTAACTGGGACTCGAGGGTGTGGAAGGTGTCGGCCGACGATATGGTATTGGGCGTTTTCGGGCACTGTTATTTTGTTAGTAAATAATATAATGTTAGCATTTTTGCAAATTAGGATGCTTTTAATACAATGCATTGAGTTTAACATGCAAATATAAATATGTTGATGAAATTAGTTGTCACTAAAACATTTATTTTTGCATACGTTTCTAAATTAAAACCAATTTTGAAGAGGCGGCATATGTAAAAAATTAATTAAGTTAAGAAAATTATAAAGTTAAAACTATACGCAAATTAATATTGAAAAAAAAAGTAATACTAATAAATAATAGCTGCTAAAATAAAACAAAATGGAAGCTTACCTTTAAACAACAACGATACATGCTCATCATCTATTGATAATAATGTGAACTCAATGGTGAATCTACCATGCATAAAATTAAAATAAAACAAAAAATAAATTTACAATAAACTTTAATGTGATAAAACAAAATTAAAACATAAAACACACTTGAAATAATGTCCTTAAAAATAGCACTTCTACATCTGGCGTCTTGCGTTTCGTTAAATATTGATAATATTTATAATCTATATTCATCTTCTTCGATACTTGTATTTCTTTGATGTATACGTGAGATCTATTATGGGCGCGCTACGGAAGAAAAATACCTCATAACTAATTTATTCTGATTTTTGTAAAATTTTATATTGTAATTCTCTTTTTACAAATTGTATCAAACTAAATTAACTTCTTAGCAATATTAATATGTTACAATTTTAGTTTAATTTTTTGTTTACAATATTCAATTGAATTTATTTTAAATTAAATTAAAAAATAAAAGTAATTAATAGACCCTGGTTAGTATTCAGTCAAACAGCCTATGTTAATGTTGCCCAAAAAAAAAAAATGAAAATCAATAATTACAAAGAGTAACGCTGAATGATGTTTTTGGTGAATTAATTTTATTATTTTATTAATATACAATGTCTTCCAGAGAAATATTTAGCGTGTTAATAATTTGGATGTGTGAGTTTTATGATTTACGAAAGTACTTATGTTAATCGTCTAGCACTGCACTAATCCGAACTACTACTCGTGTCTTCTGAACTCGTGCTAGAATTTCGTGACTTTTTTCTAAAAAAAAAAAAAAAAAATAATAAAACAAAACATGTAACACGACAGCAAATAAAAATACTTTACCAAACAAGATTGTGTTTTCAATTAAATCATTTTTTTTAATTAGCCATAGCGAAGTTTGAACCCAATCTGGATGATAAAAATTAAAAAAGAAAATTAGTTTTTTTTTTAAATTATTTTATTAGAAAACACATCCTTGAAAGGCTATGAAATAAAAAAATAAGCTTACTAATGTATTACCAGACAAGCGACACACAAAAAATGTTAAAACAAGTATCAATCTGTATTGATGACGACATTATATACAATTAATTGTAAACGCCCTAACGAATGCAGTGCTTTCGATGTTTGGGTAATTTCTGCTTGCGAAATTATTTTCCTTAGTGCAAAAAAAAAAAAAAATATTTAAAAATATTTTTAATAAAATTTTAGACCAAACAAGCTTAAGAAAAAATAAAAAAGCGACGGAAAAATTGTGACAGTATAAATAGAACCCAGTAGAACCCCGTCAATATAAAAAAGTTGAAAATAAAATCGTTAGTGATAATAATAAAAAGAAAAAAAAATTAAAATAATCAAGTCTTAAGCAGCCATTTTTTCATAACATTGGCCGAACGGACTTGTACCCGAGGCATTATAAAGATAAAAAAAAATCATCAACGCCATTTTGTTTAAACGTCAAACGTCAAAAGCACTCGTCTAATACCTCGTGATGCGCCTCCTATCCAAGAAGCTCGGCGAGCCGGCGCGCCGAGGTATCGACGGCGATCGTGATCGCGTCCCGCTCGATCTACGGTAATCGGCGTACACGCCCGTCATTGTTCTGTCATACGTGTACGTATCGCATGCATCGTTTTATACGATTTCGGAAAAATCGAAATTTCACGTTAATTCAAATATAATATAACAAATTATTTTATCACCTAATTAATAATCTTTTTTATTTAAATACAAACAGAATAATTATATAAAGTACATAATGAATATAACATATTTTAATTGGTTCTTATTTCAACGACCCGTAGTTCAGTTACAAGTTATAAATAAATATTCTGTTCATATATGTTAAACGCTATAATACTGTAATTTTTACATTTATTTCACAACGTACCGAGACGATCGCGTTGATCTCGATGAGCTGCGAGATGATCTCGAAGAACTTCTGCTGCTGTATGAGCTGGAGCGACTTGAACGAGAACGTCTGGAATTTTTTAAACCACAAGCATTTTAATATATATAATATAATTTAATTATTTCAATAATACAGGCTGCATGCCTATATCATTGCATTAACAAGAAATAAATTCTGGGAGGTAATGTCACATACTAAATCAAAGAAAGGATTTAGGTATTACAACATTGGGTAAGATAATTCTATACCTTATAATTACAGATATAAAGAAATGAAAGTATATTCTACGTTACGGCTAAATTATTATTTTTTTACAATATAACGAATTAGGACATTTGTTTTATTTCTTTTTCCTTACCTTGAAGACCTCGAGTAGGACCGGGATCTGGAGTGAGAAGACCGAGACGCTGATCGTGATCGGGATCGCGATCGCGATCGCGATCTCGACGATTTGCCTCTCGATCGTGTCTTTGATCGTGATCGTCGCGTCGATTGCGACCAACTACGCCGCGACTGACTCCTGTCACGTTTTTTAGTTTCCGGAGAACTTTCAACGTGTACTGGACTATCTTTTTTAGGGGTTTCAAGTTTTTCTGGAGTTTTATTCGTTTTAGGACTTTCCACTTTTTCTACTACGACCGGACTTTCAATTTTAGATTTACTTTCTCCTGTTTTTTCTTCACGAGCAGCTTGAGACGTTGAGGGACCATTAGCATCTTCGTTTATTTTTCGTCCTATTGAAGCTTTTGCCATTTGAGCCAATTTTTCTTTCAACCTATTTAATTCTTTAAAATCCAATTCCTCTTGACGAGCTCGATCGTCTAAGCTCAAAAAATCATCCTCAGAGTCGTCATTTTCACTCGATGAACTTCTCATGCACACCGCCTTTGGTTTATACTTGTCAGCAATTTCCTTGATTTTCTTTTTCTTCTGCTGAAGGTCTGATGGTGACTTTATGTATTTCCTTCTGTCTTTTTCGGGTAATTTTTCTATGATGTCGAGATACCGTTCAGGACTGCGGCGTGCCGGAGAATAACTAAGACTAGATGTGCTACGACTATGATCATTTGAACGCGATCTAGATCGACCTCTATGAGATTCTTTGCGGACACTTCGTTCCTTATCATTTCTGTCTTTTTGTTCCTGTCTGGGCGAAATTCTTTGTTCTGATACTACTTTAGATTTCACAATTGGTGTATTACTCTTTTGTTTTTCTTTCCTTGAACTTCTTCGCTCTACTGAAGTCGACCTTGATCGGCTGTGTGAAATCTTACGTCGTAATTTATCAGGTGTTGGCGATCTTTTCTTTGTTTTACTTTCCTCTCTTTTATTATCATTAGATTTAGAACTAGATTTATTTTTATCTGCCCTTCGGTCTGCCCTTCGATCGGGAGTTTCATCTCTAGCATATTCTATGGAACGACTCCGTCTCCGTTTTTCTCTTATTGGCGATTCGTTTCTCTCTTTGTTATCGCGGGATTTGTTACTAGCAACCTTACTATCTCTCTGTTTTTGAGCTGTTTCTTTTTCAGTATCTGAAGAAGATTGTTCAGCTCTATTGTTCTTATAATAAGTATCTGGCTCTTTACGAGAATCCCTCTTCTTGTATTTACTTATAGATCGTTCTCGATGCTCATTCGAAGATTCTGCTCTTTCCCTCGATGAGCTCCTATTTCTTTTACGTGTTGATCCATCATTACGACTTTCCTTATATCTTTCGTTGTCAGTTTTGTTTCTCTTCTCATAATCTTCATCGGGCCTTCGATAATTATCGTTTCTTCGATTCCTATACTCTGGCGACTCACTCCTTCTTATTCTTTTTTCTTTATGCGGACGAATATCCTCTTTTGATTTTTCTCTCCTGTTATATTGATTTTCTTCCCTTTTCCTGTTTAGTGACGGGCTTCGCCGTCGCCTTTTCTCTGGCGGTGGCGAATCGATCGGTTGACGAGGTAATTTTTTATCCCTTTTATCAGATTTTCTTTGAGGCGGTTCTTCAGTTTCTGATTCAGAAGGTGATCGTTGACGATCACGTTTCGATTGTTTTGAAATCCTCGCTCTCTCTAGCTCCTCCCTAGAAGATTCCCTTCTTCTATCCACTTTTTCTACAAATGATTTTTGTTTATATGGTGGTGATCTACGTTCATCCCGTCTCCTGTATTCTGGTGAAGATCTTCGTTCCATCGATCGACTTCTCTCATTTCTATGTCTATTGGATTCCATCTGTCGGGGGTTTCTGACTGAATCATCGTATCTCTGATGTCGCTCTTCTCGGTCGCGATTCTTTTTACGAATGTTATCCTCTTCAAAATCATTTGAACGTTCCAACTGTTTCTCTTTTACTTGTTTTACAGGCGAGCTGTAACATTTATTTCAGATTTTTATTTATATATAATAAGTAGCAACACAACTTGTAATAATTTTCATGAATAAATCGTTATCTCTATTACCTTTCACGGCTCGATGGCGCACCACTGCCACGACGTCTGCTACTCGACTTTTTCTGTTCAAAATACAATATTTATACGTGAATATATATAATAAATGAATAGGCAATTAACACCAGTGCCAATACAAGAAGACTAGTGGTTATGGCAACTAAAAATTTATATACTAAAACAAAAAGAAATCCTTCAGTTTACGAGAATGTTGTCTCGTGATTGAAGAAATTCTATAAAAATAAAACAAATTATTTAACACATGCACTTCTATATGGAACAGTATTCAAATAATTTGAGGCATCAACTGAAAATTATCTTTATAAAAAAGCTACTTACGAAAGCAAGTATTGATAAAAAAAACTTTATGGACGAATTGTTAGTTCTTTTTGTACTCAATCAATCAATCTTTTATTATAAAAATTATCCATAACACTCTCGAAGATATTAGTTATATCTAAAAATATTGTATAAAAAAAAAAACAATAAATTTGGCACTAGTGCATATACTCCTTTTTACACAAAATTTTCTAAGTTTATTAACGCATTACAGTGTTAACACATTTTTTTTAAAGATACTTAAATACATATAATATATACATGTATTACACAAAATCAATGTAATATAACTCTTGAGACGTACCTTATTTAACAAACGGTGGTGGTAGTGTATACCATTTAAACATGTGGAGCATCCTTAATTAGTTTTGAGTCAATGAGAAGAGGGAGAATGTTATGGATTAGTTACATTGTTATAAAAAACAATCAGACTGGATATAAAAATGTGCGGTACAAAAACGTGCTTGTCCGGCACGAAGGACCATGTTTAGTGCACATCAAAGCAATTTACATCGAAGGTAAATGGAAGCCATAACTTTTATATTCGTTTTTTTTTTTTATTCACGATAACATAAAGCACGTTTTTCTAATACACATAAAGGGCATAACGCGCTTTATATAGCGATACCACCATCTGTTTTAAAGTACTACAAAAATAAAACCATGCATTCGTAAACTGTGCACAATTAAGATCCTGACAATCGCCCATTTTGTAATCTTAAATATTATATAAATTAGTCACAAATTTACTTCAAAATGCAATATCAAATTTAACACGAATTTTAGTTTTCACCTAACAGTGTTTTTACGGAGTGTTATTGTTTTGTGATATACTTACAGTATACGTTATTTCTTCAGATAAAGATGGCTATCCTATGAAATGATGCACAGTTAAACAGATAATTTTTACTGTCTATTTCTTGTATTTACAGAAACAAAATAAAGTAAAAACAAAATGAAGTAAAAGGACAATAACCACAACGAGATACAAATTTTTTGATCCATTTTATACTACCCATTATATAATTTGAAAATGTATGGGTATATTTAGCAATAAAAGTTAGAAGCCTGGGATATAAATATGGTAAAATGACGCAAAACAAAATAGTGATTTCTACATAATAGTCACAGCTCACGATGAATGCATAGAACAGAGGGATGTGTCGAGGAAAGTTGACGTAACATAAAATTATTATAATTCATATCTGGATTGTGCAATTCGTTTTGGTCAGATCGATATTGTTTCTTAGATTGAAATAAAGAAAGCGGTGTGCTATATCGGCTATTAATATTAGGCTCTAAGGCTTCTGAGTAAGGTCTCGTGAAAGGTCAGTGTAATTGTGATAAAGAGATACCCTGAAGAAACTAAAAGGAATTAAAAGTTTTAAGCACTCATACCCTAAATTCCCATTGCTACCCTTACAAATTACAAGGCAGTAGTTACTATAAAAATTTACCTAGAATTCAAAGATTATGTCTTCGTGTGATGACATAATGAAAAAGATTCCAATAAATAATTTGTTTAAAATAAAAACTCTGACATAAATTAGACCTGATGCAATTTATATGCTAATATAAAAAAAAAAACAAGTGAATGCTCGTGTTGACTTAGTTTCTTGAAAATCATCAAACGATAAACAAAACTATTTTAAATTAAAAATATGCCAATCGAAGCGTTTGGACGAATCGTCGGTATAAAACACAATCTTTGAATATCGCCATCCAACTATCAAACGACTAGGTTTGGATATTCGATTAGTAATCAATATTTACCTTTTTTTTCTTTTGTCGTTCATCCTCTGAGCTCGACTCGGTGTCAGCCTCTGAACTGCTAGAACTTTCGGTGTTCGGTGACTTTGATCGTTTCTTCTTTTTCTTGCTGGATTCTTGTCTGAGAAGATAGAAGTATCGAACTAAAATTTAAACTTTGGCACAAAAATGACTTAAAATTAAAAGAGTGACTTAAAATTAAAAAGAAAAGTATTGTTTCAGCCAGTAATATATTATGGCACTATTGCACCAGCATACTTTTCTCAGTTTTTTTTTTCTTTGTTTATTCTTACAGAGTACGGCAGTACAATCAAAACAGCTGTCAAAATACAGAGGAAGAGTGTGTTAATAATTTTGGGCAGTAATGTCAATAGTGAAGTCATTCAATACTATACAAGAGGTTATATTATTATTAACTACTATAAGGGAGTATCAATCTATTAGTAGAAATAAAAAGTGCACTGTAATTTTTTATAGGCTTTAATGTTTTTATTGGATTTGTTTTTATACCCAGAAACCCAAACATAAATAATAATTTCCGATAAGTAAATAGTTTGAGTTCTGCAGAAACTAGTAATAAAAATAAAGTAGGACGTAGATGTAAAAGTAGGATGTAAATGCTACAGGGATACGAGGACGGGGATCGAACCCGCGACCGTTAGTGAATCATAAAGTTGTTGTAACCACTTCGCCAACGCGTCGTCGTAAATATTTTAGAAATGTAGATAATTTTATCTTATATAGCACCGAACGAATAATCTATAAAAAACTATTAAAGATACACTTTTATAAATATCATACCTACGAATGTACCTCCACAACATTTTCCTTTGACTGAAATTATTAAAATTATATAAATGTAATTGAGATTTAAATGCAGTTAAAATTTAAAGTGACAACTGGAATCAAAAGAAAAATGAAGTTACTTCAGACTTGGCTCCGGCCTTTTGTTATAGCGGAATGAAATTTACAAATTTAGACTGGGCTGTATAGTTAGTAGTAGTAGCTATAGTCCTTTGCCTTTCCCTATTGGGGATACATTTTAAAACAAAAACAATTAAAATGACAACATCAAGATACTCGCCTTCTAGTTAACTGAAGCGTCACTTGGCTAGTAAAAAAAAAATGTCTATGAAAAACAGATTTAAAAAAAAAAATACAAGATTAAGTATTAATACGTAAACTCACTTTTCTTTTTTATTCTTCTTGGATTTTTTCTTCTTCGATTTTTTAGCTTCTGGTGATGCACTGCAACAGACATTTATGATTTTTAATAAATTAATAACTATGTAATTGCTATTTGCTGGTGGTCAATTCTCTTTATTTAGTTTTTATTTTTAAATAATGTATACTAATATTATAAAGCTGAAGAGTTTATGTGTTTGTTTGAACGCGCTTATCTCAGGAACTACTGGTTCGAATTAAAAAATTATTTTTGCGTTGGATAACCCATTTACCGAGGAAGGCTATATGCTATATACCATCACGCTACGACCAATAAGGGCTGAGCAATAATAAACAATGTTACAAAAACGGGAAAAAATAATCTTTTTTGAGAGCTTCCGTTGCGTCCTTTATTATGTATTTCTCTTCTCGAGACATTTTTTAACTATAGTTCCGCTTTTAAAGTAAATATAACATCACTCTTTTACTGAGAATTTTCGAAAAATAAAAAAAACTCAATAATACGTTGAAAGACCCAGAAATCAAACCTGAGACCCCTTGCTCGGCAGTAACGCTTGCGACCACTCGACCAACGAGGCGGGTACCTACTCTTAGAGTAATTGTTTAAAAATATTTAAGTACGTTTTTCCCTCAAATTAACGCGGGTGAAACCGCGGGGCACAGGCCACGACTAGTAAAAACATAAATAAAAAAGAAACATTTAAAAAAATCGATGTAATGTAAATATTATTATTATAATTTAATAGCTTATCTCTTTGTAGTTTTATTTTTTATATATGTATATATTTAGTTTGTGTGTCTATCTATCGTATGTGAGTATGCACAAGTCCACATTTTTTTTTTATATTTTCTCCCATGTGCCATCAAATTGACTGACCCGTTGGCGCAGTTTGCAGTGACCCTGTTTTCTGCTCCAAGGCTTGTGGGTTCAATTCCCGCCCCGATTCTGGGTGTAATAAGTGTAATTATAAGTATATTTATTTAAAAAAAAATGTATATCAGTCGGCTGTTACACACGCATTAAGTTGCCTACCTTAGGGACAGACGACCGACCGTGTGTGTGTTAAACATATTTATTTATTTATCAAGATATTTATTAAAAGAATAAGTAGAGCGCTAGTACAAATGTAAGTAACTTAATTTCTCACTATTGTTGTGTTTATTAAAATAAAATAAATAGATAAACACCATTGATTAGTTACGTTTACGTTCTAATTAGGGAACATTCATTCGTTACGTGAGTCGTTTTCCTTTAAATTTAGACCCCTCCTTTCTTCTTGGTGAGGAATGATTTTAAGGAACCTCCCTATTACGTCAGATTTATGCTATCATTTTCAAACCTACATTTATATTCATATTTAAAGTTGTCGTGGCATGTCGCGGGTTCAATTCCCGCTCGGGATAGATATTTGTATTCGTAGAAATGTTTGTTTCCGGTCTGGGTGTATGTCCATATTGGTCTCCGCACCGTGCCTTGGAGAGCACGTAAAGCCGTCGGTCCTGGTTGTTATCCGTTGTTAGTACTTAGTAGACACCTGATAACGATCGTTACTCATAGTAGGGAAATTATCCGCCGACCCGAAGTGGAGCAGCGTGGTGAATTAAGCTCCAACCCTTCTTTTATATGGAAAAGAGGCCTTCGCTCTGCAGTGGGTTGTTGTTTACAGCCTGATACAGTACAGTACAAAAATGCTTACCTTCTTTTCTTTTTCTTCTTGGCTACATGCGTATCACGTTCTTCTCTTTCGTGACTCGGGGTCCTCACAAGAGGGTACCTCTGCGCTTCGTCCCGCGCCCTCCGTTCGGGGTCCAGGCTGGTCCCCTCAACGAAACGAGGCGATATACCGAACGCGTCCCTGAGCCGAGCATTCTTCTCCTGTTGCGCTTCCGCTACTGCGTGAGTTTCGCGCACGCTGAAAACCATTCAAATTTCAAGATGGCCGACTAACATTGTTATTATTGCGGACTTTAAAAATCTAAGGGATATTTTATAGCGTATAATTTTTTTAAATTTTAAATTTCTATTTTAAATGATTACGTAATAAAAGCTCTATTGATTAAGCTCCAAACTAAATTAACAGATATTTACCTGATGAATAGCACCTAAGTGCGCTAAAAATAGGGAAATTGCAAATTAATTCGGCATACATAACCAGTACCATACCTACGTAGTAAATTAGAACAAATGTATTCCAGTTAAGAAACGTAAAGCTATCAACGTTTATTGTTTATCGTAATCAAGTGTGAAATTGTTTAAAATCCAATAACTGTATTTCCGTTCACGTAAATACGCTTTAAGTAAATACTTGGGTATTAATTGTTATAGGCCTATAACTTTATTTTCAACGGTAAAAATGTATGCACACCTTATGACAGATCGCATGGGCTTCCTCTCCTCGGCATTGGAGAGACAGACCTGCAAATTGTTGTTAACGTTGTTTCGAATTCGACTACAACTGCATCGACAGCAGCAGCTCCTGAGTCCCTCGAGTATAGTTCTGAGGGCCGGTTCTAATGGGTCATGTATAGCCGAGGTACCCTGAATGGGTACGACCGACATGTCCGGGTTGGGGTCGTGGGAGGAGGCACGCGATCTGCGCTGCGGGTCTGCGAGGACCGCTTGGAACGTGCCCCGCCACAATCTTTCGAATACCAAACGATTGTGTTCGCGTCGCGACGCTCGGCCACGTTGCATCTTAAACACTAACTTAACCTAGTGGAAGACTTGGTTTCTTAAATCTAAAACTATGCTAACGCGGTGGAACCGCTGGAAGACTCGCAAAGGCGTGGGGCGTGAGGTTACATGGTAGTCCGGCCGGCGGCGGCCCGGCGGCGCTACTGACGGAATAACAGGAAGCACGACGCGCGCACCCTGCGCAAACAACGGATCTCCGAACGACGCTTCGTGGAATCACAAAGGCAAATTACGCTTTAAATAAGGGAAGATTTCAACGTGGAAGGCTATATTTAACTCTTACGGTTTTAATAAAAATGAACAATAATAGAATTTATAAGATTTTACGATAAAAGAGCCTATTTTATGAAGTTTTTGCCAAAGTACAATCAAATAAAAAATAAAAAAATGTCTATAAAATAGTTTAATTATACACACCATTTTAGTATTAATTTAGTCACAGAAACAATCAAACCGCGAGTATCTACTTGTGCTACGATCGTTTATAATCGTTTTAAACAATTGCTTATTAATGTATTGTATACTTATTATATTAATTTGTTTGTTTCTTTTTTTTTCTAGTTTTAATTAGGGGAAAACCCCTAATTAATAAAAATCCTTTCCTAAAAATTCCCTAAGAATAAAAATTCTTTAGAATATGCCAACCCCATTGTACCTCAACTATTAATTAAATCTTTATTGTTTCTTTTGTACTATTTAGACATTTAAAAATTATATTATTTTTTCTTTTTTAAATTCTTATTAGCTTAATTTCCCTTATATATTTAAAATCAATGTTCCTTACACCCTTAAAGACATATCGCTCGAAACAATACTTATATTAGTTAAAGCTTTTATTAATGTTTAGTGATAAGTTGATGGTGTAACTATTTAAATAAATAAATAGATAGCTAGTGAATTAAGAGGTTAATTTACTCATTGTTAAAAATATCCATGAAACATTATAAACGCATGAAGAAAAATACTATAATTTAAAGCTACCATTAAGACAATATCTAATACTGCCATTATCATAAAATGTTTAAAGGGATAGTTGTGGTGCTGATAGGCTCTTAATGTCTTTCACTTACTCAGCTGCTCAAATAAACATTGTTCGGAAATTTGACACATTATTGTTATCAGGGTTACTGACATTTTGGACGATGCCTAATTGTCCTGGTATGACACCATGATGAAGTCGAGTAGATCACATGTTTACGTAATTCGACGCCCATGAATATAATTTTAAATCCGTACTAGCAACATTGAGTTTTTCACGTGCTAAATTTGTCTACAAAATTAGATATTCACCGGTGAATAAAATTGAATATTTTTATTTGCTAGAAACATTCAGAGTACAGGTTTTACAAGATGTTTCACTGCAGAGATAGCATGAAGAATTTGTAAAATCGTTTATCTTATTATTATTATTTTGCCCTTAACTATTACATAATAATGTACTTATTACTAACAATACGGTTAGTAATAAGTGCATTATTATGTAATAATAATTATGTAACAATATTTATTAAAATGGAAGGAAAACATCGTTAAGAAACCCACATGATTCAGGAGAAATTCCAAGATACATATGTCCACCAATACGTATTGAAGTCGCGTATGTAGGTAGTAAGATCTAATGTTTTTCCCAACAATGAGACTTTACAGGCCATTACAGTATAGTAAATACACCATTAAGGGATGTTTAATTTTAAATCTAAATTTTATTAGCAAGTTCCTATAACCATGCAAACTAAAAGTTGGAAACATCTTAATATTACGAATCATTATCGCTTACCGTATTGTTTAAATAATATAAATGTTTCACACTGTTTTTAACCAATTTAAAAAAAAAAAAGTGAAAACATCATCAATATAGTCGAAGTCAAATACGCATTATTAAGGATAACTCAAAAAGTACTCGTCAGATCTCGCTTAAATTTAAATGGTACCACACGACAAGCATCTAGTTTCTAATATAAAAAGAATCATCAAAATCAGTACACCCGGTAAAAAGTTATGAGGTAACACACATTAAAAAAAATACAGTCGAATTGAGAACCTTATTCTTTTTTTTAAAGTCGGTTAATAAATTTAATCTAGTGTTTATTTATTATTCTGACTATCGTACAGTAGATTAAAGATCCATTTGACGTTACCTGTACATATTAACACGATATTTACGAGTTAACATCAACGTCTCTACGAGTATCTCTGGCTCGCGGTTAGAGAATTTATTTTGGAATAAAGATTGATACGAACAGTTGCCAAACGCTAATGTGCCGCTTTCGCGTAAGTGTCTACGTTTATCTATCTTATCTTTGACGACGCGTTGGCGCAGTGGTCACAGCTACTGGCTAATGCGCTAGCGGTCGCGGGTTCGATCCCCGCACATGACAAATATTTGTATAGGCCATACAGATGTTTGTCGTGGTCTGGGCGTTTGTGCTTGTGTATTTGTGTGTGTTTCCGGACCCCCGACACAGGATTCACATCCTACTGGGGGCCGTTGAGTGTGAGACGTTTATTTATTTATTTATTATTTAGATGTAATCAGGATATATTCGTATTCAAAAACACTTGCTTTCGGCATAAAAAAAAAAATATTTTTAATACCGATTGTAGGTGTTAAATTTGTTTTCGTTTTCTTATGTTATAAACTATAATAGTAAAATTATTTATCACGTAATTAGATTGGGCATCCAATTAGGCGGATGATAAGAAAACCTATGGTAATAATGTAAATGTTGAGGATATATACATTGAATCACAAGCATTGACAAGATTGTATGGTCATGTTGTAAGATAGGAAGCATTCTTCCTACAATATTGTCCAAATTTTCAAGTCGATCGAAGTAAGAATTTAGGAGAACATTTAAAAATAAAGGAGAGGAAAAAGTGTATAATGGTAAAGTGAAGTTTAACTTGTCGTCACAAGTATGCCAGAAAAGATAGGTCGATTAAAAGTTGTATAGAAAACGAGAAAACGTTGTTCCGATGTAATAAATTTGAACTTTAAATAGGTAGAGATAGAAAAATAACAATTTAGTTAGTTGCTGTAGTCATTAACGTATTTTTTTGTAATATAATTAAAAAAATATATAATATTATATTATTTATTGCACTTTTGTGAAATTTTAATTTGATATGAATACTGGCCGTGTGTCCGAAGGTAATTCTTATCGGTCGAACTTTCTTACAAACTTTACAACATATTTAGTTTTCTTGCTATCAATCTAACAATTTCTGGTTGGAGTTTATACTTAAAAAAAACTTACAAATTAGAGTTTATTAATAATTATTATGAACACAGTCCGTAGTTAGTATCACAAAGAAAAAATCAATAAAAAAAAAATAGAATACGTATATTCTATTTTTTTATTAGTATATGTATAGTAGGTATATGAGGCAGCCCTACGCTCGGTAGAGCGAGAGGCTCGCGTTTGGCAAACAAGGTGTCGTTAATTAAATTATAAATTTCACCTGTCAAATAAGATTATACGATTTCGTGTTGTATCTAATTAATTACAGCGAAATGTCATCAATAGGTGTCTTCGAGAATGTTAACTTCTTTGATCTAAAGGTGTTATTGTATAGTAATTACAAATCACTGTCCTCATTTCATTTGTAAGAATAACCTTTTAGAAATAATATTATTATTAACAATATTATTTCTAAATAATTATATAACTGTTTACAAAATTACTATCACATCTGTGTGTATTTAGATTTTTCCTACAATAACAATAATAATAATTTGTCGACATAAGTACAAATGGTTCTTTACATGTAAAATTACATGATACTATTGAACAAACAATAAAGTCTAAATATCTAAAGATTACTGAAACCTTTGTTCCTCCTCTTCGATGAGTTTTATTTCAAACAAAGAACCGGGTTTTTTTAACGTCAGAACAATGAGAACAGCATTGAATTGTAATTCATTGCTTTTTTTAAGAAACAAACACATAAGTTACTGTTGTCACCAAAATTTTCTTGAAGATAAAACCGGTATAATATACGGAGGTAAATCGCCAGATAGAAGCAGTTAGTTTTGATTATAATTAACGAAAAGTACCATCAACAAACCATATCTTCAATCTCCTTCGAGCTTTGTCCAAGTACTGGCTATACCAAACCTAACTCAATAGGATACCTGAACTTTTCGTAACGATTTTAATATTCACTGTTATAAAAAGCCTTTGAGTGTAAAAGCTGTTAATGAAAAAAATCATTATAATTTATTTTTAACTAGTTGACCCGACAGACGTTGTCCTATCTTAGCTATAAATATTCAAATTCTAACTGGAATTAATAAATATTAAAAAAAACGCGAACTGTTAAACACGAACCGCGTTTTTTGAAATTTTCCAATTTGCTGCGCAATTTTTTTTTAATTTTTCATTCCTAAGAACCTTCTACTTTACTAATAACTAATAACTAATACTTGGTGTATTAGAAAAAACTTTAAAAAATAAATTATGTAATCGATACAGTCGTTCTCAAATTACGGGTGACCAAGGAAAAAAGGGATTAATTTTTATATATTTTAATACATTGAATAATAAAAAATAAATAAAGTTATGCGTAAGAGGCTGAATACGAGTATATCTAAACCTTATGGAGCTTTTTATGTAAATGTCAACAAGTAAAATCCCTGAGATAGAATGAGGTGTTTCTATTTTTCTTTACTGTGAAGAAAGACTTGACCTTTTAGGCCGAGAGCTCTCTGGAATACTTTTACATGAGTAGAAAAATGTCGCGACTTCGTAGTCGATTTCTTTTTTTTTTTCTTCCTTTTTTGCTATATGGATCACACGGCCATTTTGTAAGGTTTTTTAAAAGGTGATTTCCCCAAAAGTTACAATTTTATATATAATCCTGTATCGTAACCGTAGTCAGCTACATCGTAGTTAGAATATTTAAAATGACCGTCAAAAATTAATTATTTTTAAAAATTTACTCTTGATAGTCCTCCTAATATTACAAATGATAAAATTTCTAAGGATGGATTTATGTTTGTTACACTTTTACACTAAAACTACTAAGCCGTTTCCGACGAAACTTGTAAGTAAATAGTTGAAGAACTGCCCTAAAGGCAGGACTAAACTACTTATCCCACGATTCCTAAGAGATCGAAACCGCGGAGCGCAACTAGTCTCATAATAATGTATAGACTATTAATTTATAAGATGGTGAAGTGTGAAATAATTATTGCAAGGGATCTAGGACTTATGCCAATTACAAAGATTTATATCTTGTTAACGTCTGAATCTGATAAACTCATTTTATAACATTATTTATTGTTAATTAACATTATTATTGTTATGTTTTAAGCAAATATTCTAGTTAAAGTTTAACTATTTTTAAAAGATATATTGGATTCATTATTTACGAATTACAAAAGTTATTGATCATTGAAAGAAAAACAAAAGTAGACGAAAATTAAAGGTTGTTGGCAATGAAAAGGTGCGATGAGGCATAGATTTCATATCATGACAAAGCGTTTGAAGTTCGTTTGCTTATTAATAAGTGGCTTCTTTGTGTGACATAATTATTCTTTATGAATAAAACGCGACCATTTTTTTTAAATATTTTAGAATTACTTAACTAGAGATTTATATACATAATATGACGGCCGGCTGGTCGAGTGGTCAGGCAACTGGACACTTTACGCAGCGGTCGCGGGTTCGAATCCCGCCAGGTGCAGATAATTTGTATGACGAATATAGATGTCTGCACCGGGTCATGGATGTGTATTTATGTATATATGTATTTATATAAATTTCTTAAATTTATTTCCGTTCCTAGTTACCTGTAACACAAGTTCTTACGAACTTAGCACAAGGCTAGGTTAACGTGGTGTGATTGTTGGTTAATATTTATTTATTATTTATTTTATTTACATAAAGAAATAATATGACCTAATATTATATATATATATATTGCGAAAATTTAAAACGTCAATTAACTACCGTTATTTTGAAACATACATAATTGTGGTGCTAGCGATATAAAAACGGCGTATGTATTTGCAAAATTATTCAGTACTATAATGTTTACGCTTTTATAACGATTACGAGAACATGTTTTAAAATTAACTCCTTCTTCTTCATGGAGAAGAGGCCTTTGCCCAGCAGTGGGAAGTTTAAAGGCTGTATCAGTTCAGATCAGTAAAATTAAATACGAGTGAAATCCAAGAATGATATCCGAATATAATCAAGAATCTAATATTTTAAATAGGCACTATTATAAAATCAAATATTTTACTGTTACGCATTTTTTGTCGCCAGTACCGTAATTATTAAAAAAAAAAAAAAAATATAATAGAGACATTACATTGAAATTTCTGGTAAGTTATATTCGAACTATTTATTAATGGAATTTAAACATAAATATTTCAAGGTACTTGAAATATAATTGGTTCGAATAGTAAAATCAATACTTTCATTTGAACAGCCGTTTTACGATTATTTTATCGTGCTGTAACTTGTAATACATAAAAAGCGACTACTCTATCGAACCGTAAAATTTATTACCGGTGAGAGAAATAACAATATGTATGATAAGTTAGAATTTATAGTTAATCATATTTATATATATTATATAATAATATGTATTAAAAACGTTATTTATTTTATTAACACTTTATAGTACACCGCAAAATATAGGTTTAAGACAATTACAAGATGTATAGTACAAGGGGCGGTCTTGTAGCTAGTTAGCCATTTCTTACAGTCGACCCGAAACATTTTATTTTGAAACATTTTGTATTTTCTAAGCCTTGTATTTATTTTTATTCCAAAATTACCTTTAGATCGGTAGCTCGTGACTAAAACCGCACAACACATAGTAAGTATACACACACACACTAATAATAATAAATAATTAATTAATACACTAACTTATACACACGGGTACAATTATTTATAAAACGCGTTACAAACATAAAACTTAAAAAATTAAATATGTATCTGAATGATTTCGAAAAATCGAAATGAATGTAGGTATATGTATATAAAAAAAAATCTAACCAAGTAATTCAAACAGAATACAAAATCTTTGCCAGTTCATTGTTATGCATAGAGTACATTGTTTAACCCTTTCCTAGCGAATATACCAAAAATAATGAAAAATAAACTTTTTATGATTATATATGGATAAGGGGTAGTAAAGAAATCTAATTTATTTTTTTCAGATTTTTTTATTATTTTGAAGTACTATTTTTAAAACCTAGACTTATAAGTACCGTCAGGAACTTTAGGTCACAAAATGACTGGTAAAATAGGAATATTAAGTACTTATTTTTAGCTCGAACTAATAATTAAATTAAAAAGTAATTAAACATTAGCATCGTGGTATTCTGCAAAACAATTCTTTTTTTCATTTATGCACAAAAATATATTGCAGTGTGTACATTTTGAGTCAGGCTTTGATTGCACTTTCTTCATGCAGCATACTTCATACCTCCCTCTATTTGGCAGAAACGTAGGCCACTGTACGCCGCGGTTTCCTAAATGAACATCTTTCAACGTTGAGAAGCCAGTTTTGCGCCTCTTAGGTGACCCAGGGCTAAGCACAGAGTCTCTTGATAAACTTTTCTTGTTGTTATCTTTGATATTCTTCATAGACATCAACCCTTGCGCAATGTATCTACTAAAGTCTTTTACAGTCTAGTACTAACTAAAGTCTTTAAAAGTCATATCTAGAATACTCTAAAACAACCCGTGCTAATGAAGATGGCTTATAATGGATGCAAATCTGTCTCTAGGCATAGTTTTACACATCAAGGGGTTATTCGAATCAGGTGCCGATGAATAATGATCTGTCCACGAAGGCCAAGTTCATTCCGATAAAGGCCAGTAGTTCTTCTTTTTTCAAGTTCAAAATTTTATCTCTTTGTGTTGCATATAAGTTACTTTGATACAGAATATTATCCAGTACATCACTAATCAAGTCTAAAAAATTACCACTTGGCGTAGTGTATTCAGCAAAATATTCGTCAACTAACCCCGTATTTGCAGAATATTCTAGTAAATACGTTTCTACGTCACATTTCTTCCATTTACAATTAGACTCGATAGTTTTTTTTTTTTTTTTTTGGATTGTGCATGTGTTGACGTAACAGTTTCCTCAGTCTGTAAATTATCTGGAACAGTGTTTGGAATAGAATATACAATTGCCTCTTAGTCTATTTCCACACTAGGACCTTTTGACTCATGTCTTGTATCAGGTTCAGCTTGGCATCGGCATTAACTCTTCTAATGCTGCTTCAAAATTTTCATAAAAATTTCTAGTTGAGGGTAGTTGTTCTTGAGAATGTTTTCTTCATCCGATAACTCCACATCTGAAGTTACAGAACAATCTGGAAGATCTTCGTTAAGTAAGGCTTCTATCAAAGACGTAATTTTTGAAATATTAATTATAAATATCTGTAATATAAGATACACAAATATCGTGATATATCTAATTAACAAAAAATCAACCAAAGTCGCTGACGGTACTCATAAGTCCTTGTACATTTTTATCGTTATTTTAGCATTAACATTCAAAATAATAACCTAAAAGTATATTCATTGTGTACTTAAAACTACAACCTAACATAATAATATAAAACAATAACACTTACCCCGTTTATTCTATTTTTAAATATTTTCTAAAACATAAGCGATCCGCAGTTCTCAAATTCAAAACAGGTTGCTATTTGAAAGTGCCACTTGCTGGCGGTAAATAGGCAAAATTTAAATAAATTACTGTGATTGGGTGGCGTATTGGTACTCGAAAGTATCGTCAGTGTCAAATACGTAATACGCGATCGTATTGTCGAAATAATGGACGAGGTATCACCCGGTACAAATTAGTACCGTCAGTTAGGAAAGGGTTAAAGTAGCACTTAGCGGGCTGTTGGGGAGGAACGTAATGTTAAAATCCCTCGCAGCAGGGCAACAGGGGGTGGATACGATCGATATAGTACCCCTTGGATTGCGTAGCGTGTGCAATTTATTACTTGACCCTTTGGTTATTACTTCACTGTCTTGTTCATTATGTACCCACCTCTAAAAGGTATAGCTTTAGTATTAGCAAATCATTAATTTAATTAAAGAAACCTTTTTAAGTTAGTTATATCGTAGGTAAATAAATTTCCACTATTTCTACTATATTAATAGGACAATTTTAATTTATAATTTTCTTATACGTAACGTTAAGTAATTATAAGCAATGGCGTACCAAATGTACATATCCTCGAAGAAATCATATATATATAGAACACATATACATGCGTATGACTTTTGACGGCAAAATTTAAGATCATGTCAAAAATTATCCATGTCATTTTCGTATATTCTGATTGGTTGATAGATGAATTCGAAACCAACTTAATATTATCGCCTAGATCAGCTAGACTAGATATTACAGTTAAATATTACATTATCTTACATAATATAATAATTATAAAACGATTATCTAAATCAATTTTTTTTTGTGTTAACTATGGTCTCTGTATGTACCTACTCGTATCTTGCCGTGCGGTGACCGGCAGAGAAGAATAGTCCCGACCTCTTTCTTGCCGAGGTGTCGAAAAAGGCGACTAAGGCCATAGTGGTACGAACAACTCTACGCCAACAAGGATGGCGATGGTCAGCAGCGTCACCATACCCTGCTGCATCACACTACGCTTGCCTATTCGCCTGCCAAGGGTGGGCAGTATTAGCAAACCCCGCTTAGAGATAATGGGGGAAACCTATGTTCAGCAGTGGACATCCAACGGCTGATGTGAATGGATGTACCTATATGTTTGCCCTATGTATTAAGAAATAGAAAATCAACTACTTACGATAACATTTTCTTTTAATTTTCCTGAGAAAAAGAAAATATTATGTCCTAAGATTTCGATACAAAAGAACTATCTTGGCAGCGTTCTCGATTCAAGAGCACTTTTGAAAATGGCTTACATGCTCGTTCCGTTATACAATCTCATGTGCCTTAAGGAGAAACGATATTCTAGAATTTTCTTTTTACTAACATTATGATATAGTAAATTTGGGAGTTTTTTGACAGGTTGAATTGAAATAAAAATTCACAGAATGATTTCTTTTAAAATAAAACTCGTTTGACACGTAAAGTCGAATCATATCATTAGTAAGATATTTATAAAATAACTTATTACAAAAATTCGTCTGAAGTTATTATAGATTTCATTAATCTCTAAATCTATCTGTATCTATAATTGCAAGATAAAAAGATTGACGTATTCATTTTGCAATAAAAATTCATCTAATTACATTTTAAATGAGCAAATAAATCGATTTTCCAATAATAATCGTTTCCTAACTGTATAATTGTTTTTACGAGTACTTCATATTTAATTAGGAATTTATTTTAAACACATTTAATTAATTTTGCACTTTCGACGGTCGTTTTTTTAAAACAAAAATCTTTTTCCATTTATAAAATTTCATTTGCACAAAAAAAAAAAAAAACGTTATTATTATTATTGAAAACTTCATTAGTAATACTACTTCAGTTATAAAAGTTAGCGATTGTTACAAAAAAAAGATGATATTATGTACAATGGCGAAAAAGTAAAACATATAAATAAAAATGTAATAAAATATAATATATATAAAATTATAGACGTAGCCATATAAAATTGATTACAACGCCAGTTTGAATTTATAAAATATTATTGTGACAAGCAATATTTATAGCAATATTTGTACGATTTTAACACAATAGTTGTTTTTTTTTAAGTTTTTACTTACGATTATAATTTAAACAAAAAAAAAAAAATCGTAAATGTTAGTTATTTTTCATACGAACATTATTTAACAATGTTATTACTGTTATTTGAACTTCACAGTTCATTAGTAACAATTAAGGTTACCCTCTTAACACGTGTCTGTATTACGTTATACGGTATTCAATTATTATCTTAATAGTCTAGCTGTAAAATAGAAACAATAAAACTCACTTTTTTAAATTAATTAATCGAAAACACCGATTTAACCTTCGGATAAAATACTAAGACCACCTAGATTTATACCTGTTAATCTTAATCCAATTTAGTGACGTCAATTACAATGAAATATGGAATTTACATCGATGGAAACGATCGACAAAAATTTTTAATATAAAAAATAAAATAAAAAAACACTTACGCAACTCTTCCGAATTCATCTCTCGGCACATCTTTATCTCCGTTACCGGTTTCCGCAAGCTTCGCTCTGAAAGCAGCCACACGAGCAGCGATCTCCTCCTTGGGCAACCTGCGCAACCAGACCAAAGAAACGCTCATTATTATTAATTATTAAAAAACCAACATCCATGCGTCTGATAACCAACGTGTAACGAGTGTAATTGAAATCTAGAAATAAATACAACGATATAACTATACAACTAAACCTACCAGCGCATGATACGGTGCTGTAATCACGGAATTAGTTTTCGAAAACAATAAAAAACGGAGAGATAAGACGCTCGCGGCGTACGGCTGCTAACTGAACTTGTAACAGTTCGTCTGGAGTTGTATACCAAGTTTTTCGAAGGGTGCATGTTAAAGGGAGTTATCGATTGTACTCGTGCGCAAGGGCATTAGCCCTTGTAGAGGGTGGATATTGCGATTGACACGATAGGGTAGTAGAATAGAAAAAAAATATTACACAATGAAAATTATACTTTTTTTGCAATCGATAATGACACGTGATTACGCACATGTTAACTCGAAATCTGTCAAGTGTGACCTCGGTTAATAAGTTGAGTTTTGTTATGTTACATTATATTTACATAATAAAAAAGTTACTGTTGGACTTTTATTACATTTTGATTTTATGAGAATATTTAATTTTAATGCAGAGTTTAATATGCACGTCACGTAATGTCCCGGTTGCATGGGTACCACTATCTTGCTTGTTTCTCCCTTCCCTCCTTTTTTGTATCTTGCTTGTTTCTCCCGTGAAACAGCTTTGCTGTGTTTCGGAGAGAAGGGCAGACATCTCCTCCATGGGGACTGTCCGGCTCACCTCTGAACAGTCCCAACGACGCCGTGTCTAGCAGGACCGGGTTCCCATCCCGGCCCGACACGGGCACAGGGGCGTCACTGGAGGCGCATTAAGTAGCGCCTCCTACGCACCCCCATTCGTCGCCCGCGGATGGAGGCCACGTCGGCGGCCTCCTCTCTCACCCGCTCGTCGGCCTCCTTCTGGGACATTACTGTCTCGCAGAAGGAGACCATCGCCTTCCAGAACTCGTCTTCGCCGAGCATTGCGGTGATGATGCTCGGAAACGACAAGTCCCCTCCGAGGACTGACGTCAGACCCCGACGCAGCATCGCCCATCTCGGGCACACCTCGAGGGTGTGCTGGGCAGAGTCCACCACCGCGCCACAATCGTGGCATTCAGTCGTCGGCTCCCTTTGGGCCATCTGACACAGGTAGTCATCAAAGCAACCGTGCCCAGTGAGAACCTGTGTCAGACGGAAGGTGAGGGGCTTGCGTTTTCGATGTCCACTGTTTCTCTAATATAAGTTGCAGTACAATGTTTTATATTATGTTACTTCTAGACAATTTAATTTTTTAATGATAAAAGGATTATTAAACACTGGTTCAGTAGTTTCAGTGTTGAATATCACACATTTAAGTTCAAAAGATTTAACCCAGTTTTTAAGTGATAAGTCTATTAATTTCTTGCTTGGCAATAAAGGAAATCATCATGAATAAACCTACATATCACTGTAATCTACACTATAATATAGTAGTAGATGTATATTAGAGTGATACGGCGATCTCAGTTCCAACTCCTCACTTTACTAGAAGAACTAAATGGTAATATAAAATTACTAAAGTTTCAGAGTTAATAAAATTAAAGTTCCAGAGTTTTTATATACAGATAATATAATATTTATTTAAAAAAAAAGTTATCTCATAAATGCATATCTAAATAATCAGCTGTAACTGACTAGAACACTGGATCATACTGAAATTTTCCCCTATTCATCATGTCTAACTTTGTCTCTATTTGATCGGAATATCCAATCTCGAAACCTTTAAGGCTGTTTTTTTTTTTACAAATTACATAATATGGAATTACACTGAAATTATGCTACGTCAATCAATTAAATACAATTTTTATTTATTACTAATTACAAGATTGGTTCACAACTGGTGTTTCTTTAATATAAGTGTTTATTTGTATTGTGTTAACTAATCGTAAAACTGCTGGTAGTCCCTACCTATATTATAAATGTGAAATGTAAGTTTTTTTGTTACGCTTTTATGTAAAAACTACTTAACCGATCATCATGAAACTTTGTAGACATATTCTTAGAGGTATTAGAAGTAATATAGGATACTTTTTTTGGTCACAATAATCGACATACACGCCGGCAATGCAGCGGGCAGAAGATAGTTAAATAAAAAAAATTATTCTACTACTATTGGAACTTAATATTTTGTTCCATTAAAATAATGTATAAAAAATAAAATATCTATATACAATATAAACATAGTATTAATTTATTTGTTTGTAAGTTTCCATATGCTGTTCTCAGGTGTTTTCATTGTATTTGAAAAATAACTTTTGTACTTCATTTATTTATTTATTTATTACTTTATTGCACAATACATCAAAGAATTGTACAAAAGGCGGGCTTAATGCTAAAAGCATTCTCTACCAGCCAACCTTAGGACGTACAAGAGCGGACGTTTGTAGGTGTGCAAAATTGAGTATTAACAAAATTCACTTTAATAGAAAAAAGAAAGAATCATTCATAATAGAGTATTAAATATAGGGTATATTCCTTGTTGTATTTGAAAATTTATCCTTATATTCAAAATCCTGTATTTCTTAAAACATTTTAAGTGTAGTTTAGTTGGATTATTCTATGTAAGATCCCCGCACATGATAATTTTTTATATAGGCCATACAAACATTTGTCCCGGTCTAGGAATTTGTGTGTTGTGTGTTCCCAAATAGCCGACACACGATTCACATCCTACTGAGGGCTAGTGAGTGTAAGGTATTAATAATTATTATTTACTAAAATATTTATATAAATAATATTTCATGGTGTTTGAAATGTGTTCAGATATCACTCTGTAATTTTTTTTTTCTATGATCTATATTAAATGTCATGGTACAAAATTAATGTTTTTATAATAATTTCTAGGTTATTATAGTTTAAATGTTTATAAAAGTTCTTTAGTATAAATTCACTTACCCCTGTTCTTCTAGAGTGTCCTCTAATTCGGCACATTTCACTTCGATTTTCCTTTTCCTTTCGTGATCGAGTATTTCACGGTTAGGTTGTTTATTAGACGCACAGTCGAGTTTAGCGATGTCTTCTTCGGTACGATAATTTACCGAATCTTTGGTTTTACGCACTGAAGCCCAGTTCCTTTGGACGTATCCGTTCGTTCCTGAACCTCTTGGCGTTGTTAGACCAATGCCATTATACATTTTGCCGCTTATTTTAATCTAAAATGAAAAATCTGAATTACTGAATTATTGTCAGAAACTACGTCTCAAGTTCAATACGTAGGCAAAATTAGCACTGTAATATGCACCACACTTTCTCTTTATTTTCGTTAGCTATATATTCTACGATAAAATATAGGTCAAGCTTAAAATATCTCACCAATAGGTAACGTATAGATTAGTAATTTCTGCACTTTAAATACACGTCCATCTTGGCTGAAAGGTTTTGATTTTTTGCGTCCGTCTTAATTTTTATTGTTTATGGATAATTTTGTCTATAATACGATTTTGCGTTTGGAAATTGTTTGTCAAACAAAAAAAAAAAGTCAAAAAAAGATAGATACAATTTAATAGTATCTAAAATCTTTTAGAAATTCTTTATCGCTATTCAATACAACTAGAACACTTCATATTATACCTTAGCTTTCATTTACTTACACATATTGCGAGCTAAGGATGTTTACATCTGTAATTACATCTCGTAAAGTTTCTAAATATTTATCTTGAAATTTTTTATTTTTGTATTTTTTTAATCGACTAACACCTGACGAAAACTGAATTAACTGTAATTAATTTTTTTATTAAACTATTAAACGAACTTAGTCAAACTGTATTATTTAATTATTTTTTTTTGTGTTTTTAATTTTATAAAAAAAATAAAAAACTGAATAATTTTAAACTTAATTCGGCTACACAAAGTTAGCACCCCATGGAAGGATTTTTGAAATCAAAATGACTTAAATCGATAGGTCTACGTTAGGTCTGTATAGGTCCACCAAAATTTTTCGTTAGGTCGCCTATTTTTTTTAATAAATATTTTTAATAAATAGGTCTATTTTTTCAACAAAAAAAAAAAAAGACCTAACAACCTATCAATAATAGGTTATTAGGTCTTTTTTAGGTTGTTAGGTTTTTTTTTTTTTTTTGTCGAAAAAATAGACCTTTTTATTAAAAATATTTATTAAAAAAAATAGGCGACCTAACAAAAATTTTGGTGGACCTATACAGACCTAACGTAGACCTATCGATTAAAGTCATTTTGATTTCAAAAATCCTTCAGTGGGGTGCTAACTTTGCGTAGCTACTTAATTCTACATTTATTCAATTTTGCAAGTTTGCAACATTGTTATCAATGTCAAAATACAATAGTAAGGTAAAGGTTATGTTTATTGTTTGTACTTATATGTGAATTGAAATTAAAAATCGTTAAAAATTAGAGTAAGAATTAGTCAATTACTTTTTACATAAACTTAAAATTTAAAATGTTGGATAAAATTTTATATAATACAGTGCTTTGCCAAACATTTTCACCGTGTGGTAAATATTTAGTTGCCGGTAATATTTATGGCCAATTAGCGGTTTTTGAGTGAGTTTCATTTTTATTTTTCTACAACTTAATTGCAGTTTATGCTTTAGTGATAAAAGTTAACTTATATGAAATATTTTTATGTTTACAGTTTGGATAATATATTTAATCCTGTGGTAGAACAATTGACATCAGATTTTAACAAGCCAAAACATACTCATTTGCTAGACCCCAACAATCAGATATGCAGCCTGGTTAGCACAGATAAGTTTTTAGTAGTTGGAACAGTCAATGAAATATCAGGTTGGGTTTGGAAGGTCATTCTAAATTCAAAATTATCAAAGCCTTCATGGACTATTAAGGTACAATCACAGTCATTTATAGAGAAATGTGATATAAATTGTCTATGGTATAAGGAAGAAGAAGGAAAATTATATGCAGGTTGTGGAGATAATAAGGTTTATGCATATAATTTAGAAGATGGTAGATTAGTGACTACATATGAAGGGCACTCGGACTTCATTCATTGCATACACAGCCAGTGAGTATTTTGATTGTTTAAATAATAATGTATATGTAGGCCTAGGTTCAGCAGTAGATCCCAACGGCTGATATGATGATGATAATTATTATTATTTATGATTTAGTAAAGAAATTTGTTGAGTATGATAACCCTCGGTATGTCAAGTTTTTGCATAATTATGTAGGTAATGCTGTTCTTTGACTTACCCAGTTAAAACATATCTCGCCTATTGCATAAGTTCTGGTATTACTCTATTTTTCAATAGGTAGGTCTTAGTGTTAGCAATTGCACTGTAGTTATTATAATGGATTCTTTAATTTTAGTGGCTCATGAAAATACTGTAAACAAGTATGCTTAATTAAAAAAATTAAAAACCCGACTGCGTAAAATACTCTTATTATATAAACTAAAAAGAATAAAACAATTTACTAGCTTTCATTTGATACCCATATTGCTACAGTAAGAAAAAAAATTCAACTCCCCCCCCCTCATTCCGCCATTTGCGGGCGCCATTTTGAATATTTATATAGCCTATGTCACTACTACAATTTAGACAAATCCAACGACACCTCATATGTCAAAAACCGTCAAGCCATTTGGGCTGTAAGGCGTGCCAAAGAAATGGACATACATACATACATACTGATTTGGTTTTGACAAAAGTAATTAACTAGCTTTCTAATAACAATTTAAAAATAAACCTCTCCAAAACAAAAATTATGCAATTTCAAACACATCAAAGTAATATTCATAACATAAATATAACTCATAATGATACAAAAATTTTAAATGTAGAATCGACATCATTTCTGGGGATACAAGTGGATAGGTACTGTGATTGGAAGAATCACGTTCAAAAGACATGTGAAAAACTCGAAAAATTTGTCTATGTCTTGAAGCGCCTCAAAAATGTAGCCACTGACAAAGCGGCAATGCTGGCATACCATGGCTACGTCTCGTCGAACCTTCGCTATGGCGTCATACTGTGGGGAAACTCAGTAGATGCAGATAGGGCATTTAAAGTCCAGAAGAAATGCCTGAGGTCAATAGGTGGAGCTGGCTCTCTAGAAAGCTGTCGTCCACTTTTTAAATCATATCATATTCTCCCATTTCCTTGTTTATACATTTTTGAAACCGGCGTCTTTGTCAAGAAACATTTACATTTATTCCAAACAAACAGTAGTGTACTTAGGACCAATTCTCGACGCAAACATGAGCTATATATGCCAATGCAAAAGCTGGCTATATATAAAAGAAATGGTTACTGTATGGCAATTCGAATATATAATAAAATACCAGACTCTTATAAGGATTTACCACTTGTAACATTTAAGAAATCTTTTTATGAATTCTTATTAAATAAATTGTATTACAGTATTAATGACTACTTGAATGACAAAATATGACTAAAGTTTTTAAGTTTACTAATTGTTTCTAATTATTGTATTGGTTTTTGTTTCATTTCATTAGACGTTTTTTTTATTTATTTTTTTTATTGCTGCTTCATGTTACTGCTATTATTTCCATGACCTTGTATTTCACTATTTACATAATTTATCTGATTTGGACAATTGTGCAAAAATTTTTTTGGTTATTTTAAATATTATTATTATTATTATCTTGGTGAATTTTAAACCCTCGGCATATCTACCGGATAATATAGGTGTTCACGGGCCGAAGCCAAGTGTACATCCCTTACTATTTTTTTTAAATTCTTTTTAACTTATTAGTCTATTTGCAGAAACTTTCTTACAATTCTGCAAGTGTTTAAGATAACTGCTTTCTGTAAAATTATATAAATATTCTTATGTAGGCCTATTGTTTTGATTGAATCATGTATCATTGTAGGTATAACCCCAGTGGTAGAGATAACTATCGGAACTATTGTTACAGTATTTAGATTCCACATCCTTTTTACTTCTATTTTAAGATCTGTGTATTTAGTGATCTTTTCTGCTACGGTTGATTGTATGTTATGAGTGTTTGGGACCGCTATATCGATCAGAAGTGCTGTTTTTTCTATTTTATTTACTAATGTTATATCTGGTCTGTTAAAATGAGTTGTTTTGTCTGTTAATATGGTCCTATCAAAATATAGTATGTGTGTACTGTTTTCTAGCATGAGTTCTGGTTTGTATTTGTAGTATGGTGTGCGTGGGATTTTAATAAGGTTATATTTCAAAGCTAGCTCTTGATGGATGATGTTGGCAACCTGGTCGTGTCTATGTTTGTATTCTGTTTGAACTATTGCTTTACATGATCCAGTAATATGTTGTATATTTTCTAAAGGATTATTACATTTGCGACATACATCTATTGCATTTTGTGTCTTCATAATATGTTTTCTGTAGTTTCTTGTTTCTATAACTTGATCTTGAATAGCAAAAATAAAGCCTTCTGTTTCAGGAAAGAGCTCTCCACGCCTGAGCCATTCGTTCGACGCTTTCTTGTCGACGTACGGTAGGTTCAGGTCTCGATAATGCCTTCCATGCAGTGACTTCTTAGCCCATTCTTCTATTTTATTTTGATTACTTATTGTTGTTTCGTTACTTTGTTTCGTTGTTTTGTCTAGTAAGTTTAGTGGTGTGAATTTGTGGTCATTTTGGACTATTGCAATATGTAATGATGTGTTTTTGTTATGAAAGTAGGATCTAAGATTAGCAATCTGGGCGTTATGTAAGTTGACTATATCGATAAGTCCACGGCCCCCATCCTTTCTTGGTAGGGTCAGTCTTTGTATACAGGATCGCGGGTGGTGTTTTCTGTTTTTAGTCATAGTTGTATTTATAAGACGTTGTAGATATTTAAGGTCTGACTTTGTCCAATCTATAATGCCAAAAGAGTACGTTAATATAGAAATTGCATACGTGTTTATCGCTTTGACTGTATTTTTAGAGTTGAGTTGTGTTTTTAAGATGGAGTTAAGTCTATGTTTAAATTGCTGTTTAAGTGTTGTTTTAATTGTTTTGTGTTGAATTAGTTTCGATTGATTGTATCCTAAGTATTTGTATGTCTCTGATTCATCCAATGAGTCTATTGTCTGACCTGTTTGAGTTTCGTACGAGTGTTTGTGTAGTTTACCTGACCTAACTGAATTTATTTTACATTTATCGATGCCGAACTCCATTCCTATATCCGATGATACGTTTTCAGTAATTTCTGCTAGTTTATTAATGTCTTCCTGGTTTTGTGCGTATAGCTTGATATCGTCCATGTATAATAAGTGGTTTATATAATATTTGCCAGATGATAAGTCGGTGCTGTTTTTATATTTTAATATGTAACCTATACCTGATGTATTTAATTTATTTGATAATGGATTCAAAGCAAGACAGAACCATAAGGGACTTAGGGAATCTCCTTGAAATATTCCTCTTTTAATATTTATAGTTTCCATATCTATGTTTTCACTGCTTGTATTGAGTTGTAATCTCGTTGTCCAATTGTTCATAGCGCTTCTTAAAAAGGATACTATAACTGGGTTTATATGATATATCTCTAAGGTTTTTAAAAGCCATGAGTGAGGTACGGAATCAAAAGCTTTCTGATAATCAATGTACATAGTAAATAGATCTTTTTTTGATTTTTGTACTTGCTTTAATATAACGGAATCTATTAGAAGTTGCTCCTTGCATCCCTTACTAAATTTGCGACAACCTTTCTGTTGTTCAGTTAGAATATTGTTTTCGTCTATGTGCTTGTAAATACAGTTGGCAATGCATCCTGTAATAATTTTATAAATAGTTTGAAGACAAGTTATGGGTCTGTATTTTGATGGATTTGTGAGATCATTCTGATCTTTTGGGAGCAAATAGGTTATTCCAGAAGTGATATAGGTAGGCATTAATTGTGGTTCTTGAAAGAATTTATTGATATAATTTTGAATAAATGGGTGAAGAAATGTAAACTTTTTGTACCAATAATTATGGATGTTGTCACTTCCTGGCGCCTTCCAATTGTGTGATTTGTTAATTACGCTTTGTAATTCTTCCAGCGATATGGACTGAAATTTCATTTGTTGTTTGTTAAGGTTATTATTTTCTTCAAATTTAATCCATTCTGCGTCCGATTTGTGTGTCTTTGGATTTTCCCATATATTTGACCAAAATGTGTGTAAACTGTCTGATTGCGGCATGGATATATTATTTGGATTAGGTACTTGTCTATTTGTTGATAATTTGAGATTTCTATAAAATTGTTTTTCATTCGATGTGAATTGATTATTTTGAGTTTTTCGCAGTGTACAAGTTTTATATCTTTTAAGTCGGCTATTAGTTAGTGAGAGTTTTTGTCGGAGAGTATCTAAAAAATGAGTAAGTTCAGTGTTTGGTGCTTCGTGGACTGTGTGAATTTTGAAGTTGTTGAGAATATTTTTTACATGTCTGCTTAAGTTAGTACTTCTATTTCCATTTATATACTGAGTCAGTCTACCTATGTTTGCTCTTAAAGTTAATACCCGTTGTTCTAGTCTACTTTGCCATTTTGGTTTGTTGTTTTGTTGACGAAGATGTTTCTTTTTTGGTGGTGCGAGATCTATTTTAGCTCCGTTTGCTTTAGCAGCAGTCCAGGCAGCGCAGTATAAAGTAGTCTGTAAAGAGTTGTAATCAGTGTTGTCATTAATATGCAATGGTAACAGCTTGTTGTTTAAATAGTTAACTATCATGGCTAATTTCCTCGAGCTTTTTTGTTTGGGAATATACAAACGGTTAATAGGATTTGTGTCCTTAAAGTATTCTATTGCTGCGTTAAATATAGCTTCTATCTCTCCTTGCTTGTCGAAGGTATTGTCTGTGTATGTGGCATGGTTATGAGTGCTTAGGGGTGATTGTGTAATAGCATCAGTATCTAAAATGTTAATAGGGAAACTTTCGGGAGTAGCTGTTGTAAAAGACGATCTATGTGCAGATTCTGTCGGTTCAGTAATCTCATTTTGCGGTTCAGTTTCGTTTAATCCATTTGCAACTTCATCTTTTATTTGATTAAGTCTGTTATCACTAATGTATTTATTGGCAATTATTAATCTCCTTTGATCTGCTATCCTTTGTTCTGTAACATGTGTGAGTTGAGGAAAACGTGTTATGAAGGCTTCGTGTAGTGTTTTTCTATAAGACGTTAAATTATTGCCTAGCTGAGTAATTTTAAAATATGACCTCATGATATGCTCATTATGTTCTGAAGTCCATCGCATTCTTTGAGATTCTTGTTGGCATAGTTGTTGTGTGACGTTCGCGTCGTGAGTATTAGAGTTTTGGTCGTTGTTATTGCTGTTGTTGGTAATATTATGTCTAACTTCTGATTTAATTGTATGTAAAACATCGTCAGGAATCATTTTATTTCTTAATATAGCTCGCAATTGATCGCCTACTCTTTGTTTAGATACTGTCATATTCGGATATTGGTCATGAAAGATTGTGTATAGTGGATCCAAATACCCTACTATATTCGTTTCCAGCTTGGTTATTATAAGGTAGTTGCGCACTATGGATTCATTCATCTCATAGGTCCATTTACGGCGCTTTCCTCCCATGATGGGTGCAGGATTATTGACTAATGCCTCCTGTACAACATTCTTGGGGGTACACAAATTGTCAGTTTCGTTAAGAGTATCGGTGTCCATTGAACATGCATGAGTCGTTTGACGGGAAATCTTTCTCACCCGGAGATTGTATGCGCCCCGAAACCCAGCGCCATCATGACTTCCGTCAGTGTCAGTATGGCTACTGAGCTCATTGCCGGGAACTAGGGGCCGGAAGTTACGTCGTGTATTCATCATATTTGTTTTGTTTCGTTTGGGACCGTTAGTTGAGGATAGGGTAGCCTAGATGTAATGGGCTCATAGTTCTATTTGTTTTTACATACACACATCCGAACATGTGTATACGTAGGTTAAGTCAAGGTGTTGTCTGGTTTTTGTGACATAATGTATTAAAATAAGTTCACGCCTATCCCGTAAGCCCCCCCACCACGCCAAGGTGGTCCCCTGGGGGGGTTATTATTATTATTATTATTATTATTTGCACGCCGAAAAAGTCGGTAGAATATGCTGGATAAAATGTAAATTTGATATCTTTTGTACCATATTCTCGCAAATAAAGATATTATTATTATTATTATTATTACACTCAAAAAACATAACCCTCCTTCTGTCGCAGTCGGGTAAAAAAAGCTTCTATTAAATATCAAAAGCTTACTAAAATTTTCTTTATTTTCCATTAGCTATGTTATTTATTTGTAAATAAACAACTATTTTACAATTCTTAACAAAAAAAAAAAATGATAATATATAATTAATTTTTTTTAAATAAATTTCAGTTAGCTAATTATTAAAACAGATAGAACTCTAATCTTATAAAAAAAATTAAATTGTGTAGTTCTGTTTTTTTAAGATCATCTACATAATTTTTTTTGCAGTAGGATTAATTAAATTACTATGATTTTTTTTTTGTTTGTTTTGATAGATTAAGCATGATCCAAATTACAGTGTTGAATTTAGTTCATTCTCGGTCCGATCTTGATCCAATATTTTGTTTCCAGGCTTATTCAGAATCAAACTTGATTAAAGATGCTATGCATGATGCATGTTTTGATTCTGAATAAGCCTGTAAACATCCCACAGAGCAAAGGCATCTTCTCCATATTGGAGAAGAGTTTAACACATAGTGGAGAACCGTGTTGACTTTTTTTCTCTACCATGAGTAACAATCACTACTAGTTTGTGTATATTACAAAAAAAAAAATGTGTATCAGTCGGCTACTATTGTAAAACACATGCATTAAGTTACCTACCTTAGGGACAGACGACCGTATGTGTATGTTAAACACATTTATATATTTTTAGGGGTCAGCAGTTAATCTCGGCTGGTGAAGATGGCTTAGTGCTACTTTGGGATCTACGAGTAAAAAATTCTTACAACAAAATTGTGCCACATAGTAACAGTAAAGTTTCTAGACCAGACATAGGCAAATGGGTTGGTGCAGCTGCATTAGGTGAAGACTGGATTGTAAGTATGCTTCAATATATTATATAAATGTATTTAATAATATATAAATGTATTTTATGGATATGCCATGAAAGTAACAACGGTACACAGTACAGTACACGGTGGTTGTCTGGAAGAAATCTCTACTTAGCAATAAGAGTGCCTTTGCACATTTAAATACTCTGTATATTTAAGTTATGTGTGTGTTAAAGTGGTGTACCATAAAGTATGTATAAATGAAATAAATAAGTACATACTAAGCTTTTACTGTAATGTCTATCTAATAAATTTTAATGAAATCAGTTTGGATGCTTAGTTGTAAAAAGGTAATGATAAATAGATTTATTTTATAACTTACAATGTTAAAAAATTGTCAAAGATGATGTCAGTTAATATTTCCAATGTTAATAAAAGGAGTAATGTATAAAATATGTATATGTGAGGTGAATTAGATAAAAGTGTGATTGTGATGTTCTGACGATGAAATACACTCTAAGGAAATTGTTGACAATTAGTAATAATCAATAAGTGAGTGAATTTGAATTTACTCATTCTACTAAATTAACTTTAATTAATTTAAATTCTTCATTCTCATTTACACTGCCACGCGGAGTCGCGGATATGGTGCCGCAGGCGGCGGTCGCGTCCCTCACCCCCCTCCCCCACCGCCCCCGCACCGCTTGCACACGCACTTCCGTTACCTGTTTTTCTTACGGTTTTAGTCTCACATATTTATCAGTTCGCTCGCGCAGCAATCGATATCTCCTCCAAGCCTGCCGTAAGGAACTTCGTTCTAAAAATCTAGAGCTAAATTTTGAGATTGACCCGAACTCTTTTTGGACCTATATTAATAGTAAAAAAATAAAACGTAATACGCGATTGACTAAAGACGGGGTGAACTTTCGTGACGATGAATGTGCCGAGTGTTTCGCGTCGTATTTCCACTCCGTGTACAGCGCGGGCTGACCACGCCTGTACACGCGAGAGGCGTAGCAGACGGGGACGCGGGGGCACACGCCACGCGAATGCACGTCTCACCTCAACGTCAACCTCAAGCCGAAGCTCTTGGTAGGACCTGACGGCTTACCTTTATATCGTCACTTTCGTCAGGGACTGTCGTGCGGTTTTTAAGAAACTTTTATTGCATATATTAAATTTATGCCTGGAAGAGCGTCACTATTCAGACCGATGGAAGACGACGCGAGTCATTCCGGTACACAAGCCGGGTAAGGGATCGAACGTGAGCGGGTTCCGACCGGTCGCCGTGCTGTCGGCCTTCGCCAAGGTATTTAAAGCGGCACTGCATACGTGTATTTACTCGCAGGTGAGTGCGAGACTGACAGACGATCAGTATGGCTTTCGACAGGGACGAGGTGCGGGGAGTAACCTTCTGTCGTTCGTATCGTACGTGGCCCCGTCCGTGGACGCCGGGCTCCTGGTGGACTCTGCGTACTTCGACTTTCGGAAAGCCTTCGATACTGTCGATAACGATGTACTATTAAGGAAGTTCTCCGCGATAGGCTTCACAGCGCACTTCTTGAATTATTCGCGAGCTACCTTGGTGATCGCCGACAGTACGTCGAATATGAGGGATACCAATCTCGACCGTACAATACTTGGTCGGGTCAATACCGTCAAAAGTTGTATTTAAAAAAAAAAATGGAGTTCTTTTTTGTATATAATTTTTTTTATTATCTTAATTATTATTTAAAAGAGTAAAGTTCTATAGATATGTTTGGAAACCAATGTCAAAACTAAAAAATGATAACAATTAAGACCGTGTTCCGATATATACTGGAGCACTGCAAGGTGTGACGTCATTTCAGTATACTGCGAAGCTGTTTCTTTTTAGTTTGCTATACTGCTCTATACTTGGTTACTGTTTATAACGGAACGCAGTCCAGTATACTGGACTATTTTTATCATTATCATTTTACGACTTTTTTTTCAAATGAAAATATCATGTACTGGTTTTCTATTTAACAGGAAAAATTATTATTTGAATATTGTGGACATTTTTGAATAACAATATTAATTAATAATAATAACAATCATTCGCGCTGTCATATTTTTGATCACGTGATCACAGTACTGAGCAGTACTGAGAGCACCTTACCTCGATAGCTCCAGTGTTCTCAGTGCAAAAATGGCGGCGATTGATGACGTCGTATACTGCGGCAGTGTACTGGCAGTCTATAACGGAATGAATTTTCAGTACTGAGAGCACTGGGGCAGTGCTCTCAGTATATATCGGAACACGGCCTAAGTAATTATGACGAATATTTTTGGACGTAATAACGTCTTATAAATCGATGAACGCCTTCTGCACATACAAAAAAGTATGACTCATTGTCACGTTCCGCTAGCGAAAGCGCGGAACAAGCGATAGAGAGGCATGATCGGCATAAACATTCGGCTTGTGTCGCATCTATCTCTCTTCTATTCCATTGGCAGATGCGTCAGAGTAGAAGAGAAAAAATATTTGAATTACCTAGTGCAATTACCGAGTGTTAATTTATCGAAAAAATTGTAATAATCAATTAACTTCTTCTTTATATTATAAAAAATAATGATAATTCAGTGATAATAATTCAATTCATAAAAGTATGCAATTTTAACAATATTTTCTTATGACGTTATCACTTAAAATTATCGGTCGTAAATGATTTAATTTTTTAATTGTGTTGATAATAGTGTAATCCTTCATCATATCACAAAAAATAAAAATAAATAGTGTACTATTAATTAATTATAATAAACCACATATATATTTTTTATTAATAAAAGCTGGGTTTCGCTTTCAAATAATAAATGTTAATATAATGTGAAAATAAGTAAATGTATGAGAGTTCTTGATGTTCTAAAAAACACTTTTAAAAATAATATATATGACAATGTTTAATTAATAATAAAACTTGAATATTTTATTATTCAACTGCTTTCGGTACTATGACTTTAGTGTATAACCAGACATAATTCGTTAAAATTTTAAATTATTGGAAAAATCATCAAAAATTTATAAAATGTATAAAAGATCAAATAATTCGAACAACTACAGAAAATATGATAGCGTGTCTTCTAAAAAATAATATAATAACTTAAAGTTTCACCCACATTTATTTTTTATATTCGTCACATTGGTCCATATTCTATGTCACTGTTAATTAAACAGGACTTTTAATACCTACTATATTTAAAAAATATATATATCGTGATTGACGTTCGAACTATAAAAGTTCAGTTTTATTTTAATTTGATACATAAAGCATAGTTTCTCTTTTTTTTTTTTGTTGTTGTTTTTTGTATAAATATTTTAGTCATTAAAAATGTCTGTGATGTCCCATATATATATATATAAACTACTTTTGACTACTTATAATTTTGCATGTATTTTTATTTTTCTAGGTGTGCGGTGGAGGTCCAAGGCTTTCTCTGTGGCATTTACGTTCCCTGGATGCTGTGACAGTATTTGATATACCAGATCATGGTATCCACGTGTCATTTTTCCAAGACGACTGTGTATTTGCTGGTGGGGCAGCCAAACATTTGTATCAATTAAGTTATTCTGGAGAAGTGAGAGTTGAGCTACCGGTGTCAGCAACCACAGTGTATTCGGCCGTGCTCAGAACAAGCCCTAATAAAGTTTTGGCTATAGCTGGTTCTAGCCCTGAGATAGATCTATGCACATCATTTAATTATAGAGACCAAGTTTTACATTTTCGATAATTAAATTTTTATTAAACATTTTTTTTTATTATGATGTTTTATTTATAAGAAAAAAAGGTGCCTGCAATGAGTTTTAGAGAAGGCTATTAATTATTATTAAGGCTTATTAATAATAATAAAAAATATTTTAACAAAGTTTAGTTTATTTCAACAAAATAACCTTACACATTTAGTAAATGCAACATTTTTTTTTTATAAAATACAAATACGTTCTTTAAAATCTTTCAATAGTAAAATGTTTATTTAACTCTTTGTAATTTCTTAACTTCAAACCCATTGAACGAAAATGAAGACTATTCGTAAAGATTATAAATGGAAAAGGATATAATACATACTTAAAATGTTTTCCGAAACATAACCGAGCATAGTGCATACGTTATGTGTAACAGTGTAAGGCTCGATTCTCATTAAAATGATCGTTGTTCGTTCCCGATTTAATATATTTGATGTATAGTCAAATCATGGTGACATTTAATCTGACTTATTTAGAAGCTAAACAGTTTGCTCATTATCTACATTAAGTGTTATGACAAGATTTTGACCTGTTTGTCTTATTTAAAATTTAAGTTTAGAGGACTCTTAAACATCGCGCTTCGACGCAAAAATAAAATAAATTAATTTTCAAATATAAAATTCCTTCGACTTTAGCCACTTATTAGTGTCCGCGATCTCGACCGGATTTTGACTATTATCAATATTATGAATATTCGTATTGTAGTTTATTATATTATTTGCTTAAATTGATTAACAGACCGACGTGACCAACCATTCTGGTGTAGTGGTGCGAGTAGTTACCTTAATGCCGGTGGTCGTGGACTTTATTCCTGCTCGGGGCAAAGGAGGATGGGCATTTTGGGCCACGAGCGAACAAAGATGACACCTATAGTAAAGTGTAGGTCTTATCGAGTTATGCATGCCGCTATAAGACATTTTTCTAAAAAACCACTCTTTGACTTAGTTATGGTACCTACAATTATATAGTACCATAAAATCTGCTTGAAAATGTGAAGTTTCTTGACGTTTTAGAGTACTCATAAGGATCAATAGGTGGCGCCAAAAATTTTATTTATGATTATTTATTATTTTTGAATTATAACCAAGGTGTCGCTCGTGTTCTTTCATTCTACTTTAAACAATAGCTCTGGCATATCCTTGTTTGTCACGAAAAATCCTAATCATGTACATAACTTTCATTTGTGTTCGCTCATGGTCCAGATATCCATATAAAATGCGCATGGTCCTTTGTATTTACATAAATTTTTGTTTCTGGTTTGGTGTATGTTCTTGTGGGTTTCCCCATCGTGCCTCGTAGATTACATAAACTGTCAGTCCCGTTTGTTACTCTTAGTAGGAAAATTATCCGCCAACCTGCCGCGGAACAGCGTGGCGAATTAAAATCCAATCCTTCTCCTATTGAGAGAATCCGTTGTCCAGTAGTTGGACGTTTACAGGTTGATTGAGTTCAGTTCAGACCAAACCGTCATCAGCATCGAGGTAGATAACGATCATTAGTCCTTATTATTTCAACTAGCTGCTGCCCGCGACGTCGTCTGCGTGAAACGCTATTAGATTACACGTTGTTACAGAATGCGTTGAAGAAATAAAGGTTCACTGCTCGTTCCCCGTAGGTGATAGCGTGATAATATGTAGCCACTTCTTAATAATATTCGTGCCAAATTTGAAGTAAATCCATGCCGTACTTTTTGAGTTTATCCCGGACATACACACAGACAAACAGACAAAAATTCTAAAAACTATATTTTGACTTCGGTATCGATTGTAGATCACAGCCCAAGTATCCTTTTTAAAAAATATTCAATGTACCTACAGTTTTGACTTTCCTACCATTTTATTATATGTATAGATGATTTTCACTTCACATTTTAGATATCGTTCGAAGATTTCAGATATTACTTACAAGCTAGATTATGTTTCGGATCACAACTAAAGTACCTTAAATATAACCATGTCCAGCTACAGCAGCTGGTATAAAACCATGGTTACCATCTCTCTTCTTCACATAGAACCACTCCAAGTCCACATCAGTCTCCCCACCGCTTTGCATCAAAACTACAACTTCACCTTTTTTCACAGACACCGTTCTATTATAAACTTGCCCTTTAAAATCACTATTTACTACAACCAGAGTTTGTTTTTCACATTTTCCTTTTATATCAATATTTTCTTTGTCTTGAATCTTATCAAGGTTAGAAGACACAGACTTAGATTTTAAATATAAGTTGTCGAAGTCTCTTTCCGCACACGATATTTTGTGCCGACTGCTTCGAGGACGATATCTGCTTTCTGAACGTGTTCTACTACGAAGCTGTTCTTTTTCATTATCTGTAAGATTTCCGCAGGGCCGCGGGTATATATCTGTACTGCTTTCCCAGCACGGCGTCTTCTTTTGAAGTGACGACCTGTATAAAAAAAACGTAAAAAATGGGTTTAGTTATTCTGTTTCGTTAGATTTACGACACAATAATATTTTTTGTCAAAAATCATTATAATCGGTATTAAAAGTAACATAGGTTTCTTTTTTTGGTCGCGATAACCGACATCCACGCGTGCGAAGCCGCGGGCAAAAGCTAGTAGAAGATAAAGGAACTTAATCATCATTGGCAAAGCTATTTTATTTTTATGGGCAACCTCGTAGGAAGTGAGTAAAAAGTAACCATTTTAAAATCTAAAAAAAAATTTAAGCCCTCTCGCCATATTCGTAAAAAAGTCGTATGCCAATTGCCAATTGCCAGCGTCGATTTTTTTAGGAATAGGTATATATATAACAAGCGGACCCTACTAACGTTGTCCTGTACACACGCCTTAAATTTTAAAAATTTTAATTTTTTTTCTATAAGTTGTATAAAATATAGACCTTTTTGATGAACATATTGTTTATAAAAAAAATTATTACAATACCTGACATCATTCACGTGTACATTTACCACAATTCGACCTATATCGATTGCGTGTTAGTAGATGTTGTTATACTATGAGCTAAGTTGAATATAGAAGCTATGTATTTTTGAATATTAGACATCGCCATCGCAACGCATTTTGCCGGATTCAATGTAAAACATTCCAAGATCAACAACAACATTTAAAAAAAAATTAATTAACATTAAAAATGTAGTGGACCAAAATTGTGAATCTAAACCATTCTCGAATCCACTTGAACACACACACACAAAATTTTATCAAAATCGGTCCAACCGTTTAGAAGTTTAATCACAAACACGCACAGAAGAATTATATATAGGTATAAAGATATAAGATATATACAGAGCCGGCCTATTATAAGGGATGTGCGAAGTATGCGGCCGCACTCGAGCTTTTTGGAAGGGCATATTTTTTAGGTATTCGGACAGGCTACAGTCAATGATTGACCTTGTTCTTTTTTAGGAATCCGGATAGGTTACAAGGGTAAACATCGGTGGTGGATCTCGGACGACCTTTTTTTTAGGAATTCGGATAGGTTACAAGGGTAAATATCGATGGTGGATCTCGGACGACCTTTTTTTTTAGGAATTCGGATAGGCTACAAGGGTAAACATCGGTGGTGGATCTCGGACGACCCTTTTTTTTTAGGAATTCGGATAGGCTACAAGGATAAACATCGGTGGGTAGTGCACACTTCCGACACAGGATGAATATGGATAATAAAACGCGATAATGTTTTCATAGGGGCATAAGATGTGAGTCTTGCACACTTGCAATTTTCGCCTTAGGCCGGCCCTGGATATATATAATATATAAACTTTAAGATAAAACCTCTATAAACTATTTTAATTTTTGGCTAATGTTAGAAATGATATACCTTATCTATTGTAGTCAAATAGTATTGAAACTACTAATTTAAATACTAATTATAACTAATTCTTACCTATTAGGTAATATTCCCAATGGTAGACAAGAGCTATACATTACATAGCCCTCGTCTCCATGTGGCGTCTGCGCATACAACCACTGTTGGTTCTTAAATACAGCGTTAACCACTGTACCTAAGGGTAGGATAAGCTCACGCTGTAGACCCTTTTGAGTTTGATATAAGGTAGTTGGAAATGCTATGACGACTGGAATGTTGCCTGGACGGTCTATTGACGCCTGAAATAATTTTTTTTTTCTTTAAATTAACATATAACTAACAAGATATTAAAAACCACATCATTTATGCAGCTGCACACGAATGCTTAGCTTTAAGAAACGAGAGAAATCACCACTTTATTTAGAACAAACTCATTTTGATATTTGAAAAATAATGTTATAACAATATAATTTATTTTACAATTTTTATTTTATCGAGCTAATTAGTCGATTTAAATCAAATGAAACAATTAATACATTACTTACGATTTAAAATAACTAAAAAAATATTTTTAATAAATATAATATTACTAGTTAAATAAATAACAAAATCATATGTACCGGTTCAGTATTATGATTCGTGAATTAACTTTCAATGACCTTATAAAAGTGTCGTAATTGACAAAAACCACCTATTGGAGCTATATCGGTGTACGTTCAGAATTTGAATCAAAGTTATGTTAAATAATACCTACTTGTATCTTAATACTTTGATATAATTACAGTTTCCGTATACTTCCTTGATCGAAATCGATTTACCGGGTTTGTAAGAGATATTTACTAATTGATATTACTTAACTGACAAGTTTTAACTATTTCTTTGTGTCATTTTGCACTGTCTTTGATTTATGCTATTGTTATTATATATCTACTAGATCTGATAAATTACTGATTTTCACATATTAATTGTAATATTCAAACCATTTCGTTTAAAGGAAAGCTGAGTTAATTTACGCTCCGTGAGTATTGTGATCATAATCTGTTTGTAATAAGTAACAGCAATCGATATTTGATAGTATTAAGGTACAATTATTAGAAAAGTGGACATCGAAATCACGATAGTTATCTTTTAACGATTGGAGAACAGCCTTCATTTAAAAAGCTTTACCGATTAATATAATTTATCGATAAATCGAACACGCGTAAAAAGGCTGTATTGTTATGTAAATATACATATAAAACTTTAAAAAATATTTTACAGAAATAAAATATATAAAACTGATATTGTTATTTACAATATCTCAAATAACATATAGGTAAGTTATTCAGCTAATTAATGGTCAAGTCATCAAGTGCAAAGGTCAAACAAAAAACAACCTCAGTTTCCGTCTCCCACGTTATACCTATCATATTGCCTCACAAAACTCTGGCAATCATGTAATCGTTATACCGTTTATTGTAAAATATATCTTTGTTTAAATAAAATGCATTGATGAATGACTCCCGCCATTCGGACTTACGTAGTGACCCGTTACGCTAAAATAGCCTTTACGATAAAGCAATAATGTATATAATCGTTTGTTAGGAAATGACATTGTACAGGGATAATCATTAAACCTCAAAAATCCAAGCCCAGTATTATACCTTCAAAAATTTTTTTTTTTGCAAATGACGTGCAATTTTGTACTTCCAAAAATCTTTCGCCAATTTCGCGGCTTACTGTTTATAAATTGCGTTAAAAATTCGAAAGGTCGATCTTTTATACTATACAATATTCAAAATTACGTAATCTTTTTTTACGTAAACTTCTCATAACGTTTCAAACACTAAAAGGATGACCTTAAAAGAACGCGATTCAAAAGTACCTAAAGTACTTAATACTTCATACTTTCTTTATAATAATTAAGATTCGGTAATGATTGCAAATGCAATAAAAACTCTGATGGACGATTTCAGACATAAACAAAAAAAAAGTTTTTAATTATTTTCTTTTAAGCGAAAGATCTTATTTGGAATTCTTTAATTTTAACTAATTAAAAATGCACTTTTTTTGTACGTTACATCATGCAAAATCTTGAAAAACAACTATATAGACTTAAAAATATACCAAACAAAAGTACTTATATAGGTACCTACCGATTTTAATGAAAAAAACTGGTGATCTAATTTTTATGAAACACTCAAATTTTGCTATATTTATGTTATTAAATTTTATCTCGCACACAATGATTTGGTACATAATATTAAATTTCGGATTATTGTCCTTTTCTGAAAGACACCCTGATATATTTTTATGTATTTATTTATCTCAAATATTGGAGCCAAAGAAAACACTTGATGCTAGTTAAAATTTAATACGGAACTGACCATAGAGAAAAAGATGACTTCATGAATCGCCACCATTTTTGCACTAGTTTGGTACTTACATATACATATATCACACCCTAAAGTAAGTTCATACGTATGATAAAAAAACAAACTTTTCTTAAAAACATTACGATGTTACTACCTAGATATTTAAAATATTATGTATAAACATGTAATTAATTACCTCACTCAGAAATGTGTCCAAGTCTCGTATATCATATCCAAACTTGTTGGTTTTCTTTCTTCTCTTATGTCGATGTTTATGTTTCCTTCTTACGTACTCATCACTTCCGACACTTGTGTCCGAATATGATGCTTCACCGTTGAACTCATCACAGGCGCTTTTAAACCTCATATGGTGGTAATATTCGTTACGACCTACGATTCTTTCCTTAACATAACTTTTATTATCATATTTTGATCTGTCGTTATAACCTAATTTTTTTACATTATCATCATTTTTCTTTTCTGTTTTCTTTATGTTATCTTTAAGAACCCACGTTAGGGATATTTTGGGTTTGTGTCGATGTGCTAATGGCGTAGAATGCCAAGTTCCCATTTCTTCTATTTCGGCGTATTCGACTTCGGATTGATCGTTGGCTTCGGTCGTTATTTTGCAATTTGCTAGTAAGTCTACTACTTCGCATGTTGGCAGGTTCTGAAATTAAGTAATTTCAAAATTACACATGTCTTTAATATATGTCTTGTAATATTCTAAACACTTAAAAAAGGGCAATATGTAGAAATCATGAAAGGGTTTTAGTGGAACTGCATTATTTCTTTTACTCGTATTCGATTCTAAACATATTAGATTTTAGATATAAAAAAGAATCCGAAAAAAAAAATACATTTATTAACACCTTATGTTGATATGTTCTAGCGTACGAAATCAAAGCCACGGTTAATCAATACAAATAAAATTGAAACAATTTAATTATAATTAGGTAATATTACACATAAGTTTCACTTCTTATATGATATAATTATACATTAATTGTTATGTCATTTTGACGACGATTTGGCGCAGTATTCACAGCAACTGGCTCTTATGTTAGCAGTCGCGGGTTCAATCCCCGCTCGTGACAAATGTTTGTAAATAGCGTGCAGATTTTGGTTGTGGTCTGTCCGTTTGTGATTGTGTTTTATATATGTGTTTCAGAACCCCCGACACAGTATTTTATCCTACTGGAAGCCGTTAAGGCGCCTGAGTGTGAGATATGACAGCACGACTGAATTAGAAGTTATTTCTTGACCACTAACACCACTCTTTATAATACAACATTTTATATTCATTAAACTATGTTAGAATTATTACAAATGGTAATCATTCGTATTAGAACAAGTATCTTACAGCAGCCTGTAGTTCATCATTCTCATGATGAATAACTTCGTCTTCATTTTCCCGATACGGCGGTGGCAAGTCTTTGAACGTAACCTCTGCAAAAAATAAACACAACACTTTACACTTCGGCAGTAGGTAAGCAAATACGATAGCAAAAACGTATTATTTTTTAATTTAAATTAATAAAGTGTTTATATTCTTTTTTATTTACTATTTAATGATTATTTTATTAAAACGAAAGTTTAGAATGAAATAATGTTATTTTATTTAGGAAAACAAAAACATCACTTTTAGATATAATAGAAACTTCAAAAAAACTATCACCAATATATCAATACAAATCACTTTTTTTTTTTAAATAATTATCTATAGATAAACTTTTTAAAGTACGTACATTAGAAGTAAACTAAAAATTTACAAAAGTATTTTTATTACACGAATTTCTCTCCGTAAGAAATTACGACATTGCAATTAGAAATTATATATAAACGGTGACCAACCACCGTCGTTTCTCGCGTCTGACTGAATCTGAACGATAGCGATGTTGGTGAAATTAGTCACCCCACGCGTAAGCTACGGCACGTAGAGCCTTCGTATAAAAGTAAAAGTAGCTCGAATTATAGCTAATAAAGTACCAATCATAACAATGAAAAAAAATTGTTCAATTTTATAATAGATTAAAATAAGAAACCTAACTATGTAAATAATTTTATTTTTATTTTTTTATTTGGTATTTGTAATCTAAAGTTATTATAATTAAGAACACCTTTTCGTGTCTCTTTTAATGTGACTAAAAGTATTTTATTATAATCAATAGATCTTCCGTGCTGTTATTATTATTATTACATAAAGTAGATATGAAAAATGTATAAATATGAAAAGGGATTAAAAAAACATACATTATAAGTTACTAAAGGTACTGTATAGATTTCGTAACATATGAAACCTTAACCCTTCCGTGGTTTCATACATAAAGCCTTAAAAATCTCGACACATTCTCACGCCTGCGCGGGCGCATGCGAACACCGAGTGCCTCAGGATACGCTCCCCGTAAAGCCGTCGGTCACGAACATTCATTATGATGGTACTCTTAATTTAGATGAATGACCATATCGCCGTTGTTATTTATCTACACTTATTATTATTGTTCATTAGGCCCGGTCAAAGTTATCTGACATGTGAATATGGGAAAGATATTATGAGTATTGACTAATGCGCTAGACATTAGTTATAATAATCTTTAAGATTTTAGACACAGGGAGGACTCTTACATAGGATATATTACATGGACACTTTGGGTAAGTGCCCTGAAAGCAATATGGCTCCCTATTTACTGTCAGATCAGTATCCGATAATCAATACTGCTGACATTTGTATAGTTTTATATTTTAATACTTACATTATAAAACCTTCGTTATAATAAAATTATTATTTTAAATTTGGAAGAATACTGCTCTTGTGTATACAATGAATGTTCGTTGTTCTTTCGTCAAGGTATCTTAGTACTTCACGCCTTTAAATTAGACCCTTGAGGCATTCCACACCTTTATTTGTATAATTTGACCGTTGTTTTAAGCCTTTCTATCACAGAAAATAATCTTGTGGTGTAAAGTAATATTTACCGGATTTTTTTTTCATTTATAAGTCACGTGTACAAATAAAAAACTCGAAAACATGATAATATAAAAAAAAATTTATTAAAAAGTCATGACACAAAGGTTACATAAGTACGTTGCGCAAATGTTGCTCCAAAAAAACAACTTTATATATAACTAAAAACATGCTTTATTATTTATAGTTGTACGAAGTACTGACCGAGGGAAAGATTGACCACAATAATATCTGTAACGTTCCTTGAAATTGGAAAGTGAAACGGTCGGTTACCCGCAATTTTCGGACGTTCTCGCGATAATCTCGGGCAGTTCGCCGGTTGTGTGCCAACAAATCGACGAACCGTTGATAATTACACAGTAAACGTTATTTATGACAATATTAGTTCATTCTGAATTGAATACTAAGCTGACACTAACCGTTCCCCGCTGTTTAACAGGTCTTATATCGATATTCATCAGATTGGTTGACATTTATGATTACTGCTTAGATACTATGACTCGTAGCAGGATGTTTTATAGCCTATATATACATATTTCTTCCTCGATAATGCGGGTATATAACGCAAGAAAGAAACAAAAACGATTTCTTAATTTAAGTTCAAATAACGAAACCCTTCTGATTACTTTTTATTTATAAACAAATAACAAATGTAGCGATAGTATATTTTTAGTATCTTTGTTTGTGATAATAATTGCGTTAACGTTCGACAATTACTTTCCTTGTTCAAAAATTTTGTTCATGTTCTAAAACGACAAATATAACATATTAACGCTAAAATAAATATAATAATGTCAACTTCAATCCTATAAAGTGACAAATCATTTAATAAAGATGCTGATTTTGTACACTATGTAGATTGAACGATGAGACAGGCACACTGTGTCATGCGTATGCACGCACGTTTTCGGTAATCGTGAATCCTTAACATTCCCCGCGGACCAAACGGATTCCTGACATAGTGACACGCTCGTGCGCCTGCGCATTGTGTGTTATTTTCACGCCTTATCAATGACAAAGCTTTAAAGCTGTAACCCCTCAGCCACACTATGCTCCTCGCACTGCTGCTCGCACTGCTCGTCGCTCTGCCGTGAAAGTTGCCCTAGCGGCCACACTATTCCCTACTCGCGATATTCATCGCATTGCTCCGCATTTCAGTACTCGCCTTGAAATGGATGACAACATTGCGGCAGCGTGCGCTTTATGCAATTTATAGTTTATCGCAGTATTTAAAGGTTTTACAAAACAATGTATTGAAACGACGTCGTCCTTGTCAAAGGAGATGGTGAGTGACATCGATTCATCGTAGCAGAACGAAGTAAGTGCGCGAATGTGTGGCTAGTCACTCGCGCTCGTATTGCCGCTCCTTTGACTCGCGCCACAAAAACCGACAAAAAATGGATCGCCGGGCAGGACGAGCGGCATGACGAGCAGCATAACGAGTAACGCGGCCACACTACTTCCCTGCCCACTTCCCTCGCTATTTCCCTTGTCACACGTCGAGTGTGTGGCCGCAGTAGAAAAACTTGCGCTGAAATTGGAGGCATCTTTAAATAGTTCTTTACAAGGCGATATATGGAATGTGTAACGTTACACGTTTCATTAAAAATATTTTACTTTACTTTTGTGGTGTGCTTGATATTTAAAATTCTTAGACTCTACATTTCGTTGATTTAATTTTAGTTTTAGGTAATTATATTATATTTGTTATTTAAATTGGGTATGGTCCAATTTCTTTTAATTTACATTTCTATGTTCTGAAGCACTAAAAATATATATGTAATTGATTAAATTATTGTAGCCTTGTAGGTGTTAGTTTGATATTCATTTGTTCTAATAATTTTTAGCATTTTAGAAATGCTTAACAATGAAAAATTATGTATCACATTGTGATTACAAAAAAATAAATATAAAATTAAATTGATCTTTCATAATTAACTATATTTTTAGTCATCTTATTTTATAATTTAAAACAATATTTATTTTTTTCCATACATCAATGGTAAAAATTTGAATACTTTCTCCAAAACCATAGTAAGAAACAGCTTCAAATGTTTTAACAATAATTTATATTCACTGAGCCGTAAAGGCCCGGCCCACGTTTCGTAGTAAGATCATTATCAAAAAATTAAAAAGTTAAACCCATCGACTATTTGTTAGCAACGCCTTCACAAATTAGACGAGCACATTATAATTAGACGAGCACATTATAATTACGCGATTTTTTTTAAAGATTTTCCGATTCGATAAAATTCTCTATGGTATTGTAATTATATAATCATTCATCTTGTTTAACTATTTATGGTATGCTTTAACTTTGTAATCAATAATTTAAAGTCGTAAGACTAAGATTTAAATATTGATGGGCAGTTTTCATAACTTTTAAATAACTATTTTAAAAAAAATGCACCGAGTTCGAAATAGTAGGTGTATAAAAAATATTATTTTGTGTTTTATAGATTTTTTTGAATCAAGTCTTTTAATTATTGTATTTTTTATTATTATGTAGTAATAATGTAGTAATAACTATTAACAGCAGCAAGCAATCTTACATCGATTACTTTTGATTTGTTTACAACTTTTAAAGAGCGATTCGTTCGAATGTCTTCAGAGTTCATAGTCAGATCATCATCATATTTCTGGGACTACCTAGCCTAGGTAGTCACTTTCAATCAAAAACATAGATAGTTTAAAGCTCCCACTTTAAAAAACGATGGATAATGAATAAAGCTTATTTCTTTTGAATAAAAACTTGCGATAAAGTGTCATGGTACTAACGTTCGTTGGTTTCGAGCAAGATGTCACAGATAAATGTAATGCAATAAATTCGACGTACAAAACTGATTTTAAAAGAGTAACTATTGAGTTTCTTGCCGGATTATTCTCAGTAGAAACAGCAACCAAACCAGTAGTGAAGTCAGTTAAAACTAAATATTTTATAAATTATGATTCAAAAGAGCTAAGATATTCTTTGAATAAAGTAATTCAAGTTCAATCATTGTGAAATACGCGTATATACAAAAAAAATGTTAGATAGGTATTTAGTGAGAATATCCATATATATATATATATATATATATATATATATATATATATATATATATATATATATATATATATATATATATATATATATATCATATATATATATATATATATATATATATATATATATATATATCACTTTTATGGCAGGGTCAACACATGGATTAGTTTAATCAGAGTTTATATTAATAGGAAGGTTGATCGTGGTAATTGCGCCTTACATGCAAAATGGCACTAATAAACTGGTACCATTATCGGAACATTAAGGAACAATTACGTAATAGTGAGTGCCTTGTACCAGGTAGGCTGGCTACATGGATGAAATTAGGGGTAAGTGTAGGCAGCCAATAATTGCACCGTGAGAACGCGTTCGGGTTGCGCGTGCGCAGACACCACGAAAATAATGCTAGGCCGGAGCTAAGCATTCAGATATTTTGTTCAGTGAAAGTTTTAAAAATTTAGAAAGGTAACTATCATGATTTTTGTTGTGTAGTTGCTAAATTAATTGGATTTAGTTAAAATCTTATAGAAAAACCTTTAAGAACAGTGTCTGTATACCTACATAACAGATTTCACATGACGTTATCGAGTAATAAAGCTTATAACAATTGAGAAAATTTTAAAGTAATCTATCGACAATACATCATCTTCTTGATTATTATATTAATAAAATAAAAACCGTAACGGCTTAATTAATATGCCTTAATGCCGGCCATGCCAAAATGCCGGCTTAATTATATAGCCAATGGAAATAAATATATAATAATTATGTATTGAGACAGCCCAGTGTTATAGTGATAGTCAATGGTTCAAAAATGAGCAGTAAGTATATCTGGGTTAAGTTTAGTCAAGTACTACATTTGTCTCCGAAATTATCCCTGCTCGGCGGTGAAGGATATACTGAGTAAAAAAATTTCTAACGAAATTCTAAGACTAGTGTTTATTCGCCATCAGCCATCATGGTGGATTAAAATCCAAACTTCCTTTGTCATAGAAGCCTTTGCTAAACTGTTAGGAATTACTGTTTACAGTAAAGTACAATATAGAGATGTATGTAGTCTTTTTCTTTAAGTGAAAAATTCTTAAGCCGCGTTGAGCGAATTTTGGTAAAGGAAAAACTTATGGATCGATGACCTCGGCATGCTCGTGACGTATTGCGCTTGCATTGCTTAAATCTTTAAAAGAAACCTTTGATTTTGATAAAAGTTATTTAGTATATAAATGTTTTAGTAAATACTATTGAAACGGTTAGTTACGGATAAATGTCTTATGAATTTTCCTCGGTGCTTCTGCGGTTAGTTTTCCTAGTCTTCATAACAATAGAAAGCGAATTTAAGGTCAGTGGAACATACGCGATGTCGAAACTCGCGAATAGCCTGAAACTGTGACGAATAAGAAATCGCCAGATTTGCTACGGATCCCGGCTGCGGCTAGTGACAACTGTTGTGAATACAACGGAGTGCAAAGATGCTGCGTTACTAGATGTGTGACTAAACAACTATTTTTGTAACTATTCAAGTTTTTTTATATATTAACTCGGTTTGACAAATAACCGCCGTTAATCTCATAGGAACTTCTTTCCTTGAAATAAATTCAATAGAGAATAGGAAACATATGTTATACCTAAATGTATTATGTATGTATTTGTTTAATTAAACATAAAATTTCTTTAACTCCATCTATATTATTAATTTATAAAATTGTTCTAGAACGAAATGATATATGTAAGTATATACTTATATTTCATGCACTGGCTATGAGAGGAACGAACACTGCTCTCTCACAGTGTGATTCAGACAATTAGGCCTGCACTTTGTCTTAGATATACGAAACGTAACCACAGAATAAATAATAGTACAAATAACGTAACTGGCTATGAGAGAAAGAGAGAAAGAAAATGTGTGCTCGCACCTCTCTCTCTCTCTTTTGTCCCTATAATAATATATGAAACGTAACTCTCTCTCTCTTTCTATCTTCACTAACTTATCTTCTTCTCAACTACCGTTTGCCTCGCCCGATAACACTTTTCGTCTCGTCACGCATTCACCAGCTTACTCTCCAAGTCAAGCGTGCGTAAAGAAGTTTTACTCCAAAAAGATTCTAAAATTATTGTAATTTCAATTTTACCAAAGTGCTGGAAATGTTTGCTAACAGCAACTAATAAGTAAATAAAGATAAAAAAATATTGTCGTTACCAATACTACAATATAAAAAAAATAAATAGTAAAAAAAAACAACATTGTCAAAAGAGTGAAATATTGCGCGGATTCGTTTCATCTCGCTGATCGCGGTCATCACGAACTCGTAGATTATATAATCTTGCATAGGTTATTACCGTGTCTTCGGAGGAATGCAATTTTAAAAGAATACGATTCACATCGTGTACAATACGATTTGAACATGCTACTTTGAAATACTATGTGCTACTAAGTTACCTATAAGTTTACGAAAATTCTGAGAAATAAAACAATTTTTTTATTATTTAGAGTTAATAATAAAATAACTATGTTAATTAGTGACATATATTTTTTAACTTAAATCCTTATTATATTTAATTCAAATATGCTCGAATTCAAATGTTGTAGACTGTTAAAAATTAAATTAGGACGTAGTACCTACCTACTAGAACTCATTTTTTTTCTAATTAATAACATTCGATTACTAAAATTTTTCTACGAATCTTCTCGTTTCTGATACGAACACTATTAGATATAGGGCGAAATTGCATGCTCTTCTATAAGCCTTCTATAAGCAACATTTAGATTTGTATATTTATGCTACAAAAACTCTTGTTCAGGTAACACAACAGAATTCGGTGAATTTCACATATAGGCGAAACAATTAGCAATGACTCTTCAAAACAACTTAGTGACATGAGAATTATAATTCTTCTGCAGAGGTCGGACTCTCTTTTCTTGCGTCTATTATAATAGCTTTTTCGAAATAGATCTTTTTGTGCTTATAAGAATTCGACTGGCCCATATGGACAATTTCCAACAACTTATTGGCATAAATAATACATAATCTCAATTCTCTTCAATCTTCTGATATAAAAATGTAGGTGGTAATAGTTACGTGTAATATTCAAAGAATATCTCCTAGTAATTCACGTTACAAAATAGTTAAAATTAATCGTTTTTTTTTTTAAATAATTAACGTAGTAATTAAGTTAAAGTCATTTAGTATATTTAAAAACGTTTTATACACATGTGTAATTTTTTATACCTATTACCTATAACCTATTTAGATTTAAAATTTAATAAAATTATTAATAATTTATTATAATATTTATTATTATTATTATTACGTCTTTAAGTTTACGAGGGTATCATTATCAATTCGATGTAGCGATGTTATCGTGAAAGCGGAATTATCGCGGAATTCCTTTTAAAATTTAACAAAAAATTTATACGAAATAATTTAAGGTCAAGGCGGCGCGTGATCGCGCTGGATAGTGTGTATAACGAACCAGTTATGTGTGAATAGCTTTTCATATTAAAGGTTCCGTATATCTGTTAATTACACTGGCACACAAAAAAAAAATGTCTGTACTCCGGGCGCCACCTGTCGGGTATGTTTTTCGACCCGCTGAATACGAATTTCAAGTCAGTTTAGGTTGTCCAGAATTCAATTTCTGAGGTTTTCTGATTTTTTGAGGTTTTTTGCAATTTACTCGAAGTATTCCTTTTTTGAAATTTCCTCAAGTCGTCTGTCCATCTCGTGGACGGCCACCCGACGACACTGCCTGCGACTGACACGACACTGCGCTCGCCGGTACGTGGTCTCCACTGGAGAACCTTTCTGCTCCATCGGGCGTGAATTCTTCAAGCTATGTGCCCTACCCGCTACCATTTCAGCTTGCAAATCTGTTGGGTTATGTCGGCAATGTTCGTTCATCTGCGGATCTCATCATTTCTGATTCGATCTCGCAAAGAAATACCAAGCATAGCCCTTTCCATTGCACGCTGTGCGACTTGGAGCTTCTTTAAAAAACCCATAGTCAGAGACCACGTTTAAGATCCGTTAAATTTAAGTTTACGACAAAGGGATAAAATTATAAGGAAACCTGTATTTAGTAATGAGTGAAATAAAAATCGATTCAGATAAAAAAAAAACAACTTTTTGATAATTATTACCTACATAAGCCAATATTAAAACTAGACGAAAATAACGTTGTAATTTGGTTTCTTTTATAAAATTGTAAATTACAAATCAATATGTAAATCTAAAGAAAGTCAAAAAAATCTCAATTAGAATTATAATATATTTTATATAAATAGATAAAATTACTTCATTTGTTAGAAATCGTTTCATTAAATATTTGTAAAATACGTTCCTACATCAATTTATCAGTAACTAGCTAGAAAAGCTAGGTCTTAATTTAAATTTCAAATGTTATAGTTAAAACCAAATATATATCGATACCTTAATTATATACTATTAATATATTTTTAATTCATATTTCATAGAGGAGCGCTGTGTCATTTTTATGACCAATAGTCCTAACTCCTAGCTCAAAATATTGACTCTACACACTTAACGTTCAAAATCAGAATTAATAGCGTGTTCTATTTCAACGTAAATTTACACTCGGTCTTCAGGAAGAAAAGGCATAGCTTTAATAGCTCGATCATATCAAATTATGGAGCTGCACAGTTTGTTGGTTTCAAAGCAATAATTCCAGAATGTAAAACTATAAAACAACACGCCATGACATCATTTGTAATAAAATCTAAATAAATAATAAAATGACATCAGCATTCGGCTAGTCGCACGATAATATTTTGATATTTTCATATTTCGATTCGCTCTAGAATACTGTCTACGGACTTGGTCTTATTTTACGGGGCTCTAAAAAATCATTTGCGTGGGGCGCGGCAATTAGGGAGGCGGGGCAAGTCTGCGCAGGCGACCCCGCGACCTCTCGCTTCGTGTCCAGTCGTCCTGCGCCCGTGCATGTCGCGTTCCCGCGCGTTGAAGGAATTCCAAAATTCCACTGAGCCTTCCCGATCACGATTTCACCTACTTTATTTTATCGAAAATATTTTTCACAGCATTAAAATACCGTTAATACCGCGTGCGTACGAAATCTTAATTAATTTAGAGTGTTTTCTAAGATAAAACAATAAATTGTAACTAGACAATTGTTTTGTTAGCTTATTTTGTTATTTTAAGAGCATGTAATTTTCCCATTGCTAGGTAATGACCTCTGTTATCAAGGAGATGAATAATCCGATTAATCTAATCCACGAAGCTGATTCACTATAAATATTTTTAAAATTAAAATAACTTTTTAAATAGTTTAGGGACTGACTACTAGTACATTGATGTACAGTACCTACCTAAAAAAAAATTGCAATAATCTATTTTTTAATTTAGTCTATCCAATTTTAGATATTAAATAAGACCAAAATGACCCGTAACTTATTCATTACACACGGCTTATTATTTTCATCCATTCTGTAAAGAGATAGTAATTACGATACATCGCTACATATGCCTATACGAAGTTACGTAGGCGGCGCGGCGCAAGCGCAGAAATTAACTCCTCTAAGATAGCATCTGACACAGGACACTCAACGTGCGTTTATTATGAGCAAGCCGTTGAGCCAATAAACCCTGAGATGTACGAGTATGACGCTGTAATATTCATAGACAAGTAAGAGAAGCTACGCAAGGATGCATAAATTTGAGTACCACGCTCTATAATAGTAGAGGTATTGTGTCGATAACTTTAATTGTTACAACCTACTCCACGAGGATCTACTAGCTCGTATATTAATAACTGATTTTTTGTTTTAATGTGTACAGGATCTATAATATAGGAACATCACCAAGTATCACAATAATGCGTGTAGACTGTAGACATACATAATTATATCTATTCTATTGTAAATATGTCATAGTTTTAGTTAAATTTAGTACTTCCTATAAGGTTTTACCGCATTGAATTTTCATTGTATTTTTGGACTGACAGGCAAAGTAGAAAAATATTTTAACTTACTTAAAATTGCATTTATAAATACCCAGGACTAGACTACATGGAATCATACTATTTTTCCAGTTAAAAGCAAAGAAATAATTTAGCCAATAAAATATTATTCATAAAAGTTGAGTGTCGACAAAAAGTTTGGTAAATATTTTGTTGTATCCAATTACATCTATCTTCGAACAATTTGAACGGGGAACTGGTTACAAATGATTGAAATTCCTTTGTTTGTTTGCGTTTGTTTAAGGGCATCAAGTTTTGAACTACTTATTGCTAGTTTGCTATTTCATGATATAAATAACATGTATGATCGATGTGATGCGAGAGTTAATTACTATACCTAAAGAGCTTACTAAATATGGCAATGTTAAATTATTGAATGTTATGGATGTTTCTTATTGGTTGAAGGATTTCCGAGACTGCCTTATAGCGTACCTTTTTCAAAAGACAATTATATTTTTATTGACACTTGTTTAAATAATAAAATTAAATAGCTAACTAACGATTTTATAATATCTATATTTTATATATATAATTTAGTTTTTTAATCCTCTAATTTAATAATGCAATCAACAAATATATCTAATCCAATATATGTGTCTTATCTCGGCGTAGGTTGGCAATATAAGTTTAAAACAATAAAGCATATATTTTAACGAAAAATTATACCTACAGACAAATATCTCAAATATTAATATTTTTTCTTGACACTAAATATTTTAAGAATCGTGCGTTCTAAATATATAAAGTGCAGTACTAGAAAATTAAACTCACTCTCTCTAAACTTCCTAAGTATCTTCTTCATGTTAACACCAGGTGTGAGCCGGCACGCGCGCGCGCTGCTAATGCACCTCGTTCACGTCACGCTCCGTCTCATGTGCCGGTACCGTCACGGGGTGCTTAAACTCGGACAAAGGGCGAATTACTCATTGCGAAATTAGTCACTAATGAAAATGTCGTAGAACCGAAAAAGGTCTTGTAATTAAGATTGGGTCCGTTTCCATGTTTAGCATTTGTAGTTTTTTTTTTTCAATTATGCATAAAGGCTTGTAGTTATGTTCTAAATATACCTAAAAATACCAATTATTGGTAAGTTATAACTTGAATAAATGAATTACGACCTTTCTGGTTTAGTGACGCCTCAATGTCGGCGGTCAAGGGTTCGATTCCCGCTCGGGGCAGATATTTGTACTTGTGCAAATATTTGTTTACGGTACGGTACGGTACGGGTCTTCCCACCGTGCCTCGGAGAGCACATAAAGTCGCCGATCCTGATTATTATTATAAACACCTGGTAATGATCGTTACTCATGGTAGGGAAATTATCCGCCAACCCGCAGTGGAACAGCGTGGTGGAATAAGCTCCAACTGGGCAAAGGCCTCTTCTCCTACATGGAGAAGAGGCCTTTGCCCAGCAGTGGGACGTTTACAGGCTGATTCAGTTCAGATTAGTATAAGTTGAAGTAGCTAGGTACAGCAGTGGTGTCTTTTTTTTAAATTGTTTTCTACAACTTATGTTCAAAGGATCGAAGAAAATCAGTAAATTACTGTTGTCGTATGTAAATTTTTTATTATTTGCTAAGTTCCAACCCTTTGAAATAAAAAATAAAATAAAAATGATTAGTCTATATTATTTATATTGCAGTTGTGACGGAAAATATAGTCGAAATTACCGATTTATTTTGAATAAAATTAAAAAAAAAATTTATAAATTAAGTAAATCATGTATTTGCACATGTCTTTTTATTGTTAGATCTCGTAAGTATGTTAAAATTAAATCCACTAAAATTATAAGCTAATAATATTTAATGACATGTATATAAAAATAGGAAGTCATCTTAATTTTAAAGAAAAACATAGGTATTATCGAATTTAAAATGTGCTACGTAGACATAATCGCGGTTATCAGCTAGTGTCAAATAATTCAATATATAAATATTACATATTTATTTTACGTGGCATTGTCAAGGATAAATATGAAGCCTACTTCTATCTATTCATAAGGAAAGAATCGTTGAACTCTTGGAGGCGGAATCACGCTTCACAAAGCGAAACGACATCGTGTGCGATATGCTACACTTCTCACTGTCACGGCGTCTCGGTAACCTCGCATTATCCTGTTTTATTATAGACCACTCGGTAGATACACATTATACCTGATTATATGTTCGGGCTGAGAGTTAATATGCCTTTTAATGAGCTAATAAGCGTCTTACATGACCGAACCATTGACCGATCGTGGGTATATAATATTTAATAAGATAGCAATCTATACTGACATATAGATTGCAATCTATATCACCATGCAGATTCATTGCACACGCATAGATAATATACTCGTGTATTAAATATAGTGCTCACATAATAATATTTATTTTGTTTAACTAGACTACCTTTACGGATTTACTTGCGTTGGGATTCCTGTAGGTACGATAATTTCTCCGCTAGCGTCATAAGCTTGTAGAAAATCGCGATATTTCATATCCTATATAATAATATATAACTATATAGGTATAGACCTAGGATATATACTAAATCCCAATAGGAAATTTTCCTATTATTCTTATTATTAATTATTAATTTAACAAAATTTGAAACTGGTATTTTCTTTTAAGTTCTTTTTATAAATTTTTTTTTGTACTTTTTTCGATTTCGAGTTTTTTCCTTAGGTATTATTATTTCACATACTTAAATAAGATTATTAATTAACCCATAAAAGAAAATAAAAGGGCTTAAATTAAAAACCTTACATAAGAAAAAAAGCAAAACCTTTATTTCCTTTATAAGACGATCAAAGACGGTGATGCAAAAAAAACTAAAACACTACTTATTCAATTATATTTTTATACAATGTTAAAAAAAGATTAGATTGAAATGCAACATTATGATAATTTTGTTTACCTGTTAATTTTATAAAAAATTATGATTTTTGCCTCGTTAAATTTACAAACGATTGATTGATATTATTTTGACATAATTTGTTGTATATATTTTTGACAATTATGAAATTAATCTTAGGGCAAATTGTATTTTCTTTGTGTATATATTTTTAACGGTTATCTTTAAATTAATAAATATATAATATATACAAAATGTCGCACGAATCTTTAGATCAAGATTCCAATACTACTAAAGAGCCTTCCAAGGCAAGTTTCTCTGACACAGCATCCAAAGCAAGTAAAGCTACCGCCAGTTTTATGGAAAAGAGAGAAATATACAGAATAGTGGTGGACGGTATCGATTGTACTCCTGATAATATAGTAGATCCTGATTATGTTACGATGGAGGAAACATTTACGCACGCTGCATTTGAAAGCAAGCCGAGAACTCGCAGCGAAATAGTTACTAAAGAACCTAAGGGAAAATCCAAATCTGCCGTTGATATGGGTATGAAAGTATACGCGACTACGATCTCCCTTGACGACATATATATCGATCACACGTCTAATACGGAAGAAAGTTTGACATCCGACCAATTAGATTTAGAAAAGGCACCTTCGGCTTTCTATTTACCTAAAAGTAAACCTATTATGTCATACCCTCCAGAAATCTTAATTGTCCTGAAAGAAACGGAAACATGTTTTCTGTTCGAACTTCCAAGTTTTTCTTACGAAAAAGGCACACCGGACGGTGTTGCAGTGGAGGAGGAAAATGAATTTTATCAATATATAACTGTTGGCAAAGGCAAGAACCGAAAAATGGTAACAGAAGAGACTCAAACAAAGGAATGTGTTACACAAACTAGACATACACTTTCCGTAAGGCCACAAAAGAAAAATGCTATAGCATTTGCATCGATGTGGGATATGCACGATACTTATATGCGCCTTGCAAGTGTTAAAGCAGAAGAGAAGCCCGATGAAATGGTTCTGTACCAATCAGCCGCACCTACTTTGTTGCGCAAAAAGAAAATATTATTAGATACATTAATTGAAAAGAAAGAGAAAAACATAGAACAAATATTAAATACGCCTAAATTCTTGGACGCAGTTCTATTAACTGAACGAGTTTTAGCCTCCTTAGAATATTCTAATGCTCAAAAAAAATTCCGTGGTCTAATCAGAATAGATCCACTTTCCTTGGATTTAGTTTATGTCTATACAATGAAACCGTTGTGGACATTAGAGTGCGATGAGACACAAAATAGACCAATCACAAGTATTTCATTTAATCCTAAAAATAAAAATATTTTAGCTGCTGCTCACGGTAAATTTACGTATGCCGAACATCATACAGGATTAATATGTATTTGGTGTACGAAAAATCCTTGTAAGCCCGAAAGAATATATCATTTTGAAGATCCTCTAACGTCAGTAGCTTTTTCTGAAAAAAATCCAAACTGGCTGGCATGTGGTTTTGCGAACGGCGATGTTTTAATTTTAGACGTCACATCTTACTCGATAAAGACAATCGCTACGAGCAAACGGGATACTAATCCTTGTTTTGAGCCAATATGGACTACAAGTTGGCGTTCGATTGATAGGGACAACAACTTCGTTGTAACAACTTGTCAAGATGGAAGGATTAACAAATTTACTAGCACGAAAACCCATGATTTTATATGTACACCACTGATGCGTATTTCGACTGTTGAAGGTAAAATGAAAGGATTAGAAGCACCGAGGCTCTGTATCAAAGAGGACGTCCCTATCACAAGATATCCAGCAGCATTGTGTATGAAATGGCATCCTAAAGTAGGACATGTATATTTAGTTGGCACTGACGAAGGTTGTATTCACAAATGCTCTACGCATTATTTGAATCAACATATGGATGTGTTTCAGGCACACGCAGGGCCTGTTTACAGTATACAGTTCTCTCCTTTCATGGAATCATTGTTAGCGTCATGCGGTGCGGACAATGCAATCAGACTTTGGATGGAAGGGATAGATGACGTCATACTAACAATGATGTGCCCCGCAGCCGTATACGATATAGCATTTTGTCCAATCAACTCAACTATTTTGATATCTGCTAGTGGTAACGTTCTTTCCATATGGGATCTTCGTAGGAAAACTCATATGCCATGTGCGGAGTATACTTTTCCCGGAAACATTGTCCTAACATACATAAAATTTTCCCCATCCGGAGACAACGTGTTTGTTGGAGATACACTGGGACGTGTGCATACATTCCATTTGGAGGACACGCCAATAGCACCCTTTTACCAGAAAAAGTTATTAGATGAAACGATAAAAAGGGCTATATGTACACGCCCACAGTTGTTGAGACAGTTGGAAAAATTAGAAAAATTTAGAGAAAAATTTGGTCAATAGTTTCATAATAAATGAATAATCTTTCAAGTGGCCATCGATTAGTTCGCCATGTCCTTAAAATATCCCTTGGATAGACGAGAAATAAATTATTAACTTCTATTTAAAACGTGTTTCACCAGTTGCTCATAGTTTTTAACTCACATAAGTTACTAATAGGCTTTATCAGCAGATAAAACAGGCCCTTAGAACTTGTTTCACCTCAACTAATAAACTACAACTTTTGTATTCTTAGGTTGCGAATAGAAATAGCTGACTGATAACGTGGAATTTGATGGTTATACATCAGATAAATTTATCAGAAACCGGTGAAACATGTCGTTAGTAATATTTCTATAGGTACTCACACATTTTATAACATGTATATAGGTCAAATGTAAAAATAAAATAATATATATATAAACTTTAAATTCTTTATTCTTGCATCTACAAGAGATTATAAGAATTAATAATGATTATTTAAATAAAAAATGTGCTTGTTATATATTATAAAATAAATTAAACGATCAAATTGTAATGGAAATGACTAGGACTTGTTTGAAAGCTTTTGCAAGTGATATTCTTTCTTCAACTCCTTGAGATTTGTTTCTAATATTTCCACCTGAAATGAAACACAAGCTTAAATAAAAACTAATACTAAATTAAAAACACGAAAACACTACTATAGTGCGTTCAACGAGACAAGATACCAAATGTAAACAACGCCGATGAAACATGAAAATATAGTCTATCTCTTTCTATCTTGTTTGTTTGCTATCTGCTGCACGGCTCTCGGCTAAGATCGGGCAAAGTCCAATGAGACTATTGCGGGTATGAAAACATTCGCGCGGCCTTTTGATTTCGTAGTTATTTCTTTATTTTTATTTCATTCCGTTCGTGAAGCGCTAGGGGTGATACATAAATTTTGTTCATTCTCTGTTATTTCCTGTTAATATTTTCGTTAATTATTCTTAATTGTTACTAGTTTTAGTTATAGTTGTTATTTGTTGTATTAGTGGTTGTTTTTGTTATTTGTTGCTGTTATATCTAGTTTTAATAAATTTGTTTAAGTAAAAAAGGTTACAAAACCCTGCATAGGCGAATGACCTGGCAGTTGATTTGTTTACATTTAGTATCTTGTCTCGTTGAACGCACTATAAATTATACACATTTGATAATAAGGTCAAAGAATTTTTCTGAAAAGTGTGTAGCTTACTAGCAAGAGTTGTTTCACAACTAAAGAACAATATTCCGTAATTTTACCTTAGATATGCCAATGTAACAAACAATGTAGCAATATTGGGATTGGAGCTTTTACAGCTAAGTCGCAACAAGCTGGTCGATAAATAATTGATCGTATGTGTCGTAGTATGTACTCTATTTAAAATTAAAGTTTTAAACCACGACAAAAGTCTTATGTAAATGATTAAAGAGAAATTTGCCAGACTATGGTACACTACAGAGCTAGGCTAAATGAATAAGCGTTTGTTTAAAAAAAAAAATCGAATTTTTTGGGACGAGTCAATCAACAACTCAATGGCACAAGTTTGATAAAAAAGATTATAATTTTTATGATGTTTTCATACGTTTTGACGTGCTGATAAACAAATTCAAAATTCGCTGACTCATTTTGTCCTACTATCTAATAAATTCTAGTGCCTTCTAAAAATTTTGACAAGCTTATACAATTTTTTTTACAGGAGTAACCACTTACAATCCGAGGATCCAATTTCTTATGCGGCTTCTTTTTAGTAAAAATGTCTACACAGAGAAACAAAAACACTGCTTTTGTTCCAATGCAACCTTTTTAAAAATACTTGAAAAATAAATAATAACTAGAATGGTCACCCGAAAAATTCTTATTTATAGATTTTATCAACAGTCAAAAAATATAAGTAACAATACATTTTTTTACTTTATTTTTTAAAAAAAGTATCAATTATTACCTCCTCAAATCTCAATTCCTTTCTAGCCTCCTTAATATAACCTCTTATTATGTTCATCTGTTCGAGTAGGGGGTTGTCATCATCGTGGGAGGCGCTATCAACCCAAGACCCACTAGGTTCTGCCCCCTCGTCCCGTCTCTCTCTCTCCCTCTCCGTTCTCTCTCTCTCCTTTTGTATCTGTCTCTGTGCACGCTCGTACCGCTGTCTGCGTACTTCTTCTATCTGTGCCTCAGTTGGTAACTTCCGCAGTGACAGAAGATCTTCCTAAAAGAGTAATATTGACTCTTAGATTTGTTATGTATTTAAATATTATCTTTATGGTGTTTTTTATATGACAAATAATAAGAGTAATAATCATACTATTTTATTTATATTTATGTTATTAAAACAATTAAGTATACAGTGCCAAGGTAAGATAATAAAACAAAAATAAATCTTCAAAAATATAAATTCATTATTTCAGAAAGATAAAATTCTTAATTATTGCTGAACTGAATCAGCCTATAAACGTCCAACTCTGGACAAAGGCGTCTTCTTCATATTGCAGAAGGGTTGGAGCTTAATCCACCAAGTTGCTCCATTACGGGCTGACGGATATTTTTCCCTACCATAAAGAACGATTGCTATCAGATCGCTATGTTTTGGATCTCCTCAACGTGCTCTCCGAGGTACGGTGAAGAGGCCCAAAAGAACCCAGACCAGAAACAGAATATTTGTACTAATACAAATATCTGCCTCGAGCGGAATCGAACCTGCGATCGCCGGCGTTGAGGTGACTATTCGCACCACTACATCAGAAAGGTTGTCAATTGGGTTGATGACAAATATTTAAAATCAATAAAATATTACAATTTCTTAATTAAGTATAACCAATTTTTTTTTATTTTTTTATAAAAGTGAGGGATTACAAATATTTTCATTAAAATAAAAACTCAAAGAACTGTAGTCGGACAAGTTACATGAAACATCAATAAGTGCGTCTAACGTAACGTCTATTTATATAAATGTTAGCTCAATAAGTCTGCTTATGTTTTCGTTGTTTATCTCTGTTAATACACGATATTTGTATATTTTTTGCGCTCTGTTGTTTATTTTAAGAAAATCTAAATTATTTCGTTACGATGGAACAAGAATTCATCAGGGCATATAGTTCGAATTTGCCTAGAATTGATTTACTAAAATTGGTCAAAGAGTATAGCAGTATAAGCATGGGTCAGATGCCCCTGGGAAAAGTTAGGTCAAATTTTAACTATGAAATCCCCGTCCTAAGAGAAACATTTCAGACATCAGACAGACATCTGCTTGCGCTAGTTTTAATATATATTTTTTTAATTTTATTGCTTTTTGTACACTGCTTTGTAAATACAACTTTAAGTTATGAGTGTAAGGTTGAATTTACAAAAAAGTATGTCTATGTCATGAACATAAGTTCTTTTGTTTATTTGGAGCACATTTGGCGACACTTTTAAGCGTTCTATTTGTATGAGACTGTGCATCTAGGGGTTTTTATAGATCAATGGTTCTATAACATATATTTTTTCTATTTTTTCTCTAGGGTAGAACAGTGCTAAAAACTGCTCTCACGCGTCTGCCCGCGTTCGTGTCGCGCACTCGGCGCTGGCGCGTCATTACTCGGACCGCCTCTCCCCCCGCGCCTTGCGCGCCGCACTGACTACTAGTTATAGCTGTATCGTTATATTTATTTTATTTCGAGCGAGCATCTAGTTAAAGCTTCCAATAAGCAACATTGGTTTACTTTTTGTAAAATTCAGTATATGATTCTCAAATATAACAAATATAAGTATATATATTAATTTATTATTTTGGAAAAATTTAAAAATAAATAGCACACTTTCATAATATATTTAAATAAGTAGCCCTTACTATGCTCTATAACATTTTTTTTTTCAAAAACGTCTTTAGAGTAGAACAGTGCTAAAAAAAATATTACTAACTAAATATTAATTACTATACTAAAAACTTATTACTGAAGTCATTACTTTTATTATATTTCAAATTACCTTAATATAATGTGAAGCTGCTTGCCTAATAGAATTCTGTAGTTTTGCTTGTCGTGTTCCTGGTTCCGCAGGGAAGGCAACTATCTGTTTGCTGAGTATGTCAATACCTTCCGCTAACTTTCCGATTCGTCCGCGCATTGCGTTCACATCTGATAGATTATACGTTGTTTCTCCGTCGAAAAGACTTTGGCACATCTGGAACAAAATATTTTGAACATTTTGAATATAAATTTTATTAAATTCAGCGGTTTCGCCCGCGTGGATGTCGGTTATCGCGACCAAAAAAAAATGTATCCCATGTTACTTCTGATACCTTCTGATATGTGTACAAAGTTTCATGATATCGATTATAATTATATAAAGTATGATGAAAGAAGACATAATTACGTATTTATACTTTTTTAAGAAATTATTATTATTAATCAATATCAGTCTACTGTTTTTTTTTTTTTTCATTAATTCAAAATTATGTGTTTTAAATAATATACTGTAAACAATCTACTAACAACATAAAAACAATATGACACATGATAGCGATCTTTATTTATAATAGGTAAATTATTCAGCAACCGGCAGTGGAACAGCATGGTGGATTATACTCCAACCTTTCTCCTATATAAAGAAGAGGCCTTTGCCCAGCAGTGGGACGTTTACAGGATGATTCAGTTCAGTTCAAACAATACACCATACACTATGAAAACAATACAAATACAACTACTCTCTCTCGATTTTGAAGACAAAATGAAAAACGAAACTCATATGCTATGTAAATTATGTAAAATGTAAAAAAATCTTAATAACTTCTTGTCCACATTGCAACTTTTGTTAAGATTAACAAAATTGATAACATAAAACTAAAGACTCACTCTCACATTGGCAAATCCTCGCGGGAGTCATTTTACAAAGAAGAAAAAGAACAAAATTGACATTTAAAATTATTATGATGAGTTACGTTATTAACAATATTTCAAGAGCTTTATGTTATTAGAACCCGAGATTAGTATTTTGAGACAAACAAACAAAATTAACTCTACAGTTTCATATTACTAGCTTATAAATATATGTTTACATATATAATGAGCTGTGCGGTGACCAGCAAAGAAGAAAAATCCCGACCTCTCTCTTGCCAAGGTGGTGTAAAATGCGACTAAGGCCATAGTGGTGTTAACAACGTGCACCAAGCAGGATGGTGATAGGCAGCAGCGTCGCCATACTTTGTCGCATCACACTGCGCTCGCCAACCCGCCTGCCTAGCGTGGCATATCCCTCCAGAGACAATGAGGGGTGCCGCAGTGGACAGCCAATGGTTGATATGGTAGTGGATTTTTCCATTCTACCCACAAAGATTTAAATACATTTACATCAGCATACTGAATCAATCAAACAAAAATACATATAATACACTGTACCTTTTCATACATGGCCACAGCAGGTTTAGCTTGTTCCATCAAGCTTCTCATTTGATCATAAGCTGTTACGAGGACAGTTTTAGCATTTCTGTTCTCTTGCACTTGTTTGCGCAACTCTATTAGGTTATAACAGTGTTCACACAGACGCAAGCCATTTTTTTCATTTACTTCCTCAGTTTGAGATGTTTGGGGTCTGGACGGATCGACTATTGATTCTAAAATAATAGGTTTTTATATGTATTTGATTTATTTGTATTAAATATGCATTAAGTAACTACATCATCATTATGTTATAAATCATCATTATCATCATCATCATCATTATTAAAAACAAAAACAAAAAAAACTTGTTTAGTAGAACCAATTTTAATAATTGTCACCATTATACACCTATATTATGATGATACCTTATGTATTTGGATGTATGTGCATCTCATGATTAATTTCTCTTTCAGATTATTGTGGCTTGTAGATCTTTTTTTCTGTGTTATACAATACAGAATATTATTAAATATCCAAACAGGGTATCTGTCTATATAATAGGATGTCTATATAATAGATAATGAATTACAGTTTAAAATACAACTTTAATTATGATTGTCAATCTAAGCAAAACCATGACTGAAATCTAGTTTTGTGTGTGTGTTTAGCGTCTGCTTTTAAGTTTTAACTTACTGGCTATGTTTAAGTCTAGAAATACAGAACAGTCGTGGCAGAGAATAGAGCCACATAATCGACAATGGTGTTTTCTTCTTGTCAAGTTAAATGCTTTAGCACAGTTGGGACAGAGATTAACTGATGAACCATCTAACCATGGCACGATCTGGAAGTTAAGATTTTTATAATCAGGTACATCAATTAAAACTTCATATTTACTACACATATACCTAGTAAGTAATATATAATAGTTAATATCAGCTAGGTAAGTTATAAATTATATATTATAATAAAGTGTTCTAGATAAGATTCTTTACACCATTTCATTATTGTTCTGAATACCATTCTTTATTATTTTATAACTCTAAATAATATAATTTCACTCTATGAAGACTATTTAATAATTACTTTTATATCTTAAAACACAGGCAATGAAAGTAGATCAAGCTAGAAAGTAAAACTTTCACAGTTCTAGATTTAGTTTATTTAATGAAGGTTTAGGAACATTAATATAATTATAATTTTATATCAGTATGTATAATTTTTATTAAAAATATATATATATATTTCACATCTCGTATATGAGCCTATACAAGATCAAATTTAATTTTATCTCTAAAAACCCACCAGATATTAATAAAGAGGTATTACTCACTTCCTGTTCATATTGTTTTCTATGGTTGGGATCACTAGGCATGTTACACACTAACTTATCCAGTCTTATTAATAATTTATTAGTCTCAATAGCATATCTCTCCAATCTCGATGAACGTACAGCCTTAAAATAATCAGTGGAACTTCTAGTTACACCTACTGTCTGCTCCTCGAGAGGATAATAATATTCTTGAGAATTTAATTTTAATGCGCGATCGAATGTTTCTCTCAAGTCCGCATCATCTGTGTTTAGTATAATTTTCTTAGCTTTACCGAATATATCCTTTAAAGATTTAAGAACATCCTGTTCTTCTTGATGAAGGCTTTCGAAATGGCTCGTAAGTTGACTCGCTGATTTTAAATCAGCTTTGCAAATTGGACAAAGAAAACCTTCTAGAACTTCTTCGTCGTTCGCGGTCGCCATTTTCGAATGATAATTAAATATTTACCATTGACTTTTCATTATAATTTAATTTGTTTTTGACGACTCTTTATGAACAATCCGTATACTCCCAGTTTCATTGACAATATACGTCAGTCCAAAGAGTAATATAAAAATATAAATAATTAAATACTACAAAAACGTCAGTCAACTAAAGAGTAGGGATGTGCGACAATTATCGATAATTCGTAAGTACTCGATAATGCTTCATTCGATAACTATCGATAATTATCGATAAGTGTTTCGATAATTGTCGATATATATTTTTTCGATAATTATCGATAACTATCGATAATTGTTCATCCGATAATTATGTTTTGATCCAATACTTATCGATAATTGGGATTCGATAATTATGGGTATGTAATTATGGATATTACTATAAAACTTTAGTTTCTTTGCTTAGTTTTAGCTACTATTTATATTAGGGTAAACTATACAATGATTGGCACTTTAAGGATTCTCTGATCTTTAAGATTTCTTTAAGATATGATCTGATGTTCTACATTTTATTGAGCACTACTAAATGTTTCTTTGGTCTATGTTTGCTTAAATAAAAAGGTATTTAGTGTTTTATTTATAAGGTTTTAATAAAAATTAAAGAAAATCTCTAAATCGGTCCAAAAGTACAATTATTGGCACCAAAGTTACAATTATTATCACATGAGAATCAGTCATTGGCACTTAGTATTTATTAACATTTTTTATGCATAATTAGCCATTAATTAACACATTTAATTAAATTCGCTATTATAAAATTTACAATAAATTCAATAGTTATATTTTACTTAAGTTACCATATCTTTAAAAATCTTAATCGGTAAAACTTGCGACTAAGTATCATCAGAACTATCATTGTTTTGATATTTGTTTAAAAAATGCGACAGCTCTTTCTCATTACTGAAAGTATCTCTTCTTTCCAACGCTTTTTTATGATTAGGTTTAGGCAAGGCGAACTCCTTTGTAATAGCAAATTTATAGTTTTCATAACTAATGACATTCAATTTACTGATAATATCATAAGGATTTGGTTTAACTAGCTGTATTTAAGATTTAATTTTAATTTTTTACGTAGTTTCTGAATAACATTTTTAGTATTTTCTCGTTCAGTAGGAATTTGTTTAGGCATCTTAAGAATAGTTTGTGACTTATTAGATTTTTTTCAGGACTTTTTGTAATAATTATAGGTACTTTATCAATTACAGTTAAATTTTTAGTTCTATCAGTCATTTTTACAGTGTTATTATTTTCAGTATTTTTTTTCTACTACTTTTTTCTTCTTATTAGACTCATGGGCTTTATTTTTTATCTTCTTTTCTTCTCTTTAGCGTTTACGTTTTTCTTTATCGTTTTCTTTTTTCTCTTTCTCTTCAATCATATTTTTTTCTATTTCTAACCATTTGCTGCTAGTCAATACAAATACAGGTTTATTTGCTAACTGTCGACCTTTGCGTACAGGTGTCTTATTAGGCCATATTAAACTGAACTTCAAATTTGTTCTTTCTGGAGTGTGATGTTCGTCAATGTTCGCATGTGGGAAGGGTCTTGTAAAATGTCGAAACAGTCACTTTCTTTCAAGTGTTGTTCAATTTGAATAAACCATTGCCTTATATTGGCTTCGGAAACATTGGCACTTGCTGCTGTTATAGCTTCTGAAGTCCTGATGGAAATTACTGGATGTCATTTTAAAAATAAACGATACCAGCCATAACCCGGTTTGTTATTGATTAAAACAAGTTTGTCGCGGATTTTTATTTAAAAATAGTTCTACACTCAACATTATGTCTTCTTAAATGTGTTAAAAAATACACTAAAGAAGACATATTATGTCTCTTAATATGTCTTCTTTAGTGTATTTTTTTTAATAAGAAGCAGCACCTCTACTTATTTTTGGCATTATGAGAAACTATAAAAAAAAAAAACTTGAAAATAAATAACTTCGAATTATTAATTATTGGCAGGTACCAATAGTACAATAATTGGCATCAATTAAGTCATCATTAATGATTGGCACCCAACATTTGTATAGTGAATGGCAGTGCCAAAAATTAAACGCGGAGCAAGTTTTATAAAATATAAGAACGTTTTATGTTCCTACACACAATCATATTAATTTAGCGTTTTTATATTAAAAGTAATATAGCATAAACGAAATTCAATGATTGGCATGGGTGCCAATTAATTGTATTTTTGTTTAAAACTTGAACTAGTAAGTAGCACCATATTATTTTGAATTTTTAACGAAAAAAATATGCAATAAACTACTGAAAATCCTTACTTATTACATAACCAAGCATTAAAACATAGTAACCTACGTTCACTACACGTTTAATTCAAAATAAGAATAGGTTCATCATACCTTGTACCTTGTTGGATCCTTTAAGAAAATCGAATTAATCGTCACAACCACTTCACACCGTTAATACATTTTTATTTAGCGTTGCCAGGTAATCGTGTTAGAAAAGTTAGCGTTAAATTTAAAAAAAGTTGAGATTGTAGATTTAAAAAAATATACTTTTACGCTTTTTATATAACAGCAATCCTTAATATTTTTGTTTAAAATCCAAAGTGCCAATGACTAATGAGGTGCCAACAATAGTCCAGCTTACCCTATGTATATTTAATAATTTGTGGTTGTTCTTATAAAAAACAATGAAAAACGAAACGTTAAAAGAGTTGCTAGCTACAAATAACTATACGTACAAGAAAACAATAAAATATAAACTATGTATATTAAATTTTATATTATTTAATTAAAATACCAAATAATGATATTTTATACTATATATATTTTACTTTTAAAAATTAATAAGTATCAGTATTTTTAGTACAAAGAAGTTTACCAAAATATGTTCACGGTGACATAAAAATGTTAACTACATTTTTCAGTTAGGTAATTTGTTGTGGCATATTTAAAATAAATTGTAATAATAATATGATCCTCAGAAAAGAATGCGTTATATTTTGTTAATTTACTTCACTGCCAGGCTAACTTTATTCAAAAATAAGTTAAATAGAATTAAGTTCTTTTAAAACATTTTATAGACTGAAGTCATATTTGAAAATGGATTAAGTTGTATTTTAAAAATTATCACGCTGTGTTCAGTAGAAAAAATCAGGTACCAGTTATATTACTTCACCTGCATAATTATATTCTCTTACAATTTGGAATTCTATTGAGTATTAAGTAACAAATCAGTTACAATCAGAGTAATTAGAAAAAAAAGCGTTCAGTTTAAATAATAATAAATAATAAATATTAACCAACAATCACACCACGTTAACCTAGCCCCGTGCTAAGTTCGTAAGAACTTGTGTTACAGGTACTAGGAACGGAAATAAATTTATATAAATACATATATACATAAATATACACATCCATGACCCGGTGCAGACATCTATATTCGTCATACAAATTATCTGCACCTGGCGGGATTCGAACCCGCGACCGCTGTGTAAAGTGCCAGTTGCCTGACCACTCTTTTAAAGTAATTTACATATAATTATATAATCAATATATTTTAATTAACAAATAAAACAAATATTTACATAACAGATTTCATATATTCTGTAACATTATTGAATAATTCTTTTAACCCTACAAGTAATTGTTGTGTTTCTGGCCAATCTTGTTTTTCCACTGCTCTTATAACTGCTTGCCCTGTCAATCGAGCAGATGATAATTGTTGATTGGCTTGAAGAATATCTTTGTCTTCTGATTCTTGCCTAGCTTTTAAACTATAGTCTAAAAGAAGTTCAGTTAATTCCATCACTTTCAAACAAGTTTCTGGACTGTTAGACCAGTTACCACTCTGAAAAAAAAGTAAATCGGTTTTTTTTTAATTTTATTCTTACACCTCCACCACCACCACCATCTTTTGGATTTTGGCTCCATATAATTTTTTTTTTCAAACGTCCGCCTTCAATCCCTAAAAGTTTTGTTCCAACCAATATTTGGTCCGACCAATATTTTTCGAGAAAAGTTGGGTGTAACAAGATTAAAATGGGACACCGGTATATCAAAGACAAAAAAAAACCTTTTAATATATTTTTTTATTAGGACTGCAATTGTTTACCTGTGTAAATCCTTTATAAGCTTTTAACAATCTTTGCGCTTTTAACAAATAAGTTGGACTTATATCTGAATATAGTTGCCATATTTCAGGTTTGTTTTGATGAACTGATGTAATTCTTCCAAACATTTCGAGAGCTCGTTTTCTTAACCTGCACAAAGAAATTCATTAATATTCAATTATACACAATAATATTTAAATATTATATTTTAATAATAATAAACTGAAAAAATAACCAATTATTCATTAATAACTAATTATTCTAAAGGATATAAATTGGATATCACTAGATATAATTATAATATACTAGTGGTATGGTGGAGGCAAAAGAGGTGGTTCTCGTCGGAGACATAAATCAGCTGCCGTACATCGACAGGGAAAACCTGTTTGAAGTGCGGTATAGCAGACCAAATATGACAGTAAGTACAACGTGTGAGTTGTCCTGCACGCACCGGAATCCTAAGGATGTCGCTTTCGCCATCAGTGAGGTCTATGACAGGATCTACAGCTCAAGCCCCATCGTCCACTCACTGCGAGCAGAAAGGTTCACCGGCGCTCAAATACCCGGGAAACAGGACCGAACCCTATACCTGGTTTTCACACAAGAGGAGAAGAAGGTGTTGATAGGCCAGGGATATGGTACCGGAGAAGGGTCGAGCGTCATGACCATTCACGAGGCGCAGGGTCAGACGAGCGAGGAGGTCATCGTCATCCAGACAAGGGCAAAGAGACTAAAAATACACGACAGCGTCTCGCATGCGGTGGTCGCGGTAAGTAGGCACACCAAGACCTGCGTCTACTACGCCGACGACAGGGACGACGCAATCGGCCGATTCGTGGGGAGAGCGTCGGAAGCCTCAACCAAAGAGATCCTCGAGCACACCCTCAAGATGGCGATTCACCATAGAGATACCGCCATCATTGAGGATGTGCTCGCACAGCTAGGAGCCGGTGTCGAAAAGATCATACCATGAGTATGCAAGAAGAGAAGAGCATTGTGGTTGGTGAATAATTAGAAATAGTAAATACTTATATTGCATGTAAAGAGAATTGAAAAAGCAAAAAAAAAAAAAAAAAAAGGAGAATTAAGTTGTAGAATTAAATTGTAAAATCAAGTTGTAGAATTAAGTGGTAGAAATAAGTGTTAGCATTAAGTGGTCAATGTGGACTCATGTTTCCAGAACTAGAGATCCTAAGTATAGTTCATAGGTATTTAAATAATGATAAAATATAGTCTGCTGATGTAATAATGCCTGTGTAACAATTTATAAAATCAGTTAAAAATGGTACGGGCGTCTGTAAGCTCGTAGAGGAAAATTAATAATAAAAAAAAAATAAAAAAAAGAAAATACTAGTGGTCGTCCAGTGATCGAAATTCGACCAAATCTATAATTAACAACATTGTCAACATCATAAAAATGTGATTGCGCATAACACGGTGAGCATATGCACCAGTCATTGAACCTAATCTGTGATAAAAAATTAGTTGCAAGACCTGTAAGACTTTGACAATAAACAAAATTTGTGTATATGTATATGTCATTGTACATATGTGTGTGTGCCGTAGGTGTGTATGTTTTTTTTTTTTAAATTAATTTAATGTATTTTTTGAGCGTTATTATAAAAAATATTAGTATTCTGCACTTCTTCTCCATATAAACTTTAACTGTGCCAAATTTCATACTTCTCCGTCCGCGTAATTTTCGTAAAAAGGGGTACAAAGTTTTTGCTTCACGTATTAATGTATAGATAATTTATCTGTCAAAAAAAATTACCTGCGTTATAACTACAAAATTCTAACTATGATTATAACAAAAGCAGGTTCACTATACACTCTACACTATACACAGGCTAGTTTATTACATAAACGTACTATGTACTTACATAAGAAAATAATTATTCTATGTTTATAAAATTGTAACTGACCGATATCTATAGATGAGAGATATTTAGGAAAAACAAAATTATAGGGGGTCTTTATGAGAGAAATAGAAACCAAAACAATTACTGTCAGAATTTTCATCTGTCTGTTTGCTTGTCATTAAAATGTAGACGCTACTGTAATTTTTATAGCATTATAATATTACTATGTGTACGTCTTACACTTTATTATTCTATAAAATAAATTGTTAGACTCAAGCGACACATAAAATACTAGGCGGACCCGACAGGGTCTGGCGTGCACTCACACTGCCGTTAGACAGAGCTAGGCTTGTCTTAGTCGTTCACCGTCCTCTCGTAATCCCGCTACGTGGTGTCGTGGTCATGTCTCGCGGCTACGTGCGGGACCGAGGGTCTTGCTTTAACCGGCCGGACCGCGAGGAAGAAAACCTCTATAAAAAATTACCCCGAATCCTAAGCGGCGACGCAGCGCGAGGGGATGCATGGCTGACGGGTGGATCAGTCTCGACTGCGATCCTCGTCCGGGTACCGGCCGACACCCGCGACGAGTTACGCTAGGCTTACCCAGGTACAGGGGGCACTGCCTGGGCGGACCGTCTTTCTCCCATACTCGTGGGACTTAATATGAACCCTATTACTTTAAAAGTTTATCGGAAGAAGGATGCGGGAGAGGAGTCGACTGCTGTCGACTCCGACGATTATAGCTCGGCGGCGACAGCCAGCGAAGATGGCAGAAGGGGCAAGAGGCCCTACGGTAGTCCACCGCCGACCGACGGGGGGAGCTTTTCCTCGCCGGCTGTAAGAGGTGACTACTCAATGAGGACGAGACCTGCACCGAGGCCGAGAAGGCCATCCTGGAGCAGGCGCGCGCGGCTGAAGAGGGGCGCAGAGCGTTGGGCGTCGACACCGGCGACCCACGCACGGCTGACGCGTTGGCAAGGCAGGCGGCCACAGATGTGGACATCATCTGCACTGTGGCAACGAGGTCGGGCAACCTCAAGGGAACGTTCCAACGCGCCCTGAAGGATGCGGCGGCCTCCATAAAGTCCGTGGTAGAGGCCCTCAAGGAGAGGACAGCCTCGGAGGAAGTGAGTCGGCTCCAGGCGGAGAACTCCCGCCTGAGACGCGACCTGGAGGACCTCCGTAGACAGGTGGTGGAGCTCCGAGAGCAGAGCTCGTCGAATGCCGCTCCCACCTGTCTACCAAGAACAGAAGAGGGCCTTACCGAGAAAGTGAGCGCGTCGGTAATTCGGTCGGTTGGGCGGATGATTGATGCCCGCTTCGCCGGCCTTGAAGACCGCCTCCTGCCGGCGAAGACGCTCCGTCCACCGCTTGCGGCGGACAGACGGAAGGAGAAGACGACGCAGAAGGCGCCGTCTTCTAGTGCCAAGTCCGCTCCAGTTCGTAGGAGACGAATGCACGCGAGCGAGGACTTGGCACCAGCAGTCGAGGCTGGCGACGGTGAGTGGACTACCGTCGCCAAGCGGACTAAGAAAAAGAAGACGGCGCCTAAGACCTACGCTGCCGCCGCCGCCATTGCTCCGGCCCCGAAGGGACCGCTGCCGCAGCCACCGGTGCAGAAGAAACGAAAGGCACGGAAGCCCAAGCTGGCTGCCGCACGCTCTCCGGCAGTTCTCGTCACGCTCGACGAGTACGCCGAGAGCAAAGGCGTCACGTACTGCCACCTGCTCAAGCGGGCGGCAGATACGATCGACTTGGCCGACCTAGGCATCGTCGGCGGTCTAAAACTGCGGCGCGCCGCGACCGGGGCCAGACTGCTGGAGCTGCCAAAGGGGCAGACCCCGGAAGCGGCGGGACGCCTGGCGGTGGCGATGCAGACTGCATTCGGCGAAATGGCGAGGGTGGTCCAACCCATGAAGCTCGCGAGTCTGCGAGTCTCTGGGCTGGACGACTCAATCAGCTGCGAAATGGTGGCCGCTGAGGCAGCGCAGGCTGGCAAGTGCGACGTCGGCTCTGTTAAAGTCGGCGCAATCGCGGTCGGACCGGGTGGGTTGGGTTGCACTGTGGTGCGATACCCGATCCCAGTCGCAAAGGCCCTTGCCGAGGCAGGGCGACTCTTGGTCGGCTGGAGTTCGGCCAGGGTCCAGGTTTTGGAGCAGCGCCCCATGCGCTGCTATAAGTGCATGGGTATCGGGCACACTCGCCCGACTTGTCCGGCTGCGGTCGACCGCAGAGGCGCGTGTTTCCGGTGCGGCGTGGAGGGCCACATTGCCCGTAACTGCACCGGGGCACTGCGCTCCGCCGTTTGCGCTGATGCCGGCAAACCGGCGTCGCACATTATGGGAGGACGGGAGTGCCGCCCCCCAAAATCGAGGGTTAGAGCGGTCGCTAAGGCTCCGACCGCTCCCCAAAGTTCATTGCATCAGTCAACGGAGGAGACTGCGGCCATGTCATCATGACCTGCCGCAGTTTTCCCCGTTCGCCGGTCTCTGGTGCAGCGGAGTTAGAGCGCTCACGGTGCCCTCGAGCGCTCTATGACCAAGGGCGGCCCGCGTAGGCGAGCCAACCGTCGGGGCGTCACGGTGGCATGCAACCGCGATCTCGTGGCGTCCTTGTATGACGATGAGGGCACCGCTGGGTTTTAGTTGGTGGGTGGCTGACTTCGCAGTCAGCGAGTCCCACATACCCGTCACCTTCGGGCGGCGGGATACGTAAACGTATTTCCCAGCGTCAAAAAAGAAAAGAAAAAAAAAAAAAAAAAAAAAAAAAGGAGGCAGACGTTGTCCTGTAGTTCCTATCTTAAATCCGAAAATTTACTTAACACCAACTATCGGTACAAACTGGAAGTATAATAAAATATTTTTGAATATTTGACACCGCGTTCACAGCGCGCGTCTGCCGGATCCAATGTAAAAAAAAAAAACATTTAAAGATCTTAGGTAGTTATAAATAAAAAAAAAATTAAAAAAAAAAAAACTTTTGCAGTGGACCGAATCGTGAATGTAAACAATTCTCGAATCCACTTGAACACACAAAAAACCTTTAGGAGGAGTTCATTTACATACACTCTGATACGATAAGCGACATAATATAAAATATTTGCTTATAAAAGACGTATAATAGACTAGCGGCCCGCCCCGGCTAAGCACGGGTATTTAACTAAAATTTTAAAAATTATAAAAATAAATTTAATTTATACTTTAGCCTCAACAACACGTGGTAATTATGCTGTTAAAATGTAGCTTATATGACACGTTCGTAGATTTACCATAGCAGCGCCATCTATTGATTACTTACTCAACCCAGTCGAAAGGTATCGACATCTGTTAGAATCATTTGGAGTTAACAGATAATTGTGACTGTCAAATAATAACAGACAAATAATTAGCAATAAATTAAAATTGCGACTATAATTTGAGATTTAAACTATCCTATCTCTCAAGTTGGATCGAACTGCACATGGTGTGCGAATTTTATTATAATCGGTTAAGTGGTTTAGGAGTCCATTGAGGACAAACATTGTGACACGAGATTTATATATATTAGATTAGAAAATCGAACAGAAGAATCGGATAACATATAACACGCGATACTACGTTTCTAAGAGCAAACTTCTGACGACAGATTAGCGAAGTGGTTGTAGAAACAGGTTTTTCTTTTTTTAGTGTTGTGCGTCTGTACGTTTGTTCGAGTATAAAAACGAAATCTGATGCACAAAATTGGATGCTCATAGGTCACAGGAGTAACAATATTGAAAAGGTTAGGAACCACTGTGATACACAGTCTAGAAGTGGATTACTTATTCTATAAGCAATTGTAGTGAAATCGTAACGAAATCGTTACGTCGTTACGAAGTCAAAGTAACACACATTTTTTTTATTGTCTGTGTCTTTAAATAAATATAGGAACCAAATACACAAATAAAAAAACGTTTGTCTGTCCGTCTGTCTCTATATGCGCACATCACACTTAGTACGTTTGTAGATTAAAGGCTGCTATCTACATTGACAATACTTTATATCTCGAACGGTTAAAGAATTTCCGTCAAATTATTTGAAAAATTTAAATTTATAAAAAAAAAAAAAAAAAAACTATTAAGACGAATATATTTACATTTTCTCTCTCAGATAACGCATATCTGGAACCTTATGCGGCTAGAAGATAGTATGAATATAAATAAAATACTTATATTTTCTTACCTGGCAGCACTGTTTCCATCGGCGTCTTCTCTGTCTTGAACGATCGCTTTCGCAAACAACGAAAGAACTTCAACATCGTCGAACTTATTCTTAATATCGAGTAGTCTGTGAACCCCTCGGATAACATCCTCGAAGTGGCCTGTATCTATACTCACTAGTATCACATTTTCCCAAAGCTATAAATAAATATTAAACAGAATATAAAGTTTTCTGTACATAATGGTTATGTTCGCAGCTTTCTTCTGAGTGAAGATTTTCTACACTTTGATAGGAGTAAACGTCATACATTCAATATACGCGGAAATAGGACAACATGATGTGTGCATGCGCTCACTTAGAACAGGGCCGCGAACATAGCCAATAATATGATATAAATCAATACGAGTAAAAATAAATATTCTATTCTAATTACAATGCTAGTATATATTGTCGACGCATTGGCGCAGTGGCTACAGCAAATGGCTGTTGCGTTAGCAGTCGCGGGTTCGATTCCCGCGCATAACAAATGTTTGTATAGACCTTATATATGTTTGTTGTGGTCTGAGTGTTTGTACTTGTATTGTTTCCGGACGTCCGAAACACGATTTCATTATATTGTAGGCCGTCTACGGTGAGGCGTGTGAGAGGAATGTTCTAATTAGGAGTGCAAGATATATCGATATTTCATAAAATATGTGAGTAGATTCGAAGCGCGAGTCGAGACACATGAAATATAGGGATTTAAAATAAATAAAGTTGATTCGTTCTTCAACCTAAATTACTTCCGCTATATCGAAAATATAGATAAATTTGTACACTATATCGCAAAGTATCGATGCAACACTTCGATATTTATATTATATCGAAAAAAAAAAAATTTTACATGAACATCCCTAGTTATAATATTTCTAATACTCTTAAACTTGGACTACTACACATACTACATATTGACGACGGATTGTCGCAGTGTTTACAGAACTGGTTACAACACTAGCGGTCGCGTGTTCGATTCTCGCTCATGATAAATGCTTGTATGGGTCATACGGATAACTTTTTGTTGCAATCTGGGTTTTGGGTGTCTGGAGTGTGATTTCCAGACTCCCGTAACAGGATTTACATTCTACTGGAGGCAGTTGATTGCGAAGCGTGTATTTATTTATACTTAAAATATAAAAGTAGAAAAAATCTTGGATATTACCTAATCTGTTCTTTATTTTACCATTTAAATTTTTTTGCTTTTGGTTACAATTGCACTTACTACTTGTATGACTACACTGTAATTAGTGAATCGATTGTAAATGTGTCATAGATTAATGTCATGTATTCAAATCATGTTTGAAATAAAAAATAAAAAAATATATATTAAATTACCTTCCAATTATCATAATTAAATCTCAAAGCTTCCATTAATGCTCTATACGCACGATTCTTGTCGCCTTGTTTCACATAAACTTTGGCCAAATTGTTCCATGCCTCAAACGTATTTGGATGTAAATACGTATACATGCGGTATGCTTTAGCGGACAACTCCCATTTTTCGGTTTCTAATGCTGCAAAGCTGAAAAATTGTATTTTTTACATTTTATGTATTGACATATATTTTCTTTTCTAATCAATAATTAGGCTTTATAAAAATTGGCATTTGTCATTATCAAAAAGCGACGAATGAAAAAAGAACATGATTCGTAATTTCATTACGTCAACATAGGCTGTATGGAATATAGTCCTTTGCCTTTCCCTATGGAGATAAATTTTAAAACAACAACAATGGATATTCGTATATAACGTTTCGATTTCACGATAATTTATTTTACGTTTTTGTTTACGTTTTTACACGTTTTAATATACACACATACGTACGTACCTTCGTGGTGTGTATTTTTTTGTTGCAAAACGAAATGTTTACGATGCAATACAAAATTTTTGATCTGTGCTTTTAAAATTAACTTAATTACTTTCATCGGATTCAACAACATAAGTACATAATATATAGTGCGTTCAACGAGACAAGATACCAAATGTAAACAATGCCGACGAAACATGAAAATATAGTCTATTTCTTTCTATCTTGTTTGTTTGCTATCTGCTGCATGGTTCTTGGCTAAGGTCGGGCAAAGTCCAACGAGACTATTGCGGGTTTGAAAACATTCGCGCGGCCTTTTGATTTCGAAGTTAGGTATTAATTTTTATTTCATTCCGTTCGTGAAGCGCTCGGGACGATACATAAATTTTGTTCGTGTCTGTTATTTCCTGTTAATATTTTCGTTAATTATTCTTATTTGTTACTAGTTTTAGTTATAGTTATTATTTGTTGTTTTTGTTATTTGATGCTGTTATATCTAGTTTTAATAAATTTGTGTAAGTAAAAAAGGTTACAAAACCCTGCATAGGCGAATGACCTGGCAATTGGTTTGTTTACGTTTGGTATCTTGTTTCGTTGAACGCACTGTAGGTATTTTTCGTTTCATTTTTTTTTTTCACATTTATAGTTCCAAATTGACCAAACCTTGCTTATATTATGCATAAAATTCCTTAGTAAACTTACCCCAATCTCAACCAAACACTTTCTTGTATAGAATTAATTTCAACAGATTTTTCATAATGTGGTATGCATTCTTCGTATTTCTTGTGATCGAAGAGGTAATTACCCCAGTGTCTTTGAGCTCTACTACTTTTATAGTTCGAAAACTCCCAAGCTTTAGCATAACAATTTACATCATCTGTTGATAAATAAATCTTTTGTTAAAATACAATAACAATTATTATAAATTAATACTTATTTGATAAGTAAATAATTTCTTTACACGAATAATACCCTCAGTAATGTCTAGTTAACAAATGTATTTTTCTTTTAAATAATATATATAAACGTTTTGTGATCATTTCAGATCATTTACTATTTTAGTCTATAAAATCACGACTTCTGTAAAAAATTACTTTATTCAAATTTCAAATTTTTTTTTCACAATTCTTATAATTTAATTTAATTCATAATTATCTGTCAAAAAACAGCTTAAAACTTTAAAACTTTATAATATTTAATATTTCATAACATTTGAAATTATTATTGGGTAAAATTATTTTAGGATTTTAATCCTAACTTTTAAGTTTAAAAAATTAAATTACCTGTAGCATCACCCAGGAGGCAGTATAATTTCACTGTCGGTTTGATCTCAATCTGTTGCTGGATTACTTCAGCTGCCTATAAAGAAATAGAGACATTAATTTAACATATTATATTCAATTAATGCTCTTTCGAGTTTGACTTTTTTTAGATACAGTGTAAGCATGTGGATTGACTTACCATAATTCTGTCTACTGTAAAGCTATATAAATAAACAAATAAATAAATCTAAGTTCAAGGGTGAATGCATTCTCTTAAATATATCCAAACGACTGTGAAAAAGTACCAACGTGGCAATTAATTAATCCATAACACAGACTACTTGACTCATAATATCTTCCGAAACATGGAGGTTATGACAAGGACAGAGACAATCAAGGGGGGTTAGCAACACTATTTTGAACTCTTAATTCGTTCGTTAGTACGTAGTTAGTTAGTTCTCATGTTCGGAGCTAAAGATGATTATGTTGAAAATCTAGGATAATTTTTATTCCATTTTAGTAACACAAAGTTTCAAGAAGAAGAGAGAAAGCATACCTTATGTCTCAGTTGTAACAAAGTGTAGCATACAATAACATCCTCCCAAAGTTGTAGTGACTGATACTCGTTGAGAGCAGCCTTTACAAGACCTAAGCTCAAATATAAGTCTGCAAGTTGCTGTCTCCACATCCACGATGGGGACAAACCAGTTGCCCATAGATAAGATAATCTGTAATTTTATTTTTATTTATTTAATTAAAAGTCTATACCGGATTATTTCGCGTTTATTTAAAAATTTTAGAGTTCAACTATTTTTAAAATTTAATTCCCGACGTTTCGGACCCTTTACAGCAGTGGTCGTCACACTTTTTTGGTCAAGGGCCACATAGGTTAATCTGAGAAAGTACTGAGGGCCGCACACTTGTGAATTGTATGTGTAAACTATTCATTCATTCATTCATTTGGATTAATGGCTTCCAATAGTGCCAAAATAGCACGGATGATTTCGCCAATGTCACGTAGAATGGAGAAGACACGAAGGAGATTGGTCGGTGAGGTCGAAATTACAATCTTAATAGAATTTTAAAGACCGTAGAAATAGTAGGTATTTCATAGTAGTTAACCTTTAACCTAAAACAACACAGACATTTACAATACAGAACAAACATTTATAATAGGTTGTTAGTATTCTATGTACAATTACAGTATGGTAGAACATTCACCACATATAACTACAATTTAATTTTATTTCGTTTTATATATTTACATAAAAAGGGACAAAAAGGACTAAACACAAGCATCAACAAACATTCAATATTTACAGGACGGGGGATTTTGCGAGGAAGGACGTTGTAGATAGGATTATGGAGTTTAGGACAGTTGAACAAGATATGGGATGCTGAACCTTCATCGAGGCCACATTCGCACAAAGAGTGGTCGCGCACCCTGATCTTAGCCAGATGGACTGGAGTGCACGAGTGCCCAAGACGCAAACGACAGATTGTAGATGTAACCCAGCGGTCTGCTTGTCTATAAAGAAAAAACCAAGGGCGTCTTGGGATGGTAGGCTGGATGGCAGAGTAATGTCTGCCCTTGACCGATTTTGATTCACTATAGAATAGATTCCAGGACTTGTCCAAATGAGTTCGTGCCAGAGCCCGCAGGTCTTGACTTGTATTGCTAAAATGATCTAGAGAACCAAGTTGTACAGCTAATTTAGCACAAGAATCTGCAGTCTCATTACCTGGAATACCGGAGTGACCTGGGATCCATAACAATACAACTTGTAAACCTTTTTGATAGCAAGAGAGGAGAGCCTCCCTAATTTTCAAGATGATGGAAGCCCTAAATTTGCTTCTAAAAGGATTATGTTTAATTGCTAACAAACAGCTTAAGGAGTCACTGCAGATTAAAGTTTTGATTATATTATGTGACAATGTATATCGGATTGCTTCCAACAGTGCAACAGCTTCTCCTGTAAACACAGAAGTTTGAGGGGGACATTTATACTGAAGTATTATTTTGTACTTAGGGATCCAGCAAGCAGCACCAACACAACTATCAGGGGAATGTTTAGATGCATCTGTATAAATATGAAGGTAGTCTGACCAATTTTGATGAACTGCATGTATAAAATTTATTTTAGTATCAGGTGCACCTTTAACCAAACCAAGATCTGTAACAATGGAAGGAATATAAACCAGGGCTTGATAAGGAGTACAAAAAAGAGGATTTGTAGGAAACGATGATAAAGTATGAGGTAATCTAGTAAATTTAAGAAAACTGTCTACAAGAAAAGAAAGGGATCTATTCGAATTACTGGTAGAGAGTAAGGATAATTCGTCCAGACGGGACCACAAAGGATGGGAAGATAATTGAAGAGCTTTAATGACGAAACGATCGCATAAGAATTTTCTTCTGAGGTGTAGAGGGGGATCAACGCACTCTACCTGTAAGGCAATCGTAGGCGTAGACTTCATAGCGCCTAGAATAATTCTTAGGCATTTAAATTGAATTTTATTTAGATTATCTGATATCCTCTTAGTAAGAGGATCTAATATGAATATACCATAGTCTAAATGGCTCCGTACTATAGCATTGTAAATCAGTTTTAATGTGTATGGGTGGGCTCCCCACCAAACACCTGACACCGCTCTGAGGGCATTTACGTTTTTTTCGCATTTTCTAACAATATATTCCATATGAGAAAATCCGCTCAGTCTGTTATCGAGATAGATACCTAAGAATTTGGCCCTATCCACGAGGTGAATGGGTTGATCCCCTAGTAACAAATCAAAAGATGGAACACTTCTCTTTCTAGTGAACACAACCGCTTGGCTTTTAGGCACTGACAAGGATAATCCATGATTAGAGAGCCACTGGTCTAGATAATGCAAAGCAGAGTTTAATCGAGAAGTTATATCATCCGGAGAATTTGATTTATGATACAGGACGATATCGTCCGCATACTGGAGTATATTACAGAAACTATTAACAGACAATTCGAGATCGTGGGTATAAATGCTATAAAGCAGAGGACTAAGGACAGAGCCCTGGGGGAGTCCCTTCCAGACAAGTCTGGGGGGAAGAGAATGATGTTGGTGCTTAACCACGATAGATCTGCAAAATAACAGATTGCAAATGAAATGTACTAACCTCGGAGGAATACTCAGCTGTAGCATTTTCTGCCTGAGCACCGGAAGAAGGACATTATCATATGCAGAAGTGATGTCGAGGAATATACCCACCAAGAACTCACCCTTAGCAAAGGCTATTCGAATGTCTGTTGACAAAATACTCAAACTATCTATGGTGCTCAAACCCTTTCGAAAGCCAAATTGAAAGGGCGAGAGAATATTTCTGCTTTCCATTATCCATTCCAGGCGGTTTTTAATAAGGTGCTCAGAAATTTTGGCTAATGTGGATGACAAAGCAATGGGTCTGTATGAATTTGAATTTAGAGGGTCTTTGCCTGGTTTCAGAATAGGAATAATTACTTGAGACTGCCAAGGTTCCGGGACGATTCCTGTTGAGAAACAAGTATTAATTATATCCAAAAATTTGTTTTTGGCTTTGTCATTTAAATTTAAAATGAAAGAGTAAGGAACGCCATCTTGCCCAGGGGTCGAGTCTTTGAGGCCATTTATTGCACACAGTAATTCTGAAAAAGAAAAGGGGGCATCCATCTCATTAGAAATAGATGCTGGCGTGAAATTTAGAAAATTGTCCTGACAAGGGACATAGGGAGGAGCAAGTCTGTCCGCGAAATCGTTAAGCCATATAGCTGGGTCATTGGATGTGGTATTTTCGAAGTTAATGGATCGACGAAATTTCTTAAGATTCGACCAGACTGTATGTACAGGAGTTCTGGGACTAAGGGACTCACAGAACTTAGTCCAGCTAATTTTTTTTTTCTTACGGAACAATTTTTTGATCTTTGCCTCAATATGTCGATATCTGATGAAGTTTTCGTTTGTCATGGATAGTGTGTATGTTTGCTCAGCTTCTGTTCTCTCTCTTATTAATAAACTGCAATCTTCATCCCACCAAGGAGTGGGAAGATACAATTTTTTTTTAATTTTAAAAGTTTCAAAGTATTTATTAGCAGAGGATATTATCGCATTATAAAATTGATTATAACAAATAAGGACACTTCCATCACCTCCAAAATCCGGGAGAGAATCAAGTATGCTATCAACAGACGCAGCATAGGCATGCCAGTCTGGGTTACATAGTTTATATTTTTTAAGGGGAGGGTTTGGAGTGATAGATTGAGAAAACGTTTGGGTTATGGAGAGAAGGATAGGAAAATGGTCGCTTCCATAGGTGGATGATAGGACTTTCCAGGATATTAGGGAAGACAGTGGCGCTGAGGAAAGGGACAAATCAACAACTGACTTGGGATTCTGGTGAGGGTAAACCCTACGCGTCGGCGATCCATCATTAAGGATGCAAAGGTTGACATCATCAATAATGTCCACCAACACGGGGGAAAACCCATCACAAGAATGGCTACCCCACGCTGTGTGATGAGTGTTGAAATTTCCCATGACAAGGATAGGACTAGGAAGGGAAGAAAAAATGGAACGTAAGTCAGGACCAAGAGAAGGGCGAGGATGAGGAATATATAGAGAAAGGAAAGAAATGTTAAAAGCTCTAATGGCAACGGCATTGATATGGGGACTCAGGGAAGGTAAAGGAATTTGGGAAAAGGGAGTGGAGTGCCGGACTAAAATGGCACTACCAGCGTATCCGTCACTTCTGTCATCCCTCAAACAGGAGAAACCTGGAACCCGAAACCGGGATCCTGGCACCAACCATGTTTCAGAGATGGCAATAATGACGGGCTTATGGAGATTAACTAATGTGAGGAGTTCATGTATTTTAGGACGCAGGCTTTGACAGTTCCACTGGAGGATGCTGGATTGGGCCATTTTTGATATCGTCTAAAAATTGAAACAGAGGGGTGGCAACGTTGGTCGGTAAAGTTGTGTTAGCATATGTAGTGATAGTTGCAAGAAGGGTTTCAATAAGATTTTCTAAGATTTGTGCATTGTTATTGATAGGAGCAGGATTATTGTTACTATTTAAAGCACAACCATTAGGTTGCGAAGATGAGACGTTATCAACAATAGCTCTATGGGACTGCTTGTCGTACCCTTTGCCTAAAGGAGCTCGGGGACGAGGAGATCTGACAACTGTTTGACAATAGGATCGATTAGATGAGGAGATTGGAATAATGGGAGATGGAGTGGATCTTGGGGGGCTATCAGAGGAGTATATGATAGGAGAGAACATTTGTTTTGCTACTTCAGCATAGGATCTGTTAACAAGGGGAATACGGGAAGACGCATCCAGGTATGAAATGCTTTCTTGTGACATAATAATTTTAATGGACTGCTGACGAGAAAACTCCGGACAAGTCTTGTTTGTTGAATAGTGTTTTCCTGAGCAATGTATGCAAGTAGCATTGTCTTCAGAAACAACACATGACTCACCTGTATGGGGTTGCGTGCATCTAAAACATCTGGGTTTCGACCTACACTGTGCTTTGATATGACCATAGCGACAGCAGTTCAAGCATTGGATAGTAGGGAATTTATATGTTTCTACCGGGAGGGATGTATGGTAGGAATAAATTTTTTCAGGGAGGATTTGACCTCTGAAGGTTAGTACCACAGACTGAGTTGGTACCCAGGTAATATTACCTTCATTTGCAGTTTTGCGGTTCAACCGTCTGGCTTTGATGACCCCACCACAACCAGGAGGAAGCTCCAGAGACTCCACCAGTTCCTGCATAGACCAGTCTACTGGGATTCCTTTAATTAATCCCATCCTAGAAATATTGTATGTCGGTATGCTAGTTTTATATTTGCACATTTCTAAAACAGGATTAGACATAAAAGAGTTGGCTGCTTGAGCAGAGGAAAATTCCACAGAAATCTTATTGCGACCAATATTCTTTACTCCATCATTAATGATTGACTTTATTTTATGGGTGTGTAGAAATTGACCGAATTTGATGGCCCGCAGTGTTGTACCTGCAGCTGGGTCGGAAACTTCCCTAGAGACGTGGACTAAGAAGGGACCTTTGTCGTCATCTGTGTAGCTTTTAGGAGTTTCAGAGAACGAAGGATGTATGTATACAGTTTGAATCGAGGGGATAGCGGTGGAAGGATCGTTGATGGTAATTTTAGGAGATGGATTGGTTGTGATTGGGTCATCAACCGCCAAACGTTTGCGAGAACTTAGAGAACCATCTGGATCCGGGGGATCCGGGGGTCGATCTAAGTCCATCTTAAATCATATGCAACAAAACAAATACAAAAAAAAATAATAATTATTATAAAACTACCTACTATATAAAATTAAGAATAACTAAACTAATATACACAGTTAAAACACTTACCAAGCCTTATGGGTGTTAGTAATAACTAATGTAACCAGTTACCAACTATTTTCACTATAAAATTTGTAAATCAAGAGTTATAAACACAGACTAAAACACCAAAATCTCTCTAACACGTGTGTTAACCACAGCTAACGCAAGCGAAAAATATATGTGTAAACTAGCAACGCGGGTGCAAGTGACTGTAAATAAAAACAGAAATGTTTATTTGACATTTTTATTAGAAAGAAAAACATTACTTAAGTAAAAAATTTAAAAAAAAAAAATAGTTAACACATCACGAATTATGTTGTATTTTTTTTTATTATTTCTTCTATGTTGGCGTCTTTGGGACTGCATGCAATCCTCATGGTGTCTTCTAAATGACTGGAAAGGCGATTGCGATATTTATTTTTTAAAAATGACATTTTTGAAAATGAAGCCTCACAGAGATATGTCGAAGGGAATATAATTAGAATAAATTGTGCGCAGTCTCGTAAACATTTATAGTTGCTAGGCACATTTCTCCAAAACTCAATGTACTCCTGCCTTTCACGATGTTCGATGAACTGAGCTTTAAGTTGTGTGTCGTATTTTAGTTCGATCATTTCGTTCAACAATTGTGGTTTCGGAAATCCAAACTGGCTGAATAATTTTACGTCATCATTTTCAAAATGCCAAGGGTTTTCTACAAGAAGAAAACAGTTACTAATATTTCTCACGTCATTAAATATTTTTTTAATTTCTGACAAATATTCCTTCAAAAAGGAGACCATATTTTGATAGACACTATCGCCAACAGATACGTCAGATCGCAGAGCAGCAACAGTTGGAAAATTAGAAAAATCGCCAGATTCAAGCTCACTTATGTATAATTGCAGTTTAGCTTCAAATGCGAAAATTTTATTCGTCATTTGTCCTATAATCTTGTTTGGTCCCTGCAATTCTAAATTAAGATTGTTAAACTTTAGTGTAATATCGGTTAAAAAAGCTGTAAGTGCCCACCATTCAGCATTTTGAAGTTGAGGATATTCTTTACCACTTTCCTGTAAGAAAAGAATAATTTCAAATTTCAAATTAAAAAATCGTTCTAGCACTTTTCCTTTGCTTAACCATCTGACTGCAGTATGCAGAATAACGTCGCCATAGTTAGCTTGTAATTCTTCAAGAAGTTCTTTAAATTTTCGATGGTTAAGCTCACGCGCACGAATGAAATTTATAATATTTATGACCGTTTTCATCACATCCTTCAATTTGTTATTTGAGATTTGACATGCCAAAGTTTCTTGATGCAGTAAGCAGTGAATGGGCAGCAAATTAGGCAAATTCCATTCTTTCTTCATTAAAGCAATCAAACCATTATTTGCACCCACCATGGACGGACAACCATCAGTGCATACTGATATCAATTTACTTACAGGTATATCGTATTTTTCTACAAATTCTTTCACTGCGTTCATAAAATCACTACCTCTTGTCTGACCTTTCATGGTTATGAGAGCCAGGAAATCTTCTTCTAAAATCCCGTCTATTGTGCAGTAACGCACAAATAATGAGCATTGAGTCATCGACGTTATATCCGTGCTGGAATCACACGCAAGACTGAAGTATTTACAATCTTTCAGTTTTTGAATTATTGTATCAAACATGTATTTTGAAATATCTTCAACGCGGCGGCGACAGGTTGATTCAGAAAGAGTAAGTTTTTTTACTTCTGCAATTATTTGTTTACTATTTGAGTAATTTTGGAACAAAGTCTCAGAAATGGTTAGCATACATTCCTTTATTAATTCAGCATCAGTGAAGGGTTTCATCCTTTTAGCAAGAATGTTACAAACTTGGTACGAAGCTTTTGTAACAGCCTCATTTTGTCCGACTGCTCGTCATAATATTCTGTTGACGACGAACTGACAGCTTCAAATTAGCTACTTTATTCTTCCTTTCATTAGATTCCAAAGGAAAAATCTCTGTAAATGAGCTATGTTTACTTTTGTGATGACGAAATAAATTGTACCGCTTAATTCCGACAACAGTTTCGCGGCATAATAAGCAAATAGCAGTACCTTCCTTGTGTCCACTGATGAAACAAAATTCATCCTCCCATTTTTCTTGAAAACTCCTATTTTCTTCACCTATTTTCCTTTTGGTAGCACTCTTTGATGACACTCCAGCCATTATAAACGTAATTCGCAATCTATATAATGAAAAAAGCGTCCACTGTGCGGTACAATAATACACAGGCTTGACAAGACGTGGGCGTTATTTCACGTCACTGGTTACAGTAACTAGCTACGCGGCAAGATAGCGCAAGTAACCGAATAACTAGTAGTTTCGAGTCAAGTGAGTCAAGTGACAACTAGTGATTTTTATAAAGGCGTTATTATACCGCTAACTGTGATTGTTCAAAATTTTGAATAGAATATTTCACTGTATTGTGCATTACTTTCGCACCGCGCCTACTGTCCGGCCGCGCGAGCGAGATGGCTGGTCGGGTAAGCGAGGGCGGGAGTCACAAGTAAAAACAAACGCGCACATGTTGTGGTAAAACCGATAACAAAAGAGAGTAACAGAATTCGCCTACGTTTAATTTTTATACTTAAATTTATGAACACAGGGAATATAATAGGCCTTGTTTGTAAATAATCTCAACGACTTGGGATTCCAGGAATCGAGTGTCCTTAAAATATTTCAAAATTCAAACTTTTTGTTTTAACTTTTAGTTTCTTAATTTCGATTGACGAGTAGACAAAAGTACTTGTTATTTAATTTTCAGCAACCGTTTTTTCTAAAAATTAACGTTTATTTGTTATTTAGCTGTATATAATACATAAATATAATTTTTGTGGATTGCGTTAGTCTAATTAAAGTGAAAATAAGTAAATTATAATAAATTAAGTAAATTATAAGTATACAAGTATAGTATCTCAGACTACAGTATGTAGTCTGAGGTATAGTATATATTAAAATAAGTATATTTATTATTATTGATTATTAAAATTATAAATAATTTAAGTGTCAATAAAAAACAAAAATGTCTTGATTCAACTTATTATTACGTTATTGATTAAACTGTATCTATACTATAGCTACAAATACTTAGTGATTTCATTCATTTTCGTTTCGTGAGTAACTGTATAGTACTGCTCTTAATCGTAGGTTTAATTACTAGATATTGTTTGTAAAATTATTTGGTTTTGTCGCGGGCCGCACAAATACCAGCGGCGGGCCGCATGCGGCCCGGGGGCCGCAGTTTGACGACCAAGGCTTTACAGCATCCATGGTCTCAGGTATATCCTTATCCTTCGGGTATATGTATGGTCAAGACTTTTAATTAAATGAGTAAAATTCGCGTAAATATAAGAGAACGGTTTATTTTTATTTGTCAATAAATAGGATTTTCATAAATAAAATATTCATTGATATAATAGATGATAACATATTAAAGCAGTTGTTCTCTCTACAGAGTAAAAGAATTTAATTGTTTTTTTTTTTTTTAGATAAATATAAACAATCTAGTAGAATATATCGGATAAGATATATTAGAATTATACTTTGAAAAATAATTATTATTCGACTATAGTTAAATAATAATTATTTTTCATATAAATATACAAATGCTCAATGTTCTTGTATTGTTCGTTCTTGTATTGTTGAAAAATTTTAAAGTAAAAAAAAAAGAAAATATTTATATACAGGTAAAACAATCATTTTTGTTTTTAATAAGATTTAAAGAAAATAATAGCTATTTCAAAACAATAAAATATGTATCATTAATTTAATTTTTTTAGCAAAGTGCAATTACCTGCTAGTATTAGTGACTCCGGACTTTTCATTGACAATTGTCTCACATTGCAACATAGCCCTTTCCACAGTTCTCTTGTGACTAGCCTCTAGCTTGCATCGTATTAACAAAGCGGCTACTCTAGTCGACCACGGTCCTTTTTTCTGAGATAATACAGCTTCAATATACGGTTGTAGTTCTTCATTCATTAGATCATCTTTTGGTTGGGATTTTTGAAGATATTGACTGTAATCATTAGAATCAATTTCAGTTATCACTTTTAATGAATTTTTTTTTTTTTTCGTTTAAACTTCTTTTTACATAACAAAAATTGTCTATTTATTGAAAATCTCATACTGTTACTACTCTCACCCTCTAAGTTAGTGTTGTATAAATGATAATCTAATATATGTACAGGTATTTATGTATGTTTGTATGTATACTTATATATGTATATGTGACATTAAATATAGCATTTATTTTTATTTGGTTATATTTATATATATATATATATATATATATATATATATATATATATATATATATATATATATATATATATGTATATATATATATATATAATTTTTTGTTTCTTTTTTATACAGAGTTTTGCACCTTATCCATAATTTATATGCTAGTCCTCTGCCCAAAGGTTGCTTGGAAGAGATAGCTGTATTAGCGATAAGGACGCCTATTGCAACAGATGCAAGTTGATTGTTTTAAATTCCATTTATTGTTGTGTATTAATATGCAAAAAGAGTGAAAAAATAAATAAATCTATCCCAATTGAAATTAACTCAAAAACAATTTTCAAGAACAAAATTTTCAAATGTGTTATATTAATACAGATAAGTCTTGCACACTTCGAAATTTACTAGACAGTCTACTGTATAGAAAGGCAAATAAAAAAAATTACTAACACAGTCAACAAACACAGAGTTTGTTCCAAGCTTGGCAGCTCAGCTTGCATTATTTTTTCATTGAACTGAATCTTATTTAACCTGAGGTCATCTTGTAACTCTATATCCTGTGGGAGATCTGATCCACCGTGGCTCTGTTCCGCCGAAGGACGTTCAACGTTTTCATCCAGCTCACTAGATAAAGCCAGTTGTGCTAACGCTTCTTGTTGAAACTTTGTACGCTTGCCTAGAACACCTGAAATAATGGTTTAATTTTATAAATTAAAGCATGTTGTAACAAGAAAAAATTGTATTTGTGATGATGACTGGAAAATTCAAGTCAAGTTCAATTAAATATAAATTGTTTTTAAGTTATAAAATAGATATTAAAAAGTGAATATAGTTCTAAAGAAAGAAAGAAATAAATAAATAAACGTCTCAGATTCAACGGCCCCCGTGAATCCTGTGTCGGGGGTCCGGAAACACACACAATACACAGTCACAAACATCCAGACCACGACAAACATCTGTATGGCCTATACAAATATTTGACATGTGCGGGAATCAAATCTGTGACCACTAGCGCATCAGTCAGTTGCTGTGGCCACTGCACCAACGTGTTCTCAAATAAACATCTTAAATTGTGTTAATATCTAATAACTTAAAATATCTAAAAAAGCTATTTGTAACCAATTTTTTTTACTTTATAGATTTTAAAACATAAAGTTATAAATCATACCTGTCAATTCTAATTTTAATCCAGCCAGCTCTCTAGCTTTTGACAAATATTCATCAACTTTTTGAACTCTACCATATATTAAGTAAGCTTGCGCTATTTCCAAGTACAATAGGATTTTAAGTCTATTGTCGTCCAATATTTGTGATTCATTATAAAGTTTAGCTATTATAAGTTCGAGTTCATTGAAAAGAGTAGCGCTTGTATCTTCCAGTACTCTTTGGTGTGTGACTTTGCTTCGAAAATGCCACCAGAGATGTACCTGAAAATATTATACAATTACATTTTATTGTAACCCACAAACTTATATACAGAAACAAAAACAAAATTGCAGAGATGTACAAAAGGCAACATGATTGGTTAAGGGAATTTTTTTTTACTATAAATATATATATATATATAGTATTATACCTATATCAGATGTTAATATCTTCAGTTTATACAACTCGTAAATATTATACTTACAAAACTTGGCTCAAACAAGGAAAGCGCTGAAAAAATTTGAGAAGACAAATATAACAGCTCTGGGTACAAAACATTCGTGTACAAAGGTTCTGAGTCTCTTTGTAAAAGAGTAGACACATCTAAATTTTTCGGCCATTCAATACCAATATACTTTTCCAAGTTCAATTCATCCGGATGTGGATTCCAATTTCGTTCACAAAATATTAAAAATGAACTGATAGCAACTTGCAATATCTTCTCATATGTTTCGTTGTCGTATTTACCATCCTTAAGATTGTTTGAAATAGTATTTGCATCCACTCCTTCAGTTAATATTTGTTTAGAGAAATTTAAATCTTCTATTAACCAGTGCCCAGACCACAAATTCTTTATTGTTACTGAGTCTAAAACATTTTTAACGTGTTAATAATACAGTTAATGATTTGAGATTTTATTAATATATTTTAAGAAAATCCAACATTACCTGACTTATTTAATTGGCCATCGAAATTGCATAAAAAGGAAACACCAGCAGTATCTGAACGCATTTTAATAAATATTGCAAAAATTAAAATAGATATTTATATAGTCAACTTGTTTGTACACACTAGTATATTACTAAAATTTAAAATTACATATATTTATATATTGGAATTGAACTTTTGCCTAACTACAATTCGGAATTATTATATACTCTTTGATTCGGAATCATCCAAAAAACATATAATCGCAGGTCAAAACATGTGTTTTTGACTTTGACGTACTACCACAGATTAGTATATATGTAGCAAGCTCGTACTCACGGTCGAGCTATCTTCGGCGGTGCTCGTACTATTACTACGGTCAGTCAAAGAGTATACTATAGTATATTTTTAAAACTCAGGCATTAGAAAAATATTTATTTACTCTTTGGAAACGAAAATAAGTATACTTAAAAAATGATTTGATAAAAAAGTATTTGGATTGTTCAAATATTTCAAAAACTTTTGCTTATGCATACATTTTTATGAATTTTAAGATAAACGATACTAAAATAGAATAAACAATGTATAATTGTATATTAATAATCTGTTGTGTTGTAGAGATGGTGGGTGGGTTTCGTGTATTTTTAGGTTAAGTACATAGAGATATGATTTTATGAAATATATAACAAAACTTGACCAAAAATGAAATTTCCTCATGTAATGGAATATGCACTGATTACAATACCTGCAATATTGTGTACATTATTACTGTTAAAACTTCTATATAATTTGCGGTAAGTCCTGTTAGGTTATAATACTTTCCCGCCGGATAAAAAAAACCTTATAATACTAACATTTCTCGAATCAGGTCAACTCTGCCTTGGAGAGTGAATTGTTGGTTCTGTAATACAAATATTTGGGTGAAATTTATCGAACGTAATAGTTGGACTTGTGCAAAATGTGAACAGTACAATGGCTTTACAAAGGTACTACTTTTTTTTATAAAGAAACACGAATGTCAAGGTTAACTTATTTTCATCCAAGTGTGATAACTTTAATACGTATATTACAGGACGGTGACTACAACAAAGTTTTAAGTACGTCAAGTGAATATGTTCCCAAAAGTCCGAAATCGTTCCAAAGAAGCCCTCCTAAAAATGGCCTCTGCAAAATGTGTAATATAAACCAACAGCTCAAGGTGACACAACTTGCAAATTTTGTTCCTATGAATGAAAATAGATATGATGAAGAAATAGAGATGTACAGGTAAAACATAATTCTTTTTTAATTTCTGTCTAATGTTAACTGTTTAACATTTATAGCGAACAATTGTAGCGACATACAACAGGAATAATTATATAGTTATTCATGTTATCTACCTCATTACGATTTTATCTTGTTTGTACAAACATATTATTCCTAGCATATATTTTACAATAATTACGTTACAATATGAATGTTTGTGATAGTAAATTTTTTTTTTTTTTTTTTTACAGAAATCAACTTGAAAAAGCCTACAAATTATGTAGCCCATGCAAAAAAGTCCTGCAAATGAAATTACATAAAGAGAAAGAAACCTTATTGGGTTCTAAATTATTAGAAATGAGGACACCAGAGAAAAATAAAGTCAAGACAAAACAAAATAAATTAATTGAAACAACTATTAATATTACATCTAGATTAATAGCAGCTATACTTGTAATCTTGGTAGTGATTGAGTGCCATGAAAATGCTTTGAAACATAAGAATTTATCTAATACAATTTATAATGTAAAAATTATATTTTATAATCTGATAGACAGAATTATATCCATAGTTAAAATGAAGACATTACTCACATTCCCGTCTTTAGAGACTCAATTTATTGACATAAATAATTCTATAGATATAGACTTATTTACAAGCTTTAACACTGGACTAAATGATTTGATGCAGAAAGTTTTAGGGAGCTTTGTATGTTTTATACAGATTATAGGACATTTTTGGAATATTAACACGACAAAGTATAGCATTTTTATTGACATGTTGTGGTCTATATTCGTTATAACTTCTATAGGACATATATATTTGAGTACAGATCCAATCATAATGAGTTTAATAAAAGTAAGTAATATATCTCTTGAGAAAATTAAAGAATTTTATTATTTATTACAAATTTAATGATAATTATTTGCTTTATTAAATGTTTCAGTTATCAAGTACTCTGGCAGTGTCACTTGTTTATAAAAGCATGAACAATAAGACTGTTAAAACAATTACAAGAAAGAATATCACACCAAAGAAACTGAAAAATTTAGCAAATGGAACGCCAAAAAAAATTATTGACGATGAAGATAATATATCTTTGGATACTGATGATGATGTGTCGCTTAGCAAATTTGGCTTAAATAACTTCACTGAGTCTTCTAATGACACAACCAGCACCTTGAATAACAGTCTGGTCAATGGGAGGACATTCACACCAAGAAATGACAGTATTTGGAGCAACCCTAAATTAAATTCAACATTTTGTGCTAATTCAGTGATGAGTAGCAGTCCAAATCCACTTTCTGATTCTGTCTTTATAAAACCTTCATTCAACAAGTACCAAAAGATCATTAAGGATGAATCAGATTCAGATTTAGATGAAAGTATAAGCTCCTTGTGCATAAGTAGTCCTAAAAAAAAAAGAGAAAAAATAAATCCAGTATTTGCCTTACGTAAATTCACAGCCTCTCCAAATTTCATAGCCCCGACTCCTTTAAATAGGGCTAGACCTCTTATATCTCCTAGTAAACTAGGTCATGGCACCTCATGGGTGGCAGGTGGTTACTGGGGGACGGAAGGTGAACGACAAATATTTAATGTGAATGGTAGTCGCTCCTCTAGTCAGAGTTCGGGATTTGAATCCCAAACCTCGAGCATTAACCAACGAAATATTTTCTCTCAACCTCCATCTCGGGAAGAATCAGTTTGTGGAGAACCAGAAAAATCTACAATACTTGATCGTTTCCAAAATTGTAGCATGAACGGTTTCAACTCCCATCATCCTCCAAGTTTTGCGCCAATAAATACACCAGTATTCCCTCAAATGCAGTACAATAGTCATGTTCAAATACCTCAACCCAGATTTGCTCAGCAGACTTTCGTGTCGCAGAATGTCTTTGCCCAGCAGCAGTATGTACCGAACAGTATGTTCAAAGCCCCAGGTGGGTCCAGACTGATCAAATTGCCTCAAGACAATTCTTTCACGTCTCGCTAATGCTCAACTGCTAGTCAGATTGACATAGCCCTTCCTTTGACTAACGACTTATTCTTTTTTTTTATTCTTTGATCGTTATACTAAAATTTCATAAACTGCCATTATGTTAAGAAATCTTGTTAAGTTATCACATACATTAGTTTTTAAGTGGTTATTAGTTGTAAAGATTGAGTGAACTTAGTTGTAAGTCAATTTGCTGATCTCGTGTGGGTGCCAGGTGACGGCGATATGAAAGCATTAAGAATTATTATATTGTTACAATTTTTATATGGACGTCACTGTCCTATCTCGAACAAAATGTGATATTAAAAGACTAGTAATTTTTGCAAAAAGTGGAAAAAATGATTCTTGATGTTATCATTGTTTTGATTTTGTCATCTTATAGTGAAAACTTTTTGTGAAGCTCCTGAAATAAAATATATAAACTATAATTTATTGTTTTACATTATAACTCACTAACACCCAGATAACTCTAAAAAAAAGATTATTTTTATAGTATAAGTACAAAAAATTAAGATATACCGTTTAACGCATCGATATTGACCTTTGATGCCAATACTGTACTAGCAGGTTCGATCCCAGCAAGAAGATATTGCATTTTAGTCTTGCAATAATTTCAAAATAAATAAAAGTGAGATCAACTATAAAATAATAATGTATAGTTTAAAAGCTCTAATGAGTTCCTTATCTTGTAAATGATAAAAGAATTAGAATTAATGTTCATCGAAAAAAAAAATCGACAATATTTCATTCAAAAAGTTTCAAACAATATAACCACATAACTTACGAATTACGCGCCCTTCTCTCACAACTCTGTAAGTACTGATGGCGCATGGGAGGTACATAAGTATCTTCATAAAGAGTTGACGAATAATCCGAGACATCAGTGCAGGCCCACTCGTGTTCAAGTCCTTTTTTTAAGCCCCATTCGGTTACATTACCCTGATCATTATATCACAAGAAAATAAATGTGCTTTAATAATGTAAATATGATAAATCTACTAAATAATACATTTCAAAATAGCTATATATTTTCTACTTTTGGATTTTGAATAAGCTATCAAAATATTTCTCAATTATAAACACATACAAAACATTTCGTAAGATCTGGTTGAGGATAAAACTGGTGTGCACTTCTTTTGTAATAGCGCATGATAGGTCCACAAAGTGGTTTTGGTAGGACATTATACACTAAGTCTGTTGTAGTTGCAAAATTTCCACAAATTTCATGACTATCATGTTTGATTATTGAGTGCACATTACCCTGTATAAAAAAATAAACATCAACCTAAGAAAAAAGTGCATTAAGCTCTAATCTATACTTCTTAAAAAATTATAATAATAAAATAAAACGCAGTAGTTTGACTGCCCTTATGAGTCGCGATATACCTATGTTATGTACTAATCCACTAATTATAAACATTGTTTCTCCATTAGACATCATATTTATTTGAGATAGGTTTCGGCTATAAAACATCACGCACCGACACCTGAGGACGAGTAAGCCAGCGTAGATCATATTATAGCCTTTAATAACTCTAAAATCGGTCATCATATTCATACACTAGGTGACTAGAGGGAGCTTTTATTAAGACTACCCGAATCCTACAATACGTTTATCTATTCCAGTATGTAATTTTTAAATATACGTAATAACTAAGTTTAACAGATAATTTTAAGATTGTATTTTTGTTCGCTATAGGAAATTCCTTGAAACTGAGCCAATTTTTTTTGTTTTCACTAAAGAGTTTCGAAATACGTCTCCAGTAGCGCATTAGGGTATAATAATTATGCATGCGTCTTATCTTACAAAACGTAAGATTTTATTCCATCTATAGATATAAGAAAACTCTTAACAGATAGTTTAGGTAGGTACATATGAAATAATTCAGAAAATGAATACTATTCATACAAGTTGTTTTGTATCGTAAATACGTCAAATATGTGGGTTTCCTACAATGATATTATATTGTAAACAGTAAACATCATTAGTTTCCTTAGATTATATACATGTCTATATAATCTAAGTTGGTTTCCTAGTTGTGTCCCTGGAAATCTTACTGAAAATCTGTTGCATTAAAAATTGATACATCTTTAAATAGTTAGATATATAATACGTAGGTCATTTGATAATTTTTGAGATGCTCGTAATTTAAAAATGGAACATGTTATATATTTTTTTACAGCAATATTATTTAAAACTTAGAGCGCAAGTGGCCAGGTTACTGGTTTAAAAATAATTATGATGTTGCAGTCATTTAACTACGTCGGTTTCCGCGTTTTTCTTTGCAACGATAGAGCTTAACCGCGAACATTTGTGTGCTATGATATTTTATGATTTTAAACAGTCGCCTCAACGCCGCGCGCCGACTTTCGCGGGTTCGATTCCTGCTCGGGACAAAGGCTGGGTTTCGGGGAATCATGCTGCATCACCACAACGCTTCATCCCTTATGGAAATTATTACCTTCTAAAACTATATTTTTCTAATAAATATAATAAAAGACTTATTAAGACTTTTGAAAGTTTTATTTGAGAAAATTGTACTAGATTTTTTTCCTCTAATAAAACTCAAAAAAAGTCTTTGTAAATCTTTTATTCTATTTATTAGAACTATATAGTTTTTAGAAGGTGATAATTTCCATTTTCATAGGGGATGACATACGTTCCTCAGAACAAAGGCGTTTCTTGAGGAATCTGGTGTTGAAACCTTGACCCATCCACCGTACAGTGCTGATTTAGTTAGAGGAAAAAAATAAAAGGGATTTTTTTTTTCGTGTGCCGAAGAGGCCGTGAAAGCCTATGAAGTTGTAATTTCGGACCTATCGGGTCAAGACTGGCAAGTGTTTTTATAGTGGTTTAGGGGAAAGGATCTTTGCACAGATATTGAAGGAGCGTATTTCGAAAAAAATGTAAAATAATAATATGATAAAAACTTTTAAATTAAAACCTAAAGACCTGTAAGCTATTTAATTTATTAAATCGAAAGTCAGGTTGTCTTGATTCAGGTTTTAATTTGTCATAGTCGATTTCTTCTTTGGGGGGAAAATAAAATGTCCCTCTTTTGGGACACTCTATCCTGTCTTCTACCCAATTCCCTGTGAAATATAAAAAATATCATTTCATATTTTACATAACATGAACATTGTTGAGCTTGATTCATATTAAATTTACAGACATGCAGTTTTTTGAGCTTATACATCACTATAACATTTAGTTGGCCAAATTCTTAATGAAGAATCATACTTTAGACAAGATTTCACTTTATTTTATAAAATAATATTTTTTTAGTTGTTTAAGTAAATATTGCAATATTATTATAATATGTATCTTTTTTTTTTACCTAAAAGCACTCCTGTGTTGTAAATAGGTCCTGGTTTAAGAGCTTTAGCTATAGCTTCAGTGCGAGTTGGGGATTTAGCTCTAGTATTAATAGTAGCCATTCGTTTTTAAAAATAATTTGTAGTTTTTTCTCAATGAGATGAATTAAACATAAATTTCTATTTACAGTAATTATAAAGCAAATTTTAATCTTTTTGACCTTTCATTTATGACATGATTATTTTTTATTCATGACACATTACTAACCATAGAGAAACATTATATTAATCAAAAAAAAAAAAAAACATTAGAAAATTAGAGACATAGTCAAAAGAAAATAACTTTATTGCGTTTTGTAATAAATAAAATAACTAACTTACATAATACCCTAATACAGTATATAATAGCTTTAATAAAGGAAACCTAATTATATAGTATACTTATAAAAACAAATTTCTTATATTACAATATAATTAAACGTTTACAATTTATCAGTTAGAAACAACAGTTGTGTAGTATATTTAAAAACCTATTAAACTAAAATATATGAACATAATCACTTTAAGTGTATATTTTTGAGGATTTGTAACAAAAGAGGGGTCTAAATGTATACATTTTATAATTGTTTTTTACTCAGTCTCCATGGGCAGGTTTAGGTTTTGTTTTGGTAGGGTTTGTAGCAATGCTGACAGTTGACTTTCTAAAGGACCTGACTGCTGGACAATATTTTTCATATTCTTTTCTACTTGTAATAGATCTTGGTTGATAATCTCCATATTCTGAAAATTAAGGAAAGTAAAATGAAATAATGATATTGGTAAAAATAACTCGAAAACGTAACAACTAGCTAGCTTTTAATTTTTCTATAATGAAATTGTTCATTTATTCATATGGACTAAATGGCTTTTAAAAGACTGAAAATAATAAGATTGATTCCGCCAATGTCACGTATAATGTAATTAAGATTCATTTGTATTTGATGTTACGATACACACCTCAATCATGGACGTATAAAGATGCTTGAAATCTTTATCACTATATCTTATAAATCCACTAACATTAGATTCTGAGTCTGATGGCATGGTAGTCATTTCAATGATATTTTAAAGCGATGGAATTAAGAAATATATTGAATTTGTGTTGATGTTAGGCGTCTTATAGCAATTTTTAAATTTCAATTTTCTATACTTAATGACAATTGAAAAGTCAAATCTAAATTGTCAAACGGACAATCTTATCAACAAATCCTAGTTCTTAAACTGTGCTTAAACATGTTTAGATTTAAGTTATTTAATGAAATGCAATTGAAATTTAAAAAAATTGAGAGGCCTTTTTACATTTTCGAATATAAAAAAACTGAATACATAATTGAGCGTTACTGTTACCTTATTTCACATCTATTTCAACTATTAAAAGCATTTCTGAATTCTAAACGTACGTTATTGTGACATTGACGTTACAAATTACTAATGTCAAGTTCAATAGAATTGACTGTCATCCGCAGAAAATTAGTAACCTCGAGAGAATTTACGGCCAATCCGGATCTCTCTGCAGGTTTTCTGTAATTTTTGATTGGTTATAAAAACGTATCCTGTTTGTGCGACGTCAGTGGGAACAAGGACTGCAGTAACAAATACGGAGATGAAGATTTTTAAAATACGATCATAAAAATGGAATAAAAAGTGATTTTAGTGAGAAATTAGAAGTATTTGTCAAAGAAATGTACGTGATTAAAGAAAGTGGTTTTGGTGTTAGCTAAATGATTACGTATTATCTCATTTTTCTTCTGTTTTTCATCGGAACAAGGTGTTGTTTTTATTTGATTATCGACAAAATTATCGATTATAAGTTACAAGTTGTATTAACTAATATGGGATTTGGTAGTATCGTTTAATGTCTCAAGTTCAAGTTACGTACATTTTTAGGCAGGCATACGGTTCTACGTTAACTTAACACTTTGTGAAAAAGCTATTTAGATTTACTCTTAACGTTAAAACCATTTTTTCTGATTAATAAAGTATATAATAATTTATCATCACTAGAAAAGAGATAACAATTTTCTGCAGAAACTTATCACATATGAATTTATATGCGGTATTTTTTAGAAATTAAAGATTATAGTAAAAACTTAATATTCAACAAATGTATTAGATTCTAATTTGGTAGTTATTATAAATAATAAATTATAATAATGGTTTAGGAAAAAGTACATACCTTTGATTTAATTTTTCTATTTGATTTATAAATAATACTTTATTGATTAGATATTTATATATTTGAACTAAATAAATGTTTGAATAACTTATTATATTATTTTTATATATTACTTTTGTTAAATTAAGAGACACACTATCTTGTCTCAGTAGATTACTACAATGATTTGATTAACCTTGTAGAATTCATCAATTATACAATATAATTTTTTTACTCCTTATGCATTTGTCTAATATTTGTTATCAATTGCTTAATATAGTAAATTATTAAAACTATAAGGAAGTTTGAATATGTTCAGACAGGTTTAATAACCTGTATTAAGAAATTTTTTAAAAATCTTTTTATGTGGGAATGTTTTAATTACTATAATCACTCGTACAACAATGAATTTATCACAGTATAAATTATGAGAAAAAAAATCTATTGTTACATTTTATTTTGAAGCAAGTGTAATCCTTAAAATATCTTGCTAATTATTATTTTTGCTTACATTGTTATTTAATTGTATATTGTGTTAAAAAATTCTCATATAAATATGCGCACCATATAAATTGTGGATGATATTTAAGACAATCATCAAAGACATCAATCAAAGCTTATAATTCAGATTGCACTTGGCTAGCAAGTGAATAGACCGCATAAGGCGTCAGTAGGTTTAACGGCGCCGGCCGGGCTGGCGTCGCGACGTCGCTACTCCCCCACTTCACCCCCTGTCTCTCTCATGATAACACTTGTTTTTCTTTACAAAAATCTCTTTAATTTTTCTCTTACATGGTTTAATTTACCGTAAACGGTACTATTATATATATATTTTCTATGTATGTATATATTTTCGTAGATAGTTAATTATAAGGATATTTCGATTTCGGAGAAGTCGTGATAGCCTACCCGCTTTTTAGTTTCGTTTTCGCTTCACAGACGACGATGCTAGATTGAGTGTTAAGTCATGTCAGAGGAACATGACGCGAATTGTGCGCAAAGTGAACGAACCGAGAACATCGTGTGTACGGAGAGGACTTGTGAATGTGTGGTCGAAGACAGGGATGAAAACGAGGAAGCTTGTGCCAACGATGATAGTGCCAGTAACAAGAGTAGCGGCGACAAGGAGGTTCAGCAGGTGCATGGAAGAGACCGTAAAGGATCGATCCTCTGGACGATAGAAAAGTCGAAACTCCGAGTGTCATGGAACCTGGCAGAAGGGACTGCTACATCGAAAGACTATGTGGCGTTATGTTATACAGGTAAGAGCTTAATATTAGCTAATTACGATTTTAAATTTCGAGTATTTGTACCGTTAACTTAATAACGTTTGTTTTATGGAAAGCCGTGATTTAATTTGGTTGTAAAATGAAAATACTACTCATTATAAAAATAAAAAATAAAACTTGTTTTAGCGTCTCATTGTCAATTTATTTTCATAACTTAAGCGAATTTAAAAGTTAATGTGAATCATTATAGTACACAATATTATTACTTCTTTATGATATGATGTTCTCCACTTGATACCAGATGGTTGATTGTCCAAATTCGGACTAGAACCGTAGAATTTTAAAGCAATTTGTTTGTAAGGTGTAAACCCTTGCTCGGCGAAAAAAGAAACATGATTTAAAAAAAAAATGATAACAGCATGTATTTATTTATTTATTGTACACAATATATTATTGAATTGTATAAAAGGCGGGCTTAGCGCTAAAAGCTTTCTCTACCAGCCAAGATAAGGACGTACAAAAGCGGAAGTTTGTAGGTTTTTAAAATCAGAAACTAGATATATTCATATTCAGAAAAGGTTAAAAAAAAGATAGTAAAATAAGTAACGTAATAAGAATAGAATATACACGTATTATGCTATTTCAATTTGTGTATACATTAATATCTCACACTCCGTCTAAGAGTTTTTTTTTTCTAACATATCTATTTATGGAAAAATAAGAAATAGAAAAGCACAAATTGACACAACAGATAACGATGTCAACGTATATTATTAAATTTACACATTAGTCTGTGAATTTTAAAGTTTGCAACAATACTATATGCTTAATATAAGGGGGCGTCCATAAATTACGTGAGGTGTTTTTTTAAATTTTCTGTCCCTCCCTCCCCCCCTGGTGAGATGTCGTGACATTTCATTCAACCCCCTCCCCCATCCCCCAATCTCACGTGAGATTTTTCAAACGTCGTAAAAACGTGTATAACGTCGAAGTATGAATGAAATTATTTTATTTCGAACGAATTAGTGAATGATCTTAATCGTATTACGCGATTACGCTCAAGTTTAAATCTTAAGCATGTACAATCTGGATTGAGATTAGATGAGATTTGACTCGACCCCCTCCCCCCCCCTTAATCACCTCACGTAATTTATGGACGCCCCCTAAGAAAATAAAGACGAACTGTAAAAAAAATAAAGTAAATTCAAGGGAATCTCCCACAAGTTTTGTTTCGAATGCCGCTTTTCATTAGGAATCATTAATCGTTTTGCGATCGAATGATTAGCTATCGTCGCTTATCGCTCATCGCTAAATGAGCCACCACACATTCACCAGCTCGGATCATTATCATTATTTCGCATTCTCTAATTTCGATGAGAGATTGCATGAGATTTTACAGTGGACATAATACAAATATCTTAACTGAAAGGTCAAGAGCTCAAATACGGTCAAGAACCGATGAATTATATATATATTTTTTTAATTCGCCTTGTACTCGGCGGTGAATGAAAATATTGTGCTTTCCTTACAACTTTCCTTCAACTTGTTTTGAACGGCTTTTCTCGAAAATTTGAGACATTAACATCTGTCAGTCCAAAGTAGAACAGCGTGGTGGATTAAGCTCCATTCTTTTTCAATTGAAATGTATGCAATTGCCCAGAGCTTGCGTTTGCAGACTGGGTTAGCTATCTAATATAAGAATAGTAATTCAATACTTATTCTTTACAACAATTTATATATATTAAATCACTGAATTTCACGAAACCTATCAATAAAGAGATGAGAGATAATGAGAATGTTAGCGTATAAAGTAGCGAGTAAAGCGTATATTACGTGAATAAAAAAACGCACGTCGCACAACTACATATATATTAATTACTTATATATAAAAAAAAAAATTATGGCGAGTTGTTTCATTTGAATATTTTTTTAAAATAAAATCTCGAAGTTGGAAAATACATTGTTGAGATTCTGGAATGGTAAATTAACGGATGAATATTTCGGATGATCTCATCAATCCGTTAATTTAACGTAAACTAGTAGAAATCACAAGTGTTTGCTGATGTTCGCTCCGTAAATAAAACGTTTTTGCTTAAAATATTCTAAAGATTTGCACAAAAACGCCGTATTGCTGCTACGAAGTTTTTGCTGAATGTAACGTTTCTTGGCCTCAAGTAAGTTGGCTGTAACTGTACTATGCGAGCTTGTTGCATTAATTGAAAACAGGAAGTTCTCCCCACCCCTTCGATAACATCGCCTCACTTGCTTGAAATATCTTCGTGATGTGAATGAAACCGCATGTACAGAAGTTTATTCATTTAAGAGAAAATACGTAGCAAATGGTTTGTAATTGTTCGAGTGTATAAATTGCTACTTACTTGCAATCATGATTGTTTCAGTTAAATTATAAATTGAATGTGACCTTTTTTAAAAATCGTTACCAAGTTTTCAACGTAATTCTGAGTTAACAAGTTAAGAATAACAAAGCAACATTATTAACCATTTAAATGGAAAAGAAGATTTTTTTATGAAACCTGCCTCTTAAAAAATATCAATAAATGAACCTTAATGATGTTTCGTTAATGGAGTCAACGATTGCTTTAAGTTCAAGAAAGTGCAATCTACGCCTACGTGTATTTAATTGTGTGCCCGCGCAGGCTCCCGCGTCGATACACTGCAAATTGATAGCTTTTATTACTTGACACACCGTTTTATTAGCAGTAAAATGGAGTTGAATCAGATGGTGGTCTGCCTTTTTTTTATTTTTGCGGTTTTAACCATCGTTCATCGGCTTTTTTTGTAAATTATACCGATTTTAAGTTGAAGATTACAACCATTACCTCTTAAATAAAACTGAGTCATTTTTAATACTTATAAGTATTTTATAATAATATTTTTACAAATTATGTTTTTTGTTTAAATAAATGAATAATGAAATCCTATATGGATAAGGTTAAGTTTTACCTAAATTATTTTCAGAAAAGTAGTTAAGTTTTAATTTTGTAAATAATGACGACTTTGAAACTTAGATTTAAAACCATCATTATATTATTTATTCATATTAATAGGCACCGTAAAAAAACAGAACCGAAATTTTAAAAAAAGAATGTTTTTATATGGCAATATTAAAATAACACCAATAATGTCAATAAATCGGCTAAGGCCATATTGGTGCGAACGATAGTACACTAATCAGAATGGTGATGGGCTGCAGTGTCACCATATCCTTTTTGTTTTGTTTTGGCGGGAATAACCGTACCTGAACGCACACCCCGTCGTCCGGGGAGACAACGGGGTAGTGTGGGGCCTTCACCCACTAAAATAACCCGCCGTGCGCCTTCACCCGCCCTTACAAGGCGGATCACGGTTGCTCCGTGGTCCAGCCGGCAGCCCCATCGGGCACTCACTCTGTGCGACGCCCCGCGCACTTGGGCATCGCATCTTCGCGGTTGGCTATTTCAGCGGACGGTGTGCAACCCCCGGCTATACCGTCCGCAGCCTCGGCTAGGGCGGCATTAGGCGCATGTGAGCGCGCCTGCGTCGCTCCGTGCGCCGGCGGCGAATTGGGTCCGAGAGAAGTGAGTCAGTGTCACCATATCCTGCCACAACATACTGCGCTAGCCAATCCACCTGTCAATAGTGTCGAGTATTGGCAAACCCCCACATAGATGATGGGATTCAGCGTACCTACTACGTTTAGCAGTGGAAATCCAACGGCTAATGCAGTAGTAGTAGTAGCAGACGTAGTTTTATCATTAATTCTTTTTAAAGCATATATTTTAGTAATATAATTAGAAATAAATTATCAGCGTCACCATACCTTACCGCAACACTGCGCTCGCCAACCCGCCGGCTAAGTGTGGCGATTATTGTTAAACCCCCGCAAAATGACCATCAATAGAGAACCCAGGCCCTCGGTCCTCGGCGGCTTTACTATTCCTGCCTAGAAAAACGGTTTAGGTCTAAGTTCTGCACTGGACATCCAGTGGCTGATATGATGATATTTTTGTAGTTGATGAATGTTTATTTACGGATACCATAATTATCATAATTTTTAAAACTTCTGGCGCTTTTTCGAGTTCTTTTTTTAAGTGTCAGAATATAATTGCTGTTGTCATTTTTAGTTCATTAAATAATAGATGTTTGCAATATCTTCAAGAAACAAAGGCGAGGCGAGCGATGTTGGGCACGCGACTACCAGTCCGTTACATAAGCATCTTGTAAAGCCTTTCACAAGAAGCCGCTGCAATTTCCTCGTTTAACTTTTTTTTTTAGTTATAGACGTCCATCATTTAGTTATAGTACACAACATTTGCAAAGCTCAAATTCAATTTAAATTCTTAATTTGCTTAACCAACATTGGAGCATAATGGCGGATTAAGGTTCTAATACCTCTCCATCAGATGAAGAGGTGTTTGCATTTTATAGTATAGTACAGTTGTATATTTCATCCCTAACTTACTTGATATTAATTTTTGATGTGACACACATTAAAAAGAAATCCCTCACTTATAGTAATGAATGTAATAATAAAAAATAATAAAAAAACAATTAGTGTCAAAACTTTTCATTTCTGGGTTCAGGTACCTATCGTGTCTAAATGTTTGACAATAATTAATTATTATATTATGTTTTTCAATGCCATTGTTTTATTATTTATGTAGGTAAGTACTTCCGTTACTTTAACAATACAACTCTCCAATTTCACCCGACTTTCGCCGATTCTGCATTCTTATTCGTGTCACGACTGCGCTTTCTGACTGCAAAACAACGATATTATTAAATCGGTTGTTGGCAATTGTATTTTTGAAATTCTCGATTCGGTTTTCTGCAAACCGGTGTAGCAACGGAAAGTCGAGTTCCATGGTGCATGATTTCGTGTGCAGTGGATGACATCGTCGCAGCGAGCAAAGTGCAGGTCACCACGCCTCAGTGGTCGCATGAATGAGCATCGCAAGCCCCGCGCGCCGCCGCCCCCCACTCGGTTGTGAATGAAGTCCCCACCGGCGCGTGCCTCGCCGCTCACGCTCAGTCGCAACGAGCACCGCTTCGCTACGCGAGCGCATGTTCCTATTTTGAATTTTGACGGATCGAAATTCGAATACGCGAGTATTTGTGTTGTAGTTTTTTTTTACAATTAAGGAGAATACCGGCCAGTACGTTATCTTTGCTGATCAGAGGGCGTACAGTAGGTACGCATTAACCGGCTTTCGGGAAAGTCATCACTCGACTTATTAGGTGAGTAATTAAAAGCGAATTATCTGTCTATAGCGAAAGCTAGTCTATTATATCTAGTTTGGTGACACGTAGGCTAGGTTCAATGAAAAATACGCCAGTGGGCTGTACAGTAGGTGGGTGCCCACGTAATTACGAATATGGTCCATGTAGTACGCCGTCAATTCTTCTTCGATATCGGGCACGTTTTATTTGGATGATAACCGTAGGTGTCAGTAGGTAATACTTTCTAAAACATTTGTTAAGCTGGTACAATTACTTAATTCGTTCGACTAACCATAAAACTCTATTTATATAGCTACTATATGATCTCATGTGGTCCTAAAACAAGTTACTCGCGGATTCTCGCATAATAGGCTAATTTACATCGCAGCTTTGCCTCTGACGTGTTTAATGTTTAGAGTTTTATTGACGTTCAAAAGGAGACTTTTCGTATTATTACTTACATGTTACGAGTTTTGTAAAATGCAAAGGCATAAGTTAAAAAATTTAAGACTTTCATTTCATGATTACTTTCATGTAATATTAGTTAATTAATCCGAAAACATGATTAACAAATTGAAATTGGATATTAATGTAATAATACACATCACCATACAACGTAATAAAAAATTAGATTCATAACCAGTATAATTTACGATTCCATGTCACTATAAAAATGTCTCTGTTAAAAAGGCGATGGATGGGAAAACTTGTTGATCGTTCACAAACTTCTAAAACTGGACAGATGCTTTACGTTTATTAAAAAAAAAAGAAACCTAAAAGAAGACGAGGCGCCGCCCGATACAATGGACCATTTAAAAGGCGCTAACGGACTACCTGCGAACGATTCGCAAGTTTTTCATGCAACGATTGCCTTTGAAATTGATGATACCACTATTGTTTGCATACCGATCACATTGTGGTGTGACACCCCATTAAACGCGGTTTGTCTAGTTATAGCCGTGGGTTGGTTTTATGTAAAACGAAACTCAATTTATTATATACTATACCGATTTGGTTCTTTCAATCTCGTTCCAATAGTCGATCGACGTTTGTTGTTCCTAGAGTGTTTTTGTTATAAACTTCTAGTTTCACTGGATCATGACACGATTGAGTTATTATACCTTTAAAAAACAACATAATAAATTTATTGTTCGAACACTGATCTGAAATTGTTACACAATTATACAGTAAGATTACAATACAGTAGAGTAGACGCTCCTTAATAGGTGCTTATAAAATAGATAAATAGATTACACTTAATTGTACACTGCTTTCGAAGGGATTTAATGAAAGAAATAAATTAAATATACCAATATAATTGCTAAGTAGCGATTAATTTTTATTAATGTATTATTAGAAGATGTTATACTTATTTAGTCATATTATTAAAGTACGTTTTAAAGTATATAATATTTGATATTTATAAAGTGTATAAAATATAATTATTAATATTGTATGTTCATGTGGAATTAATTTACAAATAGAAGTTAAATTTAAAAATTACATCTTAATTGTTTGATATAAGAATAACTAATAGGTACTTAATTGAAGAGGTTTTGGCTCTTGGAAGGTTAAATGTAGTAAATATATTAAATAATTGTAAATTGCATTTACGGGAATACCTGGAAAATATTATAAGTATCTATAGAATAAAACATTATGAAAAGGCCGGCTTAGGGCTATTGACTTAGGTACACTAGGATAATTTTATTTTAATTTCGTAAAATTAAATTTAATATACATTGCCTCTTATTGTTGCTTTAACAAAATTACGTTTCTTATGGTAAAATTTGTAACCTTTTTTATTTTCTTCGTATCAATTGTATAATAAAAAAGATATGATAGCTTATGGTTCAACGTAATTTTTTTAAAGAATATAAAAATTTTAATTAAAATAAAATAGTTTTGATATATTTTTAATAAAATCTACAAAATACAAAACTATGGATTTTAAATTTAAAAAATGCGTTTTCAAAAATGCAACCGTTAATAAAATAAAAAGTCGTCTAAACTTTCTTAGGAAATCGACGAGTTAGCTCACGTTAAATCGTAAAGTCGACGCACGTCCGGCCATAGGGTTAATAAAATTGCCATCCATCATGGCGGGCCACCGGCGGATATTAAATTGACACGCCTAACTCCAACACTCCATCTCATTCCATTATTACGGTATTACTTTATTACTCCGACTACTTTAGCCACTCGCTTTTTACACAATGATTATTTACGAGTATACGCAAGTGAAAGAAATATATTGGAATATCAAACCAATATCTATTGCATTTTATCTGCTTGATAAATAATTTTGTTACATTGTTTTTGCACATAAATGGCGCCATGAGGAATTTATTATTAGCTTTATAGGTAATAAAATTTTGCTGTTGATGTCCTGTGAGGTCCGACTATTGTTTGCAATAATATAAATTGGTTATAACTGTTAATTGATAATACAACGCTTGTGTCATGACACTAAACTGCGGGCTCTGAAGTGTAACACTAGTAGGCACTAATTTATAATTTCAACATGGATGTAATGACGTGATTTGGATCATATTTCTAAAATTCTTCTTGAATTTTGTGGTAAAGCTACCGTATCATTCGGAATGTAGATTCTGCTGAGAAAAATATTAAAAACATTGAAATAAATGTGAATTTTCAAAAGTGGACAGTTACATGGACTTCTTAAAAAAATATATATATATATATAAGTATTAAGATAGCATATCGGATGACTGTAACTTGATCCATTACCAAATACGATTTCTTTAATAAATAAACATTGTATTAAATTAAAACAAGAGGTCGGTATACCGCAAACGAGTTAGGGGGTGTCCATAAATTACGTGAGACAATTTTGGCTATTTTTTGTCCTCCCCTCCCCCCTTGGTGAGATTTCGTGAGACTTGCTCGACCCCCTCCTCCCTACCCTAATCTCACGTGAGATTGTTCATGGACAAATATAATCGATTTTTATTAAGTGCATACGAAAAAAAAAGTCATTGCGACCCCTACCTATGTTTCCACCTCCAGGCTATACATAATCCTAAAAAAGGTCATTACCTACATGAAAACTATTTCAGATTTTTAATGCCGGAAAAAAAATACGTGATATTTGCCGAGACCACCCTCACCCCACGGGAGATTCTGTGAGATTTCGCTCGACAACGCCTCACGTTATTTACGGTTGTCCCTTAAAACTTATTCTTGTACAAACTAAAATCCATCACAATAAAGCAGCCACCAGAAGTCTATATATTTAAATGTTTATAAATTATTTCAAAGTGTCCATATATTACGAAATTACGTAAGAAAACCTTAAACGAGTTGGGAGGCCACCTGAGCAAAAACGATGAAAGTTTTATTCAGCAGTTAATTCAACAGTGACATTTGTATTAATCAATTTATAGGTACTTTGTATGTAACGAGCTGCGAGGTCTACAAAATGACTTGTTCTTTTATATCGAAAAAAAAAAAGTTAAAAAAGTTTAGGTATTATTCATATGTTTTGCTTCTATAAACTAGAGTACCCGGATGACCGAGCTTTGCTCGGTTAAATTATATTTAGATACATTACATATTGATGAAACATAAATAATATTTTCGATCTTACCGACATAAAAGTAAAATAATAGGAACTGGTTATTAAAATAAAAAATAAAAAGAGCTCTTAATTCAAAAAAAAAAAAATGAAAAAAAGATTGGTCTGTAGAATCCTGGATTCGAACTCAGGTTTTCTGGTTTCGAATCCGCCCGATTCCTATCTGCGCTAATAAAAGCTTGTCAATGACAGCGAAATTTACCTTCGTATTCTAATGGTATTTTTTAATTGTGTAAAAAATGGGATAAAACAACATTTTCTGAAAATAAATCCTAGCTAGATCGATTTATCGCCCCCGAAACCCCCTGCATACTAAATTTCATGAAAATCGTTGGAGCCGTTTCCGAGATTCCTATTATATATATATATATATATACAAGAATTGCTCGTTTAAAGATATAAGATAAAATAAATGATGAAATAGGTGATTTAAATGAGTAGTGTGATAATGATTTGATTTTGATGGCAACACTTAAATACATAGAAACAAAATAGACTGAATTATTGATCCAAAATAATCTTATTTTGTGTTGATAATGATAATAACTCCCTATAACGTATTTTAAAAACAAATTTTTTCTCCTTACTTATACAATAATAAATTCACATCACAGTGTATTTTGTCTTATTATAAATAAAGTACATAATAAAATTACACAAACCAAAGTGCTATTAAGTCAATCAAGATGTATAAAAAGTAATTAATGAAATAAACGCATCAGGAGCGCGGCACAGTGGACGCGGTGTCGAGTATCGAGGGCGTGTCGATTTAATTTCCGTCGACGGACAGTCCGACAGTTGATAGTAGCTGTAGTGATGATGTGCTATATATTATTATTATTATTATGCCACGCTTATCTAACAACCGTATCCAGAAAGAAATGAGGGCAATTGTCATCCAGTTTGAGAAAAGAATTAAGTACATATAGGTTTCAATAATTTTTTTTGGCATTCAAAAGTGTGTTTTTTAATAATAGTTATAATTGGAATAACTTAACGATAAATTCACACGCAAACCTCAATGATTTTTTCGATATACTGATTAATATTTTTCGAAGAAAAAGTTACCTGCTTACTAAACGAAATTATAGCATATATAGGCGGAGTCACACAACACCACAGACCTTCAAGACTAAATGTCGAAATTAACAGCCGATACCTACGTAATGGTAATAATTAGCCACTTGCATGCATCATCGTTTTGGTTCTGAAATCTACGAAAATATTTATCAATAAATTTTATTTTATAGTTATGACTATCAAACGATCGGGTGAGTCATCTGATGTTGAGTGGTCATGCCATTCATAGACTTAAACATAAATATGAGCTGATGAATGGAACTACGAAAGAGAAAAAAGAAAAAAAGTGTAGATTTAAGGTTCCTGTCTCTCATAAACCGTAGGAAGCGCTACTTTGATATTTTATGCCGATTTGCTATGAGATTTTTGGTATCGGTGGGACCAGCGATAAGTGAGAAGAACTTCTACAATTAAATGTAGCCTATAATGTGCATAGTAGCTGGCATAAATATATTTTTAGGATGTCGTACCTATAACTTTCTCTGTGGAGAACTCAGTCTAATTTATAAAAAACTGGATTATTTTTTTCGACATTTTTTAGCTCAGCTAGTTTCAAAGGTACAGAATCCTTCGCTTTGGTTACCGACACGCGCTTGGCTGATGTATTTAATTTTAAGATTACTTTTATCTACCTAAAACGAAAAATAGTCTTAATATTGTCCTTATAATCAAACTGCATTCGGACAATGTTACAAGCTCTGTATTAATAAAAATCTTATCTATAAAGGAAGCCGTTTCGAAAATGACATCGTTTCTCTGTACAAGGTACATTAGTGATGTTTTAATTGAGATCTCTGTATCCGCTTTTAATTTTATTATAATAATTTTTCCAATAATTACCTTCTAGATAACTTTATTACGTACCTCCGGTTGAATATGGACTGCCTTTTCCGAAGATGTAATAGTTTTATAAATGACATAGATTTATTTTTAAACGATATAGAAATTATATTAAATAATGTTATACAATAATAAAGTGGTTATTTTAAGAAAGTTTATAAAATAATTGTAATAATAAACATAATCATAAGGATGTGAAAAATAACACACATTCTAGTATCTAGTCGATACTTATTACGGTTCCAAAATAAAGTCCCTGTGATTAATAGACGGACGGACAGTACTTGAAGTAATAGTTTTGGCAACCCTAAAATTATTATTTTCTGTAGCAGCGTTTGCTTGCGATAAAAGAATAGTTTGCCGCTAAATCTAGATGGATGGAAATGTTTATGTAATCAGCCCGTAAACGTCCCACTACTGAGCAAAGGCCTCTTCAACATATTGAAGAAGGGTTATGTCATCTTAATAATTTTATGTTTGTTTCAGACGAATTCGTTGATCGCTATTAAATCTAACATCACATTTTTTTTTTATTGTTATTATGAAAACGTATGACAATATAACTGTCTCCAAAGTATAATTAACACGTTCCCGCCGGCATGTACCATTTGTGGTACATTGATGTCTGTCCCATTGGGCGGCTTGTACCATTTGTGGTTCATACGCAATTGTCTCATCGGGCGGCATGTACCACTAGTGGTACAAGGCAAGAAATCAATTTAATTTGCAGTTTTAGCTAACAAAAAGAAAAAATATGTTTGTAAATGAAATGAATTAAAACTAGCGGCTTAAATATATACATATATATTAGTAAGTGCTGTTCATTACATTTAAAAAAATTATATATTTTCATGAGTGTTCTTGAAACAAGGTAAGCACAAAGGTGGTTGATTTTCACAAACACCACAAAATGTTGTTACTCTCTCTTAGCTTTTTTGCAGCTATAGAAGCTATAAGAAGAACTATAGAAGTCGCCCCTATGATTCGCTTACCGACTTAAATCCTTAACAATAACTACTAAGGTCTTAAAGGTCCTAAATCGGACCTCTCGATGAAAAATCGGACTACTGGGCGCTAAATCGGTTCTATTTCGGACCACTGGGCTCTAAATCGGTTCTATGTCGGACATGAGGGAGCTATGTCGGCTTTAAATTTCGACTCGGGTAGTTAACCAGGCATAATCGACAGAAGCTCTCAATGAGCGATATGCGATAACGGTCACAACAGCGCCGCCCGATGAAACAGACTTGGATTTACAGAACCGCCAGATACCGAGGACAACAAATTCGACCGCCGGCGGGAACGTGTTAAATTATTTTGCATTAACAGTTTATAGAAAAATACCACACTCGCCTCAACCGTGCTGTTAAAAATATGCAAAAATGCCTATTTAATATTTACTCATCAAAATAAAATAAAAAATGTAAATATATTGCAGCATGGCAGATTAAACTGAAATTCTTCAGCATAGAAGAAGATGGACGTTAATATGTTGTTACATTATTTTATTATTTTATATGGAACTATTAATATTAGGCATCTCTTCTCAGCTTTTTTATGTTATATTGTAATATCGGAAACTGTTTGTGGTTAAGTAAAAATATTTTGTTTGTTATTTTAGATAATATTGTAATACCGTTTGTTTCCAAAATAAAGGAAAATAAATAAATAAATTACAGCGCCGTTATGTAGGTATAAAACCTAATCTAATAAATTCATATATAGTATTTGTGTAAAATACTTAGTTAAAATAAAAAATACCAAATAACCCTCTCACTCCGTAACTATTTTCAAATGAGCCAGTTAAAAATTTGATTTGAATAATTCCCCTATTTAGAGTCAATGAATATTATCTCAGCTATATAAAGATAAAGATAAACTGATGATCTATGTGCCGTAATAGTTAATGTGCATATTCAGAGTATGATCTTCATTGATACGGAGATGACTTTTGATTTCTCAATTCCGTCACTAAATAATGATTAAAGCGTAACCAACGAAAATACGTACCTACATACATACATATAAGAAATGTAGTAAACTATTTTTCATGACTTAACTATACAGAAACTATATTAATATTATCAGGTCAAATCAATTTTGAAAAATATTCTTAGTTATTTGCGATAAATGTTGCATTTATCAGTGATGGAACTGCGGTTCCACTCGCAATCAACTTGATGAGATAAAATTGTTACTTCTAGACAATATTTCTTTCTAATTGTAAGATAACTATTAAATCAGATTATTAATTTTAGAGCTGATAAAAACAAAAAAATAAAACAAATTAATATTTTTCTTTCATCATCATCATATCAGCCGTTGGATGTCCACTGTTGAACGTAGGCCTCCCCCATCGACCTCCAGAGCGACCGGTTGAAAGCAGCCTCCATTCAACGGCTTCCGGCGACTTTCCTCAAGTCGTCTGTCCAGCTCGTGGATATTTTTCGTCAATATTTTTCTTCATATTATTAATAATATAAGCATATAGAATCTCTTCGGCTGGTACTCGTAAAACGTTCTACCGAAATAGCTAATTCTAATATTAATAATAACTAGTTCTAATATTAATAAATGTTTGTCTGTATGTATGTCCGGGATAAACTCAAATAGTACTGCATGGATTTACTTCGGCAAAAATATTATTAAGAAGTCGGGTCAACATATAGGCTACATATTATCACGCTATCACCTACGGGGAACGAACCTTTATTTCTTCAACGCATTCTGTAACAACGTGTAATCTAATAGCGTTCACGCAGACGACGTGGCGGGCAGCAGCTAGTTTTAAATACATTTACAGTAACTCGGCAACGGGTACACTATAATGGATATTAAGTATTTTTAATATCGAGCCAAATACGCCGAAATAACACTTTCCTTTTATAAGTCCCTATGTCTTATAGGTATATCATCTCTTTTGTTTTTCACTTTATTTAATTTTTATTACCTGTAGTTATAGCGATTAGACATACATAGATTTTCCGTTAAAATTTCTAGTATTTGCTATTACGGTTCTAAAAGTCTATGGCACTGTGACAAACGAGTGTTTCATATCCAAGGGGTTTGGATATAGATTGGATATAGATTCATCATTCATTTGCGTGAATGTAGTCTTGTAAATGATCTAAGTCTATAAGTGCATACAGAATATTATGAACTGAACTGAATAACCCTGTCAACGTCCCACTACTGGGTAAAGTCCTCCTCTACATATTAGAGAAGGGTTGGTGCCTAATCCACCGTGCTGCTCCACTGCGGGTATATTTTTCTTAGCATAAGTAACGATCGCTATCAGATGTATGTGATAACAACTGGGATCGATGGCTTTACGTGTTATCCGAGTCACGGTGGGGAGACGATAATCAAAACAAATATCTAGCCGGAGCGGGACTCGAATCCACGACTGCCGGTGTTGAGGTGACTATTTGCACCACTGCATCAGAGCTGTTGTCAGTAGACAGTAGTTGTTGGAATTATTATATTTCATAACTTTTCTTATGTGACTGCAACCATTGTGTTACGTTATCTCTTACCATATAGGTTAATTGATTAAAGCAATTATCATGCAATGTACGTTGCGTTAAGCATACATCATATTGACAATTAAGCAGCGAAATCGTTATTCTGTCAAGTTGCATAATTCCGTTGCATTGTCTGTCAAGTTCCAGTTATTCGCTCCGTAACTCTGTTGGATACTAGCGTTATTTGTCTTTAATGAGTATTTTTCTTCATTAATGTCATGTTTTCTTTATTAAAACTATCACGTATGGGGAAAGAAATATGGGAACTCTTCCCACGACGTCATACCGAGAAACATGGCGGGTGGGACCCCGCTGTTTCGATTGACTCTTACGAGATGTCTAATTGCGTTTCGACTTCGTTAAGAGATTTCTTATCTAAAAGATTCCTTTTTATTGGAATGATTTGTCTTAAGTTTCCAAATACCTGAGTCTGGTCTTGATTGAATTAAAGATCCATTTAAGTTTCATTATACTTGCGGTTTTGCGACTTTGGTGCCTACTGTGTTAATTGTTACTGATTTATGAAATGAATTCAGAAAACTTTTTGTTATTCTTGGATTTCTTTCTTCTGTGTATTTAAAAGATACGAACTTACATATATCGTACTTACATATTTATATTTTGTTTTCTGATTTATTAAAAGCTTACTTGCTTTAATTTTTATACATTTTTAAATAGAAGCACATGTTTAAAAGCTCGTAAGTGTATGAAAAGAGTATTTTTAGATATGTCGAGATATCTAAACGATATTGTTATATAACGAAAGTAGACAACCGAGTCAGTAGAGATTAGAAAATGTCTCTATAATCGTTTAATTATGGCTGCTTCATTAGCGTTACTGTTTATCATTATACAGAATTTATTCATTAAAAAATAAACTTTGTACTAACTAAACTAAAATTGTAAATAATAAACGATAACGTTAGAAAACTATTATACATATAATTAAGTAAAACATTGCTATTAATTTGATCACATTTTTGACAAAGCAAAGAAGAAAAAACTTTATTCCAAAAACATTTTATTTGTACCAATCTATTTCTAAATGTTTTTCAATATAATTTTACTGTATTTCAAAAGAGTTTCTTAACACTTTAGTATTGTTCAAAGGCGAAACACAGAGAGGAAACGATAAATTATCTTCGAAGTTTATAAGATCGGCCGGTTTGCGTCCGCGCACCGTCATACGCACCCTCTTTAAGGTTGTTTATACTTCATAATTATATCGGCCACTTCTGTTCTTATCTTCATTTAACTTGTTTTTATACCGACTTATATAAAGTATTTGATGAACATTTTACGTTTAATAACAATATAATTTTAGTTGTGTAAAATAACTGTTTATTAAAATGATTTAGGGTCTCTTTCACCGATAGCTGCTTAAGTTTATCTTGCACATAAGTTGCTGATAGGTTTTATTAGCAGGATATAATAAATTACAAGTTTTGGATTGCTGGTTGCGAATAGAAATATCTGACGGATAAACTGGAGTTGAATGGATAAAAAGGGTAATATACCATTAAAACTTATATCCGTTGGATACTTCGATCAATTAATTGATCGAAGGTTGGATACCGTTATATGTCAGATAGCTTTATCGGGGACCAGTGAAATAGGCCCTTAATGTTAGGTCGTTTTTATTGTCTATTCAAAAAAATTGTTTAGAGACACTAAAAATTTTAGTATTTGTTTCGATTTAAATTATATCTTTATTTATTCCTATTGATAAAATTAGTTTGGGACTTAAAATATCTATTCTATATATTATACTGTATGCACGTCTTCGATTACAATAAAACTTAGGACTGTCATAGTTTACACCTTTGGTCAAATTTATTCTTAAGGGAAATTAAAGTTTGTACTGTGAAAGTTTGTAAAATTTAATACCTATGTATCCACTAGTAGAACTCGTAAAAGAAATCGTCGATACGAGTCGTCTTAAATAAAATCTATAATATTACTGGAGAAAATAATTTTAACCGTGAGAAAGATACATCAGATTTCTAAGAGAACACCTTATCTGAATGCAAGAATTGCTCTATAACTATTTGCTTTACTAACCGTGACCAGTATTCAAATTTTTACAACTAACAAATAAGCGGAAGTCAGTACCGGAACAAAGGTACGGTTGATTTTTTAAGCTTATAGAATTTTGTCCCTTCCGGATCAGCCCCTAAACTGAGGTAGGGTGGGAATCATTCAAGCGAAAACGGAAGTAACATACGTTCGCCATACCGTCCCGTAATTGTTGGCACGGGCTTGCGTTTCCGGTCTTAAGAGGTATAAATAATAATCTGAGACTTTTAACAACGCTTAAGTTTTAACAAAATATGTTTTAACGTGATAAAGTTAGTTTGGTTTCACAGTAGATACAATTTTAGACCCCCATAATTGAGCAAACACATCACTCGTTAATAAGAGGCTTATTATATTTCATATCGAAGCGCGAAGTTCCTCCGTCAGCCTTAATGGTCGTCCCATTAAGACGTGTCCTTTGCTTATAAGAGCGTGATACGCATGTTGAATACAATTGCACCTATGTTTGCATGGCTATAATCTCAATGAAGCTATGAATGGACCAAGGACAGGAGATTATGCAATAACCGTTTGTGATTTGTATTGAAATATTGGCGTGTCTAAAATTGGTCCGGTCTCGTAAAACGGTTTAACGCTTTCAACCTTCGCCAAACATCTCGGATAAACTTTAAGATATTATATTTGTAAACCGTTTTATAGCAGGAAATGTATATTACGCTGCTTTAAATAGAATTTAGCATTTGATAAATTTACACGGAACTTGTGTACTAGTGTGAAGTTTTTATGTTAATAAATATATAATGGTCTGCTACTTTATTTATATATATAAAAAAAAAACAAACAAAAAAAAACTTTTAAGACAAAATTTGCCCTGGGTGCAGTAAATTTTCCCAAGACAATTTAGTGTGCACATAAAAAGATTAAGGAGGGTAAAGGTGCTAATGCTTGTGTGTACGTACATCCGGTCCATCGGTGTTCGTTAATTGGTCCGCGTAAAAGGGATATCGTGTAGCCGCTCATCCCTACCCGACTTCCTTTCTCGCGACATCGGCAACAGGTCGAGATCAAAACATGCGACGCTGGACAAAATATTTCTTAAATGCTTCGATATACAATTAAAAACGAAGATAACAACGTTTGCGGTGTTGCTTCTTTGATCTGTTATTACGATTATCGCAGATCAGAGTAAGATTATTTGTTTAAATGAATCCTTATTGTTATCAACGAATAATACAGGTAGTGTATGAAACACAGCTTTTTATTTAACACTAACGCCGAGTTGCACGAAACAAATTTTAAATTTAAGTGTTTATTAAACTAATTTAATCACAAGAATCGTGATTATCTGTTGCACGAAACCTACATCTGATTAAGTTAACAAAAAAATTTAGTTTAATTAAAGACCTATCTAACGGATAATTAATTCCAACAGCTTTAAATTAATCATGAGATCAACTAATTTTAAGATTAATTGCAACTTAACTAACGGAAAGTTAGCGACGGTTTCGTGCAACTCGCCGTAAACCTCCCAGAGCGGTCAAATGACCCATTTTGAGACTTTAATTAAAATTGTTAAATTCTAAATTTTCATTTTTCTTGAACTTATGCACGACTTTTTCTATAATATATAACTACTTAAGAAACCTGTAAACCTAAATAAACCTAAACAATTAAAACCTCTCTCGTTAAACCAATGAACAGTTAATCATCGCATCGTAAGTTTAAGTTATATTTTTTCTATTATTTATAATCGTTGTTGCAATCGTGCTACATACACCGCGATTGTTTGTTCAATATAATTGGCTAATCGGATTATATACCTACCTACAGTCGGTTACAAGCTATATATTTTTAAAATTCTTTCTATTTATGTCTTTAGTTCTGTTCTGCTTTTCTTAGTTTGTCAATATTGCTTATTATAATATTCTTTATTGCACTTTAAAACATTTTGATAATTCATGCTTACAGTTCTTTGGAAGTTGGCAAGGACGAACTTATCTCTAAAAGAGATACCAGTAACAGTCTACCCAGGGTGGTGACAGATGATGTTAACGCGGGGCACAGTAGTGCAAAAGAAGAAAAAAAAAATTAAAATATATTGTACGAGTATTAGACTAGTGCCGAAGCGTTCGTAGCATTTTCTGAAAAAATTTACCATAGTAATGTATATTTTTTACACCATTAGAAAATAGAGGTTTCAAAGAACAAAAACGGCACCGACTATTTTAAAAAAGCATATGTTTTGACGGGAGATTTTTCGATTGAAAATTAGGGTGGTTTTTCTATATCAAGTCAAAATAACGTGAATAAATAAATATTTTGAATCAAAAAAATTACAGTGTGTTTGGGACATAAAATGGTAAGTTTTCACTTAATTTCGTGAAACAAAAATTATTTTTTTAAAAGATAAATATAAAAAACCAAAAACTTGGTTATTTGAATTTTTCACATTAATTTTGAGGTTATGTGAAAAAAGTATTGATACAAAAATTGTAGATCTTTTTATTACCTACAACTTTGCCATTGAACTTTTTTCCATAGGACTTGTGGTTTTGCCAGAAATCGCGATAAACCATTTTTTACCCTTAAACGCCCCCTCCCTACCCCTTCCCGAACTCAGATCGCCCGTAATTTATTTTTTCCTACATTTTTGTTATATTCTCTTCCTTTTACAATCCGTTTCATTCTACTATTATTTTTTTTCGTTTCAAAACCTATCGGCACTGGTCTATATAGTATATACACTCAACATATCGTCATAGTCGTAGAATAGTGACGGATCTTACAAATTTAAAACTACAGGGTAGACACTTCAAACAACTATGTTGTTGTTGTTGTATGTTTTGTTGGTGTTTCGTTATAGTCGTAGAATAGCGAGGGGGGATCCCACAATTTCAAAACCACACAGGGCAGACATTTACAGGGCAGGGCAAATATACAACAACAACAATATAACTGTTTGAAACGTCTGCCCTGCAAAGTTTCAAATTAACAAGATCCTATGTACTACACTACTGTCACTATTCTACGACTATGACGATATATACGATAAAATAAATATATGCACCCATACATACATACATATACACATACATACATATTACATATATACTATATACATACATAATATATACTATACATACATAATATATACTATACATACATATATTTTATTACTTTATAGTTTTATATTTATAGTTTGGGAAGTATTTTATCTATCTTATTGACGACAATTGTTTTCGATATTTTTCAGATATATTTCATTTTTAATTAATATTACTTTTGGTAAGTTGGTCATCATCATTTCCTTTTAAAATTAGTCTTGCTTTAATGGTATTTTTTATATTATGAGTAATTTTCCTTGTTTCGGAACAAATTACTTTTTTTTTATTTTAATAAATGATCTTCCCACGTTATTGAAATTCACTAGCCATCGCGATACATATTCTTTTAGATTTATAAGTCTGAAGCTTCATGTTCCCATGACGAAGCTTCAGACTGTGACTGCATTCATTATTTCTACTTATTCGTATTTTATGGTCAGCGTACCGCGCCCCCGCTAACTACGTACGTATTACATCATCGTCATCAAAGCTTCTTTGAAATTGCTAATTCTTTTATATTCACATAAATCAAAGATACATTCCATCTCGATGCGTACAACCGAGCAAGGCGCATTATTATCTTGATATTTCCTCCGGCTATTTTCCTTAATTTTGCAATTGTAAACAATCTGCAACGTTATTTCACAGAAGCGTTTGTTATGTAGTAAGTTTGTTATGTAGAGCTTAATAGACGTTAGTCAATACATAAAATACAAATAAATAATTAGAAAATAATATTAAAATTTTACTACTCGTGAATTATTCTTTGTATTCTTTCGTTATGGTGTGAAATGAAAGTTAAAGCTTCATTAATTTAACAAGTTTAAAGTTTAGTGGTTAAAGTTAAAGTTTTTTTTTTACCAGGTGGATTATCTAATGCTAATTACCGGTGGGAGGGATGCGCTGTGCCGCTCTCCCTGCTGCATGGGTACCACCATCTTGCTTGTTTCTCCCCTGAAACAGCTTTGCTGTGTTTCGGAGAGAAAGGCAAGACAGGCAGTGTAATTACTGGCACCGAGACTTTAACGCCTTATGTCTCTGGATAGGCAACACATAAATGAGTTGCCTGGGCTAGTTCCAGGTAAACTAGTTTATGTTCATGGGCGACGTTAACCACTTACCATCAGGTGGAACGTCTGCCAGTTTGCCTATTCACTTAACATAAAAAAAATGCTAAGTACATCTTAATTCAGCTTTCGTTAATTAATAAAAAAGGTAGAAGATTAACTGAGAAAACGATTTGGTATGCAGCTGTCGTATCACGACTCGAGCTTGTGACTAGACGTGTGTCCATAATTATAAGGGCTCAGTAATCGTTGTATCTGATCTGATGTTTTATAATTACACAGAATTTACTGATATTAATGGTATAGTGGGAGCAATTATTTATGATTAATGTTTGATTCACTCTCTCGTATCGTCGGTTTCTTTGTCTTGCGATTAGATGGATTTATTTGTTGTTAAAATATTTGAATAACTAATTAAAGTTATTTGTTTTTTGGTGAAAACAACAAACTACTAATACATACTATAATATCTAGATGATATTTCTGTAATAGTATTAATTTGTTATTGTTTTAATAATCTGATTACAAGACAAAATGCTATCTACATATCAAAACTATAAAATGTTTCATAAGAAATTAAAAAAAAGAACATTCAGTTGAATTATAAATTAATGTAACGTATCTGTTTAGTCTCTAAATCTTCTATTTTTTTTTTTGACATTTGTCATTTTATGTTTTGGTGTAATCCTAAAATTTTTACGATAATAATCGAAGTTTACGTCTAGAATATGCTGTCGTAAAATGAGTTAATACAGGATAATAGGGGAACGACTCTATTATTTCATTTGTGTTCTTCTTTATTTAAATAATATTTTTTGATAAATAATCGCTTGTGGTAACATCTTTTGGCTGATGGCAACTAACTAATGGCAATGCAAGTTTTGATTCTAGAATAAAATAATTATAATGTCGATGATCGACCAATGTGAATTTGGTGATGTACGGAGATTTTGGCACAAATCGTATCGGATTAATAAATAATGGATCAACGATTGGAAAACAAGATAAATAATAGAAACGTCCCTCAGGACAACCTTGTAATAACGCTGATATTGAACTTGCCTTAGCGATTAAATCAAACCCAAGAGATCATCGGTGTTTATAGAAGGCTAATTGCTACGTCTGACGGTCGTCGATCTTATATGTCCTCTAAACACTTCATTTAATATACAAGTATAGGTGCGTCGATTTCAATATAACTAACTTGATACAAACAACTAGAAGGATCTAAACCAGTGTTTCCCAACATTTTTTAGGCCATGCCCCACCTTAACATTTCTAAATTTTTTATGCCCCCATGCATAATTTTTAACCTTTAAAATTGTTTTGTTCCCTTAAGAAATATAAATGATAAGTTTTAGGAAGAAATCACTATGAAATTGTAATCAAAACATCGTAAGTAAAATTTCAAAACATATAATGAAAAAAAAAACTGAAATTTATAGACGTAAGCTGTCAAAAACATAATAAACGGTTGGACAAGGTACAGCATTGCATTTAAATAACCCAAAGCGAAAGTGTTAAAGTCGTGTCGAGTCCATTTTTAAATTGCCCCCCTTAACCATCAAATTTCCCCCCAGTGGGGCGTGGGCCCCACGTTGGGAAACACTGATCTAAACTGTTTTAATATATGTATAGAAACGACATCAATTTGTTTACATAAATTCTCCACACAAAACATGTTTCATGGTACGTCTAAGACTATTTTTTTTTTAATATTAGAATGAATCTGATTGGAGGACTATCAGGCGATCTTAGTTAGCTACATCGTTTTATTTTCGATGTTTTTCGTCGTCTGGCCAACGGAAGTCATTATGCGTTTTCCGCCGTACGCTGTACTGCCCTGTTAAAATATATTCATTAAAACAGCGACCAAGAGTTTACTCAGGCGAGTTCTTTATTGCTAGAATTTGAACATATAATTTAACGATTTGCTTTTAAGGTTACTGATCTGGAAACATTTCCTTTTCTTCTTATCGTGGTCGGTTTATTTATTTTTTTCAATATTTTTAAAGAAATTTTTTTTCATTTTAAATCGATATTTACCGATGTTAAATATTTACAAAGAGATGTCGATTTAAATAAAGGATCGCGCGCGTGATGAAAATGCCGTAGGGATCTCGCAATCGCGGGGGCTCGTGACAAATATTGACATGGCAAACGTTTGCCGCGCTGTGCACGCTCATCTCTTGTGCCACTACGTGCGGCGTAGGAGGTTCAGATAAAAGTTGAACCGCCGAGATAACTACAATGTTTGCACATAACAAATCTTGTTTGCTCTTTTTATGTCTTGCGTATTACCGCACGGATCACTGCTCTGAGGATCCTCACGTTCTGTTTGTTTTGCTTGCCTTATGGTATTGTAGTGACGGCTGCGTCCATATTATAAGGAGGCAATACGTGTCGAGAGGACTGAATCAAGGATTGTTTTGTTTAGTCGTAGGTCCGCCAGGACCAGCTTCCGCTATGACTTTTTTTTTCTAATATTGTTTGTTTTATTTTGTTACCTTTTTTGTGGGCGAGTGCTTTTATGAAAAAAATAAAATAAAATAATAATATAAAAGACATCTTGTAACATTTGAACATTTATGAGTTAGGTACTCTATACTCCAAGTGGATAGTCGATACTGTATTATGTATAGCATGTTTGACCGAGGATATCTAGGTCTTGACCTGCAACACATGCGCGTTTGCAACATTAAGACGATCGAACGCTGGCAGCCCTGGAGATCTGTTTTGTCCTTTGAATATTAAGTGTCGTAATTGACTTAATGTTTGATTACGTTTTTATTCTTTCAGTACGTAGTAATACAGATGTGGGTTTAGGTATATAATTTGTATTAATTCTGTTATTCAAAATATTTTAATTTGTTTTGTATTTTTATTATAATACTTTAGTCCTCTCTTGTAAATTCTAGAGTAGAAAATTGTATGTGGTATGTGGATTTTATTTTTAATATTATTGTTAATTTAATTGTGTGAAGCAATGTATATAAAATTAAATGTAGTTTATAAATTTTCTGTTCGCTATTTACCCGAATATTATCTAAATAAGTAATAGCATAATTATATAGTTTTGCACAAACAACAACCCACAAACAATTCGACTGTCCCTACGTACAGTATCGAAACTGAAAATTTGCGATTTTTTTTTATTGCACTAAGAAATTGCTTTTTATATATGTTTTCATACAAAAAAAGAGAATAAGCTAAAAAATACATTTTAAACAATATTTTTTATGAGTATAATATCAATACTTAACAAATAAATGACAATTTTGTACACAAAATTAACTTAAAAGTGCTCTCCTGTAAAGTACCTTTTTTCAGTTTCGATAGTATACGTAGGGACAGTCGAATTTTGGAATTGTCTCAACATAAATTTAAAGTTTTTATTTAAAATAAAAAATAGATTAAGCGTATTATTCGGTGAAGGATTACTTAGTCGATAAAGATGTGTGGATTTAGCTGTATTTCATGCAAGATATTACAAATTTTGTACTAAAACACAGTTTAGGTATATATTATTTTCTAAAGAGTAACTGCGGAGTTTGTTGCCGATTCTTCTCTGCAGAATCTACATTCCGAATCTGTGGTAGCTTTACTTTTACAAAATAATAATCACTTTAAAGTTTAAATTTGTAAAATTACGATTCGAAGTTGCTTGCTATTGGAATGAAGTTGTTTTTGATTATGATTTTGAGTAATAATATAAACTCTTTTTTGTACACCGAGAATCTAATATTATAAATGTGAAATGTAAGTTTGTTGGTTACGCTTTCACGCGAAAACTACTTAACCGATCATCATGAAACTTTGTACACATATTCTTGGAGGTATTAGAAGTAACATAGGATACTTTTGCTTTTTTGGTCGCGATACTCGACATCAACGCGGGTGAAGCCGCGGGCAGAAGCTAGTAAGCAATATTACAAAACAAAAATAGGAAATAAGTACAAAAGGCGGCCTTATCGCTAAAGAGCGATCTTTTCCAGGCAACCTTAGGGCAGTGGAAATGGTATACCTATAGATAGATGGTATGTGCACAGTTTTATTAAAAAATAAAATAAAAATAGGTACAAAGAAAAATAAATGTAATAATCTAATAAATAGAAACATTTACGCATACAGATAGATTGGTACTTAGGCCGAGATGTGTTTTAACAATCAATAGAATTTCGTTCAGTGGTATCCACTGAAGCGGAGGAGAGACGAGGTGTGTGAAGTCTCGCCCTTATGCATGAAATTTTTATAGACATACATAAACGTAAGATAGATAAGAAATTAATATCATGATTCAATGTGACGAGAGGAAATAATTACATAACTAGATAATTATATAAAAATATGGATTACAATTGAAGGAAAATGAAGGAAAAGGAGTAATAATAGTATATATTAAATAATAAGAGAGTAAAAATATGTAAAAACGTAAAACACTATATATAATACTTAACGATTCTTCAATATTTACTTTCTATCGTCGTATAATAAATTTTGTAATTTATTTACCAAACCATTTAACATCCGTAAACAACTGTCCGTCAAGGCCAAGTTATATTTACGAGACGATTGTACGAGTAGCTACTTGCACTTCGCGCCACACTAGTTTATAAGCATTTATTAGGGCAAATTAGGACTGTAACTTTTAAACTGCGAACATATAATAAGGTCCTTCGTTACATAACCAGTGGAATTACTATTAGCCAGCGACTTTCGCGTCTCGTAACCCAGCGGAACTTTCTTATGTCGGCAAAACGCGTCGTGCAGTTAAAAGCGCTACGTGAACGCCGCATTGACGCTGATCAAGCGTTAGCAGAAACGCAACCACTCTATAAACATAAATATAATAGCGGAATAATATAGTAAAATCAAAACTAAACTTACTGAAATGCGAATAATATTATTTTAAAGTTGTATTTGCCAAAGTTTTAAATTGAGAAAAAAAAACGATTATCGATTTACTGTTGACCTTTCTCCCTCACGCCTTTGATGTATATTTTTATTTTATCAAGCTTAAAGTAGATAGCTATTGTTTTAAATTAAATTACCGATCAATTAGTTAAAGCTTTTCATTACATAATAAGCGTGGTCAGCTCAGTAAAGTACATTGCGTGTAAATCGCCAACGGAAATGAGTGCCAGTAATGAGGTTCGGATGTCGCTCACCTATTGTGCCTTGCGAATAGATATCGACTTCCTCAGTTCAGTTATTGGTAACACAGCACTATAATGAGGCATTGTTTGTGAGTCAGGAAGTCTTCAAGTCCGTACATCTTATTCTGATTTCAGAACGCAGATCCCTGCTGTGATCAGATTGCTAAATCTTAGGGTCATTGGTTCGACGGTATCGAGACCTCTAATAAATCAGGTCAATATCGTTTCACGGATCTCTGGTCGTAAATTAACCGATACAAAACTGTAAAATCATTGGTATTCTACTCTGTTGCAGTAAAATTTAAACTTCGTGCTTAAAGCGACAGTTGATCATAGATTGCGAGTTGACCCCGCTCACTTTCCTGTGTGACGACCGTTCTGGTGTAGTGGTGCAAGTAGTCGCCTCATTCGCGCACCGGCGATCGCGGGTTCGATTCCCGCTCGGGACAGATATTTTTATTTGTACAAATATTTATTTCCGGTCTGGGTATGTATGTCGTTGTGCGTCTCCCCACCGTGCCTCGGAGAGCACGTAAAGCTGTCGGTCCTGGTTGTTATCATAGACACCTGATAACGATCGTTAGTCATGGTAAGGAATTAAGGATACTATCCGCCAACCCACAGTGAAGCAGCGTAGTGCATTAAGCTCCAGCCCTTCTATATGGATAAGAGGCCTTCGCTCAGCAGTGGGTTGTTTACAAACCGATACAATACAGTACAGTATTTTACAGTATACAGTTTGTTACTACAAGTTTCACGTCGCATCTTCTATAGCTTTATGAAATCATAACATCACAATATTCTTTTAGTTCATTTCAATGATTAAACGAGACCTTTTTAGATTTAAAGATTAAGTTTGTGGTCCGTAATGCATTTCAAACTCTAAGCTTTAGCGTTAAACATGAATAATGTTGAAAATGAAAAACCAATAAAATATTGATTATTGGCTTTCTTAACAATTGAAAGAAAACTATTAAATGCAATAGATTATCTTAATGTAATCTGATTATATTTAATACGGTTAACTTTTATGACTTTATACTTAAAAATATGATTGGATTTTCAATTAATTTGCGTTTTTTGTAATTTTACGAGATTTATGTTATATGTATTTATAAATAAAATGGATATGTAGATGTTAATTTATATATGTATTGTAAATATTTAAAAGCTAGAAAAAAGGAGATGTATTCCCAGCCATTTGACTGTTTGCTAATGGAACAAGGACGTGTTCTAGAGGTAGAAAGCTGTATTCACATAAGCAAACAGAAAAGTCATCTTGCGGTTTTTATTGACAAAGAGAAGTAGTTAAAGGTTCTTGAGATTTGTGATGCAAATGTATGTGATAGATCTGGTAATAAATCAATAAATATGGAAGTTTCTGTATTTGCAAATGCAGAAAACGTTACAGAATAAAATTCATCATTAAAAAAAATTAATCTCTAGTAAACTCTAGTAATATTTAAACTTAAACTAATAGTTTCATAAATTTTTGTGTACTTGGAAAGAATAAATAGGTACTTAATATACAAAATATAAATCCAATGAACAGTAAACAACAGTATTACATCATTTAATACGCCCATATTTAGTATTGTCAAGAAGTTCATTAATTAAAATAAAAATATATACGTATATAAAAAATTAAATAGACATATCTAGTAAAAACATAAGCATTACGTCTAAAAAATATCACAAATATAAATATGTATATATTATGTAGAACATATTAAACGGGAACAACTTATAGACTTATTATAGAACCAGATGTTTTAAAACCAAACAGTTCATAATATCTCGAAGGCACGCGCAGGCACGTCTTAAATTGGGTTAGCGTGTTGTTATTCTTTCAAGGTCGAGTTATCGTCTGGTTTGGTCACATATTCTTAGTTGAGGTCACAAAGTCGAGAACACTGCACCTTTACAAATCGTTCTGTTGTCCATCTTTAATGCTTGTTTGAGTGGGCAGAGAAAATAGTCTGCTATTATTTTCACGTATACGTACCACTAAACCAGCTGGGTCTCAAAGTTAAAACAGTCAACTAATATCTTCGATCACTTAATGGTATTTTTAAAATCGTTAATTGGTTGACGTTATTATTAAAATTTCCATTAAAATTTTCCTACAATTTATAGTTCGTCGAGTAAAAACGAGAACTTTCTAAAGTCATATTGCAACGGAGAAATGTTTCATTTACATACTCGCTATGATTAACGTTATAAATCAAGTTTTAATATTAACGTCCTTGATATAGGTGGACTCGTTTAACTTCCTGTTACGCGGCGAATTGTATAAACAGAGCACGTCACTCATTCAGTCGCAATCAAAGGATTGTGAATGAGATGTTTACCGCGTATGTGATTGTAGTTATATGTATAATGCAAGAGCTATACGTTTCCTGTTGTGTTGCCACATTGTTTTATACAGCATAGTTTTTCCGGCGTTCATTAAAACTGTTTACAATTATATAATTGGATTTTGATACAAGTTATAAGAGCGTCGCGAGTGATGTGTGATATGTGTGTGAAATTTAAAGTGGATGTAATGGGATTATTTAACACTTGAAACTCTTAGGGAATCGAAGTCGTTAAGTGACATCTATAATATGTATCCATTGCTTCTCGCGGCTCAGCGCGAGTCCGAGACGGGTCGGCGGGCAGTCTCACCAAGGCCAGCGAGTTCGTTAGGGCCATTCATGGATGCCTGCCTCCTTCCCTCGCCCGTGGCGACAGGATACTCTTCGTTTCTGTGTCCTATACTGTACTTTCGATTTGTTTCTTTTTACCCGACTGCGACAGAAGGAGGGTTATGTTTTTCGAGTGTATGTATGTATGTATGTATGTATATATGTATGTATGTATGTATGTATGTATGTATGTATGTATGTCCATTTCTTTGGCACGCCCTACAGCCCAAACGGCTGGACGGTTTTTGACATATGAGGTGTCGTTGGATTTGTGTAAATTGTAGTAGTGACATAGGCTATATAAATTTTCAAAATGGCGCCCGCAAATGGCGGAATGAGGGGGGGGAGTTGATTTTTTTTCTTACTGTAGCAATATGGGTATCAAATGAAAGCTAGTAAATTGTTTTATTCTTTTAAGTTTATAATAAGAGTACTTTACGCAGTCGGGTTTTTTGATTTTTTAAATTATATTACTTGTTACAATCGAACTCTGAACAAAAAGAATTGAACGCCGTCGTAATTCACCGGATGCGCTAACGAGTGTTAAATTTTTTTAATCTTACCATTAGTTTAAATCTTTTATTTTATGACTTTTCATGATAGTATTGAAAAAAAAATATTATAACTTTTTTGTCGTTAGATTTACTGTTATAAACGTATTAAAATAAATTCTTCTGGATTTAATTACAATGTTTCTAAAAAACTAATTTATTACCAATAAAATAATAATAACGGAATTAATAAATTATAAAACTATCGGAAAGTACCCATACTACGTGACTTATTTTTTACAATTTTTTACGCCCCTCCGTCATCGGTGACCACCCGTACTATTTGCTAAGAACCCCCCCTCATCCTCAAAATTTTACGTAGTAAGTTATAAATATGTTTTTAAATGATTTTTTTCGTAAACAAAAAATTAAAAGTGTAGTCAGTAGAAGTAGTGGAAGTGTAATGTGTTGCCACCTTTGAGTTTAAAAAGCGCTAAACGCTGCGCGCTATAATTGAATATAGCTAGAAAAAGAGCGATGTTTCTTTAGAGGATATTAACTATGCAACGAAAACCTAAGAAACAATGACCAAGCGTGGTATTTTTGAAGCCAACGTTTGAACGGATCACGTAGTATGGGTTACGTTCCCTAAGTGTTTTTTTTTATATCAGAGACAAAAATTATCGCTTATGCAATTGAAGCTGGCTTAAACATCCCAAGCATGAGAAACGAAAAAGCATTTCAATCAATCGCAGACGCCGCGGCACAATTGGGACGCGCATTGTGAGCAATTCGTCATGATTTGCGTATGTAAATCAATGGAGTTTAGTTGTGCGAGCGTAACGGTATTTTCGTCGGTATACGGCAGGAAAGCGGATGCTATAAACACACTTTCAGCAAACCAAAACCAGCCTATGTTTTGGAAATGGCGAATTTTTCATTGATCGTTAATTCAAAATGTGCAATTTAATTAATTTTACGTATGAAATCCCCCTCGAATATAATTTCATTTAAATGCCGGACGTTGCCATGCATAATATTTGAAGATTTTCTCCCCAGATAATCCTTAGGGATCATTTGGAATATTAAAAACTATGATAAATGTGCGTCGATGCGTTCGTTAATATTAATTTAACTTATTATGTCTACGACAATAAAATTACTACACACACAAAAAAAAATACTAATAGAAAAATACATTTTTTATTAACAATTTTTAAAAACATGAAATTAGCGATATTAATATTAATTTTACAATTTCGTAATCGAATCTTTAGAAATCACATCAAAATTTAATAATGCTGATTACGAGTTACGTACAGAACGACATTGACAAATATGTTGTAAGAATTCTTCCTGTTGTCAAAACCAGTTTCTGTATAACATAGGTACATAACATTATAATGTGTTTTTTATTGGTTTGAAGAAGATTGATATTTTAATATAAATTAATAAAATTTTCGTGATGTTTAACGTTGTAAAGGCATTAAATCTTTTATTCCGTTAATGTTGTGTGTTTTTTTTTGTTTGTATTTCGTTTTGATAGTTATGTTCAGATATTAAAAATAACCTAATTTAAAAATATATATTTTTTTATATATATCGGAATACGCTACAAGGCGACTGCCGACTGCGTCGGTGTTAGTGTTTCCGTTTGCCTTGTGCCTGATTTAGGGCCAGTAAAATAAATGGCTTGCATGCAGGTCTTTCTGCTTTTTTTAGCAATGAATTAAATTATCTTGTAATTTACTATTTAATTAATTTTATATTTATATTCAGTTCACTTTATTATATATTGACTCATTTGGAATAATGGCTTCCAATAGTGCCAAAATAGTACGGATGAATTCGCCAATGTCACGTAGAATGCAGAAGACACGAAGGAGATTTGGTTCGGTCACTTTATTCTATTATATTCATATATTATATCAATCGACTGACCCGTTGGCGCAGTTTGCAGTGACCCTGTTTTCTGCTCCAAGGGTTGTGGGTTCGATTCCCGGCCCGAGTCTGGGTATAAAATATGTTTATTTATATATGTATTATTTATATGTAGGTATATTTATAAAAAAATGATGAAAGAATGATGTATATCAGTCGGTTGTTACCTAAAACACAGGCATTAAGTTACCTACCTTAGGAGCAGACGACCTTGTGTGTGTGTTAAACATATTTATTTATTTATTTATCAATACATTAATTTTATTTTAAATAGTTTAAATTAAGTCACCTGTCAGTCTAAATGCTGTCTAGCTACGTCTCGAGGTTTTACCCGCATAACTTCCCATTCTTTGGGAATTTCGGGAGCTAAAATTGTTTTATTCTAGTTCATCCGTCTTATATGAAGTTTTACCTAGATCCATTCAGCTGTTCTGGCATTATTGAGTATCAAATATCCATCCAAACTTTTATATTTATAATATTACTAGCAAACCCGGCGAACTCCGTTTCGCCACCAGATGGCTACGTTTTTTGTAAAACCATATTGGTTTGTAGTACATGCATCAGAGATGGCGCTGTATGTGAAAAATGATTTTCCCTGTTTTCCTGCTTTTCTGTTGAAAATTTTCCTATTTTTTTTTGCTATAAAGCTCACGGAGCCCGAGACCTTTCCAACGAATGCAAAACCGTGGAAATCGGTTCGTGCGTTCTGGAATTATAGCGTCAGGAAGGAAAACCCGACTTATTTTTATATATAAGATTAAGATATAAACGGTAAATTTAAATAGTTTAAATGAAGTCACCTGTCAGTCTCAATGTAACAATTGGTCAAACGCCTACAAATTACACTCACCGGCACGGAAACTTGGCCAAGTATAAAATTTGTGATAACTTCAGTTTTTTTCAGTTTACACTACAAATTTAGGCCAATTTTGATCGTTGTTCATCCAATTAACGTCTTTAATCATTTTTAAGCATAAATAATGTTCTTTTTAAGTTTATAATGAAGTTTAAGCACAAAATCACATTTACACAAAATTAAACACTGCAGTTTTGAGCACTAGTAATTAAAAACTGTTTGATCTTTGGTAAACTTTTTAACTTTTTAATATCGCGTGTTTCCTCCTCTAGCCCTTATGACCGCCTGCATTCGATCTGGCATGCTTTGGATGACATTTTTGATGTCCAATTGCGATAAGTCGCGCCATGCAGTCAGTGCGGCATCTCGAAGCTGGCTAAGAGTTTGTGGTGGGTTCGATGCTGTTTTAATTGTCCTTTTTAGCTTATCCCAAATATGCTCTATTGGATTTAAGTCGGGGCTGCGAGCTGGCCACTGCAATTTTTGAATACCAACCTCTTGAAGGTACTCATTTACGATATGAGCGACGTGTGGACGTGCATTATCATGCATTAAAATGAATTGATCATATCCAATAAACCCTCCAAAGGGTACAACATGTTCTTGAAGGATATCCTAGATATATCGTGTTGCAGTTAGAGCGTTATTGACGATGACCAATTCTGTACGTGCATCAGAACTAACGCCACCCCATATCATTATAGAGCCTCCACCAAAACTCACTGTTGGAGTGGTAGTAATCGCCAGATATCGTTCACCTTTCCTTCTCCACACACGTTGTCGACCATCAGGTGCATTTAAAGCGATCCTGCACTCGTCCGTAAACAAAACTCTTGCCCATTGTTCATGAGACCAGTTAGCATGTTCACGGGCAAATTGAAGTCGAGCTGCTCTATGCTGTGGGAGGAGCTGTGGGCCACGGGCTGGTCTTCTCGCTCTTAAATTAACTTCCTCCATACGTCTTCTCACCGTACGCTCACTAACATTTACATTCCTAGAGATTTGAAGCCGCTGCTGGATCTCGACCGCAGTAAGGAAGCGATTTCTTAAAGTCTCTAACACGATAAAGCGGTCGTCACGAGCTGACGTGCAACGTACACCACCACTACCTGGTCTGCGTGTACAGAGGCCAGTCTGTTGGTACCGTTTTAATGCATATTGCATTGAAGAACGTGGTACGTTAAGGATAGTAGCCACTTCACGATGGGTCATCCCTTGTTCCACTAATGACACTGCTTGTGCTATCTGACTTGGTGACAAAGGCATTTTTATGGATCCTTAGGCGCCTTTAGATGTTTATTTATCACAATAAAACCAAAGAACTTCGGCAACTTAACACTTACAAATTCCACAACACAATTCAAAATGTAGAGTTCGTCGGATAAATGACACAATTCAACTAAACTTCAGAACCCAAACCATAATGCACTTCAACTTAGTTAATTACCCTCTTAGGATTAACGTAAACATTATTTCTACCCACTTATACAATAAAAACAAAGTTAGACACACTTAAAAAAATTTTATCGCATGTTATGAGTTTGGCCAAGATTCCGTGCCGGTGAGTGTATATCAATTTACATTTGAAGTATCGATGTAAATTATAAACAATACTAGTTCAGTTTCTGATTATTCGATTGTTACGGTTATATTTCCAATAGTGTGTGGGAATGATAATTTTGCGTAAAACTTAGTCTCCGATATAGCGTTATTTACTTCCCGTTTAGTCATAAATATTATGTAAGTGCTATTGCTTCGTAATACATGAGAATTTCGTTTGAGATGTAACGATTTTCGACTCCAGCAACGTAGTTAAAACACTATCTATTAATAATAATTTCATTTATATATTTCTGTCGAGTGGCGTAAACTTTTATATAAGATTATGTACCTTATGATAAGGTACCTATGTCAAAAAAATTGAGCATGAGGTGTACATATATATACTTTTAGTATATATATGTACACCTTTTAGTATTAAGATGTGTATGTTATGTATGTGTATTATATTTGCGGTGAATTGAAAAGATCAAATGGCATTATGTCATCGAGTTACTAAACTTCCAAATACGTTATAATTATAAGATAATCACCAACTGTAATATAGAGGAGGTTCCTAATAAAATATTCGCTGCTATTTTGTCGATAACAACGATGTGTTACTCTGTTCTATTTATAGGATATTTACAAATACGCAATTAATAGCACTTACAATAATTTAAAAAATCAATTAGTAAAACAATATCGCATAACTATTGGACAGTCAATATTGTATTCATAACGACCATTAATAGGTACATAAATAAGTAAATAGTATGCTATTTTCTACTAAAACTATTTTTATCTTTTAGTTAAAGGTGGACTCATGTAGGACAAAAAGTAACTGTAAACATAAGTTGCTACGTATGCTGTTCCATCACCGCCTCCACCTTACAACCTACACTATGCTTTATACTTCACCCTACGCAAATAAAAAAAAACCCGTGGCTGGTGTCACAAAATATTGGGTAAGCGTAGGCCATAATAGGTGTATTAATTATTTACCTACATGTTGTTGACGAATTCCTTAAATGCTTTAATACGTTTGCTTTGCAATATCACACCCACTATATTGTTTATCAATTACGAAGGATCGATTGAATAAGATCAATAAGCAAAATGAGCGGTGGGCGATCGGTCGACGAACTGCGCGGGCGCTGCCGGTGGTGCGCTCTAATTCGATTTAATGACATTCTACCGTAGACAGACAACAATCCGATTCGCTGTCAACGATGTGTTGCCCAAGCGGTATTTATTATAATCAATGAATAATATTTACCAGGGCGATAAATTCGAGCCGTTTTCGACGTATGATCTTGTTTTACTAGATATCTGCTTTTATAAATTAATTTACCAATCATACTTAATATTAGGTATAAATGCGAAAGTAAGTTCGTTTGTTACGTTTTCACGCGAAAACTACGTAACCGATCATAATGAAACGTTGTGAGGTATTAGAAGTAACATAGAATACTTTTTTTTTGGTCGCGATAACCGACATCCACGCGGGCGAAGCCGTGGGCAGAAGCTAGTAAATTATATAATTGACAAAAATACACATACTTCTTTGAGGAGCTAATAAAATGTATTGGGACTTAGAGTGAGGCGAAAGACAATAAAATAGAATCTACATTATGTTTTGACTTCCCTTTCTGTCTTAACGTGACTTTTGTTCTACTGATAATATTACCTTTGCGGGCCGGATCTGCAAGGATGGGCCGTGTCACCTTGAATGCCGGATGCCAGTGCTCTGACGGAGGACCTATCGGTCGTCAATCGTGTGAACGTCTCGCCGTATATTATGGTCGTCTGTCTGTTAGTCTTTGTGACTGAGAGTCGTTTTTATTTTACGACCGTCGACGTCCGCTCTGCGAGACCTCGGCCAAGGTCAGCGTTTCTTATAAACTAATCGACTGCATCAAATTGAATTATAAATCGAATATTATTTAGCTAAATATGATCTATTAGGCGGCTAAAAGAAGCCGGTATGTGATGGAAGTATTTCATGGGAAAACGTCTCTCCGAAGTCCACAGCGGAAACAGAGTGGACGTGGGCGACACCTACGGTTTGCTTTAGTGACCACTCAAATGTACCATGTGACAAATTTAATATCATTGTCTATTTCTGTATACTCGGTATTCAAACGCTTGAATTTATCTTTTTGTTTGTTTCAGGTAAAGGTGGTCATTAGCTTCGTCACGACTTCTTCTCAGTCACTTCAACAAGCAGATATGTCCTAGTATCATTAATCATCTTATATTCTTTTACTTATTTTTATGTCTGATATTAATGATTCAACGACAAGCTGGCGCAGTATTCATAGCTATAGGCTGTTGCGCTAGCTGTCAGCGGTTCTTACTATTCCCGCACATTACAAGGTTTATATAGGCCATACAGGTGTTTGTCGTGGTCTGAGCGTGTCTTCTTGTCTTGTATGTATTTTCGGACTCTCAAAACAGGACTTTAACCTATTTTTGCTTGTGTGTGAGGTGTTTATATTTTTATTTGATTACAATATTAAAAATAATTGCTATATAACTTAACATTCTATAGTATTTTTTGTTTAATATTATAACATTTGTAACTAAATATTTCCGTACTCGCCAATCATATCGCGTCTCATGCAATTCAATTATATTTTAGTGGCAAGATGTATTAGGGCATTCGAATGATTGGCATTATCGGTGACGCTGACATAGTCCCTTCTACTCTCAAATTAAGGTTGCAAATCGTTTAAATTTCATAGTTCCCTTTGATGTAGAACGGGAATATCTACAAAGACGGATGTCCGGTGCCGGTCAGGATTTGTTTCACACGAGGCGGCTTCTCGAGCTGCCGGCAGATGAAGACGTATTAATTTTTCAATAAAGTATATTTAATTTAGTAATAATTTAAAGCCAATCAATCAAATAATGCCAGTCGTGAATTCATGTCAATATAAAAAATATAATAAAGGATGTAAATACGTAACAGGTTTTATACAGTATTTCTAGTAAAGCATTGATTTGAAACAGGAAAGGGAAATAACGGATGTCAAAAAATCTTTCATTTCATTCGAGATTAGTAAGCGGCGTACATTTCAAAGGGCTACCGTGTTTGTCCGTTGTTATATAAACATCATTTGTTAGTTCTCGTATGATTTAACTTTTTGTATAGTTTTTGCTACACGTCGGCTTTAATCGTATTACGTTGTGCATCCGGAAGTAACAAATTGGTTGAAAGCCGAACTATTTTGACAATGGAAAATATGAGCCGGATGGTCGAAAAAGATTTGTTAGTTTATATTTGCTTGAATATTAGTGCTACTTCTCGAAATCTTCTCGAAGTTCCTGTATTAAATAAATTTATATAGGTCCTCTGTATTATGTCATGATATCGTCGTATTAATAACGATCTGTTGCATTACTGTACATTTAGCATAGTTTCTTACTGTTCAAGATAATATTGCAAGTATTTTACTTACACACTGAGCAATTTTTGCGAATTATTTAAGTTCATGAACGGCTAACCTACACTTACCGTTAGCACAGTTGAGTCAGTATTTGGCGGAACACGGATACTTTGCATACAATGCCCATAGCTGCTTGCGCAACCGGTCAACGGGCCGGATGTGACGATATTATGTCGAATTGTGTGCCTAGATGTCTGGTCTATATCTCTAAAAATTTTGTTATTTCAACGAGGGTAAATCCTAAAGCTCGTTAAAGCGAATCGATAATTTGTTTTTAAAATTATCTTTTAAAACTTTTAAACGAAATAGAAAAATAAAGTATCCAAACTGGAATTTAATCTTAAACTATTTGAAATAATTCAAACCTATTTGAAGTTAGTCGCTTCGCAATTACATCAGTGTATAAACACAGGATACAGAACATATCCGGTTTAAGATGTTGAATAGTAATCTGGTATTATTACATTCTGAGGCTACTTATGGTAGCGAATGGACCGCCATGGATGGTGGTCAGCCAAGGTCGGTCTACAAACGTCCATGTAACAATTCAGACACGTGTCACTTGGACGTACTCCTCGGCTTCCGGCCGCTGACTATGTAAATTGGTGCCTCGCTGGAGTACGCTGTGGCAATACCGTCCTTGGAATTAAATCACGTTGATACACATAGCCACGTGAACCTTAAACATCGTGAACCAAAAACGTCGTGGAAAATGTATTAACATTAATTTTCAATCCATAAAACTTGTTATAGAGATAGACATAGGTACTCCACAAATAAATTGAATACATTACTATAATAGTATCCGAGTAAACTGTTTATAGCTTTCAACAAATTTATATGTATTTCAATTTAAAGGTAAAAATAAATTTGTAGGTTTAATTGCAAATTCAACGCTGGCCATGTTTCTAAAGTTTGTCAGTGATTGATAAATAGTGCCCGCATATCGCTCGACTCGAATAAAAGCGTACCGGCATGCATCGTATCGCGAACCTTTTGCATTGATATGTTTCTTTTTTTTACCGAACTGAATTGGAAATAATAATTCAAATCCATTGACATGTTAAACTGTCTTCATTTTTTTTCCTCGGATATGCCTTCAATGGTAATCCGTTTAAAGGTTAAAATTAATTTAAACGTGGTTTCATATTCATGACTCATACTTTAAGTATCAATCAATCAGCGATCGTGACAGATATCAAATTAAAAGTTACTCATGTTCATGCGACTTTTATAGCTTGTTTTATTTTCACGTCTCGAAAGCGATAAAAGACATTATAACGTCATATTACGTAGTACATTGACCCGCAAACATTTACATTAAATATCATGTCATTTGGATATTTAAAAAATATTTATTAATTCAAGCAATATTAATGATATAGTTTAGTCATACTGTTACTGTCTGTCATAACAAAACGTCCGGTTTGCGTGTAGTAAAATGTATTAAACTTGAGACATCCTACGCTCTGTTTTATAATCTTTTATGTATGTTCTTCTTCTGCAGTATATCAGCCATATGACTTACTTCCTACGAAGATATCAGAGAACACGACTCTGGTAACCCGAGTCCTTGTTTCGAGACCGTTACACGGAGGGTCGATGTTGATAGGTTTACGGACATTGCGTGCTCCACCTTTCGCATGTCCAATCATCATGTTACAACGGCAAATTGTGTTCGGAAATCGTGTTTGTAAATAAATGTATTTTTTATTATTAGGTCCTCTGTCCCAATATAGGCTCATCGATAATTAAATTATTACGGATATGATATGATATAAAACATATGAAAAATAGATTTAACTTTTTGTTTTCAATAATACTAGTTTGTTCATTGATCGTTTTGTTAGAGAAGTGGACGACTCACTATATAACTGCAATGAGGTTCATTAACAGCAGAAAAATAGAACAAATTAGACCTTGCATTGGTTGTGCTAAAATGAATAAATGCTGGGAAAGCTATCTCTAATTAACATGACCGACTGATAATGCTGCTTGTTTTTCTCACGATAGACACTGACAAACGGAAGTGAATTGCAAAAAGATAAATCAGTTCCCTTGCGTAGACAACGCGCGGACAAACAGCGGTACTTATCATGTGAGAATGCAACGCTCCACTTACTCGGTGCAGCTTATTCCGTTACCCGAGCCGCTTGGAATATGAAACTGTTAAACTTATTTCTGCTTCTTATCTCTGACTACTAAACGGCAAAACTATATGCAAGATATGTTACTTTGCATAAAAATTGCGCGTAATTGAGAAGTAAATATTATCGAAAAAATACCCTAAGGCTCACTGTAATTACCTGTATCATTTTGGCCACCCAACTATCTCGATATCGGCAGCGCCAGGTTTCAACTTTAATTTATAAAAGTTTAACCACTAAAACATGTTTCTTGTTTTTATTTTGTTTCAAGTTAATTGAGTTGATCGATTATTCGTTTGGGATTGTGCAGTGTAATATTTATAAATAATTAATCAGTGACATTTATCAAGATAAAATACTTTTTAAAATGTAACTACAGATTCATCTAGGAATTTTCTGCAAAGGTATTCGTAATAATATGTTGAATATTTTCTTACCAGTGCAATAAATATCCAAATGATTTAATCTTCGCATTTTTGTTTGGTCCTTTTTAGATTTAAACCTACACTAATATTCTGAGCCTAACCTATCTCTATTTTATTGTAGAATTTTGGCTTAAAATCTGTTAACATTGTCATATATTTTTAATAGATATCAATTCATTAGAATACTACATTCAGGACAGATAAAAATTCATCTGATAATACTTGGCTGTGACTCTTTTTTATACAAGTATTCATTATGAACTCTTTCGTGCTTCATGTCGTGTTATTATACTTAGGTAAAACTTGCGAAATTATTCTTATAAACAATTGTGGTGATAGAATCATTTCTCACACATTTCATCAACTTTTATCTCGGTTTTGTTCTCAGAGCACTCTTTGTTGTATTGTTTGTTATGTACAATAGACATTGTCTAATGTGCCATTTTTCACAATTTTTAAAAGTGCAATTTTTGTTTAAATATTTGTTTAGTTTAATTCTAAATAATATAACGTTCAAAAATAATTAAATTTGTTTTTAAATTGTTTCTTTATAAAACATTTTATGGAATTAATTCTCACATAAGGATACAGCTATTCCTACAAAACACTAATTGTCTAGAAGTTTCCGACCATTAGAACGACGAAACGGCATTCCATTATAATGATACGAATTTAAAAATTTCAAATCGAAACGGATATCCTCAAAGATGATCATTTGACATTTGCGCGACCAATAGTTGAAAGTTATTAATTATTTTTATTACGGTCAAGTATCTATTTATTATTTACTTATAACTAAGTAGGTACGTACTTCGTCGATGTTTTCGATGCAGGAAGTGCGTGCGAGAATTCGATTTGTCACGACCGGTTGTACTTTACACTGATTCAAAGTTGGGACGATCGAAAGTTTCGACACGCCAAATTTGCTTCGTTTGACAATTAATAACGGTAGAATGAGCAGGCCAATATTATCACTGTTATAATTTTGTTTTTAGCCTTCATTGTGCTCTATATATTGTGCTCACGGATCAATCGTGCGTTTGGGATGTTTTATATTCATTCCGCGAACATCGAGGTCGTTCGTCCCGGTTCTTGTCTGATGCCAGTTATGCTTTTGCATGCCGCTGACGGAATCCTGATTCTACCTGCGTACTAGTATTAGCACATTGAAAGCACTACGCTATTAGAATTTATATTAAGGTTTTGTGATGATTCTCATAAATCTAAAATTCTTCACGGATTCTGTTTTGCGGGAACAATGGCATTATTATGGAAATATTTTAGTAAATTCTACTCTGTGATTTTATAACGTGAGAGACTGTTTTAGGTATAATCGAAGATAAGTTATTCCCAGTGGCCCATAACGATCATGATGTGGTATGTAATCGATAATGGTAGTGGCGTGCCAATGAGCTTGGAGCGCATGACGATTGAGCTGGTCTACGTGACGCGAAGACGCACCTTCGTCAGTAAACATTCCAGCAGTACATTGACTTTAATAATTGTTAACATTTTGTCAAAACATAATAGGTACCTATCTACAAAAAAAATATGAAAAAGTATGAAGACCAACCGTTAAATCCGTCAAAAGTGCTGACAAAATATCATTCGATATATTATGAACTCACCCAAGGTATGATAGGGTGAAAGATAGATCGTAAAATCTGTTGTTGTGGTCATAAGTTTAACATTCTCTACTCTTTGTTATAACTTTTTATGAGGTTACTACCTTAATTCTTCATTGGTTATTACATTGGTAATTTTGTCGTATTATTTTTCTATTCATATTTATGAGACAACGTTCTGTTTTCGATTTGATTGTATATAAATTGATTTAAATAACGAACAATTCATTCCTGTTATAGTTATTTCCGCACTTTCAACTCAACTATATATCCTTGACCTTTGTTTCACTCGTTCGTAATACATTAGAAGCAAAGCGATGGCTTGTGCTAATGTGCATAATTATATATTGCACAAATGCATGAAGCGGAATTGTTCTTATGTCCGGTATTAAATTGACATACACATTGCTCACATATTCCTTAACATTTCTTCTTTAATACAGTTTTTTCACATTTTTTAATAAACAAGGACTTGCTTACCTTACTATACGATATTGAATATCGTCCTGCAAAAAATTATTGAAATATAGTTTGTTTTATGGATTGGTTTGTCTCTTCAGATTATTTAAAATAGCTGATTTAAAATATTATTCTCTCATCTCGTGTAATATATCAGGGAGATTTAAAATAACTATATTATAATCCAGTGGTCAACGATTTTCTTAAACCCTCTTAAATATTCTATTTGTCTGTCCGTGGGAGCGTATTGACTTGTAAAGCCGTGTCATTACTGGTAGGTATGCGACAGGTTGGCGGATGTAGGTGTCCGCAAATATTAGTACTTACCTAATTCACTTAAGTATTTGTAATCCGTTTTATTTAAATAAATGAATACCTTTATTTAGATAAGAAGAGACCTTTGAATAGGTTTAATTTTTAGTGACTTCAGTTTCGGATTTTTTTTATTAAATCGTTTTTTTTTTCTCGTCTTTCGTCGTCCGAGTAGAAATAAGATAAATATTTGTTGATGATTTAATATCCTGTTGTAAGTTTTTTGTACGATTAAGTGCAATTTTATTACTTTAAATAAGATCATATTATTCGGAGTATTATTAATTGGTTTGTTATTTGCAAAGGAAACACTATTACATCATCTTTTATTTTTAATATTGTTTATTATTTTTAAAATTTTGTTAATTTATTTAGTTTTATTATCTAAATTTAGCATGTTTTTCTTGTAACATTATACTGTATTTCACGCCTGTTTAACCACATTACACTAGTCACATGTTTTGCTTCAAATCTAATTACCTAACGTGGGTATAGATTTATATTGACATTTTTAACCCCCACGCAAATGAAGGGTTGCTATCACACGTATAATATACGTACCTATATGTTTATCTGCTGTGTTGTCGTATCTCCCAAATCGATAAATTAATTTCGATATAGTTTTTATTTGTTTGAGAAGTTAATGGATTGATTAGGTCTTCTCTGCGATTAAACTCTGAGAATTATATCTTAGCTGTTATAAATTTTTATTAAAATCTTATTACTTTTTTTTTTAATAATCATCATATCAAACATTAGTAGACCATGAAATATGTGCATCAATGCATTCTTCTCAGTTCATTGACATCATGACTGATGACGAGATTGTGTAATTTACGATTATGACACGTAATCTGACACACGAGTCTGTGGTGTCGCCGGGCGAGCTCGGTCGCTCAGTCGGCGCAGGCGCAGGCGAGGTCGCGATCAATGCGCGTGCCAATATGAATGAACCCCCACTACGTGGCCGTGTTCATTCAACGTGCCGCATGTAGTAATCGATACAATGCTAATTTAAATACCGTACTTAGAAACTAGTTCTGTAACATGAAAAGTAATGGCACTTATGCGTACTTTAGCGTAATTACTATTATCTATCGATGTAACCATATTACTAATGTTTTAGAAATTACAGCTCTATTTTACATGTTTAACTCAAGTCGCTTTGACATTTACGATTGCTACACCGCTAATATTGTCATAGAGTGATATTTTTAATTCTTTTTTTCTTTTCTAAATAATGTTTTTTTTTAATTGTGACATAGAATAATTACGAACGTTTCAGAGTTTTTTATCAAACAAATATTTCCTATAATTAAGGTTAAGTGTTTTACCTATTTTTATTATTCTTGCACAAGCAAAACCCGCAGGCGTTTAACCCGAATATGGGAAGTTTTTCAGTAGTGTTTTACTAATTTAATACTAGCTATGCCTCTCGGTTTTACCCGCGTTACTTCCGGTCCCGTGAGAATGTCGAAATAAAAAGTAGCCAGTGTGTCATTCTGGAACTCAAACTATGTACGTACCAAGTTTCATTAGAATCGGTTCAGTAGTTTTTACGCGAAAGAAAAATATCCATCGAAACTCTCCCATTTATAATGTTAGTGGAATGAATTGATGTAAAAGAACAAAGTGACACTAACTCGATTGTTTTATGATAATAATAACGTGACCCGGCACATTAGGATATTATCGGTGTTGTCACCTTAATTTATTGACAGTCGCAGTCAGTCAGTAAATATGACCGAATCTAATAGACCGACCGGCAAACAAGATAGGGGCCGTTTACATACGGTTATATCATTACTAATTTTAATTATTTTTGTATTGATAATTTTTAAACTCGTTTTTGTTTCTTGCATTAATTGCTACATGAATAGAATGTTAGAAATTTTTATAAACAATTTAGAAATTAGAAATTTTTATATTACTCCTATTTTTATATTACTTTTATATTATCCGCCATTAGAACTCCTTCAGTGTCACCATCTTTTACTTTCTCTCAATTATCTGAATGTGATGTTAAGAAGAGCATATTAGCCGTAAGTTCAAATGCGGTGGGCTTTGACTCTATTAGCCGTAATATGATCATTCCCATTTTAAATTTTCTCTTGCCTGTCATAACCCATATTTTTAATGAATCCTTTACCTCCAACACTTTTCCTACCTGCTGGAAAGACGCTCAAATCATTCCTCTACCGAAGAAACCTAATCCCATTGCGTTTTCTGATTTCCGCCCTATAGCAATCCTTCCTTTTTTGTCAAAAGCTTTGGAGCGTCTAGTCCATCAACAGCTATCATCATTCCTTTCCTCAAATAATCGCCTAAATCCTTATCAGTCCGGTTTCCGTAAAGGTCATAGTACGGCTACTGCACTCATCAAAATCTCTGATGACATTAGACTTGCTATGGATAGTCAGAATCTCACTGTGTTGACCTTGCTAGAGAGCTTTTAGTAATGCATTCAATACGGTGGATTTTGATATCCTGCTAGCTGTTTTATGCTCTCTTAACATATCTCCATCAGTAATTGATTGGTTTCATAGTTACTTGTTCGGGCGCCGGCAGCGGCTACGTGTTCAGGATTCATTTTCAGACTGGTTAAACGTAAGTGCCGGCGTTCCACAGGGTGGCGTGTTGTCTCCTCTCCTATTTTCGATTTTCATAAATTCAATAAGTCTTCACATATTATCTTCTCTCTACCACTTGTATGCAGATGATCTCCAAATTTACTGCCATTCCAAATTGACTGATCTACCGACATCTGTTACTAAAATCAATAATGACTTGAACAACATCTATAGTTGGAGCAGTTCTTATGGATTAAATATCAATGCTTCCAAATGTCAAGTTATTATTATTGGCAGTCCTAAACTAATATGTCGGATAGATTGGTTAATAATTCCACCAGTTATCTTTAATAACAATGTCATCCATTATTGCGACAAAGTAAAGAATCTCGGAGTAATCTTTGATAGTCATCTCTCATGGACACCTCAGTTGAGTGATTTGAGCCGTAAATTATTCACTGCTATCAGCTCACTTCGCCGACTCCAATATTTTCTTCCCTTGCCCACTAAAATTGCGTTAGCACAGTCACTCCTTTTACCAATTCTTGACTATGCCGATACTTGTTTCCTTGACCTTAAAGAGGAGCAATTAAATAAGCTTGAGCGCCTTCAGAATCTTTGTATTCGGTTCATATTTGGTCTTCGCAAATATGACCATGTCTCTAATTTTCGCAACCATCTCAAGTGGCTCCCAATCCGTTTTCGCAGGAATACTCACATCTTCTCGCTATTATACTGTGTACTCTTCCACCCCAATACGCCCCTCTACCTCAAAGAACGCTTTGAGTTTCTTAGCGATTCTCATGATCGTTCCCTCAGGTCTAGCTCTAATTTTATTCTTAAAACTCCTTCTTATTCTACTTCATTTTATTCTAACTCTTTCTCTGCCAAAGCTGTTCGACTCTGGAACTCCCTTCCCCTTCCTATAAGAAAAGCTCAATCTCTCCCTTGCTTTAAAAAACATCTTAAAGAACATTATTTGTCACTAAATATGCCATAATCTTCTTTTTTTTTTTTTAAATATAATTTACGTACGTATTTTATGTATGATATATTATTACCTAATATTTCTGTATGTATTTCTATAGTATTATGTGTGTATATGTGTATGTGTATGTATGTATATATGTATGTGCATATGTATGAATATGTGTATGTATGTGTATATATTATATTATATATGCCATTGTACACTTCATTATCCGCCTTTACTTTACTGTGTCCTATACCCAAAGGTTGTCTGGAAGAGATCGCTCTATTAGCGATAAGACCGCCTTTGTACATCTTTCTATATTTGTTTTGACTTTTGTTCTGTTCATGGTGTACAATAAAGAGTATTATTATTATTATTATTACTTAAATGAAGAAAGTAAATAAAGAGGTAAATAAATAATAATTACCTTAAAGACACAATTACTTCCAAAGACAAATGGCAGCGGTAATAATTTGGAAAAAGTCTAGTTATTAACCTACGAAATTATCGGTCTTCTTGGAATTTGCGAGCAATAATGAGCTGTCAGCGATCTCCATTAGATAAACAGCGGGAGTCCGGAAACACAAACTCAATAATAAATTATATAACAAATAAAAAAAAAATAGATTTATTACACCTGCCTGTCAATTATCGTTAACACAGCAGCTAATTACTGTTATCATTACTCTCAATTGCCGTCAATAATATTAGGGATACACCTACCATTACACCCAATTCCCAAATAACTCATCAGCGTCAACATCGTACATGTTACTCAGGGCTTGTTTCATATCCTGCTGATAAAGTCTCTGATAGCCAATCAGTATCTTATGTGCGACACAAACTATAAGTTTTGGTTTCACAGGCTGCGAAAAGAAATATTTGACAAGTAGAGTTTCATGGGGAAAAACAAACAAAAAAAACAATTATTTGAAATTTATATTTGTTGTCTCAGATAGTTTATTGTCCCGAGGTAAATTGTCTTGTATTATTTCTAGAAAACCATTTGAATTGAAATGAACTGAATTAGCCTGTAAACGTCCCACCGCTGGGCAAAGGCCTCTTCTCTATATAGGAGAAGAGTTGGAGCTTAATCCACCACGCTGCTTCACTGCGGGTTGACGGATAATTTATCTACTATGAGCTACTTATGAACTATACTAACTACTATGAACGATTGCTATCAAGTCTGTGATAATAGCGACGGCTTTACGTGCTCGGCGAGATACGGTAGGCCGACCCACAAAGACACCCAGACCGGAAAGAAATATTTGTACAAATACAAATAGCTGCCCCGAGCGGGAATTGAATCCGCGACCGTCGCTGTTAGGGTACTATACTACTCGCATCAGAACGGTAGTCAACGTTTATCCCAAGAAAACCATCATTAATCCCAATTATAGCATCAATTCAAACATTGATATCTTTATTATAATATCAGAATCATTTACTAGACAAAAATATGTTATTGATGATTCGTTATTTCAATAATTTTATTTTCGTCACTATGATGTGATTCTAGACATTTTTTTATCCGGCGATGTGTAAACGGAGTGATACTGTATTGTGCGCTCGTGCCACGCCGTCCACGTGCGCCGGCGCCGATCATTGCTTTACATCTCGAGTTGAGAACGTAGTTTATTTTCATTCACTAAAATGATAGTGGAGTACAGTCTCATGAGTGAGTTAAATATTTATAAACAAGAAAAAAAAAGGTTTATGTTTGTACATGACAGTTTTGTCTTACTGTTTTTGACTTTCTGAGGTTACGATTAATCCTTTGAAAGTACGACTATTAAATTTCATTGACAAATAAATCTTAAACCTGAAACATCTTTAAAACCCCATTTTTGTAATTTTTATAGAAAACAAAATTATATGTCTCACTAAAAGAGTTGTACGAATTACACTATTCAAAGATACTGAATAATTTGTTTGTACTGCATTTCGACATATTACCTACTGCACCTTTCTTATTTAATTCATTTATCGTTATGAATGAAGTCATTTAAGATTTCTCTTTTATATAATGGGTTGATTTATTGTCGTGCCATATCAGTATAGACTATAGACTAAACAAGATGATAACGGGCGTCTCCTTCGACGTCTTTATTAGGAAACTCGTCCGTCGGATATGGACATCACGAGAGGACTGCTGCTATGTTTGTAAAGAACCTTCATAAATAAGGAATAGTAAGGACACTATTGGCTACAGAATTACAAAATTATAAGCAAAACTAAAATAGTTCAAGTTAAAATATATTTTATTTTTATAGGCGTTTATAAGCACTTTTGTATGGTCATTTTGCAATAATGTTGACAGATGTTGGAATCACAAGATGAGCCACCACAGAATAGAACTGTTGAAATTTGAATTTAATCATTACTTTTTAAGATTCCATAACTGAAAGCTGGTCGGGAACCCTATTACTAATCCTCCGTTGTCCGTCTGTGCGTTGGTGTCCGCTTGTGCGTTGGATCGTCTGTCACAGGATTGTATCTTGTGTATCGTGATGGTCTTATAATTTTCACAGAATATGTGTAATAAATATGGCCGATATAACGTAAAATAAAAATAGTTAAATATAAACATCAAATGAGAGCACTCTTCATAAGATTGCTGATGGGTTTGTCGATAGCTATCTATAGTATCTATCTATAGTTAGTTTCAATTTAACATACCAGCTCGTTCCATTCGCACACCACTGCTGTTCAGTATACCGCTTTGCTCCAACAACGTCTCGAGCATTAGTTTTTTAATTACAATGTTTAGGTCTTATAATACTATATGTTCACAATAATTATGATATATTACATTGTAGTTCATCTTCGTTTAGGAACATGTTTTACCACGAATCTATCATATAAAAATGATAAATATTTGGAACAGCTTTTTGTCGTACCTATATTTACTTTAATTTGGTTTATTAGGTTACTTTGGCATTATATTATCTATTATATATCCCTTTTGCTCGGAATATAAACAGTCCTTGTAATTAGTTTATTTTAAATATTGTATCAATTTTAGTAGTCGTATCATTGTTAAACTTGGACGCATGTTTGTTCTAAATTAATATAAAAATGCTGTGTAAGTACAGTTGTCACAGGACCACTTTACAATGCTTTGCATAAACAGTCTCTAGTATAATTACATTCTATAGTCAGTTACTGCACCTTTTAAATCTATATATTAATACGTGAAGCAAAAACATTGTACCTCTTTTTAAGAAAATTACGCGGACGGAGAAGTATGAAATTTGGCACAGTTAAAGTTTATATGGAGAAGAAGTGCAGAATGCTAATTTTTTATAATAATGTTTAAAAAAATACATTAAATTTATTTAAAAAAAAAAAACACTACACACACTACAGTATACTACGGCACACACATATTTACAATGTACATATATATACACTTTTGTTTATTGTCAAAATCCGTTGTCAACTCGGTTTTAATTAGGTACAGATCTTGCAACGAATTTTTTATCGAAATTTTTTATCATAGATCGGTTCAATGACTGCGGCATATATGCTCACCATGTTATGCGCAATCATATTTTTATAATGTTGACAATGCTGTTCTTTATAGATTAGATCGAATTTCGATCACTGGGCGACCACTAGTAAAAATACATTAATGACAATCCTATCAAAGATGGTTTTTCGCCCTTTTTAAGTGACTTAAAAATATATAGTAATAAATATTGTATGTTCGTACTTTGATATATTTCATGTTCGTCGTTTTACTCGTTCTTGGCGCAATATCTAATCCTACTATTAAATACAAGATGTATTTAATAGTAGGATTAGATATTGCACACTAATTGTGAACCCGACTATCGATCTAAGTAAGTCCATAATCAGGGGGTTGTTAAATTTAATGAATTTCAAGGTCATATAAATAAATTAATTTATAACTAAATAACTTAACATGTGTTATCCTTTAATTAATTGAAGGGTATATCGTCTGTTTAGTTTTACGCGCGTATTTAATTGTTAGCAGATGATCTGAGTCGAGATGGCCAAGAGGATAGAACATGTGAATCGAAACCAGGCGGTTGCGGATTCGAATCCAGAATACGCCGCTGACATTTCATGTAGGTACTAAGTTTGCCTCGAAGAAATTCTGAAGCAAGTATATCGCCAAGTCACAGTAAAGCAGCATGGCAGATGAATCTCCATACATTCTCCTTCATAGGAGAAGAGGCTTCTTTCCCATTTGCATGTTATTGCCGTACAGTACAGATGGTCTGAAAGAATGTTATCAAAAGGATTGCTGTTTCAGTTTACCATACTGATTGAACTATTTGCTAATGTATAGATATATTATAATATATTAATACGTGAAGCAAAAACTTTGTAACCCTTTTTACGAAAATTACACTGACGGAGGCACAGTTAAAGTTTATATGGTGAAGAAGTGCAGAGTGCTAATATTTTTTATAATAATGCTCAAAAAATACAATAAATTAATTAAAAAAACACCACCCATACATATGTGCAATGTGCATATGTGAATAATATAAACAAATTTTGTTTATTGTCAAAGTCTGTTGTCAACACGGTTTTAAATACAGGTCTTGCAACGAATTTTTTTATCGTTTTTTTTTTAAATTACATATCATTCAATGACTGCTGCATTATGCTCACCGTGTTATGCGCAATCATATTTTTATGATGTTGACAATGCTGTTAATTATAGATTAGGTCGAATTTCGACCACTGGACGACCACTAGTATGTTGTTAAATTTTATTCCAGTTTTGTATGCAGTTGTTGTTTCCCTCATTCAACGCTGATAAATTATGTTGTTTGTCTTTTTAAAATACATTTATGAAAAAAAAAAAAAAAAAAACTAGTTGGCAAATAATACGGTAGTTTCGTGGAAAAAGACAACAGGAAAAAGGTGATAAAAGTATGAGGAAATTAAATAAAAAGGATGGATTGTTTTAGAGCGTTAGTTATGAGAAAACCCAGTGAGTTGTGTTGAGTTGACCGATGGCCGGTTCAATTATCAACTCATAAGTTTAATATTTTATCTTGTGCAGTGGCGATGATGGATTTATCGTGAGGATGTCGTCATAATTATGTCGGCATATTTCTGGAAATATTTTAACTGCGTATATTTGCAAATCCGCAGTGAAGTAGCAGATAAAACTAAGAGAATAGAGGAAGCGATTCTTGACTAGCATAGGGATATTTACACACTGGTTAAGTATACTGTGTAAGTATGTATATAAATTATTATTTGTGCTTATATACTATACTACGCGAAGGTGCAAATGTGTATTGTTTTCTTTTATTATTATTATTATTTAAATTTCCGGTACGATTTGTGTCCACAGCGTGGAATTTTAAGTGGTCCACACTCGTAAAATTAACCGGTCCATGACTGAGAATGAATGGAGAGGAATTTTAAAAAGTGACTGCACTCGGTCCACCATTTGATAATAAAAGTGTGTGTGAAATGAATGCATATATAAATTTTTCATTGTTTGAAATCTTAAATAAATAACAGCTTTAACAGACATCTTGACTCTTTCTTAAGTGTTATAAAATATGTAAATAAGGTTTTATTAATTTGAAAGTTCTTTTTTTGTAAACTTATGGCAATGTGTTTGCTTTCGTTATAATTATCTTTATTTTTTGTAGAGTAGTAATTTATGAATTTTAATTTGATATTGTTTCTTTAACAGTCCCTGATTTGAAACTTTTTTCAATACCTACTTATGTTTTATTAAGAACCTACTAAACTTGTCTTGCGGTTTCTCTCGCGTTGCTATTATAGCTTAAGTTTTGCTATAATGAGTTTAGCTGTTTCCGCAATGTGCATGAAAGATATATTAAAATTGGTTGAGTCGTTTTAAGGATTATCGGTTACAAATTTTTCCACTTTATATTATTATTATATGTAACATAAAAAAAAAACAATAAATATGTTGTTTTAAAAGTGTATCCGATTTTAAATACGATTAAAAAATGTTGTGACGATATATTCTTTCAAACCCTGGTTTCTGTGGCTCATCCCTCATCACCGTCGATTGGGAGGGTGGTTAATACAGGGATACCATCCTAATCGTGTGAAATCCAGTAAAGATATTCGGTCACACGTCAACATTCTCTAACAGGCTCGTGAAGCTGTCAAATCGTCACGTCGCTAATGGGGGTCTGTCATCGGCTCGACCCCTTTAAACTCGCGTTTCCTGTCGTCCAAATGTTATTTCGAGACGGATATACTTAAGTGCTTAGAATTGTGGATAGGAACGTGACATTCTCGTCTCTACGTACCAGATGTCTGACGATGACAATAAATTTAACGTCGATTCTAAATGAGTATCGCCCCACTTGTCGGTAATCGATTTATGGTAGCGTCCACAGTCAACTCATTTTAACCCACCCGCATGGTTTTTGATTATTAATAAATATCTTGTTTTAAAATTAACGTACCTACATGTTGTTATTTAAATCGAAATACATATTTTCTCTTAATATTAACTTAAGAAAGTAAGTGGTGTGTTTTAATATTAATATCTAGGAATCATGAGTAAACACTATTAATTTCTAAGCGTGACAATTGGGAACAATTGTACTAATTCGATTGTTTTCTGTTAAAAAGTTTCGTAATATATTGAATCAAGTTTTGAAGAAAAAGTTATGCAGTCAATAGGAAAATTCGTAGAAATTACTGAATTTGCTTTTTGGTAACAAAATTCGGTCTAGACAACGTCTGGAGATTCAGCTAATATTAAATAGATTTAAAAAGTGTAAATTTTTCCCCGTATCCTTACATCACATGTTACATTTACTGTCTCCGCCACAATATTGATGGATCCATATTATAATCTCGTTAAAGATACAAAGCGTTTGTTATATCACCACCATCGAGGGGCCTATTTAAAAACATATCAGACTGTGTAAAAAAGTGGCTTAAACAGTAGTGTCGTAGGCGTCGACTAAGTAGTGGGGCTCGAAATGACCGTAGTTTGTTTTAACTACGCACTTCCGCCAAATGACTGGTGGCATGACACATTGTTCGATTGTCATGGTACAGTCATAATTACAGGTCTCTATAGAAGGTTACACAAACGGCTTATTGTAATCTAGAACAATAATAGTATTAGGTAATTATCATATTACATACTTTGTCTCACATCAATGCCCAACGTACTACATAATATATTAAATTTATAGTAAGGTTAAGTGAACTGAGGATAAATCGTAAAATTTCGTAGTATTCTATATTTGAATACTATCTCAACTACATTCTTTAGCTTCGCTTCGGAGAAAATACGATTAACATATGTTTCCTTTAGATAGCGTCATATGTTAAGCTTTTTTTCGAAGTAGTTGTTAATACTTCTGAAAAATAGGTAGAAACAAGTTTAGTCATAGGTTTTTTTTCTTAATAGATCTCGCGTTGCGAAGTGTGTAAGATTTTGCACATACGAAACTAATGTGTCATTACCCTTCTTTTGCTGCGCCGTAATAAGAAAAATTTGCTAAAATTACAAACAGTTTATATATACTTTTAACGCATATCTATTTATTGGAATATTTTGTTTGGAATTCCCAATTTACGAGTACATAGGCTTCATAAACTTCCTACTTGATATCTGTATATATAATCATAAATGTTCCATTTTATTATTTATTTGCAAATCTTGCGGAAATACATCAGTTGATCTCGTCGCTTCGTATCTCCTCCAGTATCCTGCGGCCGGAAGTGTGCGGATGTTGCGTCATCGACGGAAATAGACGCCCTCTGTGTCACGCGTGTCGTCACCATAAGCGTCATTGTTGTTGCTCCGATTATACATTTGATCACATAAATATAACTTTTTTTCTAAGTATTTATTGTTTTAAACTAGCGCGATCACTATTCATATTAAATTTTATATTTGATCACGGGGAGTCTCCCCGTGATCATGGCGAATGAAACATTGCCGAAATATAGGGAAACATAAAATTTAATAAGTATTTATTATTTTGTTCCATATATTTTTAATTTAATCATCACCACACTTATACAAATAATAGTCTAATAAAATATTGCCAATTTATTATCAGTTATCTACAACCTCATTTACAAGTAAGGTAACTTAACGACTGAGGAAATGACTGCCATTATACACAATTTTCAGTTCTCGTATGCTGTATATTTAACTACAAATTAGAGCTTCTTACTAATAGGTAAAAAAAAAAGAAACTTAAATCACACTGATCACGAAAAGTCGATTCGATTGTGGCATGGCTTGTGAACGGAAACAGACTCAAGATTTCTGCGATATATCCATCCCATGCAGCCCAGTCTAAAGAGTCGTTCCCTCTTCCATTTCCGTGGCCGATATTGTTGTAATATTTCACTCTATGCTCGGGCTACACGGTCGAAAATAAAGTCGAGTGTTTGATGTAAACATTTCCATCACGGTCAATATTTACGATCGTGTCGAACACTTAATCAACGGCAGGAAGATGTTTACTGTCCGCTTATATTTTAGTCCAATCAAAATATGGTAATGCCCGGTCCGGGGCAGTGGTCCTTTAGCAGAATCAATTTGTCTTCGCGCTATTTATGGTCATGTTTTCCAAATTAACTGGCAATGCGGTGGCTTCGATTATTTCGCATTAAATGTGCGGACGACTCCCGCATCCGGTGATTACGTCTGGCGCATAATTTGTGATGCGCCAGCGCCGAACTGCGCGTCGTACACATTGATTTTTGTTAGATAAAAAATGTAAGGGTTCGTCTCGGCGCGAATGCTGTTGCTTGGTTAACTTGCGGGCTGTTCATTTATTTTTATTTTAGTATTAAGTTCTTTGCACCTGCATTACCTTTTTCTTATTGGAATTGGTTGGCTTTAAATAAGTTATACTCGTTTTTTGTTTTTACTAAGCTTACTTAATATGTGCTGAAGTGCAATTTTATTACCTAGTAATGTATGACATACTTTATAAAATTAGTAACTCATTTAAAAGTAAAAGATTTTCATAATGATGTATAAAAAATTTATGTACATGTTATGAATTTTACGACCAATTTATTTTAAATTTTTGCGTTGTAATGTACTTCAACGATCGATAATAAATAGCAGTACGATAATATTTTGTTATGTTTACAGAGACTCCGAGCATCGCCGGCATCGTCAGGCTCGTGCCGGCGACCGGATGCGACACTGGCCATATAATGTGGCTGCTTGATGAGCCCAATCAACCTTATGAAGGTAATAATTCAGATAATAAAAGTTTTCTTGTTTTTAAATTTTATCAGCTCTTTTTCATTTTTTTAAAATGTATTTATAGTACTAATAAATTTTTCTTTCGTGTTTTCAGATTGTGAACAGCTCCTCTGCTTTCGCTATTACAATGGTGAAGAAGACGAATGCCTGGCGGAGTCGTCGTCTCTCCCGCCCCGATTTAAAGTTGACCTCAAAAAACTGCCCTTGCGACTTAAAGAGGGTATTTCGAGAAAGAGAAGTGGTGATCAAGTTTCACCCTTCTCATATCACAATGAGAGCTTTGAAATGAACTCAGAGAACACACCTCGAGTCGAACTCGTCAGCACAAGCCAGGACATCAAGCATCTTAGCGAAAACGTCAATAAATGCTCAATTAGCGCTTTAGAAACTAGTGGGACTTTGAATCTCGAACAAACAAAATGTGATGCTAGCAAATCTCTAGTTAATAATAGTAGTGAATCTCACTTTGTAAATAGTGAATCTCGAAGTGTGCTGGAATGTAAGCCGACATCGTCGGGTGTAAAAAAGAAATGTCCTCCACCGGTTGATACCGGTGGTGGACAATTGTTAAACGGAGTAAAGAAAAAAGCTAATATGAATATTGGACTTGAATCTCCGTCGTCCCCTGATACGGAGTATTATAAGATTTGGTCGCCTCAGAATCCGTGCAAAATAATGAAGTTTGTGTATGATGTTGAAGGTGCTAATGTGCCAAATGATGCTCAAAAATCGCCAGTACCGCCACTGCCGCCTAGACAATCACACAAACCTTTAGAGAGAATGCACGCTTTACCTCCGATTGTACAGAGGCACCGGAAGCCAAAAAAATTGACCAAGCCTGAGGACGCTTTTACTTTTGAACTAATAGATACTGATGAACAATTTTTTACTGATAATAATATTGCAAACTCGGCTGTGCTGCAAGGAAATATTAATGATTTTAGGCCAGGAGAGTTTTATAATGGTGCTCAAGCACCTATATCTTCGACTGCTAGCTTTATACGAGAATGTCAAAATGTCGCTCCCTTAGCGACTCCTGAGACTGATGGCAGCTTATGTGAATCTACACTCTCTATGAAATTATCAAAATTAGTTGATGATAAGAAAACAAACGATGTACCTGATAGTGCGCAAAGCGTAAGTAAGAATAGTATAATGTTTATAAAAGATATAGGCCCAGACAATTATATAACAACAACTTTCGCAAGGAAAGATAAGAATGCGACCGACAGTTTTCAATCAACGCCAAATCATGCGAAATCGGAAGAAAAAGCTCAACATACATTCCTCAACGATATAAGTAATCATCAGGACTTTGAGGATGATAATAGAAATCAAGTTGAAGAGAAAGAAATAACAGTTTTGAAAGGACATAAACCTCTAACTAGACAAAGTTCAGGTCGAGCCACACCAACTATGATGACTGCGTTTTTAAATTCTTCTCATATTGAAGGTCCTAGCAGAGTTGGGGAACGAGACGGAAACAATAGTCCCAATGATCCTAGTTCCTGCAATTCTTCCCATTCAACGTCACCAGTAGATGAAACTAACAAGATTCCAAGTGTTGGTACTATGATAATGAATCGAAAATATTCTTGTGATAGTTCGACACCAAAACATTCAAGTCTACCTCGACATCTTCTAAAGAATCTGGGGTGCGAAAGTACTCCTAAACATTCACCTAATAAAATAAATATTTCTAAAGATACACCAGACAGTCCAATGAGACCGCATCCAAGAGTACTGACACGGGTTGCGGCTTTAGCTGGATCTTCAGTCCCTCAATGTCCGCCAACGCCAACACATCATGCAAGAAGGCCGAGACCACTGCCGCCTTCTGACTTACATCCTCCGCCCATACAGAATTCAGAAAACAGAGTGCATGAAAACTTCGAGATGGTCGAATTTACAAATGAATTGAGAACTTCCGAGATAAGATCTCCGAATCTCGAATTTGTGAATAGTAATCATTTTACGATAGTTCACGCCGGACCGCCCGATGATGTGGTATTACGGAGGCCGCTAGTAGATGACGGTGATGATAACGAGAATGCTGTCGCCTCACCTACACCTTTAAGGCATATGGCAGGCATAAGATTACCGTCAATACCGGAGAGGGCATCGAGACAAATGGCTTTAACTGGTGATTTTCCTGCCAATATGATTGGAGGAATAATCGAATGCGAGGAGCCTTTGCCACCTGGTAAGAATATTATAGTTAAAAAGAAAAATAGTAAAATTTAAAAACGACTACTAATAGAATACTTTTTTCGTTCAAGGTTGGGAAGCACGTATGGACAGTCATGGTCGCGTGTTCTATATCGACCATATCAATAGGACGACGACTTGGCAACGCCCCGCAGCAAACGGATGTGCGCCAAGATCACCTGCTCCAGAAGTACAAAGAAGGCAGCTAGATAGAAGGTTATTATTAAGAAGAAATTTAAAACTCCTAATGACCCCGAACGAAGCCCATTCTCCCAAGTACTAAATTTAAAACTTAAATATTCATTAAACAGCTATGTTGAACTCCCATCAATTTAAATCGATCATACGTTGAAATTTTACTTATCATATGAGGGACCAAGCGAGCGTCGGATGGTCGTCGGCGAGTTGGACAGACAACTCGAGGAGAGTTTCCGGAAACCGTTGGACTGCTTCGAACCGGTCGCTAGAGGTCGATGAGAGAGGCCTACGTCCAGCAGTGGATATCCAATGACTGATATGATGATGATGATAATACCTTAAAATAATTTTATCAGATACCAGTCGATCCGCCGCACGATGACGCGGACGCAGCTGGGCGAGGAGGAGTGCGGGGCGAGCTCGCCGCCTCCCGCGAGCACGTCGCGCCCGCCCGAGTCGCAGGCACCCCACGCTCCCCACCCCGCCGCAGAGTTCCTCGCGAGACCGGACTTCTACTCCATTTTGCATATGAACTTGGTAAGTGTTGCCAGATTAGTAAATAGAAAATATTTTTAATGTTTTATTTTTTAATAACAAAATAATATAATTATTCAATCGATCTTCTTATATCTATGTACTTACAAGTAGAAATAAAATTTAAAATGAATTTCATACTTAGTGCCATATAAACTGTGCAATTTCGCATTATTATTGACACAGAGAAGCTCAACCTACAAAATAATAAAGTTATGAAGACGAGAACGTTAAAAAAAAGTTTCTAAAAAAAAAACAGGAAGTCGTGGTTATGACAATAATTATTATTCTGTCTAATGAAAATGAATATGTGCAGTCCAGCTTTCTGTATATCAAAAAATAATGTTCCTCGTGCTGCCATCTGTAAATGGATTGTAAAAATATTCTTATTAGCCCTGTGCTGCCACCTATTGATAGAATTTAAAAATTAAACTAAGGTTGCTTTGATTGTCGAATAACTATACCATATTAATTCATGATACATTTCGACAACAAAATTTTCAAAATTTCAATTGTTCCATTTGTACCCTTAATAACTCATGGTCTGCAAAAATATAATTACATATACGGTTAAGTAACTAGCAATGAGATTAGCTAAGTCTGCTTTATATATATTTTACTGAACATAACAAATTCTTTATTTCCAGGAAGCGTCATCGCTTTACAACTGCAATTCAACTCTAAAACATATGATATCGAAGATCCGCCGAGACACGGCCTCCTTCGAACGTTACCAACATAACCGTGATTTGGTCGCTCTGGTCAACATGTTCAGTGAGACTGATCGCGATCTACCCTTGGGATGGGATTCGAAGCTGGACCGAAATGGAAAGGTACTACATATATTATTATAGCAATTTAAAGTAGAGGTATAATAATATTAAGATAAAATAAATTCCTTCAATAGTGAAAGCGATTTTAGGTTATTCACGGTAAAATAATTCTATTTTTGAAGTATTAACATGTTTAAAACGTAACAAATGAGGTTAACTATATTTGCACTTGGCAGTCAGTTGATGGAACTTAAAGGTTTTAAATTTCAGTTTCCTTGAAAGTTACCGTCGTAATTTTGACTGTTAGCTCTAAATTCTTTAGATCTCTCCATCTTAAATTTGATCATCGGACTCAGCCTAATGAATGTTCGCATTAATCCATAAAAAAAAAGAATCGATGTTTCTCGACGCCCAATGTCCAACAGCGTTTCTTTGTGGACCACGTGATGCGTCGCACGACGTTCATCGACCCGCGGCTGCCGCGCGCGCCGCAGGCCGGCCCGTTCTCGCCGCTCCTGCCGCCGCGGCGACGGCCCATTATGCCCGACCAGGTTCGGTAGCGGGTTGTAGATAAATATTGTTCGACCTTGGGCTATGTGGATTTAAAAAAAAAAAACAACGCTTCCTTATGTCAAAAAGATAAAAATAATATATTTAGACTAGGCTGTATGGACTATGGTCCTCTACCTTTCCCTATTGGCGATAAATTTTAAAAAAACAACATAATAATAACAGATAACTTAAAATTATGTAATGTTCCGATTTTTTGAATAGTCGTGAAACGAAATATCGAATTATATAATTATAATTATTTTTGAAATTTTCAATATGACTAACATCACTAAATATTTAAAAAAATTGTTTAGCTCTTTTGGTATATCACTTTTGTCCTTCGAAATTTAAACAAACTTATTAGTATGCTTTCCATTTTTGCGACAGTGTGTTTAAGTATCATGTATTATTGATGTCAAAAACTCCACTAGTTTTAAAAGTTGAAATCCTAGATAGCCCAAGGTTATCCTACTGTCTACTACAGTCATTTGTCAGAGCATGGATTTTTTTACGTTGGTCTTATTTTGCACGCTGTGGTCTGTGTTGTGACGTGAATGTTAAGTTTGTTTTGCACGTTCTTGTAGCTTGTTGGACATATTGGCGTATTTAATTTAATATAAAAATTCCCTTGTTTTAGTATTTGTTATTTTTATTTTGATTTTATATACCCGACTACAGTTAAATCAAATGATACATTTTGGATTGAAAGCTTATGTACAGCGTTCCTAGCGGAGAATAGATAAAGATTTTTTTTTTTGCTTTTAACTTTTTATTTCGGTATTATAACACTATATATATATTTATAGAAACTAAAGGAACATAATATAATACTTTCCTACATTAAAAATTAAGGATTTGATGTGGGATATAAAATAATGTTGGCACTAATTCTGATGTGTGATAATTTTATGCTGAATAAAATATTTTGCCTTTGACTTTGATGCAGCAAATGCAATTAAATTGGATAAACTTCCGAAAAGCGGATACCGAATTTCGTCATGAAATTTGGCACGGAAATTCTATTTGACTATCTATGAGTCCCCTTAAAGGGATTTTTGGCGGCATGCAATATTTTTCGAAATATTGAATTTTTTAAGTACGCTGCTTAGCACACTCTATATAAGAAAGCGAGTCGATCAAAAGAAGAAGGAAAAAAACCTAACCTATCCTAGAATGCGTAAATGCATTTTAAAGCGATTAAAAAAAAACCTAACAACCTAACCTAACCTTTAAAAAAAACCACTAACTATAAAAAAAAAAGACCTAACAACCTAACCTAAGCTAACGATTTTAAAAAAATCTTAATCTAACCTAACCTTTAAAAAAATACACTATTAAAAAAAAAAAAAAGACCTAACAACCTAACCTAAGCTAACGATTTAAAAAAAATCTTAATCTAACCTAACCGTAAAAAAAAACTCTAGCTGCGTATTGAATTTCTCAGCCTTCAAAAAAAAAAAAAAAAGTGGTGCAGTACGTAGTGAAACAATGGCCGCTCATCTATGCGAGTTTTTATGGCGTCGCGTCGTCGCGTTAAAAAATTGAACAAAAATCCGTTCAATGAATTATTACAAAATATAAAAAGTGTGTATCCGGGGAAAAAAAGGTGGATTGATTATATATATGTGTATAAATAACGCCTGTAGTATGTGTGTGTAACGTGGCGATAAATATATAGATATATTATAAGCGTGCTAAGCAGCATACTCAAAAAATTCAATATTTCGAAAAATATTGCGAGTCGCCAAAAACCCTTTTAAGGGGACTCTTAAATAGTCAAATGTAATGTCTGTGCCAAGTTTTATGAGAAAATTCGGTATCTACTTTTCGCTTTCTTATATAGAGCGTACTAAACAACGTACTCAAAAAATTCAATATTTCGAAAAATATTGCGATCCGCCAAAAATCCTTTTAAGGGGATGCTTAGATAGTCAAATGGAATGTCCATGCCAAATTTCATGAGAAAATTCGGTATCCGCTTTTCGGAAGTATACCCATTAAATTTAATAAAAATTGATTTTTCTTCCAGTTTTATATTGTATAATAAATATATTGAAAAAGTTACACATCTGTAAATTAATTTAAAAAAAGTACATTTTAAAAAACCTAAGTAAATAAAAGAAAATTTTATTTAATTTTGTCATTGCTACTTCAGAATTGATATCATTTATTAATTTATTTTATTTTTAATTTTGTTTACGAATCCTAGTGTTATTGTAACTTGGTACTATCTAACAAGTATAATTATCTCGCAGGCGCCCACACCTCCGCCGAGGCCTCCCGTGTCTTCGTCGGACGTGTACCCTCACCACACGCAACAGGAGATACCAGTTGCATATAATGATAAGGTAAACGAGTTTATTATTTGTGTTTGACTGTTTGCGATATATGCAAAATGCTACTCATTTTAAAATATAATCAAAATTCGTTTCTTTAATGACATAAGAGATGGCGTTGTAACTCGTGTATCTAAGATTGGGATTAAATATTATTAAATCTTTAAACAATGTAATTATGGAAAAAATTTCGAAAAAACATTATGCATTTTATCATTATGTGTGAATCGATTATTTATAATATTATAGATAGAAATATATTTTTAGCATCCGTTGTAATCAGATCTTTCTAGTGTTACAAGATTCCTGTTTAATACTAGATGGCGCCACTGACCTTAAACTATTAGTTTCAATAATGTCATGACAATAATTCCTTATTTTAGTGGTGAACTATAATAAATAAATCATTCGGGCATGATAAGGTTTATTTACATAGATAATATGAACATGAAATTTTTAACAGCATCATTTTCAAATTGATTAATAACAAATCGTAAAATTCTGAATTATAAATTAGTAAACAAAAACATTGCATAATTAAGATTACTTTTAGAATTTTTAAAACGCAAATAATAATTTAATATAGCAGGTATGTTTTGTACCAACACACAAGTTGGAGAAAAAGGAGAACTTCTAAGCAGGCTTCTAAGAGATATACAGCACGAAATATTGATAACTTTATAGTTATCAATATTTCGTGCATCATGTGTAATCATCACCAAAACTAAAAAAAAAATTACGTTTTCTTTGTGACCATTTTTGCAGAAATTTCCCTTTTGAAGTGATAACTTCTTATGGGAGGGTAAACCGCTTCGTTAAGTAACGCGTTATGGCGCCAGTCGCTGGCTTCCCTTTCTCTCACGCACACGTCAGCGGTAGGCAGGCTCCTCCTCTCTCACTCTAACCCACAGCGTTAGCCGTCTTTCGGACAGACGCTTCCCCCTCTTTCTACTCAGTGTTTAGTGTGAGATAGACATATACTGTTGACAGTGACCATATAACTAAGTTAAAGTTATCACTTCTGTCGGGCGTCCCGAGACGCACACGTTTTTTTTTTTTTTTTTTTCTATGAAATATTCGTGTATATATTGTACTGTACTTTACTGTATTAGTCTGTAAACAATCAATTGCTGAGCGAAGGACTCTTCTCCATATAGAAGAAGGGTTTGAGCTTAATCCACCACGCTGCTCCACTGCGGGTTGGCGGATAATTTCCCTACCATGAGTACCTAACGATCGCTATCAGGTCCATGATAAACATGACAGACGGCTTTACGTGCTCTCTGAGCGACGGTGGGGAGACCCACAAGGACATACACCCAGCCCAAAAACGAATATTTGTACAAATACAAATATCTGTCCCGAGCGGTAATCGAACCCGCGACCGCCGGCGTGCGGCACTGAGGCGACTACTCGCACCACTACAGCGCACTACGACGTCGCAGGTAGTGGCGTTCCTCCGGCAGCCGAACATAATGTCGATCCTGAAGGAGCGTGGCGGCGGCGGCGCGGCGCTGCGCGACAAGGTGAACGCGGTGCGCGTGGAGGGCGCGCCCGCGCTCGCGCGCCTGCAGAACGACCTGCAGCTCACCTGCTTGCTGAGGTTAGTGCCTGCGCGCCTTGTGCTCGCCCACTCGCTGCTGGCGGAATACTATCACCGTTGTTACTACACTTGAATTTTTGAAGTTATGCTTCTTTTGGCGCGTTAGGGAAAAATGATGAGAGTAAATTTATACGATGCACGCGCATAATGTGACGAAAAATCGACACCATGAAATTAGCTGAAGGCGCCGCGCAATTGCGCTAACTCACTTCACTGCGCTAAATGTGTCAACTCACTTTTTACAATGTTTTATTTAGTTTCACCTGTCCCCGATGTTTGTCATAAAATCTTGCAAAAAGTAAATATGTTTCACTTCATGGTTACCGATTGAGCTGAAATTTTGCATACATGTATAAATCACGTGACAATGCAATATTATGATGACATTGTGCTGATCTGATGATGGAGCTAGAAGGTGGCCATAGGAACTTCGCAATGAAACGGCACAACCTCATCGAGTTTGGGCTCTTTTGAATCGCATTGACGAGTAGTTTGTCTTTCAATGGTAATCAGGGTCTGATGATGAAGTTGGAAGACGGTCATAGGACCTCTGTGATGAAACGACACCAAACCCATCCAGTTTCGGCTCGTTTGATTCGGCTTGACGAATACTTTGTTTTTAGATAGTTACCAGGGTCTGATTACAGATGGCGCGCACTATCCAGTAACTCGGTGCATCGTTTTATTATATGTATAATTTCTTAGGTGTGTACATAAGTACACACACACATTTTTTACATATTAAACATACATATATGTATATAACTATGGTCGCCTTAGGGGAAAATGAAAGAGAAATAAAGTCAAGAATAATAGTGACTCTACGTACAAGAGACGTATTTTTTCGGCGCCTTTAGCTGCACTTTTGAAATATGTGATTTTATTGTATGGTTGTACAGAAACCTTGCACGTCCCATTCGCACTTGGCCGGTTTTTTTACGTACCATATTTCAGTTGTTGTTATTATTATTTATGGGCTATGCTATGGTTAATAGATCTAGGTCTAATGACATAAATAAAGCTCGATTAGTAATGATATATTTGTTTTTAAGATGCTACAATGGATTTTTTTGCATAAAGCAAACAATAAGTCAAATTGAAGTTATTAAACTTGATAATACGATGGACGATAATGATAGCTTACTTTTTCCAACAATTACTTGATTTAGATTTCTATTTATGCATTTTATGATAATTTAAAAATAAAATAAAAACAAACTATAACGCCAACCGCCGTTAGACAATGAAACTATACCAGTGTGACACTATGTTATCACATATATCAAATAATATTAAATGCATATGATGATAACACTTTTGATTTATTAGCGTTATGAGCCTTATTTGCGAGATAAACTTTATTAACAACCGGTAAAACAGGCCCTTATTTTTATAACCTCTGAGTAAGTGTCATTTAAATACTAACGACACGACACTTTTATTTAGACGATGTTTGAACGATATTGTATCGTCACGATCTAATCGAGCTTTAATTGCATTGAACATACAAAATTTTCACACGATCTGTATTCGTTATTTGACTAACGGGCTTATCGTATTGTCAAACAAATTTTTTGGGGCATGAAATTAATGTTTCATATAATGACTAGTTTATTAACCCACTTTTACGAATTTTTAAATTTATTCCGTCCGATTAATTTAAAATCGTTTTTTTTTTAAAGGTAAAATTGCATAAGGTTAAAGAAAAGGTTAAAAAACACAATTTTTTTATAAACCGTTTTTAAATACATACTAGAATGCACTTTTGTTTCATTAACATAAGTTTTTTAAAATTACTTTATTATGTAGGATTTAAGGCAATTATTCCAAGGAATTATAATATCGTCGACGACGATTGATGTCTTGTAGGGGTCATTAAATAAATTATTGTCTGTTCCTAAGGCAATTTAATGCCGTGTTTGAGGTAACAGCCGACTAATATACATATATTTTTTCTAATAAATGTACATATAAATAATACATATATAAATAAATATATTAATCGAACACACAACCCTGGAGCAGAAAGCAGGGTCACTGGCCAGTCATTTCATTGTAACAATCTCTTAAAAAACTTTATAAATATAAAATCATACTTCAGTTCTTTGCTTATTCAATGAATTCTTAGGAACGTTTAGTAACGAGTATTCATAAATAGCAATAATATCACTGTTTCATGTCATTGTCTGTACATCAATTATTGTTTAAACAATAAATCGTGTAAATAGTTATTATTATTGATTTAAAAAAAAAACCTTGATTGTTTTTCTTTTAAACCATTATTAATTATCTATTGTGTCAGATGCACGAATTTAATAAAATTATAAATTTATTTAAAATTCTAGTCATATTTTAGAAGTAAATTAAGAAAATTAAATGACATTGTTGATGCTTAAACTTTTCTTCTTTTACGTTTAAATTGCTTTAAAATTAAAAACAAAATTAATTAAAAAAGTAATTTTCTTAGTGCTTATTCGTATTTGGAATCCCACGGAAAAATTGTATTTCCATATTCTAAGTCCACCTAAACGAAGTCACATGGCAGTTCATACATTAAGAAAACAACCTGATATACAGATAAGTGAAAAAAATATATTCCCATCGGAATAACTAGTATAAACGGGTTTAATCCAGTCGAAGTTAATGATCGCCAATTAATTTAAACGTTGATGTAGTTAAGTGACATTTTAACCGCTTCTTACCGCTTTTTGTGTTAGTAGGTATCTTGCATAATTATAATAAATAAGTTCAGTGCTATTCTTATGAGTTGACTACAAATTGATTTGTATTATTAATGCTCTCAACTAACTTAGGGGACATCCATTTATTACGTGAGGCGTTTAGGGGTGGAGGAGATCGAGCGAAATCTCACTCAATCTCACGTGGGGGTAAGGGTGGTCTCGGCAAATATCACGTAATTTTTTTCCCTTATTAAAAATCTTAAATACTCTAGTCTTAACCAGTCTTTTTAAAAAATAAATCTAGTGTAATCGAGTACAGATTAACTCCTTTACAATACAAATACGCATTTTAAAAAATCTCGCGTGAGATCAGAGGAGGGGTCGAGAAAAATCTCATGAAATCTTACCAAGGGCGAAGGGGTGGTTGAAAAATCGCCAGAAATTGTCTCACATAAGTAATGGATGTCACAAATGCCATAGTGGTACGAATAACTGTACACCAACCAGATGTGGTGGTGGATTTTTCCGTTCTACCCTCAAAGGCTTAAATACATTTACGTCAACAGGCAGAAACAAACAATCGAACAAAAAAAAAAAAAAAAACTATAACTAAAACGTAAAACGGCATATTTGCCATGTTTGTCGTTACCCTTTTTTTTTTTAAAAAAAATGCAACTATTTTTTTCATTAATCATAATAAAATATAAATAAATAATTATTAACCAACAATCACACCACGTTAACCTAGCCCCGTGGTAAGTTCGTAAGAACTTGTGTTACAGGTACTAGGAACGGAAATAAATTTAAGATATAAATACATATATACATAAATACACATCCATGACCCGGTGCAGACATCTATATTCGTCATACAGATTATCTGCACCTGGCGGGATTCGAACCCGCGACCGCTGCGTAAAGTGTCCAGTTGCCTGACCACTCGACCAGCCGGCCGTCAAAATAATATTTTAACGATCGGACTCGCGAGATTTGGGATTATAGTTTTCAAATAAATTAACTCCGAACGACTCTAGATTCAAAGCAATTAAATTATAACATGTACAAAATATATTATCTACTAGCAGCTCCTCGCGGCTTTACTCGCGTATCAGTAATTGAAGTGAATCAGGTTGAAGAAACTTTTATCTGTTGGATGCCATTATAAGTCAGATAACTATCTTAAACTTTATCAGCAACCCGTTAAAATGAGCCTTACACTAGTGACAATCTATTTAAAAATCACCGCTCTAATTAACGTTGGTAATTGTAAACACGACTAAACGTTCAAACAGCAGATATTGCTGTAGTTAAAGTTAAAATACAAAATTAACTAATCTAGTTAAAACGACGAAATTATCTTAAACTATATGTTCCCGAACTATAAATAAACATGTTAAGAATACAACAACCAATATATTTTATTTGTATTTTTTTGTATCTTTTAGTAATTTGTATGTATTTTAAAACCACTAGTTACTAGTATTCCTTAACTAAAAATTGAAAAAATTAGACCAGAACTCTGCTCGATTTATTAAAAATTAAAAAGTATGAAAAAATATATATCAGAACTGAACTGATCAGTCTGTAAACAAACCACTGCTGGCCGAAGGCCTATTTTCCATATAGAAGAAGGGTTAGAGCTTAATCCACCACGCTGCTCCACTGCGGGTTGGCGGATATTTCCCTACCATGAGTAACGATCGCTGTCAGATGTCTGATAACAACCGGGACCGAGAGCTTTACGTGCTCTCCGAGGCACGGTGGGGAGGCCCACAAAGACATATACCCAGACCGGAGACAAATATTTGAACAAATACAAATGTCTGCCCCGAGCGGGAATCGAACCCGCGACCGCTGGTGCAACTACAAGCACCATTACACCAGAACGGTATATATACATAGGTAATATTATTTTTATTACTTGTAACTTAGGTATTATTAATACCTTTAAATGCAGACACATTAAGAAAATTTACAGCTTTTGAAAATAAGCAATCAAGGCTGCATTTGTTTATAGACTACTAGATAATATCGCCGTTTAAACCTATATTGATTTATCGTTTTATTAATATATTAGCTTCTGCTCGCAGCTTTGCCCGCGTGGATGTCGGTTATCGCAACCAAAACAAAAAAAAGAGTATCCTATGCTATTTCTAATACCCCCAAAAATATGTGTACAAAGTTTCACGATGATCGGTTAAGTAGTTTTCGCGTGAAAGCGTAATAAACAAACTTACATTTCACATTTATAATATTCGGGATTTAGTCCAGTCAATATAGACATTTAAATATACTATACGTGGCTTATAATATGTGCATATCATGTATAATGTGACTCTTAGAATCGCGATCTACAACTTTGGTTGGAGGTTTTTTTTTTTTTTTTTTTTTTTTTTTTTTTTTTTTTTTTTTTTTTTTTTTTTTTTTTTGTTTTTTTTTTTTTTTTCAAATCCAAAAACCCTCAAATTTTGACCTTTGACCCCGAATAACTTTTGTAGCACACATAGGATCGATGGGGATTTTTAAAACTTTATTTGTAATGGTAAACCCCAGCTCTCCACCACTATTTGACTCTCCGGGATTTTTTTTTTATTTGACCACTATTTTTATGTTTAAATTGACCGAACTAATTAGTCAACTGACAAGGTTTTACTCGCATTATTATTATTCATGGTTATTTTATAATGCAAAATGTTTTTTCCATAGTATTCTATGGATTGGATTGGATGGATTCGTTCAAATGAAAATAATCAGCATACTTTTCCTATAATATAACATCGCCCATTTAAAAATTTAAAGTTTATTTGAAGTAAAATACAGTTACACCGAAATTTAAAACAGTCCAATAGAAATTTGAGAAAACCTTTTGTTTCATACTGCCATGTGTATTACAAAGATAACGGAGAAATGTACCGACAACATCTTTAGCGTTTATCTCTCGACGATCGCATCTTTATATGCAAAGCTTGCACCTGCTTTTCTCGGTATATACTCGTAATAAACGTTGAAACACTTACGTCCGTGTGTTGGTGAATTATTTTAACGTATGATTTCTATCGGATGCTACGCGCTTATGATAACAAATATGGAAAATAAGGGTAGATCGCATCACTACAGTTTCATATTCTAGATTTTGCATTAATGTATGTATGAATACTGTACATATGAAGTTATGTTAACTGTTTGCACTTTGCAGTATAGGCACGTAAATCTTGCTGTTTAAAGAACAACTTTTTTTTTATTTACCATAAATAAATAAATGAAGAAAAATAATAATTAGGTAAATAGAAAATAAATATTTTTATTTTCTTTAATACAAAAAAGACGGTTAAAATTACTAGGTATTTTATTTACAAGTTTATTCTTCAAAATAACTTAGTTCCTTTTTTAAACATATTTCATTTATATTCCATCAGTCGATGCGGAATCTTGATAATGTCTAAATATTTCTTGTTCGTTATTATTTTTTTTTTAATCATTCTTTCACTACGTATTTATAATATAACAAAATACATAAATTTCCACATCGAAACGAAACGTAATCCCGTGAGATTTATTTAGGTGAATCTAAACCGATAATGGGGTCAGCGGAGCCGTATCTCATTTACGACGTGTAAACACGTTTCAGTTTGACCGATATATTTTCGTCTAATTATGTGCTCTTGTAAATATTTCTTTCCCTCGGCAGATCGTTACTCGGCTGCTGCTTATGAACTCGTTATGATATAAAAAAAAAAAGACGGTAGTAATCGAGTTTGCTTTTCATTTGATTATGATTGTGAAAACCATCGGTTTGAATTATATTAGTAGCAGGCCGACCAAGGTCCGTTCCGGTGAAAATATAGAAAACGAACCTCCCTTCCCTTTTTTTCTTTTTGCGTGAAAATACGGATTTAACGAATTTTCCCAAATATAATATCTAGCCAGATCGACTTTTCGCAATTGTAAACTCCTATATGTTGTAAATTTTATAATGATCGTTGGAGCCGCTTTCGAGAACGTTATTACAAATATATAAATATTACTCGTTTAATTAAAATGGGGGAGGCCTACGTTCAGCAGTGGACATCCAATGCCTGATATTATGATGATGATGATGATATTAAATCGTTTAATATTGTAGGAATAATGGTACATTATATTTAAGAAAAAAGTTTCTGACAATTGAATTTTGTAATAATATCTATAAATATATATATATTTTTAATCTTGATTTTATTTTAATCTGAAATAGATCAGGTCAGACGTATGCAAAAAAAAATTAGCGTAAAAAAGCTATAGGTATGAAAAAATAATTCCTAAAATAAAAATAAAAAGTTTTCATTGAATTACTAAAGAGAGATGCACAGACGACTTGTGAAGCCATTGGATGGAGGCTGCTTCGAACCGGTAGCTCTGGCGGTCGATGGGGGAGGCCTTCTTTCAACAGTGGATATTCAATGTCTGATCTGATGATGATGATGATGATTAAACTTAAATTTATATTCTATTACTTTAACTTAAAAAATGCGGACTACTGACACATTATGTATATATGTAAATAATAATAATAATAATAAATATGTTTTACACACACACAAGGTCGTCTGTTCCTAAGGTAGGCAATTTAATGCCTGTGTTTTAGGTAACAGCCGACTGATATACATTTTTTATAAATAAATATACCTACATATAAATAATACATATATAAATAAATATATATTACACCCAGACTCGGGGCGGGAATCGAACCCACAACCCTTGGAGCAGAAAACAGGGTCACTGCAAACTGCGCCAACGGGTAAGTCAATGTATACATAATATGTGTCCAGCGAATACAGACATAAATACTTTTATATTTTTGTAGCGAACATTAAAACAGTAAATCGAATTTTATTACGACAGATACTTATCGTTTTCCATACACTTTGTATGATTTATTATTAATGGATGTTTTGGCAGCTTATAGAATATGTCATCACTAATATACGTTACGGGTTTCGGTGAACCGCGATTATCGTTCGTTCTCGGAACTTTTAGTTCTGCGCCACACATTCGCAGTTCAACGAGCGATTTGTGGCGGAAAGAATCGAATAAACGGACGCTAATCCTCTTTCGAGTATTTTTTATTGTACCAGGTTATTTTTATTTATAAATGTTAATTTTCATTTAAAACTAGTTTCAAAATAATCTCTTAAGGTGAAAAATAGTTACACATTTCGTTCGTTAAGAATAGTTATAATTGGTTTAAATTAATTTGCGAGTCATCAAAATTTATGGTAACATTTGACATTTATTTATGACTTTAGGAAGACAGCGGTCCTTTATTCTTGTCGCGGGTGTGTAGCATCAACATTTAATTCATAATAATTAATGATCTCATACTTAAATGTTTTCAATGAAAGTAGTACCTAATTCTTCCAATATCTACTATACTTTTTCATTTATTTTCAACTTATTAACTGAGCATTGATGAATGCAATAATAAATATTTGTAATTTTTATACCTAATTAGTTTGAAAAATTCCGAATGAATATGAAAAGGCTTATGACGTTTTTAACAACATACATATTATATCTTAGAGCATTCGCAATGAATGAGCGGAAACCTTTACGGAAAATTACTCCGAAGCCTCATAAGAAGCTATGCACGGACGATTTGGATGAGGACTTTCCATCGATGTCCATTTGTGATTCATTTCATTAAGTACTATTGTAACCTATATCGTAACGGAATTTTACAGGTTATTGTACGGCTTGTGGTTGGGTTTTTTTTTAATATTAGATTTCTCGTGGTTCTTAATCCACATTAATAATATAAATGTAAAGGTAAGTCTGTCTGTATGATACGTTTCCACATCTAAACTGCTGAATCTGATTGCAGTGATATATAATAAGATAGTTTGAAGTCTGAACGCTATAGTGCGGGTAGTACTGGTACAACGGGAAATAAAACACGACTAGTTACTAGTTTCTAAAAGAGATATGAGCAAAGTAAAAATCTAAATATACAACGTTAATATACAGCAGAAATAAGTTAAATTAGTCGTATAGTGCACTTCAGGTATTGTTTTTCCTTGATTTTAAACCATTGATTCTTCATTTGTTTATTACGAAAAATGACTTCGCGTCAAGATCAATCAGAAAGAAATACATATTACATACAGATTCGGGGCGGGAATCGAACCCACAACCCTGTAGCAGAAAGCAGGGTCACTACCAACTGCGCCAACGGGTCAGTCAAAATATTCCATTACACTTAATTCCTGGAAGATAAAAAAAACAAGCTATAGTTCTAATGCAAAGTGCTGCAAAAAGAATTTTCGTATCGAGACATAATTGTATTGTCAAACGGTCACGTCATCCAATCACAGTACCATAGAGTATAGCAATTAGGTGAATAATGTGATGGAAAATTATACATTTACGAACGGAAGTCGTTCTTAGTCACTTCTCTGACTTTCATAGTACTTGGTGTAACGTATTTGGTGTAATATATCTATGTATGTATATTAAATTGGAAATGGTGAATGAACTGTAAACCAATTTAAAAAAAAAAACCTTGTCTCATGTAATTTTAGAATTCATCGAGATTTTGCGAGATCGCAAATCCAGACTTACGTATTAAGAGAATTGGAAGTTTTTTTTTACTGACGTATCTATGAATGTATTACTTATTAATCATTTTTTTTCCCTTAATGCTAAAAAATAATGTGTTAATTTATATCTAAAAAAGAAGCTTGAACCGAATGTTTTTTAAGTTCTGTCAAATAGTCTTTAACATTCACTAGATTCGGCTGATAATTTACCGGACACTTTTTCTGTCAGATATATAATATGTATATCTTTTCGCAACCGGTGAAACCAAAAGTTTTAGTTGAATATTTTGATAATTAATTAAAACATTAAAAAAAACATATTTTTATTATTTTTTTATTTCTGTTGAAAACGACCGTAATAAAATAAGTAATCGGGGACTTTATCTGCAACCGGTGAAATAGGTCCTAAGTAGTATGAAATAGAGAAATAAAAAAAAATAACAATAAGAGATAAACTGCAGGGACAACCCTGCAGCACCGGTAAAAAAAAAACATAGGACATTTAGGAATAAAAAATTGCTAACTATGAATTCGTTTAAAACTGAGTACGTTTTTAGATTCAGTTCGCAAATACAGATAATCAATTAGTATATCAGTGCGTAAACATCTTGCATGCGGTCTGGCCAGTTCCCGGGGGCCTGGAAAGAGGGTCGGCTCTGCCTACTTCCTAAGGCAGGGCGGACCCCGGACTCAGCTTCGGCAGTGCGACCGGTGGTGCTGCTGAACGAAGCTGGGAAGGCCTTGGAGAAGATAGTGGCCTCCCGGCTCGTTCAGCACCTGGAGGAGGGCTCGGGACCTGGACTGTCAGAATTTCAGTTCGGGTTTCGAGCACGCCGGTCGACTGTCGACGCCCTCAAACGCCTACGGGTGGTGACGGATGAGGCGGAACATGGGAGGGAGGTGGTGGTCGCGGTGTCGTTAGACATCGCGAACGCCTTCAACAGTCTCCCGCACGTGGTGATACGGGAGGCACTAAAATACTTCGGAGTGCCCCCGTATCTAAGGAGGCTGTTGGAGACGTACCTCTTTGATCGGAGGGTAGGCCTCGAGAACCGGTCGGGGTCCGTGGAGTGGCGGCGAGTCGGCTGCGGTGTCCCGCAGGGATCGGTTCTGGGTCCGATCCTGTGGGACATCGGGTACGACTGGGTCCTGCGAGGCCGTCTTCTCTCCGGGATGGGTGTCATCTGCTATGCGGATGACACCCTCGTTTATTCCCGGGGACGAAATTACAAGGAGGCGGCGCGGCTGGCCGAGGTCGGACTCGACCTCGTGATCAGCCGCATAGAGAGTTTAGGGCTTCGTGTCAGGATTGACAAGACCGAAGCCCTGCTCTTCCGCGGGACCGGCCGTAAGGGACCTCCACCGGGGGCTACCCTTCAGATCGGAGAGGGGAGAGTCAGGATGAGCCCCCAAATGAAATATCTCGGGCTCATTCTGGACGGAGGGTGGACCTTCGGCCTACATTTCGCGATGGTAGGACCGCAGGTCGTGAAGGCGGCGAGTGCGCTGGGCAGACTCCTCCCGAACCTCGGAGGACCCAGCGCCGCCTGCAGGCAGCTGTACTCCGGAGTCTGCCGGAGTATAGCGACGTATGGTGCCCCGGTTTGGGCGGATCGCCTCACCGCGAAAAATAAGGCGGCGCTGCGCGCTGCGCAGCGAACAATCGCGGTGAGGGTGATTCGGGGGTACCGTACGGTATCGTAGGCTGCAGCTACTGCTCTAGCCGGCGACCCCCCGTGGGAGCTCGTGGCGGAGGTTCTTGCCGAGACCTACTCATATGTCTCGGGTAGGAGGGCTCTTGGTGAGAACCCTACGTTGGACGGGATCCTGCGGGTGCGTCGGATGGGGCAGGAAGCGCTTATGCGGAGGTGGGGGGAGGACCTGGCGGGGCAGCCGTACGGCACACGCGTAACGGCTGCCATTCGCCCGGTCCTTGAGCGGTGGATGCGTCGAAAACGCAAGCCCCTCACCTTCCGTCTGACGCAGGTTCTCACCGGGCACGGTTGCTTCGGTGACTACCTGTGCCGGACGGCCCAGAGGGAGCCGACGACTGAATGTCACGATTGTGGCGCGGCGGTGGACTCCGCCCAGCACACCCTCGAGGTGTGCCCGAGATGGGCGGCGCTGCGTCAAAGTCTGACGTCGGTCCTCGGCGACGACGAGTCCTGGAAGGCGATGGTCTCCTTCTGCGAGACCGTAATGTCCCAGAAGGAGGCCGACGAGCGGGTGAGAGAGGAGGCCGCCGACGTGGCCTCCATCCGCGGGCGACGAATGGGGGTGCGTAGGAGGCGCTACTTAATGCGCCTCCAGGAACGCCCCTGTCCCGTATCGGGCCGGGATGGGAACCCGGTCCTGCTAGATACGGCGTCGTCGGGACTGTTCAGAGGTGAGCCGGACAGTCCCCATGGAGGAGAAGTCTGGCCTTTTCGCCGAGGCCAGCCTGTCGCTGGAGGGATCCTGTTGCCTGCAGATCCGGGACCCTCCAATTAAAGCGGCTGAAGGCTCCCGCAGGGGTTTAGTACGGTATTGCACTCCCAAAGTGCCGAGTCCGACATAGGTCTAGGACTGCCGACTCGGGCATCCTGGATATCATCCGTAAATGGATTCCCCTGCGACAAAAAAAAAAAAAAAAAGTGCGTAAACATCTATTAATACATAACAAGTATAAAATAAGAATGTCAAGTTGCTAATTACAGATTCTAATCCCAGTGTAATTACTCGCATCACCGCCCCCGTTCCGTTTGACCCCACATCGATACACGATAGTCGCGTGCGAGATGATATCTCAGTTACCACGCGAATCATCTAGCGACTAGCATCTTCTACAATTATCGGTTACCTTACTTTGATTATTCTACAATTATGAATTTAAACTATATCGACGAAAAATTGAAAAAAAAAAAATACGGAGAAACAAAAAAAAATGAATTAAATGAAAAATATGAATTAAATTATTCTTAAATTCTTCTAAAAATCAAAAGTTTTATTATAGGTACAATAAAATTTAATAAAAAAAAATATTTAGTATCAATAAATTGAAAATAAAAATCAATTTTTAAAGCATGTGTACAAAAAATAATAACAATAGGCTGTAAAAATATTTATCAAAGTAATAGTTGCACTATTGCAAGTACTTTGACACTCTTTTAAATATGCTACTGTAAAAATATGGTCTGCTCCACTGTTAGGCATACAGCCATTATAGATATCTGACGCAGTACACTTCCCTAAACTTTACGCTGCTCTAACTGTAAGAAATATTAAATAAACTGTACTAATTAAAATATTTTTTATATAATTACACTTCATATGAATTTTATCAAAACGATATATCTAATAAGCAAAACATTTCCTGTCGTGTATACATGTTTCCTTGTTTTTAATTATTTATTTATTTTTTGATATTTATTAAAAAAGTAAAGTCAAGGACACATATGCTCTGAATCGAAACTCATAACTTTCGTTAAGATGCATAATTTTAATCTACACAACCACGAAGTTCATGCTCACGTGCTAACACAATGTTTACAAACAAGTAGGTACAATACTTAGCAAAACGATGATATCAATATCGCTAATATCATACACAGAGATGATTCATAAATCATAATAACGTTGTTTTTGTACGTACAATAAAGATGACGAAAATTATGTGATTTTAATAGTTAATTACAATTGTCATTAGTATATTTAAAATTCTCCGATATATAATAATTATTTTATATTCTTATATTCATGCTGCATTGTTAGTAAATAAAATGTAAATTTTTAAGAGCATATGTATTTGTCTGCGACTTTGTTTGCGAGTTACTATAATCTTTAATCTGTCAATCATCAAACTTTTGCATTTATAGTAGTAGTTAGATGTAAGACTACTTTAGCCGGCGTTTAAAACCTCGTCTAAACCCACGTCAGTGTCAATCCCGGAGATGGAAAAAGCGTATATATTAGTCAGATCTGCAACTATCTACACAAATAGTTTAAAACAATCCATTAATTGTAACAAATTTGTACGATTAACATATTTTTTATTTTTTATTAGAAAACCGAACATATACATAATTATTTTTAAGATTTCTATATATTAACTTCATTTAATTAGACCTAAATTCTCACGCACTTATACCTAATTCAAATTTCCGTTAAAAATATCTTTGTGTTAAAAACAAGCGATTAACTGAATCACGTGCTCAAGATAATGCTGTATTGTTTCAATACACTTTGCAACTTACAGCATCCTTGACACGGCTCGAATTAATGAATAGGTTATCTTGTCAGCTATCTTGATAATATGTAATGTATTTAAATAATTTTAATGCTTAGATTAAGGTTGTTTTTTATAATTATTATTATTGAATAATTTGTTTTATGTAAAAACTATATAAATGACGAAAACTGTTTTTGTTAGGTTATTTAATGAAAATAAATTTAATTTAAATTTATAAATTATATATCATTCATCAAATAAAATAATATGTATGTATCCGTTATATTTTGAAACAGTACGAAAAATGTTTTCGTTACTTTTTCTACATGAGTTCTAGGTAGTATGGTATGTAGCTTGTACAAGATTAAGCTTACTACAGTCTACAATATGATAAAATGAAACAGTGTATAATCATCAAGCGCGGCACGAGAAGTTGTATGATAATGTCATACAACCTCAGCCGAACTAAGAAATAAGGGTGCCTGTCCATTGAAGCAGAGCGAGGCAACGGAACGGAGAAACGGAGAAATATTAACCAATAAATAGGATTGCAGAGCTCTTGTCCACTAGAGCGGAGGGGAGACGTTTTGCAATTCTATTAGTCACTTCAATGGACAGACACGCTAACTCGAAAGAAAGTGCCTTAATATATCTGTCGCTGGATAGAACTAGATTTCCGTGGTATCCAAGGAAGCGATGACTAGACGCCATGAAGCAGGAAATGAGAGCTAATGACCTGAGAATAGATGATGCTAAAGATCATGCAAATTTGAAAAATAATGTCGGAAGACTCTAAATGTTTAATTTTAAAAACCAAAAGCACCGTTTGCCATTACTTTATTACCAATGTGTCCTATATAGACAAGGGTTGTCTGTAAGAAATCACTATCAATGATAAGACCGCCTTTGCACTCTATTTTGTATGTTTTTTTCTTTTTTGTTCTTTTAAGTACCTATTACTTAGTGTGCAATAAAGTATATAAATTAATAAACTCTGGCAATGGCCCGGATTAATGCCAGGTAGAAAAAAACAGAAGAAGACTGCACTATGATAGTCTCCGATTTAGAGTAGGTACAACATTGTATACAAACCAATGGCGAAATTATTAAGGAAGTGAAAAATGAGTTCATACGATCGATGAAGTTAAAACAACACGATAATAAAATTATTAACAGCATTCAATGTTTTTCGCACGTCATTGACCATCACTTACGATGTTGATAATTTCCTGTCGAATATTTCGATAACCGTACAACGCTTTTTAGCATATGCAATTTTTAGAGATTCGTTTTTATATGAACAGGGGTAATAATTTTCTATTTGAAATTATTCTATCATATTGTTTAACATTATTGTTTTAGAAGTTCCTGTGTTTTTGTAATAGTCGTATGGATATTTTCTTAATTTATTTTACCTTTATCTCTTTTATTAAAAGAAAGCTGAAACATTAGAAAGCCTGTTTACATTATGTATGTATCTAGTTAAGAAAACTTAAAACCATTCAATGCAATCTTGTCTATTAACTTTGTCCTATATATATGAAAATTTATATAAAATAGAATTCATTTTACGTACACACGGTTATCTATAGCTGTACAAAAGTCAGTCATTTAATTGTAGACAATAATTGACAATAGATATATAGAGCAATAGCTTTACATAGTATTGATAAAGTAAGGTTTCTGTAAATCTAATTGATCTACAGAAGGGTTTCGCAATTAATCTGATTGGACGCTATAGGGGCGTACATGCGGGTACTGACTCGTGTTAGTACCATCACTCCAAGTATTGACCCACTTGGCACTAACGTTGCAATAAATTTAATGAAAATTGGATTAAAAGGGAAACGTTTTATTTCGAGATCTTCCTCACCACTCGATGCAATGTTTTTATTTGTACTCGTAGTAGCTCGCATAAAGACAGATTTGTAATAAATAAAATAGTGTCGTTATTCTCATGTCTATAACATTCTATTCTTCCAATACGTCTACCATGAGTTTCCAGAAACGATACACGTTAGCGAGTGTAGTAGATAATTTGTATGGAAAGTTGAGCAGCGCCTCTACCGGATACTATCATTACTATTGCGTTTCTACGTTTACTACTGTAGTTATTTCATGCGCGCTTGTAACAAAAACTCATGGTAGACGTACAGGAATATTTAGATATCAGAAACGATGTTGCCAAAATTTATTTTTTTACAACAAAAGTTTCAGGTTCTTATTGACATCCTGTGTATATTATTGTATTTAATATCTTAGATATTTTACACATGACTCGACAATGTTATTATCAAATGAATTATGCTTTGAAATGTACCTATAGTTATTTGTTCTGTTGAAAAACCACACAAAAACAACAATTATAGTTCTATGAACTAATCTTATTTACACTTAACACTTAAATATACTCGTTGAGAAGTTTATCGTTTTAAAACGTCGCAGTTACTCACAACTCTTAACTCATTCTCTTTCCGATTCCACTTAATCAAGCAACACTTGATACTATTTGGACAGACAAAGAATTCTTTTAAATACTTTTTAATAGTATTTTTTACAAAGGCGTTAAATTTAAATAAAAACTTGCTTTTTGTATTATCATTTAGTTTATAAATTAATTTTCGAGGCATTAGCGTGTGAAATTAGGTAATACTGCAATATTTAATGATTAATATTATATTCATTCTAATGTATTTTAATTTATTTTTAGTTTAGATGATTTGCTAAGACCCCTCAATTCAACAGGCAATTTAACTATTTTTCAGTTATAAAAATATTACAAAATATTTTTTAATGTGAGCGTTTAAGCGCTTGAATATTTCATTTATTCTCTTGTTTGGTAAATTGTATAGCAAGGTCAGGTTAAAAAACAAACTAAATAGATTGGTTGCTGTTAGTCTGCTTGTTTATGACGGTTTTGTTTGTAACAACTATAAATATCCACGTATTATTTGTATAATGGATAACCGAAACGTTTTCATTTAACGGTCGATTTGCTGACCATGAAAAACTGAACGGGAACAATAATTGGACGATCTCACTGCTACTGGCATGACTAAGTGGACCAAGTGTTATGTAATGTATGTATCTAGGGCTGTCATTACTTAAATTGTCGTAGCAAGACGAAAACTAAAAACTTACGAATATAAAGCTATGACAAAAACTAAAACATCATTGGCATTTTCTTTTTTTTTTTTTTCTTCTTAACTCATTGTTTTTATTCGTGCTTGACAAATATACACTCTTAGCTAAATCTTGTCAGAATTACGCCGAGTTGCACGAAACAAATTTTAAATTTAAGTGTTTATTAAACTAATTTAATCACAAGAATCGTGATCATCTGTTGCACGAAACCTACATCTGATTAAGTTAACAAAAAAATTTAGTTTAATTAAAGACCTATCTAACGGATGATTAATTCCAACAGCTTTAAATTAATCCTAAGATCAACTAATTTTAAGATTAATTGCAACTTAACTAACGGAAAGTTAGCGACGGTTTCGTGCAACTCGCCGTTAAACTTTTAATTTTTAATTTAATCTGTTAAAATCCCTCCTAGTCAATCTATGACGAACAAAACAGAAAATAAATGTTACTCATATGAAGTTGTATGTAAGAATTATAAAAATTTTACAATCATTTCACAAATGTGGGGTCATTTCTGATTTTTTTTTCCCACAAAATGTTCAATTTTTACATTATTCGTTGCACAGTTTTTATTTTTATTTTTTATTATTTTAACTTAATTGAACATAATATTACGTACATTTTTATATCGTAATTTTATAACAATGAAAAAATTGTCTTTTAATTTTAGCAAGAATTCAGTAATTGTGGCGAAAATAAAATTGGTGAATATTAAGTATACATTAGAATAATGCCTTGTACCGACGACGTACGAGCCGCTTATCGTTAAATTTTTCAACTTTCAATCAGTATAATATAAGGTAATTAGGATATTGTATTTGTTTACTAGATTCGATTAAATAATATAAAAGAACCATACGAAAATAATCGTAATAAGAGTGAAAATATCCACGATGCCAGATTATCAGTAAAGTAGTTAACTAGATTAATACGACAAAGGCTAACAACTGTAGTCGGTTACACTAAAGTCGGCTATTCTACAATTATTCCACCGTGGCTTTCAGTTCATTTGGCCTCCTATGCTTTATCGACCCCCATGCTTTATCGACCCCCTTATGTTAACAATGCAAAAGGCTTATTATTGTTTGACGTTTTCTTTCAGCCATCCTTTCATCCCTTTAATCATTTGACTGCTTCTTACACCGATAATTGCAATCCAATCAATCAAAAGCTTTGTATAATTAAGTGAGCCTTGAAATTATGACACATCCGTTAGTCAGAATCTTATGCATATACAAGCTTTGTGTTATAAACAAACATTATAATTCGGAGTACCGAACGCGATGCGCTTGCGCCGCATTGGCAGCTATTTTCGCGCACTCGCGTCGACTATTTTCGTCGCGTACAACAATCCTTCCCGTTTTATGAAGTAAACAGCGAACTTTTCCTGGATCCCAGTTAAATTCTCGAAGGAAGCTTGGCAAATGTTTCCTTTCCAATCCTGAAACAACATTTTCGTAACCGTGGTTTTGTTTGTTTTATTAATCTTTTACGGACAAAAATATGTTTAATTTAATTTGACATTATTAAATGGGACCATTTATATTAATTCTTATAATAGATAATATAAAACTTTATTGATTTGTTTTTATTGTTATAACTTAATAATATAATTAATAATTATAAATTTATGTAAAATATTTATTCTGTTATGAGGGTTGACGAGTATTCTGTACGCAAGGTCGCCGGCGGAGGCTGGATTGCGGAAAACCGGGATATTTGACGCGAGCTTAGGGAGGCCTGCCTCCAGCAGTGGACTGCAAAAAGCTGATGCGATTCGATGCGATTTACGAGTATTCTGTGGTTTTTATTAAAAATAAACGTTAAGTTCCTGAAAATTGATCGATATTTTCAGCGATGCATCAACTCCTAAAACAACTTCGGCAAAACTTTAAATAAATAATTCGAAAAGTTTGAAATAAACGAAGCATAATTTATTCTTAAGCTTTATTTGTAGATTCACACCGGTTACACACTAACAAAACTAACGTTGGATGCGACATTCCTAATTATATGATACTTTGATCGCCTGTTCCGCGTCGCCTCTAGCTTCGCTCAGCTGAAATTCCGATCTATTCATATCCTTATTTTAATTATAATTATAAATGTATGTGAATTTATCATATCTAACTTATATAGACTTTCTTAAAACGAATTTTTCAATCCCGTCCCCAAAATACAATTGTGTGTAACAAAACTTAGAATATTAATGGAAATAAAATTATTTATTTGTGAGGTACTTCGGACGTAAGATGCAGATAAATATTTTTACTCATCTACCAACGTATAAGAAAAAAAATTAGAATATTTATAGTGAATTAATACCCTTTGCCGTTGTAAATATTTTCATTCGTCATTTTCAACTTATTTTATTCCTTAAGGGTGGAATTATCAATAAGTTGTACGTACTAAACTTACAACCTAAAACTAAGGTTTAATGTTTCTAGTTAAAAAAGCAAAGGTCTCATTGGTTCAATCTCATGTATCATCAATATCAAGTCTAAGCTCGATTATGAATCAATCAGGTATGACATGTTTTACATCATAATTAGAGATAAAAATGTCTAATTTAATATTTAATCTAAATGACTGTGGTTTCACCCGCATTTATCGTTGTTGTTTTGCTCCCGTGAGTTGTAGCGTGGTGATTTACAGCCTAAAACCTCATCTAATTTAATTTTCTTCAGGCTTTCTAACGCTAAATAATTTTAAAAATCGAACTCGTATATAATCAGTTAGCGCGTTCAAACGAACAACTTCAGGGTAATACAAGAATAGATCAATTGATTCATACATCCATAAAACGACAGGCTGGTTTCCCGCCTCTGTATTTATAGAATGCAAACTACATAATGTTATCTTTTGAACTTTTTCTTTTATATATATAGCCACGGCTCTCTTAACGTTTATTTTTATTTATATATCATGATATATCTAATTTAAGAAAATAATATTTTTTAAGAGTTTTGTGATGACAGTGTCGTTTGATCATTTGTTGATATTACTTAAATATATTACATATTTCATTTTATATTTATGTAATAATATTATGAGAAATAACGTTCTATTATAATGTTTTTATTTATTTTTTCTCGAATGCTTAAAAAAACAACAACAACAACCAAGAATAAAAAATCAATCTAGCATTAATCAATTGACTATTTTTAAGTTTAAAGCTCATGGTTGACACATTGAAATATATACATATATTTTATTTATGTACCAATATATATTTAAAAATCTCTCGATCCAGAAAACACAGTCAAGTTGATTTGTCATTCTGGAATAAATTTAACACGGCTCTAACGTATTCTTCACTAGATGTTGCCCGACGGCTTCGTTCGCGTGAATATTTTGATGTGTATGTGTGAGAATTAAACATATAATTATAACGAAACTCCTTTTAAATATGGTTCCTGTAGGATACATTGGTTATACTATCTTATAGAAGCCTTGCATTTTCTGTGATAATAAGTAGGAGGTATTCGATGTCATTATCTAACTCCCAAATTATGCCAACCTCACTCTCACAATGCAAAAAATCACGACGATTTCTTGCTCTGTGAAAAACAAAAACATGTTTAACCCCACCGGAACCGTAAATTTTTCCGGGATAAAAGTAATTTTGTGTTATTCTAACAAATAACTTGTGTCAAATTTCATCCTGATCCGTGAGCCGTTCGGGCGTGATTGAATAATTACCTCACATTTATAATAGTAGTAAGATAAGACAATACATAATATGTATCTACTCAATGGTATGCATGTAAAGGTATCTCGTGTGTTGATCCCATATTATGTCACAGCAAAAACCCGTTTCTGAGCAAAAAATCGCATTCGCGAGAATATTTCCCACACTATAAATAAAGGATTCACCGCAAAACGTACTTATTGTTAGGACAAGCGCAGGTGCATTACATATCCTTCACAACAGCTTCATAAATCTAAAGACACAAGCGATAATAACATTTACTACATCGTAATAAGGATGAAAATAGAATGAAAAATGTCGTGTTTATTTTCAGCTGGTACCAATGCATCTGGAACATTTTCTATATAATTGGCGAATTCTATTGTTAAATGATAACGGACTGGTCTTTAGTAAGAGGATATTTTTATTATATATTTTTTTCTATTAGGAAGTGTAGAATAACAGTTACTTAAAGCATTACCAAATCGACCGTGTTTTTTTTTTTTTTTTTAATATGATACTTTATGAAAGCATGTAGGTACAGGCTGTAGTTTACAATTCTTAATAGAATTTTGAGGCCCAATTTCATCGGTTTCTATTAAACTTTAACTTACATATGTTATTGATAAGCGAACAGATATTATATCAGGCCCTTAGGGCCTGTTTCACTTCAACTAATAAACTAGCTTTTGGTTTCACAGTTTGCGAATAAAAATATCTTATAAATAAAGTAGAAGTTGATAGTGAAAAGGAAAAATCACAGTAGAAACTTTTATCTGTTGGATACAGTTATATGTCAGTTGAGTTTTTTCATTTTTCAACAACCGGCGAAATTGGACCTAAGTCAAATTAGAGTATCATTTTAAATGTTGTCATAGTAAAAAATGTGTTATTTTTTTAGATCATTGTCAACTCGTAATTAAAGACTTGTGGATTTTACAAAGCGTTTTAAACCTGTGACCGCGATCGTTCACTTACTCGCTTCTTTCGTGTAAATATAATATTTTTAGTAAAAATACATATAGATACATAATATATATAGACTTGGAGTGGGAATCGAACCCACGACCTTGGAGCGGAAAGCAGGGTCACTGCCCAACGGGTTAGCCAAAGTCTGACAAAATAAGTCTGTGTCCAGCATTTCTACAGAGAGCATTAGATTAGTCTACACGAAAAACTTCATTTCTACTCTTTGTTTCCTTGCATGACTAAAAAACGGTTTACGAATCCTCGATTCATCATTCCTATTATAATTTGAAAGTTAAAGTGAATACTCCAAATATATATTTAAAGAAACATCTGTTGCGATTTCACATTTAATATCCCGTAAAAGTCCTCGATAAATCATAAAAATTTATACAACAAGGACCCTTATCATTATTGAAATAATAGTGAAAATCGATTCTCATAAAATGATCGCAGCTATGATTTATGTACCGTTATTTCCAGCACGTAATAGGTCAGTAGGTAATCTTACCCTTTGCTAACAAATACCTAGGACTTAATTTTTTTTTAAATTATTTTATGGAGGTTCATTTAAAGCTGTGATGGTACTCGAGGAGCTAACCAGGTGGTACACGCGATTGTAAAAAGGGGTTCTGGGTTCCGTTGATTCGAATTGTTAATAATCGACATCAAAAAATTTGGAGGTTCTATATTCGTCCGTAATGTAAAAATAGTTTCATCATAGAAATAAAAAGAAGAAAAATTAGATTAATAATTTTTTGTTATTAAACCTCATAAAAATTGGCTACATTAATTTACAATATTGACAGCCAATATGTATATGGATAACATTCTCTAACATTGTAATATTCTGGAAAGTTATTGTAAAGGAAATATTGATGACGGCACAATTATTAGTTGGATAATTCGAGCAAACAATAAATTTAGGTGTATGTCGATTTTAATTAAATTAAATGTATTAAATGAAAAAAATATTATATCCAGGTTGTTTAAATAACATGAAGTATAAAAAACATTGCTTTTAAATTTACCAAATGGTTCAATAATCGTGCTTCAATATATTATTACTCAATACACACTTACTAAAGAAAAAGTAATTTGTTCTGTGTAATATTAAAAGAGGCGGAACCCTTATCGTATTACACTTAAACTTTTTTCGACATAACGGTACGCTATATGGTCGATCATACGCAGGTAGACGCGCCCGCGCATCCGCTAGCAAGATAAAGTTTATATTGCGTACGATCAAACTATAGAAGAAGAATACGTTTTAAAATGTGATTTAGCAATCATATGTATATTATTGTCATGCGGAACGTGACAACGACTACACAACCTTCCCTTTAAAGGACCTACAAAGTATACATAAGTATAGTTTAACTTATTTTCATTGCTTTTTTTCTTTCTTTTTTTAAATGTTATTGTCTCTTTTTTTTTAAATTTTATTTTTGTAACGCAATGAAAGCGAATGTTAAAGAAATAATTATGTCAAAAATTAGAGCAATGAAAAAAATCTTTTCAAATGTACCTTTTCGTTAACAATAGTACCGTTAAGTTCCGTAATTTTATTTCAAAATAATGAGAATTCCTTTATCCTAATTTGACGAAAGTAAAAGTTTCAAATGAAAACAATAAACTCCTTTGTTCAACAATACGTAATTGGTAACAATACATTTAACTGTTATAGGGTTTTTAAAACAGCCGTCGTAGTGGCGACATTGTTCATCATCATTGTGATATTTAAGACAACTACAACAAAATAGAAAAATAGAAAAAGTTAAAAAATAGGCGACATCTCTATTGCTTCGGTTGCTTTGATGCCTTTTTTTATGGTGCAAACAATTTTTGTACCATAAATCGTAAAGTTTACTTTCAAATCAATCGGTTACCTATACTTATTAAGACTGTAGTAGGTTTAGTTCTGTACATTGAAGATATTTTGAAAATTTTATTTGTAGAGCACGCTATAATCGATACTAAAGCCAAAACAGTTTATTTTTTATTTTTGTTTGTTTGTCTGTATCTTGGCCGCGCATTACGCCGAAACTTTTGTGTGAATTTTAATGAAATGTATTTAAAAAATGTTACTTTTTATCCCAAACTCATAAAAATTAGTTCCATTGGGAATTAAATAAAATTTTAAATGTGTAATCGGAGACGAAGTCACAAGTGTCAAACGAATATAAACACTATAGTACTATTAATTCCACAGAAATAGTAATACTAATATAATATAATAATAATGGGGTATTATTACTATTTCTGTGATTCATTCATTCATTCATTTGGATTAATGGCTTCCAATAGTGTCAAAATATCACGGATGATTTCGCCAGTGTCACGTAGAATGGTGAAGATACGAAGTCACATTAAATGTTTGTTGCGCTAGCTGTCACGGCTTCGATCCCCGTTCATGGCAAATTTTATTATAGGCCATACCGATGTTGTTCGTGATTTCGTGGTCTGGGCGTTTATATTGACCCCCCTTGAATAGAAACGCCCACTGTAGCCCTATTGAGGGCCGTGAGTGTGTTGTGTTTATTTTTATATACTCGTATGTAGTGTTGAACTCTTTTCTAGTACTTTGTAATGATTGAGTTGTATTATGGGTTTTGTCAAACAATTGTCAACGAATCACTGTTTTTTTTTTTTTTTTTGTAAAGAGCCACGCTTATATTGTTTAAGTCTACCTTTTCATTCTTTTAAACAACAAAATAAGAACAAATGCTTTGTCAATTGGGTACTTTTTGTTGGCAAGTTTTTTTCGACTTGTCTAATACTAAAATAAAATACAAAAATGTTTATTTATTTAAACGAACTAATCTCAGTGTCTAATGATATTATTTACAAATGTTATACATTTTTTGTATTAGAAAACCTATTTGTCGCAACCGTAACATGTTATACAACATCATGTATGATTCGTCAGATCTGAGCGTTAAATATACACGCGAGTGAAACCGCGCGGTCGATCTAGTGAATTATAAAATAGAGTACAAATGATAAACTATGGACCCCACAATTCGTACGAACAGAGCTCGTTACGAAATAATAAGATAAATAAAAACAAATTAACAACAAACGACTGGCGACACCGCGTTTAATAAGGATGCGTTTATTATAACTATGAGCTTGCTTTCCTGTAATTAATAGACCAGAACAGTAGCCACTTGATATTATTAATGTTGTGTTTATAGAAATAGGAGTCCAACGCCTTTAAAGTTACAAGAAATGCCATATTATGTGATTGTTACAGAGCATTTTTATATACCTACCCTGTTCTAAATTTTGTCTACGGATAACGTGTGTCTACTTTCAATACCATCAGATCAATAAATGAACTGAATCATCCTGTAAACGTAGGCAAAGCTTTTCCATATAGGAGAATATGGAGATATAATTTGAAGGTTGAGGGATAATTTCCCTGTTTTGAGTAACGATTGTTATCAGCTGTTTGTTTTAAGAACCAGAACCTTGGAGAGTACGTAAAGCCTCGACGACTCGAAGGCACGGAGGGGGCCCACAAGGACATTCGCCCAGACCAGAAAGAAATATTTACACAAAGACAAATATTTTCCCTGAGCGGAAATCGAACTCGCGACCACCGTCTTTGAGACGACTAATCGCACCACTACACCTAAAACTCTAGGGTACTAAAAGTATGTATTAAAGACAAACATTGATAATACTAAATAAAAATATGAATTTAGATTAGCAACACGAAATTTATTTTCGGAATTTCTTTTCTAAAGAAAAACGGAAGAAGCGAATTATGTCCCAACTCAATGTAATCAACATCAGAGTACCGTAACGGGTTAATCTTCGACCCTTCTTCAAAAAAAAAAATAAAATAAAAAAAATAGATGAAGCTCTCTTCGTCAATTATCTTTCATAGAAGAAATGCTTATTCCCAGCATTACCGACCACAGTTTCTTACAGCAAAATACGCACAAGTATAGTAGGTAAATAGTAATAAAAAATCGCTTATCATATATTGACGACCGGCTGGTCGAGTGGTCAGGCAACTGGCACTTTACGCAGCGGTCGCGGGTTCGAATCCCGCCAGGTGCAGATAATCTGTATGACGAATATAGATGTCTGCACAGGGTCATGGATGTGTATTTATGTATATATGTATTTATATAAATTTATTAAATTTATTTCCGTTCCTGCTGTAACACAAGTTCTTACGAACTTAGCACAAGGCTAGGTTAACGTGGTGTGATTGTTGGTTAATATTTATCTATTTATTATTATATAAATTTTGGATATTATTTTGTAGATTTTATTAAATAAAAATTAATAGATAAAGCGTATTATTCGGTGCAGGATTATTTAGCTGATAAAGATGTGTGGACTTAGTGGTGCTGTATTTCATGCAAGATATTACTAATTTTGTACTAAAACACAGTTTCTGTATTATTTTCAAAAGAGTTTGGAGTTTCTTACCGATTCTTCTCTGCAGAATCTCCATTCCGAATCGGTGGTAGCTTTACTTTTACAAAAAATAATAATAATCACTACAATATTAATTTTGTAAAATGACGATTCGAAAGTGTTGCAATCTCGAAAATGGTAGATAAAGTGATAAAAGCGAGCAAAATTATTGCGCTGCTTGAAGAAGGTTGCAGTCAATGCTTCGTGGCTCAGAGGCTAAATGTGTGTCGGTCGACAGTTCAAAGGACCTGGCAGCGCTATCAAGAGACCGGTTCCGTCAAGAGAAGGCCTGGTTCTGGCAGAAAGACATGTACCGAACCACGGGATGATCGTTTTCTAGTTAGTCAAGCGTTGAGAAATCGCAAATCTTCTTATGTGGACCTCAAGAACACCCTCGAAGAAGTAAGAAATGTGCAAATTAGTCTATGGACGGTCAGGAGGAGGCTTCTCGCTGCTAATATACACAGTCATCGCCCGGCACGCGGCCCTAAATTACTCCGTGGACATCGAGTTGCCAGGCTTAGCTTCGCTCGAAATTGTGTGTCATGGACTCATGAAGACTGGGATAGGGTATTGTTCTCCGATGAAGCCAGGATATCTCTGCATGGTGAAGACCGACGTCGACGAGTGCTACGTAGACGAGGAGAACGCTTTGCAGAGGCATGTTTTGAAGAAATCACACCTTATGGAGGGGGCTCTGTTATGTTTTGGGCAGGAATAAATTCTATGGATCGTACGGAGTTAGTCTTCATCGAAAACGTTACACTGACTGGACACCGATACATAACGGAAGTTCTAATTCCTTATGCACAACCCGCTTTAACCGCCCTTGGCGAAAACTCAATTTTTATGGACGACAACGCTCGCGCCCACCGGTCTGGCGGTGTGGATGCGTATATGCAAGAAGTCGGAATTCGTCGTTGGACTGGCCAGCTAGAAGTCCGGACCTCAATCCCATAGAGCATGTCTGGGACGTTCTGAAGCGACGAGTGAGATCAGTGCAGCCGGCTCCGCAGACCATCAGAGAGCTAAAGAATGTGATTACCGCGGAGTGGGAACGTATTCCCCAATAAACCATAAAAGATATACTCACTAGCATGCCCAGACGAATGCAAGCTGTGATTTCAGCAAGAGGGGGTCACACTCAATACTAAACTTTTATCTGCTTTTAATGTATTCAAGAAAAACAAAGAAATTAACGCGTTTCATTCTTATTTAGCGAGCAGGTACAATCATAGTGTTTTGAGCTTAAACATTATTTCTTAATAATTCAATTAAAATGTTATGATAAAACTGATGAAAACTATTCCTTCCTAATTAATTTATAAAATTCTGAGGATAACAATACCTAAAATTGTCAAACAAACTAATAGTAACTATAAAATAGTTCTTTGCTTAAGTGCCCGTTTTTTTTGCAAAAGAGTTATATATATATATATATATATATATATATATATATATATATATATATATATATATATATATATATATTATATGTATATATGTCTGTAATCTGTACATGTAATAAAATTTAAAACGGCCGATGTATATACATGAGTGATAAAAAAAAAACAATTATAGGAGTCTTTATAAGAGCTATGGAAATCAAGACAATTATTTTTATAATTTTTGTGTGTCTGTCTGTCTGCTGTATGAAATTGGATGCGTTTCACAGTTGTGTTTTCTAGGTCTAACTTAAAATTTGGTGTAGTTTTCATTTTGATACACCGCCTAGAAATGGATTTACCACTACATATTATAAAACAAAGTCAACAGCCGCGTCTGTCTGTCTGTTCGCGATAAAATCAAAAACTACTGCACGGATTTTCATGCGGTTTTCACTAATAGATAGAGTGATTCACGAGGAAGGTTTAGGTACACATACATACCCCGGGCGTAGACGGGGCAGGCCGCTAGTTACTTTATAAACAAATGTAGTGAAATCGTAACGAACTCGTTTTGTTTACACGTAACTTGTTAAAGTAAGTGAAGCATAATAATTCGTGCATATCGGCTAGTAAAAATAAAATAAAATTAAATTTTAATGGAGGTCCTAGACATGAAACGTAAATATTCCCTTTTTTTTTAAACTCAACGTTTTTTTTAACTAAGTTCCTAAAAAAATATGTATTGTTAAATATTACAGTGGTCAAACTCGTACTTGACGGTTCTTTATAATCATAATCGTTCGTTGACATTTAAATTTTGGTGAATTGCGTGTTTCTATTGTAATTTTTTTTTCGTACTATTATCTTTTTAATCGACATTGAAAAAGGAGGTTATCGATTTTACCGTATTTTGAAAGTCTAGATAAAATTATTGATGTATTCGTTTGATGAAAGGCAGAAATTATATTTGTGTAAAATATTATCACGTTACTTATCTATTTTTATCAATATACCAGCTACAGTCAAACCTATAGACTAAACAACAATTAATTAAAAATATTGACTACAAACTTCAACTGTAGCAAATTATGACATAATTCAATCGAACCCTGTGATATTTTTAATGAAAGATAATAATATCCTCGTTGATTGATTTACGTTCCAAGAAATCAAACCGTTTGATTTCTGCTTCCAAATATAAATTTCTGTTGATATTGCTTTACGTAGAAAAGCGATAAAATGTTAAATATATGAAACTATTCTAAGCTACTCTACAATAAGGACGATTATAGGCATAAGTATATACTCCCCATGGAGGAGAAGTCTGGTCTTTTCGCCGAGGCCAACCTGTCGCTGGAGGGATCCTGTTGCCTGCAGATCTGGGATCCTCCAATAAGCGGCTGAAGGCTCCTGCAGGAGTTTAGTACGGTATTGCACTCCCAAAGTGCCGAGTCCGACATAAGTCTAGGACTGCCACCTGGGCGTCTTGGATATCATCCGTAAATGGATTCCCCTGCGACAAAAAAAAAGTATATGCTGAAATGAAGATGAAACAAACTATATAAAGTAACAGATACTTTCGGTTTCAATTCGAGTTCTGATATTATTACTGTATGATATTGCTTACATTTATATTTACTTCTGTCAGTTGGTATCGATTTAAAAAAATCCAAATTTAAAATTAATTTACTCAAGTAGGCTTAAAATCACCCTTGTCTCGTCATTTTACAAAGTATATATAACATTATTAAATAATTACCTATAGTTAATTTGAAGCTACTTATTCGGAATGTAGATACTGCTGAGAAGAATCGGAAAGAAACTCGACAGTTACTCTTTTAAAAAAAATCGTCAATATACAACTATTACAAATACAGTCATATGTCCTGCTGTCTCTCATAGACAGAACCACTAAACCCTTGTCATTTATATAATTTTGTACAGAGTATAATATACTTTGGCTATTAAAGACTTTTTAATATAAATTTTAATATTATTAATTGGCAATAATAAAATCGTTTGTAGGATTTTATTACATATACCTTGGCCTATAAAGGAAACGTTTACATTGCGAAGTCAGAGACTAGGCGTAACAATTTTGTTGTTAGTTCTGTTGATACTATTATACTATATACATATATATATATCTCTGATTTTGCTTACTAGCGATGTATTTCAGACACTACGTGTTTGAAGCTTATGTCAAAGTTCTATTTTCGATTTTATGATTGTATGAGTTAAAGCACGTTAAAGTGTGGTATATTTTTTTAACATTCCTTGCTAGCAGTTGTAAACAATTTCGACCGCGTGGAAATTTTGAAAATCTGGGATAAAAAATAGCCTTGTTTTATTCCAGATTAAAATATCTGGGCCAAATATCCAGATACTTTCCATCGATACGTCAAAATATATCGACGATCAATCAAAATATACTTTTGCGTATAAAATAGTAGTAAGGTATAATGTCTCTCGCGGTTTCAATTACTTCAAGATTTAACATTGTTACGATAATATATAACCGTGCTGTTATATAATTATGTACTTCTAACTTCTAATTAAAGAACAGGATTGAAAATATTTTTAAGTATAAACTGAGTTTAGTTTAATCAAACAAACTCTTCAGATGAACAATTAAGGAGCATAATGCTACGAAAAAAGCGTCCTACCTATACCCAAAGCTTTGTTGATTTTTTGTTACAATTTTTATTTTTTATTGTTATTGTTGATTGTTGGTGTGCTATGAAGAGAATAATAGAGGTGATATAATTATTATTAATATTATACTATTATAAATACGAAATTTTAGATTGGTACATGCTTTTACCTGACCCGTTGGCGCAGTTTGCAGTGACCCTGTTTTCTGCTCCAAGGGTTGTGGGTTCGATTCCCGCCTCGAGTCTGGGTGTAATATATGTATTATTTATATGTATATTTGTTTAAAAAAAAAAGTATATCAGTCGGCTGTTACCTAAAACACAGGCATTAAGTTGCCTACCTTAGGAACAGACGACCGTGTGTGTGTGTGTGTTAAGCATATATATTTTTACTTAATCACGGCAGAATAGCAGATAGGTATAGTCTGGAATAGCGCAAGGCTATTTATCTCGGAAAAATTCACCGTGGGATAGATTTCCACGCGAACAAAGTAGCGGGTAATAGCTAGTGTACATCTAATCGTACAGTAGGCGTTATAATTGTCTGACACCGATAATTATTTAATCGTACCTCGCAGTAGGTCAGGCGCTAGCAATCAAAGGCTCAATTATCATCGATGCTCCGATTTATAGATAACTAATTGATCGAGATCTAAGTGATCGAGTTATGGCGATTGTTTATTGTTTATTGACGGCCGGCTGGTCGAGTGGTCAGGCAACTGGACACTTTACGCAGCGGTCGCGGGTTCGAATCCCGCCAGGTGCAGATAATCTGTATGACGAATATAGATGTCTGCACCGGGTCATGGATGTGTATTTATGTATATATGTATTTATTTCTTAAATTTATTTCCGTTCCTAGTACCTGTAACACAAGTTCTTACGAACTTAGCACGGGGCTAGGTTAACGTGGTGTGATTGTTGGTTAATATTTATTATTATTTATTGTCATGAATGTGGGTTTTTTTTTCGAACTTCTAAGTTTCGATAAACTTTTCATTAATAATATACTTACCAGCGTGACCACACCTTCGTTTTTGTTTACTTCTGTTCTATGATTCGTACATAATAGCGTGATTTTCTATAGTAATATAGTTTATTAAATTATACCTACTTAACCAACCGCAAAGATTTTAAATTGGTAAGTATTTTTTATCAATCCGGAAAAAAAGTAGAGATAGTATTTTTAAAGTACATATTTTGGCTATGGGGGTCTGAGGAATCAGTTCATTTTGGAAAAGGAGTCTCTTGCCCAAAATAGTTTGTGAATCCCTTGTCTAAACAAATGTTTGTTATGAGCAACAATACGCAACAACCAGTTCTTGTGACCACTGCGTCAAATCTCCGTTGTTCATATTCGCATTAATTAATTAAATTAAATAATTTTTTTCAAAAAAATTTAATAATAAATATCGATTTTTATATTACATATGTGGAAAATGAGTGAATGTAATTATTCAAAAGGAAATAATCGTGATAATGTAATTAAATTATTCACGTAATCAAATGATGCATATGTGGCGCAGTTCGCGCTTACATGGCAATTATTTATTAACTCAATGTTTATCATTGCCAAGTCTATCCAGTACTTATTAACATATTATTCTAATGATTGACTATTGATTTGGTTTTTAATTTCTATATCTATAAGAATTTACTTGGAAAAATGATAAATTCAGCGTTAAGTTACAAAAATTTAAAAGAAGTATGTCTAAGATGGTGGCAAAATGAAGGGGTGAATAGAAAATGTACTTTTACTTTAAATTTTTTGGCACTCTCTAATAAAAATTGAGTAGGTATATGTGAAAACACTAAATACGAAAAAGACAGACTTATGTAAATGGTATGTAATTTTTTTAATAATAAGGTATGTAAGAGCGAAACAGATAATATGTTTGTTTAAAGTTTTAATTGCAATAGATTATAAATAGGCAACGGCGCATGCGTGATATGCTATGAATCATTATAACGAAGTGTTCGTACGGTCCTATAAATACTAAATCTAATACTAACGGACCGTGAATTGTAACTGTCAAATGTTTATAACCAATTATATTAAATATCAAATGCGCCTGCGTTTGTTTCTATGTAATCTAGTCTTTTTTTTTTTCATGTCTGTAATGAGAGTGTTTTGTTTTTTAAATAAGTTGTAACTGTTGTCTGTTAGATGCTACAGTTTACAAACAGTCTTGGATTTCTTACTTATGACAATTTTGTGTAATTATTTAATTCTTTTACAGAATTTTACGGGGATATGCTACGTTCACACGTTTAATATTAAACGAATGTTTATGGTTTCCAAAAGTAGAGGTATCGAGGTCCTATTTCTTATATAATTTCGAGGGTTTCCATTATTGAAGTGTTTGTATTAACATCAACATTATTATAAATATGTACATAAGTGCGCCTATTCGAGATTTATTATGTGTATATTATAATTGACCAATTAATTGTAAATTACTTATAACCACAGTAATGTTTACAAGTATAATAAATTTATTTATGCACTAATTATTTTACTATGACTAATATTGTGGGTAAATTTTATGAATAATAAATAATATATAAAAATTGTTGTCACTGCTAACTGTACGAATAGGCCAGACTGTAGCATTTACTTTATCCAAGTATAATAATAATAATAATAATAAGATCAACGGTGAATAATAATAATATCAAGATCGACGGTGCAGTTCGAGACTTCCTCGAAGTATGCATGGGGCAATGGAGTACGATCCTTTGTCTCCAGGGCGAGAGACTGACGACGGGTGCCGATGACCGAATCCGGATACGAAGGGGTATTTTCCAGGGTGATTGTCTGAGCCCACTTTGGTTTTGCTTGTCCTTGAACCCTTTAAGCACTCTGCTGGAGCGTTCGGGGACAGGCTTTCAGTTTCGGAGAGGAGGTACTAAAGTCTCCCACCTTCTCTACATGGATGACCTCAAGCTGCTGGCACCTAATCCTGCACGCCTTATGGAGTTGCTGAAAATCACTACTGAGTTCAGCGGCTCCATCAGGATGCAGCTTGGAGTGGACAAGTGTGCGGTCGGGCATGTAGACAGGGGACAGGTGACGCAATCGGCTGAAATTAGCCTAGAGCTTTCTAACTTCAAGACCCTCTCCGAAGCTGAATCTTACCGGTATCTGGGCATGTCACAATGCATAGGGGTGCAGGAGGTGGATATGAAACAGGCTGTTTGCGAGGTCTTTTTTGGACGGCTGACAAAAGTTCTTCGGAGCTACTTGTCGGGCGCCAACAAGGTCCGAGCTTATAACGGCTGGGTCATGCCCACTCTCTTGTACACATTTGGCGTGCTCAGATGGACTCAGACCGAACTCGACGCCCTGGACAGAAGAGTCCGCACGACTATGACTCACCATCGCATGCATCACCCGAAATCGTCGGTCATGAGACTGTACATCCCACGGAAGTGTGGTGGCCGAGGCCTATTAAGCGCCAAGTCCATGCATAACCGGGAGGTGTGCAGCCTCAGGGCCTACTTTGAGACGAGGAGGGAGAGCGCTATGCATGGTGATGTTATAGTATGTGACAAAGGTCTCACCCCGTTATCCCTGGCCAAAGAGGAATGGCGAAGACCGGTTGTACTTAGCACCTCTAACCGGGAGACCGTATGGATGGAGAAGGAGCTGCATGGACGGTTTTACAAGGCGCTCCACGCACCTCACGTGGATGTTAAGGCCTCCGTGCAGTGGCTGCGATTCGGGGACCTCTTTGGGGAAACCGAAGGTTTTGTCTGTGCAATACAGGATCAGGTGGTTAAGACGAACAACTACCGGAAGCACATTCTGAAGGATGGCACTCCCGACTTCTGTCGAGCTTGTCGTCATCCCGGCGAGTCACTCAGACATGTGCTTTCGGGGTGTTCAGCGCTTGCCAACACTGAGTACTTGCACAGACATAACCAAGTGGCCAAAATTCTTCATCAAGAGCTTGCTCTTATGTATTGTTTCTTGGAACAGAGGATGCCGTATTACCAGTACACACCGGTGCCAGTACTCGAACGCGACGGAGTCCGGCTCTACTGGGACCTGCCTATTGCCACGGACAGGACGATACTGGCGAACAAGCCTGATATCGTGGTGATGGATAGGGCACAGTCGAGGGTGTTTTTAGTGGACATTACCATCCCTCATGACGAGAACCTCGTGAAAGCCGAAACAGAGAAATAGCGTAAATATCTGGATTTGGCACACGAGATTGTCGACATGTGGGGTGTTGAGTCCACTGAAATCATCCCTATCGTGATATCTGCCAACGGTTTGATCCCGGTTAGCCTCGCTCACCACCTGAGGCAGCTGGGTATCTGTGACGGTTCGCTCGCAGCCAGGATGCAGAAGGCGGTATTACTCGACTCGGCTAGGATTGTCCGCCGATTTCTCAGCCTACAACCCTAACCCCCGGCCGTTTGATCTCCCTGCCGGGGCGTAATCCTCCACCCGCTTATATTTATCTGTGTAAATTTATGTAAATTTATTATATTCCTTATATATTGTATTATATTATATTATATATGTGTATATGTATATATTGAACGGGTGGAGTGTAGCTATTGTGATAATAATAATATTAACCAACAATCACACCACGTTAACCTAGCCCCGTGCTAAGTTCGTAAGAACTTGTGTTACAGGTACTAGGAACGGAAATAAATTTAAGATATAAATACATATATACATAAATACACATCCATGACCCGGTGCAGACATCTATATTCGTCATACAGATTATCTGCACCTGGCGGGATTCGAACCCGCGACCGCTGCGTAGAGTGTCCAGTTGGATTCTGTAAATTCTGCTAAGAAGAACCGTCAAGAAACCGAATATTTACTCTTTAAAAACCTGTAAATAAAAATTTTTGTAACACATTTTGATAATTAATTTAGTCATGATGTATCCTGCTTCAAAGTCAGATTAGTCTTATTTATTATGAATACTAAGAGTGGAAGATAACTAACGACTTATAACATAGAATTTAGTTGTCAGCGACTTACATTTTTTTTTCTTTATTTTTTATAGAGGCTTTGTGCAGAGGTTGAACATGTCACCCTCATAGTCATATACCGAAACTTACATACAAAGCTTAAGACATAGTTGTGCAGCTTTATACAGTTGTCTTGCTTTTTCCGTATATTAAAAAGCAATAAAAGTATGTTATGTACTCCTGTTTTATTATGTTCTGTATAATATAACTTTCTCTCGGCTTCAATAGGGATACATTCCGTCAAAATATGATGAATATCTTATATTATTTCGCATTCCGTACAATTTGGTGATGTAAGCTTTCCCATTAGACAAGGAAATGCATTGAGTGGGATGTGTCTGGATCGAAGCTTAAAGGCAATGATTATTTCAGGACTCATATAAGTTAAAAAGAAGTTTAACGGGACAGAACCTTGGAAACTTTGGACAGTCTTAAAATGTTCAAAGGAGTATGGGCATTTTGGGCCACGAGCGAACAAAGATGACACCTATAGTAAAGTGTAGGTCTTATCAAGTTATGCATGCCGCTATAAGACATTTTCCTAAAAAACCACTCTTTGACTTAGTTATGGTACAATTATATAGTACCATAAAATCTGCTTGAAAATGTGAAGTTTCTTGACGTTTTAGAGTACTCATAAGGATCAATAGGTGGCGCCAAAAATGTTTATTTATGATTATTTATTATTTTTGAATTATAACCAAGGTGTCGCTCGTGTTCTTTCATTCTACTTTAAACAATAGCTCTGGCATATCCTTGTTTGTCACGAAAAATCCTAATCATGTACATAACTTTCATTTGTGTTCGCTCATGGCCCAGATATCCATATAAAATGCGAATGGTCCTTTATGTTATGTGCATTTCCGCAGTGACGCAGTTTGCTATGCATTTATTTTGTATTTAACGACCCTGACATCTTTACTTTAACTTATTATTTAGCACTTCGTACAATACTCGATCATTTCCTGATGTCGTAACCGTTTTCGAATTAACAATACCGATGACGATACGACACTTCCGAACGTAACTGTCGAAATAACTAATGGAAACCATCGAAAATCAAATTGCGTGTTCTTTTTATATAGATTTTTGTTAAAAATTAAAATATACGCGACTCAAACATCTTATGTTAAATCTACCACGGATTCGGAGTATAGATTCTATTAAGAAATTCGATACTTGTTTACGATTTTAAGAATTTATAAATTCAATATAAAGTTACCTAAATGTATACGATTACAACATCACGCGAATTAACACAAAAGAACGCCACGTAAATGGGTCAAAACTCATAGGGGTTCCCTTTAGACGAGATGCACATCGACCTACAACGCGAGCACGTGTTAAGTGCAAAGAAAAATTATAATAAGCCCTGTGCTTATAACTATGTTTTAAGAAATCTTTAACAGTGCCCCTCTTGAGCTGTAGAGAGGACATTGTTATGTAATTGATAAATTCTGAAACTACTGAACTGGTCATACTTCTTTCACACTTAAAATATAACATTGCCAAAAAAATTTCATATTTGAGGAAAAGTTAAAGTTAATGGCTCCCATTACATTGACGAAATAATTTGTTTCAAATTGACACCGCTAAATTCTATTAATACCATCGCAGGTATACCGCGAGGTATATCCAGTATTCCGTATAAGAAAGATAAAAATACTATGTACATACATGTAAGTTCGTCACTCGTCGTCTCCACGGACCACAGAACTGATTTTGTTTGGATTCAGATTATGATTCGTATTGTATGGTTAGGTAGAGCTTAGTTAGTTAAGATCTAATTGTCTGTCTCGCGTCAACTACTTGGATAATGTTTTAATAATTAGTTATTGTGTTGACAGCTTTACTTACTAAATTATATGTCAAATGGTAATTTAAAAATACAAATTAATTCATTAAACTTTTAAGCGATAACAAAGTCAAATCTATCTTCTCTTTAATTGTGTTTAAAATTGTATTAGTAGTTACAATATAAAAACACATTTCGTCTGTCTGTAGCGTACTGTCCTTGTCCGAAATGTTTTATTTAATTAGTCAATATACGAATAGTGATTAGTATATAATATCGTAAAATAATTAATCAATATGTATATATTACTCTGAAGCACGAAGTCAGTAATAATATTTTTATTCTTAGTATGATTTATCAGCTTCACTATGATTCAGTTTCATCGGAACCTCTATCTGAACGCCGTTATCGTAGAGACAACTATGTCGCAATTCTGTTGTTGTAATCGTCTCATAATGGTTAATCAGTCGATCAGAAATTTGATAATAATTAATTATGATAGGTTTGGTATTCTACTAACTCTGCATATGGCGTCAATATAATCCTGTGAAACTAATAATTTATAACAAAACTCGCATGATATACGGTATATATTAGAATTCGATTAAAATAGAAGAATAGAAACGCTGTTTGTAAAAAAAAAATGACACTTTGTAACCACTAGGATAGGCAAACAAGTTAAATAAACGTATTTTCAAAGATTTTTAATGAGAAATTGTAGAGTTGTGTTATTTGGACAAATAAGTAAAAATAAATATATTTATTATAATATTAAAAATATCAAATAATATTCATTTTTAAAGTTACTATTATATTAGAAAGTAATATTAGATTAGTAAAAAATAGGAAAGTCTAAGTAATTGTGAGTTTTTTCTATAATATATAAATTAGTAGACATAGGACATTGGAAGATTTTGTTATTATTTTAATGAAATAGTTACTTTTTTTTATTTTTGTGAAACAACTATCGTAAAAACCTTTATTGAGGCAATATAAAATAATCATCATAGCCATACTAAAGTATTTTACATAATGTTGTGCATAATTACATTTTCGCTGAACTGTTAAAACATGTACTTAAAAATATCAGCATCTAAAAATCCCACTGTTGGGCATTCGTCTCTTCTATGAAAGGGAAGAGTTAGAGCTTAATTCATCACGCTGCTTCATCAAGGATAGGGATGATATATTTATATAATTGTAAATTTTATTGACAAAGAATCAAAGATGATTATTATATATAATTTGCGTTGTATTCAATCAAGCGGTCCTCTTTCCAGGACAACAATGAATAAAACGCAAGCAACAGTATTATCGACACGCAAGGCGACGTTATTATTGCAATTATTCGCTTCTCGCAACGTTATATAAAAGAGGAATTGTTAAATAAAATTATCATTGCTAAACATCAATTTTTAACTTTAAAAAAATTGAACTTTGTACAACAAAGGAGGCGATACGTATAGATTATTTAATTTTAACTAAAATATGTAGATTTTTAAGTTTTTAGTGCGAGATTGTTAATATGATAATTAATTTACATAAAAATATTTTAATCTTAACATATAGTTTACCTTGTGACTGTAATTATTGCTATTGTGTAATAGAAACATGGTATGTGTGTTCCCTAATGTATGTTTATTAAATATGTATTATTAAACACAATTAAGGCCATAATAATAATCTACGACCTTAAATTCTCTATTTTTATTTTTTGCTGTGTATTGTCTTTTATAAAACTAAAATGTTGAATTAAAGCTTTGTGATAAAATAATTAATTATTGTTCTGAAACTGAAAAAAAAAAACAAATATTACCCACAACTACATGACAACATCATGATGACTACATTTTAATAATTCACCTTCTGAGCCCTTTAATGAGTTATTTTCCTACTCATTTAGTAATAATTATCATCAATTTATATAAACTAAGTAATCGGTGTCATTGTCAAGTTGGGAAAACCCACAAGTAAATATCTCATCTGTATCCTAATTCGATATTATGAAGAGATAAAAAGAACTTCAATTGGACCGTGAAGGTCAACAATCGAGAAAAATTACTAATTATGTGTAATGTTAATACAAAATTATCAATCATAATCAAATGGAAATTTTGACGCGATTTATTTTATTTTATTTTATTTAATAATATATCAACAATATTTTTGTCGACTTCGTTCATAGAAAAATCTATCTCCTGGTAACGGTTACCACTTTTTCTGGGATAAAAAGTAGTTTCGTGCTATTCCAGCCTATAGCCTCTGTGCCAAATTTCATCCAAATCCGTTCAGCTGTTTTGGCGTGACTGAGTAAAAAACATCCATCCATCTAAACTGTCGCAGTAAAATAGTAGTGAGATGACTATTTTCAATAGGTTTTCTTTAACGAAATAATACCTCAACGACCGTTTTAGTAGATATGACTAATTAACGACTACAACACACATACATACATGCATACATACATACATACATACATACATACATACATTCATACATTTGTCGTCCGGTGACAGGCAGAGACGAGTAGTCCCGACCTCTTTCTTGCCGAGGTCCTTGTCGTAAAATATGACTCAGGTGGTGCGAATAATTGTACACCAAACAGGTGATGGACAGCAGCGTCACATATCCTACCACAGGACACTGCTCTCGCCAACCCGCCTGCTAAACGTGGCGAGTATCCCCCCCCCTCCTCTTCCCAGAAATGATTGGGAAGGCCTCCGTTCAACAGTGGACATCCAACGGCTGATGTGGTGGGATACACACATACATAGTTTATATGTACCTATAGAGTATATGAGTCATATAGTATCAAAAACGGCAGTCTCCACATTTTTCTCAAAAAAAGTTATCCAACATATTTTTGATACGATAATCGAATTTCCATGACATCTATATTTAGGGTTTAAAGTGTAGACAACAAGGAGACGAATGTTCGACAATCGTCACAAGGTGTCTTGTCTATTAAGAAACTGTCGATATACAAGTGTTAGATTAATATTTAGGACGAAAAGAACTTAACATTGCAGAAATTAATGTATAACTCTGACTCAGTCTATGATATCACTCCAATGACCACATCGTTACACAATGCAATACACAAAAACATCTATATTGCAATTTTAATATACAATTTAATAAATAAATAATGTTAACACATTTTATTATAACATGAAGCTTAAGTAAGATACTGATCTCAAGGTTATTAAGTAAAGGAACTAAAACATTCTGTAAATGTGCCGCTAGTGGGAAAAGGTCTTCTCTTCTAGAGAGCGAGAGAGAGAGAGAGAGAGAGAGAGAGAGAGGGAGAGAGAGAGAGAGAGAGCGTGAGAGAGAGAGAGAGAGCGTTTAAATCTAAATCTTCCATTCTGCTCGACTGCATGGTGGCCGATAATTTCTACACCAAATAGTACCAACAGCTATGAGGTACTTATTATAACAGCTAAGACCGACGACTCCACGTGATTTATGAGGCATGGTGGAGATATACAAAGGAAAAATATGACCTAGACCAGTACGTCTACCATGGGTTTCCAGAAACGATATACGTTAGCGAGTGTAGTAGACAATTTCAACAATTTTTATGGAAAGTTGAGCAGCGCCTCTACCGGATACTATCATTACTATTGCGTTGTATGCCCGTTTCTACGTTTACTACTGTAGTTATGTCATGCGCGCTTGTAACAAAAACTCATGGTAGACCTACTGAAACAAATATTTGCACAAATATGAAATCTTAAATACGCTCAGGAAATCGAACCAGCGGCCGTCGACGTTATTGATACTTTTGTTACCACTACATCAGAACAGTCGTAATACTCTACAATAATATACTAAAGCAATGACTAAAGCAAATTAATAGTCTCTGTAGAGCTAACGAATTTTTTTAGAGATTCATAGATTCGTCGACGAGCCGAAAGGTATGAAAATATAAAAAAATTATTACCTAGAAAATAAATTTCAAGTACAACACACTGAAGAATATACACCATTTCTTGGTGATTAGTTTCATATTAGACTTTAATCGATTTATACGTTTATTAATTAATAAAATTAAAAAAAAATATTTTTAAAGACAAAATAAAATAAAAAATCTATCTACGGAATAATTTTAATATATATCGTTTAATTCCACTACACTACATTTTTTTTTGTGTAGTAAAGAGATATTTATTACGTTCCTGTGTGTTTGTGCTTTGCATAAAAGGATATTAGACCTTGCGTCCACTACCTGAACACCATAGTTAGGACTGGGTCGCTTCCACTTAATTACGATATTAGCATTATTATTTCATTATTCCATATAATTACATGTATTAAAACATTATGTAAAGTATAACCGTAACAAAAACGTGTGAAATAAAATAATTATTATATTATATTCGTGATTATTTTATTAATTTATTTATTCATTATTATATGAGTTTTATTCTATAAACATTAATTTTTATAGTTCTACAGAAAATCATACCGATGCTTAAGTCAGGTAGATAATAGAATAATTGATATAATCGAGACCTGGCGCAGTGGTCTCTGAGTTTTACAAGCGAGTAGCCACGCGACGTCTCCGGGCGGTCAACGATACAAATCAACAGAAATCGCGTGGAACGTCGCGTGCAAACGCATGGCTCGGAGGCGTGCTTTCGTCATTCAGAGCGACTTAATTGTAGGCAATGGAGACAAACAGCGTGATTGTGATTCACTGAGCTTATTACCCACCCCTGTAGCGACGTAGCGACTCAACGTAGAATCTACGGCTAACGGCAGTACCCGTCGCAACACGCCGGCGTGTGCACGCGTCCCACGGCATCACGCGATAGCTCTCCTTTAACACGTCTCGTGACTATGCGACCGCTTTCAGAAAAAGATAATTGAATGGGGGATTGTATTGTAATGAGCGTTCTTAGCAGGTAGAGGATCCCTGTCGTCGGTGAACGGTGTACGTCAGATTATGGAACATGTATCCCGTGACAGTTCGTTCGTAAAGTGACTAAAACTGTGATGAAGGCTTGTGTCCTAGTGATCGGGAAACGTCAAAATTAGCTCATACGCGGAACTAGGTGCGCGTGCGGTGTCGCCCCGAGGGGCGCGCCGCCGCCAATTCATCAAGGGTTGGAAAAAGACAATGGGGGTTATATCCAAGACGTTCGGCGTTGTTTTCAGTCTGTAAGTTCATGGATTGATTTTCATGTGTTGTTTCATAAAAATTACTACTTATTTATGGCTATAGAAACAAAAGCGTGCTCTAAATTTTTTATTTAATTGTCATTTTTTTATTAAATGTATAGAATATTGTATAATCTAAAAAGTATTAGTAAATAGATATTATTATGTAAGTTTATTATAACTACACCTCTCATGATAATTCTCCGTTTGATTTGAGCTCTCTGGAAGAAATTACTCGACAGCCATGAAACTGCTTATTGTTCTCAATTTATAAATTATGTATTAGCTATGTTCTTAAATAAATTAAAAAATAAAGAACGCTTAAATGTTCCTAATACTCATTAAACTTGTTCTATAACTTCTATATCATTATAAAATATTGCTCTATAAATAAACATTCAGATAAATAGCTTTTATTTAAAAATGTGCTTTATTTACCTAATTTATACGCAGCTAGCATACTATGTGGAACATATCACGGCAATTTATCGCTTTAACCCGCTGAAGTACGAAGCGTATAATAAAAGCCTATTACGCGTTGCGCAAGCGCATCTATTCGCACGTTCCCGGCGCTTTCGCCTCGCTAACCCAATGGCCCTACGATGACATCCATCTCACACTCTCACACTCGATTGTTATACAATAATTACGAGAGCATAATTTCGGTTATTGTTTTTTTCTTTTTTTTAACAATTAGAGTTTTATTCGCACAGTTTCGTGTACCGGAAACTTATTTAGCCATTATTGTCTGTACCTTAAACGGGTCGTGCGATTGTAATTAATTTTTAATATATAACATTTATATTTTTCATGTTTTATTGTTTATATTTTTCCATTGATTGCATATATCATTGTTGTATTTTTTTTCTTTAATTTTACACGTAAACAACTAGGTCGTTCAGTTGTGTAGGACATGATAAGGTCTCTATATAAATTGTTATATACAAATAATATAATATGATATTACTCAATTTCAAATTGTTTTGTTTTTACATCTTCACGACTATTTCTTTTAATCGATGTTATTACATTGAAAGGATACTATTGTCAAATCAATATTTAAGAAGTGGAATAAGATTATTGATATGAAAACAACGTTATTTAGTTGATATTTATAATAGGTACATTAAAAATACATACATAAAAATACATATTATTTTTTGTCAAAAATAACAAAGACAGACGTCGTTTGCAGTATATAGTTTTATCTAATATATAATCAAGATTACATAATAAATTAAAATACATTGTAATCACATGTATGTTATTAACCTATTTCTCTAGATGAAAATATCTCCGCGATCCACGCTAGACCGTCCCTTATTATCTAATTATAAACATCCGCTGGGAGACTTCGCAGTAATTGAGTGTTGTATTGGAAAACTATATATATATTTTTCATATGATATATATATATATATATATATATATATATATATATATATATATATATATATATATATATATATATCATATGAAAAATAATAATCAATAAATACTAGTTATGTATCTCAAAACATATAAAAAATGCGGTTTTCGTCTTAAATTTTTATGTCATTTGTAACTTATTTACAAGAAATGCAAAGTTAAATTATTAAAAAAGACACAAAAAAAGAACGAAGTTGTTTTTTTTTAATATTATACATATTGTCTGCTTTTCTCAGCGATAATTTAATCCATTTCGAAATTAATTTACTTATATCTAAAATTTAAAATAAGTAGTTAACTTCTAATAAAAAATGTTTCTGACAGTAAATGAAGTTTTTAAATTACATTCTGTCGTCAGTGTCATTGCAAAATAGAATGAAAATCTAATTCGAAATGAATCTCTTTGGGAATTCTATCTGCTCCCAGTACCTACGTGGTTTACGCTTAGTTGGAGAAGAAAATAGGATTTTAATTGTTTTTTTTGGTTTTTATTCGGGAGCTATTTTAAATAGATCACATTATATAATATTATTATACGAATGTTACCCCATTATTTAATACAATTTTGGAATTAAATTATATGGAAGAAAATGAAATTACATAGTAGTTTTTATCTATTTCGATTATTTTCTGTGTATACAAACTTAATTCTTATACGACCTGACTATTTTATTATTAAACTGAACGGTATAAACCTGTGGACGTCTTACTGCTGGACAAAGAAAGGCCTCTTCTCCATAAACTTTGTTATAAGTTTTACTCAAAGATATCAATTGCATATACACACAATATACTAACATATAATTTAAGTAATTATAATCACTAATTGTTTTTGTAATAACACTAAACAAATCCTTCGGTTTTACCCGCCTCGAAATTTATACTAAGTTCTAAAGCTTTAAATTTCTTCAACGATCAGGAGTTCACTGTTAAATATTTTTAATATAAAGAATTTTCAGAATCAGATCTTAAAATAAGCGAGAAACATAATTGCTTCACATATCATGTCATTAACATAGTATTTTTTTTTGAGTGTCATTTTATTGTAATTAAACTTAAGGAAGCTGGATAACGTTCGGTACATTTCATAACTTTGTAATGTATCTCATGTTAAAATTTAACTAGTTTTAATTGGATATTTATCTTATTACCGTGACTTGGTTAATTAGAAACTTTAATCTTTTCTTTTTTACAATCGTTGAGCGTGTAAAATAATCTTATAGCGAAATATTATAATACTAGCTTCTGCCCGCGGCTTCGTCCGCGTGGATGTCGGTTATCGTGACCAAAAAAAAAGTATCCTGTGTTACTTCTAATACCTGGAAGAGTATGTGTACAAAGTTTCATTATGATCGGTTAAGTAGTTTTCGCGTGAAAGCGTAACAAACAAACAAACTTACTTTCGCGTTTATAATATTAGTATGATTCGATCCATTTTATAGATTATCCTAAATGAAATATAAAATTATTATACATTAAATTATCGTACTAAATTTTATATATTTACAATTTAAAGAAATACATATAATGAGGGTATTTCAAGATATATAAAGTGTAAATGAACTTTAATTTTAAGTATTAATATTCTAAACAACAAAAAATATTTAAGTATTGTTGTTATTATTCCTTATTATTAAACAATTTACAATGAAACGTACATAATGGTACAATATTACTGCGCTCGCAGAGCCTTGGTTGAAATAAAATTTAACTTAGATAATTGTTATTGTTCTCAAACATTATGATTGCATTTATTTTTAGTTTAGAAGTAACCGCATATTAGAGATTTTTATTGAACGCTTGTGACTACAATTTATCGTTAAAATATTTCGTTTGTTTATAATAATAATCACTACTAGCTATATATAATATTTTGTTTAATTTATATACTTGGAAATTATTAAATAAATAAATAATATAACAAGAAAAAGGTTTTAACAAAGATATATAATAAAATAAATAGTATTAGTCGCACTGTAAACACTAGAAGGAATAATAAAATTGTAACTCCAGGCTTCCGACTGCGCAAAGTAAACGCCTCCTTTCTGGGTTATGGTATTCGCATGTATAATAAAATCCCACAAACAATTTTGGAACTGTCTCATAATAAATTTAAGGATTTTATTAAAAAAAATTAATAGATAAAGCTTATTATTCGGTGCAGGATTACTTAGTCGACAAAGATGTGTGGACATAGTGGCGCTGTATTTCATGCAAGATATTACTAATTTTATACTAAAATACAATTTATATATCATTTTCAAAAGAGTAACTGCGGAGTTTCTTGCCGATTCTTCTCTGCAGAATCTACATTCCGAATCGGTGGTAGCTTTACCATTACAAAATAATAATCAAATTTAATTTAATAGGGCCTATTTGAATAAAGTTAATTTTGATTTTGATTTGATTTTGATATGATTTTTATTATGTAACAATATGTCAATGGCTGTAACTAATTCCATCAAGAACTTAATACCCACTACATACAGTATAGATGTTAAATAAAAAAAAAAGTTTGATACAATAACCAGTCATCAGAAATCTGCAGTGTGCGCTAGTTATTAATTTTCGCCCAAACGTTTATCACGCATATTCAAATCGTAATCGGATTTAATTCACGAATAAGTTCAAGTGATTCAGACTAGTCCATTATAGAGGTCAAGAGGGTTAACGAAGGAATTTAAAGAAAAATAAATTTGTTTTGTCAACATCTCATTATGCACAATAAAAATCGTATTCGACTTACGAATATCGAATTTTTGTCAGTGCCATATGTTTAGACTCGTTGACAAATTATCGCTTATAATTTTCAGTTATATCATTTCGTTTTACGGCTAGTTTAATTTCAGGATTATTATAATCCAGTCATTTTAGGCATTTTAAGCCCCAAACTGTTTAATTTTACGACAAACAACTTTTATAATGACCTCGATTGCGACCTCCGAGCAATAGGTCGCGACATATTTGCGAAAAACTAATTTTCGTGACCTTTTGACCTTTATAACTTCTTTAGCTGGCACGATATCAATGTCGATTTTTCACATCTGTATACAAAAAACAGGTGTTTACAAAAAATCAGCTCACTAGGAATTTTTCCGATGGTGAAACCTAAAATGACTGGGTTATTAACGAATTACGAGATAAACTTAATACGAGTACTATCAAAATTCTATTTTTAGTAAAGAAATTGATAAATATATAACTGCAATCGATCGTAAGCACTCGGATATCATCTGGTCATATAATGTCTATAAATTTTAGGTCTTAAATATGAATTATTTTTGTGTAGTGAAGTTGTTTCAGCTATAATTTTATTATGAGCTTATAATTTTATTTTCGATGTAACATGTTTGCCTGTTTTCTTATTTATTTTGATAAATATTTTTAAGAATATATAGTTGATATTGAAATAATATAGTAAACTATTTACTGTGGTCTTCGTTTTGCATCTCACTGGATTTATTATGTTTTCTAACTTGATTTTTAACAGTTATTTAGTCGTTTAATAACAATAAAACAGAAACGGAATTTATCATTTTATTTTATAAAATATAAAAATATATCTTTAAAACGTAATATACTTGAGTTACACAAAACAACCTATTCAACTTACGTCTACATTATTAAAAAGTAAACTTTTACTTTTCTAAGATAAACTCATTTCTTAATATTAAAAAAAATATGTTATATTTTGTCCACCAAAATTTACCGTGCTTTGAGGAAGAGCGTTCACAGTCAAAAGGTGTTCTTACTCAGGCACTTAAGAGATTTAGAATACTCATCGTATCTCGATCTTTTCTGTATGCGGACTCACTTTTATTGTTGGCCTGCAAAACCAGCGGCTCGGAAAATAAAACAATTGAAATCAACGTTTGCGCTGCGAAAAAAAATTTCTATCCAAAAAGAATGTACTGTTTCCGTTTTATAGTCTGTTTTGAATTTCATAATTTAAAATGTGGTAAAAGTTTATTTTATTTGTGAATTTTTTACTTGTGAAATTATTTGTTATTTTTGCATATATGTAGTTCACATATTCACGTAATATTTATGAGTAATATTACATCAATGCAAACATGTTTTTATAAATATAAAACATATTTCGCTTTTCTAATCTTGTATACGTATGAATGGGTAAACGATATAGAGGATTTAAAATTATAAGGTTAAGCTCACTTTTTCTTTTAAGGACAAGGATTAGATGTTATGATTCTGCGTTGCCTTATTATACAGATAGCACTAAAAAATTAAGTGGTGCCATCCTGGACTTCGTTTAGACCAAAAATATTCTATTCTTATCCCATAATTATTGTTTACCATAACCTAAAATAAAAACTAAATATTTGAAATATTAGGTTATCTTAATACATATTTGGTCACAAAAGACAGTTTTAGGAACCAACTATAAGGAATCATGTTTACCTATTAAAAACTCTTATCTAGCGTGGTAGAGAAAAGATATATCTGGAGGCACGGCAGTGCCTCCGCCAAGTCGAGCAAAAAAAAAGTGGCACGGCCGTACTATCCTTTTCTCGAAGCAAGTCAGGCCATTTTCGACCCCCTATAACTTCGTTGTGGATAAAACTAGAAGTCTGAATTTTCAATACCCAAGCAGGCATTGTATAAACACGGTATATTTCAAATTTCATTCAATTTGAACCAGTAGTTTAAGAATTATAATTAGTTAAAGTTTCGAATTTTGTCACTCACTGACTGACCGATCATCAAAACTCTAAGGCACTTCTAGCAGACATAGAAGCTTCAAATTTATAATACCATTAGTGTTTAGTATATAAACCAAGGAAAAATTCAAATATTTTGCAATTTCGGTCCAGTTTTCTAGATACACCAACTGCATAAATAACTTTGTAATCCCATATAAATATATAGGATTACAAAGTTACATTTGCAGTGAATGAATCAGTGTACCTGTACAAGTATAATATAGTGGAATAATAGGTGTAGATAGGTACCTAGATATAATTATCTTCAAAGGTAACCTGTAAAATTAAAGAACACTAATAAATCATAACCGCGACTGGCTGAGGTAGTTTGCCCGCTCCACGGCTTCCATGCTTCCCGTACGTAAGTTATTTTATTTTATTCAGTTGGCAGCTATATTAAACCGCTCAATCGCTTGGCGGCACGTCTTTGCCGATAGGGTGGTAACTAGCCACTACCAAAGACTCCCACCAAAGCAGATCAGAGAAAGAAAATTTACTCTGCCGGGGATTGAACCCGGGATCTCCCGCTTAATATACAACAGCGCGCACCATTTCGTCAGCGTGGTCATCATTTTTGAGTTCATATAATTATGTCATTATTAGAATGCACCTGATTGATTAAGTGAGTCATAACAGCAATAACTATTAATTAATGTATATTAACATTAAATAAATATAGAAAATAAGGACGCAAAATAACTTTTGTATTTTAAAGCTATAACTTCTTGATGAGAGTAAATTTTTATACGATGCGCGTGCACTCTGTGACAAAAAACCGACAACATAAAGCTAAGTAGTAGGCGCCGCGCAATTGCGCTAACTTACTTCATTGCGCTGGATGTGTTAACTCACTTTTTACAAGCTTTTATTTTGTTTCACCTGTCTCGATATTTGTCATCAAATCTTGCTAATTAAATTTGATCCAAAATAATAGTAAATCATGTGACAATGCAATATTATGATTACATGGTGCTGATTTGATGGAGGAGCTAGAAGGTAGCCAAAGGAAGGATTTTGGGCCCGTTTAAGTACTCTAGACGAGTAAGTTTGTCTTTCAATGGTAACCAGGGTCTGGTGATGAAGTTGGAATGTGGTCATAGGAACTCAGTAATGAAACGACGCAACCCCATCGAGTTTTGGCTCGTTTAGTTTGTCTTAACGAATATTTTGTTTTGAAATGGTTACCAGGGTCTGATCTGATAATAGAGCTGGAAGGTGGCTATAGGAATTTCGCAATGAAACGACACAAACTCATCGACTTCGGGCTCGTTTGGATCGTCTTGATGAGTAGTTTGTCTTTCAATGGTAACCAGGGTCTGGTGATGGAGCTGGAATGTAGTCATAGGAACTCCCTAATGAAAACTACGCAACCCCATCGAGTTTCAGCTCGTTTTATTCGCCTTGACGAGTACTTTGTTTTTAGATGGTTACCAGGGTTTGATCGGATGATGGAGCTGTAAGGTGGCCATAGGAACTTCGCAATGAAACTAAACAACCTCATCGAGTTCGGGCTCGTTTGAATTCTCTTGACCAGTAGTTTATCTTTCAATGGTAACCAGGGTCTGATGATGTAGCTAAAAGGTGGTCAAAGGAAGTCAGTAATGAAACGATGCAACCCCATCGAGTTTCAGCTCGTTTAATTCGGTTTAACAAGTATTTTGTTTCATGACGGTTACCAGGGTCTGATCTGATGATGGAGCTGAGAGGTGGCAATAGGAACTTTGCAATAAAACGACACAACCTCATCGAGTTCGGGCTCGTTTGAATCGTCTTGACGAGTAATTTATCTTCCAATGCTAACCAGGGTCTGATGATGGAGCTGGAAGGTGGTCATAGGAACTCTGTAATGAAACGACGCAACCCCAATGAATTTAGGCTCGTTGATTCGTCTTGATGAGTACTTAATTTTTAGATAGCTACCAGGGTCTGATCTGTTGATGGAGCTAGAAGGCAGGCAAAGGAACTTCGCCATGAAACGACAAAACATCATCGAGTTCGGGCTCGTTTGGATCATCTTGACGAGTTGTTTGTCTTTCATGGTAACCAGGGTCTGGTGATGGAGCTGAAAGGTGCTCATAGGAACTCTGTAATGAAACGACGCAACCCCATCGAGTTCGGGCTCGATTGAATTGTCTTGACGAGTAGTTTGTCTTTCAAAGATAACCAGGGTCTGATGATGGAGCTGGAAGGTGATCATAGGAACTCTGTAATGAAACGTCGAAACCCCATCGAATTTTGGCTCATTTGATTTGTCTTGACGTGTACTTTATTTTTAGATAGTTACCAGGGTCTAATCTGATAATGGAGTTGGAACGCAGTCATAAGAACTTCGCAATGAAACGACACAGCCTCATCGAGTTCGGGCTCGTTTGAATCCTCTAGACGAGTAGTTTATCTTTCAATGGTAACCAGGGTTTGATGATGTTGCTAGAAGGTGGTCATAGGAACTCTGTAATGAAACGACGCAACCCCATCGAGTTTCGGCTCCATTGATTCGTCTTGACGAGTACTTTGTTTTAGTAGGTTTTCAGGGTCTGATTACAGATGGCGCGCACCAACCATTAACTCAGCGCATCGTCTTATTATAAGTATAACTTTTTACGTACGTACATAAGTATACATCCACTTTTTTAAATATTTTTTAAAAGTTAATTTTTATGGAAGTTTAGGTGTAAAAAATCGACAGCAATCTGACAACACTGTTTCCGACTAAACATACTTCATTCATCTCTCTTGTCAAGTATTTAAAATTGTCAACTTGAGATCACAATATGTATGACATGACAATCAAATAATATATCTGTATCGTATCGGAAAAGAAAAAGAGGAAGCATATCTACCAAAATAAGAAAAGCTCATTAGACCGAGCGAAGGATTTAAGAAAATACGTTATTGATATTAAAGAAGTAGAAAACACCGGAAGGAAAAATAAGTAGGACTGTCTACAAAAAGAAATGAGATGCCAAAAAACATAACTTGTAAAAAGAAACCAAGTCTCGCAACTCTCTTCTTCTTCCGTAAAAAGTTGTGAGATCCATGTAATACCAAGCCAGCTAATTTATTCAATCCCTACTTAAGGGTTCTTCTGTTTTAAGTTATTACGTTAGTAGCTAACCTAACAACATCGTATAATGATCATATCAATATTAAAAATCTTTGATGTTTTAAATAAATAGATTGACTTGGCAATCGCATGAAAACAATGTGTCTAAGAAGTAACACATAGGAATATTATATTAAATTAGATTGTTTAGTGCGATTGCCAAGTCAGTCTATTTATTTAAAACATCAAAGATTTTTAATATTGATATGATCATTATACGATGTTGTTAGGTTAGCTACTAACGTAATAACTTAAAACAGAAGAACCCTTAAGTAGGGATTGAATAAATTAGCTGGCTTGGTATTACATGGATCTCACAACTTTTTACGGAAGAAGAAGAGAGTTGCGAGACTTGGTTTCTTTTTACAAGTTATGTTTTTTGGCATTACTTATCACTCCTAAAATATTGTAATATGCGATAGCGGGATAACGATAATTTCAACAATATGTAGTTAAATGTTCATTTATTTGTTTACTTCAAATTTAAAAAAAACAGTATCATTATACATGATATGATATTTTTAATAATAAAAAACAACATTTGTATTTAACATATATAATTACTGTTCTCTTATATTTACGCGAATTTTACTCATTTGATTAAAAGTCTATACCGGATTTTATCGCGTTTATTTAAAACTTTATAGTTTTACAATATTTTAAATTGTTTCCCGACGTTTCGGACCCTTTACAGCGTCCATGATCTCGGGGGACTGAGGTGGTGGGTGTCCGAATAAATTATTCGGGAAACAATTTAAAATATTGTAAAACTATAAAGTTTTAAATAAACGCGATAAAATCCGGTATAGACTTTTAATCAAACATATATAATTAGTTGATTCCTTAAATTCATTGTACAATATAAAATGGAGCAAATTAAAATGATAAATTATTCATAAATAAACAATATCAATGTCGTTCCTGGATTTACATTAGATATTTTAAAAATAAATCTTTACTGTTTGATATTATCGCGGAGAACAAGCGATGATAAAATTACCTAAATGTGTCCATTAACGACTGAACAAAACTAAATGTTTGTTAAGGTGTGATTTACAAACGCCGTCGGTTCTAAATAACGACTGATACGACACGACTGAGGTTTTATATCGATCGTAAATCGAAAACAGCCTTTCGTGCCCCCATATCGTTAGTCGCGGTCCAATCAAAACCTCGTAATGTGTAATGGTTCGATCGTAATGGTAATCTACTTGTTCGATATGGGAACGACTATTGTCGATCAGATCGATCTCATATCGATAAGCGACGCTATCGCCTCTAGTTGTTACAGAATCTTCGTCTTTTTTTGTTCTATATTTAAGAATCAATATGACGTGTATGTTTTTTTTTTTACTTCGGTGGACTTCGATGGACTTCGGTTAAATTAAACTTTAGTTTTAGACAAACATCATGTTACGGATTACATCTTGCGTGGAGAATTGTTGTTTCCTATGCTCATTGTTTTTTATTAAACGTGAAAAGCTTCACGCTTGATACTCTCGATGTGTCTTTCTTATTTGTATCATACGTCGTAATATTTTAATGATTTAATTTTACTCGTACAGTGTCGATATTGAATTGGCTAACTTTGTAAACTGTCGTTTATTAAAGTAAATAAAACAATCATAAATAAATTTTGATTGTGTTCAAATGATATACAATTTACAGTTTAATAGCTACTAAAAATACCTTAAACAATCAAGACGAGAACAAAAAAAAATCTACCAAAGATATAAAATTCAGAAAAATATATTACGGATAAAAGTGATAAAAATGCGTTAATTGTACGATAAATTAAATGAATAGGGGGACTTCGTATGTCAGATATGTCGTTGCGGCTTCAGTGTCGACTCGTATGTCCAGATGTACCAAGGCTGACTGCATTGTAAGACTTGACATTCAATCTAGTATCACAGGAGCCTGGTTACTGAGCGTTATAGAAATTGTAGAAACAGGTTCAGCTATAATTAGTGGGAACAGAGTTGTTTCGTAATCTTGACGCGGTTAAATGTTCTAGTAGCTCGTGTCCGCGATTTTGTGTTCGTGGAATTTTATATCTGGAGGTATATTATGATTACTTTAATATTTATTTTTCTAATTGTTTTGGTACAAAAGCATAGTTCTCTAGAAATGTCACAAAAACAACATCTAATTTATTGCAATAGTTTTTTTCGTGCTTCACTAACAAAATAATAATATAATAATAATAATAACCCTATATAATAGGGACCTGCCTATCGCCACGGACAGGACGATACTGGCGAACAAGCCTGATATCGTGGTGATGGATAGGGCACAGTCGAGGGTGTTTTTAGTGGACATCACCATTCCGCATGACGAGAACCTCGTGAAAGCCGAAACAGAGAAAAAACGTAAATATCTGGATCTGGCGCATGAGATTGTTGACATGTGGGGTGTTGATTCCACTGAAATCATCCCTATCGTTTTATCTGCCAACGGTTTGCTCCCGGTTAGCCTCGTTCACCATCTGAGGCAACTGGGTATCCGTGACGGTTCGCTCGCAGCCAGGATGCAAAAGGCGGTATTACTCGACTCGGCTAGGATTGTCCGCCGATTTCTCAGCCTACAGCCCTAACCCCCGGCCGTTTGATCTCCATGCCGGGGCGTAATCCTCCACCCGCTTATATTTATCTAAGTAAATTTATGTAAATTTATTATATTCCTTATATATTGTATTAAATTATATTTATTTATATGTATATATTGAACGGGTGGAGTGTAGCACTAAAAAATAATAATAATAACTCTTTATTGTACACCAAGAATAAGCAATAGTACAAATTAAAAGAAAAAGGAAATAAGTACAAAAGGCGGCCTTATCGCTAATGAGTGATCTCTTCTAATATTTCTTCTTTTTAATTTAATTTATTTTCTTTTTAATTTAATTTCTAATTTAATTAATTTCTTCTTTCTAATATGTACAGATAAAATACTTTTTATCTTCTAATGCTTTTATGAAGATTCCTAAATTATTATTTTTTAATCTTTTATATCCCGGCAATATTATTATATAAGTATTTACGTAGGTACCTGTAGATTAATGTTTAAAATAAAGATAAAGTAAATATATTTTATTTTCAAGGCTTCTAAACGATACATTTCCATGTTATCACGTTTAATAACATTCCGCCTATGTATCGGAGTTTATTTAGATAGAGTTACTTACATTGACATTAGTCACAGAATACATGCAAGAAGCCATTTGCGGGAGTGGTGCGTCAATCGGTCGTTGACCTTATAAAAATAATATTTTACTTAATGATAAAAGGGGCTTTCTATGCTTAAATAAAGAAGATCAAGTGAATCAGAAATGGGTTGGACAGGATACCGAATATTCTTTAAACAATTAAATGTCTCGAGTTACAAAAATATTATAATCTATATTTTTTATCTTCAACTAATTACATTTTATAGTTTTTTTTTTTTTTATTACATTTTAAAACATTAAAAATTACAACTCAAATTACGATACGTCAGCACAATTCAAATTTTAAAATAATCTATTTTAAGAATTGTAAAATTATTTTTGCGTTAAATAGTTTCTCAACTAAATATCAATATTCGAAAACTGCGAGTGATACCGCAAGGCAATCGTCAGCTAAACTTAAGTAAACCTGAAGGCCCCTCGGTTTTACTCACCTAAGTTCTTGTGGGAATTTCGGCGTGAAAAGTCGGTGTTTATCGGGGTATATATTACATGCATTACGTATTAAGTTTATCGCAAACGGTTCAGTAGCTTTAGCGTTAAAGGTTATTCATCCATCCCCACAAACTTTGACGTTCACGATATTGTTTATTTTTACACAGACATAATGTTAATATATACATATAGATAATAAAGCCTGCTGTCGGCTGTTAAAGGTTATTTCATCCAGGCGTCATTTGAATCAGTTTTTGCTCATCATCAATCTTATTCTCCCCACTAATTATCTTTGGCCGATTTTCGTAAATTGAAAAGTCTGAGGAGGATCCTTTTTATGAAATAATGATAGGTTTGTGACGTAAATAATTTTTATGCTGCATAAAGTTGTTAGATGTACTTTTTTTTTACCTTTTACGGGTGTTGTAAATTTTTGCTCATGTTTTAAAACTACTAAAGGTGTTTTATTGAGTAATATTATTTAATAATTGGTTTTAAGTTTATTTTTAATCTCGTGTTATTTGGCATTTTGTTAAATTAATGAAATGATACTGATATAATGACGAGTGGACTTTATTATTTTTGATACGTGTTTCGTGAAGTTAAATTCGATTTTTACTAGATTGGTTGTAATGATCCGCATTATAGCTGATTAGGATCAATATTATATCCTTATCACTAATGCCGGACAAGCCTTTTGCCTATAAGAGTTTACGTAAGCTTTATATAATAAAATTTTATGTAAGACTATTTTGTAATATTTTATTTATTCATAATTTCATATAAAATCTTTAATTGAAAGGAAAGTATCGCATTTTAACGTTATAGTATTCATAGTAAACAATGTCAGATGCCAAGGTTTTGACGAATTATCGACTGCGAGTGCAATAACAAAGTTGTTATTTGTACATTAAAAAACGGAAGACGTCGACTTATTTTAAATGAACAAAACTTGTAATAATAAATTGACAAGTATAGACAGATACACTAGGATCTGTGGTCTTAGGCCACCCTATCCAGATTCTTGTCTGATTTGAATTCGATAACCGATACTGATAGAATATACGAGTATGTCTATGTTGCGAAATAATATTAATACAATATAACATACATAACTACTTTTTTCTCACGATCTCATCCGCCAATCCCGTTGGAGTTTCTGGATAACAAAAAAATTAGTGTTGTTCTGGATTGTCAGCCATTTACGTACATACTAAGTGTCATGGCGATTCGAACATATATTTTCACGTCAAAAATAACAAACAAATAAATCAATTCTCACAAATTTTCTCATTTATATTATTTGTAAGAATAAGTATAGGTACATATTTCATTAAAAAAATATTATAATAACCAAAGTTGCATTTAGTTCATCATTGAGAATTCATTTATTGCCATTGCACATAAAAATATAAAAGATAAAATTCCTAAATATATTTCCGAATATTAATAGAAAAATAAATTGAGGTTGATTCACATGATACCCGTCTCTACAGCAACGGACGGACAACACAACTAATTATGTATATATGCAACTCATTTACACAACAATTCTCGGGTGGTTTAACATTTTGTATGTTGTTTTTGCTGATAATCTCTATGTCTTTGTTAACACAATAAATAGTTTTATATTACATATTCACGGTCGTAATGAAAAGGTCAAATATATACAATTATATGTTATGTCTGGCTAATGATTGTTTAAAAAAACTACATTATATTTTTTTGTGCTAATTAAATTGTAAATAATTTCTGACGCTGCATTTTTAAACTATCATTCACTAGAGTTTTTCAATGAAAACATAAAAAAGTTACATGTATAAACAATACCCTAGCGTTAAATGAATATAAAATGAGAATAAAAAGTATATAATATATGAGTCATTACCGTACATATGCTGTATGTCGGCAGGAAGCGGTGTCGGCAGAAGGCACAATGGTGTAGGAGGGACATGGGACCGCTCAACCCTGACCCCCATATGTACAGACAGCTTAATTACACTTTTATTTATAGTCCTAAGTTTTAGGACTTGAAACGTTACGTCTGTGTCAAAACGAGTATCTATAAGTATTACAAAAAATTTACGTATTTTCTTTAAAACCCGATTACCGAAAATCGTAATATTGTAGGTCTAATAAAAGTGAAAATTAGTTTATGATCCATCAATACAGTTTGGTTTTTTTATTTCTTTTGTATAAAAGCTACTTAATATTCAGTTTAAAAAAAAATTAACGGGTAGATAGTAACGGTAAGATATGTTATCAATTATTTTCATTTACTTTTTAGAAATAAACACAAGTCAGACACACGCGCCATAAAGGTTTTCTTACCACCGTAAAATATTTAATACAATATTTTTTTATCAAAATAAAACGCCGAAAAAAACATGTTTAGGTAATTTGTTTATTTTAAACTTTATTGTATTTTATATTGGTCTATATTATTTGTATGTATATTATAGTGGCTATACATAGTGATACATATTCGGTGAAAATTTTAACTTTTGACGGTTCCGAAGACCCAGACGTGTGACAGACGGTCGGACGGGACGAAGCTATTAAAACATTTTTAATAATAATCGTTTGAAATGTGATGAACCTCTGTGGTTATGATATATTTAATTTGTCCAAAAAAAAAAGTCATTCAGACTGATGTTACTTTAAAATAGATTTAGCAGCTTAACATTAGTATATTATTATCAATGAGCTATCACATTGACCTAGTTGTATTATCGACCGATACAGCTCAACGTTTATACAGCTTTAAATTGACGTCAAAACAAACGTTACCTATATTGATGTCCCTTTTTATGAGTTTCCTATCGATGAGGTTTTCGATTCTTCCACTATAACACGCTTCAACGGACACATCAAAATGTAAATTCGACATTTATTATTAATTACGCTGTGATTATCTTAAGTTTAATTTTAGGTTTTCTTTAGCAAATCTTAAGGTATTTTGCTAACATGTTTCTATCAATTAGCATCTACAGTAGATCATCGTAATGATTGTAGTTACATATTATTTTTAAGATTATCTTCCCAAATATATAATTTTAAAGTAACACGTCATGCATAGTTTATCAGCGCTGATTATAAAATGAAGCATAAAATTAGCCAGACACGTGAAAGTTCATTTTCATAACTTAAACACCCACGAAGTAACGACATTGGAATATCTGACCCTAAAAGGGAAGAAAGAGATACTTAAAGTACTCTGACTTTTAAGCTAGAAGTATACAAGTTATTTATTTTTTGATAAATAAATACGTGTTGTTGTGATTTTTTTCTTCATCGCCTAACGATTCTAGCCCGAATTTTAATCCGCGACAATTAGATGTCGATTCACTCGTTCTATCTACTGAACCCTCTCGACTCAACTCTATTCATCATCATTATCATCCGTTGGATGTCCACTGTTGAACGTAGGCCTCTTAGGTAGATTAGTAGGCGACTTTCCTCAAGTCGTCTGTCCATCTCGTGGACGGCTGTCCGACGCTGCGCTTGCCGGTACGTGGTCTTCACTCGAAAACCTGTCTGCTCCACCGGCCGTCAGTCCTACGAGCTATGTGTCTTGCCCACTGACACTTCAACCTTCGTTAGTCTACGCAACCTTCGTTAGTCTACGGATCTCATCATTTCTGATTCGATCTCGCAGAGAAATACGAAACAGCCCTCTCTATTGCATGCTGTGCGTTTTGGAGATTGTTTAAAAGGCCCATAGTCAGTCAGAAACCACGTCTCAGATCCGTATGTCATCACTGGTACACATTGGTGGACACATTGGTCGAACACTTTCGACTTCCGGCACTGAGGTATGACGGATGAAAAGACGTTTTTTAACTTACCGAACGCTGCCCATCCTAGCTGGATTCGACGATTGACCTCTCTCTCTAATTTGGATCTACCAAGTTAGACATTTTGTCCTAGATAGATGTACTCGTCAACAACTTCGAGAGTAGAATCTCCAACCGATATCGAGGTGGGCACCATATGGACATTCGACATGATTGTTGTCTAGTCCATTTAACAACCTATTGTCAACCCTATTAATTAAATATAAATATGATATCACATCTACGCGAACACAGCTGGAGACAACTGCTAGTAATAGAACATATTAATGGTGACAACGTAATTACCTATGTGGGTAATTTAAACGAATTACACAAACGTCATTGAAAATTTCAGAGTAAATCGACAGGTGGCTTCAAGGCTCGCATTTGAATGTTTGTACAACAATACCCCTTTTGTTTTCTCGTTAGGAATGGTCTTAGGAAGTAATTTAGCTGAATATTGGGCACGTATCGGCTACCATTTTGTGTGAGGTCGTGGCAATGTCAACGCTTCAATTTTAATATCCGTTCAAATATTAATGTTTTTATTTTAAATAACTAACTGGAGGTTATATAACGGTGGAAAATTAGATTGGTTTATTTTATTGTTCGATATGATCTTGGAAATAATGCATTTTGTCTATATTTGATTGACTCGAGGATATTTTCTTGTTTAACTCTTGTTTATTCTCTCGTGTTACTGGAAATTATGCTAAAGTTATGTTAAACATATAGCTACATTGTTTACGGTGTAGTAATTACGAACAGGTCCGCAGGCAGGGTAGTACTAAATAACGTCTGAAGTCATTGATGAAACTTTACTATGCGTTAAAGGCTCGGGGCTACGGTATTACTGGTAATAGTCTCGACCCTAATTATTGCTTCACCTACCACGCTATTATACCAAAAATACTTAAATTCAGAAACTCCTTAATCTACAACCCTATCAAAACCTATCCTTCATAAATATGTATTTTAAATTTTAATGCTTTGGCCGAAGGAAATAAAGTGTAAGTAGTCACGAAAAATTTTGTGCTTCATTCTTTAACTATTGACCTAGATGTGTTTCGACTACTTTAGTATAATTTTTATACGTATACAATCACATATAACTCAAAAATATGAGACATAGAATGCTTAGAGAATTTAAAACATGTGTTTACTTTTTGATTTATGAGACGTAGATGGAAGTCGTTTTGTGTCGCATCAGATTTATTTTTAGTACAATTGAATGAAAAATATACAAATCCAATTGAAACAGCAGTTTTTGAACGTTACGTGTCTTGTATTAACAATTAGGGTTTTATTTATGTATACATACGTTACGCAGGTGTTTGATTGGTATCCTTTGTGTGACAGAACATCCTTCCTGCGCACCAGTTTTGCGGTTAACCGTTTTTAGTATTTACGTTATATTGTACTACCGTATATGTTTATTAACATTTGTATGAATAATTAAAAAAAATTAAAATTATTATTAATTTGATTAAAACTTTTTTACATTTTTTTTAATGTTATTGCTATCGGTAGTTGTTTGTCATCTTTATTCTAATACTATCGCTAACTTTTTTTAAAAGTTTATAACGTTGTCTAACGAAGTAGTTATACACTTTAGATACTTTAGATGTTCAGATGTTTCAACGATTAAAAGGAAAGAGAAACCAAAAATCAAAATAAAGTCAGTAAAATATCGATCTGTCGGCTCCATTGATCGTTTTAACACGTTGCGCTTAATTAAATTACTACCACAATAGAAGAAAACTCAACGTCACGTACGATCGAGCGAAGAATCAAGACGTCAGCTTCTCGCATCAGGCGAAACGTTATCTCGAAAACTATCACCGATCCTGCCCGCGGCCCGTTTGGACACCTGTTTTTGTAATATTAATATTTTTAATGAAATTTAACCTTTAATTAACAGTTCATAAGTACGTATTTAGCGTGGAGTGAAGGGTTTGGTCGGCCTTAGGCACGGACGCGGCGCGCGTGCTCTCGGCCACAGGGGAATGCCTCCAATAGTCATTAACTTTTGGAGATTGGTGGCATCACAATGATATATGTTTGGGATGTGCCGGATGCTTATGTAATGACTACGGAGAAGTATTATTATGAATACAATTTTTTTTTTTTTAATTTTGTTCACACTCGCGATAGTTGAATTCATTTTTGTTAAGTTAGCGTAAAACACTTGCGTTAAGACTAAAGTAACAAATATTATTGAAATTATCATAATATAAAAAATAAAATAAAATTGAATTTCTTCGTCGGAAACTGAACGTACATGTATGTATCTTTATTTCAAACTTGTTGGTGTATTACAACAAGCACTTAACAAACGCACCACCTCGTTTCTAACGACTGTCGAGTAATATGTATCTGAGCGAGGCAATTTTAGGTCATTCCCATCCATCGGTGTCGGGAGGCGGCCTTGCGTCGGAAACGCACGCGCTTACGAAAGTTTGATACTCGTAGTTTTATGTAAGTTTAAAATACATAAACGTAGGAATATTACCACATGTTCCGTCGTGATTGGTTCGATATTAAGAGTATCGGTGACAGTTGTAGTTGACAATAATAGATATATATTGGTATACAATAAATATATATAAACTGAGGTTTGTTTTATTGTGGATGTTGTAAGTTTAGAGTTTGTCAAGTACACATGATCTACCGATTAAAAAAGGAAGCGCTTTGTTTATTGACAATAGCTATAGGCTATAAAACTTCACATTATACCCAAGAGCTCTACTTCAATGACTGTAAAAATAAAAGAGAATGGACCTGTTTTAACTTGATCCCAATTGATTCTGAAAGTAGGAATCAATTTCAAGGGACGTGACTTAGATTATATAGATTTTTTGTATTATTAGTTTATAATAAACCTAGAGTTATATATTTAATTAAAGCTCAAACATATTAGAGTGATGGATTACGATTGAAATATATGAAAAACATCACGAATCCAATTCGTAGTTTTGAGGCTAACCATAGCCGTTGTAAGAGGTACAATAATAAATCATACCATATTAATTCGTCGAAATGTGTGAGTTACATATTCTGTGTTCGTTTTGTTTTGTCTACCTACGTTACGTACCTAACACTTGGACGAAAAACGTTGATTTAGAATTCAACTAAACCCTTGACCTATATATGTTGTGTTCAACTTACCTTTTAACCTTATGAAATTTTAATCTCGCTAAAGGTGAGACCTAAAAGCAGCTTAACAATATTTATTTTTAAACAACCGAAACATGCAAAGCTGACGTGAGCACCTCGAATTTAGAATGTTATCAAATGGAATATGTGACAAAGAATATAAATTTGATTTAAAAATTAAAGTAAAATCTGTACATGCATAACCGTAATGCAAGAAAAACCATTCACCACGAGTGTTTATTCGGAGGCAGTAAACACATCTGTTGGATGCACGCCAAGATTTGAGTAACGATAAATATGATTTCTGGAACACATTGCTATTTATCATAATATGCAAACTCGCCTTACACATAACATAAGGCAAAAAAAAAATTTTTGATCAATACGAGACATTTCGCTTCGTTTTCGATTAAAATTGTAAAAGACAAATTTTAGAATATATTGATCAATTCAAATCATTTTTTTTAAATCGAATTAGATAAATCAGAATATTCGAATAGTCCAATGACATTTCTATGATTAACATAAAGGTTAAACATTTATATTCAGGATGGCTGAATAAAATTTGAATTTCGGGTTTACTTTAGATCTCGATGATAAGATTTCAGAAACACACGTGGCCAGATAAGCCATCTATCTTTTATGAATAACTTATATACAGTTAACATTATTCTAATTACGGCATGTTGAACACTGACAGGGCGGAGCGACATTAAATCTTTCCCAAATCGATTATAGGTTAGCGTAGATCTCGCTTTGTCTCTATTACGGACTTTCGTTTCGTTTTGAGCACGTTATACGGTTCATCGTACTTTGTGGACATTAGTTAGGACTATCTTTGCCCGCGGCTTGAACCATGGGTCCAATAAAAATAATTTGAAAGCCAAATTTCTTGGAATAATAAAACTGCGCGGACTCTTCATCACTTTATAAATATCTACCACGTATCAAACCTTTTTTCATTATTTTTTCTCTTTAAATATTTGAACATAAAATTCTTAGTAAAAAAATATCAGTAAAAATTTTTTATGTATTATTATTTATTAATAAACCTTCTTATGAATTAACGAAGTCAAGAAAACCATATTCAAACTCAAGTTTATATTTCTACAAAAGCATTGCTCCTGTTTTGTTATCTTAATAATTTATAGAGTCGATTGTTAGTCTGGAATTGGTGCAGTTCTACGGCTAAGGTAGTGTTTCATTTTCAATATATGTACTTCAATTAAAGTACCTACTCGTAAGCCCTCAATTGTTCCCCCAATGAACAAATTCGGAGATAGCAAAGTTGAAATTCCATTATGTAGTTATCTTTTAGATAATTATAACATTGAACATTTTGAATATTACCATAGCCAAATTATCAAAAAAAAAAAAAAAAAAACATTATTATCATCGGTCAGTCCGGAAATTTATTAACAATCATTAACAGAAATGAAGATTTCGCCAACATTCACGTTATTATAATATTAACACTCCTCGCTCTAGTAAACTCGGTAGGATATAAAGCGCATCCTTCACTTGTAACTTAATCTTTATTACACACATATTAAGGAACAAAGTTACGTGCTTGGTATACGTTCATGGACGGTGCCCATTTCGGTTAAGGTTATGTGAGAGGTGATGTGCGAAATTAAAAGTGAAACAATAAGGCGTCGCTATTTTTACGGATGTCGGATGAAAGTGAATTTTTGTTTTAAATGGTATATCACTTTTTTATTAACAAAACAAACAAAAAAAAATAATACAAGTAACATTTTAATAACAACTAAGATCCGATCCATAATATTATAATAAATATAAATATGTTTAACATAGACACACGGTCGTCTGTGTATCTTGCCTAAGATAGGCAAATTAATGCCTGTGTTTTAGGTAACAGCCGACTGATACACATATTTTTTTAAATAAATATACATATAAATAATACATATATAAATAAATACATATTACACCCAGACAGGGGGCGGGAATCGAACCCACAACCCTGGAGCAGAAAACAGGGCCACTGCCAACTGCGCCACGGGCCAGTCAATTAATTATGATTTAGAAATTCCATAAATTTTTCCATTGAGGTACAAGTTGGACGAAAAACTTTTATATAGTAATACGTAAATGATCTGCAATTATCAATTTTATTCACTAGTAAGTTTATAGCCATTACCTACGTGATGCGAATTAACTAGTGAAATAAAATATGGTTCTTCTTCCGCAGCCTCTTCGAACAGGAGATCATGAGCTATGTGCCGGCATCAGGGTGCGCGACCGCAGAACCTTCGCCCGTCGCGTCGCCGGCCGCCACGCGGAGCACCCGAGCGCCCGCGCCTCAACGGCGGGACTTTGAAGCCAAATTACGAGCTTTCTATAGAAAGCTTGAGAGCAAGGGCTACGGACAAGGCCCAGGAAAGTTAAAGTAAGTCATTATTTGTAAAAAGTAGTAATTCACTGATGACCAAAACTGGAGTTGATGGACGTAGGGATGAAGCTTATTAAAAAGAATTTTACATAATTATGTTAATGAGAGATAGGAAAAAAATAACATGCAGGAACTTATAGTAAATTGTTGTGATAAGCTTGGCTTTAATTCAACCCTAACATTAACTTAGCTAACAACTAACTCTCTTTGATCATGAAAGCATAAAAATATGTATTTACAGATTGCACATACGTCGGGAACATCTCCTAGAAGATGCATTTAGACGCATCATGTCCTGCAGCAAGAAAGAGTTGCAGAAGGGCAAACTTTGCGTCCTTTGGGACGGAGAAGAGGGCTTAGACTATGGAGGACCGAGCAGAGAGTTCTTCTTCCTTCTTTCAAGGGAACTGTTCAACCCTTACTACGGTCTGTTCGAGTACTCTGCTAACGACACATACACGGTGCACGTGTCCCCGATGTCGGCCTTCGTCGATAATCATCACGAATGGTAAGTTGGTATTGTGTCGGATCTAACATGGACAGTATACCAAATAATGCATATTCTTATATCGAAATAGTGGCCAAAATAATAATAATATAAAAAAAACAATACTCGTGTAGGATTCAATCGATGAAATAAATATATTTTAAGAGTTTTCAAGAAATCGATGCGTTAAAAGACTGACATTATCTTAAAAGCAAAAGTGACGATATGCTAAAAGAGGTCAAAAGTCGATAGGCGCTTGAATACTTTATATTTTCCTTAACAGAGACGGTTTAAACTACACAGGTACACTTTAGTATGTAGTAGTAACATAACCACAGTCATTATAGATAATGCCTAACAATCAGTACTATAACAATAAGATTAGGTGCCATTGTCCCTGCAAATAAACGATGTTAACACAAAAAGTTTTTTTTTTTTTTTAATTTATACCTGTAATAGAGACTCGTTTTTCCACAAGTTATAAAGATTCGCGCTTATACTGTTCGTCAATCGCGAAAAATTTGCCATCGTCAAATGGAAATTAATATTAAAAATAAACAAAATTAACTACATATAATAGTCTGAGTCATTTTGTTAGGTGTTATTTTATTACGATTAAGATCGTAATACGAGTATTTTAGTTTAATTAGTTTTATTTTTAAAACAGTGTCTTCGAAATTCAATTTTTCGAATTACTAACGACAATAACTATAAATGACGGTAATAAAAAATAGTCTTAATAATATAGTATAAGCACTTTATATTTTTTTTTTAATGATAATGAAAATTATAAATAAAAATTAGTATATCAGATGATATTCAGTGCGTATATAAGTTATTAAGTCAGGGTCATCACGTTATCTGATTAAGTTTATCCTGCACGCCTATTTTTTACACACCACATATCTCTATTACGCGATAACAGAGAATATTCTTTTGTTTTGCGTGTTAGCGTGATGTTTCATATATTTAAAAATACATATAGTATCAGATAATAAATAAATAAACTTTCTGTCTCACAGAAAGTATGTATATTACGATAAAGAAAATACTTGGACAATTATATCAATAACAGCATATATCATAATTACTATTAGCTTAATGTAATTAAACATGTATATGCAATAGGACAAATTATGAGAAAATAAAAATATATAACATTTTTTTTTTTTAATTTAATAAATATTTAGCAATACATACTAATAAAATCACTGATAGTAGTTATAGAAACGAATAAAGATACATAAACTTAACTAATGCAAATAAAACTTAATTAAAGAAGCACAATAAAATTTAATCACAATTAAAATGCTTATAAACGATACTAAAATAATATGAAATCAACGAGTTGTGTGCGCCAGTCCTAATGATAAAGTTGTATGCGTTTTATATTGAATTCATAAGTCTAGTATTTATCGAAAATTCTCGAATATGTCCTGTAAGAAAGTATCTGTACACGTTCTTACAGGACGGTACACTGTTGTACTCGCTGTTCGTAGCACGTTTATTTGCATACGTACAATTCGGAATACAATAGACACGCGATAATCTGTTAAAGCATCTTGCGAGGCGATTTTGGATTGTCAAAATTTTTAAACTACATATTCGCTGTAGCGACAAAGCTTTTAAGTGAAGAAAATAAAAACCATAGTTTTTCTTATTATTATGCTCAGTATAAAATTATGAAAACAATAACATTAAACAATACTAAGCTTAAAAAATTATAAAAAAAGTCATTTGAGTAATTATTTTCTCTAGAAATAAAAATTACGGATTACAAGAAAGGGTTGCATATTATATTATGTACGCATATTAATCATCGCTAGACTACGCGTATGACATAAACCGAACATACCTTCTACATTACAACAAAACGGGTCATTGCACTTTTTTAATCAATTATGGTGCGTTTTAATTGTGAACCACAAACCATGGACTTCCGTTCATTGTTCTGTTCGTCATAAGGGATAAGGTATCAGTATTTTTAATCAAAATATCATTTCGTTGTTTACGGCTGTTTACGGCTGTAGTACATCGTAATCAAAGTTCTTAAAATAATTATTTTTATCGATACTGTCAATAAGTTGTTTTTTTTTAATTATTATTATTAAACAATTTGTTATGTATAAGAGATAATTTAATTAATACGTATTTTCTCAAAGGATTATTTTTAAATATCTAATTTAAATTATCGTTTAAAATTTTTATGGCATATAAAAGGTTACAATGCAGTTTTATTTAATTGTAAAGCTACATTTTAAAACTTTGTTTTTCAAACACCTATATGAAGTCATCAAAGTGCTCTTTAGTTAACGATAGTGCAATGTTTTCGTTATCTGTACGGGTGACACATTTCGAAATAGATCCGTTGGAATTTTTAAATATAAAAATTAAAAATGTCCGATACAATAAAAACTGTTATGATACTCAAATTTACGTTTATGACCTTGGTATAATCATTCTTTATAACCCGAGTGTTGTCCGCGTACGTTTTTATAGAATGTCTCAAAAATCTCACGTTACATCGAATATTTAGTTACAAACAGAATAAATAAGTACACACCGAATCACAGGTGCTTTTAAACTTTTTTTTTGCTAACCTGTCACGCTTGAGATTTTCGTGAAACCAAATCTGGGATGTCGACGTTTGATTCAATTGTGACGCCATCTTGTTATCTATTGTTCTCGATAATTAAAATGGCGTCTTTGCTTATTAAAGTTTCTTAAGACTTTTTTGTAATAAACAACAACAAACATAATAGGCTGTAATTTTTTTCTTTGTAATAAATTTTTGCGTCAGTCACATATCTAATAAATTTTAAATGTAAAACGAAATATTATGTAGTACTTTAGCATTTTCTATCCAACTAGTTGTCGCGGGCGGTTCCGCTGTTTCCCCTGTGTGGCGAGTTTTACATAACATATGTATATGTAACTTTCTACTGGTAGAAGAATTATTAAAATCGCTTTAATGGTTCTAAAATAACATGAACAAAGTTTTCCCTCATTAAGATATTAATATATAGTTATTAATAGTTAACAAATGTTTTTATTTTTATTTTTTTTGACAGGTTTCGATTCTCCGGACGCGTCCTAGGTCTGGCGCTAGTCCACGGGTACTTGCTCGAAGCTTGGTTCACACGAGCGCTGTATCGCGCTCTATTAAGGCTGCCTCCCGCTCTAGAAGATGTTGACGCACTCGATGCGCAGTTCGCCGCTTCACTGAGATGGTTACAGGTGAGACAAATTAAATCATTAATTTATTAAATATTCAATTTCAAGCTTTGAAATTTAAGTTTTAAGCCGCTTACTTGTCTATGGTAAAAGGCAGATTGACCGTTATTTAACTTTAAATTATAGATATATATTGTTTCAGATAGTTATTTATTTATTTTTTAATTTAACTTATTAAATTAATATGTAAATATGTTCGAATTACAAGATTAGTTCAAAGTTGATGGTTAACGCCATAAGTTCCATAGCTGGTTCACTTCAGATTCGAACCCAAAGTCTGCATGCTAAATATAAATCATCTAAGCCAGGGGTGTCAAATTCTATTTTGCCATATATTAAATTTAGAATGTATAGGTGGGCCAGATTCAAATAAAAAAAAATGTTCTGAATTTTATATAATATATATATAATATACGGTTGTTAAAAATCATATCATATGCCGTATCAAGTCCACGGGCCGTATTTTCGACATCCCTGACCCATTTAATAAATTACGAGTATTTCTGAAGTTCAAGAAAAAAAGGAAGTTTAACATTTTGTTTAAATATTTTGTTATAACCAGACGGCTCGCTGCGTGTCATCACTGGAATTAACATTCGCGGTGTCAGAACGCCTGGCGGACGGTCGCGTGCTCGAAAGGGAACTGAAACCCGGCGGACGGGACGTGCCAGTAACGGAACGGAATAAGAAAGAGTATCTCGAACGTCTCGTACGCTGGCGGGTCGAGAGAGGAGTCGCGGAACAGAGCGAGTGGCTCGTGCGGGGATTCCACGAGGTAAGATTTGAGTACCATACTTTATTGTCCACATATTATAACAAAAGCCTTGTAAATCTTGGCCGGGGGCCCCGTATCATTGATACGGCGGTAGCTACGCCTCTGGATCTAGCTATAAATTTATACGGCCCGCGGGCCGGTATTTATGGCATCCCTTTTTTTTACAATGGGAAATGCATTTATGCATCCCGCCGCTCGAAGGCGATGGATATTTGGGACTCGCCAGTCCCCCAAAAGTCAGAATACCCACTAAAACCCATCGGCCGTCTGCGCCGCAATGGGGCGCCACGGGACCACATAGGCATACAACCGTGACGCCCCGAATCTTTGGCATCCCTGGTGTAACGACTAACGTGCGCGCGCGGCCGGCAGGTGGTGGACCCGCGGCTCGTGGGCGCGTTCGACGCGCGCGAGCTGGAGCTGGTGATCGCGGGCGCGCCCGAGCTGGACGTGGCGGACTGGCGGAACAACACCGAGTACCGCGGCGGCTACCACGACGCGCACCCCGTCATCACGTTCTTCTGGCAGGCCATCGACAGGTACGGCCCCGCCCCTGCTCACTCGAACTTATCACATCCGTGGCCAGTGTTGCCAACTCAACATATTTTATGCTCGAATTGGCATATTTTTATGTTATTTAGCATTATTATTTGGTGGTTGGTATATAGTAGTACCTATATTTTTATTTTTAGCATAAAATAAATTACTCATTAATTATGAAATACGAAAGTTTACTTCACTTTATTCACTCCATATACGTCGAAAATGTATTTCAAATATACACAAAGTATTAATTATTGTTTCATTGTGTTGATTAGATGCTTTTTATTTAGATGGGTTGGAAACACTGTCAGTGGATCTATTACGTAACTTGCGTGTACGCGGAAATCGCTGTGGTGTCAAATTTAAATACTAGCTGAGATTAAATCGGTATTGTAGGTCGGTGGAACGCGCCGAACTCAGAATTTCAGACATACACCCAAACCGGAAATAAATATTTATACAAATACAAATATCTTTCCCGAGCGGGAATCGAACCCACGACCGCCGGTGCGCGGCGTTGAGGCGACTACTCGCACCACAACACCAGAACGGTCGTCATCATCAGCATTTGCTTATTCGGGATACATTTTCGAAACAAACTACATATGAATTTCGTCACAATTCCACAGGTTTCCACCACACAAAAACAGTAAAGCTAGAAACCTGCAGCCATTAACCAGCTAAATAGAAGATTAGAGTTTATCATTAATTATATACATTTTATTATACTTAATTACGACTCACATACTAAATAATTAAAATACATATATCATTAATAAGCTCGTATAACAGAAATTATATTAAAAGAAAATAAGGGCATTAAATGGCCATGTTTTTATTTTTGTTTACGAAAGTACTTCATCCGGAAGTAACTGTTTATTGTGATTGGTTAGTTATTTACATTTTGCGCGGACTTCGATTTAAGTAGCGTTATCGAAAGTAATCGATAACCTTCGCATATATAAGTTATCGTCGAGTTCGCACTGTCGCCGTTGCAATGACCCAAAACTTAATTTAATAATAAGTTTTAATAAAAATGTTTTCGTAAATAATTTAAAATAGAATCTATTACATATTTATTTTTTAGTTACGTGATTTAACCCGTAACATCTAATTATACAAATGTGTTTAAACGCAGTTTAATAAAGAACATTAGTTATTTTAGTTTACTTATTTCTTTAGTCCTTTAAGAATTAGTCTTAATTACTATGAACTAATTTCAGTCAGAAAAACCCGTATGAAACAGTATAGTTACTGTTCGTATAATTTATTTATTTAAGAATAATTTAATATCAAATCAATGAATTTTAATTATCTATATATTTCTATATTAGGTAATCTCATGACACTTACAACAAGAAGAAAACTTTTTTATTGGTTTGTTTTCTAACTAGTTAGTTGTAGATAAGAATGTCAGTATAAATGCACATGCATGCATAAATTCTCTGTGTGTATAAGTATTTATTGATGCAATAAATTACTATATATTAAATAGTTTATCCGTTACTTCGAGTCTTCAACTATCTACATACATACTAAGTTTCAATGTTAACGGTTCAATTGTTATAGCGTGAAAGGGAAGACATACACATAGCCTATCCTCGCAAGCGTTTGAAATTCTAAAATTACATTATCTAAATCTGGAAAATCGACTGTAAAATAATAATTTTGATAACTTGTCGTTAACTGTTATTAAATACATTTACGTCTTAATTTTTGTAAAGATTTTTTAAAAGAGAGCATAAATTTTTCGGATTTGGCTACCTACTTAGCTGATATGAATTCATCCGAATAATAAAGTTTGAAAGAAAAACATATGAGAAGCGTAACTTCCATTAAAAAGATAAAAGTGTTAAAATTCTGTTTTACACTTTTACTGAAAATTAAATAAAACGAAATACTATTAATTATTTATAAGAAAAATCATATTGAAATATTTTTAATAGACTTCATTTGGTCATAATTACAATTAAATTGCTATGCTCGTTAAAGTTTCTTAAATCACATTAAGGCGACCTATATTTCAAAGTAGGTGTATTGTGCAAACCACAAGGTGTAATTTGTAACTCAGAAAAAAAAACCGAAAAATAGATTTTTTTTTTAAAGCTAATGATAAAATAAAAACCGTTGATGGTTTGATATGACAGACTTAGTTTTCTTTTTTTTTGTTGTACTTACGAATTCTAATAAATAATTAATAAAGCCGACCGATATATAATGTGCAAGTCTCAAGATTAGCTTTAAAAATAAATATTGCATCGTATTTTATCCTCTAGTATGCTATGTTATCAGGTAGGTAATCTACGCATTTACAAAATATCAATTTCCCTAATACTTTTTAGAAAACTTCGTTGTTTTTGTTCGGAAATTGGGACGTATATTGATACTCGTCCTAGTCAAATGTGACTAAAATAGTTCGACGCGGATACGATTTCCACGTCAAGGAATACGATAAACGACGATATTCTTATCACTCGTGCATGACAACTAACGCTTTAAAATATAACATGGCCGCTATGCATCTTAATAATTTCTGTAATCAGATGAGATTATTTTGTTTCGTTATAATTTACGTAATACGGAACAAATATGGACCTACACTAAAATGTAAAACACATAGGTAACATCCGTAATGATAGAAGTGGTCTCACACTTGCGATAACGAGGATGTGGCTACCAGTTTATAAGCTGATAAAAGCTATCGTATTCAAATGTACTATATTAAAGTATGAGAATATTTTGGGTACTTTAAGTAATAATAATACCGTACTGTATCAGCCTGTAAATCACCCACTGAGTGAAGGCCTCTTCTTCATACAGTTGAAGGGTTGGAGCCTAATCCACCACGCTGCTTTTTCCTACCATGGGTAACGACCCGTTATCAGGTATCTATAATAACCGGGACCGTCTTTACGTGCTGTCCGAGGCACGGTGGGGAAACCCACAAGGATATACACAAAAACCGGAAACAAATATGTGTAGAAATACAAATATCTGTCCCGAGCGGGAATCGAACCCGCGACCGCCGGCGCGCTCCTTTGAGCCAACTACTCGCACCACTACACCAGAACGGTCGTCAATAATAATATACTTAACAAATATTAATTCTATTCTTATTTTGTTTCAGATTTACAAACGAGCAGCGTCTCCGACTCGTTCAGTTCGTGACCGGGACGTCGTCGATACCGTACGAAGGGTTCTCGGCGCTGCGAGGCTCGACGGGCCCGCGCCGGTTCTGCATCGAGCGCTGGGGCCGCATCGAGTCCCTGCCGCGCGCCCATACGTGCTTCAACAGGCTGGACCTGCCGCCCTACCCCACCCTTCAGCTGCTACACGAGAAGCTACTTCTCGCCGTCGAGGAAACCAATACCTTCGGCATCGAGTGAACGAGACTACTCCTTCGTGTCACTGTATCGTGTTAACGGCGCTCATTAAACTTCATATATTTATATATGTCGATGTTGATTGTAATCCCATTAGCTACTGTAAATTATCGATGATTCGTAAATGTAAATAATAGTCAATTGAATGTATAGTTGAGGGGCAAACGGAATGTTATACCTATTTGCTATATGATGTACGTAGTATGTAGGTGTGCCAGACATGTAACAATAATGCTAGCCACGTATCTATCGAGGTTTGTACTTTTTAACGCTTTTTTGTTGTAAGTGAAGTATATTGTGGCTGTGAATCGGGGCTCAAGTCCCATATTTAGTTATTACGCTTTTACGTCACTAATTTATAAATTTTTTTAATGTTCCGGCTCGGACAACAGTCCTATCGGTTATATTTCCGTGATATACGAGGTGACGATATTTCAGATTATTAATTATAAAAAAAGATAGATGAAAGAAGTTATCGTCTCTCAATTCTCTTTATTTGGCTAAAATAGAAGTTATTAAAATTAATGAATAGCGCTACCTAGTCAGCTAATATAAATATATGCTTATAATAAAAAAAACTGCAACAGAAATAATAAATATTGCTTGTTCATCCCTGTAGTTACTCTTACCTATTTATGTAATTAATATAATAATTGACATATATTGATGTCGTGAATTATTTTGCTAATATTGATGTTCCTCAGTTATTTATATAAACTTAAAATTTTATTAACTTAATATGAAGAGTTACATGCTCAAAATTATTATCATAAAGTATTAAATATCATGTAATGAAGCAGGTGTAACGTCTAATTTTGATTCCATATCTAATGTAAATACATTATTTATTGTGTTTTGTGTAAATTACTTTGTTTAAGTTCATGTTTATTTCTGTAAGTAATAGTTCTATTATGTTGGATATTTAACTAATGTACAACATTGTTTTATTATGAGTATATTCTAAGTAACTTGTTTTGTGTGAAAGTGATCAGATGTGTCAATAAACAATATTACTTACATAACAATAATGTGGTTTGATTTCTATTTATATTTATCTGAAGGAAGTGGTCTATAATCAGTCTCGAAAACAAATTTAAAATATTCATTGGACTCAAAACAAAATTAAATAAATGACTATAATTTTGTAATTTTTAACTGCAAAATTGAAAATTAAAAGTATAATTGTAAAAAAAAGAATTAACATAGTCCTTACTAGGGGGAGGCAGATAAATGTCTTCCAAAAATAAAAATATTAGAAAAAAACATTATGCAAAAAAAATTGAAAATAATAACAATGAAGCAAAATTCACACATACAAAATGTTTATTTTCAAGAACTTTGTGTAACAACAAAAATCAACCTTGTTATTAAAGACCTTATCATTTAAACATTTATTACTATTTACAGTTCGAAGTCTGCATCTGTCAACACAAACTTGTGATACAAAATGCAATGGGTTATTTTCTTCACAAATATTCTAAACTAAGTTGTGACAGAGTTAATCCATTATTGTCACAGTCTGCAAGTTTTTATACTTACTGAATATAATAACTTGTCATAGTTAAGTTTTAAGCAGATGTGATTACAATACAAGCTACTGTTATGATAAGATTCATATATGCGTTACTGTCACTATGTGTTTGCAAAATTAATATGATTGTCCTCCCCCTCCCTTACACCTGAGCGTCACCAGGAGCTCAATAGAGAATTTGGTTCTCCTTTTTAAAATGTTAAAACTTTCTGCACATCACCAGCAGGCTCTATGATTGTATGTCAAAAACGATTAAAACTCAATGCAATATAATACACACCTCTGTAAATATTTTGTATATTTACTTCAAAAATAACGGTACATACAATTTTAATCTGTATCTCTATCGTACTTTCAAAAGAGGAGAAGAACGGAGACTCACAGCGAGTCTAACTCAGAGAGGGGAAGTCCTTGTTGTCGTCCACCTTGGGCGGCGCTACCTGGCTGCGCGCGACCGGGCGCTCCTCGACCGGCGGCGGCTCCTCACGCGGCACACGGCCTCCGCGTCCACGCCCGCGTCCGCGGCCGCGTCCACCCGTGCCGCCACGCCGCGAGTTGTCGTTGAACGTGAATTCGATTCCAAGCACGCGTTTCTGCCGCCCGACGCGCTGCGGGTAATCCGCGATGTCGTACTCCTCGTCGCTTTCGTCGTCCTCACCACCCTCCTTCTTCTTCTCAAGCATAACGAGGTTCTTCCACTGGCTCAGATCCTCGCCCTCACCCGCCTTGCGCAAATTATACTGGGGTGCGGTGCGCTGAGCGTTGCGCAGCGCCTTGTACTCGTCGAGTGTGAGCTCACGCGGTTCTTCCTCGGCGGGAGGCGCGCGCTCCGGCTCGGCTTGCTGGCCATCCCCGGCGGCCGCGGCGTCAGCCGGCTTCTCTTCGGCGACGTCACCCTCGGATCCGGTCTTGTTCAACTCGTCCAAGTCATCCTTGATCGTGCCCCAGTTATGGGGTCCTGCCCCTTCGCGTTTGTCAACAGGTTTTACGCCCGTTTTGTCGGAGCCCGATCTTCTGTCAAATTCACGTTTTCCACGACCGTCGTAGCCTGGTCTCGGCCCACGTTGCCCATCACGTGGTTCACGTGGGGGCCTAGGTCCACGGCGTTCGCCTCCTTCGGGATTATCGCTGAAGTTACGTCGCTCAAAGTTAGGCCTGCGGTCACCGAATTCACGGCGGGGGGGCCGGGCACCCTCCTTGCCTTCGACGGCTCCATTTTGAGGGCGCTCCTCGCGACGTCTCGGCGGCGGTCGTTCGCCGTTTCTATCATTCGTCCGAGGTGGACCCTTGGGTTTTTGTTGTTCACCATTTTTATTTTCTTGTGACTTCACATTTTGGGTTTCTTTAATTCCCTTACGCGTGACGACACTGGCGCCCTTAGGTTTGGCTTCAGGTTTCCCTTTGTTTTCCTTCTCAGCTTCCTTGCTCTTTTTTTTAAGCTCTTTCGCTTGCTCTCGAGCTTTTAACGCATCAAGAGGATCGGACTCATCGTCCAAGAAAAGAGCATATCTATTATCAATCCCCACACCGTAGGAATTCTCCATGATGATCCTCTTGATGTTTTAATCACACAAAAACTAGATGTTATTGGATTACTTTCACGCACTTAGTAAGGAGACATTTTGTCGTATTTTATTGATTTCTATAAATATGGCGTCAATATCAATTCACTACTACGCCATATGACAAAAAGAATAGAGAAAAGATTAAAAATGGCCGCAGTCTATCTTTTTAATGTCTATGGTAAACATAGATACCATAAGGACAGCATAGTATAATTTTTATTATACCAGGCAAAAGCAACAGATTATGTAGCCCAAAAAAAAAAAGAAAGAATATGTATGTATGTTTTTTAATATTTTATTTATTAATTTTTTTTTTCTTTTTTATTGTATTAATTACATTTTTATTAAGTATTTAATTGGATTTTAGTTTTATTGACTAGGTTTTAAATTTATATTATTATTATATTGATGGAAACTATTGAATTAATGGAATTATTATTGTTTTATTAATATTTATTATGTAATTTTATTATTTATTGTGAATTTTTACTAATAATTTTTGTTTAGTAAAATGGCTCAATGGAATTCAATATAATGTCCATTATTGTACTTTTATATTTATATGACACGTATCTAACACACACTAGCGCATTAGGATACCTATCCTGTAGTGTTAGATGTAATAAGATAATGGAATAAATAAATACATACAAATAAATAAATAAATGTTAAGAAAAATAGGTAATAATTTATCTTTAAGTTCAGTAATACTTCATCGTATCTTCGTAATATAATACATCATATTATCTCTTTCTGACATTGGAACTTCCAGTATATTGCGCTCGCTCTCCCATCGAGCGTCATGAGTTATGACTATTATATACTCGTCTGGCAGACACTTGCAACCGTCAAAATAGTCTGGCTGTTTGCATGTACTTTTCAAATTATTGATAGAATATGCCCTTAAATTTTCAGCCTTGTGGGAGCAGGTTATGAATTACTATCCCGATGACAACTTTACTATCGTCTGGCACTTACTTGCAACCGTCAAAATAGGTTGGAATTTTTTTTTTAACACTTAATCATGTAAATTACAACGTATTAAAATTGTAGCCTTGTGGGAGAAGATTATGAAAATATATATTTTTTACATTTTCAAAAATTTAAGGGATGATGACGCAACCGCGAGATGCCTGCCAGACTTGCGATTTCATAATTGACCGATAATAAAACAATATTCAAAAAAATTCTAGCTTTGTGGGAAACGATGATTACTCGGATAGTTCAGTAGCTCTCAATCAATATAGTATTATTTGAAATAAAAATGATAAAATTAGGATATTAAAGGTTATTAGGCTGCAAATATATTATAATGAATAAAAATAAGGCCAAAAATAAGGCCTAATATAATCGTATATGTTGTAGTATTATTATATTTGTAAATAATATAAAGGCACCCTATTCCTATTCAAACTTTACCGTAATGAGTAAGCCCTCATGCAGCTCTATTTACTTGCTTTAGCGTGCCTATTAAGTTTCAAGACGTTCCTTTTCACCCCTTTACTGTCTTTTAACCTCGTAACAAAATGAGATTGGCATCTGATATTTCATAATTTATCAAATAAATCCTTGATATTTTTTTTTTTTTTTTGAGTTAATTGAAAATTACAATTTTTTCGATAAATTGTTGCTATAAAGAAACCACATTAACTTTTTACTTCACTTTATAAACAGTCTGATAACAATTCACGTGTAGGTTGTGTACTGCGGCTGTCTCACTTCTACTCGGACGCATCTGCCGATAGAGTGGAAGAGAGATAGATGCGTCACAAGCCGAACGCTTAGGCCTATCGTGCCTATCGCTTGTTTCTCTGTTGTTGTTCGGGCTCTCGCTTACACGCTTGGTTCAGGCGGAATTTGACAACCCCCCCCCACCCCAGCCTGTAAATTTGAGATATAAAAATTTTAAAAAATACTAATTAATAGCACTTTCCAAAATTGTTTATTATTAAAACAGCACCCTCCTAGTTTACGAGTAAGAAATTAATAAAGATACTACACGCTACACCATCGATATCACTTGAAATACTTCGAATTTCGTACTTTTTGCACAGTGGAAAAACTGCACCCTACTCGAAACTAATTGCACTATCATTAGAATTTCACAAAATGCAATAGTTATTGCAGCAAACAAATAAAACGTAATCAGTCTGGGGAAGAGCACTGTCAAATAGTTCCTTGTAGAGGGCGCCAACTATCGACGGCGTAGCATGTACTATCTTTATTTATTTTTTATTCGTAAACTAGGAGGGTGCTGTTTTAATAATAAATAGTTTTGGAAAGTGCTATTTAAAATACGTCGATTAGTACTTTTTTTAAAATTTTATATCTCAAATTTACAAGCTGGGGTAGGGGGGGGTGAATTTGACAGTGAGGCACGCTTGACGTTATCCCGTACATAATAAAAGATTATTTATGTTTCTCAATGGGTACGTTCGCGGGCCCTCTTCAAATTGATAATTCATCACTTTTATAGGAGCGCACTTTATACTTCATACTTTTTTATCTTTGCATTCCACAGACCACATGCGCGAAAATGATACTTCTTTAATCAAAAACTGAATTTAACTGTCGAACTTTAGTAAATAATTGTTTGCTATTGTTCATAAAAGATAATAAACAAAATTATCTTCTTACATTTATTCACTACTTATTATTTTTATTAAAATTTGATAAACAAAAAACTATTGCGCATGTCCCGTTTCCGTTTCCGCGCATGTGGTCTGTGGAATGCATAGATAAAAAAGTATGAAGTATAAAGTGCGCTCCTATAAAAGTGATGAATTATCAATTTGAAGAAGGCGCGCGAACGTACCCACTATACGCAATAACATAAGCATAATATAAAGGAATTATAAATACGCATAGGTACCAAAGTTAAATAAAATGCTTGAAGTAAAAGGCTTTTAAAATATAATAAATACTTTTTTTAGTTTCGTATTTTAAATATAATTCCAACAATCCTACTGTATGACATTAATAAATTATTTCATAAGTATTTAATTACACGAAAAAACTGATAAAAAAAAAAACATTAAAAAAAACTGAAGAAACAAAGTCAGAAAAATAAGCAACTAAAATCCTTAAAATTATGCACGAAAATTTAGATATGTTTTGTACACTTATAATTTTTATTAAATTATAATTTTTATATTCAAAAATTCAATCACATTCAACTTTGAAGTTTGAGCTTTCTCACTTACATTTACTACTTCCACCAGCTGGACCTAAGCAGGTATCCATTAATAAGCCACAAACAAGATAAGGGTCGCAGTCTCCAGCTGGTCGTCTGTCTTCCATGAAACCTTTTCCTTTTTCTTTGATGTTTCTTTGGAGACGAATAGAAGATTTTCTGTTCGCAATACCCCATGAAAATTTATCAAATGGAGCAGTTTCGAATTTTCCAGACAGACGCATTCGGTTAGTTTGCTCGTCATTACCGTAATTCTTCATATGTTTCATATGATTTTTTTCCAACCTTTTAATACACTCTTCAATAAACTTATAACCACCATCTGAACGCATTCTTTTTGTACTAAAGTTGTGATGCATGCCCACTCCTGGATGTTTCGGTCCCATGGGTTTAGGGTGATATGTAACTACGACGCCGTAATCTTCAGACACTCGAGACATTATGTATCGTGACATCCACATATCATCTGGAGCTTTAATACCAATTGTTGTTCCTATTTGCCATTCCCAGCAAGCAAACATAACCTCAGCATTCGTACCTTCAAAGTCACATCCAGCATATAAACAACATTTAGTGTGAGCTTCACAAATATCCCTCCCTGCAATATACTTTGCTCCGATACCACAGTAAGAGAATTCGTAATTAACAGCTGGAAAACCTCCACCTTTTGGCCACCCAAGCCCCCAGCCATCGACATCTAACATAGTATACTCCTGTTCTAGACCAAACCAAGGTTCTTCTGCTCTATGAAATTCGCAAAGATCATTGCAGAATTTTCTATGATTAGTGGCAGCTGGAGAACCATCTCCCATGTATACTTCAGCTAAAACAAGCACGTGGGGTTCGAGTCTAAATGGATCTTTATACACTGCACAAGGTTTCAAAGAAGTATCAGAATTAGCGGTAGTAGCTTGACCTGTTGAACTTCCATCGAATGCCCAGCCGGGCGCTGCGTCAGCGCTATGAGGAGTACAATTCAATATCCTATCTTTACATCTCATATTTATACCTGATCCATCAATCCAACAGTAAGTCGCCAGAACCTTGTTACAGGGAACAGGTAACCTTATGTATCTATCCATAACCTTTTTATTTAATATATGATTAATGGATTCCTTTAGCATATATCTCTTCGGTATATAAATTAATTTAGTATGTTTTTGCAATAAAGACAAACACTTTAGCAGACTTTCCATTTTTTTAAGAATTTAAGATTTTTTTATAAAAAACTATGAATATATAAAAATAATAATATAAATTATATACAAAAAAATCTTGAAAAAAATTTATTCTGAAATTTTAACACCAAACATACTTATTTTAAAATGAATTGACATTTTTGAAATAATAATATAATATTTATTACAAACGGACAATAATTTTCAGCCAATAATATCAGCCAGTGTAGTAATATAAGGAAACTTCTTGATGACAAGAACAAATATCAGAATCTGTATACTAAAGGCAACTTTGCGCAAGAAGCTTACAGACTCTGTAAGGGTCGCAATCACCAGCCGGTCTTCTGTCTTCCAGAAACCCTTTACCTTTAGATTTAACACTCTTTTGTATTCTAATAGACGCTCCCCTATCCGCTACTGCCCATTTACATGTATCAAAAGGCGCTGTTTCATGTTTTCCAGTTAACCTTTTTCGATTTTCATCTCCATCTCCCAGGCCATAATTTTTTATATATGTGTCATGTTTATCACATAAAACTTTACAAATTCTTTCTATTTCTGCTATTCCACCATTTTCTCTCATTTTTTTTACACTAAAATTATGATGACATCCAATACCTGGTTGATCTTTTCCCATCGGCTTGGGATGGTAACTAATAATCTTACCAAAATTTTCAGCAATCCTAACTAATAAATATCGTCCCATCCATAAATCATCCGCAGCCTTAATACCAAGAGTTGTTCCCACTTGAAATTCCCAAGATCCTTTCATTACCTCTGCGTTATACCCTTCATAATCCATGCCGGAATAAACACAAGCCCTGGCATGACATTCTACAATCTCTCTACCAGCAACGTTTTCTCCATTTCCACAATACGATAATTTTGATTTTGCTACAGGAAAACCACGACACTTTGGCCATCCTAAAGGCCATAGATCTGTATCAAAAATTGTATATTCTTGTTCTATACCAAAGAAAGGCTCTTGATCTGATATTTCACTAAGTACTTTTGCGCAAATTGCCCTATGATTTGTCGCTGTTGGTGTCCCGTCTCCATTAAATGTTTCACAGAGAACTAAAATATGCGGATTCATACGAAATGGATCTCTGTAAATACCACAAGGCACTAAAATAGTATCGGAGTCTTTGGTTTTAGCTTGTCCAGTAGAACTTCCATCAAAAGACCATTTTGGTACCATTTGCAGGTCACATGGTACCTTATCCATTACGCGATCTTTTGAACGTAAATTTATACCAGATCCATCGATCCAGACGTATGTTGCAAATACTTTATCCTTTGGTAAAGGTAAATTAATATAATGGCTATAATATGCGTCTAGAGGACTTTTTGTTTTTGATAATCCTGATGTAAAATATTCTTGGGCTATATTACGTAACTGTAATCGAATTATAGAAAATGTTTTTAAAAGTTTTCTGTTTCCCAGAATTAATTTTGCTATCGACATTTTTCGATAAAATTTATATTGTATCAAAATGAAATTTTTTAATAAATTATAATCTAGTTGGCTATGTTATTAAAGATCTAGTAACATTAGTACAAGAGTTTGTCAGTACATTTTTTGATAACGTCTTGTAAATCGATAAACGCCGGCTGCACGGACGAAAAAGTATGACTCATTGTCACATTCCGCGAGCGAGCTAGAGCGCGGAACAAGTGATAGAGAGGCACGATCGGCCTAAACTCTTTGGGCCTAAGCGTTCATTTTATGACGCATCTATCTCTCATCCACTCCATCGGCAGATGCGTCCGAGTAGAAGATACAATTAATATAGATTAATTCAAATAAAATAATTACAGCGTACAACTAACAGTTAATTGCAATTCATTGTGAAAAAATGATTACCTAAAGTTGCCTGATCTGTGCCCTAATGATTTCTGTAATTATAATCAAGAAGTGATCATTTTATGATCATTTTACCTGCTAACTATATAAGTCGCGTCATGTAAAAAGAACGCTGGCTGTCAAGCTGCGCAAAAGTCGATTTATCGATCTATTTGGTGGTATGAGGTAGGGCGCGGGGCGGGATTGACACGCGCTGCATGCTTGCCGGTGCGCTATTGGTTCGTCAGTCGGCCTTTGCTTTCCGCGCTGTGTCCACGTTACTTTCGTTCTTAAAATACCATCGCGCACAAAAGTTTTAAATTACGAAATGGTAATTTAAAACTTTTTTTTATTTTGTAACACACACACACAAGGTCGTCTGTTCCTAAGGTAGGCAACTTAATGCCTGTGTTTTAGGTAACAGCCGACTGATATAATTTTTTTTTAAATAAATATACATATAAATAATACATATAATTAAATAAACATATATTACACCCAGACTCGGGGCGGGAATCGAACCCACAACCCTTTGAGCAGAAAACACGGGTCAGTCTAACCTATTGATAGTCATTTACAAAGCTGCAAGCGAAACGCTAGTTAAAAAATAATACAATAAGCCTCGTACTTTCGTGCCCGAGTGTACTCATGCGCAAACATACCCCCTCCGCTTTCTTTGAGCGTTCTTTTTACATGACGCGAACTATACGGACATGTGATACGGAGGTTCACTGTCATATTCATATTTTTATTTGACAGATACTCTTTGCTTGACAGTTGACATCAACCAAAAGAAAAGTTGAAGTTCAATAATTTTTAAAGATAGTATATTTATTAAGTACTTCAAACAGAAGAAGACTTATAAAACAGAAAAACAAAGATAATAGTAACAACAGTAGAAGATTCGATAATATTTATTATTTATTAAAAATATGGAACCGTACGTTAGCCATACTAGTAATATAATATAATTAATAAGAATATAATACTATTTTCAAAGATAACGTTATAATTTACCATTTCTGAATTATTCATATCTACTAATATATAAGAAATTCAAAAGTGGTTTACAACATTTGGCTCGATGTGCCTCTGGATATAGCAGAGGTGTATCGATAGCCTACACAATTATTAACACTTTGTACGAACTTCAGAATCGAAATATAAAGGTGAAGATGCAGTGTATTCCAGCGCATATAGATCTTAGTGGTAACGAGATGGCTGACTATCTAGCAAAACTAGCCATAAACGAATTAGAATTCTATATTTTACCTTTTTATATAGAATGACTTAAGTATCAAATTCAAAACTTATTTTTACAACAAATTCAAAGAATATTTCGATAAAAGAAGTAGAGGAAAGGGTTATATGGTACAAAATTGTTCAAAGTCAGCCTCCTCGTTTACCTTGGTTCATAAAAACAAGTATTGGTAGGATATATATCACCATAGCACACAGACCACATTCGGGGATTTTCAATCTAAGAAATTTGCCTTTTTAATAAAAAAAAATTGAATCCCCCAACTGTGAAATATGTGGCTTGCTAGACGATGTACAGCATGTTAAATACGAAACGAAAAGAGAATCATTAATTAAACAATTTAACATCAATAAATATGATGTGGTTGTTTTTTTTTTTGTCTGTATTAGCAGAGTCTTTGTCATGCTGCATAATCACTAATTAGTATGGTTATACACCATCAATTATCCTCTTCTCATTTTGTAGAGATATTAGGAATTAGGGTGTGATGATGCTGACATATCCCATTATGTTCCCATCTTCATCATATATGAAGATAAAAGATTAAATTTTTAATATATAATATTAATAAATTCAGTTTTTATTTGATGATAATTTACAACTTGTTTACTAATATGAGCATGTAAAAATGGTATCTAATTATATTTGAACTGCTCTTTTTTTGTTACAATATATTTTTGTAATGAAAAATGTACCTATTCTTCATATGTCAGTTATTCAAACAAATTTTATAATACACTATTTACTTTTAATTCATTTTTTTATAACTTTGTCACATTATTAAAAATTTTACTCTTATAGACACTGTTTTGTTTAAATAAACATATTTTACAAAAAAACATTTTTTTAATTTTTTCAGTATTAAGGCAAATGCAGCATTTCTATGTAATTATGAAGTGATGCAGATTTTACAGCAATTGAAGGACAAAACACAAAAGAAAAATAAACGTGTGGAGTCACTAGCTACAGTTACATATGAGGTAGTCAAATTTATTTTAATTTTTTATTTAATTTCTTTACTATTAAACAAACAATATTTGTATATATATATATATATATATATATATATATATATATATATATATATATATATATATATATATATATATATATATATCTCGGAAACTAAGCGAGATATTGAAACATTTTATTCTTTCATTTCGTTTTCTTTCGTCGAGATCTATAAGAATCCGCCTTCAAATCGTGGCGCCGTACGAATCGTAATCGTGCGTGGGACAGACGGCGATTTCCTCTCCAAAGCACGGTGATGACAATTACAAGAACATATATCCAATATATCCAGACCAGAAAGAAATATTTGCACAAATACAAATATCTGCCCCAAGCGGGAAATCGAATCACTGACATGCATTTTTAAAATAATGTATTATTTTTTAATACTTCTAAGTAGTCTCAATATGGAATGATAAATTTTATTTTTAATAAAGATTATTTTTTTGTTTTTTAGACCGTACACTATTTACAAGATACAGAATGTAAAAACCAAAGTGCCGAATCTATACAAAACTTTTTAGAGGCGATGAAGATTTTTAAATTGACGAAAGCTGAGAAGTTAATAATGGTAAACACGCCTCCTAGAACTGAGCTGGAAATACAATTAGTAAGACAAATTTTATTTAAAAAATCTTTCCTCTCTCTTTCCATTAGAATTTCACCCACAATGATTTTTTATACCTGTCAGATCAGTCGACATTTACAGATGCTGTTTTCTCTGATATCTCATTTTTTTTTCGGTGCTATATCATGTAATCAGACTTCCTACTATGAGCAGATGTGTTAGATTTAGGTTTTATTGATTCAATGACTATTTCCCACTGAAAAAGCTATATGGTGCAGGGTCTGGATCAAGATTTATCGAGGTCTAATATATTTTTCCTCTTTAGGCAGCTCGGACAGTATGGAACAGTGAGTGCCGCGACTTATATTAGGTGCTAAATGATTGTATTTCCTCATTCACTGTTTTTTAATATCAAGATGTTGATTGAGCTCATTGTTCTTAATAAACCATGAAGTGTTGGCTAGTTGTTTTAGTATTGTGTCTTCAACTCATTGTATTAGTTTCACATTGGAGTCATAAGCAGAGCCCCAGAGCTCCAATCCAATCCAAATGGGTCTGAGTGCTGCCATGTATATAAGGAGTTTGGTATCTATTGAGAGCTTTGAATTTCGAGAGAGTAGCCAAAATAGTTCTCTATATTTTAGGTTCAGTGCCTCCCTTTTTGCTCTGATGTGTTCATTTCAAGTCAGTCTTCGATCCAGGTTAGTAAGTATCTTACGCAGTTTGTGTTTGGTTAATCCGGATTTGCCGAGTTTAACTGATGGGCAATCACCTTTTCAAAGGGTAAAACTTATATGAAGTGACTTAGATGTGCCAGCCGTAATTCTCCATTTGTCCATCCATCTCTGGGTTTCTTGAAGGCTTTTCTGTAGTTTCAGGAGACTTAACGAGATCTTTGTTGGACGCAAGTATTGCAGTGTCATCAGCAAAAGTTCCCACTGTTACTTCAGATGGGTATACATCCTTGGGGTTTGTCGTCTGTGAACAATGTATAGAGGACTGGACCCAGAACAGAACCTTGAGGCACTCCAGCTTGGATATTATAAAATCCTTAGATGTATTCGCCTTCCCTTACTTGAAAAATTCTGCCAGCTAAGTAGAACTTTATTATCCTAAAGTAGGGTGTGCGGTAAAAGCGTTTTAACTTTACAAAGTAACCTTTTTGTGTTTTTTTTTTATTAAAAAAATGTAGAGTGTTACCATTGTATGGTGGTACTGGTCCAGGAGCCAGGTAAAAATTTGGTTAATTATTTCCTCTCGTACGATAATTGGTGAGACGCATCAGGGTATAGCATCATAAAGCCTCGTGAATGTCAGTTGCGGTTCCGTTGGGGCGATAAGCGGCGGTACCCTCCCACGCACGAAGAAAAAAATATATATATTCAGTTATTTCCTTCTAAATTAAAAAAAAAAAGAAACAATCAGCTGACTAAAACACGGTGTATTAATACGTCAGCTGGTCAGTCGAACATGAAAACAATATTTATTCTTTCAGTGACTTCCTCTCAACTAAAAATTTACCTGATGATAGTTTATATGCAACTATTGATAAATAAATATGTCAGCTGGCTGTATCTCGGCGGAAAGACCGCGGCAACTGACTCTGAAAATTATGACGTAGGAGTTACATGAGTACATCTATCGCCCATTTAAATGCATCAGCTGACGAAGTTTCCCTCAACTTACTGGTAGCTGATTTTTTTCAATTATTACAGCAGTATATTAACAATCATCAATATATAACACTTTTGAAAATTATGTCGTAGGAGTTACATGAGTACATCTATCGCCCATTGAAATGCATCAGCTGACGAAGTTTCCCTCGACTTACTGGTAGTTGATTTTTTTCAATTATTACAGCAGTACATTAACAATCAATAACATTTTTGAATAATTATATGTAATATAAAGAATGTAGGTACGTTTAAATTATTTCAATTTATCCATTTTCAGATTGTTCAAGAAAGTGAAGAAAGGTTGTCTGAAGAAGACGTCCAAAAAATCATTGACATTTCAAATAATTATTTTCCGCCGACATAGTGGATTGTATTCAATATTTTTTTATTAACTTAGATTTATAATAATATACATAACTTTATTTGTTAAATTGTTTTTTATTGTTGAGGGAACTAAACATTAAACCGCTACATAAGTATTATGTAAAAGTAAGTAAGTGATAAGTAATGACGGGCTTGTTTCCGCAACTCGACGTCACTACAAGTGTGCGCCTATTTTGCGTGTATGTAAAAGTAATTTATTGGTAAAAATATATGCCCCAAACAAAACTGACAGTTTTTGTTTCAATGGTAAAAAAAAATACTAATTACCCTGCTGTATGTACAACTGCAGTTATGAAGCAAGTCGAGTCATTTACCTTGATAGGTCTCTGCTGATAATGAATTAGACCAATACATGTAAAGTATATAATATATACTTTATTATTATTGATAATATCACTTACGCATTACAGTGACAGCAAATATTGGAAATATCACACATAGATACGAGTATAACAGTTATGTCACATACATTATATTCCAAATTTAATGTTTCATTAAAATTTGTATGATCTTTGTTTGGATATAAATAAGTTTGGAAACGTGAAATTAAAATTGATTTTGATGTGGTAAAGAGATACATACAAAAGATGATTTTAAGAAATGATAATGCATTTTTCAATATATTAAAAGTTAAACACCGTTAAGAATTGTGTGAGGCCAAAATCGTCACAGGAATACATATTTATGTAGATAAGTAGACATAACTCGATAAGAAGTATACTTATTGTTAGCCAAAGAGACAAGTAAATATGTACGAACGAGCCAAAGATTTGTGATTATCACCAAAATTTATTTATCGTATTACGTACGTAGAATGAGGATCCGTAACGTTTTTAGTTGAGAATGCAGATTTATAGAGCTAAGAAATCCTTAAGATACAGTGAAAAAATTTTTGTTCTACGACAAAAATTGACGAAGTTATGATCAAATTACTAGCGGAGTTCACTAACCGGCCGGCACGGTAGGCTGTGACGTCACTGTGTCCGAACCCGTTGTCAGCGATAAGGCGCGTAGGTGTTTTCATTGGTTTATTGTGTCTTTGAAACAAATTAAGTGTCCGATTTGTGTCTAATTCTCCTTTCTAACTATGTATGAATATTGTATAGTGCCGTAATGCACAAATACTTCTTTTAAAAAGCCTGAAAAACTCTTTTTATACGTGCCGAAAGACCCAAAACTACGTGAAAAATACTATGCCGTTGTGAAAATAGATGATAAAACTCCACCTTCTTCCCGGGCTACAAGACATTGTTGCGAAGATAATTTCGATGTAAGTACCTACATAACTACCTATACCTATATTATTTAGTTAATATGAATATAAGTTGGTACCTACTACAACGTGTCATGTACTTAAGTATTCACTCATTTTAAGCCTGCTGTATTAATAAAAACATACCTACTTACTTTTTCTGTGTTTTGTGGATAAACCTAAGTACTTACCTATTCGCCCGTTCCGATTTCTATATAATATTCCAAGGTCAAAACAATGACACAGGGATGTACTCGGGTAAAAAAACAAAGAGTAAAGGCCGCGGCGCCGGCGTGATCCGAAAAGAGTAAGTCCGTCCGGGCCCTCTCCGCCGCCTCTTTCTGCGAGATGACGTTCTCGCAGAAGATGGCGACCGCGGTCCAGGCCCTATTACCGCCAACCAAAGCTCGCGCAACAGCCGGCGGCGACAGGTCCTCTCCAATGACTGCAGCGAGATCCCGGCGCTGCTCAGCCCAGGCCGGGCACGACACGCTCGTATCTCGCGTATGTTGCGCGGAGTCCTCACAGCGGTCACTATGGTGGCATTGACCGGACCACCCCGGCGTAGAGTCGTTGGCACGCTAGACTTTCTCCGCCCATATTCGACATTAGCCGACCGAGGGCGGACGCCGTGCCGACGAGCTTCGGTGCTAGTTGGCGAAAGTGCTCGTCGAAGCACCACCTTCCGTCAAATACTAGGCCCAGATATTTAATGTGGGCTCGGATACCGATCACAGTATTGTCAACCGTATACGTAACGTAACCATACCATTATCAAAGTACTGGCGGGTGGATCACATCGAGACCCATGGAAAAGCAGGGCCTCAAACTTGTTAAGGACCACCCTAAGCCCCAGTGCCTCGATCCTCCTGACTACCTCCGCGGTACCTGAGGTGGCCAGAGATGCCGCCTCCACGAAGGTCCCGCCCCGAGCTGTAACCAGAGTGTCATCGGCGTAACAAATCAATCCCAGCCCAGGGGGGGGGGGGGCACGGAGGACTCAGTCGTACCCGATGTCCCACAGGAGCGATCCGAGAACAGAACCCTGTGGGACGCCACACGAAATGGACCTCCTGACAACGTCCCCTTCATGAAGAGGACATTGCGACCGTCAAGGTAGTCTGCCACTAGCCGCCTTAGGTAGAGGGCACTCCATGGAACCGAAGTGCCTCCGTGATGCAGCCGAATGGCAGACTATTGAATGCGTTTGCGATGTCGAGAGACACCGCCAACAGCACTCCCTTTGAGGCGACGGCCTCCGAAGCCACGATCTTCAGATGCAGAATGGCGTCGACCGACCAGCCCGAAACCCGAGCCGGACGTCGGACAGGTCAGGGCCGACTCGCGTGAGGTGCTGGACGATGCGAGCAGTGACTACCCTCTCCAATAGCTTGCGTACCTCGTTCAGCAGCACGATGGGCCTAAAGCCAACGACTGATGTCGAAGGCCTTCCCGGCTTCGGCAGTAGCACGAGAATCCCCTCCTTCCAGCTGTGAGGGAATCGTCCGGACACCAGTCTAGTGTCGAACAGTACCCTGATGCGGGACTTCAGGTGGTCGAGGACCAGGACCAGCACTCGAGCGGGTACCCCATTCGGCCAGGGAGCAGCGCTTTTCCGCATACGGCTCGCCGTGTGTGAGTTCCAGCTCCAAACCTATAGCAGAGGAAGTTTTGCAAACAGAGAGAATTGGTGCTATAAAAGTTCACATTGAAAGAAGCATATGGAAGTTGAGAGACTTCAAAATGATCGGACCTGACGCATGTGTCGATATTTCATACATAAAATTTTTGGATAATATTGTAACAATAGCCTGTAGTTTAGTTAATTTACAGGATTGTCTATTTAGTAATCAAGTTTAAAAATAAAAATGATTTTCTTTCTTTTATAGAGTTTTATTTCGAAATCTTGCATAATAAAAAGCACATGTCATATTATTAATAGAAGAGTAATTTCAATCTCAATTCGTTTCGGAAATATTGATGTTTTCCAAAAACTCCTCTAAAATATCAGTACAATAGTTTTCATCATAATCTTCGAATATTTCTTCTTTGTTTCTTGCACAAAACCAGCTTCTACTTTATTAGTACGATTAGTAAATACGTTTTATATTTAAATATCAGAAAATTACACTTTATAACAACATTATATTTAAATAAATTTCAAATAAAACGACCAACCGCGTCGCCGCCGCTCCTTTGATTCGTGAACTGCGCTCGTTCGGGCACAATGACGTCACACGCACCCGCGTACACTAACTTTTAGCGGCAGGAAGGCATAATGTTTATAACTTAATATCTTCGTAAGTAATGGTCCGATTTGGATAATTCAAAAAGGAATATCATTCTTATGTCATAGAGAATAACGTGGCTACTAGTTCTATTGAATTTGCTATACCTTTACTGATCCTCATTGTACTAGTGTTCAACTGTACCTACGATACCCTCGGAGGTAAGTTTGATAATTCTTTCAAGTTTTAGAATAATTTAAAGCAATATTAGATAATATTCATAGTAGAATTTGTTATTGTTATTAATCGATTTTTTTATGTAATTTAGGAAAATATTAAAACATGATAAAATTAAGTAATGGTATAAGTAAAATATAATACTAGACAATCATCGCGTTTTTATACGCGTTGAAATTATATGCAAGCTTACGCTTCTTCTAGTAAAGTAGTATGAATCCAACATTTTGACGTAAAATAAATATTATTCCTATATGTACTTAATTTAAAATTCAGAAATTTATATTATTGTTTCGATTGTTTCAAGTAATTGTTGCAGATAATCTCTACAGAGAAATCAAGGAAACTTGAAATTACAATGGCTAAAGAAGGTACTTAACTATATAGTTATTTATTAGATTAATAATGAAAAGCTTTTTCGCCATCTTATCAAAATTATTTATTTAATTGAAACAATATCTACATAAATTCTTTTATTAGCATTAACATTTAATGTAATATTAAAAAAATTATGAGAGTAAAATAATTTATACATACAACTTTTTCAAAGATTTTTTATTTGAATTTTATTTTGCTGTAAGAAGTAAAATAAAAATTCCATAACTATTTTCTTTTTTTCATTTTATTGTTGTTTTTTTTTTTAATATTTTAATTTAATATTTAACAAAGACGATAATTCATAATCAAGGATCGAAGCTCCTGTTATACAAGCGTGATGCCAGTCCTCCATCGAATGCTGTCATCATACTCGGAGAAATAATCGGACTCAAGTTCGAATACAAAGACGTGTCTATTATTAAATTAGAAAACAAATCACCAGAATTTAAGAAGGTAAATAAATAATCTATAATATAAAAATAAGCCGGGTTTTCCTTTCTGACGCTATAATTCCAGAACGCACGAACCGATTTCCACGGTTTTGCATTCGTTGGAAAGGTCTCGGGCTCCGTGAGGTTTACAGCAAACAAAATTCAGGAAAAATTTCAACAGAAAACAGGGAAAATCATTTTTCACATACAGCGTCATCTCTGATACATAGCATGTACTACTTCATCTTTTAATCCCCAAACGAAATGTTACAAAAAACGAAGCCATCTGGTGGCGAAACGGAGTTCGCCGGGTTTGCTAGTTTACACAAAAAATTTACATGACTGGCCCGTAAACTTGGTTCGTGCTCCAGGGATGGGTTCGTTTCCCACCCCGAGTCTGGGTGTAATATATATTTATATTAAAAAAATATATATTTTAGTCCAGCGTATATCTAAAACACAAGTATTAAGCTGCGTACGTTACGAACAGAGGAACGGTTTGTGTTAAAATTAAATAAAAAAGAGTAAATTTTAAATTTGGTAAATTAAAAAAAAAAATCTTATGAAAATCTCACTGCTTGTTTTCGATTTTAAGCAATTAACCTCAAATGATTGTTTGTTTTTTACTCCGCTGCAAATTATTTTTTAACTTTTTTTTTAAATTTTTAACTTTTGAGCAGATGGGCCATCTGATGTTAAATGTAACCGTCGCCCATGGACATCCGCAATATAAGGGGAGTTGCGGGTGCGTTGCCGGCCTTTAGGGAAAAGGTGTCTGTACACACGACGCTTTATTATTTTAGAGTAAATTATTATAACTGCTGGACGCAGGACTAGTCCTGTAATGAGGGATGAAGGAAGCATTACTAGCCACGCTGAGACATATCCATGATGAAGATGATTTCCTTCATCGCCGTCATTTTTGTCATTTTAAGTAAAGGACCATGCGCATTTTATATGGATATCTGGGCCATGAGCGAACACAAATGAAAGTTATGTACATGATTACGATTTTTCGTGACAAACAAGGTGTACATTCTCGTTGAAAAACATGGAGAAGGGGTTGATGTAATACTAGAATACTATTGCACCTGTAAGAATGGGTCTCGAACAGTAGGCTGCTGTGCCCATATTATGACCCTCATCTGGTTTTTGGGATATGCAAACTTTCACCAAAACATTTACATTCCATCCACTAAGCATGACAATATATTCCCTGTTCTAGAAACAAGCTCAGAGGAAGAAACATTAGATTAAATGATAACTAAAGAGGTATTTCAATACAATATCTATCAATTTCATTTAGTATCTATTTAGAAAACGTCAAGAAACTTCACATTTTCAAGCCGATTTTATGGTACTATTATAATTGTACCATAACTAAGTCAAAGAGTGGTTTTTTAGGAAAATGTCTTATAGCGGCATGCATAACTTAATATGACCTACACTTTAGACTCGTGGCCCAAAATGCCCATCCTCCTTTAGAAATTGAAAGGTGCTAGGCTAAGTTAAAACTCGAGACGGTTTTAACCACTTGTTTTATCCATCGGATTGTCTCGTCTCTCATTTTTAGTTTCTAGTTTCGCGTTCTTGTTGTGGACCAACACATCGAAAGCGGGGCGTCACTGAGATACCTTGGAGTGACGATCGACTCGAAACTTACGTTTCGAGATCAGATTGTTAGTGCGTCTACCAAAGCGGTGATGGCGGTGGTAAACCTCTCCCGATTAATGCCAAATGTCGGGGGACCAAGGAGCAGTCGTAAACGAGCTGTCATGAGTGTCTCGAACTCAGTAATGCTCTACGGAGTAGAAGTCTAGGGTGAGGCACTCAAAGTAGAGAAAAATCGTAGACGACTTGCGTAGGTACAACGTATAGGTGCGCTGAGGATAGCTTGAGGATAGCTTGCCCTGGTCATCGCAGGTGTGATTCCGATCGACCTTTTAGGGTTCGAGAGGAGACGCATTTGGGAGGCCTGGAGGAATGGCCGAGGACCTTTGATCGATGTGAGGAACCGGGAGCACGAGAAGACCTTAGCTCTCTGGCAAGAGCGTTGGGACACTGAGGGAAAAGGAAGGTGGTCCTACCGAATTATTAAAAGGATCCGTGACTGGATACTACGGGAACAGGGGGAAGTAGATTACTACCTAACCCAGCTGTTCTTATCCGGACATGGACAGTTTAACAGTACTTACATCGTATAGGGATACGGAATGATCCTTATTGTCAGTACTGTCCGGGAGTTATCGATTCCGCCAAACACACCTTCTTCGACTGTCAAAGTTGGTCTGAAACACGGATGCGCTATCAGGAGGAAAAGGAAGTGCCTGATAGGGTGGAAGTGGTCGTTCCTTAGATGCTGGAGACGACAGAAAACTGGCAAAGAATGACGGAGTATGTGAGAGTGATCCTGCAGGAGAAGAAGAAGAAAGAAGTGTAAGAACCGGAGTACATGCTGTAAATAAGCCGGCAGGATGGAGTACCAATACCACGAAATAATGCTAACGCGTTTCCGGGGAGGTGGTTACTTAAGATAGAGAAGAGGGTTTTGGTGGGTAAAAATCCCACACTACATGCCAACAACATCTAGCAGGTCGTTTTGAAAATTTCCCTCCTCTATTACAAAAAAAAAAAAAAAAAACCGACATCCGCCGGGCGAGAATGTAAAAGTTAACATTAATGTAGCTAATGTAGTAAATGTAGCTTCCAACTCGGTCACATGTCTTAAATGTTTTAATTTTAAGTTAGTTTAGTAGAAATATATTAAAGCCAAATCGGCTTGTCTTGTCATGTCTTTCATTTTTATTTCAACTTTTAATTATTTTAATATATATGGCATACAAAGTTTCGAAAAATATCGAGTCCCGCTACCAGTCACGTGACCGCTTCTGACGTCATGTCACAACGCGCCGGGGCCCGCTTATTATCAAGTCGCCAGTGGTTATAGTAATACCTTGCGCAGTATTTTGTTGTTTTCGTCCGCGTGTTAAGTTAATAGTCTAATAATAGTAAATATTATTCGATTAATAAAATGGATGAAGGATTCGAAAAAGGGCAATCTGATAATCTACCTAAAATAGATGGATTAATGGTTGCGCATTATTTATCAACAAATAGTAATTTCGTTACCGCCGAAATGCGAGGAATAAAAATGCAAAGGTAAGTAAACTTTCCTTACTATACTACTTATGCTAATACTACTACTGCTTAATAGTTTATCTGTTTTCAATTGTTTTATCAAATCAAAATACCCAACTAATGTCGTAATGGAAGAATGCAACTCAAATAATAGTAGTACCTACCTACCATTAAATTTTTACGTTAAAGACAACAAATATGTAGTATAGTTTTGTAGCTATAGGTAAGTACGTATGTATATATAGGTAGGTACCGCTCTTCTTAGTAAATTTAAATGAATACATACATTGATTTATTGCAAACTAGTTTCCGCCAGCGGCTTCGCCCCCGTTTCCCTCGGAAACTGTACATTTTCCTAGGATTAAAAGTAGCCTATGTATGTGTTATTCCAGAGTTCGTCCAGATCCGTTCAGTAGTTTTTGCGTGAAAGATAACAAACACACACACACACTCACAAACTTTCGCATTTATAATATTAGTAGGAAGTAGGATAGGTACTTAGGATATAGATGTAGTGGGTTGAACGCTACAGATGTACTAAACTTTTTTTTGTATTTTTTTACTAACAAAATACGTAAGGCCATTTTATTTAATTTAATTTTTATTGCAAATGTAGATGTTTGAACAGATGTACTAAACCTTTTTTATTTAACTTATTTATTTACTTATATACTTATTAATTAAACTTATTTCAGATCGGCAAGAGACAGCTATGGCGATGATGCTATTGGTTATGTTCAACTAAAAAGAGTAGGTGATGTATGTACGGTTAAATGTAGAATCACGCCAGAACACCGCGTACGTACCATACCTTATCATTGCAGTTTAGAATGCAATGAAAAGGATCAAGAAGTTTTAAATGTAACCTGCGAAGATTGTGTTGCCAGCAGAGGTGGCTGTAAACATACTATAGCATTTTTACGTCCTTTGGAATTATAATAAACAACTTTTCCGGCGAATTGGTAGTTGTATTTTTACATTTAGGAACAACACATGATTTCCTAGTATTTGGAACGGACATTTTTAAAAGTATTTAAGTATAATTTCGACGGCACGGGCGCGCAACCCCAAGCGGACTGAGTGAGCCAGACAGAGCGTGTTGTGCAATGACGTCACAACTCACCGGCACACAGTGGTTCGACTCCATACAAGAGGCGGGACATAGGATTCTTAAAAAACAAAATGCGTTATTTTGGAAAAGCAAAATTACCAATGCATTCTATAATCAAAGAGAAATAATAAATATAAATTGAGTTTTTTTGATATGACCCATATTTTATGAGTAAATAATTAAAAACCATTTCTTTAGTATGGAGAGTAGCATAAAAATATTAATATCTCATGATTCCCTCCTGTTTTCGGATTACGGTTTTGAAAAATAGTATTAACATATTATTTGCTATATTTCGTCCTTTGACACATGGTGCCCCTAACGTGCCCCTTAAGAGATATGATGATAAAGGAAAAATAATACCATGTTAGTGCTAGATGTACCTACATGCATGATTGCATAATTCTTAAAACTCATACCTACTTAGTAAAATAATGAATACCTAGGTAGGTATAATTAGTAAAATAATGAGTTTTACAATTGTGCATTAGAACAGTCAAATATATAGGAACAACAACACTAATGCAATTAGTTAATGACATATTTTTTTCTGGAAATAATTTTGCTTTCTCTTAATCAGGGTTCGATCAGGAAGGTCATCTACGTACCTAATTACGTGCATTGTTCATATTATGACTGCTTTTATGCGATTAGTAATTGTCTGCACTATAAGTCTCCATAATTAAAGGGAGGGGATTTGTGTATTTAAGAAGCATTTCGTCAACTAAAAGTTAGTTTAGATATTGATTTCGTCCGAGTCTTATCATGGCTTTTCGTTGTTTTGTGACACATCTTGATCTTTATGTTGCCTTGCGCAGTCATGAAGATCTTCGTAACTTCAGACTTATTTGATGTTTTAAGGTCAAACAGTAATTTGCAAATGGGTAGTGGTAACACTCTAAAAGAGAGTTAAAAGACTGGTGTCGTCGATTTTGCTACAGACTTTTTAACAAATGGAGCCAATCCAAAAGAACTTTAGAAAAATTAATGAAAAAGAATTCAGAATGGCTAAGTTCTGAGATCAAATGGGCGGATTCTTTAAAGGAAAATTTGGTCCCCCCACAAAATGCTAGTGTTGAACTTACTGAGGGAGTGATTAGTCCATCGAAATCGGATGCTTCAACTTCTATATCACTAGTTGTACGCAAATGTTTTGAAGATTTGAGTAGCAAGCAAAAAAAAGGCGTATTGAAGACGGAAGAGTCGGTTGCAGCAGTGATGAACTTTTTTACTCAATGGAATGCGCGCTGCGATCTTCCAGAAAAGGTTACATAGCAACCATTATGAAAAAAATATTAGAAAACCCTGAGCAAGTTTCCAGAATAATGGATGTCATAAAGTGAGTCCATCCAACAAGCTTTTAGGCGAGAAACAGGCCAGCTTTTGGATGTGGTAAAGCAGGTTACAGGTTACACAGGGAACACTGTTAGAAGATTTTTTGGAAACCCTGAATTAACAGCACGTCTGACAGGCTTAGATGTTAAACTAATAAGAAGAATGGGCGTCATTCTGCAGTGCATCTCATCAGGCGAAAAAATGAATACGGAAAAGTTTCTACTGTATTGCAGTGAAACAGCAGATTTATATCATCCATCATATTGTGGAGCACCTATCGATAATGCCTGTAGGCTACCTGTCAAAAGAGGCATCTGAAGCGAGAAACAAGGATTTCCGAAAGTACAGGGAACACTACACCCGAAAACATAGCAGTTTGACTACTTTTTACTAATGAAGACATCATTCATAATTTGCTTCTCTCGTCAAATCCACTGATTACAAGCTTGCGTCCAACCTTCACGAATAAAATCCCTAAATCCTCATTTAAGGAACTTGATGATTTGCTTTTGTTGCAAAGAAAATAAATTGAATTCGTTGATGTTTCTGCTATACCTGAAGATGATTCAGATGAGGATAATGATGACAACGATGACGATGATGAAATTAGTAAAGAGGATGATTATTATGATGAATAATTAGGAACTTCTAGGAGAAAAAACATCCTATTAAGAATGCCATACATTCATAATTTTGATTTTGTTTTTAACTTTGTGCTATGTAGGTATAACTATTTAGGTTTAGGAGTATGTATAATATTGTGCATAATATAATATTATGTTTCAATGATTGATTGTTGTTGTTATAGAACAGAATACATACTTAAAATGTAAATAGTTACTTGTAAATTTATTATAATATAAAATTTTATGAAAATAAAACTAAATAAGTTTGATTTAATTTTTTTTGGCAGTAAGGTACCTTTATCAATATCTAGCTACACCCTGCGCGCTTTGCTACACCACCAACTAAAATGCCTTGAAATGACAGTGACTAACTCAGATTTTGTAGCCCACAAAGTTTCATGTGCAATAACTTTGGTAAAGATCATCACACGATCAAATGCATAGTTTACGATTCTATAAAGGACATACACACAAGGGCGTAGCCAGGATTATCTGTAGGGGGGGGGGGCAGGTAAAGAAAATCCAAGACTGTACTGTTTTAATCGTGGTTTTTAACATATTATATGAGTATTTCACGTTAGTAGTTGAGGTATTCTTTTATTCGTTTCACTTATCGTTATATAGACATGCTTAGAGTAAGAAAAGATGTAAAAATCATTTTTATTAGTGACCAACCACTCTTCTAGGGGGGGGGAGGGGGTCAGCTGCCCCCCAACCCCCTGCCTGTACCTCGCTACGCCCATGCATACAGACAAACATTCATTTTATATAAAAAGATTTAAAATAAAACATTCGATACCCAACAATTTTTAAGGGGCACGTTAGGGGCACCATGTGTCAAAGGACGAAATATAGCAAATAATATGTTAATACTATTTTTCAAAACCGTAATCCGAAAACAGGAGGGAATCATGAGATATTAATATTTTTATGCTACTCTCCATACTAAAGAAATGGTTTTTAATTATTTACTCATAAACTATGGGTCATATCAAAAAAACTCAATTTATATTTGTTATTTCTCTTTGATTATAGAATGCATTGGTAATTTTGCTTTTCCAAAAAAACGCATTTTGTTTTTTAAGAATCCTATGTCCCGCCTCTTGTATGGAGTCGAACCACTGTGCGGCAGCCCGCGTCGTGCGGTTACAACTTGTTTTACTTCTAAATCGGAAACTAATTGACGTATCGAAGTAATTCTTTCACTAGTATTTTTTATTTTTGATAGAGAATATGGAGTGCTAATAATCAAAACAAGTTAACATTCTTCATTATCGGATGGCACAAAATTATCGATAATTATCGAATCGCAAAAAATTGTCGATAATTATCGAATGAAAACTTATCATTGTTATCGATAATTATCGAATTAAAAATTATCAATAATTATCGTTCAAAATTATCGAAAAACACTTATCGATAATTATCAATAAATATCGAATTAAAAATTATTGAGTAGTTACGAATTATCGATAATTATCGCACACCCCTAATCTATCGTGAGTATCGAGTCCTATGGTTACATCGCTAGTGACTAGTTACGTCGTGATAACAAATGTCAAAACGGGCCTATTATATTTATATTTTATATCACAGAGTTTTATACGAATAGGTTTATTTGGGTCATTTGGGTGATTGGGTTTATTATTGGCCCAATATCATTGTATTTTGATAACTGTAATCATTAATCACGGAGTACATATAGTGCGTGACTATAATTTTGTATTAACCTTTTATGTAGATAAGAAATCATGTAACTTGATAAGAAGTATTCTTAATGAAAGTGATAAATATAAAATTAAGAAAGAGCCAGTGTGTTTAAAAGTAACTAAAATTAATTTATAGTAGTGTCCAATACTATTGCAATCGTCCTAGTGTACAATTACACGAATTAGATTCTTCTATACTGGAAGGTAAGTTTATTAATTATTTTATTTCATTGCTGAAGAATTTATCAAGTTATTGTTATTTTCGATAATATTCATAATAGAATCTGTATAATTATAAATTATATTAGTAGATTGTTTTATAATATTAAATAATACTAAGATTACTAAAGCTTGATAAAAATAAGTAATTTATGGTGTGATTGAGGTGAGATAAAATATACTAGGCAATGCACACAGTTTATTCGGCATTGACATTATGGCTAATAATTCTCTATAACCAGTTGTAGCATGGTTTATACCATATTAAAACTACATTTGGATAATTTAGTTTTCTAATGGTCAAAGTATTATCAATACCAATCAAAAAGTTTTAGAGTTTATCGATTAAAAAAATATGATTTCCTAGTAAGTATTTTAAATTCTAAAATTTTTTCATTTAAGTTGTTTTGATTGTTCCAGATAATATTCAGAAAAATAAAAATTAAACTTTAATCTACAATGGCCAAGAGAGGTAAATACTTATATTTAAAGTTTCCTAAAAATTCGCTTGATAATAAGAAGGTTTTTTTTTATCATCTAATCAAAATTATTTATTTGCTTGGAACAGTACCTATGTGTAATAAATATAATATTCTTATAGTCTTAACTTTTGAATATAAAAAATCATTATAGATCAACAATATACTTCAAAATATTTCAATTTTAACTTACTAAAACAAGTATATTAAAAACTCTCATTATATGTACATTCTAGATATATATTTCTTTATTTTAGAATTTCTTAATTTCATTTTTATATTTTGTATTTTTTTTACAAAGGTGATAATTTATTCTTCCAAAGCATCGAAGCTGCCTCATCTATTGTTATACAAACAAGGTGCCAGCCCTCCATCAAATGCTGTCATCATGCTCGGAGAGATAATCCGGGTTAAGTTTGACTATAAAGAGCCAGCCCTTCTTAAACTAGAACATAAATCACCAGAATTTAAAAAGGTAAATAACCATTAGATAATACATAAAAAATTTATTAAAAATTAAAAGTTAGTGGGTTTTTAAAAGGTGGAATATTAAATGAAAATCATGATATTCTTACTGCTTGTTTTCAATCTTTAACAATCAGCCACATGGTAGTGTTTGTTTCTTGGTCTGCTAAATACCTTAAAATTTTCCTTAAGAACATTCAACTTTTTTAATAATAATGACAAACCTCTCGGCTCCTTAATATAAGCACATTTCGACTGTCCCTACGTATACTATCGAAACTGAAAAAAGGTAATTTACAGGAGAGCACTTTTAAGTTAATTTTGTGTACAAAATTGTCATTTATTTGTTAAGTATCGATATTATACTCATGAAAAATGTAGTTTAATATGTATTTTTTAGCTTATTCTCTTTTTTTGTATGAAAACATATATAAAAAGGAGTTTCTTAGTGAAATAAAAAAAATCACAAATTTTCAGTTTCGATACTGTACATAGGGACAGTCGATTTAAGCAATGTTTAAACTACTCTTTTTAAGGAAAAGGGTTGAAGTGCAATTCAATATTGATACTATGTTTCCTAATGTTTTCCTTAATCATAGTTATTTCTATAATTTTAAATAAATTTAGTATTTAAAAATCTAACTAACCTGACCTGAATTAATAATCCATAAACAACTCTTTTAACCAGAAGTTGTAACCATTTTGTCATCTCATCTAACATTTTAATTGGTAAATGAAAATATGAAAAGTGATTTGAGTTTGATCATTAAAGTTAATAACATGTACCTACATTTTTATTATTAGATTTTTATATGTTGCATACAAAAAGTAGCAACAAGAATAATATTATTTGGATAAAAATAAATTATTAAAAAAAAATATTTTAAATTACAGATAAATCCAATGGGAACTATACCAGTGCTTCAAGATGGAGATTTTATCGTTTCTGAAAGGTACCTATATATTTTATTGTTTTAAATAATAATAACGATTGTTATCAGGTGTCTATGATAACAACCGGGACCGATGGCTATACGTGCTCTCCAAGGCAATGTAAAATTAATAGGCAAAATAAATATTTCTACAAATACAAATATCTATCCCAAGCGGGAATCGAACCCACAACCGCCGGCGCGCGGCGTTGAGGCGACTACTCGCACCACTACACCAGAACGGCCGTCGTATTATACTATAATATAAAATATAATAATACTTTATAATATACTATAATATAAAATATAATAATACTTAGGGCTTGTTTAACCGGCTGCTGAGAAAGCTATCTGACGTGTAACGGTATCCAACATGATATATTTTTCTTTTTCTCCATCAAACTACCTTCACTGGTAAATTACTATCAATATTTAAGGAGACTACTCGGTACATGATTCTCATTCGAATTATGTAAAAAAAATAGGTAAATATTAATAAATTTTTAAGTAAAGTTACTCAACAATTATCCAATTATGTACGCGTCGTCTGGACACCTTAGCAGCAGCTAGCACTTTCGACACAAAACAGGTAGTTTACCTACGTCCAAACGCCGCCACGTGTTAACAGGGTAGCAGAATAAATAAGCATGATCCAGTCCCCTTCATACTTTAATCCTGGCTTAGGATAGGCAATAATACTAAGATATTTTACTCGTTTAAGCAACAAATTTGTTGACTAGGTAAATGATGTGAACTTTGGCAAGTTTTAGATGTGAACAAGCGGCACAGTACAATACGTGTGCACGCGCCGCCGGCATGACTGCAAAAGTGTAAATGCTTCATTTATTTGAATTGAAAATGGAAATTTGGTAAAAAATTAAGTACCTATTTTTTTTTACATAATTCGAATGAGAATCATGTGCCGAGTATTCTCCTTAAATATTGATAGTAATTTACCAGTCACCTCTATATTAGATATTTCTATTCGCAACATGTGAAGCCAAAGTTGTAGTTTATTAGTTGAGGTGAAACAGGCCCTAAGAGCCTGTTTTGCTTTCTGCCGATAAAACCTATCAGTAACTTATATGCGAGATAAACTATATCAGTAACCGGTGAACCTTACTAAACGTAACATTACGTAAAAAACAAACGTAACTTTACTACCTAAACCTATATATAGGTATACATAAGATATTAGGTACTATTTATATTATTGCCCAATTTATTTTTTTATTTAGTTATTAATTCTCTAACAGTGATTTTTAATTTTAATATAGTACTACTATAGTCTATTCGCGTTAAGAAAATAGTGACTCATCGTTGTCACTCAGCTTAGCCACGCCTCTTGACCAATAAGATCACAGTAAATTATAAAGTCGTGTTCACTTTGAACAGTTGAAGCTATTCAGACAGTACGGACGTGTTCTTTGCCAATTTTAAAAATGAATACCTCACCTATTCTTAAAAATAATAGTGGATCAATATTAGATAGCGGAGAAAGACGAGTGATTTACAATGTTTTTAAGTACTTTAAACAGTGTAGTGACCAAAACGTGACTATGGAGAGTATAGTAGTTAAAATGGCTAGTGCTATGCGGTGTTTCTGAAAATACGGTTCTGACGATTCTTATCATTTTTTTAATGTAATAACTACTTAATTTTAATATTTTAAAATACTGTCATAAAAATTTTGCTGTAATATTAATGGTTTAATTTTTACCCCAGTATGAATACGCCTTTACTTTGATGAGTCACTATTTTCTTAACGCGAACAGACTATAATTATAAATGCGAAACTTTGGATAAGTGCTGTTAGTCAATCACGCAAGAACGGCTCAACGGATCCTAATGAAACCTAATTACACAAAGATAGTATAAAATTGCACAAAGCTACTTTTGTGATCCCAGAATACTGAACGATTCCCGTGGGTTAAATATTTGTTTTTGCTTTTTACAGATATAAGATTTCACAGGGATCGACATATTTTTTCCGTTCCCAGTTCCTATGTAATAGCATAATAATTTTATCCTATAGTAACCTTGTACTTTGTGAACGAAGCCGCAGGCAACAGCTAGTTAAAAATAAATACTCTTTTTCCAGTCACGCAATAATGAAATACCTGCTCGGTAAGTATGGGAGCGACAAACAAGAGAGCCTGTACCCCAGCGACGTGCACAAACGAGCGATCGTCGACCAGTGCCTGTTCTACGATGCTGGGGTCTATTTTAACAACCTCAAAGTCGTCGCGGTATGTATTATGTGCCTATTATTTTTTGTATTTCTATTTTCAATAGTAATTTATCATCATCATTATCATATCAGCCATTGGATGTCCACTGCTGAAAGTAGTCCTTCCTTAAGTCGTCTGTCCATCTTGCAGACGGCCGTAATATTAATTAAATACAGGCAATAGTAATTGCAAATTAAAAATGTTTTTTTTTTTTAATAAATAAATAAATAAATACTGCAGTAGGGTGAAAACTTGTTTCCGGAAACACAAAACACAACAACAAAAATTTTTACAACACAAAATAAAATGTGCATACCTAATATAAGCCCTATTTAGACCTATAACTACTATACTTATAGGCGTATACACGCCGGATAGATACACTTACGTCTGATTTTTCTTACTATCCACATGTAATAATAATAGGGTATTCTACTATGTTTGAAAAAGTACTTCAAAATGTTGATTTTTCCAATAAAAAGCCACAAAAAATATATTTCGACAAAATAAACACGATTTCTTGCCATAAAATTAAATTAAATTTTAAACCTTTTTTATTCCCGCGAAAACGCTGTCAGCCATTTCGGTGACGTAATATGTGTAAAGGCCGTGTTCCGATATACACTGAGAACACTATGAGGTGTGACGTCAATTCAGTATACTGCGAAGCCGTTCCTTTTTAGTTTGCTATACTGTACTATGCTGGTTACTGATAAAACGAAAAGCAGTCCAGTATCTCTTCTTTAATCATCTTCATTTTTTCGACATTGTTTTCAAATAAAAATATTTATCATGTATCTATAGTTTTATGTTCAGCAAGAAAAAATATTATTTGAATATTATTGACATTTTTGAATAACAATATTAATAAATAATAATAACAATTATTCGCGCTGTTATATTTTTGATCACGTGATCACAGTACTGAGAGCACTTTACCTCGAAAGCGCCAGTGCTCACAGTACAAAAATGGCGGCTTTTTATGACGTCATATATTTCTCTATGGTATTGCGGCAGTGCACTGGCAATCCATAAAGGAACGAATTTTTCACCAGTGAGAGCACTGAGCAGTGCTCGCAGTGTATATCGGAAACATTGTCTTCATGACGTCACACCATGGCGGCTCGTGTTTTATATCACGTGATATACAGATTAAAAATTACGACTTTTAATTTCAACATAATAAAACAATAATGTTCTTTTATGACTCAAAATCAGAATATTTAAGTATATTTCCACATACATTTTAATTTCTATCAAATTTCATTTTTTACTACCGAAAGTACCCTATTGTAATTCAAATACATAGTCTGGCCATAAATACTGTTACAATTAAAAAGAAACAAAATATTACATTTGAATTTGGAATCTGTCGTTATTTTCTTTGTAACAATATTTAGGGCAAGACTTATAGCACTTATAGTATTAATAAAGAAAACAGGAAGAATTTTTAACTTCTCTCTTGTGCACATGTTTCATGTTCTTTAAATTAAAAAAAATGTGATTCACCTGTACCTATCATGATTTTAATTTTATTATTCAGGAAACAGCTAATAATATTGATGAAATTTATTTTTGTAATACAGATATTTAATAATAATGATGAAATAATTTTATTATTAAGCGAATTAAATACTTAAAATGAATGCTACGAAAATATTACTACGTTAGTATTAAAATAGCTTAAAATACACAATCGCCGTGTAAATAATATTACTAAAAATATATATGTTATGTAAAATATTGGCAATTTTTTAAAATTGTTATTAAGACAAAAAATTTACAGCACTAGTTTTATGTTCATGACAGAGATCTTTTGAAAGACTTGCAATATATACCTATTTACATTATAATTTCAGATGCCAACATTACTATATGGTCTGGACAAACCATCGCAAGCTCAACTCGACGATATCGACGAATCTTACTCAGTCTTAGAGGCATACTTGCAGAACAACAAGTACATAGCATCCGATCACTTGACGATTGCTGACCTCTCGTTAGGATCGACTACCACCGCTATGCAGGCTATACGAAAGATTGACGAAAACAGGTAATAATAAAAAAAAAAAACAGGCTAATTATTGCTTCTACAGATTTAAACAATTATTTTAATAAGAAAAAACTAAAATATCAATAAAATTAAAAATAACAAACTGATGAAATTAAAGTTATAATGTTGTATTTTATTAGCAAAAGATAATTTAACCGCTATATTCTATTTGGATTCTTCAGCAATATTTTGAACAACCTAGAATTTATATAATACATTAAACAAAATTGAAGTGAGTCTTCCAGTAAACCATATCTATCGTAGTGATATTTGACTTTTTTTGATTATCTTTGAAAAAATTCAAAAAATATTTTAATTTTATAGTATCATGATAATTTGTAATATGTCTATGGTAGTTCTGCAAGGGCTAAGGTAAATACTAAGTGTAGAAGTACCTACGTAGTACGTAAGTATAGAAGACATTAAAATTAATAAATTTAAACAAATATATAAGCAAAAATATAACATTTTTTTGTAATTTGAATTAGTTACATTTGTTTAAAAAGATTGTTAATATAGTTGTTTATCTATTTTATTTGACTTTGACTTTGAGAATGAACAAGCTGTACTTTAATGGATGTGGAATTTAGTAAAATTATAGATAAACTTCCGAAAAGTAGATACCGAATTTCGTCATGAAATTTGGCATGGACATTACATTTGACTATCTAAGTGTCCCCTTAAAAGGTTTAAAAAAAAACCTAACCTAACCTATCCTAGAATGCGTAAATACATTTCAACACAACCTAAACTAATCTAAACATACACTTTGTAGCTCGCTTTGAAGGCACTCCAACCGCCTCCTTTTCATCGACTCGCTTTCTTATATAGATCATATTAAGCAGCATAATTCAAAAAATTCAATATTTCGAAAAATATTGCGAGTCGCCAAAATTCCTTTTAAGGGGACTCTGAGATCATCAATTGGAATGTCCGTGCCAAACTTCATGAGAAAATTCGGTATCTACTTTTCGGAAGTACACCCAAAATTATTAATTGAACATTTAATCGGCTTTTATTTACAATTGTAACATTTAAGATTTCTTTCCCGCGATATCTAATTTCTTTCTAAAATATAAGTGGCCTAAAGTTCTCCTTGTGACATCTGTTATCCTAGAAGGTTCCATTAAAATCGATCCAGTCGCTTCAGTAGAGCTTAGACGAAATAAACAAACAGACACAAAAATATTACATAATACTGTGTAAACATTACAATGTATTGGACAAAGAGAGAGCCGTTTCTGACCTTACAGAAAGATACGTCAATCTTGTTTATAATATTTTTATTTGTAGCATCGATAGCAAACTATAACAAATAATTTTTTTTTCTTCTACTTACAGATTTCCAAGATGCGTAGAATGGTTAACACTACTTAATACTGAAGAATTTTTCCAGAATATTAACAACCCTGGTGCTGCCCTATTTGCAAAATTGTTGCATACATTCTGGGAGAAAAATAAAAAGAAGTGATACGTTAATAAAATCTGTTACACGAAAGCTACACCAGACTTTTTTTTTTTTTTTGTAAGACCTGAACTGAAATATAACTGAACAATTTACAAAAATTATTAAACCTATTTTTATTTTCATACAGCTCACTACATATAATAAAAATTGATGAACCGAATTTATCCTTGACATAAAAAATTAAGAATAACTGTGCTGTAAGCTCTTCGCCTTCTCCCGAACCTCTAATCAAACATGATGCCCCTCGTAATCGCAGAAAACTAATCGAAAACAAAATCTGTGACGGAGATCTCAAAGGTGCCGCTCGCCTTTTGTTCTCCAATGACGTGCTTTCACCAGATACCCCTGACACCCTTCAGGCCTTACGGACAAAACATCCTCCAGCTCCAGTAAACCCATATTTTCTCGACCCACCAACAGCAGGGCAAACATGCCTTCAAATTCAAAACAAAGATGTTACGGATGCTATTTTATGTTTTAAACCAGGTTCGGCTGCAGGTTTGGATAGAATCTCACCCCAACATTTGAAAGACTTAACATCGCAATCTGTGGGTGATGCAGGCAAGCTACTTGTAAATTCAATCTCTAAATTAATCAACTTTATGTATTCCGGTAATGTTAATCCAGAAATTGTCCCTATTTCTTTTCGACGCGAACCTCATTGCTCTCACGAAAAAGGACGGAGGGGTGAGACCAATTGCTGTTGGATCAACACTACGAGGTCTGGCCTCCAAAATTGCTGTTCGGCATATTTTACCAAAATTAAATTTGGAATTTGAACCCGTACAGTTAGGCGTCGGTGTAAAAGGAGGGTGTGAGGCAGCAGTCCATGCCTTACGCTCTTTCCTAACTTACGGACAGCCTGATGTGATGCTCAAAATTGTTGTCAAAAATGCATTCAATTCGGTAAATAGGGATACCCTGCGGACGGAAATAAAACAACATACCGGATAATATACAACTATCTTCTTCACAGTTACGCTGAACCAACAAAATTGTTATATCGTTCTAATGAACTATCCTCGGAAGTAGGTTGTCAACAGGGTGGTACCCTTGGGCCTGCAATTTTTAGTTTGGCCATAAATCCGATAATCAAAAATTTAAATTCTAAATTCAACGTTTGGTATTTGGACCACGGAACCCTAGAAGGTGATGTGGATACTGTGTTTTCAGACCTTTTTTTAATCAAAAATAAATTTGAAGCCATTGGTTTGGAGCTTAGTTTTAGCAAATGCGAACTTTTTATAAATAACAGTGATTTAAATTTAAATGACGTAAAACAATAATTTTATATTTTGGCTCCAAATATTAAAATCGTTAACAGTAATTCCCTTTACCTTTTAGGTTCTCCAATTTTTGATGAATCTATTTCTGAATATATTAATAATTCAATTACTAAATTTCAAATATATTCTGACCGTCTCTATGAAATTAGTCCACATTATGCACTTAGCATCTTAAAATTCTGTCTTTTCGTCCCAAAATCTACGTATGTGCTCCGTTGCTGCTCCTTTTGGAATCACCCAGATATTTTGACACAAGTAGACAACTTAATCAAAATAACTTTAGAATCAATATTTAATATGCAGCTCAACGAGCAATCTTGGACCCAAGCATCCCTACCCATCCGTTATGGCGGTTTAGGGATTCGCAAAATCCTCAGTGTCGCTTTACCAGTCTTCCTATCTACTGTCCATAGTTCAGCAATTCTCATAAGTAAAATTTTAAGGGCATCCTCTTCGAACTTTGAGATTGCTGGCTTGGAAGAAGCTAGAAACGCTTTCTTAATTGCATGCCCAGGTCAAAATTTTCCATTTGATCCAAATTCACAGAGGAGCTGGGACGACATAAACTCTAAATTGACTTATAACAATCTTTTGAGCCTTAGTACAGCTTCGGCACGTGCTAGGCTTTTGTGCCGGCTACTGGCTTCACGCGTACCCTTCTTCAAATACAGGAACTTTTCTCGAGCCTGACACGCTCCGAATCGTAACCTGTCTACGGCTTGGGGTTCCGGTCTGCACTCCTCATAAATGTCCCTGTGACAGTGATGTCGACAAGCTAGGGCATCACGGACTATTATGCCAAAAAAGTGCAGGCCGCTTCTCGAAACATGCCGCACTTAACGATATCATTCGCCGATCCCTTGCCACCGTCAACGTGCCAAGTCTACTCGAGCCGATTGGTATTGCAAGAGACGATGGCAAGAGACCGGACGGTATGAGTTTGATTTCATGGAAGATGGGCAGGGTGCTGGTATGGGATGCAACATTTTCAGACACACTGACACCTTCCCATCTACATGAAACCAGCAACAGAGCTGGTGCGGCTTGTGAAGCGGCTGAAAAAGCTAAAATTTGAAAATACAGGGGTCTAGGCTCCGAATACGTTTCTGTCCCATTCGGTGACGAGACCCTTGGTCCGTGGGGTCCTAGTGCTATAATGCTTTTTAAGGCAATAGCAAAAAGGTTAGTCGACATTACAGAGACCGAAGAGCTGGCAGCTACCTCGGACAAAGAATTAGTCTAGCTATTCAAAGGGGGAACGCTGCCAATATCTTCGGAACCTTGCCTAAAGGGACTCATTAGGTATATTATATTTTTAAGGTTTTTTTTTTATTTTATTTTTTAGTTATATATGATAATAGTTAAAGTAAATTATATTTAATTTGTCTAATGTACATACTATTAATATAATTTACAAAAATTATTAATTAATTAATTACTTAAAATATGTGAAGTTTCATCAGAAATAATTCACTGGTTTTTACATGAAAGAGTAGCAAATATCAATCCATTCTTCAATATTAATATCCACTCATCCACCATCTCATTAAAATAATTTCCTTGTATAGAAAGAAAAAAATCAGAATAGAAAAAGGTGGTTAAATGCAATAAAAGTAATTTAACAAAAAAAATCTGTAAAATTAAATATTTAGTTCATGTTAAATAAATCAGAATTTTTTAAAACTGCCATCTATCGTTTAAATGAGAATCGACAATTCATTTTTTTGTTACATAACTTGTGTCAAGAGATGGCGCTTAAAACCTTAACGTTTTCAAAATAATATCTCTAACGTTCAGGAAGTAGATAAGAATAAAATTGTTAATTTTAAATTCGTTTTATTGCTCATTATTTATAGAATAATATCCTTTACAATAATATTGGTATTTTGAATATGGCGACACTCTGTACTTTAGCACTAGTGACATCTAGCTAGAAGTTGTGAAACTTTATGACCCTAGATGACGTAAATGTGCAACTTTCGAACTTGAAACAACAGAATAGTGACATTCGCCAGAAGCGGAATTTGAATAGTATCTGCCGCTGAGAGGCGAGAGTCCGCAACGAGCACTAGCGACAGAAACGTGTATGGCGAAGTGCGGTCGACTCGTCGATACGCAGCTGTCCTGCCGCGTTTATCAAATTTAAGTATTTCTCGAAACGCGTGTGTAAACAAACAAATTGTCTTATTACTTTTCGTATTGAAAATGAAGTGAAACAAACGTTTGTTTATTAATCGTGTCGAATAGTGGAGCCGGAGCCTTCGATATAGTAACCGATTCTCGCAATGACAAGGGAGAGCATTCAGTTACCTTTTGAGAAATCGGAGGCATTTAAAATGTTTCTTATGGTCTAATTGATGCTTTTATAACGTATAAGTGTATTAATTGAGTATAAGTACTACTGTGTTCGTTTTGTGACACTGGAGCATATTTTAGTTGCTGAAGGGTCGTTAGTCGCAACACGTTAAAATGAGTGTTTTGAGTGCTTTAACAAAGTCTGACTTCAAAACGGCTAGTGATGGACTGCTGGAGCTCTCTGAAGAGCGTCTCCGCAGCATCATGCGGACGGAGCCTATCACGGACGTCTATCATGTCGAACAGACACCATTCGCAAGGTAAGTTTGCAAACTTTTAGTCACGTGGGGACTTTCTGACAACTTTAGGTCGGTAATTAATTTTGTGTAAATACACTGAATATAAAAAAAAATCCATGTACATGAAATTGTCTCGTATTTTAACACCACTTGTGGGTGTTATTTTTAAATCTAAGAAAATTTTTATTTCGTGGCGTTATCTGATAAATACCTATATTTTTTTCTGTAATAGTTTTAATCATGTCAGTTTGTAAATTTATTTTTAGGATACATACATTTAAGAACTTAAAAAAAAATATTACCTCAATAGACTATGAAATAATTCATGGTCAGTGCTGATAGAACATAATTTGTAGCCTATGTGTGTGTGTGTGTGTGTGTTAACACTTCACATCACATATGAACATATAGATATGTGATTGTTTTAAGTATAATTTACAATCTCATTGTAAAATAAGCTGGCCATAATGTTTATCTCTGCATTCCTGATAAAGATGACTGATGAGTGTGGACTACCTTGATAATTTGAGATAACACCTATATTCGCCTCAGTCTAAAGACCTGGTGAAATACTTGAAGCGTGAAATATATACTGAAGCAAGACATTATATATTTTTTTATTAAATTAAAAAAACTTACTCTTGAAACTTACAAAATTATGTATCATTAATACATAATTTTGTATAATCCAGTTTGATTATAATTTTAAATTACATAGCACTTTAAAATTTTTGTATTACTGTAACATTAAAATTAAATTTAAATTCTGTTTTCTTGAAAATTTAATAATGTTTACTAACTTTGCATTATGTTATGTTATAGTATGGTATAATTACTTATATTTGTCAAAAATGTAAATTATCTTATGATGATGAAAATAAATAAATTTTACTAATAATGAGATTTAGACTTTCTTCAATAGTAAATATAACAACATTTATTTGTTCGAACAATTTTTTATATTTAAATAATTTAGTGTTAACAATAAATATTTCTTTATTTCATGTTAGTGTTAACATAGCTCTAGTTTTGAATGAAAAATCTATCAACATTGAATACTTTGAGCTCCAACCCTTCTTCTATATGGAGAAGAGGCCTTCGCTCAGCAGTGGGTGGTTTACAGGCCGATACAGTACAGTATGTTGAATACTTTAAATGGTTTTCTGATTAAAAAATTATAATTTAAAAAAAAATGAATATGTTTCCCTTTCTAAATTTATATTATCTTTAAGAACACGTTAAGTGAAATTATATCATTGTTATAGAATCCACTTTGTTTTTTTGCTGCATTACTTATTATTATTTATTTCATCATCTTTTTTTTAAAAGAACTTGTTTTTTTTTTGTTATCTGGATTTTCGTAGTTTCGAAGTACCTATGTCGCTTTTTATACATCAGTAAGATTAATAAACGAGATTACATTGAATAACATCGTAAGGTTATTGTGTGTGATACGCAGAAGTATGCCGAAATTCACCGCGAGTGTGTCGCGTACTCGGCGGGGCCATGTCTACTTTTGCCTTCGATGTTGTCTTACCACATGAGTAAAGAACGGTTTCTTTGGTTTTCATGTGGTCGTACGATGCGGTTTATACACACTAATATACAAAGTCTTAAGTCACAAAATCGCCAAAAAACAGAACCCATAAAAGACTGAGCTCACCGCTCACCCCTCTGGGCTTAGCATGACCAATATTGATATGTAAAGTTTATTAAATGTTACCGAATACCGTCCACTCGAAATAAAACTTTATGCATCAAAAGCATGTTCCCTAAACAGTGTTCGATATTTATCAATGATACGGTTACATTCATACGTTACGTAACAATTATTGTTTGGTGTTTGTGTGGGTTCACGCGTACGCGGTTTTTGATAGAATTTGAAAAACTAAAATAAAAAAGTTAAATATATATATATATATATATATATATATATATATATATATATATATATATATATATATATATATATATATATATTCGTTATCGTTTGACAAAACCAATGAATATAGTTTAATAATTGTATTAAATTTAGTTAATTATTTTACGTTATTCAAATAACAATTATATACAATAAAGGAAATGTTTAATTCAAAATTCTGCTTAACAATTAAAACACATTGATGAATATTTATATATAACTAGTTAACTTTATTTTTTGCGAAGTTTCACGATTTTTAACGTGGAACTTTGTTCGAATTATTTTGACATTTTTGATGAAGCCACGTACATAATATGTATGTCGTAAACATTGAAAAAATAAATTTTATAGATAAATTTTTACTACATCATAATAGTAAGAAAAATTTATATATACATGTTTATAGTTGATAAGTTACCGTATAAAGTATGTGTGTTTATTTCCAATGGACTTATTTGAACCTACAACAATGTATGATTAAACAGCGTTAGCCTGATTATAACGTATTTCTTGATTGCCCCTAGTGCGTCGCTGAGGTCAGATGGCAATGACTTTATGCAATCAATTGAATACAAACAAATATTTAAATAATTAAAGGACACGTTTATCCTTTCGATTTACAATTACTTCGATGATGTTTCTAATGTAAAACGTTTTTTTATTAATTTTTTTGTGTAAAAAATTAGGTTTAAAGTAGATAATTTGAATAAATCTTAAAGAAGTTATTGTGTGCCAGGCTGCAGAAAATACCTAGATTTATCAGTATGCTATGTAGGTACATATCAATGGTTTTTAGATATTTCTTACATTTACAATGTAAAGTTTACTAGTTGTAAACTAAAATACAAATTTAAAAAAAATATATAATATGATGTATACGTACTTAAATTTGTTATGTTATCGTGTAAATGTATTAACTAAAATATTCGTAAAAGTCCATAGACCCATTAAGACTTCTGAACGAAAGTCACTAATTGTAAGTATTAAAATATTGAGGTTTTAATTGATTCAAGTTGATTTATACAATTACTTTTGTATGTAGCGAAAGTGAAACCGAGTGATAAATCATGAAATAGAGTTGTTGCTCGATTCTATCGAGTTATCGATTGTAAATCTATCCAATAGGAAACAATAATATCCAGTTTCTAGAACCGTTCTGCCTATTACTAATAAATACGATTTTCCTTTATTAATATTATAATAATAAAATATCGCTATTATCAAGACGTAAAACGGAATATTCATGTTTTTCGGTCATTATCCTGAAATTGAAGAGTGTATTATTGAGTGTGTTGAACTGTTGACCCGTGACTGTCGATCTGTAGTTAAATGTAGGTATATAAAACGCTTTAGGTTAGTTTATGATTTAAAAAAAAGGCATGGGCAAAAGAGTCTTTTGATGTATTTCTATTTTATAAAAAACTCGGTGTGCTTAGCTTAACAGAGCGAAGCGGTACTTCACGCCGGGGCAAAGACTGCTTCTGTATAAATCGCAAGTCCGCCCCCATATGGAGTACTGCTCTCATCTCTGGGCGGGAGCACCGGCATGCCAGCTTGGGCCTCTTGACTCGGTTCAAAGGAGAGCTGTGAGAATTGTTGACGATCCAATACTGACAAGCGATATCGAGCCCTTAAGTCTAAGAAGAGATCTTGCATCCCTATACGTGCTCTATCGTTTGTATAATGGGTTGTGTTCCGAAGAATTGTTCGAAATGATGCCAACGGCCTTTTTTTATCATCGCACCGCTCGCCATCGACAGGGAATTCATGCTCACACTTTGCAGCCCATATGGTCCCGTACAGTTCGGTATCAGAGGAACTTCCTCCCACGGACCATTCGGCTGTGGAATGAACTCCCTGCCGAGGTTTTCCCACAGGACTACAGAATGGGGTCCTTCAAGAGGGGAGTGTTTACGCATCATCATCATCATGTCCGGACAATGAAAATTTTATTATTATATTATTATTAAAACTTATACTTTTGTTACTTACTTAATACTATATATATTGCCAGTATAAAAATTATTATCATTGCGTATTATTAAATTATTACGGCGGTATTATATATTTTTCTGACACCTTTTTATCTTGTCTGTCTTTTCTATAAAATCTTTATGTTGTAAGAGATTAAAAATTTGTACTAAATTACAAAAACGAGTTTCACTAAAGAAATTCCATTTCTTGAGCTTAAACAAGAAAAATTGGCGACCGTGACAGGACGGTTTGAAGAAAATTCAAGTTTTAAAAGTCGTTTATGTATTGCGTCATACTACTTGGCAATACGAAAGTTGCCTGACGACCAGATTTGAAGTAAACCTTGATGTTAGAAGCTAGTCCTGCCTTCCTGGCCAACGAATCATCGAAAGATCGTACCGGAACGCCGAGATTCTTCAGCATCAACGCCAAGATAAGTGCCATCCCTTATTATCCTAATACTTCTCTAAACCTTATTTCTTCTTCAAACTTCCAACTTCCATACAAATATATCCATTCTAAATTACGCCTATTCCAGTATTTAACTTCTATTTGTGCTATTTTCCGTAAATATTATAACGATTTTTATTTGCAAACTACCTGCGTTATTTCGAACAAAAAAAAAAAAAAATTTCATTTAATTCAGTATTTCCCTAATTTCAAAGCGTTTTATGCTTATAATCACAATTATAAGTTCATTATTTACGTAGGGCAAAAATAATATACAGTAATATTGTAAAATTCACGCCGATTTGCCGACTTTTTCAGGAATAAGTCTGAGTACTTATTACAAGATACATCAAGTCGGGTGCAAAGGTCATCGTTCCCTGTCTGGCTGACCCAGCACTGCTTCTAGACTGAGACCAGCTTCCCGGAGGATTCCATCGCTAAGAGGAGCGTGAGAATATAAAGTTTTATTCCTTTTCTTATACTTTTAAACTTTGTCGATTCGTATAGGTATTTTTACTACTATTGTTTGCATATTTTACTATTTACATAAAGTTATATCGGTTTGTATTTCATAATGACTAACGATAGTGAAAAACCATCATCAAAATCATCTTTAAAAGAATTACTAGCGAAGCGTAGTTCTATTAAGGGTCAGATAACTAAATTTAAAAACTACTTAGATAAAATTTCTAAATTATCGGAAATATCTAACATGGAAATAGCCGAGTTGGATTTAAAGTTAAATAAATTTCAAGGGTTGTCGACAAGGTTTGACGAGGTTCAGACAGAGATTGAGGTTTTAAATAATTCTTGTCTTGAATTAGAGCTTGATGAGCGTGAGCGAATTGAACATGAAATTGTTCAGTGTACTGCTATAGCTAAGTCTAAATTACAAAAATACGGTTGTGAGGAAGATGATAAGCGTCGTCAGTCTATGATAATTTGTGCAGAATCTGATTATCAAGGCATTGGTTTTCGGTTACCTAAGATACAAATTTCGAAATTTGACGGTTCACCATTCCGGTGGTTGGAGTTTAAAGATACCTACGTCAGTTTAGTTCACAAAAATGGACGCATTCAAGACATACACAAATTTCATTATTTACTTTCTTACCTAGAGGGTGACGCTGCGCGTGTTATATCCAATCTTGAGGTATCATCAATTAATTATAAGGAGGCTTGGCAACTGATTTGCGAGCGGTATGATAACAAAAGAATTCTTATAAATCACCACTTAGATTCATTGATTAATGTTCGGCCGCTAACCCGTGAGTCAGATAAGTCACTTCGTTACTTGGTCGACAATGTCGCTAAAAATCTTAGAGCGCTAAACAGCCTAGGTCAACCTACTGAGAGTTGGGACTTGTTGTTGATATTTATGTTAACATCAAAATTAGATAATCGTACACTAATAAAGTGGGAAGAATACCGTAACACCTTAAGTGATGTGCCCAACTTAGAACAATTCAACAAGTTTATTATTGATCGCGCTGATGTGCTTGAATCACTCAATCAAAACAAGTCATTATATAACAATAACTCAAAACAACAAGATCACACACGCCCTTCACATTCATCAACTCACTATCACTCACAGTCTACTTCAAGTCATACTAAATCTAATTATAAGTTAAATCGTTCACAAAATACTAATTCTTTCGCTACTACAGGTACCTCACAATCGAGCAATAAAACATCTAAAGTTTATTACTGTGTCGTATGTAATGGAGATCATAGAATTTATAACTGTCCAGAGTTCAAATCTAAATCTATTAAAGAAAAAATTGCTTGTGTATCTCAATACAAATTATGCAAGAATTGTTTATTGCAAGGTCATCCCGTCTCTGAGTGCAAAATGGGATCATGTAGAAAGTGTAATCAGCGCCATAACACAATTCTCCATGATTGTAGTGTGTCAAATGATAACAATAGTGCGACAGTCGCTGCTTTCACACAGCCGAAAAATAGTCATGTTATTTTGTCTACTGCAATTATAGAAGTTTACAATCCATTAAATAATAAATCTGAGAAGGTCCGGGCTCTACTAGACAGTGGCAGTCAGTCTTCTTTCATTACAAAATCCCTACAACAAAAATTAGATTTAAAATGTAATTCATTAGATCCATTAAATGTAATAGGAATAGGTAACAATATTTATAACAAAATATCAGAAAGTTGTAATACTCACTTTAAAGCAATACACGGTACTTACCAAGTCCAATTGCCATGTCTTGTTCTTGATCAAATTACCGGCGATATCCCTAAGGTTCTCGTCTGTATACATAACCTGGAAATTCCGAAAGGCATTTTATTAGCCGATCCAAAGTTCAATGAACCTGCACCTGTCGAATTGCTTATCGGTGCAGACATATTCTGGGATCTCCTATTGAATGAACAACGTTCTCTAGGTCCTAGTAATCCTAAATTACAAAACTCAAAATTAGGCTGGATCATAGCCGGTCGTATAAGTTTACCAAATATCGTAAAAAACATTCAATGCAATCACGCAGTTGTTTCAGATAACGACTTAAATGAAATGCTCACAAAGTTCTGGGCACTTGAGAGTCTTCCACAAAGAAAAGTCCTCAGTCCCAATGAAATAGCATGTGAAAACCATTTTCTACAAAACACTACACGTTTGAGTAACGGCAGATTCTGTGTCAGGTTGCCACTAAAGGCCTCCCCAGACTGTCTCGGTGAGTCATACGATCAATCTAAAAAACGCCTTCTTAATCTCGAGAAAAGATTTAGGAAACATCCGACACTAAAGTCACAATACGTAGAATTTATGCGTGAATATTCAAAATTAGGTCACCTTAAAGAGTCATCGATTTCAATTCCTAATCCTTCCTATTTTTTAGGTCATCATGCCGTTTTTAAAGAAAATAGCGAATCTACTAAAATCAGAGTAGTTTTCGACGGTTCCGCTCCTACGTCATCTGGATACTCTCTAAATGATATCCTCATGGTGGGACCTAACATACAAAACTCTCTTTTCTCCATTTTATTAAGATCACGTCAATACAAATATATTCTAACTGGAGACATAGCCAAAATGTACAGACAAATTACTGTGAACGAAAATGACTGTAACCTCCAATTGATATTATGGAGAGAAGAAGAGTCTCTTCCTATCCAAACTTTGCAGCTGGGTACTGTGACTTACGGTACTGCAAGTGCCAGTTACCTGAGCACAAAGTGTCTATGGCAGGTGGGAGAGGAATGCGATGACGAATTAATAAAGTGTATTATACAAAATGACTTTCTGGTTGATAACGTCATCACGGGATCAAACAGTGAAGTTCAATTAATTTATATACAAAATAAGCTTACTTCTACTCTAAATTCAGCGTGTTTTCCCTTACGTAAATTTAAAACTAACTTACCTAAACTATATCATAATATTGAAATGAATACAAAAGATGAACTTACCTTAAGTGAGTCTTCTAACACTCTTGGCCTCGGTTGGGATCCAAGCGATGACACGTTCCGTATACCTGTAAAAATAAAATCTACAAATATTAATAACATAGTTACGAAAAGACACATAACGTCACAAGCTTTTCAAATTTTTGATCCGCTAGGTTTGTTAAGTCCATGCATAATTCAAACAAAAATACTTATTCAGAAATTGTGGATCAGAGGCATCGATTGGGATCAGCCTGTGCCTGATGATTTGAAACAAAATTGGTATGAAATATCTAAAAACTTACCGTTACTTGCAGATCTTCATATCTCACGCAGAGTGCTCTGTGATTCACCTAAATCCATTGAGCTACACTCGTTCAGTGATGCTTCCAAAGTCGGATTAGGAGCTTGTATTTTCTTAAGATCGCTGAATGAAAATAATGAGGTAACAGTGAGGTTATTATGTTCAAAGTCCAAGGTTGCTCCTGTAAAACCAACGACAATACCCCGTCTCGAGCTTTGTGCAGCCTTATTAGCAGCAAACTTATGTAAGTCCGTTATTGATTCATTAAGACTCACCCTGACGAGAGTCGTACATTGGTGTGATTCTAATGTAGTAATATGTTGGATCCAAAAGGACCCAAGCAACTTAAAAACTTTTGTTGGCAATAGAGTAGCGGAAATCTTAGAACTGACTAACCCTAAATCATGGCATTATGTTCCCACTGACGCGAATCCCGCAGATTTAATTTCACGAGGCGTGAACGCTTGCTTATTGCGTGATAACATGATGTGGTGGCGGGGTCCCTCATTTTTGTATGATGATGAATCACAATGGCCAAAATTACCTCAAATTAACATTACAGACTTACCAGAAACAAAGGTTTTATATATAAATTTACCTGAGTCTACATTTGATTTCAAAGATTTTTCTACTTTTACAAAATTACAAAGAGTATTCGCATATTCTTTACGATTTTTACATAATTCTAAACAATCAAATAGACAAAATAAATTATCTGGAGTTTTATCTGTTGACGAACTGCAAAATTCTTTTCACTTGATTTGTCGAATTGTACAAAAACAATCCTTTCCTATTGAATACAAGAAAATGCTTTCAAATTCACCACTGCAATCGAAATCAAAATTATTAAATTTATCTCCATTTTTTGACAGCACTACTCAATTAATTAGAGTTGGTGGAAGGTTAGATAATTCTGATTATTCTTACGACAAAAAACATCCAATACTTTTGGATTCCAGTCACTATGTAACAAAGCTTTATTTTTTACGCGAACACTTACAAAACTTACACGCTGGTCCGCAGCTATTACTAGCAACTGTTAGGCAGAAGGTATGGCCTATCAATGGTAGGAAGCTTGCCAGGCAAGTCGTAAGGCATTGCGTTACTTGTGTGCGTGTTCGTGGTGAAACCTTACATCCTAAAATGGGTAATTTACCTACAAATCGCATATCAGTTGATTTTCCCTTTAAATCTGTCGGAATCGATATGGCTGGACCATTCTCTATCTTAAATAGAAAAGGACGTGGTGCTAAATTATCAAAATGCTACTTATGCCTTTTCATTTGTTTACGTTTTAAATGCGTTCATTTAGAACCAGTTAGTGACTTAAGTAAAGACGCATTTATAATGACACTCCGTCGATTTATTGCTCGCCGCGGCCGGCCAACTGAAATATTTTCGGACAACGGTCGAAATTTTACTGCTGCTGCTAAAGAAATCGGAATTTTCTTAAAACAAAATACTCAATCTTTTTCTGAATTTGCGTCGGGAGAAGGAATAAATTTTTCATTCATACCGGCCTATACTCCTCACTTTGGTGGAATCTGGGAGGCTGGTATTAAATCTGCTAAACATCACATTAAAAGAGTCATGGGAAATACTCATCTCACATTTGAAGAACTTTGTACATTGTTCGCACAAGTAGAGGCAGTACTGAATAGTCGCCCCTTGTGCCCAATGTCATCATCCCCTGATGATTTCCTTTCCTTGTCCCCAGGGCATTTCATAATTGGCAGACCGCTGAACGCGCTGCCATCCCCATGTCAAGATGACTGCAAGGCTACTCCCCGGCAACGATATACCCGCCTTGAACAAATAAGGCGTGATTTTGGAACCGCTGACAGAAAGAGTATATATCGGAACTACAACTTCGGACTAAATGGAAGTCTAATACAACAAAGCTTAATATCGGAGATCTTGTTCTGCTTCAAGAAGAAAACGTGCCACCACTGAATTGGCGTCTCAGACGTGTGGCCAGACTGTTAACTGGATCAGATGGCATCACCCGTGTGGCGGACATCGACACGGCAAAAGGCTGCGTACGTCGATCACTCGTTCGCTTATGTCCTCTGCCGAACTCTGAAGATTTCCCAGGTTGAAGAGCTTGGGTCTTCAACGGGGGGAGGATATGTTTACGCATCATCATCATGTCCGGACAATGAAAATTTTATTATTATATTATTATTAAAACTTATACTTTTGTTACTTACTTAATACTATATATATTGCCAGTATAAAAATTATTATCATTGCGTATTATTAAATTATTACGGCGGTATTATATATTTTTCTGACACCTTTTTATCTTGTCTGTCTTTTCTATAAAATCTTTATGTTGTAAGAGATTAAAAATTTGTACTAAATTACAAAAACGAGTTTCACTAAAGAAATTCCATTTCTTGAGCTTAAACAGGGAGTAAATAGGTTTTTAAAGGGTCGGCAACGCGCATGTGATGACCCTGGTGTTGCAGGCGTCCATAGACTACGGTAACCGCTTACCATCAGGCGGGCCGTATGCTTGGTTGCCAACGTCGTGGTATAAAAAAAAAAAACCGAAATAATAAGAACTCAGAATGATCAACGACAAAACATGGTAAATAATTAAATATTCCATGTTACGTCTCAATATTAGTATTTAGTGGCCACGAATGTTTAAAAAATAATAAAAAATCAGGTTAAATGTAATAGGTTATTTTACAAATATTAATTTTTTTAATAGAATTATTTTAGTAGTTAGTATTTATTAGCATTGTAATATTTTACAGGCTATTAACATTATCAGTCATTTTGATAACGATTCAGTGCGTCGTATTTTAATCGATATTCTCATAAGTGTGCTTTGAGAATAAAACTTGAACGTTATTACATAATATTTATTTATGACTAAATTACCTGTGCGGTTTTTACCCGCGGTATTCTTTACCGTTCTCCTATAAGTCAAAGCGTAATCTTTTACCTAAATCTTTCTAATGTATTTTTTTTAATCAAACCAGTTGTATGTAGATCTTGAAATTGACGCGTTCAAACGGACAATTTTTATTTAAATTTTAATATTAATGCTGCCATGTTACTAATAATAAGTTTTATTTCGATATTCACAGTATAAGATATAATAATAAATGTAAGTCATACTTAATATTATAAATGCGAAAGTAAGTTTTTTTGTTACGCTTTCACGCGAAAACTATTTAACCGGTCATCATGAAACTTTGTACCTACACATATTCTTGGAGGTATTAGAAGTAACATAGGATACTTTTTTTTTGTCGCGATAATCGACATATACGCGGGCGAAGCCGCGGGCAGAAGCTAGTAAAATATATGTTTTATTGTTTTACTAGCGTGTAAAACACATATTTCTTTTAAACATACAAAACAAGTGTTAATTTTATTATAAGTGCGAAAAATGTAACCAGATTAATATTAATATTAATCAATTATGAAATTGATTTTTAGTTAGTTAAATAGATAAACAAAATTATATAAATGAATAAAGGCAATGTACGGTACTCATTAAAATTATTGCGTTGAGAATTTATTTGTTATTATAGAAACATAAATCGTTTTCAACGATGTGAAACTTTGCGAAATTCGACTTTGAAATTTTTAGAATTAATGGAAGAATTTAAAACCCGATACCGGTTTATAAGTGTCGATAAGCGTCGTGATGGATCGCCGGATCTTTTCACGGTACGCAAGGTCGTAAGGGTAAGGTCTGCTGTGGGCAGGGATTGAACACGGTTTAGTCCAGGGGCAGGATAAAACAGAGGCGATGGGGAATATTAGACGTAATTGAAAAAAGCTGTGCCTTTGTTGGTATAATTAATTGTTTACTAGACAACTTTTATAATTAAAAAAAATAATTAATTAAATAATTCGGAATTAATATTTTAAAAGTCAAAACATTCCTGAATGTTTTATTTTTATGTTATAAACAGACAAGTTATTGTTAATTCTCTAAACGACACTACTAACTTCAATTAAGTAGATGACAATCAATTGCATTATTTTTTTAAATCAGTAAAGTGTGCAAAAATGCCAGTAGCTAACGGTATGACGTAGATATAATGATAATTATGTAATAAATTAGGAACCCGCTCCAGTTTGTGTTTACATGAATTTTATAATGTTTGATAATATTTCTCCAAGCAGGAATGTGTTTACGCGATAAATCGCGAACGACCTGGTTCGAATTAAATCGGAAATGTGTTCTATTATGAAGATAACCTATACATATAAGAACCTGTACAAATCATAACGAAATTTGGTTTGATTGTGTCACAAGTCAATCGCAAGTAAGCAACGTCAAAGAATGTGATCTTTCGTACCACCATTTGATTTTTTTTATCTTTTTTTTTTTAAATTATTGTCATTCATGCACGAGCTCTCGATTCCCCGTGCTTTTTTTTTTTAAATTATTAATTTACTATTATGCATGCAGGAGTTTTGCTTAATACAGCGAGTACCACCTTTTGATTACGGTTAAATTCTTGTTAATCTTTTAATATGATACCTATAAATGTTATGACGTATTGCGGTCTAAATATATCAATTTCGTAATATTATTACAAAATACATATACAAACGTAAAGCACACGTACAAATTTAACGTATCAACTTTAAGTTTAATTTTTGTTTGTAAATCCGCTTACACGTGCTCCTATGATTACAATGTACCTATAGTTATATATTTTAGTATCGCTTAATAACTAAGCCAACATAGTCTGTCATAATCTACTGATGTTGAGTTTTGTATGAATTCATGAAATGCAAACTGTCCCAAACACCAAACAATAGAATCATTAGTAACCCATTTGGGACAAATTGTAATCAACGCAACATCTCATGTTTCTGTGTAATTACGCGCTATCAAATTTGTATTTTTATCATAGAATAATAACTTAATAACGTAATCTTAACATTTTAAATCATAATTTTTAATATTTTTGTTTGTATTTATAGTAATCTGCCCGCGGCTTCGCCCGCGTGGATGTCGGTTATCGCAACCAAAACAAAAGGTTTCTTTGTTACTTCTAAATTTCTAATACCTCCAAGAATATGTGTACAAAGTTTGACGATGATCGGTTGAGTAGTTTTCGCGTGAAAGCGTAACAAACAAACTTACATTTGAATGAGTTTATTTTAATTGTTTTTTCTTTATCTAGTAATTCGATAGGGCATTTAATTTTGTATTGTCTATAATGATGACGAGAATTTCTTTATAACATTCTTTTTTTTTTTGGCTAAATTACCATATTATTAAGTTACATTATAGTTATTATATAGCGGTTATGTCTCTTCTCTTTTCTTTCCTCAGGATGAAACCGTTTTAAAACTTGATCCATAATATAAGTTATCGTCATGTCGCTTTAGTAAAATTCATTCATTAGTTTCCACTTAAATTTAAAACTTGTTTCGATATTTTTATCGATAAATCGATACTAATGCTTTCCACGATTAAAACCAAAATACATTGTATGTACAGACACCACTCCGTTACTAGTGTTATACATTTTAATTAAATTTTATATTAAATCATTTTACGAACGGATTTGAATTAATTGTCAAGTACTTCCCAATATTTCGTATTTGTAAAAAGATAAACTAATTGTAAGTAATTTAAAATAAAATGGTGTGACTCAACCGTTAAATTTTAATAGATCGTAATCGATCACCAAATATTAGGTTCGGAGTCACGTGTAACGTAAACACACTTAAATTTTACCTCGTTAAGATTGTAAACATTATGACGTTTCAGGAAATCTTTGCTCTATAGCAATTAGTGACTAGGTAACACATCAAGTACGGTATTGTTTTTATAAACGCTGCCCGCTGCTATCTTCGTCATAATTGTCTTTTAATGAGGCCGAGTGTCATTGGACTTTTTTAAAAGCGTTTCCCTTTAAAAAAATAATGGGTGTGTTATGTTTGTTTAAATGGAAATTGTTAATGAGGAGGCGTTATAAGTTAACGTTCCTTTATGACAATAGCAATATAATATACACTACGTAGTATATTGGTAAAAATTTTTAAAATATTGATATTGGATAATTTGATTGACTGGGAGAGCGTTAATGATATCCATGATAGACGAAGTGAAAATGTATTTTTCAAAGACTAAATAAAAAGCAATAAACGACGCCCATAGCGGTTAGTTTCCCGGGAATCGATAACAGATTTTGCTCGCCACTGCTCAGATGTAATCTGTGACTTTCTATAGCTGGTCAGTCGGAGCGGTTTCACTTTCATGCGGCGGCGGAATGCGGCCGGACCTCCGACCCGTGTCTGTGGTGTCACCAACGCTCTTCACACTATAGTCGTCCCCCAAACTTAACCCTCATTTCGAGCTATTAAATTTGATTCAGAGGAGCTGGTAGACTTTTTTAAATAATCTCTACACTCGTGATCTGACCAGTATGTGATGTGTCCATGTCATAATGCTCGAAGTTGTTTTTATATTCCGGCCGTTACGCTTAATCGTACCGCAACGTGTCTAGTGCATTTGGATAAAATATTCAAGAGTAAGTTACCGTCGTATATTAAACTCAGTGGCTTATATTGATTCGACTCGTGCCCCGAATACCTGAGAGGAATTCCACGGCAACTATCCGCGCTAATATCTTATTCGTGTCATTAATACGAAATGTCAGCGGTTTGGCAGCCGCGTCGCAGGCCAGCGTGCCTCGCGGCCGATGCACCGCCCTGGCCTGCACCAGCTAAATTCGGGAACGTTGCATCACGCATCACTTTCGGTTTCGTTTGTCACGAGGCTATTTTAGATAATGTCGATTATTAGAACGCCACTTTTAGCCTCACCGATCGCCGGCTCGCGAGTATCTTAGCCGTATGACTAATCGTAACGGTATGAGGAAACTTCCACGTCATTTTGGTTCTATATCCCTCCTCGACCTCGCATTTCCTATTTAAATAAATTGACGGCTAAAAGAGGACACAATAAGGCTAGGCGAGTTTCAAAGTCAGTGTGCAAGTATGCAGCGGGTCTTGGTCTGCAGTTATCTTGACTTTGCGGAACGAAACCTGATACGTATGTAGCAACACGAGCGAGGCCAACGCGTCCGAGTATTTCTTTTACTTTGAATATCCCACAATTGAAAACAAAAACTTTTACATTACAACATGTGTTTTAAACAGGTTAAAATTAAAAACACGCTTCGAAAAAGCTCTTTTCATGAAGTACCACTTGGTAGAAATTGACTATGCGATGCTATCTAATTTATGGTTAAACTTTGTGTAACATATTGAGGGCGGCATTTTTTACCGCAGTCGTTCCGCATCGCGGGTATCCAGGATCGGACGACGTGCCCTTCGCATCCAAGGCCACTCATTGGGCGAATGTTCACCTGCGTTAAAATGCGAAAATGAGGGCGAATTGTGCAACTGTCGCGACGGAGACACGTGGGCGATGGCCTGACCGAGAACAATCGCTCCTCTCGTCTAACGAACATCGGAATGCGGGCTTCTGATACTGTTACAAAACCGATTGTAACAGCAGGCCAATGTCAACATGGCTCCCGTGTTGACTTTTGATTGTCTCTATGATAATACGACCGTCGCTTGCATCGCTTATTCGCGTCGCGTTCGTGTAGGCGACTAGATTTTCCGTCGCGGGTTGGGCCACTCGCATAATGTAGATACAACAAGCTGCGTAGCGAAAGTCTAGCCGACCTTCGGCGCCTAGATATGGGTGGTAATAGATACCTCATGGAATACTTAATTCTGTTTTGAACAAGAAATTGCTAGTAATATTTGAATTGCCGTAAAATATTATTAAGATGTTTACTCGCGCATAACTCTGTTTCTATTTATGATCATATTTATCGTTATATAAGTGTACATCAAGAATTTCATAAACAACGATGTTCGTATTGGTAGCTTGAGAATGTGTTTAAACTATGCTCTTGCGAGATTTTATCACGTGTCCAAACTAGTGTTGAGTTATTGACCGCGATCGTATCATGTGTAAATAATATTTTAGATTTCTTCATTTCGATATAAGATATCACTCATATTTTAAGTTTATATAATAATACCTACTTCTTGATAATTATAATCAAAATTAGTAATTTACTTATTTCAAATATTATGAAAGGTGATCATATAAAAGCTAAAGAATTTATAGCGCCTACTTCAGGATTTATCGGATTTGCTTATGACTTTTTTTTTGTTTAATTAGATACCTTGTTTTTGAGATTATTATTGGACATAAAATGTCACGTACTGCAATTCATTGGAATCAAGCAATAATTATAAAAATGAAACCGCGCCGGTCGTCTAGTATAGCTTATTTTTAAATGCAATTGTAATTATTTATAACAGTTTTGAACAACATCGAGCAATTTATGGCCAACCCGGAGTTTAATGACAGCTTTGGTATCGACGCGAGTTGGATATGAATCATAAAGTCACAAGTGATATAACGACGTACGAAGTTGTGGGTTTTTCTGAAATTTACGAATGTCGGTCATGTCCTTAAATACGTAATATAAATTGGAATTTAATTTTAACTCATACTAAGTTAAAACTCTGTTATATGTACTTATAACTCGCATTTTATACAATAATTTATTAGTTATAGACATTTTACGCGATCTACGTTAAACGTTGTATTTCAAAAAAAATGATATCGGTAACAGTGTTCTGACGGAAAAAGAAAAGAATTACTTTATAATTTAAACTATTTATTTTATTTTAATAACAGTAATATTTTATTACAGTTTGTATTTATGTAACATGGAGTCATTTATTCCGGCTACCTGTTTCAGATCACTGCTGGGCCGCAACTGAGATTTTTTTTAAAATTTAGTATTAATTTTACACATTTAAACATTATTTAGAAGGGTGCACCTTAGAAGATAGCACCTAGCTAGTTTGAAGGTTGACTGGAAAAGTTCGCTTTTCTAGCGATAAGACCTTTGCACCCTTTGTAGTTTGTAAATATATCTTTGTTTATTACAATTATTGTTCTTTTCTTAGTCGTGCTCGTGTGCAATAAGAAGTAAAAAAAAGATCTATATAGAATTTTTTTTTTTTATAAATTTAATAAACGTCCCTAAGTTTGATATACGCTTATTATTTTTAATCTCTACATTCGCATGTTTGTCCCAGTTGTGTTATCTTAAGTCGCAAATTCAATAATCATGTTGGGTAGTGGGGCCTCGGAGTGTGTGTCTCAATTTCATTGTTTGAAGAACTGATGGATGCGGTTCGCTGTCGCTCTGTTAAATGTCGATTCCCTTTCCTAACCTTGAGCGGAGTTCAGTGACTCGAGTCGATCGCACCCATCTCGCTCGGTTCTAATTGTGCGCTTCCGGAGTATTTTCATCCTCTGTCAGGACCTAGGACATCGGGCGGCACGTGCATCCTGAATGTTTACACATTCGTCTATATTTAACTCGTTTTGTTTTGCCACCACAGAACGCTAATGCATACATACAGATGACCGTAAATATGAATATACTTAATCCATAAGTAGATGGAGAAACAATTTTATACCACCCCTAATTCCGAACGTCCGCGATGATGGATCTTATGAGTATCTTATATTGGCCGTAAACGCGCGCGTTGTTCTAGCATTCCACGGAGACGATTTATCGCACGTCAGCCGGCGCTGCGTAAATATAATTAGAGAGGCTATTTATCAGTCCGGCGGAAGGGCGCTCTCTATCGCCGTGGTAAATCTCCCGTGTCTCCGGATGGCTCAATCCAGCGAAGAAATGGCATGTCGTAGATGATGCTTTGGGAAATCTACGCAAAACCGTTTGCCATACGTCACAATCAGCGAGGATTACTTGACGCAATCTGAACGCCATTTGCTAAGTGTAATGGATCGACGTTTGGACATTTGTTCTCGGGATTATGTTAATTTATGACAGCTCCACGGGTAGATATTAAACTTGTACTGCGCCGACATTCTGATCTTATTAACAGAAGCAATATTGCACTGTTGAAATATGAAAGACTGATTTGCTTGACAAATTAATCTATTGGAGGCCTTGGTAAGTTTCGGAAGTGCTTGATGTTACTTTCAAGTTTTCGTTTTTTTTTTTGTATAATCATCACGTGTAAAAACCTGAAACCTGAATCCTACACTCGGCCCTACGTTCTATTCTTAACGTCAAATTACCAGTTTTAATATTTTCTGATATACGTAAAGTCTTAAATATTTTTGAACATTAAGGAAGCTTCTTTATAAGCTACATAAATTTTATGCATTGTAACAAAACACTCGTGAATACAACATGACAGAAATGACGTCAATAAAAAGACACTTCACCGATGGCTGTACTTATATTTTTATCTGCACGGGTATTAATAAATGTATGCCGACAATTAATATAATGAATATTACGCCCACGTTATTAAAAATATGAAGGTAATTTTAATTCAGTATATTAGCAATATTCTCTAGATGGTCGAACGCTGGTCGGGGCTGGTCACCTGTAGAAACAATACATTTGCATACACCTACCTATTCACGGTTCAAGTGAAAAGAACCAAGTATGCTTCAAGAAAACAGAATTAGTTATTTTATTTTCATAATTAATTAATTATTTTGTTGCATTTATAAAATACTTTAACATTTAAATCTATTATCAAAAATGTGTTTATTATATATATAATATGGTTATTACTAATGGTTATTTATAATTAATTCGTTTTCCTATAACACTTTACCCAAGTAAACCATCAAATTTGAATTTATAAACAGCTCCTAATTTTCCATGTATTAATAATTGTGGTTTATTATTGTACCAAGCGTAATAAAAGTGTACGTAGCTTTTGTACAATAATATGCGAATGCGCCTATGAATACTTAATGGGCGTCCACAACCATGACCTTTATTTTGGCCTTCCTCTCCGGCTATTGTTCTTGGACTCGGGCATAGCAAAATTTATCTTATAACTTGATTTCTTCACCCATTATAAGCACAGGTCAATATCGCTACTCGATCTAAAAAAAATTAACATTCCTATTGTGGTTGCGCTTATTTTTTATATACATATATTTTTTATTGTCAATGAAGTGTCTATCAACCGATATATCAGACTGACGTTCTTTGTTCTGCTTGCCACAGTTACAATATGGCAAAAAAAAAAACATTCTATCTTCGATGATGCAATCGATAACAAAACTCATCGATTATCCTGCGGCTGCTGAGTCATTGTAGCTCCATTGCTAGGTATTAATACAATATATTTTATAAATATTTTTTGATGACTAATTCGGTATTAGCATAGGTATGCCTTGCAAAGATCGAAGAGAAGTCATCGTGGTTCTTGCCATATAGTTCGTTGACCTTGTAGGGAAGCTTAGGAATGGACCCACAGAAAGTTGTTAACCTGTCATGTGTACCGTAAAAAGACTAGTAAGGGGAGTGTCGGCTATCGACCAGATGTCGTCACTCCAGTGACGGTTTTTGTCGCTGAAGTCAACGAGGCGTCTTCCCTCGGTCTTCGCTTTGATTAACGAGCGTAACTCGATATCGCGGCTTTTCGTTAACAGTTTCATTTATGTAACTAAATTGAATCTCACAAATTGGCTGGAAATGTGAAATTACAATATTTAAAACTTTTACCGTTTAATTGTTTTTTTTATATACATAGATATGATAAAACTGTTTGTTTCTAATTAACTTACTGGACGACAGCTGACATTGTTTACTTGCAACGCATATTAATATTCTTCATGGTAGCACAGGATAGCAAAGGTCGTTTATATTCGCCATCGCCAGTTTCAATTTCCTGGATACCTGATTAGTGGAATACTCATTTCGTTGCCGATGTAGCGGTATTCAAATGATTACGCGAACGGAAATTACATTCGATTCAGTGTCTTGTCCTGATTATATTATGGTAAACATCAGTGACGAAATGTAATTAAATCAGTGATGGAATTAAATTTTTAAGTCATCAACGTGTGTGCTTATAGCATTCCAATCATGGAATTTAATGCATGTATCGGATCAAAAGTCTTATGAAATATTCTGAGCAGATACGGATACGGTAAATAAGTTTAGACTATGGAGCGACTATCCATCTGTTTCCATATCTCTGTTATTATCTCTTTCTCCAGTGAACTTGTACAATTTTGGACAAACTATATTGTAGTTTTGATGACAAAGCGTCGCTTTCTATGGGCACACGCGAAGCGTCAAATGAAGTGTGTCGCGTACGCGGGCAGCTGCGCGATAGATTCACTGTTTAAATGTGCGCCGGAAACCATCAATTTAGATAGTGCATAAGATTGCCACTACAAAGTTTCTGTAGGATGTTACTATTACTTGGAGGAAACTGTGATTTACGATCTTTATTGTTTAGATATATTTTGCATCTATAACTGAACTGAATCAGCCTATAAACGACCCACTGCTGGATAAAGGCCTTTTCTCAATATAGGAGAAGAGTAGGCATCTATAACATCCTCAATCAATTAGTCGAATATATCATTTTGGAGAGTAATAAATAATTTGTCTGTTAAGTGTCACATATAAATTAAAAAATATATATTATTATACTCATTATATAGAACGAATCTGCCACACGGATATTTTGCTACGCGCATTACCGAATGATCCCAAACTAAGGGCTGGGACATCTGCTCCTCTTCCCTTTTACGATTTATTTTAGTCGAACCCCTCGGAAAAGACAGCTTATTCGTATTATATCGTATCTTTGCGTACCAGGAAGCGTGAAATTTCATTACGCTATTGATTTTTATTGTTATTTCACTATTATTAATATATTATTGACAATATATTATCTTCATACATTTTAGAACAATACGACAAACGGAATAAAGAAAAATAAATCTAAAACAAGATATTTAGATTTCTATATACTTTATTGTGTTTATTTTTTGTTTTACCTGAGCTCTCATCGATATTTGCCAAGTTAATGTTTTCATATCGAACACTTTCTCGCATCGAAACGAGCGGAGCGGCGGCGAGGTATTGTTTATGAAAAGCGGGTCAGAAGAAAGCGATTGGCGGAGCGGCTGGTCACTCGGTGATATCTCCCGGAGGGGTCACGGCCATTACGCGTACTGAGAACAAATCGTGAACCCCGACTAATTCACTCGATGCTGCTACCGCAACAATGCTTTCTGTTTGAATTCCGTTAACCACCAGTGCGACAGATTTCTCTTTTCGCCGTTTTTTCCACTAATTGGTATAATTCGATTGAGATCATTGCAGTGGAATTTTTATTGTACTATTTATCATTTCATTTTCATGAGAACTGTATGAAATAAAATGCACGTTTCACGTTTTTTTTTTTTTCGTTTGCACGGGTGATGAAAAACGTGGCAGTCTAAAGATATGTTATAAAAGAGAATATAAAATATTTTTTCGCATGATAACTGCATTATACCATTCCATATCGAAGGGTTATTGTCATTTGCTCATTCGAGTGTAAACAATACAACTTCCGCTGGCATCATATCCATATTGCTAATTGAATTTGCTGCGACTGTACGTAGTCGCTTCGGAATACGAATGAGAGGTCCATCAGCCATAATATTTCGTTGTTTAATCATGTGAATATTCATTTGCGTCGGTGTGAATGTGTTGTATCGCGACTGATGGTGTGTTTGTGCGCGTGTGTGTACATCGAATCAAGAATGCGTTTGCGCTGCATGCGCGTTGTTGCTGCTCGAGTGTCGTGTCATTTTTCTGCGGTCGCTCTTCGTTTAAGTGTTATTTTGTCACAAGGTCGCCATTATTGCAAACATTTTTAATTGTTTTTCTAGCATCTGGTTTTACTTTTTGACGGTCTAAATATGCGAATTATACTTCGTTCCACATTTATGAATTCATGGAATTAATTATATCATACATAATTCAATAGCATTAGTTATCACATTGTAAACTTAAAGATATTGCATAATATTTTAATTATGTAATGTATGTGTATTAAAATCTTAAAATATAAGTAGGTAACTTATTAAATATTTTTGTTTCATTTATTGATTTAATTAAATAACACTATGTATAAATATTTTTATACCAATATTTTCACATAATCAATAATTATTACATTACGTTCACATTTGCTAATAATTATTATAGATATACTAATTTAGTCACTTTAGTTATTGTTCTGCCTTTGATTTAGGTTAGGGTATACGGGCCACAAACAACAAAATGAGTCTTTTTTTTTATATGTTAGTTGAATAGGCAAACTGGCAGACGTGCCACCTGATGGTAAGTGGTCGACGTCGCCCATGAACATAAACTAGTTTACCTGGAACTAGCCCAGCCAACTCATTTATGTGTTGCCTATCCTGAGACATGATGTTAAGTCTCGGTGCCAGTAATTACACTGCCTGTCTTGCCCTTCTTTCCGAAACACAGCAAAGCTGTTTCACGGAAGAAATAAGCAAGATGGTGGTACCCATGCAGCCGGGAGCGCGGCACAGCGCATCCCTCCCACCGGTAAATAATTGTTTCTGTCGGTAACTAACCGGTAAATAATTGAGTCTGTTGATTTATTACAACCACGTTTTTTGGATTTAAACATTTTTATCAAAAAAAAAAAAGAATCTGTACTCTTTCTTTGTTTATATCACAATAAATTTATTACAACTACGTCATTCAAGTCTTGAATTGATAAACAACAAAGATTACAAACTAGACACTTAATTTGTTATAAATACCTTCGACTAACAAATAATTTAAATTATTTATCGATTCATTGCAAATAAAACAAGGAAATTACTGTACCTACTTCGTAAAAAAATTAAGTTACAAAATCTCAAAAATCTTACATGATAGGTACGGATTTTTTTATTATGAATTGATATTTAGAACACATTAACTAATATAAAAACGAAATAACCACTCAGTTGCATTTTAGCTGTAGACTAGTATCATTAATATGCACTAAATAAAATTATTCATTCGAAACGTAGCGGCTATCGCTGTTTTCTTACTTATCATTCGATTCGTCGGTGGCGCGGTTAAATCAAGATAATATTAAGAATGTAATTGGGTGACTGAATTAATGAATGTTAACGGTTGTACTGAAAGTGGTGCGCTACATTTGTATTGGTTCTTTTTTAAACAATTTCAATCGAGACAAAGTGCGGATAACACTTATCGTATCAATTATTAACCTCATATGAATAAAAGAAAGTTATGTTAGTGATATCGCGTTATGTATACCGTTACTGATAACTGTTCGAGTTAATTGGAGACAAATAAATTATCATAAGATTGTTTTTTTTTTTTTAATATATGTTGTTGTGATCTACTTCGGTATAAGTACTGAGATAATAAAGCATACACACTGACTAATTGCAAAAAAATATAAAATGTTTCAACAGCAGAAGAACAATTCTTAGAAAATCTTAGACCACTTGTACAATTTTAATAATAATAAATGAATTATTAAAAATAATATTGATGTTAATATTGACGGTTATTAATAATATAATAACAGAAGCCGCGTTTTAATTAACGTGCGAATATGGTTTTAAGTAAACATTCGCACAATACGGTAATACGAGCACGTGGGAGGCGCCCACACTCCCCTCGATCAATAAATCACTAATCGGAGCCATGTCCGCGATCTTTTCTAATTCATACTGCGGAATTAAAAATCACCATAACATTTTAATAACGAGAATTGTGTATTTACGACTACTCATGCGAATAAAAATGGGTTGCTTCTTCAAGACGAATAGAAATAAGTAGCTAAGATTTCAAACAAAAATTAAAGAAAAAATACAACAATGATATATGCAATCAACGAAAAAATTATTTAAACAACACTTGTAGCATTTAAACAAGGTTCATAATATTTGCAAAATTATTTTCCATATTGCAAGATTACTAAAATGGTCACGTATTATAAAATCAATAAAATTTAATCCAAAAGCTTTTCGTCGTATATGGACTTCCACGTCCGTCAGCCTTCATCTCGGATTTGCATAATATGACACGTGTAATCCACTGATTCTGGTGGACTATAGCATATATAGGACTCTGACTATTACTTTTGTGTCATTTTGAGATTTACAACACCTATCAAAATTTGGAAAAAAAAAGATTTTAAAATTACAATATTTAACTAAAATAATTAAACAGTTAACTTGCTTTGAATATAGAAGTAAGAAGGATGAGACTCAAAACTAATTATCAAATTCGTAAGCTCAGTAACAAAGATAATATTATTTGAAAACACGCGAAAATAATTGCTGATTTTATTACATTATATTAAGTTGAATAGTCAGAACTTCGTTCTAGTCTGCACTTCCATTAATCAACTCTAGTGGAACGGCGGGAGGTCTATTACATCCTTACAGAGTGCTTTCATCAATTTAGACAAATGTTTTATATTGGACGCCAAATAAATTGCGTTTAAATGCTTCCGTATACATCTAGTGATCATTTACACATGTTTCAAGAAATTTGTAGAATGAGTCAAAACTAACGCCATGTGGGTGGCAACTTGTGTACTAAGTTCTATTTTTTTTTCGCCTTCGCTGTACAAACACTTATATTTGGATGGCATAGACCTCCAGCGTCGACGTTCAAAATAAACTCTTCTACAATGGCTTACGGAAATATAAAAATAAGGTTTTTATTTTATTTAGTATCTTAAATAATCGTCGTTCAGTAGTTAGCTATACTTTTAAAAATGTTCACACCTATATTATTTGTGGTATTTCATTAATGGGGACAATCAAAGATTAGGGACATCGACGGTATCGTTTTTCGTAATCTTAATGAAGGTCGAAGTTATCCATTTAGTGTGTGACAGGTAACTTTAAACCTTATTCCTTTGATGTAGGATTAAGAACGATACGATAACCGTAGAATTGAGAATTCAATTTGATCCACGGGTCGATGTCACAGGTCAAAGTTAATTATGAAATAGCAGCAGAGGATTAAATCGATTGAAATATTATATTTATTAAATTCAGTAAATTGAGTTTTACGTTTTGACCTGTTTACCGGAGATTACTTATGTCTGTTTCTTTACAGTATAATATTTTGTGTTTATTGATGTAATAATATAGTTGTTGATTTTATTAAAATACTTTTACCCAAAACAATTTTAATTAATGCAAAATCTCTCTTATACTGATTAATAAAGAGTTTTACTCTTTTTTTTTACTCGTTGCTAAATAAGTATAATTTTGTGTAAAAAAAAAATAACGAACAAATAAAGTCATAATAATTTATAGTATCAACTACCTATATTAATATATAGAGGATATTATATACAATTATGTATAAAATTGAATTAGTATACAACTTACAACTATACCTACGGCATAATTTTTTATTGTATACTGAAACTTTACAACATTTATTAATTCGTAGTGGTACATGTTTAATTTAAAAGACGGAAGTTTAAAGAAATTAATTTCATTAAAATACCTCGCGTAAAATCGTTGAGTTATTGCCTTTGAGCAGAGAGTTAACGAGGTAAGTGTGACCTCCAATCCTGCGATGGACTTCTTTGTGGCTTTATTTAGTCCGAATAGGCCACTTTGTCACCGTAAACGTTCCATCTCGATGGATGAGATCGGTTTTAACCTTATTTGGCGTTCATATTGTTAACCTGTTATTATCATTATTTATCTCGTATAATTTATTCACTATTTTAATATCGAATGGGGAAAATAAATAATTATATAGTTATATTTAATATTTACTTGTTTGAATTATGGATTTATCTTGGCTTTTAAAAGTAAGTAACGTACTTAACTTTACTGTAACTTTAAAAAGTAACAGTTTAGATATTGTTCAATTATTTAATTATTCTAATCAATCATTTGGTAACGGAAATCACAAATAAAATTCCATTTTCGAAAGTTCAACAGTTCTTGAGTAATTTATGTTTAATAGATTGTTCTAAATATATTATATGCTCAATGCGAGAGGTTAATGGATGCTGTAATGATCTAACCAAAGAAGCGGTACGTGGTAGAAAATAATCGCAGTCGGATCTTGAATATCATTTATCATAATATTGTCTTGAAAAGACTTCTCGAGTTCCCGTCTCGAGCAGGTGGGTGTCTTTCGTTCCTTTATTAATTGAACCTGCAACCATTCTGCTATGTTTATACACTTGCGAATTATTATGTTTCTAGTAAGATTTTATTTATATTTCAGTTCATTTGAACACAGGGAAAACATTACGTTAGAATAATGTAAGTTGATTGTTTTGCTTGGATCGTCAGCAGGTTTCGTCCCGTAATTGGGACGGAGCCAATTACGTTCATGCGGTACAATGCAAATGTACGACCCGTTCAGCGTACATAGATCCGAGATAAAGAAGAATGAACTCGCATTCTGCCTTTAATTTGACGATCATTGCCAATGTTTGTTCAAACAGTTACTCGGCACACATTTTCCACTAGTCGAGTCGAATACTGCATTGACGTCGAAAACTAGCCGCCGTAGTGCTCTCGACCCCTCGACCTTTATTCAAAGAGCTAGGGACTTCTCATCACCAGCTTTAAATGATCCTCGTTTTCCGGCATAGAGCATTCTAAATGAGTTGACCGACAGAGATCAAACATAAATGGATTCGCAACTTGGTGGGGTGCCCGTTAGTCTTGACTGTTCGGGGTCATCGACAGGTGGCGATTTGCACGTTGACGAGCAAAGTTTTCCTATTTTGGATGTTCATTGTTTATGAAAATAAACGTGTCCCGTTGCGAGCCTGTCTACGTATCAAGTTCCCATGGCTAGCCTTTATAACAAGTTTGTGTTGACAGCGATTGTTCTAAGGATGCAATGTTCGTTTTGATGGACAATTTGATATATCTTTGTAACGGTAATTTAATGTGTTCCGTTAACCGCAGTGTTAAATTGTTATACCCGTTGGTCTTGTGTTTATATTAAAATTTATGTTTATAATAAAGAAAATCACTATTTATATACACTTATCAAAACATGCTTTGCGAAAAGAAAATTAAGTTATACATAGGTATATATGTTGTGTGCTTATTGTGTTTATTATTTTAAAATGAAATTTAATTTAAAATTTTTGTTCCCTTGATTCTTAAATGGACATAAGATAAGATATAAATCTACTCGATCTCAATAATCGTAGCGGAAGAATTAACCCATCTCGGTTATTAAAGAACGTTTATCTTATGAAATGAAAAATTGATTTTTAATAATAGTGCCGTCAATAAAATAGCCAAAAATGTACTTAAAGACCATCCAGGACGATTTGCATATAATTTAAATATGTCATTACTCATCCATCGTCAGTTACAACGACTATTAAAAATATCCGCTACAATTGCAATAAAAAAAAAAAATTGAGCACAAAATATGTACATTAAGTTGTTGAGTGAAAATAACGTGGTCATGATCAAGAGGCGAAAATGATTCATGTTCTGTCGAACACAACAAAAACAACGTGTAGCCTAGGAATAAGGAACGCCATCTTGTCAGTATTTTGTGTTTATGTAAACTCTGTAACGTTCACTTTAATCTACCTGGTTAGTGTTGACTGAAGATAGAATTTTGACATAAACATATCTATATAAAAACGTTTACCTAATGGAACGTATTGTGTCAGAAATGTATCGATTGTAAGCAAAATTAGAAATAGATTTATTATTGAGACCAGCCGTAAATTGTTTTCTTTATAAAAGATTACTCTATGGAAGATTTTATAATATATAGTCCAGTGAGTCTACGTCTAACATAATTTATATGCACGGAAAGTTGCTTGATTTTTTTTATTCGATAAAGTCCTTGGTGGCAACAGCTGTTTTCAAAACATTACCAGTTCTGATTGTTTAATAATATTATTACCCGACTGCGACAGAAGGAGGGTTATGTTTTTCGAGTGTATGTATGTATGTATGTATGTATGTATGTATGTATGTATGTATGTATGTATGTATGTATGTATGTATGTATGTATGTATGTATGTATGTATGTATGTATGTATGTATGTATGTATGTATGTATGTATGTATGTATGTATGTATGTATGTATGTCCATTTCTTTGGCACGCCCTACAGCCCAAACGGCTGGACGGTTTTTGACATATGAGGTGTCGTTGGATTTGTCTAATTTGTAGTAGTGACATAGGCTATATAAATTTTCAAAATGGCGCCCGCAAATGGCGGAATGAGGGGGGGGGGGGAGTTGAATTTTTTTTCTTACTGTAGCAATATGGGTATCAAATGAAAGCTAGTAAATTGTTTTATTCTTTTTAGTTTGTAATAATAGTATTTTACGCAGTCGGGTTTTTTGATTTTTTTAATTAGGCATACTTGTTTTATCATGTAGTCGGTATGCCAGACGATTTCTTATTATACAAGTGTGTTCTTAGGTATGATATTCCTGTCGCGGTATTCAATATTACTATTTTCTCTTTTATATTATAGAGATCTAACTATAGACATGTCGTTTTAAATTAATTTCGCAACATTTTGTAAATAATTTTTGGTGATTTTTCTCATTAACCTTATCAAAACCCGGTACAATCCTTATCTACAGTGTAACTGTAATACATTTTTTTTTAAAAAGATTAAGACTTTGTTTTGTTACTAAGTATTTTAGTATGATTTTTTTTTTCTTAATGAACTTGACATAATAACTGTATTTGTTCGTAAAGTCATAAGTTACCTCATTGTTTCCTAGTACCTGACATTTGTGCACAATCATTATTTTAAAAATTTAAATCATACGAGTATTACTTGAACAAAAGCGACGTTACAGGTCGTGTGGCATTAGTTAGTAGTCATCATCCGTTAATAACGATGCGTTATGCGTTATCCCTGACCGATGTAGGACCGTCGTTTTCTTCATAATTGACGCACGATGGTCTATAAACGTGCTCTCGTCGATCAATCTATCCTTAATTGACACATGCGATCGTCCGACTCGTACCGTCCGAATTCGGTGGGTTACCGTTACGAGAATTAATCTCGTCCGCAAGCGATTTATTCGCGACGTAATCGGGTCCCTTACGGTACAACCCATCTATTCTGTATCGCTCAATACAGCGTGAAATGTGCACCTGTCTATCGATTTGTGGATCATATATGTTGAACCTGTTTCCAGGCCATGTTTAGTGTTACGAGTTCAATGGCTTCATTATTATCGTCGTTAAAATCTGGTGAGGTAATGGCTACCGAAACTTCTGCCTATTGCTGTAACGAATGTTTTAATGTTTATAACCGATATTCCTTCACATTAACGTCGAAGTCCCTTAGGTCTTCTAAGAGCTCCTGCTGCTAGAACTAACTTAAAACAGAATTATACTGTATCAAGATTGTGCAAAAATTTTAATGCTTTGAGTGCCTTTGTGGATATATTTAACGACAATCTAACTGTTTTCAAAACTGCCATGTTTAACCAGGTTTCCAATATTTAGCAGTCTCCTTTTTATAATATTGTTATATTAATTTACCATAGTTAACTGGCGTGTTGTCATTAGTTAATTAATAGTCTTTTTTTGTTTTTTTTTTGTTGTTAATTGTCATTTTGCGAATGCTGAGGCACCTATATGTAGTGCAATTATGTAAATTTTTTTATATTTGTAAGTATTTATTGTAACTACAACTGATTGTCCTTAAATAAATAAATAAATAAATAACCGATATTAAATTTTGTAAACTATTGCAGTTTCAGCTAATTTAGTCGTAGCAATGTTAGCTGCTTTGTAACCAGTACTTGTAAACATTCTTGTTTCAACTTGTCGTTTCATGTTGAATAATATTTTATCCAATATCCATATGTAATCTTATCACGTATTAAATATGTGTCTGTTATTGAGATTCATGTTAAGTACTAACAATAACGTTGTATACCTCTGTAAGTCTGTAAACTTTTGTTCATACTCATATATTGGTACTCTAACTGTATTCAGATAACATAAAACTGTCGGCAATAATTCCTCCAACACTTACATCGCAATCGGTAAACGGAAGTGATTATTATAGCCGACGACAGAGATGCACCTAACTGTGATTACGATTGCGGGCCGCTATCTCCACGCGTTTCCCATCATCACGTTTTTCTTTTTGCTGTTTGTTAAGTCAAAATCGACATAATGTCTCTAGTTAACCTTTACAGAGAAACAATCTCTCTCACCCCTGGCGATGGCGCCCGGGTAATTGCGGAAATGTCTCTGCCTCGTTATTTACTTTAAAAATTGTTATCATCGTCATCATTTAAAGGGTCTCCCTTTATGGGTTTTGCATTGTTTTTCTTCCACGAGCTTGTACGTTTGTTTCAATGTTGCCTTTTGTGACACGCCTGACATTGTCACAGAGTGCGATAATTGTGGATTTATTAGTATAAACTCGCCATAAATGGAAAGAATAATATCTTTGACATTCAGCGATACGTTTTCATCCCGAGAATAAATGGCTTTATTTTCTTAAATACTCTGAACATTTATCTTTGACTTCTAGCATGATTCTGATATTTTTTATATTTCGAATTTCTTATTTGGTACCAGGAACGAGTAACATTGTACGTTTATAATCGTTCGAGTGTTTTTAATGTGTTTATTTCAATGTAAAACTTAGCCGGTAAGTACCTACGCTTAATGAGTGTTTTAAGCATTTGATGCGTAAGTCACGCTTTTAACCAATCGGAAGCTCAAATAGCTTATAGGCTGGTTGCAGTTTGCGCACGAACTGCGCGGCGCCGGCGCATGTCGAGTGCATTCGACCCAATTCGCGATGCGCGGGCGTCGAGACACTAGTTAGTCATAGTCTTTAAATTATTATTGTATTTGCTTGTCAGTAATGTTCTTATTATACAATGTAGATTTAAATGGAATGTACTCGATGTGGTATATCTTGACCCATTATGCGTAACGTTAATAACTGTATTAGTTATGTTTATATACTCAATCTAATCGTCCTCAATCAAATGAAGAAATAAATAAAAAATTGTAGTTAAAATTATATTATTATTTGTTAAAAGCATAAATAAAATGTTTTAACGCATGACTATGATTCCATCTATTTTAATTGAACACACACATCTATTGAATATTCTCGATTGCTCAACTCGCATTTAATTAAAACGTTATATTTCCAATCGGTTACAACACTGGGTCAAGATATTTCTTGGCACAACACTAGCGCAGTCAGTACAAGGACGTGGGCATCACGCTGACGTGTGACGAGGCGATCACGAACCGCTTTCGACTCCTGTGCATTTATAAAGTTAATATAATTACTGAATATAAAGATGTTATTATGCTAATGTTAAACTCTTAATAGAGGTCCCTAGCGTAGTCTAATAAATATCACAAAAAATAAATATTTCGTTAAATTTAATATGCCTACTAATTTAATAGATAAATTTAATATGACTATGATACTCTAATATACTAGTTCTATACCGCGGCTTGAGATACGTCAAATTGTACGTATCTTTGTCATTTCTGCTTCGTGTAATTACATCTTACTGTCTCTATTACTTAACATTTCACCAAACGGATCAATTATTCATAGATCAAAAATTCATTCGCAAGACACAGAACGCTTATGTTTCGGGTACCAATATTAAGAAACCTCATTTTAACTTATACTATGAAACTTCCTAACCCTCATCTTGGCTTCAACCGCCGTAGTTAGAAAAGAGTCTTCCAATTGATACCGGGAGACTTGTTACGCAACTGAGTTGTATCGGATGTATTATGGCTAAAAACTTTCTTAAAAGCTAATGATTTTTATTTCAAAAAGATACAAAATATTAAACAAATATTAGTAAAAAGTAGGTATATAATTTTATATTACACATGCATGTGACCTTTACATGACATTTAATAACAATCAAACGTGCTCTAAAACGATCCGATCGTGATAAGAGGCGCCAAAAAGAGTCAAGGTCCCGTCGTGGGGCTATATTAGAAGTGGGCCGGTTATCATGTGAATGTATCATTTATTGATATAATTAAAAACCATGTCCCAATTAATATGATACGATCGATCTGACGAAATAGTGTGGTTTAGAAGACATTGTGTACGTTTCGAACCTAAGTTGATTTTGTTTGTTTATTTTACGTTACAACTAACGTATGTACATAGATTGGGAATCTTATGATCTAATACGAGCCCCGATTCAAAATAATTCGTCTTGTTTTCTCAGTGAGATTTTTTCTAACTTCATTATTTTTGTATCTCTATATAAAATATTAAGCTATTCTACTATCGTATGTCGCGTTATTTATGCCATTTTTTTAATTATCAACCAATAAACTATTTTAGCTTTTTAAATTTATGGATATCCTGTTTTAAATTCGAAGAAGTTATAAGCAAAATAGTTCGTCTAATTGTTAATCGATGCAAAATAGTTCGTCTATCGATGAGTTAAATAAGAGATATTACCGAGAGACATTAAATTTTAAAGGAAATAATTGAAACTTATAACTTCAAATGATACAAATATTAAAGAAGAAACAGAGGGTTTAATTGATTGTTTTGTATACGAATTTTAAGTATGTTTAATTATTAATGAAAAAAATATTTAGTGACGCGTTGGTGTAGTGGTCAAAGCAAATGGCTAATGCGGTAGCGGTCGCTGGTTCCAGCCAAATAAAAAAAAATGTGTATACCGTATAGGTGTTTCTCATAGTCTTGTCGTTTGTGTTTCCGAACCTTCGACACAGGATTTACATCCTATTGGAGGCCGTAGGTATGCACTGTTGTCTGAAAACACCTGAAAAGTGAATGACCTATGTCATGAGCGCGGCCGTTGAGTGCGGAACATTTATTGTTATACATAATATACAAAAATAGAAAAAAAAATATATTTTTCCTTTTCGTTCTTGACAAATGAGTTCATCACGAGTGAAAATGATGTAAGCTATTAATTTTAAACATATTTTAATTACTATAGCATACATTTTAAAAACATTGCATATCTTCATTAAAATTAAATAAAAAAATAATACGTAGGTAGGTACTAAAATCTTTAATACCAGTTTCGAAACTGAACTTAATCGGCCTGTAAACGTTCCAATACAAGGCAAATGCCTTTTTTCCATATAGGAGAAATATCGAAGCGTAATACCATGATAACAACCGGGATCGATGGCTTTTCGTACATTCCGAGGCACGTTGTTGAGACCCACAAGGACATTCATCCACACCGGTGACAAATATTTGTACAAATATAAATATCTACCCTGAGCGGGACTCGAACCCCCGATCGCTGGAGCGACTACTCGCACTATTACACCGGAAAGGCTGTTGAATCCAAGTTTCATTATTATGTAAACAATACATCTAATATCCGGGCTAACATTTTTTTTTTTAATTATTCTTTATAGCCTTAATAGAAAGACCATATACTTAAGTACTTTTTATTAGAGATGATGATACATACGCATATTTAATAGGATCGGAGTAATATACCGCTGTTTCATGACGTTTCGTTCTGAGAAGATGAGTTACTCCGGTTTCAATGTTAGTTTGTTTAGCAGAAGACGCTTTTACGTAATTATTTTAAATAGGACATGTTGTGTGCGTGACTTCGTCCATTTAATTTTCTAGGAATAAAATATTGTGTAATACTTATGCCCCGCGGTTTTTGCCGCGTAAGTCTGTCATAAATAGTTGTGTTTAACTGTCTACATATACGTTTTACTTTTAAGTTAATCGCAAAAGAGTTTAGGAGTTTTATTAACAAACGTTTCCCATTCAATTAACCTTCCTCGTATTTTTTTTTTTAAATATAATAACTATGATTTAATAAAATTCGTTTTATCGTAGTCATGTGACGTAAGCACAGGCAAACAAGCAAAAATTGTCTTTATGAATACTGATAGCATTCATTTCTTTAATCTTTTTAAATAAAAATAATTTGTTGACCTGTTGTTTTTATTACTGTCTTACAATACCGATTTTGTGATAAAATATTTTAATAAAAAAACTATTTATGTCGTTAGTAGTGACATCTCTTGGTCAATTGTCATAATCATGCACAGATTCTATTCAAATTTATTTATTGTCAAATGTCAATGTCAGTATAAAATTTCATTGTTGCTATCGATTGTTCGAGAAGTTTCACGCTTGGCTTGAACCAAATAAAAAATATACAAGAAATATAATATATAAGCATTAATGTACCTACACGATTCTAATAAGAACTAAGGAAAAAAGGCAGACCATCCATAATTCTATAGTAACTTCATCACGTCGCCTATAGAATACCAGCGAGTGGTTGAATGTTTGTGAATTTTCTATAGGTGATTTAATATACATTATTTTTTTATACAACATGAATCCACAGAATTGCGTATGTCTTCTTCACGGCTCTAGCCCTCTATCAATCATTCCGGTGCGATGCCTGTCACGACGGTGATGTTATTCTATTCACGTGCGATTTAATTCACCTTACATGCATTGCTTGAATTCTTATTTATAATAATTTTCTTAACAAATTTTCCATACAACTCTATCTGGACTTCTATTTTATTTTTTATGTCATCAAATGGATTAGGTACTTTTCATGAACATTACTTATTGATATTCATTCATTCATTTGGTTTTACTTATTAATAATAAATGTTATCTAGATAAAGTTTTTAATGTCGCATTAAAATTTCAGGTTTATTAAAATACGCGATACGCGTCAAGTCCTTCATAGCGATTAACCTACATTGCGCAAGAGTTTGCTCGATATTGTGCCGAATCGAATTAGATTCGTTTTAGTGGCCCACTCGGCTGCGCCCTTGTCAATTGATATCGAATGCATTACGAAATATGCCACTCTTAACGATGATCAATTATTATATTTCTATTGTGATTCGAAATCGAAACAATACGACGATTAACGTAACAATAAGAATCATTATCGATTGATGATGATTCGATCGTATTTTTTTTTAAAGATTAAGGAGAATTTGACGTACAACTTTACTAATTCATTTTTTAACATAGGTACATTGTCACTATATAACACTATTGGTTTAGATAATTATGAGATTAAAACGTAGAACGCGATACTTAGGTTTTTATATTTATACTAGCTGACCCGGCAAACGTTGTTTTGTCATATTAATTACTTAGTCAAATAAACACTAACTTATTGTGAGGAATGGAGCGCTGTGAACGATGACGGTCATAAAAAATAACATAAGACCAAATATTCATTTTTTGAATTCATTGTACTTTTATTATCTTAACTAATAAATTTTAAATTACATTATCATAAATTATGACAATAATAAAAATTTCAGTCTCTTAAGTCGTCCAAAAAATAACAAAAAACTTTTTGGGGTCGACAACCCTTATCATTTAGGGGTATAAATAAAACAAAATTTTAAGAAAAAAAAAAACCGACTTCAAAGTTCAAAGCAAATAAAAAACGGTAAAACAAAAATGCACTAAAAAGTAAAAAAATAATTACGTATTCTTTTGTCTGTAATCAAATTATTATGATAATATAATGTACAATTATTGTTGGTTTTGGAGTCGGTGTCAGCCCAGGAAATATGATGATAATATACCAGTTTTTGTTATATATATAAATATATATATTTGTTTTGAGGTCGTTTATTTATTTATTTAATTTTTTTTCTTGATCTGTGAATGAGTGAATCTGTAGTGCGATAACTAATCTTATTTATACTAAGCTGGGCGGTGACAGTCACTATTGTTATTGCTACGTATATTATCGTATTTCCTGGGCTGACACCATTAGTACATATTACTTCAATGGCTGACACCGACTCCAAAACCAACAATAATTGTACATTATATTATCATAATAATTTGATTACAGACAAAAGAATACGTAATTATTTTTTTACTTTTTAGTGCATTTTTGTTTTACCGTTTTTTATTTGCTTTGAACTTTGAAGTCGGTTTTTTTTTTTCTTAAAATTTTGTTTTATTTCTTGATTTTTAGTGAATCTGTAGTTCGATAACTGATTTATTTATATAAAGCTGGGCGGTTACAGTCCACAAGCTACAGGTATTTTACCACCCTCGAAAAAGCCGCAATCGACCTAAGGAATTTTTTTTTTGCAAAAAATCCACACCAACTCGAAATACTACGATGATCTTACAAATCACCTATAGAGTTTCTTTTTTTTGTCAATTTAGCATCGATATAATTTTTTTTTATTGAAAACAAAGGTTATTATTTTTCATTCATGACATATTTTTAAATACGTATTTAATGATCTTTAAATCCCTTAATCAATATCCGCTCAACCGTTCATGTCAACTATAGTTGAGGTCGATTTGTATTATTTATCTCGCTTCTAAGTAAAATTTTCTACCTGATTGATTATATTCAATTATCCAAACCGAAAAGTCAAAACAAAAAAAAGGTTGGTTAAAAAAAAACAATTGACAGTTGACCGCTTGCGTATTGTGTCGAGCCGTCGCAGATGCATAAGATGCGCCATGCCATTTTTTACTAGCGTCTATTTACCCGAACAAGATCTGTTCACCATGTGCGTGTTGCAAACTAACCAATGTCGATACTTTTGAATACATATTCAAATAAAGTACTGTAACAAATTTAATTATTTATTCTTTCCAAATAGAAATGAATGAATAGATAAAATGAATGGGCTCTGTGAGTGTTTGGTTTATTACCCCTATTGTTTACGTTCAAGTGGAAAGACGTCAGATTATTTGAAATCTATTACAGATGGGATATACATACATACATACATACATATAAATCACGCCTCTTTCCCGTAGGGGTAGGCAGAGACCACTTCTTTCCACTTGCTACGATCCTTACATACTTGTTTCGCTTCGTCCACTTTCATTATTCCCTTCATACATGCTCTTCGGTTTAGGGTACTCTTGACCTGGCCTTTTTTCAAGACGTCTCTAATTTGATCTTGAAACGTCCGCCTAGGTCTACCCCTTCCAGCACTTTCATTCACACTCACCTTATATACTTTTTTCGTCAACCGTTCTTCATTCATTCTCTCGACATGGCCAAACCATCTTAGCATACCTTTCTCAATTTTTGTCACTACCTCTTCTTTCAGACCACAACGTTTCCTTATCTCACTATTTCTTATCCTTTCACTCAATTTAACTCCTATCATACTTCTTAACGCTCTCATCTCAACTGCATTTATTCTGCTTTCATGTTTCTTCTGCCATACCCAACTTTCACTTCCGTACATGAGTGTCGGCACCAACACCCCCTCATGAACAGCCAAACGAGCCTTGTTAGACAACTTTCGACTCCTCATAAAGGAATGCAAAGCACCATTCACCATGTTTCCTGCATTCACTCTTCTTTCAATATCACTCTCACACTTACCATCTCTTGTAAACTTTGAACCCAGATACACAAACTCATTCACCTGTTCAATTTGTTCATCTCCAATCATGATATTGCCGTCTGTCACTGCCTCCTCTCTTTCAAACACCATCACTTTCGTCTTCTTTACATTCATCTTCATTCCCTTTCTAACAAAAGCTTCACTCATAGCAGTTACCATCTCCTGCAACTCCTCGGCCGAAGACGCAAGTAATACTTGGTCATCAGCATAGAGAAAACATTTGACGAGTAACTCATTCATTCTCAACCCCCTTTCATTCGCTTTTAAATCTGTCAAGCAATTGTCCATGAACAGATTAAACAGCCACGGTGACGCTACACATCCCTGTCTAACACCTTTTTCGATATTGAACCATTCAGTGTATGTCCCGTTTATCCTTACACAAGCACTAGAATCCCTATAAAGAGATTGTAATGCTTGTATGAGGACACTGCTCACACCGTACACGGACAATGCTGACCACAATTCATTCCTCACCACTCTATCATAGGCCTTTTCTAGATCCACGAATGCGCAATAGACCCTCTTGTTTTTAGCCAAACACTTTTCGGCTATGCACCGCAAAGAAAAGACCTGATCCGTACATCCCATTCCCTTTCTAAATCCCGCTTGTGCATCCCATATTTTTTCCTCTGTTTCATTCACAACCCTTTGAATCAACACTTTCGCATACAATTTACCGACGACGCTGAGTAGGCTTATACCGCGGTAATTTATGCAGTCCTGCCGTGACCCTTTTCCCTTATATAACGGCACAATTACGGCTTTGCACCAGTCCCCCGGTACTTGGCCATTTCGCCAGCACAAATTGAAAAGGCAGTACAGCTGTCTAGCCACTATGCTTTGTCCAGCCCTCAGCATCTCGACGGTAATCCTGTCATACCCTGCGGCCTTACCCAATCTCATACTTTTCAACGCTTTCACTATTTCATCCATGCTTATCTCACTTATATTGGGATATATTGTTTATATTCTGCCTATCGAATTGCATTATGGAAACGTAACGACACAACGGCATAAGTCATAACGTGCCTTCCTTTTTGCCTTTCATTAGGTATTACTTATTATATATTATGTTATAAACATTTAAGTTAAATTATTAATTAATTTAAGTTGTTTATTTTTTTCATTTCAATGCCACCCAAGATTCTAACTGTCATTACTTTCCTGAGATTACATCATAAAAGATTCCGCTGCTAATAAACTAATACTTAGGTACACTATTGTTGCACACACAATGTCACATTTAAGATTTTAGTCTATGACAAATGACGCAAAATGGTGTCCGTTAAATATTTTAACAAATTAAAAATTTAAAAACAATTAGTAACAGTTAGTAAACAGTTAGTCTACTTAATCACCGATGAAAAGTTATTCCTTTACACTTTGCTGTATAACTATTTTCGAGATATGATCTTTTAAATACAGGACGCGCTTGAAATCTTAAAGTTCAGCGCAACATAACTCTACACCTGAGTCGTAATCTGAGAAACAAAATATAATATTGTATAGTTTAACTAGTAGTAAACATAAAAAACATAAAATGTGATAGTCTTCCGAAACAAATTAAGTCACAAGGAACGATTGTATGCAACGCGACCCGCGCAGCGACGCGCGGTATCAGGAAAAAATTACGCATTATTTAAGGATTACTCAAAAACTACTAGGCACATCTCGCTCAAATTTAAATGGGACCACATGACGAGCACTAGCTTTTGAATATAAAAAGAATCATTAAAATCGGTACACCCAGTAGAAAGTTATGAGGTAACAAACACAAAAAAAAAAAAAAATACAGACGAATTGAGAACCTCCTCCTTTTTTTGAAGTCGGTTAAAAATAGTTTACGTCCTATTCTCAGACCTACTGAGTATACACAGAAAATTTCATAAGGATCGGTCAAGCCGTTTCGGAGGAGTTTTTTTACAAACACTGTGACACGAGAATTTTATATATTAGATTTTTATTTATTGATTTACCATACCATGTTTGTCATTGATCATTCTGTTTCCGATATTTCGGCACTGTTAGAACCGCCATGGTCATATATCCCGATTTATGTCTTACAATTAGAAGTCTGTCAAACTATATATGTAACTTATGTTCGTCTTACTAGTTAAATAGTTCAGTTTTGTTTGACTATAATTGTATTTAAATATCGAATAAAAGTAGTCGAACAATTGACCTGACCCAGTTGGCCGTGTCACGTTGATAGTTCGTTCGTCTGTTTGATCAAATGTTAATTTGTTTTTATTAGCCGTGATTGGCCGGTGGATCAACATCTTGGCCATTTTGTACACAGATACAATTGCCATTGAACTGTACGTTCTTTATTCTTAAATGCCTTTGTTCATTTAATTATGTGTAGGTATTTATTTGAATGCATGCATGTTTTTGTGATGTCGTTCTTATGTTTGTTTTTTTCTGTTTCAGGTAAACTTCTGTTAAAATTTAACCAAGTATAACTTCCGTGGTTTGTATGATAAATAAAAACTATTTAAAATTTATATTATTATCTTCCTTATAAAAAAAAACCTTTTTTTCAAATGTATAAAACTAGTTGGACCGTAAACTCGCTTTGATATTTTGGTCTACTCCTCGTCCCCGAGTTGTAATGTTGTTTCATAGCCTATAATCTTATATATCTTAATAAACATAATTTACATAACGCAACACTTATAATCATTGAGGTGTAATTTTTATATAATTATACATGTTCGGTACATACAAAATGAAATTGTTATTCTGAATAAGAACTAATAAAAGTTGTTATTTACTTAATTTAACTTTAAATTACGTTAAATCAACAACAATACTTGTCGAAAACCGTACATTATTTAGTTATATTTTTACTCGAATGGAATTATTTCTCAAAGTACGTGTAATATACGTCGTAATAAGAGTCAGTAACGTCGCAGATTATAACACGCTGATCGGTCAGTCAGTTGCCCGTTGATCAACCGTAAAGCCAATTAACGCGTTACGTGTAATAGATGACTGACAATTAAACAAGTGCGACATGCTCCTGTTTCAAACAGACTATCGTTTCTGAGATGTGCTCACGCAGTACCCATAATATCCACTAATATTATTACTATTTATTTTACTATTATTTGACTATGACTATATATTACTATTATTTGACTAGCTGCTGCCACGCGACATCGTCTGCGTGAATGCTATTAAATTACACGTTGTTACAGAATGTGTTGAAGAAATAAAGGTTCACTGCTCGTTCCCCGTAGGTGATAGCGTGATAATGTGTAGCCTATATGTTGACCCGACTTCTTAATAATATTCGTGCCAAATTTGAAATAAATCCATACAGTAAGTACTTTTTGAGTTTATCCCGGACATACATACAGACAAACAGACAAAAATTCTAAAAACTATATTTTTGGCTTCGGTATCGATTGTAGATCACACCCCAAGTATTCTTTAAAAAAAATATATTCAATGTACAGTTTTGACTTTCCTACCATTTTATTATATTATGTATATAGATATTTGTGCCTCGTCTGGAACTGTAATTGTTCATCGGCAGTAAAGATCACTGAACATTATTGCCACTCCACCTGTTCGTTTACTGGCTATCTCCATAAAAACGCTCCGTAATATATGTTTTATTAGCCGTTGTACAAAACATAATATATTATGTATAATTTTTTTGAATTAGTCCGTCACGACTTAGGAACCTCAAACATGTTTAATTTAGTATATGAAAGTGTTATTTCTATAATTATTAAAAAACAAAATTAACAACATTACCTTTGAAGATAAGCTTAGACGCCTAAAATAAGTGTCTTTGTATCACTCCTCTCTTTGTATTTTTTTTTGTCTTTTAATTAAGGACTTAATTGAAAATAAAATTATTTTGTCGATCTTTTTGATACCTATTAAAATTCTAATGAAATGCTAAACATATAACATCGGTGTTAACATCACGATAATCATGTGACAACACGTGATCGATGTTTATTCATCATCTGCCGCTACGATTCTCGGAAAAATCGTAATATTACTCTTTATGATTTCTTTTTTGTAATAATAATAATTAATGAATATTCCGAAGAAATACTTTCACTGCAATTATTAATATGAAATGAGACGATCAGTTAGACATTGACATTGGTGCGATCGCACTTGCCATTAATGGCTACGGTTTTGTAGTACGAGAATGATTTCGTAGCGTGAGTGCGCAATATTTTAATAATAATCTTCCCCAAGTAACCTATTATAGTGATGCGACTCGAGTCCAATTTTGCCACTCGAGTCATTCGAGTCATTTTGCAATTTTACTCGAGTACCACTCGAGTGGTCGAGTCACTCGAGTGATTTTGGAGTCACTCGAGTACTGAAATCACTCGAGTAATCTGTCACAATGCTGGGTAAAAACGTGCATGAAATGAAGCGTAATAAAATAAAACTAAAAGTGTAATTAATTAAAGATGCAAACAATTAAGTAATTCACCGGTGGGAGGGATGCGCTGTGCCGCGCTCCCGGCTGCATGGGTACCACCATCTTGCTTATTTCTTCCGTGAAACAGCTTTGCTGTGTTTCGGAAAGAAGGGCAAGACAGGCAGTGTAATTACTGGCACCGAGACTTAACATCATATGTCTCAGGATAGGCAACACATAAATGAGTTGGCTGGGCTAGTTCCAGGTAAACTAGTTTATGTTCATGGGCGACGTCGACCACTTACCATCAGGTGGAACGTCTGCCAGTTTGCCTATCCAACTAACATATATAAAAAAAAAAAAAAAAAAATATTTTAAGTATCGCTAAAATTTTCGGACGACAAAAAAAAAAAAGGTCATCCGGCCTTCAGTACCGACGTTTACGCCCTAGACCTATCCGAATACCTATAAAAAAAAAGGTCATCCGCCGTCCTGTATCGACATAAGCCTCAGTACCCTATCCGAATACTAAAAACAAAAGATCATTCGCCGAACCATAATTATCGAATCACCATTATCAATACTTATCGGATTCAAAAACAACTATCGATAATTATTGGATCGCACAAAATTATTAATAATTATCAAATCAAAATTATCGAATAACACTTATCGATAACTATCGAATGAAAAATTATCGAGTACTTACGAATTATCAATCATTATCGCACACCCCTACTAACGGCTTGTCACACTCGTACATGTTTAAACTTGTTTGTCTCGACGAGTGATAACTCGAGTCCAAGTGAACTCGATTCAATATTTTTTTCACTCGAGTATGATTTTTTCCGTACTCAATTCGAGTCACTCGAGTAAAAGTGACTCGAGTCGCATCACTAACCTATTACAACAAAGATTTGATCCTATGTTAATTTCAAATTTTAAATTGTTCTCCGAAATAGTCAAAACTTTTACATATCTAAGTCTTATACACTATAGCACTGAAACCTGTTAACTATTCATTAATTTTGTATCGGTACTAACAATAACAATGCATACTGAACATTATACTAAACTAAAATATAATTTCTTAATCTTACCTACGTATTTCTTAATAAATAAACAACATAAGTTCTTGTGTTATAATCTATAAGGACTACAATCCATTAGTCGTCCTATATACATACATACGCGCCGGCGCCGACCCGCCTGCCCACACGCCTTGATTTATTCACGAGCTAGAAACCAGGAGCTGCAGCTATTAACTATTGTTGCTTTAATGTATATTTAAATTTACCTTTTCAGTTTTTCCATAATGTTGTGGCGAGTGAAAATTACAAAATGATTGAGGTTAACTGCTGTCAATGCTTAACCTTGTAAATCGTAATGATTTTCTCATTAAAAAAAAAAAAAAAAAAAAAGTAGGTTCGATTGAAATATAATGCATCGTCTGAATCAGTGAATCTAGACAGTTACATATACATATAAAGATCGGTGTAAACTTGTATATTTCTTTTTGTATTTTATATAAGTAGATAAGAATTGTACTAATTGATTAACAGATAGTTAAATTTAATATGGTAATAATAGGTATAATGTAATCAATGATAGAGTGTTACAAAGATCAGTTAAAGTATATTTATCGTTAAAGGTAAAACTAAAAGTCCGAATTTAGAGGTACATAAAAAATGTTTATTTATTATTAGCTGATAGCGCTAAAATTTGTAGCCTTTTTCTTTTCCTAAATAAATATAAATTCTATAATTAGACAATCCCAATCCCTTATTATAGAATTATAGTAGATAGACACCATCTTAAGAGTTTTCCTAAAATACTTTTTTTTTTGTAATATTATTTGTGCATTCAAAGGTCAACAGTTGATGATCTAGTTCGTAACATTTATAGTAGCATTTATTTTAGTCTGGATGTCTAGAATAGAAATAGTATCTGGGGTGATACGGATAATTATGTTGGCGTGTGTAATCACAGCGCTGTTATTGTGAGTGGGCAGTTTCAGTCTCAACAATAAAATCAGCAATGCCATTACCAAACGTCTTAAGTAATGTCAAAATTGTGTCAATAATTTGTAAGATGGTTATATCGTGGTTTTTAGAATTTATTTCCCTACTCCCATGTCTACCATTGGTTAATAGAAACTGAAAGGGATCTTTAGTTTTCCGCAGTAAAAAAACTCAAAGAAGCAAATGTAATAAGTTATTATGTTCATTGTCTGCGATGTTGATTTGTGTCATTATTGCAATTATAGTTGAATGCTTTGAGTAGCTTCTGTGAGAAAAACGTTTACACAACACACAAGGGTGATTATTTCCTTATATGAATATCATCTCGTTCATATTATACTTTATATCGTATTATGTTGGAATGTTGTACCTATGTATGGAATTGTCACAAAATAAATTTAAAGATTTTATTTAAAAAAAATAATAGATAAAGCGTATATTCGGTACAGGATTACTTAGTCGATAAAGATGTGTGGATTTAGTAGTGCTGTATATCATCCAAGATATTACTAATTTTGTACTAAAACACAGTTTATATATTATTTTCAAAAGAGTACCTGCGGAGTTTCTTGCCGATTCTTCTCTGCAGAATCTACATTACGTATCGGTGGTAACTTTACTTTGACAAAATAATAATCACTTTAAAGTTTTAATTTGTAAAATGACGATTCGAAGGTGCTCGTGGGGGCTATTTGAATAAAGTTGTTTTTGATTTTGATATATATTACGTAAGTAATTACGATGGATCCTGTATTGCTTAAGTAGTTTATCAATATTATTTAAAACAAAAAGTTGACTTTTAAAACAAAACAAACACAATGTCAAGAAAAAATCAATAAGCTAACAAAAACTGCGATATCCGACAAAAAATGTAGGTATCGTAGAGTAAAAAATGTATGCGTAGGTATTTTAAGCAATTTTTTGTCTATTAAATCGTAAATTAAAAAAAAAAAAAACAATTACGATAAAGTTTACAGTTATATATTTACATTAGCGGAGATTGCCTTTTTAATTTTTAATGGAATTTTTAGTAAGACGCCCGTCCAGTGATAACTTATGACATTTAATTAAAAGAATAACTACTTATAAAATAGTCTCTCAACATTTTTAGGTTTATTAATTGCATTTTTGTGGTAATATATTTATAATGTCATTGAGAACCTTACGGATCATTTTTAACTTCATTAGTATGAACCATTCGGAACCAGATTAAACCGGTTTCACTTCATTAAAAAGATAAAAAAAAAACCAAATGGGAAGTATTTTTCTCTCAAGATGACTATCTTAAACATTTTACCATCCTCATATATGGCGTCCATTACCGCGATGCCGGTCACAAGCGATGAAAACTGACTTTTTCTTTTTTGTTGAAATTCGTGATCGTGAACTTGTTAGGTCGGTGTAATTGTGCTTGTGAGTTTGTACCCTACACTGCATTTTATATACATACAATGATATTTTGATAAGTTTTAAAAAATAAAGATGATTTTATTAGTAAGAAGATAGAAATACTTTATAAACGAAGTGTTTTATTTTGCATATTAAAATTTGAATATGGCGAAGTGGTCACAGCAACTGTTTTGCTAACTGTCACGGGTTAGATCCCCGCTAATTAATAGCCAAACAGATTTTTTTTTGTTGTCATGGCGATATTATTGTATGTGTTTCCGGATCCCTGACGCAGCATTTTATTATTTGTGAGGCGTTTACTTATTAATTTTTATAAAATTATATTTCCTACTTATTAAGTGTAACATTAAGTGTTGTAAATGCATTTTTGATGAAGATGAATGTTAAGTTTACTGTAATAAAATTGACTAATATTATATAAATATATACTCATAAAATAGTGTGTGATTATACGACCTAGTAAACATTACATTTCGTTTTCAAAATCAACTTTCGCCCGGCTCCATCTGCGCTCGCGCAGCCTAAACGTAAACACGACTTCACGAAACGAAATCGGCTGTCAATTGACGGGTGACGTCACAGCTTTCGCGCCGACCGGAAATTCGCCATAAACAACCAATGAAGAAAGGTGAATGTCAAGGCTCCGTCGTGTTTTGATGTGAAATTGTCAGATGAAATTACGAGATTAAGGGCCTGTTTCACCGGTTGCGGATAAAGTTTCGAATAGTTACCCGACGTATAACGGTTATCATCGGATAAGAATTTTTTTCTGTTTCACCATCAAACTGCCCGCAAAATTAATTGGCAGTTAACTTTATTTGACGCATAAATTTGACGGTGCGGCAACAGCGCTTTTTTACGTTTTGAAATTCGACAAAGAGTATTGTGATACGAAAATAATTTTGAAAACTTAAAAATAATATTAATTTTGTATTAAATACTGTATAAATTAACTTGCGTAGTATTGTTAAGTGAAAATTTACTATAAAAGTAAGAAAATTTGATTCTATAATTAATAATTATGTTTGGCTTTAGAAATGTAAGAGAGTAATAAACGAACACCTATTTGACATTTACGTTTGACGATTTAAGATTGAAAAAAATATTTAAAGTTTTGTTATTAGTTGCTCTGTAGTCTATTTTTATCAAAGTACATATTTAAAATGAAAAGTGTCGAAACAAAAAAAAAAGCTTTAGTCCGAGCTGTGCTATATAACATGTGGTGGTCTAAGCAAATTATAGAAATATAAATAAGAAATGGGGGATATATTAGGAATCTTCATTATTATAGACCGTATACAACTTTGAAAGATGCATCAATCAATAATTATTTTTTTAGATAAGTTAAAAGAAAAAGAGCCAAAAGAAAAGACTGAAAATGAAAAAAATCTAAAAAGAAATATTTAATTTGAAGAATTAGAACAAAAATTAATTAACAGACTTTTTTGAAAAATTGTTTGAGCTCAAGAATGATATATTAAAACTAGAAAAACATAATATTCTTCCTAAAATGAAATTTAAAAAAAAACAATAAGAAAACTGAAGATTTTATATATAAGATATAAGACAAATTATTTTTTTAATAATAAATTAACCATATTATTTGAAGATGATTGACAAATTATTTTAATAAGATTGTATGCTATTAGTCTTTATTATGTAAATGTAAATAAAACAATAAAACCACAAAGATTATAATTTTATTTAACAAATAATTGACACGAGTCCTAATATTTATTATAAGCAAAGTATTGCAAATGGCTAGTCCCACTACTCTTTGTTTTATATAATATTATGTAAATTTTAATTATATATTGTGTAAATTTATATTTGGATTCTAGTCCATATAACAAAACTATAAAGTTAATTGTAAGGTATAGATTTTTTTTTCTTGTCATTTAATTTGTTTTTTAATTATATTATTGTGTAAATTTATATTTTGATTCTAGTCCATATAACAAAATTATAAAGTTAATTGTATAATGTATGTGTATAAATTGTTTTTCAATTATTTGAAAATTGGTTTTTTCTACTATTATTAAATTTATATATTAAAAAGACAACAAAAGTTTTTAATTTCTTATTATAAGTGATAAAAAATAATTTATTACAGAATTTCTAATGATAGGTACAATCACTAAATATTTATTAGTCACTAAAGTGCTGTTAATGTTAGAAACTTCATCAGTATTTTCTGGCATGTAATCAAATATATCTTCCCCCATGTCTGTGGCTATATTATAAATTTGTGTTTTTATAACCCCTATCTCCAATAACATATCTATATCCAAATTCTCTATCAATAAGCCTTTGTTTAATTTATTTATTAGAATAACCAACAGAAATGAAAATAGTAACACAAAAAAAAAATTACATAAGAAAATAATAAGAGTATAATAGAATTTCTTTTTAGAGGTAATCACAACATGCATTAATTGATTAATATTTAAAAAATGATAAGAAAATAAAACTATGTACTGAATTACAATAATGGATAAATTAATACAGATTGTTAAAAAGAAATAAAATTATTTGATAATGATATTTTTAAACAGTTTTACAATTATATATCAATGATATTAAAAATGATAACAATTAATCAATCAGTTATTATTAAAGAAATAAACTTACTTAAACCTAAAGTTTGGTAAGCTATTGCAAAAAATATTGAGGACAGATCGTTATAAGTGCATGCCAGTCTAGCTAATGGAGAATATTTCCCCAAGTTCGATCTGTAGAAGGAAACATTTAATAAAGCCTGCGGTTACTTAGGTAGTCTTGATGGCACATTAAAATTAAATAATTTAATTATTAGTGAACAACTGATGCTGTTATTATTTTGAATAGGAATCTCATGTTTGATATACTTCTACTGTTTTATTTTTGAGATTCTTCTTGGTTAATATGATAGTTGTTGAAAATAGTTTGAACATGGCATGACTCAGGCCACCTAGCCACTAACTACATTCATAATTTTGGTCTATTGTCACGCTTTGCTTTGTCCATCGTTATCACAGCATATAATTAAAAACGTTCCAGTAGAAAAATATCACAGTTGTTAGTAAACATTGTATTGATGAAATGACAAAGTTACTAAAAGTCAATTAGTCAATATAAAGAAGTATGTTAGGCAAAAAGCACATTGTAGAAATTGAAAACAATAATTACATATGCGCACATATTTTATTCTTTACAAACTAATCACTATAAAGTTTTTAGGTCACTTTCACTTAATCGAAAAATATAAGACACAGTTCCTTCATGGACGTGTAACATGTTGAAATTATTCATCAAACTAGTCTTCCAAAACTTAAAAATCCATAATTCAACAAAATTAATTTATGATATAAACTGCAAAACGTATAAAATATTTTAAGACTTCGATCATGACGTTTGAAATAATGTTTTTTAACTGTCAAATAGTCTTTAACAGTCACTGGATACGGCCGATAAATTACCGGCCGTTATTTCTGTCGAATACATCTATTCGCAACCGGTGAAACCGAAAGTTGTAGGTCATCTGTTGAATAGGACCGTAATAAGCAATTCGTGACTTTATTCGCAACCGGTGAAACAGGCCCTAAATACTATGAGCTCTTGTGTAAGACTAACGATAACATTACGATAGAACAGCTACCGCGCTTTAATGTCACTATATTCGATATTAAAATGTTTCTAATGCACACTTTGATAATTTTACATGTTGTATATGTCAATGTTGTTATTAAAAACGAATAAATTTATATTTTATGACATCAGTTAATGTGTATATGCATTAGTTGCGCGAGCGCATCGCGGCTTGACCACTTTCACTGGCATTGAAATAGTAAACTTGGACGAGAGTGGGTGAATTTAAAACGTATGATTATGATGATTCTGTGCTAGTTGCGAAAAAAAAATTTAGGATATAAAGTTGTTTTTTGTACTATATATTTTCGAAGCTCGTTTTAAATTTTTTAGAATGAATTACACAATAAATTGTATAATAACGTGCATATTAAGAGTTTCATTCAAACACAAAGGTCGTTTAAGATGGCGTTCTTTTTAAACGTAATTAATAATATAAAATCGCATACAACGTCGCTTAGTCAACATTTATGTGCAGCGATTAATTGTTCATGCCCCCACTCACTGTTTACATACCGCGTCTATTGTTTCGATTTGTTTTACTTTAGCTCGGGCCGCGATATTGTTGTCGGGACTTTTTCTCGTAACAAAAAATAAAGTTCCCGGTAACGTTCCTTAGGAACTCGAATTGTTTACACACGTGCGTTTCTAGACTTTCTACTACCTCATATTTTATAAGTACGGAATATCCGTTTATTTATTTATTTTTATACATTTAATTGTAATTGTGTGAATACTAAACGACATTTTTATTACATCGAAGTATTAGTTTGCTTTAATTAATATTTGTTAATCAAAATGCAGTACTTTACATTAGCGTTACCGGTTAACTTAGTTATTTGAGCAATTTCGTTTATTGTTGACCAATAGTAGAATTATAAGTATGTTATTTAAAATAAATGAAAACAATGTGTAATTAATAGCCTTATAAAATGACTTTTTTCATGGATTCCTGCCCTCGGCGCAACGTCGTCGTTTATTTAACACATAAAATCATTTAATAAATATTATCGCTATTATAAATCTGTCGCTCTTTGCAATAATAGAAACTTAAGTGATATATTGTATTCATAAATTGAGCTACTTCTAAGAGATTGTCTAAGATGAAAAGACTGCACCATGGATAACCACGACTCGAGGTGTTTGTGAGAAATGATACTTTATGTCACAGCTTCCTAAACTTTTCTGATTGTTGTAATAGCTCCTTGAGAATTTATTTTAGTTTTTTTAAGACTTGCTTCACTGGTTGCTGATAATGTTTATCTCGCTCATAATTTACTGATAGACAATATTAGGTACTGTTGATGAAAAAAAAGTATCATAAATGTTTATCTGTTGAATACCATTATACGTCAGATAGCTTTATCAGCAACCAGTGAAACAGGCTCTTACTGTTTTTGACATTTAATGCAACTAATACCTGCATAGTTAGTTATTTTGGAAATGTTTTTATTGCTTGTAATTTTTGCAAGGTTACATTTTTTTTGAATGAATATTATATATTAATAACCATATGTCTTCAAAGAGCGGTTTTTTTTCCTGGGACGGTATGTTAGTTGCTTGGGAACCTGTGTCTTTTGTGTAGATTAAATATTTACACGATTAAGACTCGGCTGACCTGAGTGTTCGTTTATTAGTATTGCTTGTTAGCTCGGATTCAATCTTATGCTACGGAATGTGATTATATCACTTTTTCATTTAAGTATTTTAATAAGTTAGAAATAAAAATATTCGCATAAATATTAATAAACTGAATGAACTATGAAGTATTCTTCATAGTTCATTCAGTTGATGATGTTGAGATGTTGAGATTTTTTTTTTGTAATTTTCTTGTATAACTATTCTTATCGGAAAGATAAAATTATACTATCATTGTTTATTAATAAATAATATATCTTAGTTTAACACCTGACCACTTATTTTCTTACAATTATTATTTTATTATATTTAATATTTTTTTATAGTAAATGAAATGAATGTAAACAATAATAGCGGTAAATAAATTTAAATGATTTAGAATAACACCAACGTGGCGACTTTAAATACTATTAAATATAGCTGTGTTATATAACATGGAAAGTGTTTCATGCCGGGTGTCACAATTTACCTGTTAAGCTATTCGACCTAACTGGGTTGTCGGTTCAAGTGCCATATCACAAAGTTTATTTCACAGTTTTATTAGTTGTTTTGACCCCTAGCTCTGCTTACTATCGAATGTTTGTGTAACATACTTTGAAATGTCAAGCGTTTTGTCACTGCATTTGAATTTGGCGGAAAAGTTTTGCGTAGGTGATATTGAAACGGTGTCGGTGTTTAAAGTGGTTTTTGCTTGTTTACTTATTGGTTATATGTTTCGTGTTACTCCATCGAATATAGGTTTTCCTTGGATTCACTAGCTTTCAATAGCTGAAATAAGTTGATTTTTATGCTTAGTTTCTCGTTCCTAAAATTCTTCATCAGTAAATAAGTTAGTGAGGTGACCGGCAAAAATAATAGTCCCCTTTCTTGTCGAGGTGTCGTAAAAGCCGACTAAGGCCATAATGGTGCGAATAACTGTACACCAAGCAGAATGGTGATGGGCAGCATTGTGGGGGAGGCACACATTCAGCAGTGAATAACCAACGGCTGATGCGATAATAAGCTATTTTACTCAAAATAAATATTTGAATTGTACGAATAAATATAAACATTGCCGCATTCAGTTTTTATTTAATATTGAAGATTTTGAATTTTGATATTGCAATCATGAAAACAGCTTAACGGCGGTGCACTCAACCGTAAATATCGAGGGGTGCAAGTTTAAAACCCACTACGTTTCAGTTGATTGGTTTTAAAATTTCAATTATTTAATGGTAATTTTCTAAATGTGAATTTAATTTAAATAATATTTACATATTAAGTATGAGTTTATGAAACTAGCAGCCACGCTTTATGTCTCTGTTTCTAAGCAACAACCCTTTGTATTTTCTTTTTCATAGTTAGATGATATAACATTACTAGTCTTCGTAAAGTTACAGCTTAATCTGTTTCTTAGAAACAGAGATATAAGTAAGAGATATAGTGTGGCTGCTAGTTTCAGCGTCATGTAAGTTTTTAAATTTTCATGGTCAATATAATTTATATGTAAAACGGGATATTTACAATGTTTCTAACGAGAACAGTTTAAATTAAATATCGGGAACTTAAAATACCCAACAAGAAACATATTAAATAGTTGCGTTATCCGTGTCTGTCGTTCTGTTGTCCGCGTCATTTAAAAGGACAATTCTTTCTAAACCACGCAACGGATTTTAATACGCCCATAATTTTGGAAGGGCTTTTATGTAAATCACGTTTATTTTGTTTCGGTATAATATAGAAAATTTAACGATAATTTAGTCTAAAGTAGATTTTCGAACGTGGCCGATGCTGGTTGACCCATTTGAGATGCATAAAAATAATTTACTAAATATGTAATTGATTACTGTGGTTGACTCCAGAGTAACCATTTTTTAAATTTATTTACTAAAAACATGAACTGATTCACGGAGCTAGATATTTTCTCCGGGTTATTATTAAGTTATTAACTATTAATATTAACTTACGGATATCTATATATTATCTAATTTTAAATGCATTATATTTTAAAAGATATCGCAATTTCAAAATTACGTCATAGTTAAAATTATTTATTGAAAAATCCTTTGCATCGAAACGGTCGTACGACACACCTACGTCCTACGTCGTCACGTACCTTAAACGTAATTTGCACCCGCGCGAACTTGGGAACATTACTAATTAAATAATAAAATTGATAGTGTATTTGACCCAGTTTTGAACTTTGTTGATAATGTTTCGGTCCGGTCCTAGTCTATTGCGTTTTAAACGATTTGTTTGTGTAATTATATTGGATTATCTAGTGGCCTAACGATAAGTACAATTCATTCGAGGACCCGATAGCTATGACAATATTAATGTTAAATTAATTCAGTTGGAAATTTTAAGTGACAAACTTTATAGTTTTGCGTTAAAATCTAGTATTTTTTTTTAAATTTCGTTAATTTATACAGTAATATATTTTATTTGCAGTATGAGCTTACACATGTTTACAAGTGCTGTCCTAGTATTTACTAGATGATTATAATTTTATCATTGCACTTATCGTTCATTCCCTTTAGATATGTTTTTTCTGCTCTACAATGTTTATTTTGGTGAGTTTGAAGAAAAAAAAATGATTTAAAGTATTTTAAACAGATTTAAAAATTATTTTAAAAGTTTTTTATTTATTATTTTACTAAATACACACTTTAATGTTAATATAATGGAGCTAAATATTTTATACTTTTATTTTTTAAAAGTCAAAAATTTCTACGTGATTGAAACCTCAGGGATCATCAAGTTAAACATAAATATGTATGTACAATACATACATTGTATGGCTAACATTTTCTTAACCATTATAGAACATTAGTTCCGGTAGAAATTCGCAATTAATTCATCATTATTTCATTGTTAACATTTTGTACAAGATGCTTTATTAATTAGTATATAAGTGATTTGTTTAACGAAGAAGATAGTCAACATTTATACGGCTTTTGCCTCATTTATAAAAAATTGAGTATACAGATAGGTATTATTATATTGGATAGGATTGGTAACTATTGTGTAAAAGTTAATTGGAGTATCTATTGATTTATAGTGCGTTAACCTTTTGAAAAAAAATGTGTGTTTATTTTTTTCACACTAACGTAATTATACTTACTAGCGGCCCGCCCCCGCTTCACCCGGGGTATGTATATGTACCTAAACCTTCGTCATGAATCACTTTATCTATTAGTGAAAACCGCATGAAAATCCGTGCAGTAGTTTTTGAGTTTATCGCAAGCAGACAGACAGACCCAATCAGCTATTAAATTTACACGACATAGTAGCTAGTTCAATCAAAACCTGCAGTAATATTTCGATTAAAAACCAAAAATTGAATTTTTAAGTAGTTCACATTTGTATACAGTTAATATTTTGATTTTGAGTATTCAAACATATTTTGGAGTACATTTTGTCCTTTTCTTTCCTACATTTTGTGTAATTAAATAATTTTATGTCTTGCGTTTAAATTAATAAGTACTCCAGTATGAAAATATTATTGTGCTCACCCTGACATCCATTCTGGATATTAGCATACCCTTCACCGTCGTCCTTGAGTTTTTTCAAATCGAAGTTATGGTTGTCACCTACGTTAAAGTAGTTAAGCTGCTGTGCGGAGCTGGAGTTAATTAAAAGCAATATTAATAAAATTATAAATGTGTTATTAATTATGTATTAAGAATTGTTTTTTTTTTATATATTTAATTATCTTTTTTTTATATATATTAATATCGTAATTTTTTATATTTAGTACATATTCTAAGTGAGGTTAAAATTATTTATTATTATATTTGAAATCCAAATAATTCGTCTTTAGTTTCCGATCATCTCTCCCAGTCAATTAACTTAATCATGAGACAGTGTTTAGATGAGTTCTAACTCTATCTCATTCGGTAATGAGATGACAATAAAATTTTCCAAGTATCTAGAGCATTCAAAATACATTAGTATCGTTACAATAATAACAAAAAAAGGAATTGCTGTAGACGTAAAATCACAGCCCTGTGAATAATCTGATCAATTATTATATAATGGTGGGCGCCTGTTGTGTTACAATTATTTATCAATAAACGCCTCTAACACTTGGACATAAAGGTCATATTGTTTTACATTAGCAAGAGATCTCGTTTATGCTAATACAGGCTAGCACTTAAAAGCCTGCTAGAAGGTACGTGAAGTAGCTATGAAAGTAATAACAGGTCATTTGTCATTGGTTTTACTTGGGCTAATACTTAAGTTGTCAGTACTTCGTGAGGTATGTTATTGGTATATATATGTACCTAGTATGTTCATAATATGATGTATGACGGAAATATATGAGTTTTTTAAAATATTTCCTGGATTAAAGAGAATAGTCCTTAAAGAGTTACAGTCATAACATTACAGTTTTTATTATTATTGATCGTATTGACTTAACACCGTTTATAATATAAACTAAAATTAAGAGAAATCCTAACTAATTATATTTCTTTCTCTCTAAAATACGTACCTAATAGCTTACTGTACTATTTTTATGTCACTAGCATGCCAATCTCGGTAACGTAAGTGATGGAAAATATTAGGACTTATCTTAAGATTTATACTAGGAAAAAATAATGTTGTTCAGATGTTATAATTATGTTGCCTGAAAGAAGCTCGATCTCGTAACTAAATGTTATATTGCGTTTATCACTATAAATTATCCATATACATAAATCTTCTTGAAGAAATAATTCAAATAAATTATATTGAAAAACATATCAAAACCCTTGCGTTGATTATGAGATAAAGCGTTAAACATTATTTTATAAATAATACGTGATGTTAGGTTAGGTTAGATTATAGTTTTCTTTTTTTCTTTGCATATCGGTCAGACAAAATTATACCCGCTTTGACCATTGCACCAGACCGACATGGCTATATTTAGGTGTAAAGTAACGGTTTATAAGTTTATAATTAATAATTTATCTTGTTAGTTTCCCGTTTAACTCGAAACGCTGTTACTTAACACTTAAAGAATATACCGGCATAATTATAGTATTTCGCGTTTTATTAAATCAGATACGTCGATGTAAAAACTGGCCACTTAAGTTATTTTAGGCTGGTAGGTACCTATATGTTTTTTTTTTTTAATTGAAACTTGTATTTACCGTAATTTGAACTAAAATTAATTGCAAATATTAGAAATTCGTTTCCTTTTATTTTAATGTAATTACAACTATTTAAAACATACAATTTTATTTACGTTTATTTTGACAGTCAAAATTAATAGTCAATTAATGTAAGTCCTTTGTGATATTGTTAAAACGATAAAGTCGACAAAATATGATTAATATACAATACAATGCTTTATTAAAAAAGCAATGCAATATTTTTTTTATTTATTTGTATAAATAGTATCTAACTTTGAATTTGACAAATTATATATTTTTTTACAAAGTAATTTTAATTTGATATAGATAAAACCATAAATTTAATAAAGTTGGAGGTCTAGGAACTTCACTAAAGTAACTTCTCACTTAACGTTGACCCTAATTATCATTCTCAATAGATAACGCGTAACGAAATCTACATAGTTAATGACTTATTCACGTAATCCGCGGTCGCAAATGGGCCGTGATATTGGTTTATGACGACAAAAACTTTAAACATTGACGGCCCATTGACTGCAATTACAATGAGGATTTTTTTTCGCACATTCATACTTGTAAGGCGTTGTTACTACGAGTATACTAGGATATTATGAATAGAATTTAGGAATGGAGTTTGAAAAGGGTTTTTTGTTTTTCTTTTAAAAAAAGTATAGTGTAATCGATTGATAAAAGCTTGGATATGGCTTATGAATGAATCTTTGTCATCCCGTTCTAGCCATTGTCAGTTTTTGACTACAAAACATCTAGTTTATGACTTACGGAGTGTAACATTATTCATTACTGTCTGTCGATGTGACGATTGACAGCAAATGAAACGAAAGTCAAAAACGATTATAAGATTTTATTTCAAAAAAAAAAAAAGTAATTTTATGCAACAAAATTACCTATTTCAAATGAAAATGAAAATAACATTGTTCAATAATCAATAATCAATATTTATTAATTTAATTGATTGAGACGGTATATTTCTTAAAATATCTCCATAAAAATTAATAATAAATAAAACATTAATAATTAAGATACATCGTTAACTGGTAGAGCCATTTTGGATCACAGAGTGTGGGCTGAGATCCGTCTCGGTCGTGTCCTTTGATATGATTTTTAAAATAGTTTGTACCTGTTGATTAGCATAAAAATTATAAGAACATAATTAAGAATCATCGAGCTCAATCAATCAAGTATATATATATGTTCAAATGCGAAACGTTCTGTCTTTTTTAATTTTAAACTATGTACATCATAAAGGCAAAAGAGCGCCTCCCTGTCCTGTCCCGAGTACTGCGAGCATAGACAAAGTGATTAGTGACGATCGAATTAATTTCTAAAATAATCACAACGTATATACTAATGAAATAACTAATATAAATATAATAATGAATAATGAAATAACGTTTCATTATAATGTACGTTTGAATTTTGACATAAACTACTTTTTTTTTTAAATAAATCTGTCTCTAGTAAGCAATGTCAGAGATGGATTGATTATTGAGACCAGTCGTTAATTGTTTTTATCTAATCACGTTAAATTCATTTAAATGTTTTATTTCAACAACGCAAAAGTTCAACGCCCCTAAAATGTCAAGATAATAATTTTTAGACTATTAACAGTTAGTTCCCTTTTTTTTCTTAGACATACCGATATGAAACACAGATACAGCAATGGATTCGAGTTTCAATTACATATCTTTTTTGTTTTGTTTTCATATATTTCTTTAACTACATATAATCTCACACGTGATCTATTACGCGTGTAAGTTGAATCTGCAAAAACTCGTTTCGCTATAAATATGCTATTGTTCCAGTCCAATTGTCGATATTGTTTTACGTTATATAAAATTTTATATAAACTTTCTGAGTTACGTGATTAATTATATTAATATATTAATTGTATAAGGAATAGTCTGTGTTATTTTACTTTAAATGTTGTTTGTTTTAATATTGTTTTAAATTATTTCAAGGGAAGCCTTATCGTGAATATTTTAAGAATCGCGACATAACTGTCTAACATAGCTACACTACTCATATATCTTGAAAGCTCATCTGTATATATACATATAGTTTTCGAGTTGATGATACCCATAGTTTTTATGTGTTTTTCGACTATAATATGCATATTAAATTATTTATAGAAATTATGTCGAATAGTTACTGAGATATAGAGGTGGCGGACAGGTTCTAGAGGTGATAATTTTTACGAACGGACCAACACAAAAAACGTCTTTTATGGTTAACTGTTTCACTACTATGAGGTATCGCGTAATGTTTTTTAGCCTTCAACCTTCTCAATAAACGGCTTTCTAAGCCAAGAATATTTTTTTGAATTGAACAAACACATTATTTTGATTTATAACATTATTATACCTTACCTGGAACGCCAATGGGTTGACAGAAAAACGGCTAGAACTAGAACTGTTTTTGAACATGGAAAATATCGACATTGCCTTAATATCTGAAACAAGATTTACTCAACAGTCGTATGTGAATTTTCAAAATTATATCCTTTACCGAACTGACCACCCATCTGGCAACTCCCACGGCGGAACAGCTGTCATAATAAAAAGCAACATTAAGCATTATGCCCTGACACCTTACAGAACAGACAAAATCCAAGCAACGTCGATCAAAGTCCAACACAAGAACTCAGAGACTACAGTTTCTTCTATATATTGCCCACCACGCCACTCTGTCACTTCTGAAGATTTCAAGATCTTCTTCAACCAACTAGGCTCAAAGTTCATCTGTGGAGGAGACTGGAACGCAAAACATACTTACTGGGGCTCGAGATTGATCAGTCCAAGAGGCAGACAACTGTATAAAGCAAAAATGGACCTTAACCTGGCGAGTGCATCACAGGGCGAACCAACACATTGGCCTACAGATCCAAATAAAATACCTGACGTACTCGACTTCTTTGTAACTAAAAACATTCCTGGTGACAACCTAAGAATAGAAAAACTCGATGACTTGTCATCGGACCACTCCCCAGTCATTTTAAACCTCCTCAAAGTAATACCTTTCCAAGACTTACCTAGTAAAATCTACAATAGGAAGACAAACTGGGATCTTTACAGAGATATCGTTTCGAATAGTTTAGACCTCAAGATAAAACTTAAATCGAATGAAGACATTGAAGCAGCTGTCGAGAAACTCAGTTGCACTCTACACTTAGCTGCCCAGGCTTCTACACCGGAAAATAACCAAACTACACCAGAACAAAAGCGTTACCCTAAGCACATACTAGAGAAGGTACAGGAACGCCGCAAGCTACGAAAGGAGTGGCAAACGACCCAATATCCTCCTGTGAAAACCAAATTGAACAAAGCATCGGAAGAACTGAAGAACACTATAAATGAGCATGAGAATCTTGCACTACAAAATCATCTTGCTCGTCTTACTCCTTATAAGGACACAAGCTATTCTCTATGGCACGCTACCAAAAACCTAAAGCGTCCTATACAATACATTCCACCTATAAGGAAACATGACAGGAGTTGGGCCAGATCTGACATCGAGAAGGCTACTGTGTTTGCCGAACACCTGGAAAGCGTCTTTACACCTTTTTCCAACGCAGACCCTGAAAAGGACGAAGAAATAAGAATATTCCTGCAGTCACCAAATCAGCTGTGTCTCCCTTTAAAACCAGTCACTCCTAAAGAGATAGCAAAAGAGATAAAACAACTACCACTAAGAAAAGCCCCAGGTTACGATCAAATTGACACTACGCTTGTAATCAACCTACCTAGAAAAGCAGTTGTATTTCTGGCGGTACTCTTCAACGCATGCCTGAGATTATCTCATTACCCTTGCCAGTGGAAAATCGCCCAGGTTGTTATGATCCCAAAACCAGGTAAACCTCAGGATGAAGTGTCATCATATAGGCCAATTAGTCTTCTCCCCCTGTTTGGCAAGCTATTTGAAAAAATTATTCTGAAACGAATGCTCCCCTATTTGGATGCGATTCTCCCAGAGCATCAATTTGGTTTCAGACAAAGACATGGAACCATTGAACAAGTCCACAGGTTGGTAGACATCATAAGTCGTGCATTGGAGGACAAACAGTTCTGTTCAGCGGTCTTCCTGGATGTTTCCCAGGCTTTCGATCGGGTTTGGCATGATGGACTCCTATTCAAAATTAAGAAATTTCTACCTCACTCTTTCTACAATATTCTAAGAAGCTACCTGAACAAAAGATGCTTTGAAGTCAAATTCAACAATGAAACATCAAATCTCTACGAAATCCGTTCTGGAGTGCCCCAGGGTAGCATACTGGGACCAGTACTTTACCTAATTTTCACTGCTGATCTACCCACTAGCGCCCACACATCTGTAGCTACCTACGCGGACGATACTGCAGTCCTCTCAGCAAATAAAAATGCCGAGGTTGCCTCTAATCACATTCAGGAGCACCTCACTGAAATAGAGAAATGGCTAAAGACATGGAGGATAAAAGCAAACCAAAGCAAGTCTACACATGTGACCTTTGCTCTCAGAAGGGGAGACTGCCCTCCGGTAACTCTAAACGGAGAAACAATTCCGCATGCTGATTCAGCTAAATATCTGGGTATGCACCTGGATAGACGACTGACGTGGCGAACACATGTCTGGAACAAGCGTAAACATCTGGACTCAACCCTCCGAGGTTTGTACTGGTTAATCGGAGGAAAGTCACAATTATCTAATGAGAGTAAGATGACAGTTTACAAAGCCATACTAAAGCCGGTTTGGACTTACGGCATTGAACTCTGGGGAACTGCAAGCAATAGCAATATCGACATCCTAGAAAGATTTCAAACAAAAGCGATGAGAACTATGTTCAACATTCCGAAATGTATTAACAACAAGTACATCCTAAAAGACCTAAATCTAACAACTGTGAGACAAGAAATCCATCAACGAAGTTACAACTATCAGAAAAAATTAGCCACCCATGTTAACGCCTTAGCAGCAAAACTATCAGGCTCTGGAAGTACTCAGTACACAAGACTGAGGAGGAACAGTGTCCCGACTCTCATAAATCGCTTTATGACACCATAATGAAAATGGTCAATGGACTATCTTTCACAGCTCAGATGACAAATACAGACAAGAGTCACACAAAGAATAGGCTAAATGTTTTAAACAGATTGCTGTGTTGAGCAGGATACATAAAAAAAAAAAAAAAAAAAAAAAAAACATTATTATAGATAGTGAACCTTTTATTCGATTAATATAATATTATAACCAATTAAAGAGACGTGGTAAAATATAAGCTAAATGTTCTTGACTTTAGAATTCTTATTACGTGAATACGTAATTTGTTTGGATAAAATTACTGAATAAAAAAACTTATTTTATTATTACGAGTAATATTGAATTCATTTGATCAATACTCTTATGCTATTGATTCTTATTTAATTAATGTCAATCAATTCTCAAATACGAACTAGATATACTGGATATTTTTAATTAATATTCTTCTATGTTATCTATCCTTATTTAACGAGTGTAATATTAGAATCAGAGGCCAAGATCTATTCATATTCGACAGAATGTTCCACAGACTTGAAGACAGTCAGTACGTATTGGCGGTACTTTCTCTTCAAGGGCTTTTAACTAACTTATTAGTCTTGTATACATTACACTAATATGGTCAACATTGCAATAGAAGTACTAAGAATAGATATAATATCAAATTTGGTAGATACTTAGTTTAATTTTAGGAGAATCATTTTTTTTTTTATTGACGTTGTCGTATATTTTTAATGTAATATAATTTTTAATTTTCTTGTTATTAGTTTAATAAAATTAATACAAATTATTATATTTATTTTAGCCTAAATTTAATCTAATTTGGTGAACTCGATAAACACTGTGTAATTGAGTTTTGATAATTGTCGTCAGCTTATTAAGTATTATGTATGTATGTATGTTTGTTTGTATATTTGTATCTGTTTATGTATGTAGGTATATGTATTTATATACGGTGTGGCACTTCTCAAACATATATATGATGCTTGGGAGAGGTCACAAAATGCTATTGGTGTATTTTGTGACTTATTAAAGGCATTTGATTGCGTGGACCACGGAATTTTATTAAGTAAACTAGAATATTACGGTGTTAATGGTAAAGCTCTTGATCTCATTGCTTCATATCTATCTCATAGAATACAACACGTATCAATAAACGGAACAAATTCTTCTGGATCTGTGCTAAAAATGGGCGTTCCACAAGGATCGATTCTAGGTCCTTTTCTTTTTTACCCGACTGCGACAGAAGGAGGGTTATGTTTTTCGAGTGTATGTATGTATGTCCATTTCTTTGGCACGCCCTACAGCCCAAACGGCTGGACGGTTTTTGACATATGAGGTGTCGTTGGATTTGTCTAAATTGTAGTAGTAACATAGGCTATATAAATTTTCAAAATGGCGCCCGCAAATGGCGGAATGAGGGTGGGGACTTGAATTTTTTTTTCTTACTGTAGCAATATGGGTATCAAATGAAAGCTAGTAAATTGTTTTATTCTTTTTAGTTTATAATAAGAGTATTTTACGCAGTCGGGTTTTTTTATTTTTTTAACTAAGCATACTTGTTTAATATATATAAATGATCTACCATTTTATGTTAAGGATATTTGTGATATAGTGCTATTTGCAGATGACACATCGCTTATATTTAAAGTTGATAGGAAAAAAGTAAATTATGATGACGTAAACAGTTCTTTGTCTCGAATTCAGGATTGGTTTAAAACAAACAACCTCGTGTTGAACGCCAGAAAAACCAAGTGCGTTGTATTTTCGTTGCCTAATGTTAAATATCCACATTATAATTTAGAAATAAATAACGAGAGGCTTATTGTTGGTGATACTACAGTATTCTTAGGGATAAATTTGGACTCAAAACTTCAGTGGAATTCCCATTTGTCATCCTTGAATGGTAGACTCAGCTCCGCAGCATTCGCAGTTAGAAAAGTGCGACAACTGACCGACGTTGCCACTGCGCGCTTAATATATTTTAGCTATTTCCATAGTATTATGTCTTACGGTCTGTTACTGTGGGGTAATGCTACAGATATTGAAACTGTATTTATTTTGCAAAAAAGGGCTATTCGTGGCATTTACGATCTTGGAGCTAGAGTCTCCCTACGGGATGTTTTTCCAAAGATAGACATATTAACAATTGCGTCGCAGTATATTTATAACAATATTATATATATTCACCAGAATATTCATTGTTTTGAAATAAATAGTATTAATCGCACTGTAAACACTAGAAGGAATAACAAAATTGTAACCCCAGGCTTCCGACTGCGCAAAGTAAACGCCTCCTTTCTGGGTTATGGTATTCGCATGTATAATAAAATCCCACAAACAATTTTGGAACTGTCTCATAATAAGTTTAAAGATTTTATTAAAAAAAATTAATAGATAAAGCTTATTATTCGGTACAGGATTACTTAGTCGATAAAGATATGTGGACATAGTGGCGCTGTATTTCATGCAAGATATTACTAATTTTATACTAAAACAGTTTATATATCATTTTCAAAAGAGTAACTGCGGAGTTTCTTGCCGATTCTTCTCTGCAGAATCTACATTCCGAATCGGTGGTAGCTTTACCATTACAAAATAATAATCAAATTTAAATTTTTAATTTGTAAAATGACGATTCAAAGGTGCTCTTAGAGCCTATTTGAATAAAGTTAATTTTGATTTTGATTTTTGCTTAATTTCTCGTGTTTTTAATATAACGATTGTTACTAACGTTATCTTATTTTGCCTTTTTGTTAAAAGTGAATTCTATCAATCGTAAATTTTGCACATCTACAAATGTCCGCTCTTGTACGTCATTTTTTTTTTATTTCTGGGAAATGCGTTTACTCGCTGACTGCGAAGCCAGAATACCCATTAAAACCCAGCGGTGCCCTCATCGTCGTAGTGGGACGCCACGGGATCACTCGCGCATACAACCGTGACGCCCCGAACTCTTGTACGTCCTAAGGTTGGCTTTTAGAGAATGCTTTTAGCATTAAGCCCACCTTTTGTACAATTCCTTAATATATTGTGCAATAAAGTAGTAATAAATAAATATATATATTTTATGCTGGTTTTGAAAACTATTTAGTACATATTTTTTAGAATATTGACGTATTTACATATACGTAGTTATATCTATCTATAAGTCGATTACATTATATTATTTTATTTTCAAGCGTGCTCGATGCTTAAACAACTGGATATCCTGAACCTGATACGTAATCGCAATATTGTTGGCTCGAACCCCATCGTTATTAAAATTTATACGTCTCTGTCTAGCAGTTTTATTATCAGTCTAGACTGAAATAGCAATAAAGGGTAATATGCTAAATGTTACGTAAGTCTCACTTGTCTATAAGTCGACAAATATTTTCAAAGTTTTACATTGAACGACACGAGTAACGAAAACGAGCTAAGGGTAGGTAATATAGCAATAGAAATTAAATAATATCACTTTTATCGAAGAAAACTCAATTAAGTAAAAAATATGTAATAAATATATATTATAATAAGCTCTGACAATTCTATGAAATATTCAGTAAAGTGAGAGTTATTTCTTGAAAATCATTGAAATCCTTGAAGTCTTTGGAATATATATTATATATCTACCTAATGCTTAAAATATTTATGTACGGCAACATGCACACATTCGCCAAAGATATTCTTATTCCGTAACTGAAATAGATGAGAATAGGTACAACCATTAAACAAGAACAATAAAATAATTTTCAAAACGAGGTCAAAATCAATCATAGTCGATCACGGATTACTCGGGGTTATTTACTCAGTAGTTTCGCCGGTCTGCGCGGTCGCAAGCACTGCACCGGTCTTAAATCAACATGACACCGGCCCGCTAACTACCGCACTTTCGAGAGTGCCTCGTTGACAATACCCAGACGTCTTTAGCATTGCCTTTCACTCGTTTAGCTAGATTTTTAATCTCGTACACGATGTTCTCTTGTGTACATGTTAAAAATATATGTAATGTTCTGGCCATTATTACAAATAATGTCTATTAATAAAAATAAATACATTAACATTAGCTCCTACTAACACATAAATGTGATTTTCTATTTGCAAATAAAAATGAAATAAATTTAAAACAGTTTGGAATAAGGCTTACTGGACTTTATTTTAATGTCATCAGTAAATAAAATAATGAATATTACCAACTTTTAAAAAATTTATTCTAAGACTGAAATATGTACTCGTATAAGCGTGACGATTTGAATCGAAATAGTATGAATATTAAAACAAGTGCATCTACATTTTGTTCACAAAAACAATTATGGCAGCTAACAATTTCGTCGTTGCATCATTATCTAGTTGGTAAGCTTACAGCGTAGAAGTGACGAAACTGTTCGGTGTAATAAAAACTGAAATACAATAAGTACGTGAAAAGTTTTGAAATTAAGTAACGTTATTAAGTATTATCATGATTCATGGAACACCCACGATGAAAAGCTTATGCATTTCGTTTTTCGTACATCTATTTAACCGACTGCTGCCAAAAAGTACAGTTGTTTTTATCCGATTGCGCCAGAAGGAGGGTTATGTTTTTCGAGAGTATGGTTTTCAATGTATGTATGTATGTATAATTGTTTGGCACGCTCTCTAGAGGTGTCGTTAGATTAGTATTTACTGTAAGAGTGACACTGGGTATATCAAAATAAAAAACAAAATAAAAAAAATGGCGGATTTTTGGCGCCAAATTTAAATGTTTGGCAAGTTCTATGTACTTTTTTTAAAAAGTCTGGTATCATAATCGTTTTGTAAGAATGCAATGTTTCGTAAATAACGTCGAGGACTTATGGTGGCTATAATGGTTTGCCGTTCAATAATCGACTCCCAGAAATATTTAAATAACAATGCTCAGAAATAATTTGAGGCTGAATCTTGTTATAGATGAATATTATTTGATACAAAACTAAATAAAAAAGACAATACTTTATTAATATATTGAAAATACATAACAATGGATAATTTTTTGCGGTAGTAAAAAACCTTTACTTTTTATTAATTCAAACTTGACTTTAAGAATCTGATTACAATCATGTACTACATGATGTCGAACCACGATTGAAATGAAAATCTATAATTATTATTAAATCAAAAGTTGGGAGAATGTTCATAAGAATACATTTAAAATACAAATAAAAAATTTACTCGTTGCAGAATCACGTAACTAAAAGCCTTAGTTATAAATTAAGATGTTCTACAAATGGAAAGTTAAAATACATAAAAACCAGCTTTGAAAAGAAACCTAGACACATCGTCGCCACAGAATAAGATATACTAGAGTATATTTAATACATTTCGCGAGCGAAGTGGCGTTCTATATTTATAGATCCCAACGACATGATCTATGTCGGTTTGATACATCGAAGATCGAGATATCGAAGCTTTCGAAGTAAATTCTCGATGCTTGACAAAAAGTCTTCGAGTAAATTTTTTAATCGTATTAAATATAAAATAAAATATGTATAAGTATTTAGTATGATTATAGCTATGAAATGAATATAATAACAACATTAAATGTAAAACAACTTCAACAAAATTCAAATATTTAATCGATTCGTAAAGTTGAAATGAGGCTATCGGTCGTTACTCCGGGCCCGGGTTATTGCATGACCGTTCGGGACATAACATCAGTATGGCTAACAATGGCGCGGGCGGCGCCGGCGCGCCTGAGATGCTCGCAGCCTGCGATAACGCCAGCTTATAGGATGTGCTCGACACTCGACATTCCGATCGAAAGGATTAACTCGTTCATGCTTGAACATAACGTTTCGAGTTCTTATTTGTTTTAACAGACTGAAGCAGCGAAACGAAAGTTGGCATGGAATGCTCGGGTCCTTAAATTTAATGGATCACAAATTTTATAAGTCATAAAATTAACAGCAGCAAAGTTTATGGGACACTTGATGGAAAGTGATGCACTCCCGTTCTCTTTGTTCCAACACGAAGGCTTAGATTCGCCTGTAAAACACAAAATTTGAATACGCTTAGAGAATTTATTACCTGCTACTTTTCAAATTAGACAAAATACTTTTAACTTAACAATTTATGTTTTATTTACTATAGTTGATTTAAATATGTACCTACTTTTGAAATCATTCACTGTGAATTTATTCAAGTGTACGTTTGAGTGTTCCGATGTAAAACTAATGAGGCCGTCATGAACTGAAGCAGGGCACCTATGCGCTGGACTGTGGAGCGCGCCGGCGCCGAGTCCAATAATAGACACATTCCATCCCCTCTCCTGGAAGGGCTCACCTCGATGCACCTGCCGCACTTTCCTTTTTCATTTCCCTGCAACAACAGTGACATAATATGTTAGATAAACATCTATCACACTTTCCATTATTTTAGTCCTCAGGTTAAAGGTTTCCGGAAATATCTTTAGCTGTCGTCTTTACCTTTGTATTACGTCCTAGGATACGCCGATCGGCTTACATTTATATAAGGCTATATTATGAATACATTAGTAAACATTTCCTATTAAATACTTACTTGTAAATAAGTAAAAGCAGTAATAAAATTTGACTAGCCCGTTCGCGCAGTTGGCAGTGAACTTGCTTTCTGCTCCAGGGTTGTGGGTTCAATTCCCGAGTCCCCGAGAGCCCGAGTCTGGTTGTAATATGTATTTATTTATATATGTATATATATTTAAAAAAATGTAAATTAGTCGGCTGTTAGCTAAAAGACACGCTCACACACACGCAAAATTTCGTGACAGTTTCGAATTTTAGAATAATTATAGTACCTTTTATAACGGTTTTGATCTCAAGACAAATTTGTTTATTATGAAAGGGCAACGATTCTCCGGTCATTAGAGGGTTCAGGAGCCATGGAGGCTATCAGCGCGGAACCATGGCGAAGCTACGCTAGACAGCCCGTGAGAATTTTTTTTATTCACCATCTGTGACAAGGGATGAGTCAGTCATACAAATTGTACTATTTACTATTTAATTTGAATATTTATAAGGAGACACACGATAAGCGTGGATGTGAGACGCGAGCCGGAACCAGAGAGAGCGCTTAGCCCTCTATGTCCACAGACCCGAAAAACGCCGTTTGAACGTAGATAATAAGATTAAGAGACTATCTAAATGGAGTAAATCATAAACAATAGATATATAGAGCACCTTCCCCTCAAAATATATAACATATAACATATCAAAATAATATATCAAAATATTTTGTACTAACATATATAAAATTTATAAGAAAAAATTTTTTTTTGGTTTGACAGTTCGCCCACTACGAGTGACATAATATTGATTATCTGTGCCGAGCCTATTACTATTGTCATTCTTTATATCAATATTTCCCTCCAAAATTTCATTCTCAAATGGTACATATTTATCTCTATAAAACTTATCAACATTACTGTATGACTTTCTTAAATGATAGCTATTTCGTCTAAATGGCCTCGTATTAGAGCCTCTACTAATGAGATATGACCTTGGCTCCTTACATTTTTTAACAACTACACCCTTCCTCCAGACCTTGTCCTTCTCAGTACAATAAACAATTTTATCACCAGGCTTATATCGAACCTCATTCTTTTTAGCACTCTTATCATGGTAGGCCTTAGTTACTGACTGCTTTAAAGATAATAATTTATGAATGTTTGTTACAATCCTAGGCTCAAGATAGGACATACATGATGGTACATTGGACCTAACATTCCTACTATTCAAGATTTGAGAGGGAGATACTGACAGACCTGATAAAGGACTATTATTATAACACATAAGATAATCTCTATAATCCCTGCCATCTTCAAGGGCTTTTTTTATAATATTTTTACTTATGTTTACTGCTTTCTCTGCTAAACCATTGCTGCGAGGATAATAAGGGCTACTAGTTATTAAATTTATATCTTTACATTTATAATATTCCAAGCAATCGAAAGACTTAAATGGATTATTGTCAGCAATTATTTCTACAGGATATCCAAACCTAGTAAATACTTCTTGCATACTATCAATTACAGATTTAGAATTTTTATTATTTAAAGGTCTAATTTCAAGCCAATGAGATAAATAGTCTATAATTATTAAATATGATTTACCTGCATACTCCATAATATCCATACCAACCTTGTAGTATCTATATTTAGGTATTTTATGAGGAAGCATGGGTTCGTGTACATTAGCAGATCTAAACTTTTCACAGGTGCGACACTTTGAAACAAAATTTTGAATATCATCAGATAACCCGGGCCAATAAAACAACTGCCTTGCCTTTGAAACACTTTTATTAATTCCAATGTGACCGTCATGTACAAGACCAATTACATAAGACTTAAGTTTCTGTGGAACAACAATTCTATTACAATAAAATAAAAATCCATCTTGAACATACAATTGTTCTTTTAATTTAGCATAATGTTTATATATATCTTTATTTAATTTAGAAGGCCAACCATGATAAAAGTAACTACATAATTTTGATAATACAGGATCATTATATGTTTCATTTCTGAAAATAGCTTTTCTCTCATCTGACATAGGTATATGCTTTGACACTGTATGTACTACTTGTAACATCTCATGATCATGTTCTGTATAATTTAAACAATTTCTAGATAACATATCAGCAAAATGAACTAATTTACCAGGAACATAATAAACATTTAAGTTATATATTAATAATTTTAACCTTAATCTTTTCAAACGAGGAGAACCAATTTTACTTATTTGTTTACACATTATTGAAACTATGGGTTTATGATCAGTTTGAATATCAATATGAGAGCCATATATATAGTTATGAAATTTTTTTGTACCAAAATGTATTGCTAGTAATTCTTTTTCTGTTTGTCCATAATTTAGTTCAAAATCATTCATAGTCCTAGACACACAAGCTATTAATTTCAAATTGCCTAAATCATCCCGTTGAAACATACAACAACCCAAGCCATTACTCGAAGCATCACACTGTAATATTATTTTCTTATTTGGATCAAAAGGACACAATGCTGGAGCACAGCTCACCTTTTCTTTCAACTTTTCAAAGGCCCTTTCATGCACAGGTAACCACATAAACTCAACATTTTTCTTTAAAAGTTTACAAAGAGGTGACATTAATTCAGCCATTTCAGGTACATATCTCCTAACATAATTGAAGGAACCAATGATACTCATTAATTGATCTCTATTAGTGGGTGATTTTAATTTTATTAAAGATTCTACTCTAGATTTATCAACAGACATGCCATGCTCATTGAAAATTTGACCAACATATTTTACTTCTTTTTGTTTATACTGAAATTTATTTTTATTAAACACAATACCTATCTCTTTAGCTTTATTAATTACTTCAATTAGTGCCCTATCATGATCCTCAGCAGAATTACCCATAACAAGTATGTCATCAGCCCATACTACAACATTATTAAATTTACTAAAATATGATTCTAATACATCTTGAAAGAGCTCAGGCGCATTCATGAGACCATAAGGTAATACTAGATATCTATAAACACCAAATGGAGTCGCAAAACAACACTTCCAAGATGACTCTTCGTCTAACGTTAAGTGATGAAAACCCTCTGATAAATCTAAAACTGAAAAAAACTTTTTACCTTTTAATTTAATAGCAAGTTGATCTAAAGTAGGCAATATTTTAGGTTTTTTTATAATATATTTATTAAGATCTGAAGGATCCAAACATAATCTAACATTTTTATTTGATTTTTCAACAATAACTATTCTGTTTATACAAGAATTTTCACTAATTTTGTCCACTTTAACTATTGAATTTCTATTTTCTAACCTATCTAGCTCACACTTTAACGGGTCTAGAAGACAATTAGGTATCCTAGAGGGTGGATGACATATTTGCTGGTCAAATGGCTTAGTAACAATTGTATATTTACCCGGTAGTTTCCCTACCCCTTGAAAAACACTTTGATGTTTCAATATAAATTTATCTTTTTCTATGTCAACACTAGACTCAATACTATTCACTCTTTTAATTAAGTTTAATGAAATACAGCCTGGAAGACCTAACAAGGTAGTTTTACACTTCACAATTACAAAATTTTCAAAACTTTTAGTATTTTTAAATTTACACATTAAGTTAACCATACCCAAGGGTTCAACAACATTACCATTAAAAGATTCTAACTTTATATTTGTTTTTAACAATTTAACATTTAACTTACTATTAATCTTTTGAAATATTTCTAACGGCATAATACTCACATCGGCACCGGTATCAAGCTTACACTTAACAGGCAGAGTCTCTATTATAATGTTTTCATACCAATCACTTTTATTCACACTAGACACCACTTTAGCCGTATGACAATAAAGTTCTTCATCACACTTCTCGACCCGGTTTACCTTGCAGCTCACTGCAAAGTGGTTCTTAATACCACATTTGTTGCATCTCTGACCATAGGCTGGACACTTTCTGGGGCCATGGATAGTCTGACAACGCCTACACTTGAACTCCTCCTTGTTATTGGCATATCTGCTGCTTTTGTTGCTCCACCTGGTCTTGTTGTTATTGCTGCTTCGGTTGGTCATGCAGCCCTGGTTGGTCTTGCTGTTATTGCTGCCTCGGTTGTTCATGCAGCCCTGGTTGGTCTTGCTGCTCTGGCTCCGGCTGTAGTCAATATCTAGTGTGGGATTCATCTCCTTCACTTGAAGCTTGCTCTGTTCAGACGTTCTACAAAAATTTGAGGCTTTCTCCAACGTCAAGCCGTCAATACGAAGAAGACTTTCCTGTATACTTTTATCGGCGATCCCCTGTACAATTTTGTCTCTTAAAAGCTGATCTTCAATTGACTCGCCCTTACAATTCCGATAGTTACAATTTAATAATAACTGCTTACAATCTGTGAAAAAATTATCGAAGGCCTCGCCTTGTTTCTGTTTCCTTTCATTAAATTTATATCTTTCGAAAACTTCATTAACACGTGGACTCACATATTTTTCAATCGCCGCCATTACCGATTCGTAATTACTCGCTTTGTCTTCAGTTAAAGGCAAAGTTAACAAAACTCGAGCCGAATCAATGCCGATCATATTTCGTAGTAGCGCTAATTTGATTCTGTCACTGCTAACGTCTTGTTTTGTTGAAATTAAATAATCTTCAAACGATGCGCGCCATAATCGCCATACTGACGCGGCGTTGGATGCTCGCAAGTCAAAGCTAGGCGGCAATTTCACCATTAATTTATCCATTTTGATACTTTTGAACAACTCTAATCTTCTTTAATACTTAATATTTTACTTTTAAACTCAAATACGGCTGCGCCATGTACTATTTACTATTTAATTTGAATATTTATAAGGAGACACACGATAAGCGTGGATGTGAGACGCGAGCCGGAACCAGAGAGAGCGCTTAGCCCTCTATGTCCACAGACCCGAAAAACGCCGTTTGAACGTAGATAATAAGATTAAGAGACTATCTAAATGGAGTAAATCATAAACAATAGATATATAGAGCACAAATTGGTAGAGGAGAATATGAATTAATGTATTTTTTTTTTGGTCATTGACCTTAACAAGTTTAACTAGAAAAAAATAAAATAAATAAAATGTCTCAATAACGTTTCAGAGAATTTAAGCGGAAACAAGTCAACGTCCTTATCGAATTCTTGCATTCGAAATAATTTTAAAACGGTAGTAGGTACATGTGACCAACTTTTTTTTTGTACCGACAAAAAGATTTTTTTTTGTGCATTTGATCAACAGACCCGACAGTAAATAATTTATGTGAAGTAAGTATAGCATTAATTAACACCATTGAATATCTCACTGACAATGTCTAAGAAACGTCGGGAAGTTCGTTTCCGTCTTTGCCTTTTTTTCTACTGAGGAATAAAAAGTCTTTTTATAATTTCTCCTTGCTAACTTTACTCAGTGAAGTTTACAAAGCGTTTTACCATTAAACACATTATTAAATACGAATATATATTATATATATATATATATATATATATATATATATATATATATATATATATATATATATATATATATATATATATTATAAGTTTTTTTTAAAATAAATATTATTATAAGTAAAGATGCCACGAATACTATTATTTAATTTTTAATTATTCGGTATTCGGCATTACTCGACATTTTTTTGTTATATGTCGAATACCGAATAATAAGCCAGTATTATTCGATATTCGGCGAATAGTTGTCTAAAATAAAGTTTTAATAAAAAAAAAAAAAAAAAAACTATAGGCTTCAAAATAATCAAACTTTAATATTTATTAAAAAACATAAGACAGTATTAATTATTATCATTCATCTAAAAAGATAGCTAAAAATCAGTCATGTCATGTTGAAGTTAATTAGTTAGGCTTTTTAATTAATATTTAAAGTCTAGAAGATCGTGGTGTAAAATTAGTATATTATGAGACTGATTTCTTTAAATTGATTGTTTTCTTTTAATATCCATATCCTTAGAAAATTTTTAGATTACACTAACAAATAAATGATTGGTAAGTTCAAGACTACTACAAGCGCGATATTATTTTTTGATAAATAATTTCTTATATTCCTTTTTTTATGTCGAATAATAATGGCGAGTCATTCAACTATTCGCCATGGAATGGCGTCTCTAATTATGTTTCTTTTTTTTTAACAATTAAGACTGTATACCTACTAATATTATAAGTTTGTTAGTTGATTTCGGGATCTACCAGTCCGAATTTGAGTTTTATTTTTTTATTTTTATGTGAAATTTTATGAAATCTCAACGACGCAAAAACAGAAGAATAAGACAGAAACAGACGATTTAGCACGAGTCAACTGGTTTGAAAAAGCTATAATGTTTATAAGTTCGAAATAAATGTAAAAAAAAATTAGATGTTTTGTTTAGTACCATGTTTATAAAGGAAGGCAAGAAGGCAAAGGAAGAGCAGTGCAGTAACTCTCTCGATGTAAAATGTTTAATAATGTTTTATGTGATGAAATATATATTAAATATTATAATAGTGTGGTATAAGTTTATAAGTATACTTCATCAAACAATTTCTCGATAATTAATATCAGTCGACGAGAGAATTGAATTGCGAATGTAAAATAACTACCTACGATCATTATCTAGATGTGGCAACGGTTTACACTACACTGGAGGACGCAATTATCACCTACTATGCACCTGTAACACAAACGCTAATACTTGTAAATCACAGAGAGAAAATATACTTCAATATCGTATAAATGATGAAGATTAGTTCTCTTTGCGTTGGACGGTCCGGCTAGACGTAAATCGAAAGGTCTCATTAATTCATTCACGATAATTAAATTCTAAAACTCTAAACGACGCAGTAGAATATGCATAAAAGGAAACAGGGTCAAGGAAAAATTCTTAGGATTATATTACGAAACGAAATTAAAAACTCTTTCCAAACACGTATCGATTAAGTTTCGACGGTAATATTGCGCAATGTCTTTCTTTTGACTTCTTCGCGTTAATCGTTTAAGGTAATAATAAATTAAAGCTAGTTTATAAGACACCGACAGGAGTATTTCCTCCACGCGTTTTGATTTACGCTACGACGGCATCTTCGGCTAATGATTAACTCGCGACTTTCCACAAAAGGCATGGAATGGATGATTCACAATATTGCGTTTTTATTTAGTATTAGCGCCGTACACATTTTATAGGTGGCGGATTATTTGGCAAACCTTCAACATACAGTTATTATTACTGACTGTCCCGAACCATTCCCTACCCGTTCGTCAGTAGACGATTCACGCAAATAATATGCAAAGAACGCCGTTAGGAGCACGACCCCGACCCGGGGAGCGAGTTGCGATTTTTTGCAAAGATAACGCTGTATATTCCACTAAACAAAAAATTCTAAGTATGTAACTACACACACGAATAAAAAGTTCACGGAAATAATATAATAGAATAATATTCTTTACGCAATCATGTTATCTATTATAGCTTATACAAATACATGCTTTATTTGTGTAACCTTTGTGACTGTATGTTATACATTTTTTTAAATTTATTTTATATATTCGCATTGTCTAAAAACACGTTTCATAACTTGTCCCTAATCTTCATCTCGAATCAAGGAATTAGACTCGGTTATATATATAACTGCTAATTTTGGACCTCACCGTGAAGTTTGATTTTAATATGCCCTTGGATGTTAAGTTGCGGGCTATTTTAATGTCACTTACATAAAATACGCGTACTCGTTGCGAGTTAATTGTGCCTAAGAAGTCACAATCACCAAGTTGCGATTCTGTGAAGGTGCAATTCACTATTAAATATGGATGAATTTGTCACCGTCGGCGCGAAATATAGATCTTACAGATCTCAATTGATTACGCCTTTGGCTATTTATTAAATGCTGCAAACTCATGCTTAAATATCATTTTTATTTATATTAAATCGACCTCAGCACTTATTGAAACATGTTAACTTACTTCAAAGCATTTATTTATTACTTCCGAAGTGGATAAAGTTTACGAAGATGCTCGTAGTTAATGAGTTATCTCAAAGGCAACAAGACAGGCTTCGGAGAGATATATTTATGACAAGATAATACAGCATTACCGCAAGTTGTTTGGAGTTCCCATAGTGGCGTTTAAACATAAGCGGTGTTGTGTGTTTATTGTGATCACATTTTATCTCACACCACGACCGCGACCATATCGATAAAATCTAATCTGTTTGCATAAGAGCAATTTATCATAGTTGGCGATGATCGAAGATTATCGTTATCTATTCATTCGCTTAAACCTTGATATTTCTCAAGATGATGAAATTTAACTACAAAAACGAAGACGAGCAGAAAGTCTATGAACGATATTCAGGTGAGAGTCGAAACGTTCAAGTTCAAATTGACCCCGTCTACTATCTTACGCGTTGTTAGTAGCTGTTACGACCGTTAGTGATTACTGCATTTAAATTGTCAATTGACGGTAGCCCACATATTATCATTCGAAGACATTGAAACAACGGCACGATTACTGAGTTTAAAAATATGTTTATGTTTTTTATTAATAAATTTATGTAATTTTCGTATCTATTTGAAAATCCCGAATTGCTTGTAGCTGATTCTATTGTTGAAAATAACTGCCAAAAAAATTAAGTCTTTTTTTATCTAGTAGTAAAATATCATATCCAGAAATCATCGGTGAATATATTATATGTATAATATTTACTATTATCGAATGGGAGGAGCAATGCTTGTAACGGTACGCGCTGGCCGAGGTGTGAGATGAATTCTATTAGCCAGGTGCAAGTGCGATACCGGCGACGAGTCGAAGTGCGAAGGGTCGTTCACCATTCGGTCAACAGACCGCAACGTTATAACCAAAACATCGTAATTTGGTGCCGGCAATTTACTTCTCTTACTACATTTATTAAACATAATATGCGTAAAATTAGATGCTGTTTCTTTTTTATCTTAATAGATTTGATTAGTAACAGTGCTATAGGACATTTTTTGTTTATTATTAAATAATAACTATTTGAAGTCGATAATCATTCTTATAGACTGAAGTAGCTCAATTTTAATCTTAAAATAGGAAGCGAGTTTAACTGAATGATCGTCATCATTACACTGTTTCGACGTAACCTAACTCCGGGTCTCGGGGTGATGATTAATCGAGGATGTTACGTTGGACATTGCAATAATTTCATTCTTAATATTCTGTTTGCGTGTTGCTCGTCCGTCATATTGCCGGGCTGTTCCTAGAAAGCGAAGTGGCCCACTCGGTGATAGGAAACCTCCAAGCGCCGGATATGGCGGCGACGTCATATTAACAGTTGATTTTCACTTTTATTAACATAGACAACGAAATTGAAAATTTAATTGAGTAATATTTTGCACTTTCTCTAGTACCAATCATAGTGAAGCAGATAGTGATCGGAGGGTGGTGGTTATTATCTTATCATGCAGCGTCTCTTGTGATGGAGAGCGCGCTATCGTTACGAGAATAATCTCCGGGCGAAATTATTGTGTTCATGAATCAACGCCTTTATCTGAAAAGGGAAATAAAACATTATATTTCTGGTATAACAGTAATAAATACACTACGATTATAATGAAGTAGAGTAACGGATATTCTACTTCTATAATTGTATTTATTTTCTTAAAACCGGTTAAATGTAGTCTCCGTACAAAGTCGTAAGTTTTGTTGAGCTCTTAATAATTTTCTTCATACCATTGTTAAGAAACTGTCTTCAACCCTAAAAGGAAATAAGGAAGCAATTTCACTTGAAGTTGACACTATAGTAAACAAAAATCTTGTAGGATCAAAGTTAATTTCAAAAGTTTGATAATTGAATTCTGAATCAATTAACGTCCGATTGTTATAATCATTTGTAGGTAAAAGTTTACGAGATATCAGAATCTTTGATGAGTACTACCAAAGATTAAAGCTTAACTACTATGTTTGTTTTCTAAAGTGGTCCTATTTTCGAAAAGTTAAGATCTTCCATAATGTTTTTGCTATTTTTTTTTACCAAAAAATCAATTAATACTGAGTATTATTAAATATGAAATTAGTATTAAATTGATTTTGTCGTGCATTTGATTCTCTAATTTCCATGAAATCGTTAGTCTCAACCGACACCTCGTCTAATAGGTCGCGTGTCGCTTTGCTATGCAAATTATATGTCTGACTTGACTTCGCTTTTGCAGCGATCGCCCACCATTGCATGATTCCTTATTCACCTAAAACGCCCTTGCCTACCTCAATAAATGAATAATTTAATACGTAATTATTTGTTTTCGTTTAATACATATCCAACCAAACTTGGAACGATCGTCGAAAACGGCAGCAAGTTTATTCATATTTTAGGATGTTAAAGACGAGAACGTGATCACTAGAATTCCAAAGGACTCGCTCACAATACCTATTTAAAAGTTTATTGCGTGTTTACCGTCGACATTAAATATTCTTAGTCCGATAATGTTCGGGCGGTCGCGTCGTGATCGGATATTCTCAACTTATGCAAGCTCTTTGTCGTGTCAGTTCACATGCCGCCTTCGAGCTAACGTACGAATTATGATCGCTATCGTTTTCGGGTTATAGAGTTTCGGGTTCATTATTTTTGTCATTGGTGTCACGAAGCTCTATACAATATCTTTTGTCACGTTTCGTGACGTAATTTCGATCATCACGTTTTAATGTTCGTTTCGTTTATTGTTATGCCCGTTTCCTTGTTATTTCAAAATAAATATCTATATATATTATCTGACAATTAAGACGAAACAAAGCACCATATTTTACATTGATAGTATAGTTATTGTTTGAATATTAATTTAGACTTGAGGCTAATAAAGGAGAACTCATCATAAAAACCTAATGTTTATTTTATTTGAGTCCGTAATAAATAAAAATGAAAAAGAACATACACGTCAAATTTAAATTATAATAACAATTGAAATACATAATTTAATTTTTTTTAAATTAAATATCTAAAACGGATATTATCGCGTTTATGAAAAAAATTTTTATAGAAATCGTTAAACTGTAATTTGTTTAAAAAAAAAAACGCTATAAAATCCGTTTAAGACTTTTAATTAAATGAGTAAAATTCGCGTAAATATAAGAGAACAGTATAATTTCATTTTTACCGAATCAATACTGCATCAAGACGTCACCTTGAACCGATTCCGTCATTCGCATTCGATTATTGCAACAGCAAAACAACGAAACGATTCGACTCGATGTATCTACCCCGCTACCGATTCGAGTTGGTAATTCAATTATAGAAACACATGTAAATGTCATAGCGCAATGAAACTATCGAGATAGCGGACAGTTTGGAGTGCTCTTGCGCAAATATTGCGCTCCATTATAGAGCGAGAATCGTGTGTAGTTCTTCGTTCTATTAAGCAATTGTTGCATTATTTACTCGCACGCTTTTCTTATTTCTATTCATGTTTACATACGTTTACGTAACCGATGTATATGGGTTTTGTTTTTGTTGCAGATATTATCTTAATTGTATCCACTTAACGCTTGCTTTGTTTTGTTTTATTGTTGGAAAAAATAATGAGTCTGTAACAGATAGGTTTGGAAATCGATTATGATCCTACGTAACTCCTCTTTGATATTACGCAATTTTTTTTTGTATTAGTAAACAAGAATATTTATTAATTGGGTTCAATGATTTTCCTAACTCAATCATTCATGCGTTAAGTGCGGCAAGTATTTTAATGTTTATGTTTTCTGTTACAGGTAAGGCATGGAAATTTCTGGAAGCGTGCGTCAACGATGGTTTGTCTATGTTATGATCGGAGAGACATGATAGCTCGTTAAGTATTCCGGAGGGCGATAGAACGGCATAAGTATGCGCCCGCGCACCTCACGGACGCGATTTGACGAATGAATCACAAATGTTTTCTTCGTAATGTCCTCCTCACGTGACGTCACGATTTTGATGTAGCACGCGCCTGTAAAACAAGCAATTATTTTGTTTGTGTCAACTCGTAATACTGATAATATAATAAGACATTTTTCTCAATAACCAGAAGATTAGATACATAACTACGGAATCACGGACTAATTTTCTTAGTGATCAGCGATCAGCATATTTTCGTACATACGAAAAATAATTATAATATGACAAATATACTTGCTATTTTTAATTTTAATAAAACAGTACTTATTTAAATATTCAATTTCCATCTTTAAAGTAACAGAAGTCGTAAATATGGTCAGTTCGCACTTTGCACATCGATTAATTGCAGAAATGTGCAATCAAATGTATGTGCGAGATACCTAATGGACCTGTACAAAGTAATAGTAATAACCTTAAGTTTAATACTGGAAAACTAGTAGTTTTTCGCTTTAACGAATATAAAATAACTACGAATATAATATGATGTGATGTATGCTAAAATTATATTTGTATTAGTATAAGTTAAACGTTTCGAACATTGACTTGCATTACAATACAATTTTTTTTTTGGTGTGCAATAAAGAGTACAATACAAGTACTCTTTATTGCACACCAAAAAAAAAATTACAAATACAGAGTAAAATTTTTACATATAAGAAAAATGTACAAGAGACGGCCTTATTGCTAAAGCAGCAATCTCTTCCAGGCAACCTTAGGTAGAGGATATAAATGAGTCACAATCGTAAAATAAATGCATTCGTCTCCCAAAGACGTCATACATTCATCAGTGTGCATCTGATCATTGCATTGAATCATTTGGTTTTAGTCTCTAGGTACGTTTTTATGAATAATCCTTTGATTTCAAATAAAAGTGTATGTATGTAGTATGTTTTTTTCCAATTTCGATATCGTTGAACAAGAGCCGATCAACGTTGCAACAAAATCAAATCTTGTAGTTGAACATTATTTTTCTTATCTACACAAGCAGACGTTAATAAATAGAAGCGTGGAGGATAACAGACCCTAATGTATGGCTACATTCATCATGCCCCTGCATTCATTCGTCGATGTTGACTTGAAAGGGACAGAACTATCCCGCAGGCTTTATGGGCAATCGGTCAAACAACCGAATCGTTTAGTTCCTGCCATCTTTTACGACAATCGCTGGCCATTGTGCGCAAACGCAGTCCAAGACATTGTTGAACAATGGAGATGCCGATTGCGACGCCGCAGACTTAGTTTTATTACCATTGTCTATATGTGTTTAAAATACTTTATTTCGAAATAAATCCTCGAAAACTTCTTATCGAAATGAACTTTAGAAGTGGAATTAAAATATATATTTTATAAAGGAATACGACCGTTTCCTCGGCACACGACAGTCGCAACGAGGCCAACGATTACGGTGCAGTAGAGTTATTTATTAACTGTCAACAAAGACCAGTGGTTTGCGGGGATAGCGCCGCCTTCACTGTTCCAACATGAAACGTAATGTTTCACTGTTCAAGTTACACACCCGCGGTCGTTCGTATTTGAAACTGACACCGTAATGCGATAGTCATCCGACTAACTCTCTCCTGCAAATGGAAATGCAGAGCGGAACGTTTCCTAGTGTATTCTGACTCCATTAGGTGTAAAGTTTTGTTGCCATTGTCTACGAAGTGATTTGGTTGCAATGCAGTTCAGAGGGCAGTCGTCGTTACGGTGCCTTTTCACAATGGAAGCGAGAGTCGAGCGTGTTCTGCTTCCGCAGATTGCTATCGCATCTTCGGACTTATTAAGCGTTTGAATAAAACTTCCGACTGCACCGGTTTAATACGAATCCAGTTATTGGTACACTAATATAAAAACAGATTTTGTCGTATTAATTTATAAATAAATAAATTAAATTAATAAACTTTCGTTTTTGTCACTTAATATATGTATTATGACAATAGTTATTGTTAATTACTTGACTTATTGTGACTGATTAAACAAAACGGTTTTTGTCAATATGGTCAATTCTTTTAATGGCTTTGTTTACACTCAGTTAAGTCCCACCTACAATTTTGCTGTTTAGGTGCTGTGTTTCCATATTTGGATTCACAAACAAGCTTCTTGCAACGAGGCACGTACCTGTCGTGGGTGACCATCACCCCGATTATATCAGCTACTTTTTAGAAATATAAACGGATTTCACGTTCATTGAGATCGTAATATTTAAGTTCTTAAAATAAATGCAGTCGTTTGAACTACTGGTTCTGACCATAGACAAACTTTAATAACGACATTTTCCAAGAAAATAATATGATAGTCCAGGCACATCATATACGATAACCACATATTATTCCACGTTTTAAAACTTGAACATTATTCATCATGATTTTATAGCATTTAATATGAGTTCGTTGGATAGTTTTATCATAGAAATAGTAGCAAGAATAAGGCAGATGAATGTACATGCAATATTCATCTGGCCTGTTGCGAGATTCCGTGATATTTCAAGTCAGGTGCGCCCCAAGCGGTTTTGCATTGCATTAAAAGCACCGACCACCCTGACAGAATCGGTTGTTTTGAAATCTCGCTACTATTTATCGAGACCCTTTCCTACAGACCTATTTAGAAGCTGACTTCCATGATTTACTCGTGTGATCAAACTCGGTGATGGAGCATTTGCTAAACTAGCCCTTGGCTATTAGTTGCTAGGTTTCCGTCTGTAGATATGATCGTTTTGATGAATATAGTTTATAACCTTTTTGGGTTAAAAGAGCTAATAATATTTAAACGTTAATAAAATTTATTCATTTGCTTACCATTTATTTATTTAAAGATATAAAAGCAAACTATTCTGGATATTAATGACCAAAAAAAAAAAAAAAATTCAGCAATTATGTAAAATATTTGCTAATGTTGATAATGTTTGTAAATGATATAGTTTGCATAACGATTTAAATTTCAAAACATATAATGTATGCGAAAATGAATTTATTTAACATATATTACATTTTGTTATATACACAACTAAATCATATAATTTAGATGTTTGGCTAGGTTTCAAATCCTATCAATTGTGTTCTTTGTCATTTCTGTTTTATTAGTAAGCAAGCTTGCGTGAGTTTGAATTAGGATTTATGAATGGATTCTCATCGACTTACAATCGTATGCGTCACAAGGAGTTTTGTCATTAGCCCGGTATGCTAACCATTCATATCATTCACAGTAACTAAAACGACAATATTTCAGCAGATTTTTTTTTAAAATTGTTGAGAAAACGAAGTCAGTTTTATGTGATAAAAACACTTGGACGACACACGGGCCATTTGCTCTGATTAAATGAAACAATTCTTGCACTAATGATCTGAGCCCCGTTCGTGACCCCCGATTCCGCACTAAGGTGAAATGGTATCGTGATTTGCGTGTGCGCATGAGCACGCGACCCAATTCAACTAAGTGCCCGCTCTGATGAATGGATCCCCATTTAAGAGATAGACGTTCGGATAAGGCAACACATGAGCTATGGTAGAATAGCCCCCAACATTAGTTTCAATTTATTATATTAGCCTAGACCAGCTTTAAGTGGCTGCTCCACATAGAGATTTATGGGACAGATTAGTTAGCGGTTTGTTTATCTATTGACTGGTGGCTGTTTGATCAAAATTTCTATTTCTATATGCTCTAGGTCTGAGTTCTTAATTTATTTAATATTGCATTTTCAATGATATTTTTATTAAAATATGTATTCTGTTTATTGAAAAAGAGACGACAATTCTGGTGTAGGACGACCGTTCTGGTGTAGTAGTACTGGTGTAGTAGCCTCAACACCGGGGCAAATATTTGAATTTGTGCAAATATTTGTTTCGGGCTGGGTATATGTTCTTGTGGGTTTTCCCACCGTGCCTTGGAGAGCACGTAAAGCCATCGGTCCTGGTTGTTATCATAGATACCTGGTAACGATCGTTACTCCTGGTAGGAAAATTATCAGCTAACCCGCAGTGGCGCAGCGTGGTGGATTAAGCTCTAACCCTTCTTCTATATGAAGAAGAGGCCTTCGCTCAGCAGTAGATTGTTTACAGGCTGATTCAGTTCCGTTCTGTTATTTGAAAAATCAAAAATTATCACATTTATTTTAATTACGATCTCCATCATCTTTCTAAAATAGATATTATACATATATGCGAACTATTTTCTAGTCGCGCATTTTAATTCCGACGATGATAATTTTTAGCACATCACAGCAATAGATCAGCTTCTAATTGCCTTAATAAGCCGCATCCTGGCGCCGGCGCATGCGTACATCGCGTTCACATCGCCGACCTAACGCTTTTTACATCTCTTTGATCTAATCATCTTACTGTGTGTGCTGTTATTTTAAAAAACAAGCTATTTAGATAGGTGAAATCTATTTATGGATCACTTAAAGTTTTCTGACGGTTTCTTTAACGCAAACTATAATCTCTTGAAATAAATCACGTACCTATGTATTAGTAAATCAGTGCAGTATAAATATTTACTGTTGACCGAATGATGTTTCGTTTGGTTTGGCTGGTGAGATCTTTTGGCACTGACACAGTTTTAAGACATTGTTATGCTGACTTCAACTTTACAGATTTATATACTAAAGAAACATATGACGTGGAACTTTCATAGAAAGATCTACTAATGTAGTTCCTAAAAATGTTAATAGTTATGATATAAAGTATAACATATTTTGTTCTAATATTATACGAACATTTTTTTTTTTTTTTTTTTTTTATTAAATGTTAGTTGGATAGGCAAACTGGCAGACGTTCCACCTGATGGTAAGTGGTCGACGTCGCCCATGAACATAAACCAGTTTACCTGGAACTAGCCCAGGCAACTCATTTATGTGTTGCCTATCCAGAGACATAAGGTGTTAGTCTCGGTGCCAGTAATTACACTGCCTGTCTTGCCCTTCTCTCCGAAACACAGCAAGGCTGTTTCACGGGAGAAATAAGCAAGATGGTGGTACCCATGCAGCCGGGAGCGCGGCACAGCGCATCCCTCCCACCGGTAAATTACGTACGGTTACGGTAATTATACGAATGTTTCAACTACCGGGTAGACTACAACTACAATTTCAGTCGATTATGGCGTTGCAATTTCTCTATTACTCGAGTCTACTTCATCTAATAAAGCTTTCTGAGTAGCAATCTCAATATTGTCCGTGGCTTGTTTTAACCTTTCGCATTAATATACCAACAATACCCAATTACAATTCCACCTTTAGGCCTCGAAACGGCATAATTGGACAAGCGGCGAAGTAATTTATGCTGACAGGATAATATTAGAGCGGTTTAGATAAAGCTGTAAAATGTCAAGCGCGAACGTACCAGTAGGTATATGTCCTCGGCGCAGTGAAGGTGCGCATGCGCACAATGGAATAGTTCGTTCGCCATTAGAATACAATTACAAGGCCGTGATCCAATTTGCTATTAGAATTAGCGAATAACGAATGGATTGGTCTCGTTTATTTTATGAATTTCGTATTTTAATATTTATGGTTAAGGTGTCTTAGGTAGAAGGTAGGAAGGAAACTTACCCATACTACGTGATCTGTTCAGGGAGGGGTTAATTCTTCAAAAATACCACGCTTGTTCACTGGGGTTCCAAATATAGCGCGCAGCGCTTAGCGCTTTTTAAACTCGTGGTAAAGTCGTGGTAGTGGCAACACTAAGCTACACTGACTACACTTTTTTAACTTTCTGTTTGCAAAAAATCATTTAAAAACATAGTTTTTAATTAATTCGTGACAATTTGAAGGCGGGGGGGGGGGTCTGAGCAACTGCTACAGTCACCGATGGGGGGATGGGGGTAGAAATTTGTAAAAAATGGGTCAATAGTATAGGTACTTTCCCTAAAGTATGCTTGCGGTGCGAAATTGAACTGATAACGCAAAATTAATTAGTTAATTAGTCTCGGTACCTATCTAAGCGTAACGGCTTACAAAATGTAAATCTTGTACATTATTTATTGTAACAAAAATTAATTAAAATTACCTCAATAAAAAAAATGTCTCATTTTAATTTTTCAGTTGCTGCATAACTGTAATAATTAAGGAAAAAAATAGGTGCTGTAAAAGTATTATAAGTATTATTAAAATTAAGTGACTTTAATAATAATAACAATCACTTTTTTTAGTTTTTATAAAACTAGTAAGTATTTATTTCAAGTGACAGTACACTAACAATTACATTTAACTTCATATTTACATTTAGCATTAATTATAGTAGATCTATTTAATATTATTAGCGGCAACTAATGAATATCAAGTAAGCAGTCAACGGCGAAGATTTTTAATAGACATTTGAATGAGTTTAGCTCATGGTGGTCGAACTCGTAATTAAACGTGTCAATGTCAGTTGATTGTCAACGCGTCGCTTCGGTGTCCGCGACTGACGCATTCTTTTTGCGTTCTCTTTGCGTTGCGTATCTATTTTGATGGTCCTTTTTGATTTTTATCTTTACTTACGAAAGGAATCGATCAATACTTATAAATATGATGTATGTTAATCTATCATGTTATATAATATCTAAAATATGACGTATGTTCCATTCATATGACGTGTGTACGCATTTTGTTACGAAGAATTTTAGATTTCTACGTTTCGAAGGATATACGATATATATACGACGAATGATATATATACGTGTTATCGCGCATAAACGAAAATGTATTAGCTGCTCAATTGAAGTTTTATGTAAAGATTGTGGTAATGTTTGTATAACCTTTATTTTTGATTGATCGTACCACGTTAGAATATTTTGATTGATTAGACGTGATAAAAATTGTCAAATGAATGTGGCTTCTAATTAGGCAGGTCAATGTCGCGGTGGAATCAATTGTCTCCAGTAACACTGTCGTACGCTTTGTTACATTAAATTTGGTATGATTATAACCTTAATTAATGAATATGTCTCGAACAATCTAGCTGCTCTTGAGAGGTTAATTAATGACGTCTTAAATCGAATCCGACGTGTACTGGTATGTAACCATACAATATTGTACTGTACTGTAAAAGTATATATAAATATTCCATTTTCTTATAAATTATTAAAACGTCATCCACGCTGCTCTATTACGTATTAGCGTGTTAGCACATATCTATATGTAACAAAATTTGTCTTTTCTAGAATCAGTTCAACAGGAGCCTCGTAATTTACTTATGAATTCTGTCATCACATTTTTTTCATAATATATGCTCGGTATCAATGAAACCATAACAATCTATAACAGTAAATAAGTAGTTGTGTTCAATTTACATACGATAGTCGACAACTATTAAACGGTGATAGTTATTACGCTAATTTCTGCGTGTCGGTTGTAAAATGTAAATAAAACATCTGCTTCGGTTCGCTCTACTGACATCGATTCAATCTATTCGAATAAAAGTTATAAAATTAATTCTAAACTGTTTTAACTTTAACGGATACTGTATACGGTCTATAGTCTAGTTCTACATTTAAAATTTTTGTTAAAATATTGTGTATTATTTATTGGCGTAACGAATCTCTCTATTAAAATTTTTATCTTTTATGTAAAAAATAATTTAATACATTTTACAATGAAAAGATTTATAGATCATTAATTTATATATTTCAAAAGATTTTACACGTTGTGCTCTTGTGACTGATGAACACGATAAGCATGGCTCGTAAATGACCGTGCAAAATTGTGGCGCGGACCTGACTACGGCTTCGTTTAGATACAACGTTACTATATTTTTATTAGGTTTAGGATTTGTTAAAGTTTTATAATTATAGTCTTGGTTTTATCTAACTTACTACTAGATACATAATTCTTATATTAATTACTCAACTTTTATTTGCTCTTACTTCATTTTTTATACTTATCCACATTGGTATTATGGTCAGCTGGACCACCAAGGGACAGACGAGTCCTTCTCAGGTTACAACTTGACTTCGATGCATCTAAAAAAGCATGTTCGTATACAATAATACCTATGTATGTAAACCCGTTTACGACGTTCTTATTTTTATTTTTCACCAGATGCATTGTATATTAAAAAAAAATTAATGTTTTCTGAAATGTTCTGTATAATTTATATAGTTACATGTATATTTAGTCGTATTATTGTCAGTATTATGATACAGAACTGCTCTCCTATCTCGCATTGTTCGTATCGATCAGAAACGGAATCCATAATTCGCGGTCACCGCAGTAAATCTTGTGCCGTACTTGTCAAGAGCAATAAGTCCTCTTTTGAAGATAGATCGCGATTGTATTTATCTATTCGTGACTCCGGTCTTAGCGACAACGTATTTCCTGCTTTCCATGCTAATTCATTGTTATTATTTGCATTTCGATCGAGAATTCTAGAACAAATTTGCGGAATAACCTCTTTTGTCATTAATTAGTACTATTAATTTTATTTTACAAGATATATAGTATTCTGCTCGGTATGGCTTTTTACCAATAAGGTTTTAAGGTTTAACAAAACAGTTGATAAAAATACAATTTACAATTTATCTATAGGCCTAATATTATAAAGCTGAAGAGTTTGTTTGAACGCGTTAATCCCAGGAACTACTGGTTCGAATTGAAAATTTATTTTTGTGTTGGATAGTGCATTTACCGAGGAAGGCTATAGGGTATATAAAACCACGCTACGACCTTTTTTGAAAGATTTCGTTGCGTGCACTACGTAAACGGTTAAAGTTACGCAAAAATACGTTTCCTAATAATACGTTGACCGACCCAGGCAGGAATCGAACCTGAGATTCCTTCGGCAGTCGCACTTGCGACCACTCGAACAACGAGGCGAGCATTCTTAAAATAATTGTTTTAAAATATTTAAGTACGTTTTTTACTCAAATTAATGCGGGTGAAAACGCGGGCACAGCTAGTAAAATATAATAAAACAAAACTAAAAAGCGTCTGAAGTAACTTAAATAACATATAACTTTAACATCGCTCTCTATGCAATTTTAATTATATTATACACCTATGTGCATATAAACGTGCTGCTATTAAATACATCTCGGTAAAAAAATTGATGAATGCGCACTTATCGCCATTATTATTTACGACAACTACTGGAACGCTCATATATAAGAGACTGGTAAGGACTGCATTCGGAATATAAAATCGTCAATTAGTCTCAAAGCAACCGCGACGCGACCGTTTGTCTGCCATCAGCTTAAACATATTCGAATTTTTATTACGAGAAACGGTTTCTGCGATTAGAATCGCAACCAGTCGGTGACTCACACACAAGACTCCACCCGAATTTCTTTCAAAACATGCGATTGTCTCTCATATCACATTGAATTAAATGCGAAAATTGCGTGCAAATATCGTTATAAAACATAGATATACATATATAAGCGATCGGTATACGTGTGAGAATCAATTATTAGTGTAAACTATTCACATGTAAAACAACCGTTGGAAATATTTGCTTACAGAATTATTTGTTTAAAATATTAATAACTGGTTTCAAGCGGTTTCAAGCGGAATTATTCTATTACGAAAAAAAAATATTTATAAGTCTTATCATTTAGCGAAATCTAACATATGTATATTATACTGTTTTCTTATATTTACGCGAATTTTACTCATTTGATTAAAAGTCTATATCGGATTTTATCGCGTTTATTTAAAACTTTATATTTTTACAATATTTTAAATTATTTCCCGACGTTTCGGACCCTTTACAGCGTCCATGATCTCGGGGGACTGAGGTGGTGGGTGTCCGAATAATCCCCGAGATCATGGACGCTGTAAAGGGTCCGAAACGTCGGGAAATAATTTAAAATATTGTAAAAATATAAAGTTTTAAATAAACGCGATAAATTCCGATATAGACTTTTAATCAAATATGTATATTAATTACGTTAATGTTCCTTAATGCTAACGTTACAAGTGAATAAGTTTATAATGGAATAAGTGAACGATTGCGTTTAGATTAAAAGCAGTTTTTGTCATAAAATATATTTTTCAACAATGATTCCTCCTCCACGTCGTAATGAAAATTTCTTACGTTTTTAAATTTAATTATAATTTTTTTTACCAAAACGTCGTAATCGTTCAGAGCGTTTTGTAGTTATTGTTTATTTCAAAACGGCTTTACATTACATTCTTATTCTTAGCGATTTCATTGACGGTTTCTAGAGTATAAACTATTAAATGTCTACGTTGTTTTTTTTTTAAAATATTGTTCTATTTTTGTTTCCTTTCTTTTGTGTGCACAATTTACACTTTTTAGCAATTTAATATCAAGTAACAGTTTTATTCTGAATGTCCATTATTCGCCATTTATACAGAAAATATAACGACCTATTTCTTTAGGGACATATAAATGTCACTTAATTTTATGACGCGCACTCTTCTCCCATTCTTTAAAGCTCAAAAACTTATACGCATATTAAAAGTATTATACGACCTAGAAAAAAAGGAAGCTGCTATAGACATCGCGGCCGCAGTTAGCACTCCAGGCGTTAATTACTTGCGAACTTCACTGAGTCAGGTTGGCATCGTTTTCGATTCATTTGCATTTCTCTTTTAACAAAGATACTTTTCCAGTCTCTAGACTCAAAGGCGTCATGTGATGTTCGATATTTTTAGCAGATAACGGAAATTGTTCGCGCAAACCTCTAAAGATAAGATTGTGAACAAAACAATATGTATTTTTACCACGTTTTAAATATATTTCTTTTAAATTTTTGCATATATTATTTCTTGTCGTAAATTTCAATAACCAGATATTTTAACACAGGAAAAGAAACGTGGGTGGATTGAAACGGTGATTGATGGCTCTCTGTTACGATGTCGGTCAAAAATGTGGGTTGTAGCCGAGGACCATTGCGTCGGATACTGAGAAATACACGACCGTACAAAAGCGCATTGTCGCATATTTGCCGCTATCTTTCCCACGATACAGTATCTCGACAATAATAAAAATAAACACCGTTTCACGTTCAAATCCTAACTTTATAAATCTACATTTTAAAGTTCAGAACGTAAAGTGTTTCCCTGCAGTGTACAAACAGATGCAATCACCAAGAGGCCGTTGTTTATATAGCGGAATGCGATTGCTTTGTTTTTTCTATCGCTATGGACTTTGTTGACCTTCATCCAAATGATCGGTTCCTTTTAATTTTTATTACAAAAAGGCAATGTACCTATTTATTTTTATTTTAAAATAAAAATAAATCATAATATGTCCAAGTTCTGATCTGCTCATCATAATGATTTCACTAAATATAAGTTGAAACGTGACAAACTGATCCAGCTCTAGGTTTCCACGATTTGCAAATAGCGCAGTTAGCTTGCGTAATGCTGCGCTGGCGCAACTGCATTGTCTCTGCGCATCTAGAGCGACGATCCGAGACTTCTAACGCCTACTCGTTGCGCGAACTAACATTTTATTAACTCGGTTGTACAGCCAAGATGTTTCTAGTATTCGTAACGTCGATTCCATCCATCCATCCATCCATTCCATCTATATGTGAAATATTGCTTGATATTGAAAGTAAAAAAACAACACCCAAGAGACGACGTTTATTTCACGTCATATGACAATTATCTTGAGTTAGTAGATAGCGCGATTGCTCAAAAAAAAAAAACTAAAATGTAAACAGTTTTAAGTACTTTTACACAAGAACTAGCGCTGTGACGTTTAAATTAAACAATTAAGTAACTCCATTCAGCCACTACCTTCGTCCCAGTTTCACAACATTTGCTCTCGAGCTTATCACCGTTGATAACGATTGTGCAAAGTATCGCGGCACAGTTCCAGTAATGAGATGCTTGTGGGCGACTTTAACTGCGCTTTCTTATGCCTCTCCGTGTTGTCGTGGGCGGTTCTGAAATGACACGGGCTTGTGCAAGATATACTTGACCGAACGTCGGTGGCTGAAGACGTAAATGGTGATCGTGACATGTTTATTGGTGGGGTTTTACAGCTTTATCTTCTGGCTGTATTGGATTTGGCACATTTTAGTACGGTTTATTTACGATTTGTTTGTTAAATTTGAAGTTCCAAGTATTTGTATGTTAAGTGTTTTTTTATGCATTTTTTTTTTTTACTTTTTATTCAGCTTATATTTGTTGTAAAAGGATTAGCAATATACTGTCATTAAATGACTAAATTATCTTTATTTTTCAACCGAGCGCTTTATTTCAATAGCAAGTCAGCATTACGCGACTTTATTAATTTAAATTAATTAAATATATTTGATACAACGTATGTTTACATTCCGAGAAATTAGTTTCGGCGAAACGAGAAGAAAGGAAGTCGCTGCTCTACCGCGTTTGTTTACATATGAACGGTGGGCTGATTGACAACTTACTTAAAATATCGTACGTTCGAATCTAAACACTGTCCCTTTGATAATAAAGTTTATAATTGGTTACAAATGTGGATTAACGTGTTTGTGAAACCCGAACAGGCGCTTACTCGAAGCTCGTGTCGAAATTCTAAAATATTAAGACTTTGCTGTTATATATGGCTTCCTTGATTCCCTGGATTTACGAAATGCCTTCATTGTGTTACTGTATAGAACAAACATTATCGAATCGATACGCGATACGCAGAGTTTAAAGTACTGAAGCTAATAATAAAAATGATTCCTACCTGTATGGTATATGTACCCTCTATGTATACTTCCTTTTTAAAGCCATAATTTACCTATACGGTCCCTGTTAAAAAAAAAATTGTTGTAATTTCTACATTTAGCTTACTAAGATGCAGAGGTAAACCAAGCAGCCTTTGGCCTTGAAGAACGAACATTGTAATATATGGCAGTAGGACATTGATTGATTCAGCCGGCTGATGTAAATCTAATTCTAAATACCATACCTTTGAAGGTAGAATGGAAAAATCCACCACCATATCAGCCGTTGCATGTCCAGTGCTGAACGTAGACCTCGCACATCATCTCTGGGGGGCTTTGTTAATATTTGCTATTTATTACGTTGAGAGCGCAGTGTTTTGCCTAGGATGTGGTGACGCTGCTGCTCATTCCATCCTGGTTGGTGTACAGTTGTTTGCACAACTATGGTCTTAGTCGCCTTTTATGACACCTCGGCAAGAAAGAGGTCGGGATTACTTTTCTCTGTCGGTCACCGCACGGTAAAGTTTGTGTGTGTGACATAGAGACAGATAAATAAGAGTGAGTGGTTAAACCTTTATGTATACTGGACACTAAAAATTATCATATAAAAAGTTAAAAATACGTATACAAAATATATATACAGTCAGCGGTTGATTAATAAATATTTTTTGTCATCGTATTTATTATTAGTGAATTATCCTTCCCATTCCGTTGACCCTTTAACAAGACTAGAAGGTCACGATAAATGTCGGAATGTGTCGACAAACATGTTAATAGCTATTGAATTTCGACTCCGACTGTCCGTACCGGTGTTATTTCCGGGAAGTGACACCTTTATATTTCACAGCCTTAATTTGTGTTGACAACAGTATATATTTTATACGTTTTAATATTATTTTTATAAAGAATTATAAATATATGCTAAGTAATTGAATGGCTGGAAGTAAATACGGTAGTAGCATTTTTTATGAATAGCTCTGCGTAATTAAATAAAAAATGTTTTTAATTAAAAAAAGAAATCAATAAAAAAATATATTTTTCTGTAAAATGAAATTAAAATCTTAATTGGACATAAAACGAATGAGTAGAATTGTTTCAATTATACGATAATTTTTAGTAAAAAATACTTTAAGTTGTATGAAGTAACTAAGAAGTTTCTTTAGATTAATGACGAGAGGTTATGTATGAGTATCATAAATAAATTTAAAAAAACAATACACAACAAATATTTTCTACTGAACCGAAAAAAGCCGATAACTACTGGGCAAAGAGAGGATAAGAGTATCCTTAATAAAATAGTTGGATTTCAATCCGCGTCCATGCTCCAATGCGGATTGGAGAATATTTCTTCTATGTGAATTATAAACTCCATAAATTATAATGAATTTATTGTTATAAACACACTTGACGAGTCCTTTTATCTCTATTTGTGTTGATAATTATCAGTATGATAAAATGTTAAAAAATACTTGTTTATTTCATTCGTTCACTTCATACATTATTTATCGAAAATAATTAATTTAGAGGTAGGTAATCAATATATACACTAATATTTTAGCAGACTTTAAGATTTTGCATAACATGTAACTATTAAATGTAAGATTAGAGATTTTTATTTATACCGGTATCGGTAATACAAGTAAAAAATATATAATTGGTCTTTTTTGTTTGTATTTTTGCGTGCAATGTGTAAAAGCTTGCTATGAATCGAACGACGAAAGTGAACATAAACGTGGAACTATTAATGTATTATTAACCTAATTCCTAAATGTAAGCGTACCAAGTCGCTTTCAATGGCCAGTTAAAACAGTTTCGCCGTACGAAAATCGAGAGACGATAATTATAATGATACTTAATGAAGAGTGATGTTAAAAGCTGTTGTAATAAAATTTATTACTTTATTTTTATACACGTTATAATATTACTATTTACTTATTTTATTACATAAAGATTATATTATTATTTATTCGATTTTCAGTTTAGTTTTTGGATAGTTTATACTTATTTTTTAGTTATTAAGAGCATAATTAAATCATCAACGACGTGCTCGTTCTCTGTGAAAAATAAAACAGCTATAAACGATACACTGAATAAAATAATTTTATATCTCGTTTTATATTCTATCTCGGAATAGGATCTTAGTCAATTAAATAACGACGCAGTTTATATTAACAGGAGACATCATATGATATTTTATTTCAATACAGTCTAGTAGCTAATATTTAATAGTAATTACCTGTTATCGTTGAAGTATTATTTAACAATGGCGAAGTATTACGATTGAATGTGAGCTGTTAATATATCTATTCAAGGTCTTGTTGTAAGTATAATAATTATAAACTAAAATCCTATACTAGATATTCCTTGCGGTTTCGTTCATGTTTCGATTTGATTTCACATTAGTCGTACTCATTATTACTGATACAATCGTATTAGCCACATTCAGTTTCATATACAACGCGACCTTTTGTATAGAATTGATTAATTAATCAATAATCATCAATATTTATACTAAATTACTTTTTTATGTAACTACCCTCAATATTATTTCAATTTTTATTCGTAGGTACGTACTGGCTTTATGTTTTTAGTCAAGATGTTGAATTGTTTCTTATGTAAGTGAATTATGTACTTCTTATGAAAAATAAATAATTATTAAACTATACTTATGACGTGACATTTATTATTTTATAACTTTCCTCAATAAATAGAATTTCAGACAGTCTGCAGCTTTATTACATTTATATTAGTGTTTCAATTACCTAAATATTCGATAACAATGGGTTTGCTATCGAATTATTAATAATGAAATTAAAATAAACCACTCACTGATTACAATCTCGGTCAATTAGCACTACACACCGTATAATCATATTATATTTATATAGCAGTATTAACAACTTCGTAAAATAAACAAATTTCTACTAAGAATAAACGAAAAAACACCTTAATCATAAAGAAATAAATTTCAAAATAGCTTGCAGTTAATATGAAAAATGTATTGAATAAATAATGGAAGCAATTAAATATTTTATAGTTTTATGAATTAGATCTAATGTCGTTTGCACTAATTAAGTGATATGTATTCAGATTTTATCGTTACGTTAGCAAATTAAAGATTTGTAGAGTCACCGTCTGACCTTACGGTCACTGATTGTAAACAATGTGTACTTTCGTGTCGCTAGATAAATTATTAAATAGTAAACTAAAGTAAAAAGAAACAGTCGGTAAATATCCTACACATAAGATATTGATAAAGAAGGATACGAATACATGAATAAATAATGTTAATATCGTCGTTATTAATCATTAGTCCACGTTAAAAAAAATCTACAAAATTCTTTAGTACGTTTAGAAATATTATTTCAGTCATATATATTGTTTAATAACATTGTTTGTTTAGTTGATTTATATTTTTAATTAGAAAAATATTTTAAAAATCTCCTATAAGTTATTTATAATTTAGATTTTGTTATAATGAATATACCTATATTACCTTAGGCTAAAAACAGATATACAAAGACAGGGCAGACAAGAAGAATAAAAAAAAACATTACATCTTAAATGTAACTGTAAGTCTTTCTACTTTATTCCACCTCAAAATGCAAAAAAAGTTAAACTGTTTTTTTGTTGTCCATTGTCTCTGTTCCAACATGTCGTTTAAGACAGGGTTAAACTTACACGCATCAGGTCGGCTCCTCCCCCAATTGTAACACGTGCCTAATACTCCATATCATCTATCGATAACAACATCTTCTGTAACACCTGGTCTATTGTGTAATTGTGTAGGACCTTCAAATGTCCATAGCACCCATTATGTCAGTTTTGACAGCTGTCTTTTTTTTTAAATCATAGATGTAAAAAAAATTATGATAAATATTTTTTATGTATTTGTTTTTATACTGTCTACGTCTTCTTCTTTAAGTCATTGTTCTTTGTTAGATGTAATAATAAACTATGTGTATTATAAGTTTAGCTTAATATTCAGTGTATGAAATTGATGATGAACTTAAGTTTACTAGTAAACTTTTAAAAGTATAGAATGATATCCTGAAGGATAAATTCGCAACATTAACTGAAATATTCATAAAAAATAAGCCTTAATGCTTTTAAAGCTTAAAAAGAAAGCCTTTAAAGCTTTTTGAAATATATGCGGCTAAAGTCGTTTGTAAAGGCTCTAGTACACATTCATACAATACATATAAGGCACGAGTATTTTCCCTATAAACATTCAATAAATTCAACGCCACCATGTCTTCAGATCTATGAACTCGATATCGAAGGTCGGCGACACATGTTCGACGTACAGGACGGTTCGACTCAGCGGCACCCTGTTACGGAGAGTGGTTTTCATCCGTATCTAATACTAATAAGTGGGCAATTCCATCCAGTATGTCGTACAAATCGCTCGCCGTGTCGGTTCCGTGTCGTGACCGGGTCACACGACGTCCGACATTTCAATGGACATTTTTTTCATGCTAGGTATGGACAAACGATGGCTCTAGGAACTCACTAATTGAGTGTTTGCGGCGGTTTTGATGTTGTTTATGTATTTCTCGGTTAAAATTTTAATTGTACACCTTAATTGGATCCCTGTAAGGTTCAATATTTTGAGAACGGGGAATAGAAAGAAGAATTACCCTTCCAGGAAGCACTTGTCCGTTGTCGTAGTCGTTAACACCTTTTTTACAAGACCGGTGTAAGGTAGGGAAGGTAATGTTTTGATGTTGGATATGACTGCGATTTCTATACTACGTGGCCTGAATTATTGTGACACGTAAAATGTTATATTCTTTCATACTTCTTTTCTGAATGAAAAACACATTTTAATTTAAGGTTTTATTTTAAAAAAGCAAACGAGTAAGGACTCATTGTTCGGTACACAATAGTGACTTAATAAAAGCTTCAGCTTTCGGGGACGCTTCTGCGAGGCGAGAACGAACTCGAGGCTCACAAAAGAACAAAAATAATGTTTCGTGATAAAATAGGCTAAACGGAAAATTTAAAATTAATAACCTTTTTTTAAATATTAATTAAATAAACGTGTGAAATGGCAAAAGTGACTCGTATCAAGTTTATGTTTTTTTAATTTTATGTTGTTCAGAGGTAACCAACCATTGTCAATGTAATAAAAAATATGTTTACGTTATATATAAGTAAAAGTCAAGGCCCGTTGAACGAGTTCGTGTAAGTTTGTATTGTGCCTTTCGTGAATATTTGCTCGATTGATACTATAATATCTTAAAAAAAAACAGATTTTTATTATAAATAAAAGTTTATTAAGAAATTAAAAAAAAATACGAGGCATAATTTATAATACATATTTCTTTACAAAACGGTTGCAGATAAAGATATCTGATGTATAACGGTATCCAACAGATAAAAGTTTATGATATATCTTGATCTGTCAGATGTTTCTGTTCGCAACCTGTGAATCCTAATTTTGTAGTTTATACGTTAAAGTTAAAGAGCCCTAAGGACTTTTTTACCTCCTGCTGGACTTATCGGGGACTTATGTGATAGATATACTTTATCAGTAACCGGTTAAAGAGGTCCTAAATAGTTTTAATTAATAATAAGTCGGTTATTGAGTTAGTTTATGTTTTCTAAAACAACGCTAACTCATTATATTATCTCTAATAGTACTTATTAATTAATGTAATTAATAGAAATATAAGTGAAGATATATTAGGGTCTTTAACGATGTCTATAAATTTTAAAGTAACTGATTTATCATAAAATTAATAATATATGTTCAATTAAAAATTACAGCTACACAAGTTGATTGGCCCGATGGCACAGTTGGCAGTGCCCTGCTTTCCGCTCCATGATCGTGGGTTCGATTCCTGCCCCGAGTCAGTGTAATATTTGTACATTATATATGTATGTGTACATTTACTTTAAAAAAAAAATTCTATTTTCATCGGCTGTTACCTAAAACACAGAAGTTGCCTACCTTAAGAGCTGACACCCGTGTGTGAAGGTAAAACATACATATATTAAAAATAAAGTTAATAACGCCGTTATTTCATTCAAATTGTACTGTCAATAATTAATTTTAAAAGTTTTTCGAAAGCTATGTTTGAACTCGAGAGAGTTTCCGAATTAATTATTAATGTAAGACTGATATAGTAGTCTGATTATTGTAAGATATCAAGCTAAATTTTAACTCTCCTCTCTAACTCCTCCTCTTCTCTCTGTCTAAAATATTGCCAAGAACAGCTTGCACTTAGTAGTCAGTTTTTTTATATTTCACTTGAAGTATTAAGGAAGTTGTTAGTAAAGATGCCTATAGATAAGACTGTAGATACATAGCCAAGATTTGGTTAATTAAAGTGTCTAATTAGATTCTATAAGATGTTTTAGTTATATGGAATGTTACATTTAAGCTCGTCTCATTATAATAAAAATGTTTTCACTAATATAATGTATTTAATTATTACATACATATATTATATTTAATGTATGGGTTGTTAATTAATAAAATTACCTATTTAAAAAATTTAAGACATGTATCTTAATGGCGTAGAACGCCTCCAACTCGCAACATCGGAATTTATAGTGAAAGTTTTTGCTGATACCTTGGATACTTTTTCCGGGAAATAGTAGACAACATAATATTTTGAGGTATAGTGTGTTATAGTAGGTACCTACCTCTGTATGATCAAGTAGGCTGCGTGTTAATGTAAGAGCGTATAAAATAGGAAAGAATCATTTTTTAGTAATACTTAATTTGATTAAATACATTTATAAAATAAAACAATGAAGAATCTAATATTGGAGATCTAAGGTAATAAAAATAGTGATTAACGCTTGCAACACCCAAGCAAGTGGAGACGTCTTCAAAGGAATCGCGAGGAGTCGCTAGTTTCTGGGGGTGTGTAACTGCGTGTTTGGAAAGATTCATGAAAATGACCTTTTTTTACCCAGCAATGGATGACCATAATCGGTTGAAGACGAATCAAATGATTGATAAATGATATATATTTTTAAAAAATTGTCTGTTACCTGCAATAGTTATTGAAATACTCTCCATACATTGTTTGCTAAAATGTTTTACCATATTTTTATTCTCATAAACTGAAGATTTCTAATTTCCATACCACGATTCCATTAGTTTATTTTACTCGTTTAAAGTGTTATGTAAATTAAATAACACAGAAAAAATATATCTACAGAGTACAGACGTTTCAATCCTTACATGTTTATACCCTTGAGAAGATTATAGATTTTATTTATTCATAGTAGCAGTTATTTATATAAACTATTTGTAGGAAGCTAAATTAATGCAAGTACATTATTTGTTACAAATATGTCGTTTATTACGTAGTTAGTACACACAGAACGGATTAATGATTTAATTAAAAGGAATTCGCAATTAAAACAACATCGGTATCTAAAGCAAATCGTTTTTTTATAGCCCTACCGCCTACAAGCGATGTTTTTCCTAAGAGCGCTATCGGAAATCTGCGCGGGCGCAGGGCATTTGTTCAAGCGCACTAATGAGCGGTTGTAGGAACGTCCTTGCTCAACGCCCTTTATATTGCGACATTTTTTAATACTGTGTATTTTAAATTATATATATTTTTCTTATAATAATAAATTACATACAAGTTCACTGATTCATTAAATAATTTATATTTAACATAAAATTTAATTATTGGTACAAAAAAAAAAGATTGATGTTTTGCGTCGGCGCAGTTTACATTAACGTTATTTGTTATATTAAAATTATAACAAAAACAAACAATTTCAGATGCTTTTAAGATGAGTGAAGTTTATTTACATATTGTATAAAACACATTCTGTCGATAAACAGGAACGAAATGAAATACAGTAGTCATCGTTTAGTCTTTCTCCCGTTTCCTTATTTATCTAATATACTTTAAACTAATAATATAAAATATCTACAATAGCTATGCAATAATCTTCATAAAACAAAGTCTTTCAGTAAAGCATCACTTATGTCAGTAGTGCTAGATAACGTATGTATTAAACTCTCTCTTACTATAAAAGAATTGAAGTCGAAATTTCGTATAACACTTAAAGCAATGGCTGAAACTGCGAAGGACCATATAAAGTTTCTATATTGGAGATTTCTTCCTCTATATGGAGGATCAAATTAGCACACCTCGATGGTTTCCTATTCGAATCGATTTCACTCATAAAGCCAATTGCGCCCGCACCATTGTTTCGATACGACAGTAATGCTTATACCCTTTTTAAGCGTGCGAAACCTTTTGCTTTGCGGTTCCGGTAATTTTGCGGTCGAAAGTCTTAGTGCTACAATTAAAGTTTATTACGAATTTTTCAGTTCGTCTATGACCAAACTGAGGATTTCATATTATAAGATGTATACTCGTAAGAATGTATTTTATGTGCCGGTTTTTCTCAGTACTATCTAAATTTGAAACTGGTGGCAGTAGCTACATAATAATGAAACATATTTTAACTATGATTTTTAGATTGAGTCTAAATAAAGATATTGAGTTGAGCTGTAGGTACCGAGTGTAAAAAATTTGAATTCATATGATATCGATTATAGTGGCTGCTAAGTTTTATTAAACCTTTTTAATGAGTTTTTATTTATTTCTATAATTGTGGATATAGATGAAATTTTTTAAGTGTGTATAATATGGCTAAAGTGGCACTCTCATTATGTATCTGTTCTTAAATCCATACATGTTAAAATATTTATTATAAAGCAGTAATTAAATTGCGCGATAATGTTCTCTTGTATCATATTTTTTAATTATGTTTTGCAAAGGTAATATTTTAACTGTCATGTCAAGGGCTTATTGCGACTAAGTGATGTTTATTTATTATTATATTTTATATTCCTTATTAAAACAAAACAACATGTATTTGGATGTTACACACTACTACAACTTTTTAATAGTTTTTTTTACTACTTAATGCATAGATTGTGTCTATGTAGATGTTTTAAGTCATCTAAGCGCGTAGTGTTTGTAACTAGAGTACTCTACTTAAGAATGCATGACAACGGGTATAGTCAATTACTTTCTTTGTAACATAATTATAATGCATGTTAAATATGTCAGTTTTATTACTTTTATTTCAAATTTAAATTATATAAAATCTCTATATTAAAATGTTTTATTTTTTATTTTTATCTATTTTTTCGCATAACAAAGGGATAAGAAAACATGTGTTGCTTGAACGATGACCGCCGAGACATTGTTGTACAAATGAAAGCTTCTTATTTACAACAACACGCACACATACACCGTACACGCGGTACTATAGAATAGAATATACTTAATTGTACGCCAACTATATAATTAGTATTTTTATTCATATTTATTTGACTGGTTCTTTAGATCAGTAACCCTGCTTTCGGCTCCATATATATAGGTTCGATTCCCGCCCCGAGTCTGGGTGGAATATATATGTGTGTCTATATATATATATATATATATATATATTTAATCATATAATATGTATATTTATTTTAAAAAAATGTATATCAGTCAGCTGTTACCTAAAACATAGGCATACTTAATGTCTACCTTAGGAACAGACGATCGTGTGTGTAGGTATGTTAAATAAATAAAAAAAAAAATGTGTGAACACAAATAATAATGTATAAGCAGAATGGTTGCCATATCGCATACTAATTGTACATTTCTGGAAAAATTCTGTCAGTACATCGCACTCGAGTATGGTTAATATTAATATTTATTGTGAATTGGAATAACAAGAAAATAAACAGTACAATATAACGAAATAAATATAGTAATTTTATTTCTTACCAACATTCTTCTAGAAGATCCTTTAAAGGTAAGTCCAACTCACCCAGTGTTTGATGCATCACCGCCTATAGATATTTATGGAGTCTAACTGGTTTGAATTTTTTTTCATATCTATCTATCCAAGGTTGTTGTCCTGTACAATTAAGATGCTGTAAGGTTTCCTCACATTCCGTTCAGGTCTTTGCGCCACGTTTACATAATCGATACTTACTACAAGTATTAATTATATTAGAAAAATGATTTTTGCTTCAGATAACCAATTTATTGCGGACGGTTCTATACTGTCAAACTTAACTTTATTAAAAGAAGCTAATTAATTACAATATAGACAATAAATCAGGAAAAGTTTAGGAGAGTAGTTTAAATAATAATAACGACAGAAGGTATGGGTACGACATCGACGCGTATCAAACAGGGGGCAACTTTGCCTCGCGACTACACATGAAGAGTAACTAGAATGTGCATAACCGCGTGGCAGGACTAGTTGTAGATAATAAAATAATTCAAAATACTGTTATTATTAAAAATTGATATTTCAATGTTAACTAAGCTTAGGTACCTACCTTTTATCTATTTTTTGATTATTCTGGCTGTTTGTAAGTCTAGACTGCATCCTTCAATTTGTCCATATTCCGTAGGTATGTCTAAAAATGCTCAAAAATTTACCCAAAAGTCGGAGAGCAAATCTTCTTAAAAAATTTGATATATATAATTGATTATTATTAATTAGTTGAACAAATGAATGGGCTACTTAACAGCATACTAACAATAAAAGAAACGTGATATAAATATATCGCAACGTATGCATTTTAATGTTTAGTGTAAAAATAATATGACAACATATTATATAGAAATACAGCATTCACTCTCAATAATTGCCGTCCTTCACTTGTTAATAAAAATAAATGCTTCATCGTGAACTGCTTCCATCAGGATAAGATCCTGTTATGTGACGACGACCAATATTTTTAGGGATTATATAAACATTTTCACGTACTTCAAAATCATATCAGCCATTGGATGTCCACTGCTGAACATAGGCCCCCTTTCATCAACCCCCAGAGCGACTGCCCGGGCTCTGTATTGCTGGTCATTTTTTGAGAGGCTTGCCAATACTCGTCACACTTTGCAGGCGGGTTGGCGAGCGCAGTGTGTTGTAGCAAGATATCTTGTTTGGTGCATTTACCGGTGGGAGGGATGAGCTGTGCCGCGATCCCGGCTGCATGGGTACCACCATCTTGCTTATTTCTTCCGTGAAACAGCTTTGCTGTGTTTCGGAAAGAAGGGCAAGACAGGCAGTGTAATTACTGGCACCGAGACTTAACATCATATGTCTCAGGATAGGCAACACATAAATGAGTTGGCTGGGCTAGTTCCAGGTAAACTAGTTTATGTTCATGGGCGACGTCGACCACTTACCATCAGGTGGCACGTCTGCCAGTTTGCCTATCCAACTAACATTAAAAAAAAAAAATAATTGTTCGCATTATTACGGTCTTAGTCGCTTTTTACGACAACTCGTCAAGGGGTTTAGGACTATTATTCTCTGCCGGTCAACGCACGATGGTTCACATACATATATAACGTATATTCACTCATTAATAAATGTATAAATAAACGCGTCATCGTCAACTGTCTCCATAAACACAAGGAGCAGGGATCGAACCAGCGATCGTGAACGCAACGGTCATTTGCTCTGACTACGCCTATCGGTTCAATTAATAAAACACTAGTATTAAAAGTTTCGGACGCACCGTGAAAATCCACTTATTACTATTATTACTTACTTATTGTTATTAAAAGGTTCATTGTTATAACGTAATAGATACAAGTGAATCGTGCCGCAGCCTTTGTGTTGCCATGATAAAGATTGAATAGGGGCGCGCGTGCGCAGACCAGAAGCTTCCGGTATACTTGACCCGATTCGCGTTCATTATACACATCTACTAAACTATTGTACTTATGTTATACTTAAAATTGTAATGCTTATAATTTTTTTGAAATTATAGTAAGTGCATTAAGTTTATTCTCACGGGAAAATATTGGATCTCAATCGGTCGTGCACGGATTTGGCATTGATACGGCACGGTTCATTTATCAAAATTGATTTAACTAATACTCTATGTGGTGGATTCGATACATTACGAATGTTTAAGTATAAATATACCAAGAGCATGTCTGTTATTTTTTTTTTTAATTTGTTATAATTTTAATTCGTTATAATTTTGATATGACGTATATAGTTACCAAACGTCATAAATAATACCTACCATTAATTCATTATAAATACCATAAATCAATAATTATATGAAAAATAAAGATTCGTAATAAAAGGACATATTATTACATTGCAGGCACCATTTACAGTATAGTATAAAAATTTGAATATGTATTCGAATCTTATTGTCAATTCTCATCGGTTACGTTTGACAAATCGTGTATTTTCAATGTTCGTCATTCGACAGTTTGCGACTGCGCTTGCGCAAGTCGACATTTACAGCGCACTGGGAATACGAAATAGCGAAATTCCATCACAGGCCTTCCAAAATTCACGCGGTCTCACGTTTTATTTGCAAATATCTCGGAATTAAAAGACGTATTGAATTAATCGAATATAAGATGGACACTGTAAGAAATTGTAAAGTCCAGAAAGGTACTTCATAAGTAAAGATAACGGTACCACTATTCTGGTATTCACAAAAGCAATGTCCTATAAAATTAAACCGCATACGTTAGAACATTTGCACTCGTATCCCGTTTCCAGACCGAGCATTTACAATGACCGCGTTTGCACTCTGACGGATTTATAACTACCTGTTGAATGAAACAATGTAGTGATTCTAACTCGACTGCTGACATTGAGATTGCGTTCTATGAGGTCTGTCCATCTGTTGAAATATTGTATTGTACTGTACAAACCTGTGCATATCCCCTTTTTTGGGGCAAAGGGGCAAGGATTAATCCTTCTTTAAAGAGGGGGCGGGGCTCTTTTAAGAAGAATTAAGCTTAATCCGTAACGCTGCTCCACTGCGTATTTGCGGATATTCATGTTTTGGATTATGTATATCGATGTTGTTTTTAATCCTTACCGAGAATTTGATGATGTTGAATGTTGACTTTTTTTTTTGAGAAATAAATAATCTATTGAAAACCTAGCGGATAAAGTCTGGAATTAAACTCACGAATATAAATTGTGATTAAAAAATATAGGCTCTATCTATCTCTAACGTATCTGTGCGAATATTAACAATCGCTGATCATTTTGAATGGTACGTGTCTAAATCAGGAACTTGGATCTTATCACTGTATTGAGGACGGTAATCCCTCAAGACTAGCCTGTTTACTCGATTTATTCAACGACCTTTTCTTAATGTGTTTACGCAGAAGAGTAAAAGGATCTTCGTTTTATGCAAAACATTTATTTAGCACCAATATTATATAAACATTAGTTATCTCAGTAGTAGTAAGCTGTGAGTGACAAAATGTTTATTTCTGTTGGTAATTGTGTTAATATTAGAATAGAGACAGAACGGGCAATGTTCTTAACTGACATCGTCAAATAGACTTACAATTCAACAGAATCAAAGGAAAATGTAACGATTTTAGGAACAGTATTTAATCAATAATAAAATAAATAACTTGTTTCCTTGTCACTTAATGCTGTTTTGTTTCTAATCAGTGTTATTGTTCTTTCATTTTAAAATGAACAGCCATACCAAATATTGTTTATTAAACATTTTCTAAAAGAAGATTATTTCTATTTGTTTATTTTTACTACTCCGTTGTCATTAATCGTGAGGTTACGTTTTGTAGCCTATAATCTTATAAACAGGCTGTAATTGGACCGGCAATAATGTGAATAATGCGTTCAAATAAATGAAATCTTTAGATTTCTCTATAAGATTAGGTCTTAGAAATTGTCTTAAATACATTCCATTGTAGTTAAAATAATATTACACTTGCAATAAATAAAACAAAACGTCCTAACACGGTGTGAGCTAGCACTACACGGTGTGGTTGTAAACGCAATAAATCTTATCTCTGAACCACAATGCATCAAAGCATGGAGCGTGTGTGGCCGACCACATAAGGCTGCTATAAAAAATAACTAATCCATTTTTCTCTAAGTTAAGATTTCCGTACTGGGAATTTAAGCGATTTATCGTACCTTCGAATAGACTCTGATAACATTGCAACGATATTACTAAATAACCGGTCGGTGTTGCCATCTTTGGAATGTTGTAATTACGGATAAGGAACCGTGATGGTTCAGTTGATAGAAAACCTGGATCTTAACCGAAAGCGGTCGAGTAAATTCAGGGCAAGAACTACTAATTTTTTAAAGTAATTGGCATTGGTAAAACTCAGCGATACAATATGAAACTTTTATTCTGTTTCAATTTTTTTTTTGTTTTTGTTTACAATGTTTCACTGTACATATAGGTTAGATTTCAAGCTACAATTATTTTTTATTAGTATTTAGTTTATAATCTCAAATGTTATTTTTATATTTTAAAATCTTCGACAACCGCTCTGGTTGCGGTCGTCGATTAGATTCCCGCTTGGGGCAAATATTTATATTTGTACAAATATTCTGGTCTGGGTTCTTGTGGTCTCCCCAGCGTGCCTCGGAGACCACGTAAAGTCGTCGGTCCCGGATGTTATTATAGATGTCTGATATCGATCGTCACTCATGATAGGGAAAATATCCGCCAACCCGCAGTGGAGCTGAGTGGTAGATTAAGCTCCTTCTCCAATATGGAGACGACGCCATTGCCCAGTAGTGGGACGCTTACAGGCTGATTCAGTTCTGTTCATTCGCAAATCTTAAATGTTACACTGCTTTTGTATTAGATACAAGGTAAATAGTTTTGACTATGTATCGTACTGCGGTAATCCGCTTGACTGAGATAATAACAATATAGTGTTGAAACACTATTGAGTTATGATCCTTCTAATGTCCGTTGATTGTTATCATGCGTTTCAATCGATGCTCGTTAAGTACCTAATTCGCAACGGATTATGAAAATATCAAGGTGCACAGTATAGGTAAATAATAAAATAAATGTTATATTAATTATTAATAATAACTGCTATGTTATCTATTTAGATGATGATAATTGATTTGAATTTGTACTTTATTGTCTTCAGTCTGTAAATTTTCCACTGTTGAAATATATGGGTACGGATTGGCTTAAAATAGTTACAAATACATAACAAATACTATATTAAGGTGATTTTTTCGCTGTAATATTACTTGGTACAACTATATTATTTTATTTAATAATAAATAAGAAAGAATGAGTTCACCCACGTTAATATTGTCATTTAAGATAACAGTATCGTAATTGATATGTCTTCAATTGACTGACTGATCTTGTGTTTCTTTTCCAGGTAAGATAACTGTAACTGGATTCTGCGAAGTATTGATGCACTGAGTGTGCGATAGAAATTAAGTAATCGACTTCAGCGGTTATATTACGTAAGTAGTATTTTTATTACGCATAAAAATTTTATATTTACTTTTTTATAAAGACGTTGTAAATATACTGGTATAAAATACCTAATAGATTTTACTTAAAATATTATGATATTTTTGTAAGTTTGTTTTAAATAAGATATTATTTTTATCGATAATACGTTGACTACATATTGTTAGTTATTATATTGTGCTGTACTTATAATTAGGCTTAGAGCTTTTAATCTGCCTTGCAGTTCCACTGTAGATTGATTGGCAAATATACATGTCAGTCATAGAGGATTTCTTCCAAGACATGCAGGTTTATTTACTGTGAACTTTAAAGCAACTTCAACTCTTATAAACTCAGCGATGCTACACCTGATTTTAACCTACGATTGTCAGTTTCTAATCATACTGGGCCGATCAAAGCTCAATATATTAAAAAAATTACAGCAATATCAAAACCAGTACCTACTGCGTTGGTGTCACGTGTCATCCTATATTACCTATAACATTTTAAAAACGATTTAAATAATTATAGTAACTCATAAATAAAACGAATATCCTCGATAGCTTAAGGGGTCTACCCTCTTTAGAATTTTGAAAAAAATCGATTTTTTTTTAATTCTATTTTTTGAAAGTATACATATATAAAAGTATCATACTGAAAATTCATAAAGATCCGAGCAGTCTAACTGTACTTTTGGACGACGTTTACATTACGTACCTAAGCGCGCTAATATGCGGACCGCTCGGAGCGGTACGGCCTACCTGACTTTGTATTATGTATTATGAACATATAAGCAGCTGCAACCTTTTTCAGATATATTGACAAATATACTATAATATAAATATACTATCCATACTGAAAATTTTCATTTATGATAGGTTATTCTCGAAGGATACCGTTCTATTAGAATTTCTCACTATATTAGTCGTATTTGAAATTTTCAACAATCAGTATCTGTGCTCGTGATTACCGAAATGGACAAGAAAAGTGTAAATCAAACTGCCAAATGGAGACGTCCAGGTTCGCAGCGGAAAAAGCGAAAATTTCATGGAGTGCTTCCACATGAGCACGAGGCAAATACAAGTTATGCTAGTGCATCTGCGTCGAAGTTACAACAATCGGAAGATACCAGTTTCGACGTACACGTGGATCAAACGACGGGATACAGTATTCTACAGTTTTTCCTGGTTTTCTCTACGTTACAAGAGTATTTAAAATGTAAAACTTGTGATAAAGATGTTTCTTTTACAAAGTATGGACAGCGAGGACTCGGTTTTAAAGTTTGTATTACATGTAAGTGTGGCAAAAGGTACATTAATTCGTGTCACATGATTTCTACTGGATACGAAATTAATCGTCGTCTAGTGTATATTATGCGTTTGATTGGTGTTGGATTGAGTGGTATTAATAAGTTTTGTGGCCTTATGGAACTTGGAACTGGAATAAGCTCCTCTATTTATTATAAAATTATCGATTCGATCTCTATCGCGGTGAAAAGTGTGTTTGATGTAGTGATGCTCAAGGCTGTTAGAGAAGAGAAACTTTTGAATGCTCAGCACGGAGAACCAGAAGATATTTTAACCGTTTCGGGAGACGGTTCCTGGCAAAAAAGAGGATTTTCTTCTCTTATTGGCATAATATCTTTGATATATAAACATAGTAAAAAAATCGCGAACGTCGTTGTCAGATCAAGTTACTGCAAAGCATGCGAGAAAAAGAAAGGAACTGAGAAAACGATTGAATATGCAGCGTCATACGAAACACACAAAAGATACTGTAGTGCTAATCACTCTGGTAGTGCTGGAAAAATGGAAGTTGACGGTGTATGTGAAATGTTTTTGCAATCTTTAGAAAAATTTTCTGTGCGTTATGGTTTTTACATCGGAGATGGCGACACGAAGACTTTCAAAATGCTTCTAAATACACAACCGTATGGCGAAGATTTTATTATAAAAAAGTTGGAGTGCGTCTTACACGTCGCAAAAAGAGTCTTCAAGCGCGCTAGTGAGGCTAAAAAAATACTAACACAGGCAAGGAAAGCTGCAAAGAAGGACGAGAAAAAAAACCCAGAGAAAAAAAGTGCAGCAAAAACAGTTGTCGCGAAAAAAAGAAAAACCGTCGTAAAAAAATCCTACTGTGAAAACTCAGGATTTAACGATAAAATTAATGAAAGAACTATCAAGAAACTATGGTTTAGCGATTCAAAGACATCCCGATTCCGTGGAAGAAATGCGCAAGGAGATATGGGCAGGATTTTTTCATAAGATTTCAACTGACAGCAATCCACAGCATTCATACTGTTCTGAATCCTGGTGTAAATACAAGATAGCTGTAAAAAATAACTCCGTTCATAAATTCAAACATCCTCCTGCCCTTGCTAAAGATGTTCAAGAAGTTTTAAAACCGATCTACGACGATTTGACAAAACAAGAACTGCTTGAAAGATGCCTCGGCGGCAACACGCAGAATAATAACGAATCTTTCAACAACTGCGTCTGGTCAATGGCTCCCAAACACATCTTTTGCGGAAAAAAAATTGTTGAAATAGCTTGTCAAACAGCTGCTTGTATTTTTAACGAGGGATTTCACCCAGTATTTAAAATCATGGAAGTAATGGGCGTCAAAATCGGCCCGATCGCCGCGCAGTTTGCTGCTGACTGTGACAGAACGCGCATACGAGTTGCAAACCGCCGCAGCACCGATGCCTCTAAGGAAGCCAGAACGAAACGAAGGCAGGCTATTTTGGATGAAAATGAGCACTATGAAGAAGATGAAGGCATAATGTATGGTGCAGGCATCGCTGATTAGACGTAAGTAAGATTTTGTCACGATTTTTCGTTACAGAAAACTTTAAACGCGTTTTTCTCGGAATGACGTTTTTGGACGGCTTGTTGATAAAATCTCCGAAACTATTCAACCGAACCCTACCAAAATTTAACCACATGTTCTTGATGACTATAGCTCTAGCGCATATCATACGATTTTTGAAATTTTGGGTTTAACTTTTTTTTTTTTTTTTGGCAAAAAACGATGGAAAAAAACGTGCTTTTTCGTATTTTTTGGAAAAATGACTGCTGTTTTGTCATTTTTGAAAATAAAAAAAATCGTATGATATGCGCTATAGTCATTTACTTACTGAATCTAAAACTATTTTTTCTTTTTTTTTCAGATCATCCATTCCAGATATTTTATCAACAGCGCATACCCATCTTTTTTTTTGGACCAGTCTTCTCCCTCATTTTTATGTATAAAAACTGATTCAAATAAATTTAAAAAAAATTGTCTTGTGTAATCAAAGAGTGTATTTTTTAGGCCTAATACTTTTTATGTCCATATTTATGACTTATACCGGTCAAAAAAAATCGTGAAAATAGCCTTATTTTTACCCGTCTAAAGAGGGTAGACCCCTTAATACAGAATAATAACCATAGCAAACGGCGTCCACAATTGCATTTCAACAGATCATTGAGACACAAAGCCATAATAGTCACTGCGAGAGGAATCCGAGTGCATTAATCGATTTTGACATTTATTTACCGACGCTAAAGATCATCTGTAATCGTTACCGCGATTACGGGTCTTGTTGCATTTACAATACATGATACATTGGTGTGTACGATTCGTTTTGACAGATACACATTATCTCATAGAGTGAATATATAGACGTTATTAGTTCAGCATCTCGCGTCTATTATCATTTTAGCCCCCGGCGTAGTTCGGCCCTGCGTCCAGTTCCTGCAATTACGATTCGACGGATTATTAGTCTTACTATCGATAAAACTTGTACCGTTTATGTTGAAATCGTAAATATATTTTCTCTCTCATAAGAGACGTCCTTTTTATGTGACGTAATAAACGGGTAATTTTTCTTGTTTTTCACGCATCGATAGATTCAAAAATTAATTACAGCATGCGAATTGCAAACTTAATAACTTCGTTAATTAAGACGGTTATGCTAGTAATTCGGTGAATGGAGTGATTTATGAAAACATGTTTTAGGTATGAATACATCGTTGCGATGACTGATGAGACTAATTGAGAACGCGGATATAATCAGAATAACGTACAATAAAAACGATAAAGAACGTTCCGCGTGGAATTTAGCGGTATACCGATAACGACTTATTTGTCTTTTCATTTTCAATCGTGCGTCCGCGCATCTTGTCTCAAAAACGGTATCGTTGCGTGCGCGGTTATGCAACTCGGGCGACGTCCTTGCGGGCGGAGGGCGCGCGGGGCGTGGGGGGCGAAGGCCGTGCCAGGGCGCCGACCCTGTTCGATAACCACCCCGCTTTTTATTACCAGCCTCGGAACCAGTCGGGACGGGTCCTGTTGGTAATCGCTAGTGTCGCAAATTTTTTCCTAGCTTCTAGATAAATCGTGCGAGGCTAATATGCCAGATGCGGTGTAAGGTAACATGGTGCCGCGTTAGGAATGCAGATGCCATGACTCTCTTGGGTTTACATTTTAAGTATGCAAATATATGTTAATTAGAATTACTACTAGATATACAGCTCGAGTGGAATCGACACCCAACTAAGAGAGATAACCGTCGATGCGGCAACATTGTAGTCGACGTACGACGCTATAAATATAAATACAACATATAAAACCGAACTGTAAGGATTCTTTTGGAATTCTACATATTATTTGTACCGTACCGTACGCCTCAATCCCTTCACCGTTTTGAAATATTCCGTACGATAAGGGCAGTTCGTGACTTAAGTTATGGCGAAATAATACGATGCAAGTGCGCGAGTGAAATACACGAATAATAAACGTTTAATTTCGAGAAACGATCGCATTATGTTTAAATAACGTCTTGTTCCAGTGTGCCGGTGAGTGTGTCGGTGTCGAATGGAACATTTTATCACGCCTTTTACTTTTCAAGATGAAATTTTAAGTATGAATAAAATCCTCATTGGAATCGTCATAAAGTAATGGTTTTATTAGCGATTCAATTGAATATATCGACACTGGAACGGAATGCAGTACAGTAGAAAGCTAACAAACCTGGGTTAGAATCATATGATTTCGCGGTGCGCCCGCGCCGGACCTCGGCAACTCGCCGGCGCCGCAATAAATAACGCCGCAGATAGAACTGCGCAGCGATCGTGCTCGCTTTGTTTGACTTACATCTACGCCTCATTGTTCCTCGAGTATCAGTGTGGATTAGAATTACGATTGTACCGCCTCGTGTAGATCCAGCTTTACCTAGCTTCCATTTGAATATATAAATACTAAACGTCCGCACTGCTCGAGTCTGTTCGCTGTCGATAAAACACTTTCGATATAAGAATTTAATGCAGTTACTTCTCGACTCTTACACTATCTGTAATTTTGTAACAGCCTACTGGTAGTACTAGTACCTACTTCCATTTAAAACTGTTAACAATCCAACACTTACAAAATTTACGGACATGTATATCGTTAATTCTATAATTAATCGTATTTCCGTATAAATAGATTCCGTATAGATAGATTACGAATTGATGATATAAATGACATAATTATGTCGATAAATCTTGAATAGCAAGTCATAGTAAGATATCAAAAGACAAAACTTGTGACTGATGTGAATTCTGTGTCGGGATCTGGAACCACACAAAACACCCGCACAAACGCCTATACCACTACAAATATGTATGGCCAATACAAAATTTTTCATGTGCGGGGATCGAAACCGCGACATGTAGAGCATCAGCCAGTTGCTGTAACTACTGTGCCAACGCGTCGTCTATTAGTTATAAAACATCACGGTTAAAATAGCGCAATAATACCTATGTAGTAGTCTAGTAAAACAAAAGTATCATAATTATTGCTCTTTACTGTTTTGTGTCTAAAAACACAGCGCCTCCAATTACAGAACGTTTAAACGACGCGTCGAGTTATAGAATAAAAAATTGCTTTTAACACTTAAATATGAATTACGTTCGTACATTTACATTCTCACGATACTCGGTTTCACTATCGCAGAGCGCCATCATGTCGGATTAAGTAATGCTGTGCTCCGAAAGTATAATGTGCTGAACCTCTTGTATCCATTTTGTCTCATGACCAAGTTTCTTGTTAAGTACGAGACAACGGAAAAGAAATTATACTGTAGCTAAATGATCATGATACATGAATTTTTTTATTGATGTACCTATTTTAAAATTTTTAAATTACTTTTCCATTAACATCAATGAAGTTTATGCTCAGAATATAGTCGAGGCCAATGCTTACAATATTTAACTCGATATAATTATAGAAGTCGTTTAATGTAAACGTGAAATGGTGACATAACGTGACCATTTATTTTGTTTGTGTTAGTGATATGTACGTGTTTTGGAAAACTATAAATATGTTTAACATACACACACGGTCGTCTGCTCCTAAGGTAACTTAATGCTTGTGTTTTAGGCAACAGCTGACTGACATACATATTTTTTTATAAATAAATAAATATAAAATAAATAAATATATTACACCCAGACTCGGGGCGGGAATCGAACCCATAACCCTGGAGCCGAAAACAGAGCCACTGCTAATTGGGCCAACGGACCAATCAGCACTGCTATTTAAAAAAGGTTCGCTGTGTTACTTGTTTTTATATAAAATAAGTTTACAACAATTATAATAAACAGGTAATATGGTGTTAACTAAGTAGTTAAGTTACAAACGAATATAATTACTTTGAAATAAAATAAATAAATCTTTATAAATTAAATTAGCGTTAGGTTACTTTACGACTTTTAGGAACACAAAACATTTTTAATCTTCCAGTCACGTTAGCCATGTCGATATAATTTAGTGTCGCCTCATGATGTCATTACCCTAGCCATAACATATTAAAACACGCCTTTTTATATAGTTCGGGCCTAATATTGCTATTTTTAAATGTTTTTGCATAATAGTTTTACAGCTTATAAAATTCCTAACTGGTTTAATATGAAACAGTTGACCCTGTTATAAATATCAAGTGATGTCAGCCTCAAGGTGCATTAAAAACCTTATATATTACAATGCTTAGTATATTTTAATAAAAAAATACAGAAAGGAGCCACACAAAAAAATCATCACTGATAGAGCTGGACGTATAAAAATTTAAAGAACTATAATATCGTAATTTTTGCACTTTATTTGACTTTGTGTAAATAAATATATCGATTGTAATTTTTTGGCGGAATCTTGTGAGTAAACCGAAACAAATCCATTATCAACCAAATAAATTTACAGTCTAATAATAGTAGAGCGCACATTCCACATCCTATGGTTTGAAACACTTGATTATTTTATACTTATAAAGCTAAATAGTTAATTTATTTAATCTCAAGATCATCTCAATCGAAAAAATCGATATCAAAAATTATCTTGCGTTAATTAGGTACGTTACGAGTGTTACGACACAGGAGTGGAGCCTCTTTAAACGAGACTGAAACCGAGCTGGTCGCAAAGTTTACAAATTCGAATAAAAATAAAATTAATCGACATTGACCTAATACGATTTAATACAGTATGTTTGCTTCGATCTTTTCCTCATTACATCACCGTGTTTACAGTAAACGATGACACGATAACAGCGCGCCATTATAAGAATTATTTTATCTTTTTATTTACTAAAAGCATTCCTAGAAGTAGATACATTTTATGAACCATGTTGACTTAATATCTAATTGGTATATTGATTTCATATCATAGGATTTTTATCTATATAAATATCATAAAGAGTTTGTTTTTCGAACGCACTAATCTCAGGATCTACTTGGTGGATTATAAAAATTCTTTCTGTGTTAGAAATCCTGTTTGTAGATGAAGATAAAAACATTGTGCTGCAACTTATAGGAGTGGAGCTGTAACCGACATGTTTCCTAGTCAGGCAAGCAATGACACTCTAGTAAACGTGATGGACGTCAAGTATATCGAGACGTATTTTTTTTTTAACTAATAGAAAAATCTAAAAGATATTATCATGTAATTAAATAAATCGTAAATATCATATTTTATGAATTGTTTCGTTAACGTAGAATGGCATCAGTTAGAAGACGGCTTACAAGACAGTGAATAGTTTTAGGTTTTAAAGAAGGAAATTTATACCTGCTAAGCACGAAATTGGCGGCGCATTTGCCTCATTCGAAGAAACATTATAATTCATTCCATTCACGAACATCTTTCAAAGAACGACTCTCCCTTTACCAAGGTAAGCAAAAATTTTAGACAGATGTTTTGAACAATAAGTTTCATATTCGACAAGGAAGCGATATATTATAATTATTACTTCGTCCTTATAGAGGAGGAATGGCGACAGGTTTTTAATTAAAATATTCTTATGTGTAACTGACAGACAAACTTGCTCTGTCTAGACATTTCTTATAAATACATTAACACATAAAACTTTGAATAACGACTGACATCCTTTGCGAAAACTTTCAATTAACATATTTGTTTATAAAAATATATATGTTTGAGTACATTGCTTGTTATGCGTTACGTTAATTTAATAAAGTTGGTAGCGAATGAGCAATGTAAATGTAACAAAAATAAGATTTCGAAGTATGGGCTTCACGTTAAAGGCTGGTGTGTCCTTCGTTCGTCGGGAACGGGTGGCCTTCGTCCCGAGTTCCCGACTCCTAAGCTAAATTTAGACCAGTGCCCTTGAGGATACGACGGCAAACAGGATTTATCGCCAGCCGGTGCAGGCCAAACCGTTTACAAATAAAAACTTTCTAAATAAACCAAATGTTCGACAAGAACTTTAGATATTTTCATTATATAAATAAAAAGAACTGAAAACTTTGCCGTTTCTTATGTTTGAAAGTTCGTTAATTATTATTTTAGATAAGTACACGTTTAACCTCTCATTATCACTATTGGACATTTTTTCTAGAACCATCGTATCTCTTTTAGTATAAAAACGTTCTTCATAAGAAATATATTAACATCATCAACTATTACACATACAAACAGAGATACATTAAAACTATAATTACATCGCATTTAAAAGTGCATATACATATATCGAATCTTTATATTAATGGGCCACGTGCGACCATATTCAATAACAAAATTAGCTTCATTTTAAAACTAGTCTTATTATATAGATATAACGTTCTTTTTCATTTAAACCTTGTTATGTCAGCACGATATTTTATACAAGCTTCAGAAAATATCACTAATGCATTTTATATATGGCATCTATAAATATGACGTATCTGGGTATACGCGTGTCTAATGCGAGTTCGATGTTCTTCGCAACCTATTAGATGCATCCCGTATTTGTAGAGAACATGGTTTTAATGTTATTAAAAATAAACAATGTGTGCGTCCAAGGAAAAATTAAAATTGTAAATGTGGATTGTTGTCTGCATGTGTATTTGTAATTCGATAAATTATTAGTGGTCGTTTTAATTTTTGTACTACACATATTTAAGTATCAACTTATTCTTCAGAGTATTTTTCAAATCAATTATAAGTTAAAAAAAAAAAAAAAAAAAAAAACGAAAAAAAAGTCATATATTAAAGTCGTCTGATCTGTCAGTACAACAACATAAAATCCTCGTCCATTAGAATGACACTTCATTAGTGAGATTCATTGCGCAAATATTTCATAGTAGTCAAACAAAGGGGGCAGGTGTCGAGCACGTATTCGACGCAAGCTCTTAACCGCGAGGGATTTGTATAAAAGTAACAGTACTTATGGCGAAATGATACACTATGTAACTTAAAGTCTACGAGGGAGTATAACGCACGTGACATATGCATAATCCGTGGCGCCTCGATGGCGCCCAACGTGGGACTGGCATCGTAATCCAATATGCGCAAAACGTAAATATAGTAAGCTGTAAAACTTTTATTACATAAATAGATCTGTAGTTTATTTTGGTCATTCATTATAATTTAGTTTATTGTAAGTTAAGTTATTGTAGTTGTTGAAAAAAGGCCAGGTCAAGAGTACCCGAAACCGAAGAGCATGTATGAAGGGAATAATGAAAGTAGACGAAGCGAAACAAGTATGTAAGGATCGTAGCAAGTGGAAAGAAGTGGTCTCTGCCTACCCCTACGGGAAAGAGGCGTGATTATATGTATTGTAAGTTATAAGTAAATATGTTTTCACTTTTAATATGTTTAAATAATAAACGCGTGTAATTCAACGGCCCCTAGTAGGTTGTGAATCCTGGGTTGGGCCTCCGGAAACACAATACACAAGCAAAAACCTCTAGACCACGACAAACACCCGTATGTCCTATACAAATATTTGTCGTTTGCGAGGATCGAATCTACGATCGTTAGCACATCAGCCAGTTGCTATGACCACTGCGGCAACGCGTCGTCAATGTTTCTTAATTGTGTCAAATTAACGGATTATCGATGTGATACTAAAGAGGAAATTCAAAGAGTCATTTTAGTTTACAGACTGATGTAATCAATTTCATTCTTTTGTAATAATTTGTAAGAATTATGCTACAGAAGAAATTATGTGTACGACCTTATCTTTTTTTAGAAGAAACGACGTGACGAATAAACAAAATATTCGTATAACTAACCTTAATACGGTTTTTTTTTATCTGACCTACGTTTGCGTTTAGCGCTGTGAATAAACAACGGTCACATATCCTCAAAACTATTGTTTGTAAGAGTGTAAATGGTGTAACGGTTAATTCAAACATAAATAAAAACCACGAAAATGTTACTCCAAACGGTATTCTTTTCGTCTTTTTTAAATGGTACAGAATAAATTTACACCTACGTAGATTCGATTATTAATTTTATTCATGTATAAATAATAATGCCCATATATTCCCCAACGGTCAAAATATCATTTCTGGCTAATAAAATATTATTAGCCTCGCATACATTATAAACTTTGTCGCTATTATTTTACTTCTTTTATCCAAGAGGTTCCGTATTCACTCGAGGTAAGATTTTTTATCACCGTATATGTCAAATTTGGACAATTTTGTTATCTATTATTTGTTATTGCATTACTGATTTTTTTTTCTTAGTTATCGGTTTTAGTACCTTTTATTATGTTTCTGAGATGTTGTCAGTTCTTTCTTTCTTTACATTCGAAATTGATTTACCAATTGTTACCAAATTTGTCAATAACATTGTTAGAAATTGCGAAGGTCAACTGCAAGTCGTAAGGCCGTTCATTTTGGTAAAAATAGATTTCAAAAGCAGTTGTCTATCCGAGAATTTGTTATTACTCGGTAAACTGGGAAAAAACGGTAAAAGAGTTAGAACAAGACTCCGTATGGCTTACAAACTGCAGTGTAGTAATTATTTTGCATAAAAGCCGAGAGCAAGAGACTTTTAAGCTACTTTACTCGAGAGACTATATCCACTTTCACGAATATAAAAAAAATGAATAAAAGTGAAATATTATTTTGAAAAAGAAAAACAACTGCAAAAAACTCTGTGTCAAACTGTTGGAACTGAATAATTACTAAGAAATTTTTCTTTTCTTGGGTGTCTATTCTAGTAAATATATACGAGTACATACGTCAGGCTGTACTTAACTTCCAAGTGTAAGAAAGAAGAACAACAAGACAGAAACTCGAGGACATTTTTAAGTGTCGGATAATGAGTGCGATTATGATTACGATATATTAATTTAATTATTTTTTTTTTACTCACAAACTCCTAGTAATTGAGTCTATACTTCGGCAATGATAAATTTATTTTACTTTTATTTGCGAAACTTGTAAAAACTAAGACAGTTGGTAACTTTTGGACGAAGAAAAATAAATAAGTTAAAACAATTGTTATTATTAATAAAAATATCTATTAAATATTGGACAAAAGCAGTTTTTATCGACTAGTAATACAATACTGTTTTCGTGCATGTAAAACGTTGGATCAAATAATCAACGCATAAGCAAACCGCATAAATCACGTTGGGCAATTATTGCTGTCATTGATTTGCAGTCACAATGCGGTGAATTTTCGTCGTAACTCAGACACGTAGAACATAAATCGGTGTCCAATTTTCCGTGGGCGGCAGAATATCGTTAGCTTCTGTCGGAAGTTTATAAACAATGCGCGAGATTCGATCTGAAGATGTCGTCCGTACTGTACCTCCAATAGGAGTAAATTATTTAAGAATAACCTTGTCTACGTCGAATTTCAAATAAAACTCGTAATTGTTAACCACGTTTATTACACGTCGAACGTTTAACCGTCATAATTTGTAAGTACGTTAAAGGCGAAACGGTCTTTAGAATGACAAACGACAAAGGTCGGTGGAACATAAGACTGCGGTGCTTTCTCAGTAGTCAGTAATAAATTCCAGTATGCCGGTCTCGTCCCAAAACGTAGCAGATCGAGTAGGGCGCCGCCGCGCCGCGTAGGTGATGTTTTCAACATTCTAACGCTCGTATCAGATTCCTAACTGTACCTCCGCACACCGCTGACACCGATACGGGCACCAAGCGACAATAAAATTTCGATTAAATTCACCCGATCTGAGTAGTTTTTTTTATTTGAAATACCATAAGATTACGCAAGAGAACTCGGCTGGCGCCGATTCTTATGAAATTAGTACATCTAGACTATAATGTAAATTTGAATGGTTTCGTATGTCGTAAAGTTTGTCTTTGAACTTTTTACTTTCAAATATGGTAACGAACAAAACTAGAAAATAATTTAAAAAAATGTGAATAAATATAATAATCTCTACTTTTTAAAATTAAATTTAACTATACAAATATAAAATGTCATCCCATCGCTATTCCGACTTGTGTAATGAAGTCATGGGGGCGGTTGACTGACCATCCTTAAAAAAGATTATAATAGGTAATAATCCACCTAGGATGTTCAGTCTGGATTCAATTTTTTTTATGTAACTTAAATTTCTGCATAAGTGAATGTGTTAAATTACTATAAAACTATACACTGTTAAAACTAAAAAAAATAATTATAATTATTATTCTAAAATAACATGCCGAGAGAAAAATATCTTATAGTTGATGTTGATTGAGAAAATAGCAAAAGTGATAATTATTCACAGGAATGATATAAAAAATTGTTATTATAATAAACTAGGCCTCTCTGAAACAGTATACAGTGGCTATGCATCCTGTCTCGTTTTGTAACACCTATCTCACCTGTGCACTTAAGTTTTTTTTTTACTCGCTCCACGAAGGCACTTCTTTGTGACGTCGCAGACATTGTTTATTCTACGGCTTCACTTACAAGAATAATTGCCGTAAACAAACGAGACGTATGAATCGAGGAAGCATTAATTAAAGTCTTTTTTATTTAATTAACAATGTTTTTAAATGTGTTGTCGTTTTAAATTTTTTTGCCTTTGAGCATGGACTTGGACAGATATTTAAATAATAATACTAAGATGTTGATCTGAGAATAATAGGGTAATAAAGGTATTTAAGTCTGAATTTTTATTGTGAAGAATCTTAGTGTTTACGAAAGAGAATCGCTTTACATTCTATTTATATTTATATTGTATGATATATTAATTTAATTCGTTAACATATACAACGAAAAATATCACTCAAATTAGATTTATTTATTTATTTATTGTAATGTGTGTAATTAAAGGCGATTAAAACATCTAAAGTAACTACGCTTGTAAAACAAAACACAAATCATATTACCACATGTTCACTTGCAATAATAATATACGCAGTACACTCTGCTACATCCGCTAATAGAACCACCCCACATATCCCTAGACAAAGTGAAGCGACATCTCCGTAAGCCCTCTGATGAATATTGCGATTGAGTGCATCCCATACGCACCCTTCTTGTTCCTATGCATCTCTATATCTTCCCTTGCTGATTACACCTACTTGACGGAAGATTATCATACATTATCATTTATGTTGTGATTTTAAATTATATATTCACGTATACAATTTTTAGGGAATTTTACGTGAAGCATAGGATTATGGTGTTAAATCTCTAGGGATATCTGTATTTAGGGGGATATGTCTATTTCCTATTTGCCTTTTAAATTATCTTATCTTTCATCGACAAATAAATAAATGCGAATGGCATTATGTTCAAGTTTCGAAAATTGTACTGTTTGTTTTAATAAAGTAATAAAGAATTATGTTTTTAAATATGCTACATGTTAATATATTTATGTAAACACGTATAAAATAATTCTAATCATTAAAAAAATATAAAAATAAAACATAATTATGAGAGAAGTAATACCGGTTACAAAAAATATAAATATGCGGTATTTCCAATATACTCGTAACACATTAGAGGCCCCTCACTGTTTCATCTGTACTGACATTTATGACTACTGGTGCATTGTTATGAGTAATGTCTGAAATCTGAAATAATTATTAAAATCCGTTTAGCAGTTTCAGAGTTTGCCGACTACAAGCCAAATAATCTTGTTTCTTTATAATATTAGTGGTGTAGTTGTAGATTGATTGCGAAAAACGTTTAAAATTTGGAAATAATAAATTATTTCGTAGATTTTATCAATCGTTTCTGTTGTTTCATTTTAATTCCGTTGCCGTAATTTTATTTTATGTTTTATTACATAGATATTAGTACATGTAATTAAATCAAAACGAGATCGGAATGTGCAAATGAAAACATTTTATAAAATTCGAATTAAGTTTTGAAGTCGTATGCTAGTAAAACGAAACATTAAAAAATAAAAATATTTTTGTTTTATTAATTTTATGTTTATAATATAAAGGTTGATGAATATTGTATGCATTTTATAATAAATGATGTTATTTCTTCTTTAAGGTCGATATTTATTCGTATTTTTATAACAATTTTTACGAAATAACATTCATTTTTCGACGCAGAATGTTTAGTTTAAATATTTTAAGAACCACCGAAGCTGTTAAAGACTGACCTGTGACTTAAATGGATAACTTATCAATGGATGCAGGCAGTGCCGCATTTAACCCTGACAACCGGGGCGCAACAAGTCAGTGCGTACAACTCACCGTTCACATGTGACTTTTTTTTTAAACTTACAATTAGACACTTATATATAAATATTTATACACATTGCAAAATTGTTTATTTAATTAACAAATAATTGGACCTAAGGGTCGTACTATCAGAATTTCGTCAGGGGCGTCAACGACTCTAGATTCGGTACTGGGTGCAAGACCAAGAGCGCGTTATCCGCGCACGTTCTATTACGCCGCAGCTGTTACACTATCGGTCGATGACCTGATGCCACCTTTGATTGTTGGCGCCGTACTATTCTAGATGCTAATTGTGAGATACTAGGCATTAGGATTAATTGTTCGCATTTCGAATGCGCTGTTGTCGTCAGATTGTAGTTTTGTTTAATTAGGTTCGTAAATTTATTACCGTGTTTGGTAGCCTCGAGTTCAACGGTATTAAAGTAAGTAGTAGTAAAATTGTTCCTAATTGTTTATCCAATGATATCGTTGTTAGGGAATATGAGAGCTGGATTATTTTTCGTCGTTTTCATGCTTGAAGGTACTTTAAAATTAATTGTTTCTGAGTTAAATATCACGAATTATTTCTTAATGATTATTTATAAGCTTACAGAGAAATATTTTATATGCCTTGATTCAATTTTGAGTTCAAGCTCTTGATGTCATATTATAATAAAGAGTTGGATATCATTATCTGCAATACACCGTGACAAGTTACATAAAACCTAGCGGGCTATTTTTATCCGTCAGAAAGCAATTTACCGCGATTACGCTCAAAGCAAAATTCCACATTCTCATACCTCCGCAAATTGGAAATTGATATAGAATCTAGTAAAATAAAGCTGTAGCCTCTAGTTTACGACCAATCTCGGTCGATCCTGAACATTTTTTTTGCGAGACCCATTCACTCTTTCGTACGATTAAGTTTATTAATAGTTTTTGCTATCACAGAATGCTTGAATACGTCGTTTATACGCAATTAGACTCTCATTACCCGTTTGTTTCGCCCACGTCCTTTTAATCACGAGTTTTTTTTATTTTTTATTTCACATAATTTACTTGTAAGTGGGTCTCTGAATGGAAGTTTATTACGAGTTTGCGTGTTTACAATGAAATGACATGTGGCTTGATAGTCGAAAGAGCATCGTGGGCGTTTATTGTCATTTTATTTTGAAGAACTGTTCAAACATTATTCTGATCTCTTTTATGTGATTCCAGAAGTCTGCTATTTGCCTTTTTATGGGTAACCATTAAATTCTCTTCTTGTTTTTTATGATCACTTATTTAGATATGTTACCTATCTATGCTACCGTTCTCTTAGTCTGTCCGAATGGAATTGGCTTCTTTACACTTTAATAGTACATTTATACCAAGTATTATAGTAAACGATGTTCGTTATGGTGCAGTGTTTACGAAAGTTCCGTTATCCAGTTCGGAATAGATATTTTTATACATACACCTTTTGTTATTAGGTCTAAGTATTCATTCTCGATAGCCTGCCATGCCTCGCTCGGTGCTCGAAAAGCTCTCAATCTTGTTTGCTACGTTAAACACCTGATCAACAATCATCACTTTTAGAAGAGATATTATTTTTGTCTTAAGGATTGTACTCATGGGCTATCGATACTTTATAAATAATAAATAAATAAATATATTTCAATTTCAACACACACACGGTCATCTGCTCCTAAGGTAGGCAACTTAATGCCTGTGTTATAGGTAACAGCCGACTGATATACATTTTTTTAAAATAAATATACATATAAATAATACATATATAAATAACATATATTACACCCAGACTCGGGGCGGGAATCGAACCCACAACCCTTGGAGCAAAAAACAGGTTCACTGCAAACTGCGCCAACGGGTCAGTCTATAGGTACTACTGATACTTTATAATTATGATATATTAGAAGTTAGTAATCTAAAATAAAAAACCGTCTAAAACTATTTTTTCGTTGATTGCAGAATGTTCGATATTAAACCGACATAGTGGTATTAGCAATTAAAAAGAAAATGCTTATAACCATAAAAAAGAAACCCATAACTTCAGCAACATTTTAGCGGCAATAGTGATGTTGACGGCTCGGTTTCAACCCCTAACGAGGGGTTGTTCGTTAGTTTACGTGTCTATGAAGTATACACAAATGACTTGTCTTCCAGTGACTCAACTGAAAACCCTGGTTATATGATAAAAGCTAACAAATTTTCTCGAATTATTTATATTTCTATTGAAACTTTTTCATATATATTTTTTTTTAAATCTTTAGTTATTCTGGTTGTAAGATCAGACCAATGTTCCTATTTATTTACTTTTATATGCTCATTTTCCAAAATTAATGCAATAAAAACATTTAATATATATATTTTTTTTTTTGAAATTTTTGTTTATTTTTTATACATTGTTTCGTTTATAATGTTTATACCACGGTACTTTATATACAGTGAGGATATACAAATGAAGCGGTCATGTGCCCTATGACCATGAGACACGCAACAATGGCGAGCGAATATCATAAAATAGGGTTGCGCCGCCAATGTAGCTCTGTTTTGTGCTTAGAATATTAGTTATCCTGGAAATGGAAAGCCTGCTTCTGGTGCAGAAACTATAATTATACTGATATGGGTAAATTTTAAAAAGTATTGATGTCTAAATAATACGTTCAAATCTTATTATGATTTATTGTTTTAATTCTCTTATTATAATAAGTTCTAAGCTATGTGTGCTATATACTATGTCTGTAATCTTTGTGTGTTTTGTCCATTTAATGTTTAATTTATTCTGAGGTTTTACGCGTATTGTGCAACGCTACCCACCTCTCGCCTGTTTATTATAGTGTCCCCAACAACACTGAATCTGGTAAATTGCACATTCACCTGGGTAAATTACTTAACCTCATAACGCTATAACTCGAGCCCGACCACGATCCCCTATTGCCGCCTCCACGATTCTAAACTAAAATATGTCGCAACGGCGCCATCGTTACATCAGGCGCGTTATTCCGACAATTAGCGACGTTTACGTGCGACCGTTTCTCCGGAACTATTAAAATACGCTCGTGGTATGTCGCTCATACCTCTCTCTGCTATAAAAAGTTCTCGACAAGAGAGACGGGACTAAAAATAAACGTCGTGCAGTCGGCGATGTTAATGAAGACGACAACCGGATTGGAGTTGACAGTTGGCGGCTGATGAATTACGGAGGCTAGGTCGAGTGACCGCCGCTTGTACTCTGTGACAATGAAAACGTCGATAAATTATACTTCATACCCGTTCCTCTACTAGTATGAAATTTTATCAACTTAAATTGCTTTTAAATATCCTTCTACTCATTTTACAATAGCAGCCGAAATATAAATGTTCGAACAGTTGACTTTCAAATGGCCCTGTACATTCGATCTCGAGACTCGAATCCTTAATTTCGATTCCTTGCATCATTTATTCGACGCTGGATCGGATAAGACGTTTAGTTTTCTGCTAATGACAATCGTTACCGATCACGACTCCTTTCGTAAAGGTGAAAAATTCGCTGAGAATGCCACGACTTGTCATTTTGTAGTCACGAGCCCCGACCGCGAAATGTCATCTCAGGTGTAAACGTAACGCAGGCAGATAACATTTTCCTATTAAGTGGTATTCGTATTGCATCACTCTTTTGTTGCATACTCGCTTTGTTGCGTATGTGTTCTATGTGAGTTTGTTGTTATAATATATTAGTTATTTATAATGGATACATTCTTATTTAAATTTTCTCTGTTCTCATAAATATTTATATTCTTGACCAAACGTAATATGCGTTTTTACGTCGCAATATATTGAATATATATTTTTTGTACACATTTGCAAATTATTGAATTTTTATGTATTTAGAATTATTTGCATAAGTTTCGAAGACTACCGAAAGAAGTAACAAATAACAAACGTCAGCTTTAAAAGTATTTGTTATGAAAACAAAGCCACGACTCTCGATTAAAAAATTAATCTGTTCAAAAACAATGTGTTAGTGATATAGTGTTGCCAAACTTGGCGTGAACGACCTTGTGCGTCCCTCACTGCCAGCCATAACCAGCGTCGCTTCTTTATCGCTAATAGCTGCCTAAACGCTTCCTTGTTCATAAAACAAGACATTGATTGATAATTAACACACAACTATATTGCTAATTTAAATTAGTTATAAACATACCATGACGACATTAAACTAATTATATCTGAAGCGTATTTATAACGGTATTTTTCCTAAAGGGCCTGATTAATCGGCTATCTATATTTCCTCTACGAGTTATTCTGTTTCCCTTATAGGTAATGTCGTGAATTTAAGGCTAAGGGTATGCTCCCATTTCCCATTTTGAAATGGCTTTGCAGGTAGAATAGTAATTAAGAAGGTCCGTAAGAAGTTACCATAGATGGCTGCGTAGAGTGTTCGCACGCTCCACATTATGTACGCTCGCGCAACGCGTATAAAGTGCGGTCACGTTTGTGCTCCAAGAAATGATACGTCTAAATGTCGTAAACATTCATCCATTACTAGTCGTAATTGCAACGATATAAAGACTATTTTCGGTCGCGTTAATATTTTTCGTAATTCATCACTAGTTAGGCGAACACTGAATTCAGTTAAAAACTACGTGGAAATATTAAGGGAATAATATTTACATTATGAGTTTTTCGTGTATAACATAATTGTGAATCCGTTGTTGTTTTTGTTCGTTGTTGTAGTATTATAATTTTTTTTTGTAGGAAAATACTTTACACCGTTACACGTTTTATTATTATTATTATTAAAGCGCTTAGGGTATTTAAACAATATTGAATTTAATATCGTTTATCATATATATATATATATATATATATATATATTTTTTTTTTTTTTTTTTTTTTTTTTTTTTTTTTTTTTTTTTTTTTTTTGTGACGCAGGGGAATCCATTTACGGATGATATCCAGGACGCCCGGGTCGGCAATCCTAGACCTATGTCGGACTCGGCACTTTGGGAGTGCAATACCGTACTAAACCCCTGCGGGAGCCTTCAGCCGCTTTAATTTGGAGGGTCCCGGATCTGCAGGCAACAGGATCCCTCCAGCGACAGGCTGGCCTCGGCGAAAAGGCCAGACTTCTCCTCCATGGGGACTGTCCGGCTCACCTCTGAACAGTCCCGACGACGCCGTGTCTAGCAGGACCGGGTTCCCATCCCGGCCCGACACAGGCACAAGGGCGTTACTGGAGGCGCATTAAGTAGCGCCTCCTACGCACCCCCATTCGTCGCCCGCGGATGGAGGCCACGTCGGCGGCCTCCTCTCTCCTCCGCTCGTCGGCCTCCTTCTGGGACATTACTGTCTCGCAGAAGGAGACCATCGCCTTCCAGGACTCGTCGTCGCCGAGCATCGCGGTGATGATGCTCGGGAGCGACAAGTCCCCTCCGAGGACCGACGTCAGACCTTGACGCAGCGCCGCCCATCTCGGGCACACCTCGAGGGTGTGCTGGGCAGAGTCCACCGCCGCGCCACAATCGTGACATTCAGTCGTCGGCTCCCTCTGGGCCGTCCGGCACAGGTAGTCACCAAAGCAACCGTGCCCGGTGAGAACCTGCGTCAGACGGAAGGTGAGGGGCTTGCGTTTTCGACGCATCCACCGCTCAAGGACCGGGCGAATGGCAGCCGTTACGCGTGTGCCGTACGGCTGCCCCGCCAGGTCCTCCCCCCACCTCCGCATAAGCGCTTCCTGCCCTATCCGACGCACCCGTAGGATTCCGTCCAACGTAGGGTTCTCACCAAGAGCCCTCCTACCCGAGACGTAAGAGTAGGTCTCGGCAAGAACCTCCGCCACGAGTTCCCACGGGGGGTCGCCGGCTAGAGCAGTAGCTGCAGCCCACGATACCGTACGGTACCCCCGGATCACTCTCACCGCGATGATCCTCTGCGCAGAGCGCAGCGCAGCCTTATTCCTCGCAGTGAGGCGATCCGCCCAAACCGGGGCGCCGTACGTCGCCATACTCCGGCAGACACCAGAGTACAGCTGCCTGCAGGCGGCGCTGGGTCCTCCGAGGTTCGGGAGGAGTCTGCCCAGTGCACTCGCCACCTTTACGACCTTCGGTCCCACCATAGAGAAGTGTGGGCCGAAGGTCCACCCTCCGTCTAGGATGAGCCCCAGATATTTGATTTGGGAGCTCATCCTGACCCTCCCCTCTCCGATCTGCAGGGTAGCCCCCGGTGGGGGTCCCTTGCGTCCGGATCGTTTATCATATATACATTAGCTCTTAAATTATTTCACATAGGCGATCGATAGAATCGAGCGATTGTCACGGACCAATGAATTTAATTAAATCGCCTGTCGCAGCTTTGTCTGATTATAATTTTTATCTATGTTATACGGGCACAGATAAAAAAAATACAGGAAAGTTTACGGATAATATTAAACAACACAGATAAGTGAAGCAGCCATAATTTTTTTAGCTTTCCAGAGGTTACTTATATAAAAGTAACTTAAATAAAAGTTTTAAAAAAACAACTCATATGATTATTGTGTTACGCTAACGTAACGTATACCTGTAAAATACATAGAGAACACAGTAGCTGCTTTTGTAATAGGAGTATTTCAAAGAAATACTTACTTGATTAAAAATCAGTAACATTACACCAGGGAACATTAAGACGCTGGCGCCGAATGAATGTCGCCTGTGACATCACAACCTCGTTTCCGGTAAACCGCCGACATGACGTCACATGTACAAAACGGTTTCGCCTGTCCCTTCAACTTCTCAAGGCGCGACATCATTAGCTCCAAATTAATGAGCTTCGTCAAATATTTTTTGTACTCTCTTGTAAATAACTGCTTCCGTTACAATAACCTTACAATGCAATTAAGAAAGACATTTACTATTTCCTCTTCTTAACCCACTTCCAAAAAGGAGTTTTAATATTTGACAGATTTTTTTGTTTATGTATTTTATAACGATCACTTTTCGCGTGTACGACTATTTATATTATAATATAACAGTTATATTTTAAAAAGTTTTCCGTGATAGTATTGTTATTAAATTGGAGTTTAAAAAACCGGCTATTAAGAAATAGATTATGAAAATAATTAAAATTCGAACCCATAGAGAAATGTATACTACTTTAAAAACGGGAAACCAATGAAATGAAATACGACGGAGTTCTGAGGTAAATAATATTAAAAAAGCAATTTAAAAAAAAAAAAACAATATTTGTACTTATTGAAGTCGGTTAAAAAGTAAGGAAAGGTTTTATTTCATCTTTATTCTTTATACCGGTTTGTGTTCAAATAAATATTTTCGCATCATAATCGATATTAAATGAAAACATACCTCGTCTCGTCTCCAATCGATTCGTCGCGACCCGACGCTTTTCCCCGCGACGGTTGACCGCCCGAACTGGATTTACCTCACGGCAATGTAAATAGAAATTGTGTAAGTTATAACGAAATACAAGTAGAAAGTTTTATAACATTCTTTTTTTATAATTTAATTTCGTCTGATTAACAATGTTACTGGTCGAAAACGAAAACGGTTCAGCATTGATAAACTAATAATAATTACGATGTAAAAGGTTGTCTAGCTTTGTGTGTGTATACCAATGTAAAAAATATGTAATTAATTAATAATTTCTTTATTATAATTTTTTTTGTAATTTCTTTATTCCGCCGTAACTTACCTAAATGGATTTAGTCAACGATATAAATAGATTTCTTATATTATGTCGTGTTCCAACTTCCAAGGCTACGTAGTGCTTTGGACGTAATTTTTAATTATAATTTTGTTTTGAAACGTAATTAATCACTCTGTAGTAATCGCCTACGGTATCTAACTGAATACGTAATACGTAATAACATATGTGTATGTCGTTATCATAAATAAAACACTGTCGCCAATATTGATTGACTGTTTTAAGTGTTAATACGATAGTTTATCAAAGTCGATATACATAATGTTGGTACGATTTCCCAATAATTAATCACGTTCCGATTCCGTCTGAACTCCCGACCTTTGCCCAATATCCCCGTCACGAAGGACCTTGGTCGCCGGTCCCGAGGCGGTCTTTCTAATCGTGACCAGCCCGGCCCGACTCGCCCGGCCTTCGCCCGCCGCTCCCTCTAGATAACTATCACGGGGTATTGTATGCGCAAATGTTTTGCCAATATTGCTGTAATGTTTATGAATAGATTTAATGGTGTATTTTAAATTTTGATGAGTAGAATAAACGTTAGATAGCATTTATTATTAATATTTTTATTTAATTTGTTATATTAATAAGTTTTTTCGGTATTTTTATACAAATATTAAGATATATTATAACGGTAGTGTGTAACACACGAATAGAAAATGAGTTTTATACATATACTATTTAATTACAAGTGGTAAAAAAATAATTTCTTTATATCGTATATAGAACGAAGAAAAGGCGAAAAAATCTTTTTCTATATATATTAATTTATAATCTTATTGTTATTATTACTTTTTTTAATTACTCATCGCATTGAACGGATTAAACTTTTATTAAATGTATAGATAATTACATAAAGAAGTTTTAAAACAAATCAATAATTTTTTTGACAATTGACTTCTAAAGGAGGTGAATATCGGTAATATATAGTGGTGTCATAGAGTAAATTAAGAATCATTTCTGTTTCTCTCAAATAAATAATTTTTAATAAGTAATACTTAAATTAAATTGTAATAGTGCTTAGTTATTTTAATTGAACCTGAATGTAAAAATGTTATCGTTATGTACAAGTGAAATGTTGCATTTGTAACCCTTTGAAGTGTGGAGTGCGGGACGTCTGGTTTTAATTTAAAAAAAAAAAGCCCTGAAATAATTAAGAGCATCGCTCAGAGTTTGCAATAAAATGCTGTGTTTGAACCTTTTTATTCGTATTGATTATTTCGCTAGTGACTATTAACATAGTCGGAACTGCAAAAACGATTTTTTTTATTTATTTGATAAAACGTGTCTAAATAACCAAGTCTATCATCAACTGAAAAGAAAAATATTATTTTATGCATAGTTTTTTAATCATTTAATTTATAAATGTCGGTATTTAAAAAAATATGTAAAAAGACGCATGCAATTTACACTTTGTATCGCTCTCCTGTAGAGTTATTTTTTTTTTCATATCCGACATTTTTAATAGTCATGGGCGATTTGATTGTTTTTTCTAAAATATAATTTTTTTAAACTTTTATTATGTAATGTATATAAATGTATACATAACATAATATAAGTTAAAAAAACATCTATTTGATTTCAATCAGGAATTATGTTAAAATTTTCTACAATATTTTTTATATTCCACAGCAAACCAATTTTGATTTGTCCTATTTAAAAATATATCGTTAACTTACCAAAACAATACGCAAGACACATACGAAACCGATTATATAAAAGCTTACCCCGCCAGCATAATTCCATATGAATACAGAACAACATGGATTCGATCCACGTGAGAATGACTCACAGTTTACTAACATGTCCGTGTCAACGTGTGCCGTATCTATTCGCCGACAAGACGACCTTTTATCGTTTGGAATTTATACTGAATAAAACATTAACATCCGCTATTAGTAGCAGATATCTATAAAACACAGACTTGTTACTCGAAGAAAAATAACGCTTAACGATAAGTATCGTTAAAGGTATATGAATGATTCAGGAGAGTTCGACAACGCTTCATAGATATCAATTCCGAATTTTAAAAAATTAATATTCAATCATCGTTCAAACAATCTCGTAACGGCTAACCAACCGTGAAATCATCTTTATCAATGTGCTCTCGACCAATTGAAGTACATTATCATCAAATAATTTAGAATAGTCTGGAGATTTTAAAATATTGCGTGTACGATCGACAACTTCGGTTCAAGGACGGTGTGTCCAATTCGTGTCCGAAACTAATTAAATACTTTAAATGGAGTATGGCCATAAAATACATGCACATATATATTATATATATATCCTCATCAACCTTGACTCTTGACGGTCACATACCCTTTGCTAAATTCATTAGCGATGGTTTTAAATCCATATTTGGTAAGCAGGAAGTTTGATCTTTTTTATTCGCATTAGAATTATTTCTTTCGTCGTTAAAATTGAGGACTTAAATTATTTAGAGTGGGAGTTGCGGATAAGCCTCGAGGAAAATGTTTATAATTTGCGAGAATAACCTCTATATATTATTCACCAAGGTCTCATAATACCAAAGGTTCTCGAGTTGTTTCTAATTCAGCATGGGCGTTTAATGGGTCATTGATTGCAGCGCGGCGATTCGCTCTGGTTCGTGGATGCGGAAACGTTCGCCACAAATCGGTTTTGACATCGCCTTCAATACTGTGACGAACCTTGAACTTGGTTGGCTTTAAATTTTAATGCGGCAACATTGTATTGAATAAGTTTTAACTGGTTTTAGTCTTTACGATCGTGAATAGTTCAGTTCAGCGTTTCTTTTTCGTTGAAAAAATTAATTTGCGAAGTAAGTAGTAATGGAAAACTGGATCTTAACATCAATACTAGGTTAAGATTTCTTTTAATTTGCTTCGGATGTTAGTATCATCAATTAACTTTATCGGTTATTATTATTACTATTTGATTGCTAATATTGACACTGATGGTGTTTAAGAATGCAAACAATTTCCGCCATATGGCTGGTGATAGTGTTTTAAGACGCCTGCGTCTCGCGGTCGCACTTAACTGCTTTTTATTCAAACCGTCACAGAAAAAGTAGACTGCAGCAGGGTTGCTATTTTTAAATACGAAACATCTATAAGCACTGCGTTTTTGTTGCATTTTATGCACTAAGAGTATAACTTTCATAGATCTGTCTACTCTTTTAAATATATCTTTAAAAAAAAAATTAAAAACTAAAATTAGACAAGCTTTGTAGTAAAAAAGACAGCTATTATTATTATTGTGCACTCTTTTCTTAAACAAGAGTACAGTTACAAACATTATAAGAATATTTGTTGAATATTTGAACACGATGATTCTTTGTATACAAAGTCACAAATTACAGAATTACGGATAGTATGTTTTTGTGATAAATTGTTTTTCTAAACACTGCTACTAGGTACCTTACCTAAGTTTTACTTACGTAGGAGGCGTATTTTTTTGTAACTTGGTTATTACAAATTTATATATTCTTTTCTTCTGATCAAGTTAAGCCACGGACAACATCTAGAGCAGTGTTTCCCAACGTGGGGCCCACGCCCCACTGGGGGGCAGTTTGATAGTTAAGGGGGGCAATTTAAAAATGGACTCGACACGACTTTAACCCTTTCGCTTTGGATTATTTAAATGCAATGCTATACCTTGTCCAACCGTTTATTATCTTTTTGACAGCTTACATCTATAAATTTCAGCTTTTTTTTTCATTATATGTTTTGAAATTTTACTTACGATGTTTTGATAACAATTTCATAGTGATTTCTTCCTAAAACTTATCATTTATATTTCTTAAGGGAACAAAACAATTTTAAAGGTTAAAAATAATTATGCATGGGGGCATAAAAAATTTAGAAATGTTAAAGTGGGGCATGGCCTCAAAAAGGTTGGGAAACACTGATCTAGAGATATAAATTCTATATATGGTAATATAATGTCTTTTGTTTCATAAATAAACAAATTAATAAAATAAATTTAGGGTCTTAAGTAAAATATCGACTATGGTGGTTCATATATTGACAGCTTAAACACTTTGGTCGGTTTTGCATACAATAACCCCTTTGTATTCAACATCAAGGCTATCCTTTGTCGGTCTCCCGCTTTTCGTCAGAGTTTCATAATTTGAAAATCGGCAGAAATTTGATCTGGCAACCCTGATCGGAACGACTTCTTAAAACGAGACCACACGTAGTTTCTCCGAAGTATAATGTATGTGTGTGTGTTTGTGTCTTTGTGTTCTTCCAATAGTCACCTGTTTGCGATTTAAATACAGCGTTTACAAATGCTCATTTTTCAAACTATTTTGCGCTCTTTACAGTTACCGTATCTTCTTTAATGTTTTTGATTATTTAATATTGTTTTTTAAACTTTTTCTCATAAATTTTAATATTTACTCGACTAACAATTATTTGGTTGCAAATTTGCGTGTTTTTAACAGCTTGAAATTATGCTTTTCATTGCTTAAATTTGAAGCTTAAGACTTAAGTTTAAACCTAATCATTGTTATACATATATTGTAATTTTTATCAACGTTTTATCTAAATTAAAAATATACTGCATTTAATTTTCCATAAGAACAAAAAAAAATATATATTTTTATGTGAATGATTGACTTATTTTTGTTTTCCACAGGTAAGAAATCTGACAGATTGTTTATTGAAAATTAAGAATTCGCTAGAATCTGGTAAGTGCCAAATGCCAATAAGTCTACAATTTTACAACGTCCCGCTTTTTTGTTTTGAGCGAATCTCGTAAACATGTGAATCATCAGTTTAGTAGCAAAATATGTTTATTTTTGTTATTTGTTGTATAAAAGTTGTAAAATTTTTCAAATTTATTAATATTATTTTTTCATTATTTTTTCAATTCTTAAAGTGCGCTATGATTATTGCTTTCGTCTTTTCAATTCTTTAGCTGTTCCTTCAACAGTATAAATATGAATATGACTTGACAACTTTCTCGAATTATCCTTGACCTGTGCGCCAAGCACCTGTCTCTTATCTCGTATGTGCGTGCGCAAGAAACAATACCTCCTAATGCGTTAGACTCCGTTGTTGTAACAATGGCCGCTAATGCTGTATCGCTTGCGTGTACATATTCGATAAGATTTACTTACTTTCTTTTATAAAAATATACTTTATTCTTTTGCTGATAAAATATAATTTACAATATGTTCAATATCGTTGTATAAATGAAACGCATTTCGTTTTATAATAGGGACGTAAAAACAATAATCATGTAATTTACAATAGCTATTATTTTATAAATATTTTCTATTTCGTACCTATACAAAGTTGTCAAGTTTTCTCTCGTTTCACTGTTTCTCGAACTGAGCAAATATTTTGCTAAGTCGAGATCATTATCTCGACGCTTATCGTCCGATCAAGTCGCTTCACAGGATCTATAATTACGGCAATTAGTAGTTTATTCATTGCCTTTGAATAATAAAGCGGTATATTTCATTGCTTTTAATACCCAGCAATGACATTCAATGAGTGTTATGAACGCTGGGAGTAATAGAGATCAAGATTTTACAGTCTACTTTGTATTCGTCGACTCGATATTAAGTGGAAAACTTTATGAATCCCGAGCCATTTAGATCCCGATCAATATTTGCTTTAAATAATTTTATTATTCAATATTTAGAATATATATCAGATATTTAACTTGATTATGTCAATTTTCATAAAAGCAAATTGCTCTATTTTCCTTGTATTTAGGAGTGTATTATTCCGTTTCATATTATTAATTTCCTTGAAATAATAAAATGAATATCGATTATGATGAATGCTTTTGTTTTTTTTTGACGATAATTTTGGTATTTAAGAACTGACAGTTCTGAAAGGGTAATTGGTGTCCAATCAAAGTGAAAGTCGGGCTTCGTCGCTCCTCAACGTCGGTCGTCCTGATTCTCGGTAACGCCCAGATTTGCATAAAAAATATACATTTAGTATCGTTGCCATTAATAAGTGTGAGCAACTGGATACGCTCTCGATTTTTAATAAATTAAACTCGGTAGTTGATCACTTTCGCCGCGTGAAAATTAAGATCGTGTTCCCATATAGTAGCTGGTAGGTAACCAGCGCAATGTACTCATTATTAACACCTTGTTAAGCGTTGAAAACTTCAAACGGGATTTTGAGATCGTGTTTTTCATACATATATACCTACCAAATAATTTAAGTAATATTGATTTTTTTATGCTAGCTGTTCTCCGCGGTTTCACTCTCGGTAAATGTGCGTATAAAACGATTTCGTTACAATTTTACTATAATAAATCCGCTTCTAAACAGTGTAATAAGATGAAATCTACACCAGATCTTAAACCTCTGGAATCACAATTGTGAAAACCGCATAAAAACTTTGTGCAGCAGTTTTTGCGCGATGCGGGAACAAAGATACAGTCAGAAAGACAAAAATTCTAATAATTACTGTTTTGGCTTCTATTGCTCTCATATAGACTTCTACAATTAAATTAGTTTTTCCTAAATATCTCCCATATACAGACATCGATGGCCGGTCATAATTTTGTTATATGTGTCGATTACGTATCGTCATCTTAATTATTATCAATATGACGTAAACATGCATAAAACACAATGTAACGCGTTTTTTAAATTGTTTTTCAACAATTCTGTCACAGATTATGTTTTGACGACACGTCTCATAAATATTCGTCGTAAGTCACGGACGGGGTTTTACTGTAATTTGGCAATAAGTCAACGGTTAATCTGATGCAAATTACACCATGTTTCTTGTTATCGGTTGAAGTGTCGCCGTGCGAAATGTTTGTGTGACCCCAAAAAACTCAATATTGACAATGGACTCATCCCATTAACCGGAGGTTGTGAAGTTACAGAAGATAATTTGCAAATATTACCCCATAAGTGTGAACGACGTTTATGTTGCCGTTCCTTTTAGGTTCGTGTTACTGAATATTATTTTTTGTGTCAGTTTACTGTGATAAAGAAAAAGTATCGATTAAAGCCTTCTATAATACTTGGAGCTAATATATAATACATATATAATATATATTTTATTCAAAACAGTTACACGTCCCTCGTGGCTTTATTCGCGTCGATATTAAAAACTATTGTTATGCTACTATGTGTCATACCGTGATAATTTATAGCCTATTTAACATATAAATTATCTAGTTTTTAATGCTTAAAGAATTATCAAAATCGATAAAATATTTGGTTTATCGAATACACACAAACAGTTTTCTTTGTTCTTTCTTAAAGGTCTTTTTTTTATTAAAGATTTTTTTTGTCTATTTTCTGTATTAGTCCTGTCCAGTTTATATGACATGTCTTTCCTTTCTAGAGACATGTTACTGAAGATTCTGCAATCTCAACATAAATAATGTTTTTTTGATAAAACTGTCATTCGGTTTGAAAGTGACTTATTTGTTTTCTTGATTGCTTCTTTAAGATATGCGAAATAAATTATAGCGTCGTGTGTTCTTATTATTACATTGATTGTCTTCTCGGAAACTTTAACTTTTAATTTCGATTAAATAATTTAACATGACTTATTCGTATTAAATTGCGAATCTGGAGCATCGCTTTTCGTCAACCCGAAGAAAATCCTGTATTGCGACAACGGTTCTTACTATACTTAGCGGATCTGCAAAAATATGTACCTATATAGTTTTAAACATTGATGCGATGGCTCTCAATATATTTTTATTAATAAAATTGATTATAGTTTCATAAAGAACTTATTTAATATACACCTACTCGCAATTTTTTATTTTAAATTCTACTAAGTTTTTATTTGTATATATTATTTGTAATTAATGAATAATTGTAATAAACTGATATAATAGTAACGAAAATTTCATTAACGCCGACGGTCGTGGGTTCGATGTTTGTATTTATTTCTGGTTTGGATTTTTGTCATATCGCGTCTTTCCAAAAGCACGTAAAGTCGTCCTAAAAATAAAGGTTCCGGTTGTTGTGAAAAACATTTAATATCGATGTCACTGAGTGCTGAAATTATCCGCACTGGAGCAGCGTGGTGAAACCCCTTGTCCTAAATCCTTTTTTGTTTTAAGAGAACCTTTTGCCCAGCAGTGTGATATTTACCTACAATCTACATGATGTTTCGGTAAGTTAAATAATAAGCCGAGGATTTTCTTATTTACTTTTATACATAAATTATGCGTAACTTTTAAATCTAAAATATATTCAATTAAAATGCCCCAGTGACTCGGTACAAACGGAATAGTTAACTCACGTTTAATACGTCGTAAATCTATCCCGTGCAGATATTTTTATTAAAGCTCGTTACACCTACAAACCCCGATGCGTTTCACGATTTGCCACCGTTTGCGATATTCCCTTCATCGTTCGTTTCATTAGTTTGTTTATTATCATGTTCTATGTTATTTCGTGTTGACCTACCCACGTTTAAAGTAGTTTTCGTTCTTGTTTTCGATAGAAATCACAAGATTTTTATTGTTTTATTTTTTGTTTATATAACAATGTTTAAACATTTTTCCTAGTGGATTTTTTTTAAATATATGTAAGTCAGTCGTGTGGCATCAAACTGTTTTGATTTTTTGCAAGTATAATTATTTTTGCAAGTCTTATAACAGGGCTGGAAAGCCAGTGGCATAATATGGTCCAAAGCCATTGTGCGACGTACAAAACTCTAACATTATCGCCGTTATTAGTTTTTCTCCAAACAATCATTAATTTGTAATTGTTTCTGCGGCTCTCGAATCTATATAGTAATTTGAATTAGACCGTGAACGTAGATACGTTCGCGGGCTCTGGACAGCTCTGTCTTACAAGATTGTGATGTGAATGATCGCTGCTAAATATGAGTTAATAAGGGCCTGTTTCACCGGTTGCTGATGAAGTTTATCTTGCACATAAGTTACTGATAGGCTTAATCAACAGCAGATAAAACAAGTCTGTTTCAACTCGACTAATAAACTACAATTTTTGTATATACTGGTTACGAATAAAAATATCTGACAGGTAAAGTTGAGTATCACGGTGAAAAACAAAAATATATCATAAACTTTTATCTGTTGAATACCGTTATACGTCAGATAGCTTTACCAGTAACCAGTGAAACAGGCCCTAAATAATGTAATGCCTAGCGTTAGTTGTGTGATAGAGAGCTTACTTAGGCAAAAAAAAAAAATCTTACTTGAACCCTCTTTTTTATTAAAATTATATACATAATATCACTATTTATATTATTCAGTTATTATATAACAAACAACAAGCCTACGTATCCTCCCTTATCTCAATCTCGCACTCTCTGTACCTACTTCCGATGGTTTTAATACGATATGGATACATAAATGTTTGACGTCACACGTTACGCATTCGTAAGTCAATATGAGTGAACTATCGAAATATTTATTGGATGGCTTTTGAATAAGCATCTATGATAAGCATGTTTTGAGTACAGAAGCGTTTACCAACCGTTTATGTGTTAATAATATTTTATTTTGACATTTTGATTGTCAAATAAAGTTCGTTTTTTACTTTTTGACGACGTTTTGGTGCAGTAGCCACGGCAACTGGCTTTTACGCTATCGGTCGCAGGTTCGATCACCGCTCGTAACTAATGTTTGTACACCCCATGTAAATATTTGTCGTGCTCTAGGCGTTTGGACAGGATACAGGATTTTATTCCTACTATGTCTGTTGTGTGAAGACTGTATTATTATATTACATTATATAGAATAGAATATACTTTATTGTACACCACTTTCGAAGGCATTAAACGTACGTAACTTAAGTATACAAAATAATGATACAAAGGCGGTCTTATCGCTAAGCAGCGATTTCTTGCAGTCAACCCTGACTAAACAGAATAATTATGTAAAAAATATTTAATTATTAATATCACAAATATATATTTATAATTATAACATATTTGTTTTTATTTCCAAATATTTTAAAATAACAAAAAGTAGTCATCGAAAGCCCTTTTATGCCATTTGTCCAGGTAGGAGCAGCTTGTAATGAACGCATGTTACGTCTCATTAGGGTCAGCTCGCACTATCACGGATAAACAAAGTTCATCCGATGATCGATGGCGCGTATAACGGTCCTCTTCCGGTGTTAATGCCGGCATTCAATGCGTTAGCATACCTGTGACCTTAGAATCTATTAGAAATGGCTGTGCATCATAATATTAATATAATCTTACATATAATGTATAAATGTAGGAGTGGAAACATCACGGCGACTTGTCTATTTCTAATTTACACTAAAACTCTTTAAATAAATCTAGATGATTGCGCAGAGCGAATATTTTTATTAAATTGCTAATCTGTTTGATAAAAGTCCCCGGCTTTTGTTTTGGATAAATAAATAACCTAATTATAAAATAGTACTATATGAGAAGGATAAAAAGTTACTGCTCTTTATAGAACTATCTCGTGTTCTGTTGCAGTTAAACCTAGATATGGTGTAGCTTCGATAAGAATTTATACCGACACAAAAGTAAAAAAAAATACAATTTTGTTATTGATAATTGAATTGGTCATTCACCTCGCATTGTCCATAAAGATTTATGATATCACAATGTTCCGTGAAAGATGGTTCAAAATTCACACCTATTAGTTAATCTAATTCATTTCAACGGTGTTGAATATTCTATGGTTATCTATAATAGCCATGTCGAGACATGATTTATTACAGTAGTACGCATCAATGGTCGCCATACCACGTGCAATATGATCCCATTTTACTTGTTTAGTTTACTGTTATATGCCTTAAAACTTATTGATGATGTGTATGCAGAAATGTATTGTCTATTAGTATATAAATGAAATGTATATAAAATTTAGTCAATAAGAAGATTAAAGATTTTTTTTCTAGCGAATGAGCAATGTGTCTCTAGTTATTAATATTAAAATTAACACTGTGTTATTATTTTTGAAAAAAAAATATGTGAAGAAGTCTAGGACGTTAGATTTAAAAAGTAGACTTTCAAAAACGCGATATATTCTAGATACAGATTAGAACGAATACAAATTTATTATGGATATTGATTGCTGATTTCTTGTAAGACGTTGAAATTATACAGCTGTCATTTTCTTAATTATTTCGATTAATAAATGAGAGAAAACGTCGTTTTGTCATATGATTTTGTTAATTAAGATATTGGTTATTTCGTTACTTTCATCGATTTAAATTTTAAAATACTCATTAATAACTTACAACATCAATGTTTATTTCGATTTTTAATTGCTTCGGTATTGATAAACTCATTCTGGAGAAGAGGCCTTGTCCTGTTATGGAACATTTATTGGATATTACAGTATCGTATTTGCTGTTTTGAAAACCGAGTATTCAAAAAATTCAAGTTTAAATAATAACTCACAAAATTAAATATTATTATATATACCAATGTTCACTCGCGTCTCTTTCCTTGTAAATTTAACTTTCCTATATAAAGCTTATGGTCAAAGCTTAAACTATATCTAAATTCAATTTACTCACAATTTGATCAAAGCTCTCAATAAGCGTAACACACGGAAAGTAGGGGTTATTATCGCCTTTATTATATTAGTACGTTATAATACAAAAAATGTTGATTACAGTTAGTATTGTAATTTAAAAATTGCTTCAGTCGTGATCGTATATTTCTCACGAAACAAAATGTATTTTTGTGGTTTTTGTAAACAACCAGTAATCATACGGACGAAATGCTGTTACTTTCATTTATTGTTTCATTTGCGATAATTCGTATTTCGTTACATTTTGTAACTGAAACAATTTGTTGCATTTTATTAAAAATTGCTTAATTTAAAGTCGTGAGATACGATTTAAGTTCAATGATTTTTGTTTCTTATTAAGACTAATAAAAACTCTAGAGGCAAAAAACGCAGTTCATGCTGTTAGGATGTGTATATATAAAAATATGGACGTTTTTATAACTTTTGTGTCTATAAAGAAGCTCAGTAATGAGTTTTTTTTTTTGCAAACAAAATCGTGGGAAATAAAAAATAACATTAAGAATTATTTACCAAATTACCGTTAGGTTTGGACGATATATTTTATAATATGTAACAAAATCATCCAAATAAATGGCAGTTTTTAGTATCACAAAAAAAACCTGTTTATAATATACTAACATATGATATTAGATACTAGCAAACCCAGCGAACTCCGTTTCGCCACCAGAATGATGGCATCGTTTTTTATAACATTTCGTTTGGGGATTAAACCACCATGCAAAACCATATTGGTTTGTAGTTCATGCTATGTATCAGAGATGGTGCTGTATGTGAAAAATGATTTTCCCTGTTTTCCTGATTTTCTGTTGAAATTTTTCCTGAATTTTGTTCGCTGTAAACCTCACGGAGCCCTTTCCAACGAATGCAAAACCGTGGAAATCGGTTCGTGCGTTCTGGAATTATAGCGTCAGGAAGGAAAACCCGACTTATTTTTATATTATAAATGAAGCAAACATATTTGTTTGTTTGAAATCACTTGTACCAAGATTAATAATTGACTACAATTGACAAGGCGATACAATACAATTTGATAAATATATAGATAACAAATATTAATACATAAAAAATATATAAAAAACTTAAGTTAAAATTATGACGATTGATGGCGCATTACGTTGTAAAAATGTTTAATCCCACGTTTTATGATTGCTTGCCATGATGATAATTCATATAGTTTTCTTAATTTATTCATTGGACGATTAATTTTAACTGTTTATTATTAATTGCCTTGAAGTATCTGGATGTAAATTTATTCAAACTATTGTTTATATAAATACAAAAGTAGTTTCTGAAAATCTTGTTAGGTAACGACGGTGTCCGACTTGCATTAAATTAAAAATTCGAATACCTAGTTAATTCAAAATTTTCGTGAACATTTGCATGACTTATTGTATACGGCTGGCATGTCATTTCGATCATATTTAAAATATACTCGTAGCATTCGAATAATCCTGTCGATTTTGATTCCTGACTGACTATTGTGTTTTGACGTAACAGCTCTCACAATTTTTACGATTCGATTTAGTCCCATGAGATTTATGATATTTTTGTGCAGTACATTATTGTGCAATGTTAAAGATGTAAAAAAAGAAATAACAATAGGCGTTATTTTTATTACCCACGCTTTTATCGTTAAATTCGATAGTAATAAAAATAATATTAATATTAATAAAATATAAACAAAATTATTGCATACTTACAATAAATAAATAAACCGTACGGGATAAAGCTTGCTAAAAAAATTTACTAGTGTTTATTTTAAAAAAATCCGCATTTAAAACTATATAATATAAATAAGCTTTATAATATTAAATAACATCTACTTGTTCTAAAATAATATGTAACTACTTAGTACAAACATTACAGTTCAGATATGAATATATTCCGAGACAAATGACGACCGATATGACGAATAATAATACAGAATGATAGGGCAGAAAATTGTAGTGATAAAAAATTTAGGAAATGTGTGGTGAAACATGAAAAAAAATTCAAAAATTATGGAAAGGGCAAGAAGTGAGAGAAAGGAGAAGAAGTAGTAATTTCGTCCAATAATAGTAAAACCACTTTACGATAAATCTGATTACTGCCGATGGTGTCAGATAATCTAATCAGAGTTCCTTCATGTTACATAAACATTTTTGGCAGTAACTGTTTAGAGAATTTACAATTTGCGTCTGTATGCATCTGTCTTTTATAAAGTTTATTTTTGTATTTTTTTAGACAATGTGACTATGCACAAACTGACACATTTTATTTATAAAACAAAGCAGAACTTAACCAACTTCCTTTAAATATGACATCCAAATATCCTTACTAAATATGCTATGCTGCAAATTACTGCAGAGGCGTTATTTATAATACGTTGCAGATGCTCATAGATATAAGGACTTATCGTGCTGTATCCATGATTTATTTCTAATGGAAGTATCCAGTAAGATTGTTTTATGCACTTCGAGTTTAAAATAACAAATTTTGAATAAAAATTTGAAACTACATTTTTCCGGCATAAAAACACATATAATATATTCTGTTTATTTGATACAGGATGTAACCATAATTAATTAAAATACTAGAAAGTTCGCTGAGAATTCGCCCAATAAACAGCTAATAAAATTTTTCCTTTTCTGATATCGCCAGCTGTAGCTAGATTGACCCGTTATAGTTATAAGTAGATGATTTATTAATAAAAATTTTAATAGTTTAAATGCATAGTAATGGCCTGCCATCATTTATAATATACTTTAGTTAATGCTCGTGATACGGTTCCGACCCACTGACCAAGAGGCGAGAAGCTCGTGTAATCTGACTGACCCGTCGTGTGACTAATTGTCTTAAGACATTCCGAGTGCCATATTTTTATAATGGCAAATAAACCTGCGGTCTCGATCCCGTTATGGCATTTTTGGTTACAGGGTTGTTGTTTACAATAAGTACAATGTAGATTCCTTACAGCTCGTATGTCCACGTTTGTTTATAACACTTTATAGTTTTATTTTAAGAAAGTACGAATACATTAATGAGGATCAGTAAAGGTATAGCAAATTCAATAGAACTAGTATTCACGTTATTCTCTATGACATAAGAATGATATTCCTTTTTGAATTATCCAAATCAGACCATTACTTACGAAGATATTAAGTTATAAACATTATGCCTTCCTGCCGCTAAGTTAGTGTACGCGGGTGCGTGTGACGTCATTGTGCCCGAACGAGCGCAGTTCACGAATCAACGGAGCGGCGGCGACGCGGTTGGTCGTTGTATTTGAAATTTATTTAAATATAGTGTTGTTATAAAGTGTAATTTTCTGATATTTAAATATAAAACGTATTTACTAATCGTACTAATAAAGTAGAAGCTGGTTTTGTGCAAGAAACAAAGAAGAAATATTCGAAGATTATGATGAAAACTATTGTACTGATATTTTAGAGGAGTCCACGCATTTTTGGAAAACATCAATATTTCCGAAACGAATTGAGATTTGAAATTACTCTTCTATTAATAATATGACATGTGCTTTTTATTATGCATGATTTCGAAATAAAACTCTATAAAAGAAAGAAAAGCATTTTTATTTTTAAACTTGATTACTAAATAGACAATCCTGTAAATCAACTAAACTACAGGCTATTGTTACAATATTATCCAAAAAATTTATGTATGAAATATCGACACATGCGTCAGGTCCGATCATTTTGAAGTCTCTCAACTTCCATATGCTTCTTTCAATGTGAACTTTTATAGCACCAATTCTCTCTGTTTGCAAAACTTCCTCTGCTATAGGTTTGGAGTTGGAACTCACACACGGCGAGCCGTATGCGGAAAAGCGCCGCTCCCTGGCCGAATGGGGTACCCGCTCGAGTGCTGGTCCTGGTCCTCGAGCACCTGAAGTCCCGTATCAGGGTACTGTTTGACACTAGACTGGTGTCCGGACGATTCCCTCATAGCTGGAAGGAGGGGAATCTCGTGCTACTGCCGAAGCCGGGAAGGCCTTCGACATCAGTCGTTGGCTTCAGGCCCATCGTGCTGCTGAACGAGGCACGCAAGCTGTTGGAGAGGGTAGTCTCTGCTCGCATCGTCCAGCACCTCACGCGGGTCGGCCCTGACCTGTCCGACGTCCGGCTCGGGTTTCGGGCTGGTCGGTCGACGCCATTCTGCATCTGAAGATCGTGGCTTCGGAGGCCGTCGCCTCGAAGGGAGTGCTGTTGGCGGTGTCTCTCGACATCGCCAACGCATTCAATAGTCTGCCATTCGGCTGCATCACGGAGGCACTCCGGTTCCATGGAGTGCCCTCTACCTAAGGCGGCTAGTGGCAGACTACCTTGACGGTCGCAATGTCCTCTTCGTGAACTCTTCGTGAAGGGGACGTTGTCAGGAGGTCCATGTCGTGTGGCGTCCCACAGGGTTCTGTTCTCGGATCGCTCCTGTGGGACATCGGGAACGACTGAGTCCTCCGTGGCCGCCCCCCCCCCTGGGCTGGGATTGATTTGTTACGCCGATGACACTTTGGTTACAGCTCGGGGCGGGACCTTCGTGGAGGCGGCATCTCTGGCCACCTCAGGTACCGCGGAGGTGGTCAGGAGGATCGAGGCACTGGGGCTTAGGGTGGTCCTTAACAAGTTTGAGGCCCTGCTTTTCCATGGGTCTCGATGTGATCCACCCGCCAGTACTTCGATAATGGTACGGTTACGTTACGTATACGGTTGACAATACTGTGATCGGTATCCGAGCCCACATGAAATATCTGGGCCTGGTACTTGACGGAAGGTGGTGCTTCGACGAGCACTTTCGCCAGCTAGCACCGAAGCTCGTCGGCACGGCGTCCGCCCTCGGTCGGCTAATGTCGAATATGGGCGGAAAAAGTCTAGCGTGCCAACGACTCTACGCCGGGGTTGTCCGGTCAATGCCGCTGTACGGCGCCCCCGTGTAGGCAGAGTCCCTGACTGCCCACAATAGATCCCGTCTGTGACGTCCACAGAGGGTCGTGGCGGTCAGGGCCATACGCGGCTACCGCACGGTAGTTGCTGAAGCCTCCTGCGCATTGGCCGGAACCCCCCTATGGGACTTGGAGATGGAAGCGCTCGCCGAAGTTTATCGGCGGGTGTCGGCGGCGTGGACGGGGGGCACTAATCCCCCGTCGATCAAATTCACCGCATGGTGGGATGACACTCGCCGCACCACCTTCACACGGTGGAAGGCTCGGCTGGAGACGTCTCGGGTTGGTCTTTGGGCCATCGGGGCGCTTCACCGATATTGGAGGAGTGGACGGTGCGGCAGCACGGAGTTCTCGCTGTCGGGGCATGGCTGCTTCGGGAAATACTTGCACGTCGTCGCAAGGAGGGAGACTACTCCGGACTGCCACCATAGTGACTGCTGTAAGGACTCCGCGCAACATACGCGAAATACGAGCGTGTCGTGCCCGGCCTGGGCTGAGCAGCGCCGGGATCTCGCTGCAGTCATTGGAGAGGACCTGTCGCAGCCGGCCGTTGCGCGAGCTTTGGTTGGCGGTAATAGGGCCTGGACCGCGGTCGCCATCTTCTGCGAGAACGTCATCTCGCAGAAAGAGGCGGCGGAGAGGGCCCGGAAGGGCTTACTCTTTTCGGATCACGCCGGCGCCGCGGCCTTTACTCTTTGTTTTTTTACCCGAGTACATCCCTGTGTCTTTGTTTTGACCTTGGAATATTATATAGAAATCGGAACGGGCGAATAGGTAAGTACTTAGGTTTATCCACAAAACACAGAAAAAGTAAGTAGGTATGTTTTTATTAATACAGCAGGCTTAAAATGAGTGAATACTTAAGTACATGACATGTTGTAGTAGGTACCAACTTATATTCATATTAACTTAATAATATAGGTATAGGTAGTTATGTAGGTACTTACATCGAAATTATCTTCGCAACAATATCTTGTAGCCCGGGAAGAAGGTGGAGTTTTATCATCTCTTTTCTCAACGGCATAGTATTTTTCACGTAGTTTTGGGTCTTTCGGCACGTATAAAAAGAGTTTTTCAGGCTTTTTAAAAGAAGTATTTGTACATTACGGCACTATACAATATTCATACATAGTTAGAAAGGAGAATTAGACACAAATCGGACACTTAATTTGTTTCAAAGACACAATAAACCAATGAAAACACCTACGCGCCTTATCACTGACAACGGGTTCGGACACAGTGACGTCACAGCCTACCGTGCCGGCCGGTTAGTGAACTCCGCTAGTAATTTGATCATAACTTCGTCAATTTTTGTCGTAGAACAAAAATTTTTTCACTGTATCTTAAGGATTTCTTAGCTCTATAAATCTGCATTCTCAACTAAAAACGTTACGGATCCTCATTAGGAACATATCAATTCACAAAACATTGCAGAAATTTAAGACTGATAATTTTATACAAAAAAAAAAAATACAAAGTTGTAGTATTCATGTAGAATACCTAAGTTCAATAAAGAGAAAAATAAATTAACATAAAACACAAAAAAAAAGTTATAACTATATATTATGTATGCAACAGAGTATAATACCAACTTAAATTAAAGAAAATATTTGAGTATGTCATTTATCAATTATTATTTATTATCAAAGCTTGCTGTCGTTTTGCTATATACGAGTAGTTGGGTTTCATAAAAACAAAAATATTACGAATAGAATTATTATCATTTCTTTTATTAACACATAATTTTAATATTATCCAGGAACTTCTAAAGAGAATTAAAAATTCTTTTGATAATTTTACTTATCGATTAGAAAATATTTCAATCGGACTTTTTCTTTGCAAAGTAAACATCTTGTTGCTATATATTCATTAAAATCTTGTATAAGCAGTTACAACACCAACTAACCGATTACAATCTAAATAGGACTGTCCGATGAACAGCGGACACCTGGCAGCTCTTCTGAGTAATCTAACTCCACAAGAATTCTTTGTTTGATGTGAGTAAGTGCAGAGGAATTCTCCTCATATTGTCGTACAGGGCTGACAATTATTGAAAACCTCGAATGAACAACTCTTTCCTTTATTGAAAATAGACTAAGTAAAACAACAGAAAAAAATTCCTTTTTGCCAATTATAACCGTTATCAGATAGGGTAAAAAGACTGTGACTTAGTTTTTGGCATAGAGATCCAGGAATATTTAGAAGTTTCGAAATAAACTGCGAATAAGTGCGCAAGATTAAATTGGAAGATCTTGGGTATTTAGCTGATTTGAAAGCATATGATCAAAAAGAGTTGAGAGAGTAGAGAGTTGAGAGAAAGTTCAAAGGTTCTCCCAAAAGTCCAAACTCACCGATCAAGGTCAGTAGTAACTTAGGGAGTGTGGTAGTAGTAGGGGTTAAGCCTCAGTTATTTGACCCCAAAAGCCTCACGATCTTTTAAGCCGGACTCCTCGAAATCTTTAAGGGCTGCCAGCCCTGCTTATGACCACTAAACGTCTGTTATGTTTGTTATATGATATCCTGGTTGTATATTATCATATTATGTGAGATTCGTAATGAGGAAAAGATTGCAATGTGAATAAATAAATTATTATTTCTCTTTTTTTTACTGTTTGCGTTTTTTGAATTGTAATTTTTATTGTTTTGTAATTACCTGTATACTATTATTGTTGACTGTTGACTGGCTATATAAGCATATTATATTATGAGTTTCTCATGCACTGAAGGTTGAACGTTTTTTTTTTTTTTAATCAATTACATACGTTTGACCAAATTACGGTACGTTACGGTCATTTGAGTAAGTTTTTATCAAGAACAGCAATCCAAAATTGGTTGTGGTATTTATTAGACTTAAAAAAGACCTGACATAAACCTTTTATCTATATATATATATAAGAGATTTCCACGTATACATTGACTCATCACGATATCTCTGAAACTATAAGCCGCAGAGACTTGAAATTTGGTAGGAATATTCCTTTTACCGAGTAGAGGTCAGCTAAGAACGGATTTTACAAAATTCTACCTCTAAGGGGGTGAAAAAGGGGGGCAAAGTTTGTATGGGACAACATGATTCCTTGGTCCAATCTACTTCAAATTTCGCATAAATATTCTTTAACAGAATTGGTTGAAGACATGTTTCGTATTTTATCGAAATTCATCCTCTAACGATGTTAAAAGGGGGGAGAAAATTATTTTGATATAAATACTCCATAGTGATTTTGATTTAAATTAAATTTATTTTGACACATGTTTGACAACCAATCCGTCTGTTATAAAATATTTTCCAGTATCGACGCAGGTGTAGATGATAAAAAATATAAATTAATAATTTTTGAAATTTTATTTAAATACCCGTGCGAAGCCGGGGCGGGCCGCTAGTAAATCTATATAATAATAATAAAACACAACTTACGTTATACTATCATTTTACAAAAATAGTTCTAAAAACAAAACGTTAATCTTCTGTAAACGTCCCACTGCTGGGCAAGGCTTCATATAGAGAAGAGTTGTACAATCCACCACGCTGCTCCACTGCGGGTTGGTAGATAATTAATTTCCTTACCATGAGTAACGATTAAAGGGCCGATGGCGACGGCTTGATTTGCTCAACGAGGCACGGTGGGGAAACCCACATGAATATACGCCAAGACCGGAAACTAATATTTGTACAAATACAAATATCTGCACCGAGCGGGAATAAAACCCGCGACCGCCGACTTGAGGAGACTACACGCACCACTACACCAGAATGGTCGTCAATATTCTAAGACTATCTCTTCGAGATTTCAGCGTGTGTACAGATGTAACGAGGCAGGAAACAAGTCAAAATTCAGATTTCAGGGGTGATCGGTTCATATTTTTATTACTTTTCCGGCGACGATAGTTCCAACTACTAAAAACAATTTAAAGGCGAAGTGTATGAGTTCAGTGAAGGCTATAATTTCAATGGACCAGTCAAATACTGTGGGAACGGAGAGCCAGCGGGACACACGATCGTGCTCACCCGCCCGTTGAAATTGCCCGCTGTCATAGTTCACTGAATCAATGGTCGATTTGTACAGCACCTTAAAATCACGAAAGCGAAGTCAAAATAATTTTAGCATTTTGAGTATCATTATCACGAGAATAAGTCTTGGCTTTGTTAATATAAAAAAGCCTTTATATTCGCCAATGTCAATAAATAATTAATTAGCTCTAATCTATAGATTATCACCATCGATTCAACGGTTTAGCACTAGAAATGTAGGCAATAATATAAAAAACACCATTTAGAACCCATCCCAGAAATTCAGAAACCGTCGGTGTGTTCAGTAAACATTTCATGATGAAGTTATTAATATTCTTGTTGCATTTTTTGCCAAAGTACGCTCCACTTTTTACAATGTTTCAGTACAAAAAAATGACCTGAATTTTTCGAATTAAAAACAAAAACACGCCGTTCTGTTTACTACGATACTGTGCTCATCAGTCACTATTGTTTGGAAGGCTCCCAAACTGATTGTTGAGCTTGGCCGTCGTCCAAGCAGAAAGTGGGCTGATATTTTTTTTTTTTTTTTTTTATGTTAGTTGAATAGGCAAACTGGCAGACGTGCCACCTGATGGTAAGTGGTCGACGTCGCCCATGAACATAAACTAGTTTACCTGGAACTAGCCCAGCCAACTCATTTATGTGTTGCCTATCCTGAGACATATGATGTTAAGTCTCGGTGCCAGTAATTACACTGCCTGTCTTGCCCTTCTTTCCGAAACACAGCAAAGCTGTTTCACGGAAGAAATAAGCAAGATGGTGGTACCCATGCAGCCGGGAGCGCGGCACAGCGCATCCCTCCCACCGGTGAAATCGAAACAAAATATCGAACAGGGTAACCCGTAGTATTGTTTACATATTCTATATTTATTTATTGAAAGGTTCTTTGTTAACAACGTAATCTGTTGTAGAAATATATTCACGTAAATGCTATACGATATTTATTATTTAGTAGTTAGGTGCGTAAACTTTTTCTTAATTTATTTCGAATTTCTAATTTTATCATTGGAATATTAAGCTGTGATTAAAAATCTTTATGAAGTGTTTCAATTGAAAACTATCAAAAAGAATTTACGATATCGATTTGAAAAATTATTTGAGTGTATTAAGCATAATTTTTGTTACTAGCAAAACCGGCGAACTCCGTTTCGCTACCGTCGTGGCTTCGTTTTTTGTAACATTTCGTTTGGGGATTAAACCACCATGCAAAACCATATTGGTTTGTAGTACATGCTATGTATCAGAGATGGCGCTGTATGTGAAAAATGATTTTCCCTGTTTTCCTGCTTTTCTGTTGAAATTTTTCCTGAAGTTTGTTTTCTATAAACCTCACGGAGCCCGAGACCTTTCCAACCAATGCAAAACCGTGGAAATCGGTTCGTGCGTTCTGGAATTATAGCGTTAGGAAGGAAAACCCGACTTATTTTCATATTATAGATTATACAACGCGCTACTGATTACGTTAATCAAACTGACAAGTATCAACTACACCGTCAATGCAAATAGGTCATTCCAAAATAATAGTAGAAAAATCCAATTGTCAGAACCATCATACAAAATAATGCTCGACAGCTACAAACATATCCATACAATAACTACATCATTATACAGATCGAGCATGTCACATTACCATTTCAACAAATCATTATACTTCGCGTATTTAAAACTTGTAAATAAAATTGTAAACCTTCACATATCAAATGAGGTTCGAGATGAACGGCCCTGACTCACGCTAGGCGTTAATTTACGAATTTCACTCGGCTATTAACGTTCAATGATTTTCACTGAGCCAGCGAGACGAGCGGCTGTCGCACGGTTAGGTCGCTATTTGACGATAGGCTATATAATATATTTGAAAAATAAATAACTAAAAGTTTCAAAGATAGATAAGGCTAATTCGAAAATGTATGTTGCCTAAATCTTTTTCCTAAGTGTAAAAATGATATTGGTAAACAATTTCTTTGTTCATTTATAAACTGTAAGATATTACGTTATTAAACCATACATACACACAGACACACGGATTAAGCTTATTAATACTTTAAACGCAAGTAAACTATGTGGGAGTGGGACTTCTAATCGTTTTTTACATTTTCTCGAACAAACCAGTAATTTACCATTGTATTTGTCTTATTTTCCTCAACAAAGACGGTTTATATATTAACATTTTGAAATAAAAAAGCATTACATCTATGATAGCATTATAGTGAAATATAGCCCAATAAATACGTAAAACCAGTCAAGCGTCAGACTAATTTTACTGTACATCATAAAACGTTACCGGTCGTTATCAATCAAGCGGGTTCGGGTGTGCCGGAATCGTTAATTGCTCACTAATACTTAAACTTCAATCTGATATACAGTCGAGAGCACCTGGGATCTTGTATTCCGTTAAACTTGTTTTTAATCGAATCACAATTACAAACATTATTTTTTTCCTTTGCTTAACAGCAAATAGTAACATGCGTTTACAAATATTATTAAGCGAAAGCGTTTGATTGATTGAAGTGCTCATTTCAGGAAATACTAATCTATTTTGTAAAATAATTTAGCATGTTAAGGTAACCTGGTTCTTAAAACGGCCAAATACTGAAACATGAGAAAAACCATGAGGTACTTTTAGTGTAGCGTATAGCTTTGAGTGATATTGCTTTCGAAGCTAAGTGATTGCTACGAGTATTACATTCCATTAAAATCATATTTTTCACGATAAAAAACGTTTAAGTATTTATGAAAGACATTTTGACATTATAGTTGATACCGAAACGGACTATGGTAACGAAAATAACCGTTATTTACAGTACGATTATTACAAAGTTTATAATATTTAATATATTATTGGTAATTCGTGCGCCACACATGCGACTTCCTCGAATCTCATTCGATTTTATTCGCGAATGTTTGCGATGTCTTTAGATAAAGAGCAGAGATTATTGCGGTGCGATCGTAACATTTTCACCGTATTCTTGCTAATGTGTAGTACCGGCATTATAAATATAAAAGTAGGCCAGTGGTATTCTGATACCTGCAGTCCGTTCGTCGCCGCGGGTGGTCGAATACAACACGATATTAATTTTGTTTTAAATGTACAATCTTTTATTCTTTCACGCAAATTGAATTGAATGAATTACTAAAATGTGCCCATATTTAATAATACATACCCATATTTACCCATATTTAATAATTATTATTGCATATACGGTACGTATATAGTAGTATACGAGTATACCTACAGTACGTATTTGTATGAGGACTTTCTTCTATCTCTATCCTTTTTTAAAATATAGTAATAAAAATAAAAATATATGTAACTTGAATACAGATTTACTTTTTTACTAACAAAAGAATACATTCAGTTTTAAAAAAAAGGTTTTTGAGATGAGTATATTTTAATAGTTAAAATACTTAAATGTAATAAACTATATTTTCTTAGTTTTTATTTAAACTAAATTAATTAATTTGATTATCATAGTATATATCATTATTTAAATACGGTATAAATAAAAAATCCAAAATAAATACTTTCGCCTAACTTTTTTGAATATTTATCCACAAATATGTATTGTAATACAATGAAACATATTGTTAATACCTACTAGGCTTAGCTAGCCTCCTAGCAAAACGACGACAACCTATTAAAATTACATAGGAACTCGGTCCCGTTCATTAATATACGTGTAGCCTTGAATTCTCGTTACTCGTAATCAAAGTTACATAAGACAATGTCAATAGCACAGAAAAACATTGACTCACGAGCGAATGTTCGAACTAAGTTCTAAAGAATTCAGAATTCCGCCGCGAAGCCTCACACAGGTGTAGATCACAACTAATCTCGTAATCAGTACACATCGATTGATTCGATATATATATATAACGTAACTGGCTTTCTGTCCGTGCGTGCATCACGCGAATATCTTTCTATATTTATATATATGTTCAGTAAATTAGTTTTAAGCTGTACGTTTTAAAAGATACTTCAGTCAGCGTCTAGCATCCGATGGAGACAGATTTATCTTATTTTAAAGAGTTTCTTAAACTTTTTATTCATAAGTTTTTTTTTTTTCTATGAGAGTAAGAAAAATTTATTTTTATTAAATTGATAGAATTTAATCTTTACGCATTTCTGAACTTCACATTTCATACACGTACTTAATGGTTTTTTATTTATTTATTTTGAGTTTGGAATTTTTTCTTACGGATAGCTGCGGATGTGGATAAGATATTGTAATTTATTCGTATTTGATAAACTTTGAAACTACGGATCAAATTAAAATTATTGAAAACTAAATTAATATATAATTATTGAAACTACTAAATAAATTCTGTGAATTCAATATTAAAAATTCAAAATAATTTCATAATAAACTAGCAAACCCGGCGAACTCCGTTTCGCCACCAGATGGCTTCGTTTTTTGTAATATTTCGTTTGGGGATTAAAACCACCATGCAAAACCATATTGGTTTGTAGTACATGCTATGTCTCTGTTTTCCTGCTTTTCTGTTGAAATGTTTCCTGAATTTTGTTTGCTATAAACCTCACGGAGCCCGAGACCTTCCCAACGAATGCAAAACCGTGGAAATCTGTTCGTGCGTTCTGGAATTATAGCGTCAGGAAGGAAAACCCGACTTATTTTTATATTATAGATAAACAAAAGGTCACCGCGAATGAAGTTGCAGTACAGTAGTTAGTTTAAAGTATGTACATAATTTAAATTCAGCGAACGTACAAAATTACGAAGAACAAGTGACGCAATGGAAAGAGATGAGACAGTTTGTCTGTTTTCTTGTCCTTGTGATTATTCGTCTCGGGATTTGAAGAATTTTCTACTTCATCGAGTTATACTTTTGTGACAGCATAGCCTTAATGTAACATAACCTAAGTTATGACCAGTTATATTGTGCTAAGCTTTATCAAATTCGATGTAGAACAGATCGAGATCAAGAATCAGACCAAAAATTAATAGTAAAAATTAATGTAACTACCTACTAATGTAAATGTAACACTAGTATTATTTTAAATAGAATTATTATCTTTACTAAATTTACTTGCGATTAGATATTTATCTACGATTTTATTGTATGTATACCTAGTGTACAGATATAAAACTTTTATTTTACTAGTACCTACTTTATTTGTTTAACTAACAGACAGCATGGCTAAGGTTTTAAAATGGTACGTACATTTTTCCGTTTCCTCTCATTGTGGAACATTGTTTGTGAGTTAATTAATTTAAATGAAGTCCATTCCATTAAATCACTTTGGCTAATTCTTCTTATTATTGTGTGGAAAACTACTTATTGTTAGTTTTATAACTGTTACGATGGTGCAGCAGCTGTATTAATTATATGTGGATCACGAGTGTAGGGACCCTCACTACTTAAAGTTACATAACCATTCCAACTAATTTTGATACTAGGTCTGAATCTTTTACTTGGATTGAACTGTTATCAAATCTCTGAAACTGCATTTGTTGCTCACCAATCCTTTTCCATATATCTAAACTTATATTTCAAAGGATAAAAGCTGCTTAGAATAAGTAATTTTAATTATAACAAAAATAAAATAAAATTCAATTTTTATGCACACAATACTAAAATCGTTTATAGCGCCTAAAATGGAAGGACATGATGTGCAGAATAATTTTAATTGATTCTACGCTTGTTTGTTCGTCCGAATAGTTCTCGTAATGTGTCCGCGATAACACGAAAGGAATAATTAATTTTATTTTATTATACCTACTTCCTTAACTGAATAAATTATTTGACGAATTACTTATTTATATGTTCACAAATCAGTGGCGAATATTGTCAACAAATTACTGTTGCGTTTCGTATGACTATTATTTCGTGTTAGGACTTTAGGAATATAAAAAATATACAATATACTAAATTACTATAATTATAGTGAGAGTGTGACAACTAATTATAGATAAACTCCACATGTAATTTGTAGACGACCTGCGCGTATTCCGCATTGGCTGAAACTCCTAAAATGAAAATGTCAAGTCGATCCTTCCTCGTTGTTCGGCTTTATAACATTAAAAGAATTTTTTCAGATCTGTTCAGTAGATTCCGAGTTTACCGCGTTCAAACAAACAACTCCTCTGATTTATAATATTATTATAATATTTGTTTAAGCTCGCTTATGAAGGAAAATAAATAGTTTGTAAAAGATGAAAGATCTATAAAAAAAATTATCTTGGAGACGTTAATAAATATCTTTATTCAAATAACAAACAACAATTTTTGCCTTGTTAACTTTAATTTATAAACTTCCCTCATAACCGCTACCCGCTCTCTGCTATGACAATGAGCAGCGCCCATGCGTGTTCACTACACAACATCGTGTGTCCCTCGTAGGCGGGAATCTTTTTATTTACCCCTTAATAGCCTCAAGATAACAGCGAGAAACCCATTGTCTCGGCTGTTTTATTTGTTTTACGAATATCTCCCCCACCATGTAATTTAGGAGTCTTGTCCTTTTTTTGTCTGTCTGTCTGTCTTTGGCTATTAAAGCAATAGTCGGTGCAAGGGTTGACTTTTTCGTTTTGAAACTGATTTGTAACATCGCGTCGGTCTATTTGGTGTTGACGGCTCCTGATTTGTTGCTCTAGTTAATTTTTTTAACGTCCGTTTGTCTTTGGTTTATTTTTTTTTTGTCGTGTTCCATCAACATAACATTGTTTTTTTTTTAAATATATGATCTGTCAGAGTGTTTTCAATTTAAAATTCTGTGGTTATGTTAACTTTATGATATAACTTTTAAATTTCGGTTTAAAAATATTGTTAAAACTAAATATTCGTTAATAAGCTAAAATTTATACGTAAAACATTTTTGTGCAACAATAACTCCATTTTATCCTCAAGACCAAGTTCTATGACAAACAAAAGGTAAAGCGTGCACCCTCAGCGATCGGATTTTGTATCGTCAAAAGGAACAAACTTTTAAACACGTATCGTGAAAAGTTTTAGTCCGTTTGAACAGTTAGGAAACATTCTACTAAAGCTTTTGAATCGTTAGAAAGCCGTCTTTTATAAAAGTTCATCAATAAGAGTATATAAGATATAATAAGTAAGTAATAAGTACTGACTTATTATATTTTTTTTATCTGTTTGCTTGTGTTTGTTTGTTTTATTTTACATCTTCGGCACTTTGTTAGTAATATGTAAACGTATATCTAGTAGTTTCTAGTATTATAGTAATCAAACATGTAGTAGGAGGTACCTACAAATCCTGTGTCCCAAATTTATTGCAGGAAATATTTATATACTTTCTTATTGATATCGTGTTTACCCAGTAGTCTGCATTCCTCAAAACAAGGTTAAGATTAGATCATTCCGAAGCTAGTACACGATCTAGTAGGGCATTAAATCATTTCGTGTCATGTAAATCCGCGGTGATCTAGGAAAGGTTGTCGCGCAGTCGCAGTAAGACGACATAATCTAATAATATCGTGGAGGCTGGCAACACAGCCCGTTCGGTCGGCTATCTTACCTCGTATTTCACTCGGAATTACTGCGATTATGACACATTTCTGTATTATTTTATATACAATGGTTCTTTAGGTATACTATGTTTGTCCTTTAATATTTATATTGAGTTGTTAGGATAATGTGACACAATCTCGTAAATGCTTAAATATTATGTGTACGTTGCTATCATGATACGGATTGCAAAATATATCAATTATATTACGAATTTTACATATGAAAAAAGTCAAATATTTTAGTTTTAATTTTTATAAAAAATGTGATGATTTTATAACACGAAAAACTTCCAGCGGAAGTTCAGAGCAATCGTATGTTATAAATCATATTAATATTATTAATTAAAATTTTATTATATAGGTATACGGTATTTCGACTGCTTAATTTATATTCCTTATCAAATTAAATATATATCAAAACCAATATTAAAATCGCCATCTTTAATGAACCGTTTAAATGATCCCGCTCTGTTAATGTTCTTTTAATGTATTACATTTTAGATAAAAATGTCTCGAAAGCTGGTACTTTTATTCATAAGTAGATTCCATAATGCCTGAACATAAAATACATTTAAAAGTAAAGGCACACTTCCATTACAGTAAATTTTATATTATCTCACTTCCGAGCAGAAACTCTTAAGGCTTTCAGCGCGCAATTTATATTAAGTACTCTTTAGTTACCGAGTTACATGGATTTCAACAGTACCGAAACTTTCTATTCGCGCCTACAACAATATCTATATCTATCGTATACCCTTCCCATGCTCTCTTCGGCACGTGTCATTGAATAAATTATTACTGGAGCATGGCAGAGAAACCGACAATTTTGTGGCATAAAACAATTTAAACGTCCTTCTCGTGGCTTCGGTTCCCTCGACTAGTATTCTAACAAATAGTTCCAGTCTTGGGAACATTAAATTTAAGGGTAAATATTGATGGACCCTTATCATATTGATATTCGTATTTAGAGTTTAAAAAGTTTATTTTTTTTTAAATCGGTCATATTGTTACTATTTTATTCCACTTTAAGCTTGGAATCTTTTTTGTCTATTCGATTTTTTTAAATTTACATGAAACCCACGTATTTCACGTTATCGATGTTCCTTTACCATGCGACGATATGAAAAAAATCTATTAAGTATATTGTCAAAAACGACGGGTGGCCGATTTATGACATTTTTTGGATCTCGATATCGATTTTATTTACGATTTAGCTTTCCGTATGGTTTATTACGACGTGGGTGTATTACAGATCGAGTTTGGAAGCGATTTTCGGTTGTTATTAATTTAATTTTTATTTATCGTTAACGGTTCCCGACCGGTTCGGAGTGGGGTCGGCGAAACCACGTCCCGACGGGGTGACCCGATTTTTGATTAATGTGAATTATCGCTTACACTTTTACATGTCGTAACTCTTTATTCGTTATAAATCTCTGTGGATGAAGGCGTCCATTTGCGTGAATATTAAGTGTGAATATTTTATTTAAATATATTTCTAGTGTACTCTATATACTCTATTATGACTTCTCTTTAGCTAAAAAAAACGTTGATTATATACAATTATATATATTATAATTATAGAAGTTATAATTTTACAAAGTACTCAACATGATTAATTATATGAATTGTGATAAGCAAATGCTTTAACACAACCTTTTACTATTATATTATCTTCAAAAAAATTATTCTATTTTTAAACTTTTAGGGTATTATTATCTTATATAATTTTTTTAACTATTTATTTCATTTATTACATAATTGATAAGAATAAATATTGTAATTATTTATTGCCGTCATAGCCTTTTGTTAATCAAATACATAATATCATCATCATCATATCAACCGTTGGATGTCCACTGTTGAACGTAGGCCACCCCCATAGACCTCCAGAGCGACCGATTCAAAGCAGCCTCTATCCAATCCGGCGACTTTCCTCAAGTCGTCTGTCCATCTCGTGGACGGCCGTCCGAAGCTGTGCTTGCCGGTACGTGGTCTCCACTCGAGAACCTTTCTGCTCCATCGGCCGTCAGTTCTTCGAGCTATGTGCCCTGCCCACTGCCACTTCAGTTTGGAAATCCGTTGGGTTATGTCGGCAACCTTCGTTCGTCTGCAGATCTCATCATTTCTGATTTGATCTCGCAGAGAAATACCAAGCATATCCCTCTCCATTGCACGCTGTGCGACTTGGAGCTTGTTTAAAAGGCCCATAGTCAGAGACAACGTCTCAGATCCGTATGTCATCACTGGTAACACACATTGGTCGAAGACTTTCGACATAATAATTATATAATCCCATATAATATGTCGACATCTATTAAAGCCTTTATTAGATATCGATATATATATATAATGTTTTCTTATCCGTACGCATATTTTAGGTCTAGAGTTCATCTTATGAAATTGATGTTGTCTAATATTTTAGAAATATAAAATTTCATACGTTGAATTTTTAAAGTGAAATATTAAATTCATTGCATAATATACGACTTTGGCTATTTTTATTCGTGTTTTCTTTGTTTATTTTAGATGGGCTGTAATGTATGTGTTTTCGAAATGGAAAAGATAATAAAATATAATTACGAGTAAAACAAACTACGTCGATGTTTAAGACTCATGAACATGCTCTTGGGAATGTTTATAGCTGATAATTTTCTCATTATTTTCATCCGACTGCTGTACAATTTAGGTGGGTAATGATAAAAATATTTGAAAATATTAATATTCATCACTCTACGTGTGATTGGCAAAATCATCTGTGCCCTTTGGGACCCTTGAAAGCTTTTTTTTTCAAATTAATAATTATCGTTAGAATATCGTTATCGTTATCGTTTGTTTATTTGAAGAACTTTTGAGACATGAATATTTGTATTGAGTTTTTTCTACTACGATTCCCCACATAAGTCTTAGTTTATGTTTTAACTATAATTTTATCATATAAGCCTGTTCTAATTTACTGTTTTTTTATTTGTTACAGGTAAGTCACGATGTGTGGGAAACCACGATAATTTACGGCAGGTAATTATCGTTAAGTAACAGTTATGTAAGCTTAACCTAAATGCCCTAGTTTGTCCCAAATTGTGTAAAATTTTCTTAATTATTTTAAGTCTGTCAGACCACAGAGAGGAGAGTTTTACCTTGCAATGAGAATAATACAGGTTTTTTCAGACACGTAAACTATATATTATTATACGTTTAATTTAAATACATTTATTTATTAATGTGTCGTATCAATGAATCTCTACAACAATTCTGGATGATACAATGGGTGAACAATTTTACATTTCATACAAGACTGCCTATTATTAGTTAATTCATTAAACGCCGATTCAACTTTGGAATTAATTTTTTTATACACAATAAGACCAGACATCCGCTGCAGCGCTGTAATGGCGACTACGACTTTATATATATATATATATATATATATATATATATATATATATATATATATATATATATATATATATATATGTATATGCAATTTTTGTAGCGTAATAACAACAAGCAATTAGTTTATTGAACTAGAATATTTATGAACTATAATTATGTAAACTCGAGTCTTGGACTTGACATGTTGTTTTATAAGCTTCGTTTAATACCTATAAAATATAATTTTATTTGAAATTATCAGTACCGGGTTTTCCTTTAGCACTATGTATGTATAATAAGTCTATCATACTGTTGTTGTTGTGTATTCTGGTCATTATATTAGTGGGGCTATAGAATAGTTATCAAAATGGAAATGACATATTCGATTTAGGTTCAGCGTATTTAGCAAGAAAATTTCGACGTCCAGGGAGCGTTACAGGTTTTTACGACTTTTTACTATTTCTGACAAAATGTCGTTTGTATTCCAGTGTGTATGACATGTTTATAACATTGTCAATTTTCTGTCTGTCATCGGCTCAAACATAATTCGTTATGACCCTAATGCTTGGTTGAATTTTGGAACATACGTAGTCTACCTACTCAGTAATCTATTTTTTAAATTGATTTTTAAACTTATTTCAGAAATGTTTATTTATTTTTCTAAATATAAAAATACAAATATAATAACTTATATTATTGACAATATTTTTCTCATCTTGTGAATTAGCAAATTGTTTTAATTAAAATAATAAATAGATAATGTAGTCACGTTATATTCTATGTTTAATGTTATGTGTAATACATGTTATAATATAAATAATTGTGGTTAATTTATTTACATAAATTTTACATGAGCACATAACTATATCTAAGTTTTGTCAATACAATGTTGTTTTTATATAATACAAATATATTTCGTTACTAATATTCATATATTGTTCTTATTTGTTTTTTTTTTGTTTGTATGTATGCTTACTTTAAGATCTATCGGTTATATTTTAAAATTCTTTTCATACTAGAAATACTATTTTTTAAGGAAGGAAATACTATAAATAATTTTTAACCCATTACGCCAATGCGTTACTGTTTATGTATTTTATTATCTATGATGAAAACATCATAAAAGCGACGTGTAAAAAACAACCCTATTACGATTCTTTTCGTAATTTTACAATCTGGATACAAAATCTTACTTTTGAATTTGAACCAACATTTTTATTATGTAATAAACGTTTAAGGCGCTTATGAGATGCGTGAGATTCTCCTTTACTTCCGCGGCGGTCCCTTTACCTTACCAAAAATGGAAGAATTAACTTTCGTACTTCCTAATACCAAGCACTAAGAACGTAAGGCTTAAAATCGCATAATCTTTGTCCAATTGTGTTTTTAGTTAACTTTTATGCGCGTAATCCGACAAGTTAGGCGTATTTCGTTTGCGCACCCATTTCGGGCTTATCGCGGGATCGTATGCGCACGCGCATGTGACGGCAATGAACTTGGAACGCCTTTCGGATAGCCTTTGATGTGATTTGCGATGTCTGCGGTCCCAGTCGTTATACGAAGCTGTCATCTCCGGAAGAGGATTTTGTCACGATTCTCTTATTGGCGGCATATGACAAATCTTATTAACGTAACACATTGTAATGATAAAAAATATTAAAGATTATGTTACCAATTCAATAATGTGTTTTTGTCTGTATTTTAACACAATTGAGATTTTAAAGTAATTTTTTTAAATGTATTAAAAGCGTATAACATTTCTAATGTACCTACTCCAAGCGACGTTGTGCGTTGATCTAAATAGATGTAGGTAGTTTAGTTGTCGGGATAATAGAATCACTCAAAACAGAACCAGACATTTTTCTAAATGGAGTGATTCATGCTGAGATTACGTTACGATTAGTACAAACAAACTAATCAGCTTTATTATATATGTGTAGAAAAAACTTTTCCAATGCACACACTTATGAACTAAACAGCTCTTGTTTTAACTTCCCTTGTTCCAAATGTACTGTTTCCACGTTTAATATTTATTTTAAATGCAAGTCTAAGATCCCGTTGTTAAGACACGACACAGATGTTTGTCGTAAATGCTTAAGCAAACTCGAGGCGCTTTCGCGTCTCGACTCTGACAAGCCGACATATTCTTTACTAGACAGCGTTCATGCCGTATCGCTGTTTATACAATGAGTTGTAGTTTTCATTACGATTCGGTCTCAAAGATGGAACTTAAACCTATTTAATGAAGAGGGAGAGTTTTTTTTTAAAAAGATAATCTTAGAATGTATTGATCCTTTTTTTTAAATTAACGTGCCAATGCACTACTTATTGTAATATATGTATTATTAGTATTAATATACTTAAAGTTGCCGACGAGTGTGGTTAGACAAAATATTTTAGATACAACGAATTTGTTTAACAAGGAATAAAATGTTATATGATATACACTTTCGATAGACTTATCGACCTAAGTCATCGTTTTAAAGAAATTTGTTAATTGCTTTAAAGTTCTAGCCCCCCAGTAGTAAACATCAACGTGAGTGAAACGGTAAGACATGTTATATGAGTTAAATAATGGACGTTTACGGAATGGTTGATAAGATTTTAATCGAATACAGCTGCTAATGATGCCTATTTAATCAGTCTCGTAATATAATTATAATAATTACATTAATTTAAAGTGTGTTTTAGGTAACTAGAGAGAGGCTGACGATTTGGTATGGGCTTAATGCGGAGGTAGCTTGCGGAAAAACTACTATTACTCGTAGAAGAAATTACCATACATCAATTAATTTTTAAAACTGATTCTCGAAATTTCTATAGAATATTCCTGAACATTGATCGTGAAAATATTAAATTATATACATGCGGATCCGCGGTACTCGTTATTATATCAACAGATTATATAGGTATGTACGTAGTGACTTAATCCTTTTGCGTAAAAAACGTTCCGTTTTACTAAGCGTCATTTCACGCGTCGGTTATCAAATCACGGTATGAAATTTCATCTGTTTTTTTTTTACGTCTGAAATTATTTCCGCGAGTGCGTTGACTCTCGAACCCGGGTTCACGACCGTTACGCTACTTTGACGCAAAAAAATACACACTCCAGATGCGAAGGCGGCTCGTTTGATGCGATGCTGAGCAAAGCCTGGCTTGTGTTGATAATTTACAAGGGATGGATTGCGACTGCGATTATTTTTTTTGCAAATTAAAATTGATGCTTTATAAAAAGCGTAATTAAGTCGTGTCGTATGTGTGGATTAATTTGATTTTAAGGACAAGTCGAATGATGTCGAGAATAGAGAGGATTTAATGTTTCGCACCATACCTCGCATTATTAAAAAAAATAACTTGGCTCCTTTTTTTTTAATTTAATTACTTTATTACATTTATAAAATTAAGATTTTGTTGAATTTTCAGAAGTAAAATTACGTATAACTAAATAAGCTATTTTATTTTATTTTTTTATTGAAAGAGATTAATCATCTATCTGTGTCTGATTTTGTTTACTAGCTATAGATTTCTGATACAATTCGTATTGAGTTTATATCAAAATTTTAATCTTTTGTAAGATAAATCAGACGTAGATAAGATTATTGAAATCGGCCGTTAGAGACTAACTTACAACTCGCAACGAAAGCTACAATTGATTTTAGAATTCGATGTTGGTAAAACGATAGTAAAACCTTTACATTACGCTAACAGATTTATGTTGTTTTGACGTGAACGAGAAATGGTCAGCTTGATTTCATTCGGTCAGGTGGGATTTTTTTTGAGCCATTCAAGGTAGGATGACCACAAAGACGACGTATCGTACTACTTTACGTTTATTATATCAATTATTCACAATGCGTGGGCATCGTTCGGTACATAACAAATGTTGTCACTTTTTAGAGATATTTTTCATTGGAGTTTTTAAATTTTTTTTAAAAGTTAGTTTTAGTAAGCAAAATCTTATGTGATAATTTATTGAAAACGACTGCCAAATATCATATCGCTAAAAACATAACTAGTGTTATATTAATCTTATTAGATTATTGTATCTTATCTGATGGCGTTATCTATTGATACATTTCCCAATTGCCTTGTCCGTATTGCGTTGTATAAAATTTTATATAATATAATATGATTTATAAAATACATAATGTTATAATATAATTTTTATTTATTTATATAATATATATATATTATTTATTTATTCCATCATCTTACATCTAACATTACAGGATAGTTATGCTGATGCTTTAGTGTCGTTGTCGTGTTAGATACGTGCTATTTCAATAATATAAAAGTACAATAACTGACTTCACATTCAATTGAATCATTTAACAAAACAAACTAAATTATTAGTAAATTAATAATAATATATAAATATGTAATCGATATTATAAGTATAATTGAATTTACTTCATTCTTATTAATCGCGACCGTCTTAACGTGAATAGCGACTTTATTATACCGATCGTCTGTAGAACAACTCTGAGAAGTCAATTTAATTCAACGTCTGCATTACAATTCAGTACTGACATTCTAGAATCGGACACATTTCGTATACATTGAGGGACTTTTTTATGTTAGACCACAGTCTTTCAATCTTTAAGTCAATAACTCACAATTTAAAAACATTTAAATTAAATCGTTAAAACGTGTTTGTTTGATTATTTAATCTCTTTTTTTATATAAAAAAAACAAATGTGGTAATATAAAGTTTTATTTTTTTATTACTATAAATAACGGAACAATTTTTTTACAACGCTGACAAACTGTAGGTTGACCCTTGATACATTTATTTTAATGAATTATATCTTTGTGAAACATTTTTGTACCTATAATAGAATTAAAGAAAAAAATATACAAAGAGTCGACTAGTAGAATTTTCCAAATTGGGCGGGGGCAAATCCAATAGTATAAACAAAACACGTTTAGTGTTCCTTATAAACTTGCTCAATAATGAGCACAATCTGAGAGTTAATTTCATAATTTGTATAAGAGACGATATCATCCTCCATTCAATTATTTAACGTCGCTCCTTACACTACAGAGGAATAAATTATTCACATTATATAAAAACAAAAGAATCGATGTAGTGTTGACTGTTCGTCTGCAAGCAGTAAATTGTGCGAGTCTCGGTCGAGTGTGGAAACAATGACGCATGTACGAACTTGATTTATTATTACGGAACATACACCATTAAGGATAAGCGTATGTTGACGCAGGAGAAAGAAAATTAAAATACAATTCGCTAAGCAATCGCTATTGCTTTGCTGATAACAGAATTTACAAGCGAATATTTTGTTGAATTAAAATTAAGACTTGCGATACAGGCAAATTTGATGTTGTTATATTATGTTCGTGATCTAATGCTAATATTTAAAAAAAAAACTAAGTTTGTTTTTGTACACGCGCTTATCCCTGTAGCTCCGGTTTTACGGAACAGATTTTTTGATTTACTTTTGTGTTACAAAGTCCGTTTATTGAGTAAGGTAATATGGGTAAGTAATCGGCTATATCACGTTACCCCATAGACAATATACGCAGAAACAATATAATTATGAGCACGTCGGTATACGCATTAACCATATTCGAAATAGTGATGTGACTTGAGCCATATACTCAATATCAGGTGACTCGAGTGATTTTTTTCAATTCACATTCGACTGAAAATAAGTCTGACTCATCTCATTCTACTTCAGGGGTCGTATGCGTTGAAAAAGTATAAATTATTAAAATTTACTTGTTACTTTGATTACAACTAGTGTCGTGACAGTGACACAACTAAACAAGAATGTAGGAGTCAGACTATCACATAAAGGGTTCTGTACTTCAATTTAAATTGGGTACAGTACAGCGCACCGAATTTTTTTTCTTTAATTGGTAGGCCAAATTGATTATATATTTGTTTATTTATTACTATATTTTATTGTTCCTATTTGTTACTACACAGCCTTAGTAATAAACATTAAAAAAAGAAATATTATAAAATTAAAATTACGTTATGTTGGACGGATAAAAAAAAACAATAACGTTTTTAAGGTTTTCCTTTCATACTTGCACATCATTTGGATTTATTTTCAGAGGATCAACAAACTGGATCATGTTTTATGACGAATATTTCCAATTATCCGAAAATTGGGGCAGCACCGTGTAACCGGGTATCCTGTTACATCAATCATTTTAATGACTTATACGAGTCCGGGATGCATTTATAAACGACGTTTAACTTAACGCAGATTTCAAGATAAACGATATTAAAACGCGTTTGATTTACTCTCGTATCCAGGAATTCGTACAAAACATCGGGTAGCCGTCGACACCCTTTGTTAGTTCGTCCTGTTGTATAAAACATCGAGTACGGGCCGCGATGCAGGCGTCGTTGTCGTCGCCGCGCCGGCGCCGGCGCAACTCATACAATATTAATGATCGACTCGACGCCGATTAGCGCTCGCTAACCAATTAAATACCTAGATGATAAAAAGTAAATCACAAACGATACGTTGCGTGTAAAAAATATAATGAACAATTTATAATCAGTTCAGCGTTATAAAAATTTATCGACGCGATAAACAATTGTAACGTGGATGAAAAAAGTTAACATCTAGTGTTTGATTAGTAGTAGAGCTGCGTCGATCGATCATTCGTGGCGACCCGAGTCGATCGCGACCCATAGGCATAGTGATCGAGTCACAAAGACTCGATCACTTCGATCACTCGATCATTTATACAATATTGCTTAGGTACTTCACGAATGAATCGATGATCGAATCGTTTCTACGGTCGCGATCGAGTCACTCACTCGCGGGTTGTGATCGAATCAAAGTGATTCGATCGATCGCGATTGACACAGGTCTAATTAGTAGTTCTAGAAGATTTCGAAAAAATTATTACTTAATATACATATAATAAAACCGAAAAAAGAAATGGAAACCTCGCACATAATAGCCTCCAATAGGGTGTAATCCTCTGTCAGAGGTGCGGGAACACACAACACAACTGGGCCACTATAAACATCTATATGGCCTGTGTATGTACATTTGTCATGTACATGAATCGAAATCGCGACAAATCGCGCAAGAGACCATTGCAATTGCAAGAGACTATTAGTATTACGTAAAATTGTCGTCAAACAAAAAAAATCGTATTTTTGCACGTATAATTTAACGTGTTTTAAAATAAATACATCTTTATCGAAATTGAAATATTTAAATATAGTATTTATCTTACACTGTTAATCTTTGTTTTGTAATTGTGGATAATTTCTTAAACACGATTACATCATGAGTGGACTTTACAGAGAACGATAAAATTAATATTTGTACCGATATTTTTTTATCTGATATTTACATTCCACAAAACATAAAGCATTCCTTCTGTGTAAAATGTGTACACAAGCTGTAAAAATCTAAGAATATGTAATATTTATACATTCCTTGATAAAAGAAATGGAATTTGAACCACTAGGTCACACACACATACACGCACACTCAGTCTCTACTGTTTAGAGCCAAAACACATAACGGCGTTGCGGCGACGCAACGCTAAAATCGGCGGTATGCGTTGCGGCGTTGCGGCGCCGCGAAAAAGAGCGTTGTTGTAGGGTAACCAGTTCTTCGTGATTTTTTATTGTGGATATTAATTTAATTATTTTAAATATTATAGTTCACGTGAAATTTGTTAATTATTGTTTGTGAAGTTGTTATTTAGTAGAATGCATAAAAAGTAATCCTTTGTACCGGAAATAATTTTGTGAATCAAGTTTTATGCTGGTAGAATTTTAAACAACTTTTGTCTCATAAAGCCTAAACAAAATTGAAACAAAGTGATACATAAATTAATATCTTACTAGACTATTAGTTTTATAGATTAAATATAAATAAATAGGTTTTGTCCGCGGCTCCGCTCGCATGGTACAGGCACCAACGGTAGTCGGTACGTAAAGTAGGTACTCTATGTCCTTTTCTGTACCCCAGACAACTGGTATGCAGAATTTCATGATGATCGTAATTCAGGTGAATAGTTAAAGCGTGAAAGCGTAAAACAAACAAAGAAACTCACTTTAGCGTTTATCATATGCATGAAATTAGCATTCCCCTATAATTGTGTAAGATAGAAAAAATATCACTATAATAACTTTTCGAAACGCTGCTTTATTACATATTTATAATTTAGGTACATCATACATGTCACTTGTTTGAACCGAGTCTTAAATTAGCTGTAAATCTAATAGTTAAAAGTAACAACATAACAACAATTGAGCTGAACTGTGAGCCGGTTCACAGCTCCGGTTCAAGCATATGGCTCATGAGCTTATCTGCAGTTCATAAAAATTCATTGAGATACCCATGTCTAATAAAGACACAAAAAAATAAAATATAAAAATAGACACAAAATGTCAATAAATCATGGTCAACAAGTATGACGTCACAACGCCGGAATTGGCGGTGCCGCGCCGCTAAAATTGGCGGTGACGCCACCGCCGATTTTAGCGTTGCGGCGCCGCAACGCCGTTATGTGTTTTGGCCCTTACAATAAATTATACATTATTTACGTTTAAAAACAGTATTCGATATAAAAATACGTTTTTGAAATTTTTATGACCAGTTCCGTACAACATCATAACTTTTTATTCCCACTTCTGGGTAAAGTTTAAAGAATATGTGTCGGAACAGACATGGTTTCTTTGCCTTGTTTTATTTCATCGCCGAAAACGAGATGAATTCAATAAACAGATTAGGCACTTTAAAATTCAGCAGCCCTGGTATACTCATGATGTTTCAATTTAGATATGCATATATATAAACTCTTTATAAATCAGGACTTCCAATGGTAAGTATTAAAAGTAGTAATGTGTTAAAAGTTGAAACAAATAATACAATAATCTAACAGAGATTATACTCGTATCAACGGCACGTGCCGCCTCGTATTGCATTCGCAATAAATATTAGTTTAATTAATAATTAATGAACGTTAAGACGTCACACATAACGTGTCTATACTACGATATATCCTGACATTAGGCAGCTCACAATAATTATAAGACTGATCTCATATCAACTGATCATCAATCAGTCCCATCTCGACTTCCATACAATCTAAACAATGACACGAAATCTGGAAAAAGATATTAGAACATGTTATTTTGCAATTTTACACGATTTTATTATTCTTTTTTTTATCAATATACATAGAGATCATACCCGAGGTTTTTGCTCTGTGCCTCGGAGAGCACGTAAAGCCGTTAGTCTCGGTTGTTATAACAGACATCTTGTACCGATCGTTACATGGTAAGGAAAATATCCCCCGAGCCGCAGTGAAGCAGCGTGGTGGGTTAATCTCCAAATCTTCTATATGGAAGAGGCCTTTACGAAGCAGTGGTACGTTTTCAGGCTAATTAATTTTAGTTTGGTTCAGTTGTATTGTTCTGGTTGAGCTAGCAACAACTACCGACATATTTACCAATGATATATACTATAATAAAATGTTTTAATGCATGTAAAGCTCAAAGCAAATCGACTTCATTTAAAATTCAATCTCCTTTTCAAATCCTTCGCCTTGAAAATGTTAACAAGTATAACATTTCTTCCACGGTCGGTTGTATACGTATAATTGTGCAAATCAGTTATAAACATACATCTGATGCCTATGAACCCATTATGTTAATACGTATTATTCTCGTTCCTAGATGCTAAACGCTTAGGCCTGTCGCTTTTCATGGACGTTTTGTGCTATTTGTTATTATTTGCGACTGCTTATTTGAATACTAGACGACACGCGCGGCTTCACCTACGTTTATGTTTATATTATTAAATTATTAGACTGTGTTGTTAGGTAAAACTTTGTATACTTTTAAAATGATTTTTGTAAAATAATTATTCTCGTGTGTGCGATTATATCTTGACATGAGATGCCTTCATTATATAATTTTATTGTATAATATTGGATGGAGTATAAAAAACAAATATTTTCAATTTCTTTTTTTTTTTTATTTGTTTTTAGAAGAAAAAAAAAAGATAAATAATTGACATTTTCTTGTTTTGCAATTAGAACCTTAAAAATGATTTTTTATACATTTATAAAGTTAGTCCACGCCATTATATTATGCTCTTTAAGAGATTCTGAGTACTGACTCTAAATCCGAATGTAACTATATTATTAATTCTACTATCTTCGTCGCCAGCCCTACGTTAACACGATAACGTCACACAGACTGGCAGATCTCATTATTATCGACGCGTAGTAATCACTTAATTATGTTTCTGTATATCTAAGAATTTATTGCATACGATATTTTTATTGAGACGATCATATCTCGGCGGGAGATTAAGTTCGTATTTTCTTAGATGACGATATATTTGATAGGATAAAATTATATCTACTAATTGACTAGCTGACACCCGCAACTTCGTCTGCGTGGCTCTCAGCATTACAATAACACAGAGTTTCAACGTTTCGTGCTATTTTCTAATATAAGAATCAGGATGTTATGGAGCTCCGTAACGGTAAACGAAACTATCGGATATCCGAAATACAAATATATCCGTAACCGATATGATAGTTTTGAACAATTTCGGATAAGGGCGGAGTCTTATATGACATTTTTATTTATGCCCGGTCGAGCTGACACACTAGCCGCGCGCATCCCTTGTATTGTTCATTACCCATTTCCATTTACTGAATCGTCAATAGTCAACGTTTGTGGGATTATATTACAATTTTACATTTAGAGAACTTAGATGAAAGGTCGTATGTAAATTACGAATCTCTTAAAAATAAGTACCTATTATAATTACTTAACTTACATGATTGATTGTTGTACTAAATGATAAGCGAAAATAAAAGTCTAATTGTTACATAATTATATTTCACTTTGATTGTCAACGTTACTTTAATATCCGTAACCGAAACTATTCAAAACTTCTAACGGATAACCCGAAATAATTTAATATCTACAAATCGTAACCGAAAATGACTTTAATATTATAATATTATTATCCGAAATTTTATATCCCTAACATCGCTTATAAAAACATAAGTATACAATAAATTAATTTATATTAATTAGGCATGAAAGTTGTCGTATTTCTATAGTAAATTGGAAACGGTATTAGTAGATCTAAGGATCATGCATGACCTCGGTCATTCGCGACTGAGTTCAATTGGTCTGTTACCGTTAGGAGCCTCTTTCTCACGCCTCTTACAATGGCGATAGAACCCACCAGAGTGTAGGTTACAAAACGAGTGTTGCCAATGATATATCGCGGTACCATTGCGGTGATATGAAATGAGGTATGGTTCGGACATCGGTGGTATATCAGCGAGATAGGAAAGGTTAAAATGTCTGATAATATTGATAGGGTTGCCAGATTTAGTTTCAAAGTACCCCCTTGTACAGTTTGGTAGATTTCTAGTAAATTTTAAAAATGTCTAATCGGTTCTAATTTAGTGTAGTGGATAAGATCTATGTATATACGCGACCGTCGCCGGTTTCCTAAACGCGGTGTGGGTATTTGGTATTTATTACAAATATACGTTTCTAATAATGGGTATTCGTCGTTATGAGTTGCACCACCTTGCTTTGAAGAGCTCTTAAAGTTCTATTAATGTTAAATTCGTAGGAACAACATAATAGATAATTTTTAACTCTCCTCCTTTACAGGACAGCCTTCCCAGCAGTGGGATATTTATAGGCTATTTCAGTTCAGTTCAAAAGAAAATTTTTCTGCGTTCTATGCTTAAGTTTTCTTTAGAATACATACATAATATTAAAAGAAACCGAATTGACAACCCTCGATATTACTATGTACTGTATATTATCATAATAACCTTAAATGGTTGTTGCAGAAACATATTCGTAAGTGTAGTTTTGGAATGTTAGAATATTCCATATCGACAATGTTATTTTAATACATTTAATACTGTATGGTGAGCAATTGTCTTGGCTATTTATACAGTATTAGGATGGTAATGTCGCCGTTTTCAGTCGTTATTATTTTTCATTGTGTGATATAGCCTCGTAGATAAATCACGTTAATTTTAACATAAATATCTCGGGCTTTTAGATGTAGTACTAAATTCATCTCGTAATCTGCTATAAAAGAAACCGTCGTAAGGAAGCCATGTATTCTGAGACTTATTAACCAATCCATAGTGGAGCAGTATGATGGAGCTTCTCTTTATTAGAAGAGACCTTTGCCCAGCTGTAGGATATTTACAAACTGTTACAGAAAATTATATGAAAAAAAAAAAACGAAGCAAAATTCATGCGATAATCGTACGACAAATCGTTACGTGTCGCGAGTCGCAATAGTTGTTCTAAATGCCATCGCTGGCGCCAGGGGTCCCTGCTGGTCCAGCCAAGGTCGTGTCGACCTATGACATAGCATTTTCATCGGCGCCATTTTGTATATTGTGCTTGTTTCGATTTTTTTAAAGTTGTAAATAAAAAAGATAATGCATTAATCCGTCTGCATGTGTAGGTACTAAAGTGCCTTGTCAGGGATGAAAAAAGGTTAAAAAAAGTCTTAAATATTCTATTTTTACTAGCGACCTGTATAATTTCTTACCAGAACACTGACATGTCATCATTGATTGGTAAATACATAAAAGTAATGAAACATTTTCATTAAGTGAAAATAAAAATGCCCAAGACATACAATTTAAATTTCATAAATACTATAATAAACAATGCAATAACTTTTAATACTCGAACAAGAAAGGGTCATAAGTACATTGTCGATGAATAATAAATAATTTTATGAAGAAGCGCGTAAAACGTTGTTAATTCACGTACTTAAGGCTTTAGAGGCGTTTGATTGAACGCTCGTAATAAAAAACTTTAAAGATCTCGAACCGTTCGCTCGTCAATCTTTACGAGATTAAAATCGTGAAATACAAATTACACCCACGATTGTCCTGTAAACATTGACAAATTAAATCCTTTATATGTTAAAGCTTATAAAGATATGAAATCTTAAACGTACAAGTAATTTTTCTGGGTTTTTTCCACTTAAATTAACTTAAAGAAGTGATGAAGGTTATTTCAGTGCGTTAAATAAGGTTCTATTTATCCGATTTTACAATATTTATTTTGTTCTTTTAGATAAGAAAAGTTAATTTAGTAGAGAAATATATTTTATTAGCGAATAAACTAGATAGTTTAGTGGTTGTTTAGGCGACTGAAATTGCGAGTAATAAATGCGTATAATTTTTTTTTATATCTAAATTAATATTAAGCGTTACCATTGACAACACGCACTATTGAACTAATACACAAATTTAAATTATACGAATTTAAAAGTAATTAGGCACAGTACAAGATTACATTAATTATTTTGGTAATATAAATTACCTACTCGTGTGACCACGACATTGTTTCGAAAACAACCATAAGTTCCGCGTTTATTATTAAAATAAGCTGTTTTCTTATTTATTAATATATAATAAATTAAAACGTGAAATAATATCCTAAACCTCCCTATAAAAAGGTGATAATTCAATTAAATATAGCAGAAAATTGTAAGTAAAATAAAAAAAGCTTCCCACGTTTGCAACTTAAATAAAATGCTCATTGTACGTAATAAGACCGTGACCTAGTTACTCTATATATCACGTTTCTCGCTAATTCGATACGCTTTGCATAAACAAAACGCTAAAATTCAACATAATAGTCCTGCACGAAAGCGATATCCTTCATCGACAACATAATGCCAACGATCGGGGCCGTAATAAATCATCATTTTCATAAAAAATGTTATATTAAAACGTCTACAGAGTCTATCAATTCGATAATTATGACATATAGACGCGATAAATTCGATCGATAATGTGTAATAAGAAACATTACCATACAGACGGGTGATCGTTTTGTTGTCATTGTTAATTCATGACACGCCAGGACATTTTCGCTATAACAAGTGTCAAGCGGAATGCACGATGACCGGTATTGTCAAAGTTCGGTCTTATCGTTCGGTACACGTAATCGGTCCCTACACTACTCGTCGTCAAAGAGATCAAAATACCTTATCCGTTAGAAAATAAACTATTTAAACCAAATAAAGAAATACGTCTTAAGAATGGTATAAGAGAACTTGATTTGCGATACGAGTTACACCACCTTAACATAATCAGTGATTAAACAATCACCTGTCCTTTTCTATGCGCCTGTAAATCGATATGAGTGAGAGAAACAAAGTATATTGTGGATATGGATAAGCGCTAATAAGGCTAAATATGAAGCGCGGTATTCAATCAGTGCGCAGTGGCAGCTAATTGACTAAATGCAGATGTGGAGGCGCCGCGCTATAAACGATTGTCGGTCGACCTGCGCATAAAAACAAAAGCGATAAATTTATTAAGTTTTAAAGAAGATTTATTAACGAAAAGCATTCTGGTCTAGTAATTCGAATAGTCGCCTTAACGCCGTCGGTCGTGGGTTCGATTCCCGCTCGGAGCATATATTTGTATTTATATAAATATTTGTTTCTGGTCTGGGTGTATCCTGTGGTATTATCCTTTTGGGTCTCCCCGCCGTACCTCGGAGAGCACGTAAAGCTGTTGGTCGCAGTTGTTATAACAAACACCTGATAGCAATCGTTACACCTGTAATAAATGTATTTTATTTTCCAATTTAGATAAATTAATTTAATTATTTAGTTATGAAATATAGAAACAAAGTTGTTATTAAAGTAGCTAATGCCTAATAGCTTCATTCAAAAACATATAAATCCGTCAACACAGAATATACAATCATCCGTAATTTAGTTATAATAACTCAATTGAATATTTATATAAATGCGTTTCGCCTTGAGTCTCCGAATATTTGCTTAATCTGTGGAGTGGCGCCGGCGCTGCAATAGTCGTTATTTTATAATGATTTAATGATCGACGTCTCATTAGTTCAATATGTGAATATTTCTCTGATTACTTTAACAAATACTGTTGTTACACAATCGTATAAAATAAATAAAGTATCAAGCTTTCCTTATTCATATAGACCATTCATATAGTTTTGTAATGACAGTGGACGTCAATGTTCAAGATTGTTCAGTCACACTCATATTATGATTAATGTTTTCTACATAATAGGAATAAAAACCCAGCAATGGAACGTGTACAGACTGTAACAGAACAGTAAGTTTATACGTAGTAGGGATACTGGGGCCACACTAACGGGAATTAAACTTAACTTAAAATTAAGTTTATTAATGTTCAAGATTGTTCAGTCACACTCATATTGTGATTAATGTTTTCTACATAATAGGAATAAAAACCCAGCAATGGAACGTGTACAGACTGTAACAGAACAGTAAGTTTATACGTAGTAGGGATACTGGGGCCACACTAACGGGAATTAAACTTAACTTAAAATTAAGTTTATTAATGTTCAAGATTGTTCAGTCACACTCATATTGTGATTAATGTTTTCTACATAATAGGAATAAAAACCCAGCAATGGAACGTGTACAGACTGTAACAGAACAGTAAGTTTATACGTAGTAGGGATACTGGGGCCACACTAACGGGAAATGCCGTTTAACATCGGGATGAACGTAGGTGTAGCCACGACTGAACGCGATAATTTGACAACGGCATTCTGATTGCCGTTTGGCGTTAGGTGATAGTTCAATTGGCGGTATAGTATTAGCGCCAATTTATCCCCAAGAATGGGCATTCACGTTGAACGCTCAAGTGTAGCCACTCACTTTATCTCGTTAAAATTAACGCAATATTTATCCCGATGATAGGCATTGACGTTTCCCGTTAGTGTGGCCCCAGTATAAGAAGTAGTAGTACGCCAAGGATAGAAAACCTATTTTCAATAATATTTCACCGCTGTCTTTCGATTCTTTTACTTATCGTACCTATACATTATTTTCGCTGGATATGTGTGTATGAATTCGTTCTAATGTTCAGTATATTGACAATTAGGTGTTCATATTAACGTTTTTTTTTGTTTTGTTTTTTTAACTTAATTGTGAACTAATAATATACTGCTCAAAAAAACTATGCATATTAGCAATTTTTTAAATATTAAACAAAAAATTAAAAACCCAATCTTTAAATCTAATCTTTTTAACATGCAAATAAATCAATAAATAATCAGTACCTAATACATAATTCAATATTTATTAAAGGTGCAAGTGATAATTAAAGTTAAATAGAACCGAACGATGTATTAATATTTACCGAGGTCTAGCCTTTCAGGTCTCGAGATCTGCCTCAAGGCTCGACAGGCTACGGTCGTAAATGGGTTACGAACGAAATTTATTAAATTCTCTATATACGTTATATTGTAAAATGTGGTAATATTAAATTGTGTTTAAAATTTATAATGATACTAATAATGTGTAATAGGAAACTGTCTACTATATTTTAACGTGTTTCATAGTGCGTCTTTAACGAAAATGTACCTATTGATTAATTCTAGTATATGATGTTATTAGCTTTATAATGTATGTGTGTACGAGTTGTCTGTTTGTTTGTTCGACCGTGATAATCTCAAGATTCACTTTAACATTTTGTTGCATTAGAGCTTGTTTATTGAATAAATTGCTTGAGTATTCGTATTCGATATAAGCTATCGTCAAATATGAACGCCCCGTTGTGATTATCTATACTTAAGTAGCTTTATAGTTATTATAGAAAAATGAGTGCAATAAGTTCATGAAAAATGTAAACCCAGAATTTAACAATTTTAATTAAAGTCTTAAAAGCGGTCATTTGACCGCTCTGGTAGATTTACTGTTAATTTATCAAGTCAATAAAAAGGGCAACGTCCCTTTTATAAAATAAAATAAAAAATAATAATTCAATCCTCTTAAAGTTATTGTGGTAATTTTCGTCCCTAATTTTGACCAAAATTTGTATAATTATATTGTTATGGGAGTCTCGGGTCAACCACCAGAATAGCCTTCGAAAGTCATTCTGCGTAGGTGTAGAGTAGTGACCGCCGGTACCACATCTTACGACACTCGATTAAACAGTGATTACGCACTTCACACCTCTTCTCTGCTATATATATCTGTCTTTCACAAATAATAGATAGATAAGTCTATAGATCTGAGAGAAAAATAATAACATATCTATTTTATACATGGGGTGTGAACAATTGTGATATAGCTCGAAATTCGAGTTTTTTAAATGGATCACATCGCTATAAGATATTGTCCAGAAAAAAAAAGCCGATGTCATATCATATCAAAAAAGATCGCGGTTTTTGCTTTCTTTAGGAAAGCTTTTCTTTTCTTTAGGGATTAGACCCAATAAAGTTTGTGGCGTGTAGTTATTATGCAAGTGCATGTTGTATCGCTCCGTATATAATCGAAATTATTATTTTAGTCTTTTATCTACCTTCTTCTTTCTTATTATCTACCTTCGTATCTTCATATATGTATAATCAATATCTTAGATAGCGGAAATTTGGACAAATTTACAATAATGTGATTCTGTATATAACGTAAAAGTTAGTTGACTATTCCGTTTTTTTCGAGTTTCAGAAATATATGATTTGTTTTCAAATACCATATTATTCATTTGTATTTATAAATAAATACAAGGATAGATAAAAACGTCAAATTGAGGGAAATACGACAGGAAACTGACGAGTTTACTATAAAGTTCCATTCGATGATATTATTAAAACCATAACCGTCTAGGTAGTTAGGTATATGTAATAAAAACCATACCTTAATGTTTAGGTGTACGAACTTATTAATAAATTATACTATCGCTTTCGGTTGACGGCTGAAAAAATTAAAAACACTACTGCCATAATGTTCTCTTATATTTACGCGAATTTTACTCATTTAATTAAAAGTCTAAATCGGATTTTATCGCGTTTATTTGTTTTAAAACTTTACAGTTTAACGATTTTTAATTAAATTAAATTATTTCGGACACCCACCACCTCAGTCCCCCGAGATCATGGACGCTGTAAAGGGTTCGAAACGTCGGGAAATAATTTAATTTAATTAAAAATCGTTAAACTGTAAAGTTTTAAAACAAATAAACGCGATAAAATCCGATTTAGACTTTTAATTAAACTACTGCCATAATTTTAATTAACATATATTAATCGTAATGGCGTAGATATTATTTAGTAGATACATTTATTACTACAAAAAAATATATATATCAGTCGGCTGTTACTTAAAACGCAGACCAAAAGCTGCCTCTACCTTAGGAACAGATGACCGTGTGTGGTATGTTAAACATATTTATTTAGTGACCCTACTCTAAACATGAATCAGTAGAATTTTCATTAATTACGTTAGTGAAGCTGTATTCACTACATATAAGTGAATTTCAATAACGAGTTAGTGAATACTCACTAATACACATACAAATATTCAATGATCAATTCAGTCGACTCTGATATTCACATATTTAAAATACATTGAATATTGACAAATTTTGCCTGGTACGATTCTCACAATAGTCACTTAAAATTAGTTAAATTTCACTGATTTATATTTAGAGAATACAATATTTCAGCTATATTATAATTTTTTGGAATAATTACCTATAGTCCTACAATATAAGGTAAAGTAGTTTGATTGAAAGTTCGGTTGTAGTTTGCTTTCAGTCAATGAAAACATAAAAATAGTAAATAGTTATGTACATAGGTACGTATGATATGTAGGTACGTAATGTTTTTTATATATCGTTAAATTTATAAAAAAATAGTATTATATGTTTTATAGGACTTAAGTACCTTTAAGGTTAAATAGGGTTTCTTGCACAGGTATTTGTTCTATTTTTTCTTGTGAATTGTGATGTCGAAAGTCTAAATCAGTTTAGACTCTTAAAATTAATGGTGAAATAAAAAAAACATACATCCGTATAAATTAATCCTAAAGACATAGCCCTCCTTTTTGAGCAATCATGTTAAAATATAGCCTTATATTACTTGAAATCATAATTTATGTAGTTGTTTGATAAAAACTATAACTTTTTTTCAACGTCTGCGTTCATAGATACGTATGACGTGATGGCGCACTCTAGTGACCATGGTCCTCATGATTTGTTAGTCGTTGGATCATTTCGCTAAGTGATTCTCGTTATACACTATAGATCGTTCAACCATAGAGGTATTATAGATCTATAATACCTCTATGCGTTCAACACATCTTAGAGTTCGTCAAAATGCTGCTTTGATTTGTGTGACAGTGATGCGGCAGCCGTCCGAAAACAAGCGTTCTAAACGCTTTATATACGCTCTTGTGCGTGTACTTACAGTCGATCAAAATTAGAAAATTAGTTAGTTAATTAGAATATTTTAAATTTAGAAAAAGAAAAGAACATAATAATTGTCATATTCAATATTTATGTTTAATATTTCGTACCTGTCACATACACGCAGTAACCGTATTTATTTATATAAGCTTGACACACAACACCTACTGACATAACTAGAAACGTCAATATTTTCTATTTTGAGTATTCGTACATTATTACATTTAATATAATATACATATAATTTAATTATACTTATACTTGATTTTTCTGATGATGCACATTGTATCATATCATATTAAAATTTGCCACAATAATACATAAGATAATGTATTAGTTTTAATAAATGTACAAAATGATACCAATGATAACAAACAGTTTTTTTTTGTTATTTTATAATGTTTAATAAATAAATATATAGGATTGACTTATGTGCAATTTTTAATAAAACATTGATTTCAACAAAATACCATTTTGTCAAAGTCAAGTTAAAATTTATAATATTTACTCAGTCTTGATACTTAAATCGAAAATTTAACGCGAGATTATGTTGTAAAGCTCTTGTTCAAATATCCTGAGTGACCTTTGTTCGAAGTCGCTGTCGTAGGCGTGGTGTAGTGACCGTTGATCGTGAGCAAACACCTACTAACTGTTGTTTTATTTTTTATTGTCGCTAGAAATTCTCGTTAGTAACAAGACTTATCTTAGAACATCTTAATGATAGTCTTGCGCTTTTGAAATCTTAAACAAAATATCTTTTTGAATTATGTGCAAATTATAATAATTGGAAGGTTGAGTTAGCTTGATTGTTGCCACCTAGCTTTATATACCGTCTTCAAAACAGAATTTATAATTCGATAGTCTTTTTTTGTATGTGTATATGTTATGTATATCTTTGCTATAATTTTATATTTTTAGTCATTATGGAGTAATTAATTACAAGGAAAGTTTTTCAATAAATTTCACCGTTAAAGATTTCTAAATCAAACTATTTAACCCTCATGGGTATTACAATATGTTTTTACTGTCGTAAAAAATGTTCTCTGACCTTTGATTATTGAGACCTTATTAAAACTCGAAATATTGCTGCATGGTCCTAAGTTGGTCCTAAGTTGGCTTTAATTAAATCTCTTTAAATAAAATACTCATAAATTAAAGTAACGTTTACTTTCGTACAATTCCCGAAACGATTATGTCTTAAAGAAACATTACAGATATGTTCTTTTTTTTTATTAAAAGACTTTTCAGACCAAATGTTTTTTTTTTTTATCACTCTATAATTTTATTAGCATATAAACTTAAAAAGCAGTTTTTTTTTGCACACCGCCCGTATTGCTTAAAGCTTTGAGTAACTACAACTACCCACATAGCCTTTTGATTTATGTATTAATCGTTATTTTAACGTATCTATAAGGTTGTTCTAATTTATTGTTATTTTTTGTTACAGGTTAGTCTCGAGGCGACATGTTGGAAATTATGCTAATTTGCATCAGGTAACCGTATATAGGTAACGGCTATGTAAAAATTATAGGTATATAAAAATTCAATTCTCAAACTCTAATTGTTAATCTAAGAGTTCTTTGCTTAATTTATTTATCCTCCTATTTGCTATAGAGAAACGTGAGAGACTAAAGTTCCTTCTTTTAATAAGAGTTATATGCCCAGCAGTGGGATTTTGACACACAGTGTAGTATTTGCAGTTAGAATATTCTAAAAACTGATAAAATATTAAGAACATTCAAAACCACGCACGACTTATAATTTAAGACTTTTCTAGAGTTGGTTTTCTCATAAAAGCTCAAATAAGTCTCTAATATCATTTCCAAGTTTGTAATTTCTATTGCGCTAATATGATGCCATTTAAGAAGGATGTTTAATAGAAACTGAAAAAAAAATTGAATTGGCAGCATCATATTGCTATCTGCTGCAAATACTGGAAGGTCTCATCAGGTTCAGAATGGTCATTTAGTAAAGTGTTGCGCCACGGTATGAAGTGATTTAGGAGGTCGTGTTTCCCATCGGGCAGTTGTCTTAAGGAACTACATATGCAAGAATCGCTTTAACATTTCCCACAAATTTTACAAGAGACCTTCAATATGAACGTAATAAATTTAAATTTATAATTTAAACGAAAAAGAAGTTAATAAACCTTCAGCATTGGACATACTGGAGTTATTACTATTGCCAAATAATAATTATTATTCAGCGAAATTTCAAACAACAAAACATTGTCGTGTTATTTTCTGTTTTATTGCAAACTTAGTCCTTTTAGAAAGGAATGAAGTTTTATAAAACACCTATAACCAGATTTAATATACAAATAAATTTAGCTAAGTTTAAAATACCCCACTGTGTGATGGCCAATCACTTCCTAGAAACGCTTAAAATGCGTAGTGAAATTACATACAAATTGTGAATAAGATTATAACATCATTATAAATATGTATTTCGGATATTCTCATAATAGCTTTAAACAAATAACACATAAACATGTAGAAATTACGAGGGCATGCTTTTAAAAAGTGTCGTAAAAAAACTGGTCTTATTTATTTGGCTCGTAATTATCGGAATAAGTGTTTTAAATAAGTCGTCAGGAACCGGTGTAATTCAAATGTTTCGAAAGCGGTTAATTTACATCGTGAAGATCATCTAAATGTAAAGTAAAAATATGACGGCCGGCTGGTCCAGTGGTCAGGCAACTGGACATTTTACGCAGCGGTCGCGGGTTCGAATCCCGCCAAGTGCAGATAATTTGTATGACAAATACAGATGTATGCACCGGGTCATGGACATTGGACGTGTATGTATGTATTTATATAAATTTACTTTCGTTCTTAGTACCTGTAACATAAGTTCTTACGAACTTAGCACTGGGCCAGGTTAACGTGGTGTGATTATTGGTTAAATTAAAAAAAAAAAATACAATTACCTAATTACATATACCTATATTCGTTTAGTATAAAACATAGTATGTCTTCAGTAGGAATTACTCGTTCTACAGGAATTTAGCAGGTGCTTACCTTAAAACTCCCTGGTTTAATTGAAGTAAAATTATCCTAACGGATAGAATCCGTGGATAATGATGGCGAATTCGAATCCGTGTTTCAATCTGAGTTTTTCGAGTACAGGCATAAATCCGTATTTCGTAAAAACTTAAGTAGGTACTTGCTTAAAACGTCAACCATTATGTTGTAAGAAATATGATATTCCAATCAAAAATATTATTCATAATACTGACGTCATCGTTTCTTTTTTTGTCATTAATAGGAAAATATAGCGTTACACCGCCTTTTAATTGTTGAGATTTTATTGAAATATTACTTAAATCTTAATCGAAAAATAATTAAAAGGGGTTCCTTTTTCGAAGATTGATCATAATTTACATAATAAAATAAATGACAAGCGCTACATCTATCGTCACATTAAAAGTAATTGTTTTATGATGTTATTACATTTTGTATGTATTTTTTATACTCTGTTTAATAGTTTTATCATCTTTTAAAATACATCCGTGTGTTGAGTGTCCATCCTTGAAGACAATTTTGGTGTTTATATTATACTTATTTAGTTTTTCTCATCTATTATAATATTAAAGTTTTGTATTGTTAATAAAAAAAAATACAAATTTTGTTTTAACTTACTGTATATAAACGTATATAATATTGTCCATTCGATGTACTCGTAACGATACGTAGTTAAACTTTTGTTAATAAATTATAAAAAATTTCAAGTTTAAAGTTTTTGCTTGTTTTTCCACGGAGTTTTTTTGTAAGTTGAGCCCGGGTGGCATGGCCTTTTCTGCCAACGAAAAAGAAAAAAACTCGCTTGTCTTGTCGCAATATATCTTTTGATGTGTTTATAAAAATATGCATTTTCATTGTTTTTGTTTTAAATTATGTTTTATAAATTATTTACCCGTTTATAATATTTTTTTTTAGTTCGAGTAGAATTTTTTTAATTAAGCATAATATCTATAAAGTAAGCGTTGTTCGTGTATGTGGAAAGTACAGAAAAACTTTTAATGTATGTATTCGTTTTTAATTAATCTCGCATATTTTGAGGAGTAGGACTGTTATCGCACAATTATAGACGATAAGTTCATAAACGATACCAAAGCTTTAAAAAATAACCCTCTAGAGCAGTGTTTCCCAACGTGGGCCCACACCCCACTGGGGGGCAATTTGATAGTTAAGGGGGGCAATTTAAAAATGGACTCGACACGACTTTAACCCTTTCGCTTTGGGTTATTTAAATGAAATGCTATACCTTTTCCAACCGTTTATTATCTTTTTGACAGCTTTTGTCTATAAATTTCAGTTTTTTTTTCATTATATGTTTTGAATTTTCTTAAGGGATCAAAACAATTTTGAAGGTTAAAAATTGTGCATGGGGGCATAAAACATTTAGAAATGTGAAGGTGGGGCATGGCCTAAAAAAGGTTGGGAAACACTGCTCTAGAGAGTGAAAAGATAAAATATAAAGCGTATCTAAAGATATAATTACCATTGAGATAAAATAACCGCCATCGGTTGGCGGGCATTAGGATAAAGTTGAGCGCTTAATGGTCTATTCTAGTAGGGTTCTTAATGTTCCCTCCGCTCAATAAATATATTGTTTTATGTCAGCTTTTTAGAACCTAGTTCGATGCTTCGCATAAGACGCTTTAGATTATTTGCATAAAACTAATTTAAATAAATAATAATTTAATATTAAAATAAATAACATAAAATAATATCAAAATAAAAGCTATTCCCTTATATATGTTGAGTTATTATGTTAGTACATATATCACTTCAATGATTAGAGATAGTATTATCGCGGTCTTGAGAAGTCTTTCCGTGTCAAACTCAAACTGAAACGCAAGGAGTCATTTGCAACCACGAATTAAAACTTTCTTACTTTAATATATTTTGATCATAAACAATTATTTTCAGTATGATATGAAACTTCAATAAAATTTTTAATTAATTAATATTCTCATTTATCAAACTGTATACGAAGAGAGAGTAATTAACTACTTGTATAAAATATAGAAACGTGTATGGTTTCTATTTCAATTCAAAAACCAACAAATAAAGATAGACAGTCTAGTTAGTGCATGGGCCGGGATAATTTGTCGTCTTCCTCGGTTCGTGCGAGGCGCATTCCGGGACTCGTGTTACGTCGCGCCACGTGCCGCGGGATTTGTCGCCGGCTTTCACTTTTCTTTTAGTTCACTAGGGTCGATGACACGTTGTTTATCGTGAACCCGACGGAATGCTCTCCCCGTTTTCACAGCTTAATGAGCCATAAATCCATTTGTTATTATTGGCCGTCCGCGGCTCGAATTAGAGGCCTGAGCGTTGACCGCACGGCATCTCATTCATGCGAAGGCCGGTTGAAATGAACGAGAAATAATAAAAAGAATGAACGACGCGAAACGTTTCCGTTGTTCTAAAACGGTCGCATATCATAAAGTCTAGACGTACGATTGTCGATGTTTTACGTTTGAAATAATTCGGTGTGATCTCGTCGACGTTTCGCTCAAGTCGTGAGTGATTCACGTCCGCATATTGTCAGACTTACTACAGACGTTTGAAATTTGAAATTTTGCCAATAAGCGTTTGCGAGATGTGATAATCGTAAAATCCACGCGGAGCCGGCAGTGACCTATATAGCGGGTCATGGGCGAGGATAGACTACTAATAGATTAGATTTACATCGCAGACTTCCTACTTCATTTCTATTCTGTTACAGATATCGTAAAAGTACGTTCTATTTTATATGCAATATTAAAACTGCTCAATATTTTGAATACGCAACATTTGTTTTTCTGATTTGTTATGAGACAATGATATAAATCTTACATATTATTCCTATAGTTAAAAAAATCGTGTATTTAAAATAAGTAGAAGATAATGTACACTTATATATATTACATTACCAAAGCACATAAAACACTTTCTTCCCATTTTTATATGACATCGTCTTTTACTAACATCGATAAAGTTTAAATTCTATTTAAGAACTTCTTCTAAAATCCATTAATTTTATGATTTTAAGAATATGAATGGTACAATGAAATAAAATATTATTTAATAGCTAACGTACTTTTAAAGAAATTACTTTTTTTTGTAAATATATAAATTGTATAAATATAAATAATTTCTTCACAGTAGGTAGCTGTGAATACCTATTATCGAGTCCAAGGTAGTGTGTCAATTAACTCGAGTCCAAATAATACCTGCCATGTCGAAATTTCGGATACGATGTGTCTATACTGTAAGATCGTTCCATCATTAGAAATTGTTAATGAAATGAATACAAATTATTGTGTTAGCAGTTACAGGATCCTATAATAAAATAATTGTAGTGTTCGATGATAATCAAAACTATTTTTTGTAATGTTTTTAAAATTACTCGCATTGTTAGTAATAAATAAAAAAATTAAGAAAATATTTAATGTGTAAAAAAGGACGTACTAAACATAAGAAATTTTAAATTTAATTGATAGAAAAATGGCTTTCTGTTTTATTAATATAATAAACGTCTCACACTTGATGGCCCACAGTAAAATTAGACCCTGTGTCGTCTGAAAATAGACACATCACCCATAGCTAATACTTAAACCACAAGGCCTAGACAATTTACCGTGAGCGAACCAACAAGCACTGTACTGTACCTACTGTATCAGCTTGTAAACAACTTACTGCTGAGCGATGGCCTCTTCTCCATAAAGAAGAAGGGTTGGAGCTTAATCCACAATGCTGCTCTACTGCAGTTTGGTGGATAATATCCGTACCATGAGTAACGATCGTTATCAGTTGTCTATGATAACAACCGGGACCGACGGCTTTACGTGCTCTCCGAGGCATAGTGGGGACCAGAATGACATACACCTAGACCGGAAACAAATATTTGCATAAATACAAATATCTGTCCTGAGCGGGAATCGAACTCGCGACCGCCGGCGCGCAGTTTGAGGCGACTACTCGCACCACTACATCAGAACGATCGGCTAACAAGCACAACCATCGCAAAAACACAATAGTATAAGCCCTCTTTAACTTCTCAACCAATCCAACCAATATCATATAAGTTTACACGTCCTCAACGGTACCGAGATTTAGAACCGACTCCCCCGCGATCGCGAATGCGCTAACGCGACCAGACTATCGTTATCGTAATATCCATTTCCTGCAATGAGCCCAGAACTTCCTCCGAGTGCGTCAACCTCGCATGATATATTGCGTCTAATTGTCTGACACCATTAGATAAACTTAGTTGCATGCGATCTCAATTATCGATCGATACGAACTACCCATTAATCATCATAGATGATCATATGATCATCCGTTTCGTTCATCTTAAATACCAATTGTTTGGACGTTTTCTTGACAAATTATAACCTTTAATAGTTATATACAGATAGAGGTTAAGAATTAAAACAGAATTATGATTTGAAACAAATTGTGTAATATACTTTGATATATTTTAATCGAATCATGGTCTGATCGTTACAGATGTATATAATATATTATGAAATGATAAAGTTAATATAATATATATATATATATATATATATATATATATATATATATATATATATATATATAATATAAATATAAATATATAATATATAATATAATATATATACTATTATTCGTCAGTTCGAGAGACAATGGGTTTTGTCAAATTCCCCATTAATAAAACATTACTGAAATTGTTGCCTTCTAAAAATGGTAAAATTATGTTTCACGGCGCAAATATCAAGATTTGTGTTAATAGTTGTTTCTAATAAATAATTCAAATTTATTCATCTTACGTGCAAAGATTTTAACATAACTTTACGCTATTCAAAACTAACTTCGCCTAGCGGTTTTACCCGCGTATCTTTCGAACCCTATGGAATGTCGGACTAATAAAAATAAAACCAATGTTTTATTATAGATATTTAACTATTTACGTTCCAAGTTACATTGTAATCGGTTCTGTAGTTTTTGCGTGAAAGAGTAACAAAGGTGTATCTAAACTTTCGCATTTATAATATTAGCAGGACAATATTTTGTGGGTTCATTTTTAAGAATAACTATTTTTATGTACCTAATTCAATAATAATGAGCGTTGGCGATCTCGCTCGCCAGCATCTTGTCTGTTGACAAAATATTGGTCGTTGACGATCGCTGTTATATCGCTGCTATGTGCTGATTTGTTGAGTTTATACCAAAATTCTATCTCTAGTATGGGAGGTCAGAGATAGATATATATTATTGAGACCGGCCATTAGTCACGTGACAGAAATGTTCCAGCGTCCTTCAATTAGCGAGTTAATGGATTGTGTCTTTATGATTGAGTGCTAGCGAAAGTACCGTTAAAGACTACATTTATTTCTTACGAAATTGTCTCGACTCTGGTAGTTTTATAGAGACAGATAGTGGAACTTGACGATTTGACGTTGAATAAATAATTAATAGTTCGGAAATTAAATGATTAAAATTGAAAGTTCGAAATTTGCCCCAATCGCTTTCCGCTGTCAAACTTGAATGATCGATTAGAATGCATTTTGTATACCAGTTGTTACATTTAAATGTAATATAAATTGTTGACAGTAGGTACACTCGAAACTATGTATTATCAGTGTTTTATTGATTTTAATTATAAAAGGTATATATTAATAAGTTAAAATGGAGGTAAACGTGTGATTTTGAAAAAAAATCAACGTTTATCTTAAAAACTTTTATCCTTAAAAGAATTGAATAATAATAATTATACTTTTACTATTGTCAAATAGTTAATTATGGACATAAATAACGCATTAACAACATATAATTATTATTTAATAAACTATTTAATTTTATAAGTATTTTTAATATATTCTGTTCAATTTTAAATGAAAAGCCATTAATTACTGATAATAGGTAATCCCGATTGCTTAATTACTATATCATACGCGGGTCAACGCGAACGCAACATTGATGAAAATATTATGATAATCTTTGTACATTAACACATTTTCAAAGAAATAACTTTTTAAATATATTAAGTTAATTAGTATAATATTAAAATGTAAGATATTAATATATAAACAAACTATTACTCTGCATCTTCTACCGCATCTATCACGGGGAACTTTCTGACTCTGAGGAATTGTTCGGATTAATATACCTGCAGCAGAATTCCACCACCGGGCATCGCGTCAAAATTCCAAATTTCACCAACATCACCTCAATGTCCGGAAATCTATAACAACCCGATTTTTACGACATTTCTTTCCTCGCACGACTAGTATATGGAACCAGCTGTCATCTACGGTATTTCCGAACCGATACGACTTAGGGACCTTCAAGAAAAGAGCACCCATTTAAAAGGCCGGCAATGCACCTGCTAATCCTCTGATTTAGCGGGTGTCTGTGGATGTCGCGTACACTTACCACCAGGTGATCCGACTGTCCGTTTGCCCCCTCTTACATAAAAGAAAAGAAAATATTAAATGAGCTACAAGTAGTTTTCGTATTGCCATATGATACGGTTCAATTAAATCGTATGACAGAAGAGTTTTATTGTAACCCAGTTATGTTCTCACTAACACAATAATCTTCCTTGAGACTATGAGGCAAAAAATAATAACTTAATGGCACCCGGCTGTGATACTGCAACAATGGTTGCGCATGCGCATACTTCAATATGAACGCGACCTTGCGCTCCTTTGCCTTAGGCCCCCTGATGACTATGTATTTTACTGTAAAATAACTGTGTGATGCAATTATCGATATAGGTCTATTTTATTCATTAATATTAATTATATTTTAAGAAGTAAAAGCTTTTTTATTTCTAATAATAAGTTTGATATATGCAACTTTTGTTGATATCACTTTAAGTATTATTTTTTAAGTTAAAGATGAGTTTTAAACATTGTTTAAGAAACATTGACTTTATAATATAATATCCTGTATTTATCTTGTTATAGTCGGTAATGATGAACCTGGGTAAAGATTTCGTTCAGTTTGCAGACAACCTTACACGTGTATCAACATACATCACACCAGCAATCGTTATCATAGAACGATGTCGTATTTTTGCGTTATCTGGAATGATCTCGTATAGTGGGTTGTATTAAGGGGTGTCAATGTTTTGATATATGATATAATAGAACAAAATTATATGTCAATAATAATAACGCCTTAAGAAAAAAAAAAAAACACACACACATACACATAACCTATGTTATTAACTGTTATAAAAGTAAATTATGCAACATCCACTAACTTAAATTATTCGGTTATATTTGTTTCGTAAAAGGATTATCAGTTTCTATTTAATATATTTTTATGAGTAATATATTTTATAAACAACAAATTATATTACTTTGTATTTCCAGTGACAGCCCTGACCTGACCATAGGTCATTATTTTCTTATGCGCCCGTGATTTGTGCTTGAGTTACGTGGCGGGTAGAAAGTGAATCCTTGTTTATTTAGTATGGGACGTTAGAGTATGACAAAATAGTTTAGTTTATAATCTATATTATGTATTTTTTTAAGACTATATTTATTATATATACCCAAATACTGATATACATACTGACCCAACATTCGAGCAAGAGTTTCTTAAGATGTTGGTCGCTAATAAGCCATTGACCGACACAACAATAGGAACAATTATTAATGTTGAGTCCACAACATATACACATGCATGCTGGTAATATCGTGGTCAAGGTCTAAATATTTACGTAGTTAAAAAAAGTATTTATTATTATTATTAGGGTACTAATATAATGAAACACTTTGTTTATTTGAACGCGCTCTATCTCTATTTCGGGATCTACCAGTCCGGATTGAAAAATTATTTTTCTGTTGGAAAACCTGTTTATCAATGAAGATTATATATAGGCTATAAAACATCAATCTACGACTCACAGGGTCAAAGTGATAACCCTAAATGTCGATTTTGGTCAGATGCTTCGTTTATTTTTTTCATGGTAGATACGTAACTTTGAAAAAAAAATCAAAATTGCCAACTTGTAAAAAATGTACTCTAAAATATTATTCATTTTAATTCTTAAAACTGAGCTTAATATGTCAAAACAATTATGTGTTTTTTGGAATCCATTGCTTAAATTTTCATTAATTTATGAATTTTTTACCCTTTTAATTACAACAGCTATGTTGTTAATGCAAACTATTAAAAAAGAGTAAGAAAAATATTCGTTTAAACGCGACCCAAAGCCCTGTAGAGGTCAGATAGTAGATCTCCGATCTCTGGAAAGGTTAAGGAGAGAAAGTGGCTGCACGACGCATCTCTTTGTGCGACGCGGACCAGTTCTTACGCTGACCGCCTAGGGACGGTACCAGATATGTCAATGCTACTCGATTAGTCGATATGTCGATGTTTCGATACTTCGATATTAGCAAAGATTAGATTTCTTCAAGAATTATATTTCATTATTTAATTAGTCAATGTCGCTAACGTTGGGTGATTTAATATGTCACTAATATCTTAAAACTTGTTCTTTTTATGGTTTCAAACAGTGAAAATAAGGTTTAAAAAAAAAACATTCCACTTTAAAGTATCGGTTTTTTCATTTTAAAATTAATATATAATGTATTTTATACATTACTTCATTTTTGTTTGATGGCTGATGTCTTGTATATGGCGTTTGATATACCAAAATCAACAGTCACATAACATGGGACACGTACGAGTATTATACAGAATAAAATAGAATATTATAATTTGAGAAACTGGCAACAATAGGATTAATAAAGTACGTACTAAACTTATTTCATTGTCATCTAGACGAATGTCTGTATGATAACAAACAGATAATAATCAGAAGCAATTTATCGAATAATATTCAATATAATAAATCGCTAGTCTTTATCGATATAATAATCGATTCCTATAATCGCAACTGCCTACAACGTCTGATTGGATCGGATAACAACCGTGGGAGAAAATCGCGAAACACGAGGTCTATTGTTATTTCCTTTTTAACTTTTCCGCGAGTCTATTTGGACCAATTGCCTCAAAATACATACTTTCTACAACTCCAACTGTTATAAATTATGAGGGAACCTTTTCTATAGACTTTATAGAAATATTTTGTTATTTTGTGTACATAAGCTTGATAATAATAAATAAAATAAATAATAAATAAATATTAGGACACATTAAACACACGGCTGGTTAGCCCCATGCTAAACTATTTATAGGTTGTGTTATGGGTGCTAACACAACTGATATACTACATATACATACATAAATACTTTATATCGATACATATTGAACACTCAGACCGACAGCCAACAAATTTGCTCGTCACAGAGATGTTGGCCGTGCCGGGAATCGAACCCGGGACCCTCTGGTTGGCAGTCCGGCATGGTAACCATTACGCCAACGGGCTCGTCGATCTCGTAAATTATCTCAAAAAATTAAAGAAAAATGTACTTTTTGTAGCAATCGTATCTATAATAATTGTTAACTTTGCTACATCTGTGTAGGGTATCTTAAGTAAGATTTAGATTAATATCAATTTCAGGTAACGAAATTGATGCCATATTCAGATTTTTTTCTTTTTTTCCTTTTAGAAAAGGAAGTAACTTTGTAACAAATACCTTTTAATATTTTAAGATTTAATAAACAACTCCAAAATTGTTTACATACCTTTAATTTAGAGTAATATTTCTAGAGTAATTTATAAAAAAAAATTATAGTATTTTTTAGCAATTAAGTTTGTTAATGTATGGTATCTGGTAAGCCTTATTTAATAAACAAATAAATCAATAAATTAATTTATGAACAGACTATTTCATACATATTAGCAGTGTTCTAGTTTCTCTCGGACGCAGTATTCACGTTTTGTATAATACCAAAACTTTCTCCGGAAAACGAAATATCCGGGAGCGAAAATCTTATCAACAGCCCTATTAATACGACATACGTATTCAATGTTAATTTGACACAATACACTTACTTGAATAAAGAGCATTGGTTATTAATTGTGATCATTAACCTCTCTTCATACCGCATGATTGCCTAGTACCTACATGAAAAAGAAAGCTTTGAGTGAAGGGCCTTTCTCGTCGATCACAAGATGCAAACATGTCTAGATTATTTATGCAAATTTACATCTGTATACACGTCATACGGAAACTAGATATTTCGTTCAAAATATGAAAATTGACTTCAAATTCATTTCCTTAAAAAAAAGTACCAATTCTGCTTCAAATTCATTGTTACAATGTAAAAAAAAATATTTTGCAACGATGATCTCAATCAGTTGTTAATTACAGTAATACATTATCGATGCTCAGGAGCGTCATGATCAGGTCATATATTAGACGTCGCACGCGCAGCTTTCTACTGTCCCTTGTAGAGTGCAGCAACGTTTTCTTAATTAGCACTCGTCCAGTTAATAGACGACCGCTCATTTAACTACAGCGTAGATGCAAACTTAATTTACTGGAAACAGACCTGACCGAGTTGTTGTAATGGCATATTGTCTTTAGATTATCTCTCCGCGTTTTAAACGCGTAGGTATGCATTTAGTAAACATAAAACAGCTTTAAATAGAAAATAGTTTTGAGTTAAATATACTTGTTATAAGTCTTCCCAAAGCTATTATTAAATTATTTTAACATAACACTAAATATTCGATGTTAATGATCCAGAAACGATCAAAACAAACAAGAATCACGATATGCAATAAGTGGTCATTAAAAATTAAAATCTGCCATGGCTATCACAAAACCAATTTAAAAGTTAACGGAGCTTTTCTATACCACTTCTAATGTTAATGTTATATTAGCGTCTTGAATATATTTGACATAAAAACTTAATAATAACTTATATTCCCATCACTACCCTCAGACGTCCTCTGAGCAGCACGAGCACTTGTGGAGTACGTCCTTCAAGGGTAAGACGAGGGCCACTTTTACCCTTAAGTTAGTAAGCACATATTTTTACACTTCACGTTAAATGTTCCTTAGTGGAATCGTTTTAGACGGGATAAGAATGTGTTTATAAAACTATTGTATTATATTGTATTACTTGTTTGGTGAAAATATCGCTAAGAACGATAAACCGAAAGTCAGAATTCGTTGACTAAGAATTATTTTTGTTTTATCTTTTGACTGATTTTATTTTTATATAGTATAAGAATATATATATATATATATATATATATATATATATATAATATAAAACACAAAGAATAAGAAACAAAAAATTGAACGTAAGGCAAGTTTGCGAAAAAGCGTCGAAAACGATAATTGTTTTAAAATCTGTCGTCCCATAAAAGTTATCGAGAGCGAATTTAAAATCCTGTTTCCCTATCGTTTCGATCGCGGAGGCCCGTGTCCCTCCTACCTCAGGTCACTCCGCCGCGTCTAGAGAGGCTGTCTGTACCACTTATCAATTACGAGCATCTCGGGGTAATGATGAAGGCCGATGCTTCTAAAGTAATATCAGACGAGTGAATGTTCTTGTTTCCATTCACTTTCATACTTCACAGGAATGAACATTTTATTTTGGATTGATACGTCGTGAAATAAATTTGAGTGAACGTTTGAGTGAAAAAAGAAAAAAGAAAGAAGATAGTCTAAAATTTAACATTTTAAAATTTTGGGTAATGTCAAATACAAAGGGATGAACAATGGCTAATCACAAAATGCAAGATTGCTGGATTTTTTTTTCTCTTCTTAATTCTCCTTAATTTAGTCTTTAAGTAATTTTTCGTTTTGTTTGGATTTTTGTTTCAAATGAATAATGAGTGTTCAAATGAATGTTGAGTGAAGGAAATGAATGATGCTGAATGAAGAACGAGTGAATCGTCTGATAACAGCTTTATTGTGTCCGGTTCTGATTGTTACCTTGTAAGGGATCCTTACCTTGTATGCGTGATATGTGGTTATGATCAAAATAACTCTTTCCTTACAACATCATTTCAGTTAGGCCCGGACTCTACCATAGCGGAGATGTGCGGAGATATGTTTTATACAACCAATATAATTTCGTTCAGTGGTATCCACTGAAACAGAGGGGAGACGAGGTGTGTGAATAACGAAATTCTATTGGTTGTTTTAACACATCTCCGCACATCTCCGCTTTGGTGGAGTCCGGGCCTTATACTTTAAAAGAAGGGTCTCGAATCATTTCTAAGATATTAATTAAAATTTCGTTTTATACTGCATGAATAATTGAATAGGTACCTACTGTTTAAATGTTGTGAAGATAGTTAAACATTTCAAAAAGATTTTCATCATATACAAGTAGGTAGTGCTCTATATATCTATTGTTTATGAATGACTCTATTTAGATCTCTCATTCTTATTATCTGCGCTCAAACGGCATCTTTCGTGTCTGTGGACATGAGAAAAACCGCCCTCTCTGGTTCCGACTTCCGGCTCGCGTCTAGACATCCACGCTTATCGAGTGTCTCCTTATAAATATTTAAATTTAATAGTAAATATTACAGGTAGAAGGACAAAATAAATGGAATGTCTTACAGTATCTTATGCATAAATCTACAATAACCTCTAAAATATCTGTAAAAGGCATCATGCATAAAGCGCATAGGTAGCAGCAACACATTGAGTCATAACAAATCGTTCTCGACAACAAAGTGAGCAGCTAACGATCTCGCTGAACAAGAGCGATGCGCGGGCGCAGCCACGGAAGCGAACCGACCATAATTAATAGATCACCCACGCACTCTTGAGCTTCGCCGACGTGAATAATTCAATCTTGAATATTCACTAGCTATTTGCATACCATTTTGTCAAGAGGAAAAAATTAGATCGCTTTACGCGAATAACTCCTTAAAAGTTAAAAGCGTAAGTTCAAATTTACTAACGCAATAACAAATAAATCATATTATTTTTGGATTCTAAAAAAATTATACATGCTTTCCCTTTATAAATAATTCTTAAAAATACATTTAAACTTAATTTAGTTATTAACAAGGTATTATTATCATGAAGATATAAAATAGGTGTCACTTACGCGTTTTCGCTTTATGCGTTCGTGATTATTTTGAAACCATGTTATATTATGGCCAAATTACACAAAATCTTTATAAATTGTAGCCTATGTGTTATTATGATGTATAAGCTATATTAATGTAAAGTTTCATCTAAATCCGTTCAGTAGTTTTTGCGTGAAAGAGTAAAAAACATCCAGACAAACTTTCGCATTTATAATAATTAAATAGGATTTTGCAATGTTTCGTATTTATATACATAAGTATAATACGTATACATATCGTATTATCCAGTTGATTATACGAAGTTATTACGAAATCTTTATAAACGACAGACTGTGATAGAATTTGCATACTAATTTTCAAATATCGATTAATATCTAAGTGGCAGTTCGCCGAGTACTAAACCAGGCAACCTTGACACGGGCAGGTGTATCGTGACACATTCCTGGCTGCGGCAACAATTTGTCCACTAGAGTTATTAGCTGCATTTAATATTAATATTGACCCACTATACCACGTGCGGAATTAAAATGATATACATAATTATGTAGTTATATATTTTAATAAATTTAGCCGTAACATGTTAGATTTTGATGTATTTTACTGGAATTTATTGAATCACGAAAGATATGTTCCATCTAATTTTTTACATGACACGTCAAACGCATTTATTTTGATGATATTAACTATTATAAGTTATACTATGCTGGAAGTAACTTTCCTATCGAAATTAAATTTTAGCTTTAATAGGTATTTATAGACAGACCATACTGCTAAGTAATTTAAATTTTCAAGATATAATAACGTAAAGCTAATATAAATGAGATTGTTTTTAATATTCTCGAATTGAAAATATTATATTTGTACCATATTTCAAGTGAAATGGACCAATCGTTTCCTAGTAAATCAGCTGTGACAGATTTCCCGACAGACACATGTGTGAGGAGTCCCTTTTATCAGTATGAGGGAATCCTAGAAATAAATAATTACGTAATATATTATATAATCAATACACATAGAAAACAATGCAGAAAATAATTTCAGTAACTCCACACTACCTATATACTACTACATATTATATCAATAATGAATGAATCATTTTATGTATATTATTATTCTATTGCGATTTTATCAGCAGAAGGATGATTGTTGCCAATTGCCAGTTCCGTGTTTATTATCGCCATGGTTACAAAACAAAAAGAAAAAATAAAAAAATAAACACAAATTTTCCGATCAATTCCTATTTATTAATGTCAAAAATTCTTCTTTCGGTATACAGGAAACGCATCATATGTCTTTCGATGTCCCCGGGTTAGAAATAAATATTCCCATAAGCAAATTGAAAATCTTAACAACGAGAAATGTTACCAAACAAGCTCCAATTGCAATAATTAATATCGCTCACAGCGATTACGGTGTTATTTCAATAAAGTATAAAACAAACAGAACACATTTCCGACAAATGTTATACAGAATGTATTGGATGTGAGGAAGATTTTAATAAACGTTTTAACCACTGAACAAAAAAGAAAAAAAAATTGAACGTCTTGTGTCAAATAATGTAAATGTGTAGTATATAGTAAAGATATAAAAAGGTTTTCTTACTACATATATACATATATTTCTTATTTTTTGTTTAATTCTTCTGTATATCGAAATTATTTTATTGTCGACTAATGTATCGTCTACGCATGCGCCCCGACAGGTGAGTCCCGGGCGGGACGATCCGGAGCTCCATTTTTGATTCACTCGTATGAAATTGTATCGTCGAATGCGACTTATGTCACACGTCATTTATGTCGCATGATCTCGTTTTTCCGTATTTTTGAATCGTTCGCCTGAACTGTTGCCACTACAATTTGAAAAGTACTGTATTTTATCCATTCCACGCAGAAATTAAAAAAAATATATCGATACCGTTCGCCATACGCGACGAGTGGTATGGATCATTCGTTGCAGTCGAGCGATTCAAAAATACGGAATTTCAGATGGCGAACGAAAATCAATAGAATTCGAGCGCTCGACGCGATACGAGTGAATCAAAAATAGAGCCCCCGATCTCGAGATCTGCATATTATACTGAAATAAAGAGGTATTTATAATTTATTTTAAATACATTATTTTTATACAATGTTTATATTTGGTTTATTTTTGCAATATTATCATAATAACAACGGATATGTGATTAGTTAGGGTCACAATAGTGTAACTTTTGAAATATATTTTTTTATCCACCAGCGCTTATGTTTTTACACACAATACGGATGAATTTAGGGAAACGCTAAATTGGTGCGTAATTACTTAGTCTTAGAAGTTAAATTTTAAAAAATTATTACCAAGTGAGACTATACTCGTACGTCGGTAAAGAAATAATTGTTATAATTTCAGTAGTTTTAAATTATAATTTGAAAAATATTAAGTTTTCATTACAATACTCAATAAGTGAAAGCAATTAACGGGGAACAAAATGCCGACGCAAGCACTCGAACAGATGAAATGTAAAAATACATACACATCATTCACCCTTCAAAAACGAGTCGAGTAATTAACTCGCCCCACTAAAAGTCACTTGTGGCACAATGAACGGCTCGGATTTCTAATTTAAATCTTGATTGCAACGCGTTCATCATCCCTCAATCCCTGCGCTATTGTCCGATTAACCATAGCGTACTTATTACAGACGCATACACATACTTGTTCCTACTATTATTTTTTTCATTTTTTGGCTTGTTCCATCATCTATTCGTATTGTTCTGACGTGGATGTGACGGATTAATGATTTTTGTATTTCTTTCTTTGCAAATGACGAGGGTGAACCTTGAATCTCAGAACTACAATTATTTATCTAGGAAAATAATTTGGTATTATGACAACTGGAACTAGAATAGATTTCCGTGCTCCTCTCGTGATGCGATGGAAAACTCAATAGAAAACATTTTTTTTTTCTTCCTGTGAAATATAATATATATTTGTGATTTTCGTTTACGTGTATTCTTTGTAAAGTAAAATCTAATTTTATATGAATAAAATAAGATTAAATATTTAATTCTGTCGAATTATTTTAAAATGTTTTAATCGATTCGTCTCTAAGGGCCGGTTTTTTGATCCGTAGTAAAAGTTACGTTGACTATTTGTTAAACTGACCAAAGGCTAGAAGCTAACCATTGGTTAAAGCAAGCGTTTGTTTTTTGATCACTATTTAACTACTGGTAATGTTAATCATTGGTTAAATATGTTGCCATTGTAATGAGTGTTAAATGACCCCAATTTCAGTAGGGAGTAATTATTTTCGCATGGCAATACTGTCTACGCCTGACGAATTTGACGTTTATCGTACTTGTTAAGTTGTTATTAGTTCATATAATAAAAATTATTATATTATATAATAAACATTATTAAATAAAAAATAACAGTAATTGATTAAATCGTGATTCATGCCTCGTGGTATTTTTGTATTTTTTAACATGTTAGTATCGCAAGAGAAGCTTAAGTAATTTTCATTTATTTTAATTGATTTTGATTTTAATTTTAATTTCGATTTTCATTTTAGTCTTCATTTAGATTTTAGTTTTGGTTTTGGTTTTAATTTTGAATTTTTTGAATTTTAATTTTGATTGAATTGTACTTGTAATTTAAACTTAGTAGGTATTAATTGGATCTTGCTTTTAATTTTAATTTGTAACTTTAAGGACGCGTTTACAAAATTGATGGGTATAGAATCGAACTACTACATTGACACATCTCACACACACAAGTGTACGAAGCAGTACGCACGGTTAGGTTCGAGAATAGCATTTTTTTAAATTTCTTTGTAATACGTAGATACCTACAAATATATATTTAGTAAATCTAGTTTTTGACTGGATTTTAGTATTAATTTTGAATTCTTAATTTTAATTTGCAATTTTGAATGAATTTTGGTATTGATTTTGATTATGATTGAATTTTTAGGTGATATAATTTTGGCATAAATTTAATTTTGATTTGAATTTTTTATTATTAACGGTTATAAGAAAAAATTTGTCACCAACACTATATTGGCTAGTCCTAAAATAAAGGTCATTATTATTATTTAACCCTATGTTTCAGAGATCGTACAACCAATTTCAGTAAAAAAAAGACTTTAAAACTGACATGCTTCCTCAAGGATTATTCAATAATTACTAGCAAAAGAACTGATCATGAGATCATCAGATGAACTTTCTGAAATGTCGAATTATCTGGTTATGTTTAAATTCATAATTAATAACATCGAAAATCTGTATTGTAACACTTTTCACTAAAATTGACACTAAAATCACACGAGAAAACAACACTGAGATGTGAGAACAGCTGATAATGCGAGAGTTAACTAGCCGCCATCTTGCTAATCCCTTGTTGGAGCTGTGGTTAAATTTTGTGACCAATAGTTACTTATTTAACCACTGGTTGTGCTAACTATGGGTCAAAAAACGGATTTTACAAAAATTTAACCATTGGTCGTTATTTTTAACCATTGGTCGCCTTAACTACGGATCAAAAAACCGGCCCTAACATGTCATTAGTCTGTACTGTACACTCGTGAACTCATTGATTCCATACAATTTGCATTATTTGTTATGTCAATAGGTGCCATTCAAACAAATTAATTCGACAAGGTTACTGTTTTATAGAGATTACTTTTGTACGTCGTGTTATTTACAAATCATTGAACGGCATTGTAAATTTCAAATATGTAAATGTAACGCGTATTCTTGCTAAATGTTGCTACAACTCGCACATAATAAACTATTGGTTATAACTTAAAAGAAGTTTTGTTTGTTAATTTGTATGGTTTTAAACTTGTTTTTAATGTGTTAAAGATATATAAATGTTGTTATCGTATTACCTAATACTACTTGCTACCAAGTGTAATTTATGTATATTCTGGATCGAAATGTAGTCACTAATTATTCGATATACATTTTATTAGAAAATATTCACTATTTAACCTTTTTGGCGAAGTAATCGGTTTTCTTTTTATTTTAATTACTCCGCTTAAAATTAATTTTGATTAATTCTAAATCATGAAAAAAAAATGCAGTTCTGGTACTTGTAATGTAATTATATTTTGTTATGTTCTTTCCTTTGATATGCAAAGCCTTTACCTCTGATAAGCTATGTTATTTATTTATTTATTATTTATTTATTATAAACAAATTAATTGTAAACATAACAGATCTTAAAATAACCTAATGCGTTTACAATGTCTAGATCGATATAACATCTCTGGTCTCAGCAAATCGTTTGGCCGTTCTGCGAAATACAGCGGGCGTTGAAAAAAATAAATCTAGAGTCGGATCCCACGCCAGCACCCCGTTAAGCAGAGTCAATGCTCGAATTAGCGGTGACTCTCGCATTAATCTCAAACTGCAACCCCGAACTGCAAACAGAGTATGCCGGCGAACGTGATTATATTTTGGTATGCTCAGAGGTATCAGACTTAGCACTGATGGGTTAGAAATTTTACCCGTGATTAACTTATAAAAATATTCCATCAAGAATACATCTCTTCTTAGTTCCAGGGAATCATATCCTAGCATTCCCTGTAAAAACAAAGAAGGATACACAAAAGGGTAGCCTACAAAATACCCATACCTCTTAAAATAAAGCCATCTTAAAAATTGTCCCCATATGTTTAGTTTTTATACCAGACAAAACAAAACACTAAAAAAGATATAATAAAAAATACTAATATTAAGTTACTTCTTTATAGACAAAGTCGGTAAACGCACTCAATAATATTCCTGATCAATGGTGTAAGAAGGGCGCGTGCGTTCACCGTTCGTGTCGTTCTAACGTTAGACCGATATCGATCGAATGTCGTTATCGTACCGATCGGCAGCTCAAGTTCAGAATTGCGTAAGAGATAAGCCGGCGACATCGGAATGCGCTACATGTCAGCCTCACTTTCATGCTCTTAGCAGCGATGCAGACGGAATGCGTTGCGGCGCGACGACCGCGATGACGACTTCTATAATAATCTTCCATACATATTTATGTAAATATATAAATTTATATATTATATCTTTTAAAATTAGTGTATCTTTGTTTGGGGCAAAGTATTCGTATAATAAATTAACTCCTTTCGTTTTATTTGCCACATTTAATTTAAAGCTCGTAACAGGGAGAGCTTTGATACACGCGGTTTTCAAATATAGTTTATTTTTAAAGATAAAACGGATATCACGATATAATTATTTGACTATTTAGTCTTGATTTTTTTGACAAAATCGTCTAAAAACTATATCGTGGTATGTAGATGCCCGTTTACATCTTTAAAAATAAACTAAGATCCATTCGTCAAACGAATGGTTTGGACTTGGATGAGGAGTTAGCGTAGTTGTCACAGCAATTAGCTGTTGCCCCGGCAGTTGCAGTTTTATTCCCGAGCATAATAAATTTTTCTACAGACCGTACAGATTTGTCGTTGTCCGGGTGTTTATTTATGTTGTTTTTCTTTCCCGACTTCGATCCAAGATCGCATCTTATAAGAGTCGTTGAGTGTGAATCATTTACTTATTATAATTATAAATTACGATTGATTTTGAAGAAAATTAGATGTTGATTATTGAAATAAATAAATTTAATTATATTTATTAATAAATGCACACTGAATGGTGCATATCAACTCAGAAACGGATGGTCACCGTCTTTCCTCAGTTCGCAAGCGTATTGGCGAAGTTTTTATAATGCGTTGTACTAGAATATTTCGTACAAACAATTATCAACGGATTTATTTGAAATAATTTGATATGTAAGCTAAAGCCCTGAAGAACTTCAAACGATCCATCTCACACCACGCTGTGCCTGACCGCGACGCGTTCTTTGTGGAGCTTCATGCAAATCTTAATTCCAGTACTTGCAATGCAACACCGTTTTGGTTGTCTTTAATGCGTTTATGATTTTATTTAAACACTTTCTCTTTAATATGGAACTGGTTCTGTATGTAGACTGAAGATATTTAGTGGAAAATGAAACTTAACTACAGCGGCAGTTTTTGTTATACATAAATCGCTTAAATTACACATCACATAAAAAAATTAACTATAACGACAACAATAACAACTATATTGCTTATTTTTTGAATAAAAATTATAATAAAGAAACCACAAATATCTTGAATTATCTAATCAAAAGTCATAAATATCGTAATTTTAATTTGAAGTTTCTTTCCGAAATTATTGTATCAAAAAAATTTAATAACATGTTTTCCACCGACGGCATTGGTCTTATTTAGTGTAATCAATCATCGGGAGAGGAGATCTAATCTCACATTGCCAAGGCCGTGGTCGACCGCCGGTCAACGGTCTCGCTCGCGGTTACGCCGTGATATGTATCGGCGTCTTGTCCGAAAACATATCATTTCCATTATACACGCTTTAATATTTGAAACATTTTTTTTTAAGTTCTCTATTTACACTAATGTCGTAATTCAAGACATGTGGTATGTAAAGTTAATAACTGGAAACAGGACTATTTGAAAAATAATTTTAAATGAGTAATTTAAATGTTACACCATTCTGGACCCCGGCTGTATATTATATATGCCTGTATGTACATATAAACCGTACTGAGACCGGCGGAGAAGAATAGTCCCGAGTTCCTGACCTCTTTCTTCCCGAGGTATCGCAAAAAGCGATTAAAGTCATAGTGATGCGAACAATTGTATACCGACCAGGATACACACTGCACTCGCCAACCAACCTGCCAAGCGTGACGAGCGTTGGCAAACCCCAAGCGATGATGGGCCTGCGTAAAGCAATGGACATACAACGGCTGATGTGGTGGTGTTGATGTATGTATAACTTTTCAAACTAAGAGGATTGTCTTGACTCTGAGTTTTACGTTAGTCGATTGTTTGAAGGGTACTCTCGCAAAAAAAAAGTAAAAATTCGAAGTAATAATTGTAATTATTTACGAGGGAAATATACGAAAAAGAAAAGGATAAGTGTTCAAAAATCTTTTTTCAGTGCTCCATGTTCACCTATTAGGGGTATCTCACAAGGTGATAATGTGCGTTAGCTGTCAGTAAGTATCTATGAAATAAATCAATTGAAATTGTTACGATCAACGCAATCACAAGCGCATTTATTTTCATTGTTGTGACGTCATATCGCCATATTTACAATATCCTTTTCAGCTAAGGATTCAAAAAGACAAACGACTTGTCAACTAGGTGACTGACAGCGACAGTAAAAAGGTTGCTGCTTAAAGCAAATTATCCACTTAAAATAAAGTAAGTCGCGAAGTATAGCGTTACGTTTCACTGAGTTAAGCAAATTAAAACATACGATTAATTATCACTAATAAAACCATGTGTTATTTTTATTATCTTAGGAGTTAGAATAATTAAGTATGATAATATATTATGTATATTATGTGTGTAATACCACTTTTTAGTTTCGCTAGTTTTCTTTTAACACAAAAACGTTATAAAATAAAATCTTAAATATATAATATGATGATGATCTGGTATTACAAATAAGAGTCTCACCACATATTGTATAAACGTATCCAGTGGGTAGCGAGGTTAACATATGACTCTCATACATCAACGGCCACCGCGTTTTATATGGAAAAATGAGCGTTTTATCGGTCGGTCGCATATTCATAAAACTGACGGGCGACAATAAATACTCGTTGGTCGAGCAATTGCTGCATTATACGTCTATGTTTGCTTGCATTCCTTTGTGACGCGAGATCGAAGAGTAGAAATATTGTACATTTTAAATAACGGACGGACATTCACACACGTCAGTGGTATATTATACAAATAAATAATACTACTTAACATATTGTTTATATAATCTTTAATTTTGATTTATTTGGGATAATAGAAATTTTAGTAAGGATCTCAATTGTACGCAGAATAATGTAATAAGTAACGCAACGATAATAGAAAGATCAGTTTTTAGTATATCGTCATTGTGTGTTGGTTTTATGTTTCCCGCATTAGGGATCACAAAAATTAGATATGTTATTACATCATAGTCCTGACGGTATTCTTATAGGTACTTAAGCAAAGCATGCTTTAAATAACAAATTAATTGAGATAATCATCTTCGGTATATGCATCAAATAGGTAAACAAAAAATTAATGGTATTTATTATTAAATTAAACTTTTTAAACGGTTGTTATCGGCCTTTTTAAAGACTTCATACTGCAGTCGCATAATTATGTCAATTTTATAAATAGTTTGTATGTACATAACCAATCTGTTTAGTTGCAAGATTGTGGTGCAGCCAATCGCTGGCCGTTATTTGGCCTTTTTTCGGTCTCTGTCAGCCAGCTGCTGCGGCAGGTGCGTCCGTTTCGCCGAAAATCACCCCCTCTCTTTCTCCTCTCCTCACTCTCTGCGCGCGGGCATCTGCACCAGTTTTTTTTACAAAATAACGATTAACCGCAATCAGAGATCGTTCGGAAATTAAATTCAATTAAATATCTTGAGACGGAAAAAGTTTAATCATTTAATTTTGCTTTAGCTGCTTCCGTGGGAACTAGAATGACATTAACGTTGTTTTTATACTGATTAGGTTTTTCATATGTAAAAATTACATTCCTTCCATTGGAGACGTCCTTGAACACGTGCTCTGCGAGGCAATTTCAAGGTAATGTTCATAAACAATTACCTTGAAATTACTTTTCTTTAATAAAAAGTACATGGACCTTAACTACTACAACATACTCCATGTATTCTGGAGCATTATTTTAACATATTTAAATAATTTATTTTCACTCCCACACGATGGGAATTTGAAAGCAGTTTTTATAATAATATTAGTATCTATTATAAATATTTTTAATAGTGTTCACTACATTACCGGTTGATTCTTCATTCTATTGTTGCTATTGATTCCTTTGAAAAAATACTTAATTCTCGAAATCTTCTACTTATACGACTTCTATATATACTACATAGAAGTATAGTATACATAGAAGTCTTTGCTCGAAATTTACATGGTAGTATGCTATATAGTTTTATTTATTAATTCTGTTTGATGGCTTTCAATAGTGTACACATGATTTCGCCAATGACACGTTGTTATCTGTTTATGTTATTAATCTATGTAGAATATATGTAATTTTATTATGAATGTTAACACAAAGTCCGTATTGTATTCGAGCTCCTCGACTAAAACTACTGTCGTTATTTTATTGACGACCATTCTGGTCTAGTGGTGCGAGTCGTTGAGCCTCAACGCCGTGCGCCACGGTGGTCGTGGGTTCGATTCTCGCTCGGGACAGATATTTGTATTTGTACAAATATTTGTTTCCGGTCTGGGTGTATGTCCTTGTGGGTCTCCCCACCGCGACCGTGCCTTTGGTGACAAACTGGTCCCGGTTGTTATCATAGACACCCGATAACGATCGTTACCCATTATAAGGAAATTATCCGCCAACCCGCAGTGGAGGAGCGTGGTGGATTAGGCTCCAACCTTTCTACATGTAGAAGATGCCTTCGCTCAGCAGTGGGTGGTTTACAGGCTGATACTGTACAGTACAGTTATTTTTTTAAGGTTGGCTCGTAGATAAGGCTGTATTGTTTTAAGTGCGCTCAAATATGTTACATAGTTGTCAAATAAAGTTAAAAATAAATATTAATAATTGTTTGATTGATTAATTCAGCCTGCTGATGCAAATGTATTTTAATTTTTGAAAGTGGAATGAATCACATCAACTGTTGGTTGTCCACTGCTGACCGTAGGTCTCCCCCATTATCCATGGAGATGGGGAATTTGCCTCGCCACGCTTGGCAGGAAAGTTGGCGCAGTGTATTGTAGCAGGCTATGGTGACGTTGCTGATCATCACCATCTTGGCTGGTGTACAGTTGTTTGCACCACTACGGCCTTAGTCGCCTTTTACGATACCTCGACAAGTAAGAGGTCGGGACTATTCTTCTCTATTTCCGGTCAACGCACGGCTTATAATAATTAATATTAATAATAATATAGATTATTTTACCAACATTACCAGATGATTTCAGTTTTTCTTTGTGTTTAACTTAAAGTTAAGTAAACGTAAGTTTGACCTACTTAATTCTGTCGAGGGCGGTAACGAAGTCTTATTGATCTTTACACGCCCTTTACGGGTCTGAACTGTGTTAATAGTTAATATTATTATTTCCTTTCGAAATGCAGCCAATATCATCACATTTTCAGGGCATACTAAAGGCAATAGGTGTACGATTTTATTTGTTTTATAAGTTTACAATTACTATTTTAAAATTTGTATATTAAATAACACTTTTGTGAGATCTTATATGTGTGTGTGTGTGTGTGAGTGAAAAAAGGGTGGTTTGAATACGGGCGACTATTGGCTGCCAAACCTAACTTGTTTTTTTTTTAATTGTAGTAATTTACTTTGTTTCCGGTCTGGGTGTGTCCTTGTGGGTCTTCCCACCGTGTCTCGGAGAGCACGTAAGCTGTCGGTTGTTCGGTTGGTAGTCAGTTGTCATAAACACCTAATAGCGATCGTTACTCATGATAAAGAAGATTAGTTGCCAATCCGCAGTGGAGCAGCGGGGCGGATTATGCTCCAACCCCTCTCCTATATGGACCAGAAGCCTTTGCCCAGCAGTGGGACGTTTACAGGCTGATTGAGTTCAATTCAGTTCAGTTTAAAAACCTTTACCTCGAATAACACAAATTGAAGTTAGTAATATAGGTATTTTGTTAAGTATGAATCAAATTGAGTTTCTTTAGTTATCATGACGTAAAATGTTTGCATATATTTATTATTATATGTTTATTTAGAAGGTATTTTTTGTAACAATTTGTCAGAATGTATAGATTGAATAGTTCAGTAAGTGACGTCAGCGCAGTAGGTGACCCGATGGAAGATATCGCGGCCGCCTCTCGGTATTCATATAAAAATTCAAATAGTATTAAGTATTCGCTCCACGCAACGCCTGGCGCTTATGACGGAATTGATTGATTCGCATGTTCTCCATCGCCTATAGATATGGCAATTGATTTTTTAAAATCTTGTTAAGGATTAAAATTTAAAAATATAACTCAACATTTTAACTGGACTGGACTGAACTGAATCAGTCTTTAAACGTCTAACTGCAGGGCAAAGGCGTCTTCTCCATATAGAAGAAGGGTTGGAGTTTAATCTATCACGCTGCTCCACTGCGGGTTAGCGGATAATTTCCTTACCTTGAGTAACGGTCGCTATCAGATGTCCATAATAATAACCACGATCGACGGCTTTACGTGCGAGGGACGGTGGGGAGACCCACACGGACAGAGTGGGGAGACCCAGACCAAAAACAAATATTTGCACAAATAATTCGAGCGGGAATCGAAATCGCGACCGCTCGCCAAAGTAACTTGACTGGTGCGACTGCACCACTGGGTTACGTCAGAATGGTTGTCGTCGAACATTTTAACACTTAATTTCACATATTGTCTTTTAATTTAAATTAAGTAATCATTTTCAATTCTCGTAAATACTATATCTGTTTTTTAATTACACTTCATTCATATCGATGAAGGCGTTAAAGCGTGACAAGTTTTACTAACACATTTCAATGCGTAATAGTACAATACAATTCATAATTACTATATCCTGTTTAAAAGGAAGTGTATTTCTGTAAAACGGTTTAACAAGCAAAGTGAAACCGTACCTAATTTATTACAATAAGTCAACAAAGACCGTTAAATCTAACAATCTCATTTGGTAATAGCGCAATAAAGTCCGTAATCATATATCACACACCGCTACAGTAACGCTGACAGTCCGTTTAGCTTGCTATGGCGCCGGCTAATTGCAGCTCAACGAAAGCTCAGATTTATACCCAGCTCGGGATTAGCTATGATACTCGCTAATGTAACGCGTAGACATAGGCTTAAGGACAGGCTACTAGACAACTATTCTGACCAAAGCGATTAATTTTAATTTTTGTACCTTTCATATTTTATTTTACATTTTTTTGTTCCACAATATAATCTTATTAAAACCGTTATAAGTTTATACATACGAGTAGGTACTCGTATATCACTATCGCTCTTATGACCGGAATTTTGTGCAGAATGTTATCTTTTTTGAAGTGCTGTATGCATGTTTAGTTGTTATTAGTGTTTAAAAACAATAATCGTCGTAGGTATATTTTATGTGACACAGATTCATTTTTAACTGTAAATTTTAGTCTACAAATTAAAATTGTAAATTAAGTCTTAAACGGTACCAAAACTGGATTGTTGTTTCAAAATACAACATACTCTATATAAGTATATACTTGCAACTGAATAGAATACGCGACACCGTTCGTTGCAAATAAACGAGTGTGAAATGCTATAAGCGTTGATAAAGTTAGAAATCGTCCGCGACTATTCCAAACAGGAAGAGCGAGAGATCAAGACGAGTGAATCTCGGCTCCGTCTAATTATTCTCGTTCAGGAAGACACTATTTGAATGCTGCATTAATACGTCGCTCGTGAACGTCACGCGAGCGAGCTATTAACGCGACAAATGGTCTCGTAATGGTCTCTTCATGAGATGTTTATCGCGTTCTGCTTGTCGCCGAGAAATTGCCCAATTACAAGAGTGGTATACACATTACGTACTGTTCCGAGAAAATGCTATTCATTAAGATCACCGGCACGTTTAGTGAATGATCTGTATTGTAATATTTGGTTCTTCTAGTTATCGTCGACTGTATTCTAAAATTAGCATGTCTTGTTGGGGCACAATTACAAAAAGAAATTCATCGAAACTATGACATAAATATTCTTTCCAATTATTTTAAAAGCATTTCGAATGTAAAAAATACAATATTTTTTTATGTTTTTTTTAAAAAACTCTAAGTCGTTTATTTTCGCAGGGGAAAGTTCGCGTCAGTCCGCAAGATCCGGCACCTAGTGTCGGGCGAGGAGTACGCCGCGAAGTTCATCCGCAAGCGTCGGCGTGCTGCCGACACCACCCGCGAGATCCAGCACGAGGTGGCCGTGCTGGCGCTCTGCACCGACTGCACGCGCGTCGTCAGTTTACATGAGGTGGGTGACCTTATATAGCTGTGCTCTAGGGTCTGACACATGTAAATCCTGATTCTGTAGGAATTTTGGGATAAAAAATAATTTGTCAATATTGGTCTTCAGGTGTTTACGAAACAAGTTTCATTGCAAAGTTGTAGTTTTAGCGTGAAAGAGTAATAAACTTCTTCCCTTTCATCCTAGTAAAATTTGCGCATATATAATATATAAAATTCAAGCGTCTTTTACTCTATTTCTTCGTTGCGTTTTCTGTTACATTCATGAACACTATAACGAATCATCGACAAATTATCAACATTGTATTTATTGATTACCTCAAGTGTTTTTTTTTAACGAAAATATACATTTTCTTATATTATGTTGTAATAATACAGTTATTATTATACATTACTCTCGACACCTATTTCTCTGATCTCTTAACATTGAGCTAAAATATTGCTCTCCACGCTGCGAATATAGGTACGATGCGTATTTTGTTGATGGATGGATTTAGTTCATTGACATTAAGAAATAATTTGATAACGAAATCCATTAAAACTATCAAGTCTGACAACAAAGAAATATGGTTTAAGTAAATAAATAAAATAAATAAAATAAATAAATATGTTTAACACACACACACGGTCGTCTGCTCCTAAGGTAGGCAACTTAATGCCTGTGTTATAGGTAACAGCCGACTGATATACATTTTTTTTAAAATAAATATACATATAAATAATACATATATAAATAAACATATATTACACCCAGACTCGGGGCGGGAATCGAACCCACAACCCTTGGAGCAGAAAACAGGGTCACTGCAAACTGCGCCAACGGGTCAGTCAGTGGGCACTACTTCTAGACAAAAGATGGCTGACGACCGATTTAATGATCTGCCTTATATTTAGGATCATTTATGAATTGTTTAAAGGATCTCCATTACATAGAAGTTATATTTTCCAAATGTGGAATAAATCTAGGATTTTTTTTTAAATTTTTTTTTAGGTATATGAAACACGATCAGAAGTCGCCATTGTGCTAGAGTTATGCGCGGGTGGTGAACTACAGAGACTCCTAGATGAGGAGGAGAGGTTAACAGAGGGCGCAGCGCGACGTGCACTCCGCCATGTGCTCGAAGGACTGGCTCACTTGCACGCTCGTAGAGTCGCCCACCTCGACCTCAAGCCACAGAACCTATTACTCTCCGCTGAAGGCGAGGAATTGTTGATATGCGATTTCGGTATCAGCCGTGCGATACAGCCCGGTGCGCACGTTCGTGAAATATTGGGTACAAGGGATTATGTTGGTAAGTTTGAACATAATACTAATCAAAATTTAAAAACCTAAAAATAATTTTATATATATTCAAATTCTGTTTTTACGTTAGTTAAATTATTTAAACACATTATTAGCCCGGTATCTGTTGGCATACTCCTTTCAGGTCAGAGAAATTAAGGAGATATTCTACCACATAATAACCTAATGTACTATAAGCGAGAAGGCTAATCGCGATGGTCTATAAGAGACAAAATATTAGCAATACATAGGAAATGGACTCCTTCATGATACCAATATATTTCTTACAATGAGAATACATCACTCTGGCATCTACATTCCTTTCCCTTTTATATTTTAATAGTATATTACGACATCTTATAATAATAGATGCACTTTCAAGGCGATACGCCGTACTCTAAACCATAACGCATTTAATGATTTTCATGGAAATTACAAGATAAAAGTTACGACATCGCATACACTTATTTCATAATTGATATAAATCGGTTCTAGTCTAAAAAGCATACATTATTTATCGGTCGTAAAACAAGAAATTTTTTTGAATGCGGATCAAACTTATGATTTATATAAACATGTTCTAATGTAGGTAGTCGAACTAGTTTTTGTTAATGTCAAAGAATTTACATGTAAAAATCTTCACCGATTATTTTTGTATAGCATGAGAAAAAAACCAGAATGTTTCGAATTATTGTATTTATCAAATATAAAAAATTTAATTGATATTACTTTTGTTTGTTTGCGTTCATTTTTTGTTGGTAATTTCTATGTGTATGGTAAATTTGGCCACACGTAGTATAGAAGATATTTCTACATGTTAAAGATCTCTAAGACTGGATCGCCATATCCACGTATCAATCTTCTAAAAGTTATCGTGCATGAGAATGGAGAATATATATTAGGGTATATCTTATCCTTCCTAAAACTTAGTTCAACACCAACCAAGCTGCATGACCGTGATTATGAAACACATTCGTCCAGCTCATCACTGACCATGTACTTCTACTTTCAGCGCCAGAGATCCTATCATACGAGCCGCTATCCCTGGCGGCGGACATCTGGTCGGTGGGTGTATTGGCCTACGTGCTTCTTAGCGGCTACTCGCCTTTCGCGGGTGATACGAAACAGGAAACCTACCTGAACATCGCGCAGTGCCAGCTGTCCTTCCCCCGCGATCTGTTCCGCGGCGTCTCGCAACGTGCCATCCAGTTCATCAGGGAGACTCTTGTCGTTGATCCGAAGTGAGTGCGTTGATTAGATGGTAGGGTAGAGTTTGTACGTGGTGCGAAGAGTAACTATTACAATATAGAAATGAAGCTAATTGTAAGTGTTAGATCAGGGGTGTCTGCTAATGGGTAATCTAGCTATAAATTGATCGGCCCGCGGGCCGTATCAATTTATAGCTAGATTCTTGCTATTTATTATCTTTATAAGATAAAAGATCTAGCTATAAAATAGTAAGATCTACCGTTAGACCTAGGCTAGTTGTATTACAATATGGCAAATTCTGTTAAATACAATCTCCAAAGTTTAGAGATTGATTTTAGTTTGACACCCCTGTGTTAGATCATTGTTTTCTAAAATTATGCGTACAACACACGTGTGTATATTATTTTGTTTTTAGTTTTGGTTTCAGCTAAATAAATTGGTAAAATATTTGGGTCAATCAAATATTTTGCGTTAAACTATTAATTCAAACGTATAACAATGCAATTATTTAATTTCCAGGGGTCGTCTCACAGTGGAAGAGTGCCTGGAGCACCCCTGGTTGAAAGACGAGACGGACATACCGCGAGCGATCGTCGGCGCCGGCTTCGGTGCTACCGATATCGCCAGCGACGACGACACCGACACGCACAGCGTTAACGGGATCAACGGAAACGTTAACAGCGTCAACGGGATCGGCTCCGTGAACGGCACCAACGGCGTCACTTGCAACGGTACTAATGGCGTCACATCCGTCAACGGTGTGAACGGCGTCTCCAACGTCAACGGAGTTAGTGTTAACGGTGTGAATGGAGTCAACGGACACAACGGCGTCAGTGAGTGCAATGGAACCAATGGTGCACAAGAAAACAAAGGTAAGATTTAATTTATAAAATTAAGGTATTAATGGTGTGAATGTGTCTTATTACTTTACTTGTGGAATTGTGTAATTTTCTTTTAATTTTTGTTATATTACCTATCTATTAAAAAAAAGTACGGTAAATCTATATAATTCATTAATTTTATAGATAGAATATAATCAAGGAACTAGCGATAAAAACGGCGTGATTTTATTTTCCTAATTAATATTATTCTTGTCTTTCCAAGTATACAAATCCAAAAAAAAAAAAAAAACCGAGTAAATTTAGGTGTATCGCAGTTATCTCTTCATTGCCAGTTACTTAATATAATACAATGTGAGATGGTGTTCCGTTTTTAATATACTCGACCACGTCCCGCAGAGAGTGAGGAGGAGCGCGACAAGCCGCTGAAGCACGCGCACGCGCGCGACGCGTCTCCCCCCTTCCCCGACGCGCCCTCCACCCCAAAGGTCAGTCTTTTCGTACGTACCTCCCTTGTACTACCTAATTGTATTGCATCGTTTTTGAAAAAAATGCTTACATTATTAACGAATTTCCTAATTAGACTGAACACCTTTTACAAATAACGTTCTTTTTCTGTACACCTTGATCGGACTTTCGTAGTGGACAATATAATTAGCCAAGTAGGTCCTGCGATTCTCAGATATTGAACGTGCTTACTAACAAAAGCCACTTATATTTTACTTATATTTTGTCTCAATGTTTAGATCGATTAATAATTTAAATTTCCCTATCAGGTATCGAGGAAGTCCCATCCGCCATCGGTGCTAGCGTTATGCAAGAAATTTCAGCCGGACTACGAGAAGCCGGCAAAGCTGTCGCACGCGCACGCAAACGGCCACACGCACACGCACACGCACGCGCACGCGGATTGCACCGGCTGCGCGTGCCCGGCGCCGGCGCCCTGCCTGCGCCTGCGCAGCGCCTGCGACCGCGCCGTGCTCTGCTAGCGCGCGCTCTGCTGCCTGTGACGCGCGCGCGACTAGCACGCGGCGCGCGCCGGCGGGCTCGGACTCGGTGCTCAGTGCTCGGTGCTCAGTGCTCAGTGCTCAGTGCTCGGCGCTCAGGACCGCGAGTGTTGTGTTCCATTGATGTGGCTGGATACTGTCTGTGGTAGTGGTGCGGCTCGAGTCATTTTTTAACCGAGTGAGTGAAATGAATAATCGAGTTTATTGCATTGTAGTAGTCATTCGTCATTTACCGGTCGAATCGCTGCGCCGAATCGGCTCGGTCGTTATTATTGAGATTCAAATATGTTTTTGTAATTCATTAAATTCGCGATCATAATTGTGTACGATGTTCTAATGTGTGATGTAAAAATGAAAAGTTTATTGTTATTTTTTAATTAATGTAGTGAATACGTTTAAATCGATCGATCCTAAAACACGATTAAACTCCGAGTGACCGAAACACTCGAGTCGCGCGAGTCGTCACGTATTACTGCTGTATGCGGGCCTGTACATAAGACGTTAGGTTAAGTTCGTTTGTATATTATATAACGTAGGGACCCGATTACGCGAACTCGTGAACGATCGTGCGCCACACGCATAGACGCATCCGTTGGCATATTTAATTTAACGTTAATAATAATTTGATGAAATACTAAATATTTTAAGATTGTAAATCCTTGTTATTGTCGATCGAGTGTTGCATTAGTCTGTCGACGATTGGCCGCGGTCTGCTTAGTACTGTGTACTGGCGAAAAATTGTTCGATTTTTATAATATCCACTATAAATAGTCGGAATAGTAATCGTAGCGAGACCGAAGCGGTCCGAGATAGCACGAGTTCGTCTAGTAATCGCGCTCCTACACCGAAGGTACAAAATGCATAATGAGACGCCGACTACAGCTGTGCTTGTAAATGTGTTCTAAGCTAGCGCTAAGTCCTGCGAGGCGACCGGCTCCGGCGCTCTGTACATGCTCCATACTGTAACGACCTTAGGCCCAAGCCACATTACAGCGTTGGTCTCAATTCGTTCTCGGTTCGATATCGATCTGGTAAAATATTGTTAAACAAGAAACAATGAGTGTATTCACACTATCTCTAACAGTCAAGTTTGTCAACTGAACGAGATCGAATTTGTAGCGTCATGACACGAAAAAATACAATTAAATATCCACCGAAAATATTACAATAAGCATTAAAATACTTGAATTACGTTAAATTTATTATTGTAATTATCAACAAAATATACATGATTTTTACTATTTGAAACTGAATTGTCAATAGAGTCAGATTGTATAATGCTTAGAGCATAAACTACTAGCGGCAGCTTCCTGTACGCCGAAAGCGTAGACGAGGTTGTAGAGAGAGACGGACATATTGGACTACATGCTATCTCTCTCTAGACACTATGCGATTTGTCACAGCTGACCCTGACATAAACCATTTCTATTCAGTGAAGTCAGCTGTGACGTCGACGTGTAGTCGCGTGTGACTAGAGAGAGAGAGCATGTAGTCCGATATGTCTCTCTGTCTCTCTCTACAACCTTGTCTACACTTTCGTCTTATGGGAAGCTGCCTCCAGTAGTACATGCTCTATGGTATAATATGAACACAATAAAATTTTACCGGATCGAGTTTGAACAGAGAACGAGCTGAGATCAACACTGTAATGCGGATCGGGCCTTATCGTAGCCGCCGCCGGCCACCTCTCAGCTCATATATATAAGAAAATTGTTAACGTGTCGAACGTCTGACGGTATATTCGTAGACGTAAGTGTTTAGATGATTTTTAAAGAGTAATGTAACAACGTTACATAGGCCGGAAAGATACTGCCGACGCTTTCGCCCCCCAAAAATACGGGACCAAAATTTTTGTAGTCGCAAATGATTCCATATCGGTTATAGTTGTTGTCATGTTTAATGTACAATAAGAAATTTTATCACTAAGAGTGACCGCTTTCGGGTTGTTGAATAGATAGGAAAATTGTTATTGACTAGTGACTGTTTACGATGAGCTCAATTTTGCGACTTATTTTTCGTCTCGTGAAGAAACGCATTGCCTCTTCGCGTATAATTAATTTTCTCCTTTTCAACTTAATGAATTTTTATTTTAGTTGTGTATAATTTTTTCTTTTCGTTTTGTTTATGAGAAATATTTCATTTTTTTTAACATTGTTTCAACTAAACATGAAGATTTATTTACCTTGTGAGAGCTGTTGTGATCCATAACTCATTTGTAAAAATAAATTATTGTGATATAAAAATGTTGTTTCTTTTCTTTACAATGTATCAATTTTAAAATGTAACTAATTGTGAAGAATTAAACTACGAACAAAATGGGGGTCCTTAAACTTGGTGGCCCATGGATGGAGATGAAGGAGGATCGGGAACTATAACACACTTTTTGAATTTACATAGTGCCAGAATTATTTTATTTACATTTTTAACTATAATAGCTAATCTGAAATTAAAAAATAAATAAATAAATAACTCAGTGATGCCTGATCCCTGCAGAATCAATATTCAAATAAGATTCTTCAATAAAAAAAAAATAAAAAAATACGTATTTTATTATTGAACATTCTATCAAGATCTTAATATTTTTAATTTTTTTTTCATAGGTTCTATTCCAAAAAATATTAAAAATAAATGCGAGGTTAATGAACGATATTACCGTGTTTATCATAATGATTTAAAAATACATTAAAACAAACAGATTTCATTCAAATTGATTTTTTATTATTTTATGTTACAGTCTTGTGGCGTAACACATGAGAATCACACGTCATGACGTCACACAAATATTTAAATCTCGTCTACAAACGCCGTACATTGGCACAATGCTGGAACATCTGAACCGTTGGAACATATAAGCCCTAGGCATACTATATTATTGCTTTATAATAAGCGTAGAATAAATATTTTATAAATAAAAATACATAGATATTATCTCTACAAAAATGTCAAAGAAATTATCATTTATCATTTATTGAATGCTTTCGTCATTTTATCATTCGTCGACAATCGTTATATCACTTTGTGTTCAATGGTCTTCGTTATAAGAATTTGCTAAACATGTTATTATTAACATTATAATTATATAGATACGCAGTTTATAAGCATTTAAAATAGAAAACGTATTTTATCAAGGTGATATTTATTATTTAGATTAGATATAAATGCATTGTGTTCCAGCGCTCTTTATAATGAAAAAATTAAATCACATCACAACCAAGTCATGCACTTAAATCTACTTTTTTACCACTTATAAAATTATAAAAGGGCAGTTCTGAAGCGAATTAGATAATATTACTTTTTATTATACAGATAATTCTTATAATTATTAAATATATTTTGATAGACTATCTACTATAATATGTTCCGTTATAATATATCATGAAAATTTAAATGAAAGTTTATTAAGATATTCTATTTTTTTATACTTAGATGGACAAAACGTTTATATTTATTAACTGCAAGATACGACAAGATATGACGTTAATAAATCATAGAGGTTTTATAGATAGAGCAGAGGAGCCACGCCTAAAGCTGTCACTCGTTTAGAAAGAGAGAGACGAACACGGTACTGGTTAAATTACATACCAATACTGTGCATATTAGAGTTGTTTCTATGATTTTTTGTAGTAGAAAAATTAAAATAGAAGTAAAAAATTGATGTTCACAAAAAAAATAATTATCGAGATTTGAACTTGAGACCGCAAGGCCAATGGGGTACCGTGATCTTCTCTCTCTTTCTAACCGTTGGACGTTTCTGCTTACAGGCAGCCGTATGTCTTCCCTACTCTATCTATAATATCTCTATGTACTAAATAGGCGGATAATAGACTAAAACGTTAATGAAAATAGGTGCATTACTAAACAAATCATAATGTGGGTTAAATGACTTGTTGAACACTTTTATTATAATTTTTATGCAAAACAGTTGAATTCAATTTAGTCAAACTTGTTCAGAATTTTCTTTTTTTAATTCAACAAACTATTCAGTTTACCACTTCAGAAATATCAGTTTGTGTAAGTTAAGTAATGGTTCAATATTTCTAATAAAGTTGAACTAAATATAGTAGGTTTTCACTTTTAATTTAAAAAGAATCATTATTTGACTAGATTTAGTGTTTATCGAATCGAAAGAGTTTTAATTACTTTTGATGTACATAGAAGTGGCATAAGAGGTGATATAAAAAGTTCTGTTTTTAATATGATTAGGAATAATTATTTATATCATCATCAAATCAGAATCAGACTGTTATTTATTTACTATATAATTGATATTTGAAAAAATAAGGTAAAACATATATATTGAGTTTATTTTTGAATCTATTTATATACAAAACAAACGTTAGTTTAAAATAATTTCATTGCATTCTAACTAATCTCATTGAAAATGTTAAATCATTAGCATATAAATATATATTTAATTATTTGATAGTTAATTAAAAAAATTTAATTTTAGTAATTGTTAAAAACATTTTAATTACTCTTGTTTCGCCAGCAATTTGTGGTCAATCTAAATAGCATCACGTCTAGTCAAAAGATGACTAAATATTATTTTTATACTCTTTAAATTTTTTAATAATAATAATGAAAGCTGTTATTTTAATTAAGATTTTTAAATTTCAATTGATGTTAGGTCTTATTAAAGCTTAAATTATTGTTAATCTGTCAATTTATGCAAAAAAAAAGGAAACAAAATTATCTTTGGTTTACTACAGCTATGACTTTTAACCATTTTTTTTAAATATATTTTTCACACAAATGTTACTTATATAAAAATATTCATAACACAGTATTCGAATTATTTTAATCGAAGTCTATGTCTAGATCTAGTCTTATATTCTACTGTGTCATATTAACCCACATTAGTAGCAATATATATAGTAAATAAAGAAAATCCAACAGATTTCCTAAATTATTTTTAATAATCACATAATATACATATTACTATCAGATTATATCTTCATCATAAGACTCTATATGAACACGACATTGCTTAACCGGTCCGTTGCATTCTGTTTTATAATATTCCTATTTCCTTTAAATATCTTTCTATCCATTTCAAATAACAAACAAGAGATTACCAGACGAAGCATATTATTACAGTTACCGGCACGGATCTCGAGCGCTCGGCGACAAAGTGGTGATCGCTTTACAAACACGAATGGCAAATAAAAATACAGACCCGTTTATTTTTTATTTTTTCTTAGTTGCAAAACCTTTTTTTGGATTCTATGTATTAGATTTTATTAAATATTAACAAATATTAAATTAAAAACGAAGAAGAAACAGAATTAAAAAAAGTTTTATTTAATATATAATTTTTTTTAAGTAGTTAGAGTTCATTAAATATCTATATGTATATCAATTAAATCACGAACTCTACTAGTATTGGTCGTAGCCATTTGGTCATTAGTAAAGTCGTGAAGTCAATAAAAAAATGGTGAATATTAAAACTAAAAAATAATTGTTAACTTATTTGCACTCCAGTTGTATAACGCAAGGGTAGGAACGAATCACGAGAGGCGCATGAGTGATGGTTTTAACGTTTTGCGCAATTGTCCAATCACCGTACAACAATATGATTCCTACACTCCCGTGCTTCACTTCATATCATCAAAGATACCCCCAGATCCGTTTCTGTGCAGGTTAAAGGTCAGCTCTCAAGATCCATGCCGATAACTATAATAAAAACTATATTTAGCAGAACACTTTTATCACTATGGACAAATTGCCGAGGGCAATAAATTAGGCCCCAAATCAACGGAGCCCCCTAGTTTCTGCTAGAATATCCTATAAACCAATACTGCCTACATGTCTATTTCGTTAAGCCTGACTGTTTAGTGACTATTATATAATAGTCTTAGGGGCTCCATTAATAAATTAAAGCACCTTAGGGCCTTTAAAATTGTTTACCGCCCAGAGCCTCCTACTTGAAGGCTAGGTTCTAATCTTCAGTACCTACTCTTACTTCTTAGATATTTAATTTTTTGAAGCTATTGGTTCTTCTCATCTGATACACGTTTTTACTACTAACAGAAAGATTCATAATGTTGGAGCAAGATTAAGAGAAAAGGCAATCTAATCGGGAAAATAAAAATAACATAATTGATCGGTATTAAGGTAAGGTGAGGTGTGTATTCATTATAATATCATGTCATCAATGTAAATCACAATTTCCTTCACGTACCTATTGATAGACAAAAACAGTTTGGCAGTAATTATACAGTACACACAATAATATACAGTAGTCTTAGGATTATACATTTAAAAAATGGACCAAGTGCGAATCACGCTCACACACAAAAGGTTCCGTGACACAATAATAGATTTAACATCGAGATCGAGCTAAGACATTAAAAAATAAAAAAATCGAGACCGACTTACATTTTTAATTTTTCTTTATTTTAATTATTTATCATTATAGCAGTATAGTATTCTGCAATTTTTTTAAAACTATTATAATACAAGATACAGCCTAAGACATACAAACAGTACAGTTTTATGTATAACCGGTTCCCATCGCGAAAGGGTAATGAGCGGGAAATGGTTTACATTTCCACCAACTAAGAGCTTGATTTCCACTGCACGGAAAATGAGAGAGAGAAAAAAGAGCGGAGCGAGCTGAACGGAAAATGAGAAATGGATAATGAACTGTCAATTTCCACAGAGAGTGAGTTCAGCTGAAGTTGCCTCCTCCTCCTTTGTCCTGCCTCGCACGTCCACTATATGGAATCAGCTGCCACCTATGGTATTTCCGAAGCGATACGACTTAGAGACTTTTAAGAAAAGAGCATACTCCTATTTGAAAGGCCGGCAATGTACCTGGTAATCCTCTGATTTAGCGGATGTCTATGGATGTCGCTTTCACTTACCAACAGGCGAACCGATGGTCCGTTTGGCCCCTCTTCCATTAAAAAAAAAGTTATGAACTGGTTGCGTGCAGTCGTTTTGTTGCGAATTCGCGATGTTCCCGAGTGACATGAAATTAAGTGATTATGTACGAGTACAGTACAGAAAGACGACCGGTTTGGTGTAGTGGTGCAAGTCGGTCGCGGTTTTGATTCCCGCTCGGGGCAGATATTTGTATTTGTATATTTGTTTCCGGTCTGGGTGTATATCCTTATGGGTCTCCCCACTGTGCCTCGAAGAGCATGTAAAGCCGTCAGCAACCGTTACTCATGATAGGGAAAATTATCTGCCAACCCGCAGTGAAGCAGCGTGGCGGATTACGCTCCAACCCTTTTCCTATATGGAGAAGAGGCCTTTGCCCAGCCGTGGGACGTTTACAGGCTAATTCAGTTCCGTTCAGTGCAGTCTATAGAAATAAAAAGTACATATATTGTATCTTAACAAAACAGTGAACGAGTCCGTTTCAAACTAATTGGCGAGACCTTGACGTAGCGGACTCGTTTCAACTACTTTTTACTCGTACGAACTGCCTCTCTCACTCTTTCTCTGTGGAAACGAAAATATGTAATTTGTTATTGCGAGTTAAACGGACACCGTAATGACTCCACTCCGGTCCCTAGAACTGAGCGAGTACATTTCAAGGCTCTTTACTCGTTCAATACGTTCCGCTCGCCTATTTGTTGGTGGAAATACAAGTTAGCAGTTTACTTTTGCGAGTTAAATGGAGTCCTTAATGGGTCCATTCCGCTCGCGGTCAGAACCTTAAGGCTTAAGGTTTCGTTGGAACCCTTTGGAGGCGGATACAATAAATATAATATTATTATGTTATATTTAAAAGAAAAGTATTATCCATTAACTTCATTAGTTATGGAAAAATATAAAAAACTAAATCAAATACTTATTTTATTGGTACTATTAAAATTACGAAAATTAGCAATCCTTATTTTAATGATATTCTTCCACAAAAGATTCGGCAACCCTGAACAGATTTTGTTTTCAATCATTCGAATCCGTTTACTATCAGTTGACGATTACGTCTTTCATATAACTCAACGAATAGACTATAAAATTTATTATTACTTTCTATTTAATATTTTACAAGAAAATATTTTTTGCAAACAAATTGTTTATAACAGCTGTACATAAATCTTCATTATTTCTCACTTTTAATCATTTTTTAATTCGATTTACAATCTTAAAAATAAGTAATTCACAGTCGACAAGATAAGATTTGAAACAATTTATGTAACGTTCCATAAATGTTAACTGTTTACTAATATCAGTTTTCAGTTCATTGTGTCTTTCTTTAAATACATAAAAAGTAATAAAATAATACTGTGAATAGATCACGTGTTTGTTTATATAATTTGTATATATTGATTTAGTATTTTAATATTTTGTTTACGTTGTAAATTAAGGTCTAATAATGAATTTCACACTGTTCAAAATGTCTTCAAAATTTAGTTGAAGTTGGACAACATACATGAAATAACATTGGCGAAATAATTTTTATCAAATTGGGACAACTTAAGCCAAAGAAATCGACCAATCTATAAACCCATCTACGTGTTTGAGTATCATAATTTTGCATTTATTGACAATATAAAAAATTTCTTTCTAATTCACTTATATGTAGCCGATTTGTGAAATGTATGATTTGTTATTTTCAGTGATCTGTTAGTGTCCATTAACAATTGTAGTGGATTCTTTGATTATTTTCAACTGATCTGAGTATTCGGTGTAGAGTCTCTGCCACCGCAGCTGCCTCACAAGTAGTGCGAGCATTTCTTCTAGAATCTCATGCTTCTTTATGCCCTGGAAATAATATAATTTATGATTATACTAGCGGCCTGCTCCGGCTTCGCACGGGTATTTAACTAAAAATTTTAAAAATTATAAATTTATATTTTTTATCACCTACATGCGCCATCTATCGTATAATGGTAGAATATCGTTTTTATATTTAGTGACATTTAACATAATAGTACCTATATTAATTGAAAATGATTTTTATCTAAAATATTAAAACGATTTCTATTCATATCCGACATATTTAGTAAACTTTTAAGTTTAACAAAATAATAACTCAAAAATAAGTTTTGTGAGTTTTTACGATTCGTTAGACCAGATGGCGTCTATGTCGCGTAGGCGTATTTCTATTTTCTTAAATATTTATTTTCAAATTTAATTACAATGAAACAAAAACTAAATTATACTGTGAGCTATGTATAATTTTTATGTATTACAGTTATTTACATTGGTTTTGTACTTTTTACGTGATACGTGCACACACAAAAAATGATAAGAGATGGCGCTGATTGAAATTAAATCGCGCTATTAAAATTTATTCTTGATGATATATAGTGTATTAATAAAACGGAGGTTCTAACAAATTTATTATTTGTATAGATTTATATAATATTGTCTAGTATTAGAGATTCTTGAAGCAGACAACGTCTATTATTTCAGTGGTTTTTGGCTTTTGTCAGATTTCTGTTACCGTAGTGCATTTAAATTTATATATTTGTACATTTTTATACTAAAGTAACATAACAGGCAACTGTTTACGATTACATAATATACAAATATTACAAAAAGACTTGGGGACCACCACCCTGAAGCGGAAAGCACGGTCACTGTCAACTGAGCTATCGGGGCAGTCAAATGTAGTTTGAAATTATTATATTGTTATTTGAATAAAATGTACTTCAATTTGCTGAGTCTTAATATTAAGACTTTTCGTTACCCGTTTATAGCTTAACAAAAAACAGTTCAAATAACTACTAGATAATAATAGATCGGGGAAAATGTCTTGTCGTATTTTGTATGTATAAAATTGAAGAAATATCTCTTTGGTTGTATTTTACCATACCATTTTTGAAAAGACTGATCACTGGTGATGAAAAGTGTATCACTTACGATAAGAACGTGCGAAAAAGATTACGGTCAAGGAATAGGTAAGTTCTACAGACTGTAGCGAGCCGGATTAACACGTAATAGAGTGATGCTATATATATGTATGCTATATGTATGGTGGGATTGGAAGGACATCGTTCATTGTGAGCTTTTACCGCCAGGTAAAACCATTCGGATTTCTACTGCCAACAACTAATGAGACTCAAGCAATGAAATTTAGAAAAAAACGGCCGAAACTGACCAACATGAAAGGAGTGGTTCATCATGATAACGCCAGACCACACACTTCCTTGGCCACAAATAAAAATTGAGAAAGCTTGGCTGGCAAGTATTAATCCACCATATAGTCCTAACCTAGCACCCTCAGAATTTCACTAATTTCGGTCTCTTCAGAAAACTGGGTAGTGTTAGGTTAAGATCAAGAGAGGACTGTTAAAACCACTATGTGAATGGGATTATATGATAACGGGAGGACCTACAAGATAGCAACAAGTTATCAAACAAAATGGCACATATACATATATCATAATTAAATGTACTTAAACTATGAAAAAAAAGTCTTGAATTTGTATATAATATAGGAAGAAGCTTTTTCCTCGACCTAATTTGTCATTTAAATTATAATAAAAATTACTTATTATCTAAATTATTTTCTTGTTGTAATTGAAATAGATAAAATTGTAATTATTAGAATTTTAAATTAATTTTCTCATATATATTTGATATTCTCGATGACGTCGCGTATCCTAGCAACGCGTAACTGAGTAATAGAATGTTTATTTAGTTACTATAATACCAGTATTATAAGCATATGAAATTAAATCATTAAGTGAAAAAAAAAGACTGTAAAAAAGGAGATTAGTGTATTCTGTGTCACATACGAATTATTACAAGGAAATTGTGAGGTTAAACTATCCGATCTGTCACAACTTTGAAATTTAAAAATAATATATTTGCATCGGGACGAAAGTTAACGCATGCGCTCTAATTTAATTCATCATTTGGCCGGGAAGCAATGTGGCATTTTTATTCCTAAAATTACAATTGAAAATCGAACTTTTTCAATTCAGGCGTTATTAAAAATGATATAATCAAATATTTGAACTAATCTTTCGAAGCATCGGTGGTTCAGTGGTAGAATGCTCGCCTGCCACGCGGGCGGCCCGGGTTCGATGCAAGTTCATATTTTATTTTAATATTTTTTTTTGTATATTACCAATATTGTATCCTGCCATTTCTTAGGCGTTGACATGCAGTGACTCGGCCCGAGCATATCGTCCAATATGTTTCTTAATTGTTCTTCTGTGCCTGAAAATTTTTAAATATTACATTTATTTACAGTTTTGACATTATTTATAATATTGCAAAATAAAATATAATTTTTAATTTATAGATGATATAAATAAAGTTTGGCAACAATTTATTGTAGTAATTGAATCGTAATATCGGATTGATTGAAGTAAAAATAATTTTGATTTCAATTGCTGACGCAATTATTTTATTAGTTTAGTGTATGATGTTACTTTCTATATAGGAAACACTATCAAATATTGAATAGTTGTAAGCTTGTTGAATGCTTTGGAAGCTTACTTGAATATAATAAGAGTTTGATTTCATTTGAATATCGATTATTGAAATAATACATTGTCAAAACGGACTCGATTCCCAGATAATTTTTTTTTTTGAATAATCTAACTAATCGGCCTAGGGATTTTATAATGATGATTATTTGTTACTTATTCACAGATTCACTCAACAAGCACTCTCCATTTTAGTTTTAATTTAAAAAAATAAAAGGAGGAGAAATAAAGTTTTGCATTGTTTAACATACAGGAAAGGAGCTTTAAAACATTTATTTCGTCACATTGAACAAGAAGATGAGGAAATGTAAAGAAAAAAATTAACTACTTCTTGCCTATGATACCCTAATTACTCCTCATATTTTTTTCATAATGATTAAACGAATGACTGACAAACGGATGAACAAAAAAATAATTTAAAAAATTAACGTTTGAACGATTGAACGATTTAACGTAGAAATCATGGAGTATAGAGTTAAGGATAACCGTCTTGTATGGGGGATTACGTGAAAGTGTCCACTTGTTTTTAGCAAATTATTGTTCGAACATTCACCGAAATAGCGCTAGTGTAGCACATGTAAATGATATGAAGAATATTACATTGTCTTTTATTGTTGTTAATTTATATTGTTTATTACGTGTTCGGTCCGTGTTACTACTGCTTTGTTATTTGGCGCTTCCTTTAAGATTTTACCCTCCTGCTAATGTGGCGACACCCTAATTTGATGAATTTCGAACAATTTTTGTAACACAAGATGGTTCTCCTTTATCTCTATACTCCACGGTGGAAACGATCGAGCGGGCGCGTACCGTGGTGCAGCAGGTTCTCGAAGAGCGCGGCGAGGCAGTGGCGGTAGTCGGCGGCGAGGCGCAGGTGCAGGCAGGCGGCCAGCTGCGCCTCCAGCCAGCTGCGCGCCGCGCCGCCGTCCGCGCGCGCGCGCCTGCGCAGCGGAAGGGCTATTACGTGACTTGCGCGATCGAGAGAACGCTGTGGTGTCGAATTTTAATAATAGCTTGAATTGTCCGGGCAATCACCTTTAGTTTACCAACTGCCCGAGGCTTCTCGCGCTTTGTTACGTAATTACTCTGGCAATAACGTAATATACGTCAGTCAAGCTGTAGTCGACACGGGCAGTTAGCGTATAAAATCCCGTGGTAACTAGCAGTTGACATGGGCATCCAATTCCATGTCTTCAGTAGTCAACCAGTACTTGATACGGGCGTTTACAGTTAGTTTGCAAACTCATGTCAACCTGTAGTTGACATGTACAATCTAGTGGATCCTAATTGAGGCTCAGCTAGTATTGAAATTCAACACCAGAGCCATTTCTCGTGATCGCGTAAGTTACATAATAGCCGTACGGGATGTTCGCACTTGTTATGTATTCATCTGGATGAATCAAATCAAATGCAAAAAAAACAATTATATGTATATAAAAACAAAGAATTAAAATGTACTCATTACCGTGTACCCATTAAGTCTCGTGGATACGTTTAACATAATATATATATATCTCATAATATAAAATAAATTGTTAACTACTGAAAATAGCTCATTGTATTGTACTCAAAGAATAATAATTTCTAATTAGTACACTGTTAATTAGATAAATAAATGTCTCACACTCAATGGCCCCCAGTAGGATATTTATTCTGTGTCGGGGGTCCAAAACAAGCAGAAACGCCCAGACCACGAAAAATATTCGTATGGCCTATACAGATATTTGTCATATGCGGAGATCAAACCTGCGACCGGTAGTGCATAAGCCAGTTGCTGTGGCCATTGCGTCAACGCATCGTCAATTATACTGCTGATTTATGCCGATACAATATAGTACAGTAATTACATATATAATATTTATTGTTGTTTCTGTTGTTGTTGTTGTTTTTTTTAGTGTTATTAGCTTAGTTTTCCTCATATATTTATAATCAATGTTATTTACACCTTTAAAGACGTATCACTTCGAACAATACTTGTGTTAGTCAATTATTTTATCAATATCTAGTGATAAGTTAATGGTGTGACTATTTAAATAAATAAATAAAATAATAAGAATGTAAATTAAAAGACCCACAAGGATATACACCCAGACCGGAAACAAATATTTATATAATTACAAATATCTGTCCCGAACGGGAATCGAACCCGCGACCGCCGTTGCGCGGTGTCGATGCAACTGCTCGCACCACTACACCAGAACGGTCAACTATTATAACGAAATGAGACCGCAAGCGAAGCCGCGGGACGGCAGCGGCTCGCAGCAGCGGCGGTACGTACGGGTGCGTGCGCAGCGCGGGCACGAGCGCGCGCGAGCGCGAGGGCGGGCGCGCGCCCGCGCAGCCGCCCGCGCGCCGCAGCGGGTCGCCCGCGTCCGACCACACCACCCTGCACACACACACATATACACGCTATATTCATTAACAAAGCAATAGTTAAAAACTAACCCACATGGTGGATTTACAGCGAAATATACAATAAAATAAATTCTTAAATTGGTTAAATGTACTTTATCTACACACATGCTTTAAATCCTCTATAAAAGATTCTGAAACAGTCAGCTTATTGCCAACATTAAAACACCAAATGTCCTAATAACCATAATACCATTAAAACGGATGATATAATGTTGTACTGAATTTCATAATAACTCCTTGGTTTTTTTTTTTTTTCGATCCTTTCTGCGCGAAGGGTTAACAACAGACAGCCACATTCTTATTGCTCGATGCTTGCTATCTGTATGAATTTTAAAAAAAGAACATCTTTATGAATTAAAAAAAAAAGAACATTGTCATTCACGCGCATTTATATGATTATATTGGGTTACTGCGACTGGCTGTTTTAATGTTAACAGTAAGCTAACTGTTTGAGAATCTTTTATAGAGGATTCATATTATAGGTGTAGATAAAGTCTTGTATGCAACTGATTTTTTTTTTTTTTTTGTTTTATACCCACGGGCACATTTTGCCCATGCCTTTTGAATTCCGATTTATTATTTTGTCAGTTCGTACTCAGTACATTGTAGCTGCTACATTAGTAACTTAAGTGTATGCAACTGTTGATAATTAGGTATTAAAACACGAATGTGGGTTATTATAAAATCACCCCTTACAACTGTTGCATAAATAACTATTAAATAAGAAAAATATTAAGATCACATTTATATTGACATTTTATGTCTTTTTTTTTTAATACAAATTAAATCAGCTTTCAAAAAAAAAAGAAAAAACTCAGTACAATTTTGATATTACCATCCCTACGCGGATGAACCGATTTTGATAAATTTTTAAACCTTATATTGAAAAAATTATAATGTTCAACAATGCATATTATTAATTTGTTGGTTTTAATCGAAAAAAATGTCCAATTCTGATAAAAACTAGAAAATAACACAAAATACTTACCACGAGCATAATTTTTTGCAATAAATATAACTTCTTCCATTGCTGAGTGAGATCATAGGGTTGCCGTCTCCCAATAAAGAGCAATTTGTTACTGTTACTGAAAATGAAATGAAAAAATCCGTATAACGCGCAGCTGTTTATTAAGTAAAAGATCATACATTCTAGGGATGTTCATGAAAAACAAAAAATCGATATTTTTATCATCGATAAATAATTATAATAACATCACACGTATTTATATTCTGTTCTGTACTATAACTATTGGAGGAATCACCGTCTGCCTAAGATACAGGACTTTCCTACTTTAGGCGACAGGGGTATAAAATACAGTGTACAGTTATGTGTGATTTTGACAATTGTTTGTACTGTTTATGATCTATTCTTAAGAACTGTTTGTAACATACTTGAAAGAAAGAAGAAAGAAAGAAACCGCCTAATACATTCTGACACCATACAAAAGTCATACAACCATACAAAATAAGCTTACCTCCATGTGAGAGTAGATTCCTAAAAGACAGCGGTCGAATGAGACAAGTAGCAGCCGACAGGTCCCATACAGCGAGCTCTGCGGATGTGGTGACCACCGTTAGGGTATCACCGGACAGATACATCTTGGCTGCTTGGGATGGTAGGGCTGAAATTATTAATATTTAATTAGTTTCTTTTTTCGACCGTTCTGGTGTAGTGGTGCGATTAGTCGCCTGTCGACTGTCGCGGGTTTGATTCCCGCTCGGGGCAGACATTTGTATTTACACAAATATTTGTGTTCGGTCTTGGTGTAAGTCCTTGTGTGTCTCCCCACCGTGTCTCGTCGGTCCCGGTTGATATCATAGACACCCGATAACGATCGTTACTCATGGTAGAGAAATTATCCGCCAACCCGCAGTGGAGCAGCGTGGTGAATTAAGCTCCAACCCTTCTTCCATATGGAGAAGAGTCCATCGGTCAGCAGTGGGTGGTTTACAGACTGATACAGTAGTTTCTTTATCGTCTCTGACTGCTGACATTACTGAACATATTATAATAATTCTTTCACCGTGAAAAAGTTAAGTTGTTTGGAACACAAGTTTTTTAAAAATACCACTTGTTACTCAAAAAGTTTGGTTCTAATTAACACTGTTGTATAAAACGTCCAGAAAAAATAAAAAAAACTAAAACGTAAGGTTTTATTTAATCTAGCCGACCGTGCGGTTTGACCTGCCTTGACTTTAATGGTATATTGGTGTCATCACACAATGTTCAAACAAACAGACAAACTACGGAATTCGATATTAAAAAATAATGTGTACAAAAGGACTTTGTTACGAAATATTTGTTTATAAAGTATTATCTCCACCTCTGGACGGTGTAACAAAATGAAAACAACACCAGGAAAAAAAATTAACAAGTTGTTACATAATAACTATAACGTAGCTAACCGTCTGCGCAAGATTACATGCGTGTGTGTGTCTGTCTGTGTGCGCGCATGTGGTCGCGTGTGTTGTGTGGGTGTGTAGGCGTTCGCGCATGTGTGTGTGTGTGTATGTGCACGAGCGTGTGTATGGATGTGTGTATGTGTGTGTCTATGTGTATGCGTGAGTATGTGTGTGTGTGTGTGTATGTATGTGTGTGTGTGTGTATGTTTGTGTGTGTGTGTGTGTGTGTGTGTATGTGTGTGTGTATGTGTGTGCGTGTGTGTATGTGTGTATGTTAGTGCGTGTGCGTGTGTGTGTGTGTGTACGTGTGCTCACCAACGTGCGGAAAGGCGCGCGTGGGGCGCGGCGTGAGGCGCCACGCGTGCAGGCCGCCGTCCACGCACGTGACGCACGCCCAGCGAGCATCGCATGCGATGCACGACACGGGGGACCCTGGCGCACGGGGATATATTTTTAATTTTTGGCAACAATATGGATGGTATCAAGTTCCAATATTGAATAAATATTGATGCTTTAGATATTATACATAATTTCTGAGATAAACTATCGTTCGTTTAGTTGAATTAATTACGATAAAAAATCACTATATTAATAACATTTAATTAACTCATAAAAATTTAAGTATTGGTCGCTTTTAAGTATTCTTACCTAGATAAGTGTCCCAGATGGGGTCGTTCGAGGCCGAGTTGTTCGGTATGAGTTCGAGTCTCGACAGTGTTCCGTAGTACGTGTTGCAGGCCTTGTTCACAACCTGAAAATATCAAAGGCAATATTATCAATTATTTTTTAAAATCCAAATAACAGTTTAACAAATTTATTTTACTAAATAAATATTTGACAAATAAATTATAGAAATATTATTATTTATAAAATTTTTAGCGTGATAACGTCTTGTTAATCGATGATTGCCGGCTGCACGCACGGAAAAGTGTCACGTGTCGCGAGCGAGAGCGCGGAACAAGCAATAGAGAGGCACGATTGGCTTAAGCGTTCAGCTTGTAAATGAAAAACAATAACGCAGATTGGAGGATCTTAAATATCACACATGTATATAAGTTGTAAATAAATAGTTAATAGCAAATAAATGTTAATTTATCGAAAAAAATTGTAATTAATTGAATTAACTCATTCTTTGTAATATACAAAATAATAATAACTCAGTGATAATAATTCAATTCAATTCATAAAAATATCAAATTTTTTTTCAATGACTGATCTAAATTATGACGTTATTACGTAAAATTATCGTCCGTAAACCGACTTTACAGACAACCATTTTTTTGTTTTTTTAACTAAAAAATTAGAGTTTTTTGATGAAATGATTATTTTGGTGGGTAGACACAAAAGAGTATAGACGTGATTTTAGTAGCTCGAATGTAATTAATATTTTCAAATATATAATTATATTGCATAATATATGTATTGAAGTATACATATCCAGTGGTTAAGTTGACTCTAAACTCACTTTCACACCTCCTCTCTTTACTGAATTATGGATTACTAGGTTGATGAACCGTCTTCTTTATTTAATAATAGAACAGCTGAGTTCGAGAAAAACTCCAACAATCTGGTTCTACTGCCAATCCTACTGTAAAATTCTTAGCAGCAGAATTTTATACTTTTAAAACTTTTATATGCAAGTCACTTGGGATACTCTCAAGTGGAGCTTCTTGCAAATGGTCTGGATTGCTTGGGAACTCAATCTGCAAATAAAGATCCCTCTCTTTCATGGTATGAAAGAAGATAAGGATGGAGATGCCCAGAAGTACATAAATGAAGCCAGACTTTAAGCCTGACACAATCGAATCCTGTCACAGTTTAGGTATGAAAAGGGAATACTACATTATTAAAATAATTTTGGATAGAGAGTCAGTTAGTTAGTCGAGATAAATTACTTCATAAGCATTAATAGCTACAGATGTAGTGACGTACTTGCAACCTTAACGCCCCCGCAGCGCGCACGACCGGGCCGGCGGTACCGAGCGCGGGGGCCGGCAGCGCGGGGGCCATGGCGGGGGACCCGACGACGGTCCCCGGAGCCGCTGACGAGGCCCCCGGTGCGGGCGAGGCGCAAGTGCGCTTGGCGTGCAGCTCGTCCACGCGGGGCCCCGGTAGTGACGCGGCCGTGCGCTTGCGCAGGCGCTGCTCAAGACCGCTGAGGGTAAGAAGCTTACTATAGTTACGAGAGTACGAATACAAAAAAAAAAAAAATTCTTAAGCTTGATAATATTAATTATACATGAAAATTATATAGTAAATGTATTGACTTAAATTAATAGATAACGTATATTTATCTAGGGTGACAATATTGATAAGATATAACTGAAATGATTCCTTATGAACATCAAACACTAGCGCAATAAACAACATAATTAATTACTAAACAGCTAATGCATTATAATATATTTTTTTTGTTTGTTTGCCCCTTTGGCGTAATTAGCAGTGACCCTGATTTCTGCTCCAGTGTTTTGGGTTTTGTTCCCGAGTTTGAGTGTAATGTAATATATATTTATTTATATATGAATTATTTCTATATGTGCATTTACTAAAAATATGTATATCGGTATGTACATATTTTTTTTTTAATATATTAGTATCTCACCCATCATTCTTAGCGGTGGTGGTGGCGTGGTTGCTCACATTGGGATGTATTATGATATCGTCTCGTCGCTCTACTCGAATACGCGACTTCCCCTGCGAGGATGTACTGAAACAGTTCTCGGTGGCCGGCTGGGAGCCCTGGGACTCGCTGGGAACAAAATCATCAATAATACACAACGGGACGATTGATAACGATGAGATTCGTTTTGATGCAGCGGTGTGAGTAGTCGTTTTAACGCCGGCGGTCCCGGGTTCGATTCCCTTTCGGTGCAAATATTTTTGTATAAATATTTGTTTCTGGTCTCGGTGTACGTCCTTGTCGGTCTCCCCACCGCACCTCAGAGAGTACGGAAAGCCATCGGTCCCGGTTGTTATCACAGACACCTGAAAACGACCGTTACTCATGGTAGTAACGTACGGTATAGTATGAGGGTGTAAGGTGCGGTGTAGTCTATGGGCGTAAGATGCGGTGTAGTGTACGGGTGTAACGTGTGGTATAGTTTAGGGGTCCATTGATACGGAGCGTGGCGGCGGAGCAGAGAAACAGAGAAATATTAACCAATAGGATTGCAGAGTCTTTGTCCACTGGAGATTTTTTGCAATTCTATTGGTTAATTTTTCTACGTTTCTCCGCTCGGCCGCCTCGCTCCGCATCAATGGACAGGCTCCCTAAGATGCGGATCATTACTTGGCGTCGGCACTGGTGAGCGGGATGTAGACGGGCGTGATGCGGCGCTTGCCATCCGACGTGCGCGTCTCGATCTGCCGGTCCACCGGCCGCAGCGGCGGCAGCGACGACGACTGCGAGCCGAACTGCTGCTGCTGCTGCACAGGCTGCTGCTGCTGTTGCTGTTGTTGCTGCGGTTGCTGCTGCTGCTGTTGCTCGCTCTGCTAAACATGCGAATATATGCTCGTTAAATCTTTTCTGCTACTAAATTTATTCTACCATTCGAAGAGCACTTAAATATGGCTAGTAGTAAAAGCACTTTTCTTGCTAAAAGCTGACTAGTCGAATAACACATTAAAAAATAATAAAAAAATTAAACCGGAACATTAATTAATCTATTTCAAACTGTAGCATAATATATACATAGATCTGCTACATTCGTCCGTATATTCCAATTTTATTTTATATCGAGATTTGACCTGTGATTTTTCGCTTTTAGCCATAGTTTCTTCCTTCGGCAATTCCTTCTTAGCGTCCTGCTGCTCGCGAGCAAGCAGTATCTCCGGACACTCCACCAACAAGTTAGAGTTGAGATCACCTCCGGGATCGTTGATCAAACACTTGCCATATACCTTTTCGTAGAAGGTATTCTATAAAAAAATGTTAACATGGATTAGGTGTTCTACTTTTTTTAAAATTTATTTAAAAATAAGATTTTTTCTTAAATTTAATATTTGTCCTTTGTTTTAATTATATTATGAATTCTTAGGCTAATATTTTTAAATGCATTAAAATTTTATTTACTTTATTTAATCAGTTTAAATAAAACAAACTCCAACTGAAGCTTGTTTTAAGAAATCGCTTTTTAGCGATAAGATAATAAGCGACTTTGTATGTCTTTTCTGTATTTTATTGTAAATGTATTTATCATAGTGTCTAATAAAGTATTTTTTTGTGTATTACCTTCTCTTCAAGTGTAAGTGGCGTGCCTATTTCTTTATTAGTAAACTGTATACACGCAACCGTGCCGTCGGTACTGCAAGCTAAGAGTTTCAGGCCTGAAAATTTTATAACATGTAAAAAAATCACAAATTTAGTAAAATTGAGAATTTTTTTACACTTGTGATTCATAATGTTCTGGTTTATAGTCTTCTTTATTATGATATCTAAAGAACAGAAAGAGACAGAACTGAGATTGACGTATGTAAACAACTCCAACTTTATTATATCAATATCAGCTGTTGCCCACAGCTTTGTTTGCTTACAAACCCATATTAGATACTTTTAGCTTCAAAAACATTTTCATACAAGTTTCTATCTCCAATTTCGACCCTTTTTTGGACAGTAATTACAAAGTCCTTTTTTTTTGCTTTAAGTGATTAGCTGGCTAATTTTTTAAGTTATACTTCTTTTGGCGCGTTTGGAAAAAAATTATGAGAGTAACATTTTTACGATGCACGCGCACACCGACAGCCAAAAAGCGACATGATGTAGTTAGCTGATATAGTGGCAGCCCACTCAAGTTTTTTTTATAAATTAACTAGCGGCCCGCCCCGGCTTCGCACGGGTATTTAACTAAAATTTTAAAAATTATAAAAATAAATTTAATTTATAGTTTAGCCTCAACAACACGTGGTAATTATGCTGTTAAAATGTAGCTTATATGACACGTTCGTAGATTTACCATAGCAGCGCCATCTATTGATTACTTACTCAACCCAGTCGAAAGGTATCGACATCTGTTAGAATCATTTGGAGGTAACATATAATTGTGACTGTCAAATAATAACAGACAAATAATTAGCAATAAATTAAAATTGCGACTATAATTTGAGATTTAAACTATCCTATCTCTCAAGTTGGATCGAACTGCACATGGTGTGCGAATTTTATTATAATCGGTTAAGTGGTTCAGGAGTCCATTGAGGACAAACATTGTGACACGAGATTTATATATATTAGATTTATGATTCCTTTTACATGAAATCTTTAGCTATTTTTGTTCTGTTACGCCAAAGAAGTATAACTTCTTACGTGTGTACATAAGTACATACACGTGTATTTGTATTAAATATGTCACACATTTTATTATTTTTAAGTTCAGTCTAAAATCGGCCGTATTCGAGTTATATCGTCTGCGGACGGGAGCGGGCTCACCGTCGGAGCTCCAGGAGAGGTCGACCACGCTGTCGCTGAAGAGCTCATGGATGACGACGAGCGGCCGCTTGAGCGACGTGAGCCAAATGGACAGCGAGCGGTCGCGTGACCCCACCGCCGCGCAGCAGCACTTCTTGCCCTTCTTCACGAAGATGTTGCTGTTGAAGCGCTGCGCACACACACACGCATACATTACTCGCACTGCCACACACGCGCTGCCCACACAGACACATTACTGTATTCGCACCGCCGCCACATGAGTAAAGAAACGGAACAGAGACAAAGTTTCATACAAGTGCGCTACGATAAGTACACTACTACAATCTTGAGGTGCGTGTGTGTGCGTGAGTACTCGCGCTTCGTCACGTACGGAGAGAAACAGGCCTATACCGGCTCGGCGAGTGCTCAAACTCAGGGGCTGCAGTACACATCACGCGTGGTGTTTTCATGTAATGACAATTTAATAATTTAAATAGTTTTTTAATGTAATTTTAATAGTTTTTTTTTTATTTAAAAGTGTAAATATGGTTTGCTGTACAGTGTGTATGAACAATAATAGAAAGAATAATAACACATATTTTTTTATCTATTCTAAATTTTTTGTAAAAATTTTGCTCGTTCCTTAGAAGCTTTGTCTCTGTTTCGTTTCTTGATTCATGTGCCGCCGCATACGCTGCCCGCACCGGCCGCACGCAGTGTGCGTGCACACGTACGTCGCACACTTAAGAGCAAGTTATCGCGAGCACACGCTCGCAATAACAAGCTTTTATATGTGCGACAGTGACTCGGTAATCGTTGTTCGAGTAAGACGCTCTTATCGTTTTGTTGTGTGATTTATTTATTTTTTAATTTATTTCAACTAAGACTCAATCATTTGAAAAAGATATTGTGTTATTTTAAATTTACCTATTAGGAGACACACAGTTTCGTGTATTATTACTGTATCCATATATTCTTAACTCACACATAGAATCGCGAGCTTTAATTAATTTTAATATCTAAATTACAGCAATAGTACACACTTAACGAAGAAATATATATAAACAGAATAAAGAAGATTTGATTTTCAATCATTAATATATAAAAAATAAAAAAATAAAAACTGTAATAATACACAGAAGTGTCAAAATAACGCCACCACCACCTTGGTATTTTCATTTAGAAATGTTCGGTCACTTCAGTAGTAATCAGGTCATAATATTTGTTAAAAATGCACAATAATTTTCAATCCGTCCTTAAAAACATATATTTATATCTATTTAATATTAATAATTTCATTGAATAATTAATGATAGTATGTATATATTTTTTTATTTGTAACGTACAGAGAACTCCTCTATAACACGTTAACATGTTTGTATCATATTACAGTTTGCATATTTCGGTTATGAATTCATTAGGCGCGGTTTTTTAAGAATTATATAAGGTTTAAGAATTTTTTATTGCTTATAAGAATAAATAATTCACTTACATTTGAAACAATTCAACTTGACATTATTAATGTCAAGTTGAATTGTGTTCGTACAATTAAAAGAAATATGAAATCATATTGAGGGTAGTTACATAAAAAAGAACGTAGTCTAAATACGGATGGTTACAAAAGTTTAATATTAATATTTTTATAAAAGAATTTCTCTTTCTGAAAGATCTTGGAAATATTTTGACTAGATGTACTCTCCACTGAACCTATCCCGTAGATTTATTACGTAACTTGCGCGATCATGAGAAATAGCTGTGGTGTTGAATTTCAATACTAATTGAGGCCCAGCTAGTATCTAGATCGCGCAAGTTACGTAATAGTCGCAACGATCCCCGTCCCAACTCACAGTGCAGATGACGGCCTTCCTGTGACCCACGAAGTCTTTGTCGCAGCGCCAGCTGTCGCGCTCTACAACCTGCGCGGTGGGCCCGCCGCCGTTCATGGCGTGCGCCGAGAGCACGTACTGCCCATCTGGCGACCACGACAGTCGCAGCACGTGCGTCGTACCTGACCATACGCACACAAACACATACTGATTACCTCACCTGCTTACCTAATGCCATAGTCACTGTATGACCAGCACGTTCTGCCTAACCGGCGACCACTACAGTCACAGCACGTGTGTCGTATCTGACCACACGCGTACACAACCACACACACACACACAGAGACACACTAGTTCGCCCGCTCATCTGATGCCATAGTCGCTGCTGTGTGATGTGAATTTATTTATGGATGTGTTATGAAGAATATTTTTTTATAGAGTAGTGTATATAAACTGAAGACTACAACGTAAACGAAAAGTAGAAGAGTGATTGGTTAATGATTTAAACTTTTAAAGGAATGGAAATTTAATTAAAAGTCTACATAATAGAATATCTAGAATAATGATTATTCGGACACCCACCACCTCAGTCCCCCGAGACCATGGACGCTGTAAAGGGTCCGAAACGTCGGGAAATAATTTTAAATATTGTTAAACTGTAAAATTTTAAATAAAAGCGATAAAATCCGATATAGACTTTTAATTAAATGAGCAAAATTCGCGTAAATATAAGCGAACAGTAGGAATGGAAATAATAGCAAGTTTAAAAGATCAAATTAAAATAAAACAAACATCGAAGAGTATAGCCGGGTTTATATAAGGAATTATAAATATATAATTTGATTAAGAGAAAAAATAATTTGAAATAAAAATAATTTGATTACAAAAATAATAATTTTAGTCTACTCCACGGCTCACTATAGTCGTTGTTTCGCCGAATGCCATAATACGCTAAGAAGTATGTGCGTGGTAATCGGTCAATTTTATTTTAATAGTACCGTCTTGCATGTCGTTGTACATAATATTACTTTTTAAAGAAGTTTATGCAGCTGCGCTGCGTCATATTAATAAGTTTTTAATAATATTGTAAATTGATTTATCTCATTATAAGTGAACACCCGTTCTTATGATAATAAATGTTATAAACCGAAAAAAATCTGCCCTTGCGGCTTTTTCGACTCGCGATTGGGGGATCATTTTGGTATCAAATAAAAATAATACAGTTAAATCGTCAGCTATTTATTTCAAACGGTATTCGAGTTTTCCAAAAAAAATCGCCTTTTTCGATTTTTTTAAACAGTAAATTTCAATATTGATTAATGGTCATTAATTCCTAATTAATGATGAATGATGATTTTTTCCCCGATTCTTAGGAGTCATACTATATATATCATACGATTAATGTTACAATAACCTAATAATATCAGTACAGTGCAAACAAGTTATTTTGTGATGTACTTAACACTGTTTAAAACACTTGTTTTAAACAATTGTTTAAAACAGTGCCAACTCTGACAATAATAGAATTACTGGTACTTATTATAATTATATAGTATACCTACATAGTAGAGCAGTAGTTTTAATAGTTATTTTACGTAAGGTATATAATATACCTTACGTAAAACCTTACTTTTTGTAATATTCATATAGTAGGATGCGTAAGTAATCCATATTATAGATTTACTTAAAATCTGTAAGTAATATTGTTTTAAGTTAGGTGTAGTATAGTGTAGTTTTGTTGGATACTATAATAGTATCTATACAAATAATAAATCTGTTAAAACCTCCGTTTTATTAATACACTATACATCATCAAGAAGAAATTTCAATAGCGCGTATTTTTTTGTATCAGCGCCATCTCTTATCGTTTTTGGTCGTGCACGTATCACGTAAAAAGTACAAAACCAATGTAAATAACTTTAATACATAAAAATTATTCATAACTCACAGTATAATTTAGTTTTTGTTTCATTGTAATTAAATTTAAAAATAAATATTTAAGAAAATAGAAATAGGTACCTACGCCGCCAACGCCATCTGGTCTAAGGAATCTTAAAAACTCACAAAACTTACTTTTGAGTTATTATTTTGTTAAACTTAAAAGTTTACTAAATATGTCGGATAGGAATTGAAATCGTTTTAATATTTTAGATAAACATCATTTTCAATTAATATAAGTACTATTATGATAAATGTCAATGTGTAAATAAAAACGATATGCTTCCATTATACGATAGATGGCGCATGTAGGTGATAAAAAATATAAATTTATAATTTTTAAAATTTTAGTTAAATACCCGTGCGAAGCCGGGGCAGGCCGCTAGTATTACTTAAAACTTGTGTATTTAGATTTGCTTTATACAAAATTAAATTGAATTTAAAGAAGAATCCCTAAAAATGTGGCTTTTAAGACATTTTTTAAATTAATGAAACGATTTTATATCTTTGATATTCTTCGGTAAATTATTGTAGGAGTGAGTTCCTGTAAACAAAATACTTTTCTTACCGTAGTTTGTCCTTGATGGGAATAAACATATGTTATTAGCAATTCTAGTCTTATGAAAAATCGTGAAAGTAATTTGAGAGTGTGATGTCTTTCTAAGGATTTTTCTAATATGAATGCAGGTGTTATATTTATAGACTTGAGTTAGATGCATTATAGTCTATTCGCGTTAAGAATATAGTGACTCATCAAAGTAAAGGCGTATTCATACTGGGGTAAAAATTAAATCATTAATATTAAAGCAAAGTTTATATGACAGTATTTTAAAATATGAAAATTAAGTAGTTATTAAATTAAAAAATGATTAGAATCGTCAGAACCATATTTTCAGAAACACCGCATGCACTAGCCTTTTGACTACTATACTCTCTATAGTCACGTTTTGGTCACCACACTGTTCAAAATACTTAAAAACATTGTAAATCACTCGTCTTTCTCCGCTATGTAATATTGATCCACTATTATTTTTAAGAATAGTTGAGGTATTAATTTTTAAAATTGGCAAAGAACACGTCCGTACTGTCTGAAGGGCTTCAACTGTTCAAAGTGAACACGACTTTATAATTTACTGTGATCTTATTGGCCAAGAGGCGTGGCTAAGCTGAGTGACAACGATGAGTCACTATTTTCTTAACGCGAATAGACTATAGTTTTGTAGAAGGTGTTAAGTAGTTTGTGAAGGTGTTTTTAGATGTATTTAAATAGAATCTTTATAAGTATATTTTGTGTTGTTTCTAACTTTTGTCGATTAGTGTTGGCTACAGAACCCCAAATTTCAGTTAGATAGTCTAAAAGTGGTTTAGCTAACGAATTATAGACAGTATAACATACACTTTTTGGAAGGCATCGTAGTATACCTCGCACAGCACCGATTATTAATAGTTTTTACGTGTTTTGTCAATATGGGCTTTCATGTAAGCTGATTATCCAGGTCTAAGCCGAGATATATTTGTGTATTGACCCTATTTATGAATTCCCCATTAATTGAGAGCGGTTTGAAGTTGCCTATCTTTTATTTTTTGCAGCAAAAAATAAGTTGTTAATGTAAGTTGTTTTAGACACATTTATAGTCAGTAAGTTGGATTTGAGCCAAGCATTCAAAGTATCAAAATCTTGTTGAGCTTGATTAATAACAGCATCTATCGAAAGACCATAGTAGAAACAACTAGTATCATCAGTATACAAGGTAAGGTTCCCTTGTAGTCCAATCTCATGAACATTATTTATATAAAGGAATAGTAATGGGCCCAGGATGAGACCTGGGGCAAAGCGAAAGTGATCATTGGAGGCCCACTTTGTTGATTATCTAGGTGAACAATCTACGTCCTATTTATAAAGCATGACTTAAATATTTGATACGCCCGGTCCTTAACACCTAATGCCTCTAACTTCATCAAAAGAATTTTATGGCTTACTGTGTCGAATGCCTTTTTTAGCTCTATATAATATTTTTCTAAGACTATTTTTCTTTTATCGATGTTGTCTTATATTTGTAACTAGATTGACACAGTATTCGATTTAGATCTGAAGCCATATTGTTTCTCGTAAAGATACTCAGTAAAATTCAGAAATTTATTGAGGCTATGTAGTGCTTTTCAAATTATTGTTGACATCACCGGTAGCAACGATATAGGACGGTAATTGCTAGGATCCACTTTGTTTTCTGATTTAAATATAGGACGAATTTTGGCGATTTTCAGCGCATCAGGGAAATATACCTCAGTGAAACATTTATTGAAACAGTTAATTAAATTCTCTGCTATAACATTTTTTAAGGATTTAATAACTTCTGTTATTATTCCATCCACTCCTGAGCTGGTATTTGAATCAAGATTATTTATAATATTTAATAACTCTTGTGTTGTGATTGGTTCTAATTTTGTTAACTGTTTTTCTTTGTTTGTTGATTTGCACATTGGAATTGTGTGTGTTAAATTACTATGGAATTTGGAGGATATTTTATTAGCAAGTTCATACCCTACTGTGGAGGTAATTGAATTAAAATAATCACAAATTTTCTCAATATAGAAGTAATATAGAATAGGGCAATATAGAAGTTGACTGTAGTTTAGACGGTATATGGTTGCTATCATTTTATATTGCAAGTTAAATTATTAATAAGCTGCCACATCTTAAAGGACATTCTGTCAATTTAAAAAAAAATTGTAATAACATTGCCATTTAGCTGATTGTATGTTTGCGAAAACAGTACTTATTTGCTGCTTAAACTCCTTCAATAGCTTTTTTTCTTCAGGTGCTTATTGCTTAACTGACTTTACGAGTATAGTATATTGATTCATATTGACGTCTCTTTAAACGCTCTGGTTCTGATCTTTTAATATCTAGGTACAATTGTTTGTGGTCAGATAAGGCGGATTCGATCATGCGTCTGCGTGTAATCATACGTCACTCAGTTTACAAAATGGAAAACTTGAAATATCATGTTATTTACGAGTACGAGTTCCACCGTGGCACCAGCGCTCTAGAAACGGCTCGAAGGATTAATGATGTGTATGGCTGCGGTGTCGTAAAAGAAAAAAAAAGTAAGTTTTTGTTTCCAACATTTTCGTTCTGGAAATTTCAACCTGCAGAACAAGCCCCGTGGACAGTGATGACTGCTGCGTTACATTAATCAACCGGCACAAAAATGAAGGAATTTTGAATGGATGAAAAGTGGATCATGTATGATAATTGAAAGCACTCATCGCAATGGCTGAATGCTGGGGAGCCAGTCAAATCCTGCCCTAAGCGAACATTGATTCAAAAAAAGTTACTAGTGAGTGTTTGGTGAACTAGTGCCGGTGTCGTTCACTACAGCTTTCTTAAATCTGGCCAGACGATTACGGTAGATGTCTATTGTCAGCAACTGCAAATCATGATGGAAAAGCTAGCTGCTAAATAACCGAGGCTAGTCAATCGCTTTAGGCCATTGCTGCTTCATGATAACGCAAGGCCACACACTGCACATCAGACTGCTACCAAGTTAGAGGAGCTTCAATTGGAATGTCTAAGACATCCACCGTCACCTGGAGGGAACTGGGCCCGGGCTGTCCGAAGCCCAGTACGGGTTCAGAGCGGGGCGGTCCACATTAGACGCCCTGCTCTGGCTCAAAAGATGGACACAGGCGGCGGTCCGCGAGAAAGAAAAGGCGTTGGCTGTCTCGCTCGACATCGCCAACGCCTTCAACAGCCTCCCGCATGCGACGATACAGGAGGCGCTCCGCTACCACCGGGTGCCCCTGTATCTGCGGAGGTTGTTGGGCGACTACCTCCAGGGGCGGGAAGTCCTGATACAGGGACGCGAAGGCGTGTGGCGACGTCGCGTCTCCTGCGGGGTTCCACAGGGGTCAGTCATAGGACCGCTCCTGTGGAACGTCGGCTACGACTGGGTGCTTCGGGGCACGCTTCCAGCAAGCGTGCGGGTGTTGTGCTATGCCGATGACACCCTAGTCGTGGCTAAAGGAAGGGACCTCCAGGAGGTGATGCGGTTGGCCACAGCCGGCACAACACTCGTGGTCGGCCGTATACGTGCCCTGGGGCTGGAAGTCGCCCTGACGAAGACCGAGGCCCTACTGTTTCATGGGCCTCGGGGGGGACCCCCTCCAGGTACGCGGGTGACCCTGGATGAAGTCCCGATCCGGGTAGGAACCGGAGATGAGGTACCTGGGTCTCACCCTGGACGGGAGATGGACTTTCAGGGCTCATTTTGCCCAGCTAGCCCCGAGAGTCGTGGGAGCCGCCGCCTCACTGGGTAGGCTGCTGCCGAATGTGGGTGGTCCGAGCGCCAATTGCCGTCGGCTGTACTCCGGGGTCATCCGGAGTATGGCCATGTATGGGGCACCCGTCTGGGTGGACGCCCTCAGTCGCGCCAATAAGACCCTGCTGCGACGTCCGCAGCGGGTCATCGCGACGAGGGCGATACGCGGTTACCGGACGGTATCCTGGACGGCGGCGTGCGTGCTGGCCGGTGATCCCCCCTGGGAATTACAGGCGGAGATCCTCGCCGAAATATACCACTTCGTGGCGGCGAGGAGATCCCGGGGGGAAACCCTGATGTGGGAGGAGGTCGCACGCATGCGGAGGCAGGCGCAGGATACCCTGTTACAGCGGTGGACGGAGGACCTGGCCCCGCCGGTTCCCGGGCAGTGGACGGTGGACGCGGTCAGGCCAGTCCTTTGTAAGTGGGTGAGGCGGCGGTTCGGGCCGCTGACCTTCCGTTTGGTGCAGGTGCTTTCCGGACACGGGTGCTTCGGTAAGTACCTGCACAAAATCGCCAGACGGGAGGCGACTCCAGCCTGCCACGCGTGCGGGGCGCCAGAGGATACGGCGCTCCACACGCTTGAGGTGTGTGCTGCCTGGGAACCGCAGCGTCGCGCGCTTTCAGCGGTCCTCGGGCGGGATCTCTCACTGCCGAGCGTCGTAAGAGCCATGCTCGACAGTGAGAGATCGTGGCAGGCGGCGGTCTCCTTCTGCGAAGAGGTAATGACGCAGAAGGAGACTGCGGAGCGGGCTAGGGAGGATGACGCCTCTGCTGATCCGCTCCGACGCAGACGCACGGGGGTAAGGAGGAGACGGTTTGCCCACCTCCTCCCCCCCTCGTAATAATGGGGTCGCTGGCCGATAGTCGGGGGACTTCGGCCAACTTAACAGCGCGACCCCACATGTCTGAGGGGTGGCCTTTGTTGTGAGCAAGGCCGCCCACCTTGTGCCGGGGCCCCGGATGTTCATCCGGGCCTACCGCCGAGGCGAGGTGGTGAATGCTAGCGCGACCCCATCTCGCCCCACCCAGGCGGATGACTGCTCACACGTGGGGTTTTTAGCCCGCGGGAGTCGGGCATAATCACTTCGGTGCCCCCGCGCCGGAGTGGTATCCATAATGGATTTTCCCCACGTAAAAAAAAAAAAAAAAAAAAAAAAAAAAAAAAGACATCCACCGTACTCCCCGGATCTTATTCCAACAGATTTTTCAAAATTTGGCTAACTTCTTGCAAGGGAAAAAATTCAAGTCCGATGGGGCAGTCCAAACCGCCTTCAAACATTTTATTGATTTCCGTTCGAATGGTTTTTTTAGTAAAGGTATTAATGAACTACCTATAAAATGGCAAAAGTGCATTGATAGCAATGGTATATACTTTGATTAATTAAATATATTGTATTAAAAAAAATCGACTTTATGTTCCGACCATACAAAACGCCAATTTCATATGTAAGGATCTAATATTAACGTATAGAAATTCTACGGTTTTATTAGTAACTAGAGGCCGCCCGCGACTTCGTCCGCGTGAAAACCCTATGAGCGACTTCTTCCCCCACCTCACGCGCTGTTCGTCGGACCGCCCGCCCCGTCCCTGCTCTCGCTACCGCCTTCGGCGCCTGCGCCGCCGTGCCGCTAGATCACGCATTCAGTTTTCAGAAGCGATAAATGTAGTAATGTATGTTTCAATTAGGAATCAATCCCGCGGGAACTCCGGGATAAAAAGTAGCCTATGAGTTATTCTGGGTCTTCAGCTACCAACATACTAAATTTCATCGTAATCGGTTCAGTAGTATTTGCGTGAAAGAGTAACAAACATCCATACATACAAACTTTCGCATTTATAATATTATAGTAGGATAGTTACTTCATCGTATGAATTACAATCTTCATGTGTAATGTAGTTGTTTGATTAAAAGTCTATACCGGATTTTATCGCGTTTATTCAAAACTTTATAGTTTTACAATATTTTAAATTATTTCCCGACGTTTCGGACCCTTTACAGCGTCCATGATCTCGGGGGACTGAGGTGGTGGGTGTCCGAATAATGAATTAATTGTTACATACCCCGCTTTTTATACAATTTTAAATTATTACTATTAACCGTTCCTATTCATGCAGAATGAGCTTATTGTGTCTGGAAGTCGTGCTGTGTTCTTATTTTCCTTGGGTTCAATTAATTTTAGTACTGGCTCCCAAACTGGTGGTACGTTCCAACCATCCTCTCTATTGAAATTAGGATGTTTTTTGATTTCAATAGCCTCGCGAATCATTAAATCCGGTATAGATTTTTAATCAAATGAGTAAAATTCGAGTAAATATAAGAGAACAGTAATGTAGTTGTGTTCTTTTTAAAGTATCGTAATTTCTCTTTTGTTTAATTTTTTGGCTGCTGTTGTATAATTTTTGTATCTTCTTTTATATATTTTATAATTAGATTATTTTCTCCATTTTCTGTACGATGACGCAATTCTTTTCGTAAATTCTACATGGTTTGTCTTTGACTCGGTGTCTGGTCTGAATAAATTTTGATGTTTGGATCAGTTAGATTCAATTTGCTTTTAAATATAGATTTTGATATTTCTAAGGATGAAAAGCATACTTTAAGCGGGCGTGTCTTCTTCCCATCCTATTTGCCTAGACGTAATATATTTATAGGTTCTGGAAAATCAGGTTGAATGGTAACACTTTCTTTACTTCTGATCCGTCTACTTCTCTCTTTTTTCTCCATGCTGTCCATGTGTACCTATGGTATACCCGTTATTATAATATTCTTGCTACGTTCTATGCGTTCATGTACTTTAGACATAATGTTATGATAAGTTAAAGTTGTTGGTTGTTGCAGTAAAGATGTCTTTAATTTATTACTATGAAGCATATAAAGACCATTTTCAAGAATCTTAACTTTTTCTTGAATATCATTTACACTGCTTTTAAGATCTTCGATCTGCATTTTGAAGTTATTATTCTCGGTAATTAGTAGGTTCGTTGTATTTTTTATATCGGTTATCTATTCTTTTATTAAATGAATGTCTTTTCTTATCATAATAATATTTTCGGCTTTAGATCTTTCAAAATCCTTGAGTAACGCTGATATTTCCCTCTTAAATTCCTTAAATTGGATTTCGAAGTTATTATCCGGTAGGTACTTTACGCTTGCGTATGTTTTAAGTCTTGAGATCAGTAGTGTCAAGATCAGACAAATCAGGTTGGGAGCTATTATTGTCTGCCGTTGCATTCATATTGATGGAAGTAATTAATAACTTGAACCAAGATAAGTAAGTAATCTGGAGCATAGTGTAACCGCTCTGCTTATCGCTCCGCTTGGTTACCCTGTGCGTAAGCCTTAACTGAGTACCGCTGTGCACGGCGCGCGCGGCAGCGTATGGACTTGATGTTTGTCCCTTTCGCTATCGTACTTAGGAGTTATAGATTGTAGACAAACAATGCGTTATACATAAAAATTTACACTGATTAGTATTAAGTTAAAATTGAAAGGGCACGTAATTTTTAAAATGTAATTTTTAGTCGTTTTAAGTGAGACGTGTCCGATCGCAGCGCCTACCTGATGCCTCACACTTTAAATTTAAAACTATTTTTTTAAACTCTTTTTTGAAAATTGTCAGTCACCGAATTGTAACGGAAAATGTTTTTCATAATCCTCTATATTCAGGCAATAATATATTTTAATGATAAAAAAATGTAAAAATTATTATTTTTTCCACGAAAATATGTCCTCACTAGAGAAAAAACGTAGCGAAATACATAGAAAACTAACCCACATCCTACTTAAAAAAATTAAGAGTGTGAAAAATGTAAAAAAGATATTAAAAAAATTATATAAAATAAATTTATATAAAAAAAAATTTTTTTTTTAATATAATATATATATATTATATTAAAAAAAAAATTTTTTTTGACACTAAATTAAACTTTAAGAAACTTTAAAATATTTCCATACGATTGGGAATAATTTTTCAGTTTAAATATATTAATAAAAAAATAAAAAAAAACAAAAACAAAAACAATTATATAAATTATTATATTATAATATTGACATTGTTTAACAAAACTATCATAAATTATTGAGATTAGATGTAATAATTTTATACAAAAAAGAATAAAAGACTGCTTTGAGTCAGGTTCGTTTTCGTGACTGGCTTCATTTATTATAATATTTTTTATTTCCTTCCTTAATTTTTTTTTTAAATTATATATTTGTATTTAATTCATAACCAACTGCCAATATTAATTTAATGTACATAGTTACAAAAGTTTATTAAAATTGGTGGCTGAGGGACAGACCGCTATCGCTACACCTCCCACACAATATCTATGGGAAAGGACGGGCTGAAACCAGCGCTTTTCAGGACCTCGGTCCCAAGTGAGCAAATAGCAGAGCCAGCTCCCATTACCTCAGAGATATATTTTTTTGTTTTTCTTAATATTTAATTATTTATTATGTTTTAGTTACTTATATGTAATTATCTTTGACAAAAAAAAATGGTTATAAATAAATAAATAAAATGGTTATAAATAAATAAATAAAATTACAACATTAATCTTTTCATCAATAAATAGATGACTTAATATTTCGGCAGGTCTTATCATTTTGCCAAATATCGAAATTGAGACAGTATATATGAAAACTGCTATGTGTGAGCAGCGTCCGACAGTGTGCCTACCGTCAGCACAAACACAGCAAAACCCTTTCCATATTTATGATAATATAACCAAATAACACAAAAAAATAGATTAAATAAATAAAATAAATAAATGAAGAATGAAGATGAAGCATTTAGTTATCTTTTGTAATAACTATTTTTGGATCTTCTTGTCTGTATTTAGTAAATTATAACTTAATATTAAATAACAAATAATATATCTCACCTCCGCACTCTTCAAAAGATTCAGTAATAACAGTTTGCTGCGCCCAATCCGCTGTGTTCCACACTCTTAGAGACTTATCATCAGATTGGGAAGCTAAGTATTTTCCGACCTGAAGAATTATATACAAAATTTAGTATAAAAATATTACATATATATCAAAAGTATTAAAAATTATAAATATTTAAAGCAAAAATTATAAGCATTTTAGCTATTATTTTCAATTAAATATATATATAATTCTTAATTCAAGTAACAAATAGCAAAAGATTTGATGTTTATATCTATCTGTATCTTATAAACATATCAGAGTACCTAAAATAATGACCCCATAAAAATAAATTTTAGTCTAAATGCCTTAGTTTTGTTTTAGCTATTTTGACTTATAAGTAGATTTAATAATTCTTATATTACTATTGCTTTATTTTATTGATATGACTTACTATATTTAATTTCAAATACAAAGAGCAATAATTAAGAAATCATCGAAAAAAATGTAGACAATCGTATTTATACTCATAAATATGAATAATGGGCATAATTATTTTAAAGTATTTGAAGTAAATTATCTCGAACTTACCGGATCCCATGTAACACCCTTCACTAAGCCAGTGTGACCGTTCAACACGCACACCCTTTCAGGGAACTTTTCAGCATTCCAAATAATTATTGTATTGTCGATACTGCAACTTGCCAACCACTTGTCTAGCGGTGACCACGCCAAATCCAGAACATCACCTGATCATAATTATAATAAATAAACGCACTTGCACGCAATGCACTAATTTTTTTCTATAATAATTAACTCTACCTATATTACCTGTCTGATCTCTCAGGATACCTAGCCTAGGAAAAGCTAGGATGCCTAAGAGTTTATGTGATATAAAGAAAGAAGCCTGACCTATATACCTTAGTAAACTTCCCAATACTTACACGTATATAATTTTGAAGTAAAACAAAAATTGGTAAATATTAAAAACTTAAAATTTGTGTAAAAAATAAAAAAAAAATTTATCCATATACATTATACATTAAGTGTTATCTAATAGTTAAAAATAGTCCATATAAATAATATATATATATAAATAATATATATATAAATATCATATTATGTCGATTATAAGATGCCACTGATTATAAGACAATAAATATTTCACACTAGAAATAAAAAAAAATGTATAAACTTTTTGATTTTGTTGATTCACTTTTATCATCAAAAGAACTATCAGATTCAATTTCTGATTTAGTTGATTCATTGTTTTCCCATAAACTATCATCTTCTGATCCATTAAGAGCATTGGTGATGCAAGACTTTTAAAACTTTTCTTTTAAAAGCAGCCTTATAAGATATACTTTTGATAGATTATAAGTATATTACTTTTGATAGATTATAAGTATACAGCGTTTTTAAAATTTGACGATGGACATCATCAACCATTACCGCTCAGTAATTGCAAGTCTACTGTATATATCAGGTAAACACCAAATTTAAGCAGATTTATGTTTTCAGCCCTCAATAGTTGTCAACCCCTTTCAATTGAATATCGGGCTCATCACGAATACTGAGACATGAAACCACATAAATATGTGCATTTTATATATTATGTAATATGATATGTGAGGATCGATGAATGAGCAGATGGATGGTAGATTATTAATACTTTACATTAAAACTATTCAGCAGTTGACGTAGTGTGTAACAGTTAGTAGCTTGCTTTTAATTGGTCCTGATTGTTCCCAAAATTTCCATGAAATCAGGAGACTTACATAGTAAACTTTCAGGGAACAAGTAATGAATAAAAAGTTAATTTAGAAATCACTTACCAGAATGTCCCCTCAGTGTTTTTAAGCATCTCCAAGTTTCAGCTTTGTGTTTCCCAGTGGCTCCCGCAGCCATACTCAAACCCCATACCATCACTAAAGTGTCATCACTGCAAGATGCTAAGTATTGACCGCTATTACTCCATCGTACACAATTCACACATGCTGAAAGATAATATGTACATGTTAAATAAAAAAATGCAACATGAGTAAACTTTTTTTTGTCACTACAAATAAATTTTTTATGGAAGATACTTAGGAAAGTTCAGTTTACTTTTTCATTATTTTACAAAAGTTTTTCATTTCTGTTTTTTTCTGAATTAAGACTAACATATATATATTTTGACTTGATAGTAAGATAACTGCTGTGTTTGTCTAACAGTATACATAGCTAAAATACGTAAATAAAGTATGTAATGAACATTCTAACCTAAGTGGTTATCCATTTGACAAAGCATTTTAGGTACATTTTGATCGAGTTCGACTTCTTTAAACAAAACGGGGTTTAAGTTCCAGACCACAACTCTTCCTGAGTCTTCTCCCTGCCCTCCAGTCGCGAACCGCTTGCCAGTTGGATGAATATCCACGGAAAATATTGGTTTATCTGAAAGTAATTATAGTACAATTAAAAAACGAATCTAAATCATACTATAATTTTTTTAATTAACTTACCATCATGATTGACCCAACTGGGTTTGAAAAGCTTCATTTATAATTAATTAAAGGTAAATATATGCCGAAAATAACAACTATAATTGTTTATTTTCACCTTAATTTTATAATTGACAATGACATTTATTTTATATCGTCAATCGTGAGCCTAGGCAATTAAAGTTCAAGAACTTCAAAAGTTTAACTTGTAAATTATTAGAGCTTTTAAAATAATTATGTTAAGATTTAACACTATATTTAAAAAGACTAAAAAATAGATTTTCAATATAACTAAAAGTATATGAATTTCATTTAATATTTTTATTTTGAATGAAACAATAATGATCAAATAATACAGAACGTTAGGAAACAAAAATTTTTTTTTGTGTTAAGAACATAAAGCCAATATACTTAAATAATTGTTCAAAGGTAATAACGATAACAAAAAGCTATGAAATTGCTACTGCACATAGAATTAATTTTTTTATTTATTTATGAAAATGTATACATTACTTTACTCTGGTGTTTTCATTTAGACTATAATATATAAAGGCAACATTAAATAAACACGCTAATGAACATACGGATACGGAAACTGTCACTCTGTCATCATAACCTTACTTTGTGTGTCATATTTCAAATTTGTTAAAAGATTTTTGTTAGTATTATAAAAAGAGAATAAATAAATAATTGAATAAAACTCGAATCATTTTTACAAAAATCGAAATAGGCATGAGAGGAGCAGAAACTTATATATCAGTTCGATTCTTAACCCTACTGGGCCACTTCTGTATCCTTCTAACATTGTTATGGGAGAACAACGAGAATCTTCATCGTTGCTTTCTGACTCCAAACCAATACCCGCAGATGACCGTTCAGACGTATCGAAGTTGGTAAGTAATTTGAAGTGTATAGTGATGAATGTTTAATTCATTACATTTTTCTCTCATCCTTTTAACTTTGTCGTATCGATCTGTAAACACAATAAAAAAATAACGATGTTATGTATATATTCTTTTTTCGTACTTTTTAAAATGAATTAATATTTTGATGAATAGAAATATTAAAAAAAAAATAATAATTAATAAATAAAAAAATTAGATATTATATTTATTTATTTATACAATACAAATATACTAATGTCAATTTATGTATTTATATATATAAAATAATATGAATATATATGAAAGGGTGGACATACAACACAACCTTAGAATATTATAATAGGGAAAATTCAATCTAAATATATCAAAGATGAAAAAAAAAATACCATATGGGTCACAACAGCTGGATATAGTGTCTAATTTTTTTTAAATTTGCTTTTAGTACAAAATGAGTTTACATTGTTAACTTTTTTACTGAGATTTCTGAATGTAATAATATACTGTTTTGTCTACTTTATATATGCCGAGTTGCACGAAACAAATTTTAAATTTAAGTGTTTATTAAACTAATTTAATCACAAGAATCGTGATTATCTGTTGCACGAAACCTACATCTGATTAAGTTAACAAAAAAATTTAGTTTCATTAAAGACCTATCTAACGGATGATTAATTCCAACAGCTTTAAATTAATTATGAGATCAACTAATTTTAAGATTAATTGCAACTTAACTAACGGAAAGTTAGCGACGGTTTCGTGCAACTCGCCGATAGACTTTATTATGCTAAACCTTACTACTAGCATTTTCAATATTAAAATAATTTATTAAAATCTGTCAATACCTAGTAAAGCAATGCGGCATTCATAAAAGATGATTAAGCTAAATAAAGATGCACCTATTTTTTTTTAAACATTTAAAAATACAAATATTACAATTATTGATAAAAGTGAAAAATTAAATAACGCAGTCGGGTAAATAAAAATTCATTGTAAATTATTCAAGTCCTTACTTGTAATTAGAAATGTTATAATTACATATAATTTTATTTAGACATTTGTTTCTTATTTATATAAGACTTTGTTTTATCTTATCAATATCTTTAAGGTTAAATCTTTAGCCAGATTGCCAATTGTTTAGTAGGGGATTAGTATTAGTTTAATCTCCATGACAGGTTATAAATTTTAATTGTAATTAGTTTACAGTGTGTTTGATATGAAAAACGTGTGTGCAGGGCTGGCAAAGTCTTTATATATATTAAAATTCCTGTTAACAATTTTCAACAAATGCCATCCCTAGCTTTGTATAGACCCAGGTTGAGGTGATATTCACAATATTTTTTAAGCATATGTCATGTCCAATATATGTTAGTCTTCATTTATGAATCGGGGTATCATGAAAAGCAAGTTAGACTAGTTTCAATACACAACCTTATAAGCATTGTAATATTAATGTGGGTAATTTAAGTCACTTGATAATTTTTGTTTTTTTGCAAATCAAAAGCAAAAATTGTCATGACGTTTTTGTGTGGTATTATTTTTATTATTTTATTATTCTATGCCCATGATCTTTTAGCTGACAGTCAGTTTCATGGTAATCTTACCTTGATCAAAAATGTGAAAATTTATAACATAAAAAAAAAGAAGTATATTGCCTGATAAGTATGTAAATGTTGAAATTTTTAGTTATTTTTAATAAAACTGGCCATTAATAACTGGCGCAGTATTAGTATTCTTCCCACAGGAGTTGCTGGTCTCCTACTGGGCGCGTCCCCCGGGTGGCGGATAGGGGAAGCCAATCGAATGCCTCGCGAGTGGTCGAGGTCTTCGGACCCCCATGAATCAAAACCAGCAGCGGTGGGCGTGAAAGCGCAGGACGGGGATGACTCGCTTTCCCTCTCCATTCGGTGGCACGAAAGCGCAGTGGTTGGGCGCGGAGGCGCACAAGACACTGGGCCCCTGGACCAGCCGATGTGCGGGCCCGGCTCAGGGGGTTCGCCGTCTGGGGTAGTTGCGGTCCAGTGGTGGGCGGGGCTAGAAAGCACGGTGAGAGTGTGGGCACGGGAGGTGCGCCAGTGAAGGCGTGGCACCAAGAGGGCGCGAAAATTTCGGTGGTGGGGCCGCATCTGGCACTTCTGAATTAGCAGAGTGGACTAGTCAAGCGGCTCCAATCACATGTAAAAGGGGCGCCGAGCTAAGTGTCGGGGCGACACGGTTGTATGCGCGAGCTATCCCATGGCGCCCCACTACGGCACAGACGGTCGATGGGTTTTAGTGGGTATTCTGGCTTCGCAGCCAGCGAGTCCCACATACTTGAGCTACGCTGACGACATGGTGCTGCTGAGCCCCTGTATCGGAGGGTTAAGAAAATTATTACAGATTTGTGAGTCGTATGCGAGGGCCCATGGCTTGGTGTACAATCCCAAGAAAAATGAGATCCTCGTTTTTAAGGCTGGTAAGCGGTTGCCAGGTCGTGTGCCGACAATTACTGTAAACGGATCAGCATTAAATCGAGTTAACACATTTAAATATTTAGGACATATAATCACTGTTGATTTGAATGATGATGACGACCTTGAGAGGGAGCGTAGGGCACTGGCGGTAAGAAGCAATATGCTCGCACGCAGATTCGCTCGTGGTACTGCGGGTGTCAAAATTACTTTATTTCGGGCTTTTTGTCAGTCGTTTTACTCGGGTTGTCTGTGGGTGAGCTACTCGCGTCGAGCCTACAGTGCACTATGCGTGCAGTATAACAATGCCTTCAGAATGTTGTTGCGGCTACCGTGGTTTTGCAGCGCCTTAGGAATGTTCGCGGACGCACGGGTTGATGGACTTCATGCGATTATGCGTAAAAAAGCATAGTCTCTGCTGCGCCGCATGAGGGCCAGCAACAACGGCATTCTGAAGACAATCACGGCTCGCCCTGATTGTTCAAATCAAATCAAATCAAAATATTTTATTCGTTATAAGGTGATGACACACACTCAACGAATGTCTCGGTAGACATCTACAATTTCATATTTACAAAATATTACACTAATATAATAATGTTCCTAGTGTAGGCCGAGAGAAAAAAAGCCGGAGCAAAAAAAACTTTCTATTCAAAAACACTGGATATAAACAATGACGGGCCAAATAAAATGATTCTTTATTTTATTTCTATTTTTTTTATTATTATTATATTACTAACAATAACTAACATAGTTTATAAGTAAACATTGTTATTAACACACTAATGCAATATGGATGTTTTAATCTGAAATAAACTATTTTTAATAATAAAAAAAAAGTATTAGTATTCTTGACCAAACTCCCGCTAGACGAATCTTACGATTTGCGTTAGTACAAGTTATTTTATGTTGCCGTTTCGTTTTTAATTTAACGCTAATATGTATACCTATTGCTAATATATAATTGCCGCAGAATAAGTTTCATTTGCCCAAGTGTGGGACCTTTACAGTAGTGTACTAGGTACACTTTTTCGACAGTTTCCGCATAGATTATGAAATAAAATAAAACAGCAATAAATTAAAATATTCATGTATGACTTTATAACTTGCGTAATTTTTTTCGTATTTAAATCGAAAGAAATAGAAAATATATATTATTACACAATACGTCTATACTTCGTACGTTGAACTGATCTAATTTACAATACATTTGATTTAGTTTTAATTTGGGTTAGTAGGCAATTACATACAAAGGAAGTGCGTCTTAACTTGCTAAAGCTAGATAAGTATGTCTAACAATAAATATACAGGTCGTAATTTAATTGGGTAACGCCTCTCTTAAAATTTTACAGAGAATATTACAATACCTATATCAAATATTGTACAAGTGGAGGTTATAAAGATATGATGACATTTCTTCTGTATATCAGCATTCAATGAAGGTCGGTGCATCTGCTAGAGTCGTCTTTACTTATCCTAGAAAAATCTACAATTTTTTTTTAACACGCGTTAGCGTAAAATTTTTCATCCGAAACGCGCCTGAATCATTAGAAAAAAAAACAGTCTAGGAATATTCAGAATAGTACCAAGTGGTATTTTTCTGTGGCCGGAACGGAATATTGAGTTATCGGAATTCGAGAATTATTGTGTTCTCGATAATTCGGACACACGGAATTAACGATGGAAGTAGATTATTACGAACTTACGCTATAATATATATATAGAAATTCGGACAAGCAGAGAGTAAATGATTAATCTTCGTGTAAAACCTTTATTAACATAATATACTAATATGACGCGAGGATATTGGCTCTGTTTTGAGCTTGGTTACCATGAGGTATTAAAATTAACACAATTGTTTTGTTTACTTCAACAGAAGAATAAATCTATATTTAAAATCACGTAGCTGAATGTACCTATAAAAAAATTGATTCAAGATTACTGAGTAATCATAGCCCAAACGGTGAATGATTGGAGATTGTAATTGTCTTTTGATTTAAGGCCGAAACCCTACCAGAACGGAGATATGCGGAGATGTGTTTAAACAACCAAAAGGATTTCGTTATTCACACACCTCGTCTTCCCTCCGCTTGAGTGGATACCACTGAACGAAATTCTGTTGGTTGTTTAAACACATCTCCGCTCTGGTGGAGTCCGGACCTTAAACTTTGTTTTATAACGCGTGTTCCATACTTTCTCGGATCAGATATTTGTATTTGTGCAAATATTTGTTTCTGGTCTGGGTGTATGTCTTTGTGGGTCTTCCCAACGTACCTCGGAGACAGGGTCGGATTTAGAGGTGTGGAGGTCTTGGGCAACAAAAGAGTGGAGGCCGTTGGCCCCAAATTATTTCCCTAAATAGTAATTCCCAAAATAGTAAGTGCACACGAAAACAAAAAGGTCGTCGCCTCACCATATTCCAAAAAAAAAAAAATTTAAGTCTCTGTTGTGGAGGCCACTTTTATGTGGAGGCCTGGGGCGGTAGCCCCGGTTGCCCTTCTCTAAATCCGGCCCTGCTCGGAGAGCATGTAAAGCCGTCGGTTCTGGTTGTTATCACAGACACCTGATGACAATAGTTACTCGTGGCAGGCAAATTATCCTTTAACCCACAGTGTAGAGCCTTATTCTATATGGAGAATAGGCCTTTGCTCAGCAGTGGGTCGTTTACGGGCTGATTCAGTTCAGATCAGATCAAAACAAGGAGTGAGAGTTCATTTTACTTTCAAATTACTAGCAAGTTTATTTCAAGCTTGTAATCACGATATCAAAATTAATTAAAATCAATTAGATATTCTAACATGCCTTATTACATAAGCATTTATTAGTGTGAATAATAAGTAAAATATTGTTTACTAATATAATTATTATTTATTATTAGTAAATCGAGTCTTAGAAATCTAGGAAGATTTGCAGTTTACAATGTCGTAAATAACTAATTCTTATGTAAATTGTCTGATAAGGACATGACTGCTTAATAAAATAATAGGAAATTATAATTCTAGACCAAAGACCATATATATAACTTACTTAATATATATAATATTAATATTGGTTTTATGTGTTTGTTCATTGTGTTGTTTATATGTTTTTTATCTTTTGATAATATTTGAATATTACAATATTAGGTATACATATTTTATACGATCTATAAAATATAAAAATAAGAATTAAAAAATATATCGTCTGAAAACATAATTACGTCCGTTTTTTTTTTAATATTTCAATAAAATTATAACTCTTTTTTATACGTAAAGAAATATTTAACAAAGATACAAGTCATCGAAATAGATATATACAGTATAAAGGGCATAAGTACTAACGTTAGTATATTATACCTAAATGATAAAGGATTTGCTTATAAGAGATTTCTTCGTAGAGAGAGACTGCCATTGAAAAGGAAGGATCCTTCGACCAGACGGTGTTGCGTCTGGTGGGCTACGCGCCACTTAACGTTTGTTTTCGGGTTCTTGTATATATACTCAATCGCTCGGATAACTTCGATAGCGCGATGTAGGATGCGTCAGTTCATATGTGGCGAGATAGATGTCGCTACACCACTCCCCCGAGACTGGAGGTCGATAGCAGGTTGAGTCGTCCATACATTTTGTAATGCTTGCCGGGCCAGTGGAATGTTCCAATGAGTCGGAACCAGATGCCGCATAGTTCACGGTGAGTTAGAACTGTCTGCGGTGATGCCCTAGTGAGTCGGGTTGGTGCAGTGCTGCGTAGTGGCTGGCTGCTGCGTCGACCAGGAGAGAAGTGCGTCTCTGCTTGCTGACCGGCCGAAGTGCAGTGTGCTGTGCCAAGGGCGCTGCGAAGGCTGTGGGTGATGACCAGGAATGCGCGTCCGCTGCATGCTTGTGGTCAGGATACCCGTAGTAGCCGTGGATGCTGGCTAGCTGTATGACTCGCTGCTTGAAAGCTTGAGGAAGTGATGATGACGTCACGATGACGTAGCTTTGGGAAGGTTGCGTTGACAATCACGTCGGGGTCACCAGTTGGGAGAAGTTGAGGAGGTGAAGGCTGATCATGTCGGGGTCACCAGTTTGGGAGTTAGAGTGTTAAGCAGTTTACCTCCCCCATAACAATTTATTACTTTAAAAAAAAAATAGTAGTTTTAATAAATAAAATTAAAATATACTGTAGTCAGTATGAAAATATTTTTTTGATGATCTATATTGATGCCCATATAACATGACCGGTTAAATCTGATTTAAAGTAGAAGTAGAATTGGTAAAAGTTTTCAAAGCAGTTAAACTCATCTGTGGCTTTTCGTCGTAGCACACATACACACACACACACACACACACAAGGGTCAATCAAACACGGTCATGTGACGTAGTCACTACGCGAGTAACAGAATATTAATATAATTTACAACTAAGTTAGCTAACTGGATATCAAGTTAGTTTTTTTTGATAATTATCAATGTTGCCACTTTAAAATGGTAACCGATATTCGTATTAAAATGCGTTGTAAATTTCGACGCTTATGAGGTCGTTGTACTTTTGGTCTATAAAGAGCGTTTCCGTTATGTCCATTTTATATTTAAACGATTTTAAATCTTATGTTATTAATAGAGGTTATATAGAGTTCAAGTCGAGTAACTTAACCGATGTAGTTTTGAATATTAACTAGTTACCGTAATTATAGTCTAACAGACATTGTTTTGTTAGAACAAATTGTTTACTTATAATAAAACAATATATCGCTGTCGGTAATAATAAGTAATAGAAGTAGAGAAATAATAAATATAGAATCAGGCGCTTTACTGGATGTTAGAGTTCTCATCAGCGAACACATGTCGTGAACGAGTGCGCGGTAAAATCATAGTAAATATTTGATATGTGTATGTGTTTAGATTACATGCGCTTGATCTTGTAACGATCCATCACGTTTATAAGAAATAATGAATGAGAAGAAAGATGAGGTTAGTAAATTAGTTTAACTTTAATAATTACTAACTTAATAGGTTATATCGTTGGTATTGAATTCTATTATATAAGGTTTAGTTAATCTTTAATATATTAAATACTAGGCTTTTATTAGATGAATTTATAATAATTATTCAGTTAGAAAATTTTATATTGTTAGTAATGTAAAGATAAAACCACAGGCATGCATGCGGTTGTGTTATGGTGTTACTTAAACATGATTTGTATTTTTTATTTATAGTAAAACAAGTTATCTCGCTGAATAATAAATTACTAATTTTTATTTCGTTTATTTAATGATGCATGAAAATATGGAACATTTCGTCATTTAATAAACAATGATTCTATTTATCAAAGATATGTTTAGCGGTATTTGATTGACAACGACCTTACTCGTAAATAATTTCTTTTAAATCCGTAGAAAAATAAATAGAAAAAGTAGGTATAAAAATTCTTATATAGGTTGTTTTTTTAAATTATTTACTTTTAATGCGATTTAATATTCGTCGTAAAATAATTGTATTAATACTTTCCGAAAAAAAAAAGAATTACAGTAAAAAAGTCACCTTAAAATATCAATAATAAACTTCATCGTTGTGTTTTATATATATGACTAATAATAATGTTGAAAATATACAAGTACGTCTGTCAATACAATCCGCATAAACTGAGATTAGAAAACAAGTTATGTAGGTAAAAACAGATTATAAGAATTGAATATTAATTTTATTTAAATTAATTTCCGGCTACGATAACGCCAACGTACATACGTCACACGTCATATAGTATATATATGTATATATACAGTTGGGCTGAAAAGTTCGTATCGTTTCTATGAGATGGTGCCACTAGAATAAAGTCCATATCATTTTTAGTTAGTGCCAATCTTCAAAAGAAACGTGTATAAATTTGACAGCTGTCTGATTATTAGTTTGTGAGATACAGCATTTTGAGTGAAGCATCTTTTTTTTTTTTGAAAAATTGATTAAAAGAAATTTTGTGTGTTAATGAAACACTATTTTTTGATGAAAAAAAGTGCTGCTGATAACAAAAAGTGGCTTGATGAGTGTTATCCGGCCTCTACGCCGGGCGAAGCAACCATTCGTAAGTGGTTTTAAATATTCCATACAGGCCATATGAGCACCGAAGACGATGAACGCAGTGGACGTCCAAAAGAGGCTGTTACGGACGAAAACATAAAAAAATCCACAAAATGATTTTGGAAGATCGTAAATTGAGGTTGATTTCTTTAGCTGAGACTCAAGATATCAAAGGAACTAGTTGGACATATCGTTCATGAATATTTGGGTATGCGAAAGCTGTGTGCAAAGTGGGTGCCGCGCGAGCTCAAAATCGACTAAAAACAAGAACGCGTCGATGCATCAGAGCAATGTTTGGAGCTGTTCAACCGAAATAGAAGTGAATTTTTGCGTCGATATGTGACATGCATCCACTTCTACACTCCGGAGTCCAGTCGACATTCATCTGAGTGGATTGCACGCGATGAACTGAATCCAAAGCGTGGAAAAACTCAACAGTCTGTCGGTAAAGTTATGGCGTCCGTATTTTGGGACGCACATGGAATAATTTTTATCGACTATCTTGGAAAGGAAAAAACCATCAACAGCGACTATTATATAGTATTATTGGAACGTTTGATGAACGAAATTGCGAAAAAACGGCCCCATTTGAAGAAGAAGAAAGCATTGTTTCATCAAAACAATACGCTGTGTCACAAATCGACGAAAACGATGACAAAATTACACGAATTGGGCTTCGAATTGCTTCCGCATCCACCGTATTCTCCAGATTTGACCCCCAGCGACTTTTTCTTGTTCTCAGATCTCAAGAGAATGTTTGCTGGAAAGAAATTTAAAGTCGATGAGGAAGTAATAGCCGAAACAGAGGCCTATTTTGAGGCTAAACACAAATCGTACTACAAAAATGGTAAAAGTTGGAAGATCGCTTTAATCGGTGTATCGCCTTCGATGGCAACTATGTTGAATAATAAAATCGAATTTTGCCAAAAGAAATGTGTTTTTCTATAAAACGATACGAACTTTTCAGCCCAACTGTTAGTAATTGATGTCTAGATTCAAGTTGATTCCTATTTATATTTTACGTGCTTTTATAGTTTATTAAAATGAGTACAGTAGTATCAGAGTTTATCGATTACTAACAAACGAATAAATCTTTTTCTTTATAATATTTCATGTAGTTATAATCATATCTTTAATTCGTTTAGGCGCACAAAAAAGTTTACTTAAGTATGAAGAATATACAAAATTTTGAAGTACATAATATATGGTATGTATGTTGGAAGATTATAAGTTGCAAGAGATTATCTGAATATGGAAAAAAAACAGGATAATTTTGAATGTATTTAGTTTCAAATTACTATATTGTTTCTATTAAATTATTAATGTAGTTCAACTGATAGTAAACCGTTTTCGTATGTATGTCGGATTTTTTAAAAACTGTTAAAAATGGCCATTAAATTGGACGACTGGTCCTTTCATTTTACAACACAATTAACTTTACGCCTTATTTTGTAGAAAGAAGATTAATATTTCGGTATTTATTTCGTGGGCATATCGTAGAATTGCCCACATGATTAAATGCTCGAGAATTTCATGAAGTGGTAAAATTTCATGATATGGGCTTCATTAAATCGTAAACGTTTAGGATTTTGTCATCCAAGATTGACCATATCATGAAAATAGGGTGTCCATGAAATAAGTAATAAAATCCAGAATATGTTATGAAAAACAATTTTGTGCCTTTTCTTGTAATTCGATTTTTTACCAAATCAGCATCAGACGGTTTGGTCGGCTATTGTACAGGAAAGATGATAGAGTTATGAATTGAATATCTCCTAACAGCGACTGCATCCGAGTGCAATCTAATAAAACTGATTATTATATATATTTTATATTTTTATGTACAAATCTTCTTTTTTTAAAAGTAGTTTTAAGTTACTTCTCGAAACTGCCTGTGAGACAATTCAAAGACGGTATCGGTGATTAGTCGGAACAAACGGCATACGACAAGGCAACAATTAAAAAAATGATTTATCGTGTACACAATTACCGTGTAATCATTCCATTACCACTATCACCACATCAGCCGTTGGATGTCCACTGCTGAACATAGGCCTCCCCCATTATCTCTGGGGGGTTTGCCAATACTCGCTACGCTTGGCAGGCGGGTTGGCGAGCGCAGTGTGTTGTGGTAGGATATGGTGACGCTGTTTGCCCACCGTCTGCTAAAATAGCCTACCGCGAAGATGCGATGCCCAAGTGCACGGGGTGTCGCACAGGAGAGAGTGCCCGATGGTGCTGCCGCCTGCGGACCACGGAGCGACGTACGCGGTACCCGTGGTCTGCCTTGTAAGGGCGGGTGAGGACGCAACACGCGGGTCATTTTAGTAGGTGAGGGCCCCACACTACCCCGTTGTCTCCCCGGACGACGGGATGTGCGTTCAGGTACATTTTTTTCCGCCAAAAAAAAAAAAGATATGGTGACGCTGCTGCTTATCACCATCCTGGTTGGTGAACAGTTTTTCGCACCACTATGGCCTTAGTCGCCTTTTACGCCACCTCGGCAATAAAGAGGTCGGGACTATTCTTTGCCGGTTCTCGCACGGCAATACATTAAATATGAATGTAATATAAAATACTGTTATTTTATAAGCTGACAGTTAAATATTTAATTTTGTCTGTAGCTTAACCGTCCCTTATTAGTCATAATGATTCCAGGTTTGTGGCAGGTCTGTCTACATCGATAGCTCTGTTGGTGATTGAGTTCACTACTTTCATATATGGACTAACAATGTTCGCTCCTTTCGTATCTTTGACGTGTATCCTTTTACGTAAACGTTTTTACAATAATGCACTTATAATATTGTGTATACGCACATGTATTAACTAATATAAAAAAGGTATGTAGATACGTCATTGCGCATGAAAATTATATTGTTTCTATTAATGTAGTTTAACTGATAGTAATTTAAACCGTTTTCATATGTATGGCGGTGTCAACTGTTAAAATTGCCATTAAATTGGACGGCTGGTCCTTTCATTTTACAACACAATTAACTTCACGCCTTATTTTGTAGATGACTAATTTCGGTATTTATAACGTTCAACATCATTAAGGCTGATTTACATCAGTTGTTCCTGTTTTCTTTGTAAATAAATCATAAAGATTTGTTTAGGAATCTATCATCATACATTTTATGTGTAGATTGTCGTCTTGGTGCATAATAAATGTGTTTTGTTTGTCAAATAATAATAATTTAAGAAATATTCATCTTGTCATTATTTATAAAGATGTAACTGGTAAGCATTCGTTCGGTAAATGATATAATATTGAAATTAAACCTAACTTCGTTGGCTAAGCATCTTCATTAGGTACTGTTAAACGTTTTTTTTTCAACCACTTGGCTACCAGCCATTAACGTTATGTTATATAAACGTTTTGTTGAATGGCGTTGTTCAATGAAAGGACTAACTAGTTATCCAATCAATCGGCTATTTCAACCAATTGACTTCAACATATGTACGAGTCTGTACTGCACATTGGCTTAAAAAAACGTCTCTCGTTCAACAGATCACCTAATTATTTTTTATGTTACGCACGATATTTACGTTATATACGTTTATTTTTACGTTATTCACGATATATACGTTTTGTGATTAAATATAATAAATCACTCTAGCACTCGTATTAAGTATTCTAAATAATAATTAAGTATAAAACAATATAAAAATGAAAATATATTAATCGTTTATGTCCTATTGCAATTTTTAATGTCAAACATCCAATGACGCGTATATTAATTGCTTTGCGAGTTTCGTATGAAGTCGGGTTTATTTGACTAGTTGCTCGTTTCATTATGTTACTGAACTGAAACAACCTGTAGATATCACTCTGGTGGGAAAATGTATCCACTTCTATGGACGAAGGACGAAGAGTTGGCGCATAATACCAGATATCAGTTTTTTATGATATGATAACAACCGGTACCGACGCTTTACGTCCTCTCTGAGGCGCGATGGGGATACCCATAAAGATATATAAAAAATTAGATGTCTCAAATTAACCAAACACTTCACGATTGTAATTTTACAATACGAGTATATATTATTAAACGCTGTCATCAGTAATTAATGATAAATTCCTAAATAACAAATCAGCTATCACTGGACACGGATTCGGTACAGTTATTTTAAAATTCTTCGTGCTCGACAAATTACGTTGTGATTTGTTCTGGCCTGTCTTCTATGTCTGTTCCGTACTACCGTTTGTCTTAGACATAACCACTGCTTTCATTAATCTATGTTCTAGTTTAAAATACGCCAATAAAACCTCTTTTCTCAATAGATTACAGTAATGTTTGCTATCTTTTTCACTCCAATATTCTCAAAATTTTTTATCCTTATTTTAACTATTCAAATAATAATTTTCTTTGTAAATACTTAATCACTTGTTTGTTAGGAAATGTCGTTTTTTGTTTCCTTTTCCTGTTTTATAAACAGAATTACAATGTTGAAAACTTTATTAGTTTCTCTTGAACCTTTCTTTAAGGAAGAGTTAAAAATTGCGCTATGATGAAAAATTTTTAACAATCTATGCACATCTATTATCTTAAAAATATTAATATTTATTGACGTCATCACTATTTTAATAATAACGAAAATCGTTGTTATTTGAATTTTAATAATTAAATGTCGTATTAAAAGTCAGTAAATTACGGACGAATTGACGATGCTTTTATGCTTATCACGGCCGAAAATCTTACAAAGGTAAGTCATGCAAAATGAAACAAAACTTCTCATTATAATATACTCGTGTTTTTTATACATGTATAAATGGAGAAAGTGTAGGTACATCTTATAATAATTATAAATGTTGTAATTTAAAAATAGAATTTTTATAAAAATACTACATCGCATTTTACTCTCATATTTTATGAGAACTGTTAAAATATTATGTAACAAAAAAAAAACAAACTGTTTTACTATATAAAAACTTATTTTGATTTGTTATTATTAGTTTTGCGGTCCTGTAGAGAAAAAGGGAACAAATAATTTTGAATTTTTATTGATTCCTGTTTGATAGGCGTTAAAGTCACAAGTCAAAAACACCACGTATCGATTTGATTTAGATTTTTTATTTATTTTTGTCCTGTTACAGATATGATTGTTATTTTCCATTAGGACTTCGTAATATTTTATTTCACTGAATAAACGATGACACGAATATATATATATATATATATATATAAATATTTAAATCGAAACAACTATTCTTAGAATTCAACAGATTAGCGTTTTCGTTTTAGTGTTTTGAAATTCGTAATTTCGCCAGATTTCGTGTACTTATACATTGCACGAGACACAATCTCGCATAATATAGTATAGACAATATATCGTAAGAATGAGATTACATTTCTTAGGTGGCAGATAACTTGGCTCCATTAAGTTGTAGTTAATAACAAATATTTATAAGGTGCTGATGCTTTTTAATTTTTTTAATAATTATTTATTCAAAAAAGTATATGCCATTTAAATTTTGTTGCAGGTGGCCAATGAGGACCGGCATTTGACTCAAACGCACGAGGTGAAAGCGGGATGGTCATTCTACTTGGTACTAGCCGGGGTGGTGACCACCTTAGGCTCTTCCTTGCCCGTGGGGTTCAACATAGGAGTCGTCAATACACCAGCTGATGTAAAAGAAGAAAACTTTACTTTTTTATTCCTATCTTAATCACTGGAGTTTTCAACTTTAAAATATACCAAATATGTTTTTCATTGCTAGTAGTAGAAAAAGTGTCTTTAACTAGGTACACATATTTATGTTGAAAATGTACGCATGCGTGTAATATGAACTAAATATGTAAGACTAAGTAGGTATATGACGGTAAGTAGTGAGTTCGTATGTAAGTGGACAATCATAACTATATACCATACAGTAGAGCTACTCTAACTGCGGTCCATCAACTGAAAAGACGTTGAGCATTAAATGGTCAATTTTTATTTTTTAATATAATTGACATTATTACATAATTTTCGATCATCTCATCTTAGAAACAATTAATTAATCATCAATTCTTCTTAAGATATGCAAACTATAAAATGTCCGTTAATGGACAAGTTTTTATTTATAATTTTTAATTTTTATTTTATCACTTGAAAGAAATTAACTTCAAATCCGCTTAATGTACGTTAAAATGGTTCGGAAATTATCAAATAAAGTATCCTACAATCACCAAGATTAGTAGGTATAATCGGTTTAAGATAAACGCATGAAAACGTTTTTTACAATTTTCTCAAAAAAGCTTTAACGGCTTTTTTAAGTTTTAGGATGGCAGAATTGTCGAAATCAAAGTATAAAACATATGTTCTAGAAATTGTCGAAGGACAATATTTATAAAGGCTTGACGGGGACAGGCTATATATAGGTATATACGTACATATATATAAGTTCTAAAGAAGACTTTAATTTTCGTTCCAGATTATCAAGAACTTCTGCAATGAGAGTTTCATAAGTCGTTACGACTTGCCTCTGGATAAAACATGGCTAAGCGTACTCTGGTCTTCCGTCGTGTCCATATTCATAGTGGGTGGTTGCACTGGCTCTATACTCGGTTCCGTCCTCGCAAACAAGTTTGGAAGGTAGGTAGAAATTTTTATAATCGATATTGAAATTTTTAAGTTGGACTTAATTTGCCTTACTTGTGTCTTACGTTTAAAGGACTACTTTTACTTCAGAATAGTATATTTGTTGTTAAAAAAACTATTTAATCCGACAGTTACTCAGAGAGTGACTCAGAGATAGTAAAATGCTGAACTAGGGAGCCTATGTTTCAGCTTACTTTTCCTATTCTATCCCAAGAAACAGTATTTTACTAGACAAATAAAAAAATAAAGAAACGAGTGGTCCGTTGGCGCAGTTATCAGAGACCCTGATTTCGGCTCTAGGGTTGTGGGTTCGATTCCCGTTCCGATTATATATATATATATATATATATACTACGCACAACAATTAAGGGAGCAGAAAAAAAATCCAAATTTTTGGGGGATTTTCAACAGGCTGTAACTTATACAAAAATGGTCGTACAGCAAAAACAAAAAAAGCAAATTGTAGCTCTAAGTGCCTAGTTTTTGGACCTGAGTTTGAAAAATTTTTTTAAAACATATTTTTCGAATTATCATAAGAAAACCACCGAAAAAAAAATTTCGAATTTTTTTTAGTTTTTTTTTTTAAATCTACGGACGTGGAAAATTTTTTTTCGACTTAACCTCTATATGGATCGAATAGCTTTTTTATTCAGTTTTAATTTGGTTTTTTAAAAATCTCGATACGAGCATTTCTCGCTGAGATATCGGTGTTTGAATGGAAAAAGATCATTTTGTCTTTGATTACCAATATCTCAGCAACCAATGATCGCACAGAAATTTTGAGGTTGGTTTCAAAAACTTAAATAAATTATCTACAAGGATCGGCAATTGAATTTTGAAAAAAATTTTTTTTTCAATCATTACAAGAATTTGAAAAAGCAACCAAAAAAGGGCTTTTTGTGGTTTTTTGGAAAATGAAGCGCCCAATCAAAAATATTGCGGAAATCACAAATGTTAAGTGTGCCTTTTACTGTTCAATATACCCACAAAAACCCTACGAAGTTTCAATTTAATCCAGCCAACCGTTTTTTTTCCCACTTGATCGAATTTTTGAAAAAATTAAAGGAGCAAGAATTTCGCTCTGAAAATGTCATAATTTTTAACAAAAACGAAAAAAAAAAATCATTTTTCTCTCAATTCTGTATTAGTGACTTGGAAAATTTAAGAAAAAAAATCGAAAATTTTTGTTGCGTGACGACGACCTTGGCCAACTCGTCGTTGATCACCACCGTCGTCACCGGTTTCCAAATACCGATTGTTTGCGCGAGATACGACAGATGAACTCTGTGGCCTGGTGCTAAAAGGGCCAAAGTACGTTTTTGTATGAAATGATATTTATAACGCCAGTTTATTGAAAAAGTATGATTTTTTTTTGTGCTAAAAGAGCGTTTGTGTATCAACAATATTTCAAAAGATACTATGTGAAAAAGACCAATGTGGTATGCGCTTTCATACAGTTTCGTAAAAAAAAATTGTCATAAAAGGGCTGTAGTGTACTTAAGCCAATAATGAATAATTTTTTTTCACTTTACTAGTAATAGAGTAAGAACTAAAACGGTCAAAGTTAACATTAGCCTTTTTTGTGATAAAATTTTAGTCTGATGCTTTATTTTTAATAAAACAAAATAGACCAATGTATACATTGGTCCGTTTTGCACTAAACCAGTGAAATTTTTTACTATCATATCAAAGTATTAAAACAACCAAAGGTAACTTTGGTCATATTTTTTTGACAAGAAAAATAAAGAGGAATCTCAAATTATGGAGAAAAAATGTTAGAAAGGAAAATAGGACTCATAGAAAAAGCTATATATTGTGCAAAGGTACTCTTATACCGGCTAAACAACTTGGGCGTTCCTGCAATTGCAAAAAAAAGTTGCTGATAAGTTTCCTGGATACCTGAGACAAAATATATTTGATGAGTTTTATGATCTAAACTCGTCAAATATCTGTTGTCTTTTGACTTACAGACGTTTCTTCCAACACTTTTTTTAACAGCAGGGTTCAGTTTTTACAAGCGACAATAATTATGGACCTTAAACTCAACAATTTATAGAATATCATAATTATCTGATGCCTATTATTTATTATGGGACGAAACAATTGCTTGTAGAGGAGGACAAATTGGAGAAAATGCATCTTGTTTATGACACTCTTTTTTTTTGTTTCGGCGGGAAAAAATGTACCTGACCGCACATCCCGTCGTCCGGGGAGACAACGGGGTAGTGTGGGGCCCTCACCCACTAAAATAACCCGCTGTGCGCCCTGATTCGCCCGTACTGGCGGACCACGGATACCGCGTACGTTGCTCCGTGGCCCGCAGGCGACAGCCCTATCAGGCACTCTCTCCTGTGCCGACGAACCTACGCACTAGGGCATCGCACCTTCGCGGTAGGTTGTTTCGGCGAACCGTCCGCAGTCTCGGCTAGGGCGGCATCAAGCGCATGTGACTGTGCCTGCGCCACCCCGTGCGCCGACGGCGAATTGGATCCGAAAGGAGTGAGTCCTCCCGGGCCCTCTCCGCCCCCTCTTCTGCGAGATGACGTCCTCGCAAAAGGTGGCGATCGCGGTCCAGGCCTTATCACCGCCAACTATCGCTTGCGCAACGGCCGGCAGCAACAGGTCCTCTCCAATGACTACAGCGAGATCCCGGCGCTGCTCAGCCCAGGCTGAGCACGGCTCGAGCGTATGTTGCGCCGAGTCCTCACTGCAGTCACAGTAGTATCAACCCGGAGTCGTCTCCTTCCTTGCGACGACGTGTAAGTATTTTCTGAAGCAGCCGTGCCCAGACAGCACTTGCACGAGTCGCAAGGTGAGGACTCCGTGCTGCCGCACCGTCCACTCCTCCAATATCGGCTGAAGCGCCCCTATGGTCCAAAGACCAGCCCAAGGCATCTCCAGCCGAGCCTTCCACCGTGTTAAAGTGGTGCAGCGGGCGTCATCTCGCCATGCTGTGATCATGTTGTTTATAACACCCTGCCCTATAACTTAGACGAAATTAACATGTATAGTGACAGCTGCCCAGGACAGAATCGAGACATTTATGTTGCTAATTGCTATTATGATTTTGTATTTATACAAAACTCTATCCATTTTCCAAACTTTATAAAAGTTTCTTATCAAAAGTTTTTATAAGCGGGTCATACGCACATGGAAGCAGACGCTACATGATGCTATAGAAAAGACTAAAAAAGAATAGCAATAAAAATAGAATTACCGAAAGACTGGGCTAAAATTATCAGAATGGTATATAGAAATCCAAGAATAAATGTTTTAGAAATGCAACAGTCACAGTTCTACAATTTCCAAAAACTACTGACTACACAATACATCCACCGAAAGATAAAAGAAAAAGTAAATTGGAGTAAAATAAAATGGATACAGTATATTAAAAAAAGTAGATCCAGGAGTATTTTCTACAAGTACTCATTCGATTATAGTGAAGAATTCAAATTGCTAAGTTTAAAACGACGAAGATACTGTACCAGTAGCAACTCTTATACCTCTAAATGACAAACCTATCGCCCTTCCGGCACCAAAAGTAACAGATCTTCCTCACTTCCGGAGGAAACGGAGGAAATTATGTCATGTTCAGATGAAGAAATGTTGTAAATTGTAAATAAATTTCTAAGGAAAATAACATTGGCCTTTTTAATTGTATACATAAATAAGAACTGATAGATAATTATCATCAGTGCTAAAGAGGCTTAAGTAGTTAATATTTTCCAAAATACTATTTTTTTCTTCAATTAGAATTTAATTCATAAATCAACTTAAAAATATAAATCATATCACAGTAAAATATTTTTGCCATACTACAATATAGCATGTGAATATTAACTTTTATTACTGGTTCATTGTTCTAATGCTCATTACTGAAAGTAATGATTTTTGATATTGGCCCTATTAGCACCAGACCACAGAACTAATGTCCATACGATCCCCGACTTGTCGGTAATTGTATCCTTCTTCCACTAGAGTCACTATCTGAGCGACTTGTGGCGCGGATAAAATAATGCCGCCTAGGCATTATGAAAAAAAAAGAAAAAGAAAACTAAATTTTGCAAAAACTCAGTTAATTTGCTTTTCTAAAAATTAAAAAATACGGTAGTTTTGAGAAAAACTGTTAATTGGCTCGATTACCAAGAAAGCAGGTTAGTTTTAAGAAAAACTGTTTTTTTTTTTAGATACTGTTTAAATTCGCACAAAAAAAATTATTGTCCCAATATTCGTAGAACGAATATTCGACTTGCCTTGGGGGTATTAACTTTTAATTTATTCAATTAATTTGTGACTAGGAAAATTAAAGTGCGGAAGAGGAAAATCGGTGAGAAAGTGAGTCGCTACATTTTTTTTAATTTTGGGCCAAATAAAAAAAAAATTTCAAAAATTTTGGAATTTTTTTTCAAAAATTTTCCAAGTCACTAATACAAAATTAAGAGAAGAAAAATAATCGAAAAAAACCGGAAACCGGTGTGGAAACCGGTTTGGAAACCGGTGATTATCAACGACGAGTTGGCCAAGGTCGTCGTCACGCAACAAAAATTTTCGATTTTTTTTTCTTAAATTTTCCAAGTCACTAATACAGAATTGAGAGAAAAATGAATTTTTTTTTTCGTTTTTGTTAAAAATTATGACATTTTCAGAGCGAAATTCTTGCTCCTTTAATTTTTTCAAAAATTCGATCAAGTGGGAAAAAAAACGGTTGGCTGGATTAAATTGAAACTTCGTAGGGTTTTTGTGGGTATATTGAACAGTAAAAGGCACACTTAACATTTGTGATTTCCGCAATATTTTTGATTGGGCGCTTCATTTTCCAAAAAACCACAAAAAGCCCTTTTTTGGTTGCTTTTTCAAATTCTTGTAATGATTGAAAAAAAAATTTTTTTCAAAATTCAATTGCCGATCCTTGTAGATAATTTATTTAAGTTTTTGAAACCAACCTCAAAATTTCTGTGCGATCATTGGTTGCTGAGATATTGGTAATCAAAGACAAAATGATCTTTTTCCATTCAAACACCGATATCTCAGCGAGAAATGCTCGTATCGAGATTTTTAAAAAACCAAATTAAAACTGAATAAAAAAGCTATTCGATCCATATAGAGGTTAAGTCGAAAAAAAAATTTCCACGTCCGTAGATTTAAAAAAAAAAAAAACTAAAAAAAATTCGAATTTTTTTTCGGTGGTTTTCTTATGATAATTCGAAAAATATGTTTAAAAAAATTTTTCAAACTCAGGTCCAAAAACTAGGCACTTAGAGCTACAATTTGCTTTTTTTGTTTTTGCTGTACGACCATTTTTGTATAAGTTACAGCCTGTTGAAAATCCCCCAAAAATTTGGATTTTTTTTCTGCTCCCTTAATTGTTGTGCGTAGTGTATATATATATATATATATATATATATATATATATATATATATAGGTATATGACGGTTACCTAAAATACAAACATTAAGTCGTCTACCTTAGGAACACACGACCGTGTATGTTAAAACATATTTATTTATTTATTACAAATTGACAATATAAGCAAAAAAAAAAATAAAAAATAAATTGACATAATCATGAGGTTTATCAACAGCTTTGTTTTATTTCTAGAATATTCTTCTTGAACGTTTCGATACATTACTAAAAACCGTCTAAAGAGTTTTTCTAGAAAATTTTTGTTTGTGTACTTATACCTAACACATATGTATGTATTTATTGCCTGTGTATTTAGTATAATGATTGTTACTTATATTAGTATCTTCTTTTGCCTTTTTAAACTATGAATTTGTTTAGTTTCCAACAGTTGACGACCATTCTGGTGTAGTGGTGATATTTGTATTTGTGAAAATGTTTGTTACCGGTCTGGGTCCATCGTGCTTCGGAGAGCACGTAAAGCTGTCGGTCCCGGTTGTTATCATAGACACCTGGTAACGGTCGTTACTTATGGTACGGATGGTGTTATCCGCCAACACGCAGTGGAGCAGCGTGGTGAATTAAGCTCCAAACTTTCTTCTAGATGGATAAGAGGCCTTTGCTCAGCAGTGGGATGTTTACAAGCTGATTCAGTTCAGATCAGTTTCCGGTTTCGAACACCTACAAACGTCCGCTCTTGTGCGTCCTAAAGTTGGCTCGTAGAGAATGCTTTTAGTATTAAACCCGCCTTTTGTGCAATTCAATATTGTGTTGTGCAATAAAGTATAAATAAATAATTATAACACATTTAGCTTAAAAAAAATTAAGTCTAAATTCTATATTCAAGTTTTTCGGTATTATTATTTAGCCTAAGTTGTCCTTCTTCATTTAAACCAGGGATTCTCAAACTATTTTGGACAAGAGATCCCTTTTCCAAAATGAACTGATACCTCAGACACATCATGGCCAAATTACTTTAAAAATATCTCCATTTTTTTCCTATTGATAAAAATTCTTACCAATTTTAAAATGTTTGCGGTTGGTTGAGTGGATATTTTCGACCCTAAGGGTTTGATATCGACCCCTTTGAGAATCCCTGATTTAAACGAATTTCAAGAAAACTTGTGTTTCATAACTATGTATACATATTTATTACTATTATTGACAGGTGTTATTACAAACGACCTCAACGGGCACTTAGTTTTAATTATATTTTCCTTGACTATCGTTATCATTAGTGAAATTTATGTTTGTAAACAAGGTTATTTGTATGAAAACAAACAATTATGTTGCATTCTAATAATCCCTAATACCTATATTATAAATGTGAAATGTAAGTTTGTTTGTTACGTTTTAGGGCAAAAACTACTTAACCGATCGTCATGAAAATTTGTTCACATATTTTTGGAGGTATTAGAAGTAACATAGTATACTTTTTTTTGGTCGCGATAACCGACATCCACACGGGCGAAGCTGCGGTCAGAATCTAGTATTTAATATTCGTTGACTATTCGTTATTTAATAAGTTAGGTGGCAACATTATCCAAAAAATATTTCAATTTATTATCAGTTCTTAATTTAATTATCCTACAACAATGAGTGATGTTTTATTTTTAACTAACTGATACTCGAATTACGTAATCTACAGCCGGAGGATCAAAAAAAATAGTTTCTTAAATTAATTTTATTAAAAAATAATTACAAAGTAAATGTACTCAAACTAATATAATTATGTTGCTTGAATTCGATGTAAGAACAAAGTAATCGACTATTGGTAATATCGGGAAATGGAGACTCGATAATCCGGTGCTCGTTGTGCAGACGTTGCAGTTGACGCGACTCGTGTCGTGGCGCAATCGGGTTCATCGATGATAATTATGTCAAAATCCATCGTTGCTAGGCCGGTATTTACAGGTAAATAGGTAAGTAATTCCCGTGTCTATCCGTGTTGCTTATTTTTTTTTATTAATAATATATTTATTTCTGCAAATAGAAAAGAAAATAACATTAACCCTGCAAGGCGTGTCCCATTTCTTTATGGCAAGAAAACACGCATCATTGAATACAAATATATTTCTTACAACTTTACATAAAATAAAGATATCCCAATAAATATGTATAAATTGATAAGAGCCACGTATATAAGAAATAAATCTTAGAAAGCTTAATTGAAATCTAAACTGAACTATCAGCGTGTAAACCTCCAACTTCTGAGCAAAAGCCTCTTTTTCATATAGGAGTTGGAGCTCAATCCACCACGCTACTCCACTGCGGGCTAGCGGATAATTTCCCTACCATAAGTAACGATTGTTATCAGGTGTCTATGAATAACAACAGGGAAAGATGCCTTTACGTGCTATTCGAGACACGGTGGGGAGACCCACAAGGACATACACCCAGATCAAAAACGATTATTTGCACAAAAACCAATATCTGCCCCGAGCGAGAATCGAATTCGCGAGCGCGGCTTTGAAAGCTACGACTACACCAGAACGGTTTTGAAAACTATCCAGTATTTTTTACGTTATGCGGGCACAGCGACATCTATCAAACGAAAAATGGACATTGATTCTTATTGAAAAAAAAAAAGTCCCAAATATCTAAATCTCTTAATTTGAATTATTATTTATATTTATTATTATTATTTTTTTTAGAAAAAATGCAACAATAGTAACAAATATTTTGTCCATTGCGGGTGCACTGCTGTTTTTATTATGTCGTGCCGCTAATTCTGTAGAAATGCTTATAATTGGAAGATTATTAGTCGGTTTGTCTGCAGGTAAGTCATAAATCTCATTATAAAGGAATATATTGAACATAGAATGAGAAAAAAAAACCTAGCTCTTACAAATGCAAGTGAAATATTTTTCTTTTTGTATGAATTCGTTAATTTTTTATATAACTTTTTAAAACCTTTAGAAAATTCTTATTTATTTTTTTTGTACATTTTTTTTTTATCTGAAACTGAACTGAACTAAATCAGCCTGTTAACGTCCCACTAAGGCCTCTTCTCTATACAGGAGAAGGGTTGGATCCACCATATAGCTCTACTGCGGGTTGGCGGATAATTTCCCTACTATGAGTAATAATTGCAATCAGGTGTCTATGAATTGTAACAACAGGGACCGATGGCTTTACGTGCTATCCAAGGCACGGTGGGAACGGAACAAATATTTGTACAAATACAAAGAGCGGGAATCGAAACCCCGACCGTCGCTGTTAAGGTGGCTACTAGCACCACTACACCGAACGGTTGCCTATTTGACTTGACTATTTTCTATGAAACAGTAAAAATAATAAATAAATCATAATATGTCACAATACTGATATTTTATTCTTATAGATAAAATATATACTTCGGTTATTTACTTTTCAACAGGTCTGACGACAAGCATAGTTCCTATGTACTTAACTGAGCTATCACCATCGAGTCTGACAGGGGCAATGGGGGTTGCCTGCCCCATGGGGGTCAATGTTGGTGTTCTAGTGGGGCAAGTTATGGGCTTGGATTTTATATTGGGTGAATAAATTTAAATATCTTGTATTTAACGTTAAGAATGTAAAACGGTTTAAGAATTTTTGAGCCTTTAAACCAACCAAATTAACAAGCTATATTATGTGAAAAATATTTTTATCCTGTTATAAAATCTTTGTGAATAGAAAACTTAAATTTTAAAAACTATAATTTATAGTAGCAGAGAGATAACAATAAACTATAGAAATAAAAACAATAATTTTGGCATCTATTATAAAATATTTTTATATTTTTGCGAAGTAATCTTTTTTTAAGAATATTGTTTTAGGGCATAATTAATAATATTATATTAATTCCAGGTGGTGCTGACGACTGGCCTTATCTTCTATCCGTTTACGCGTTGCTAGTCATTGTATGTTTACCTGTTCTATTTATACTGCCAGAAAGTCCGAAGTACCTCTTCGTTGTTAAGAGAAATGAAGCTGCCGCTGTAAAAGGTGAGTCCGTCAATTTTTTTTAAACAAAGTACATCTATGTACAATACCTTTTAAATAAAACGATGTTTGTTTACTTCTTTGTTTTTTTACAATGATTTTATAATAAGTAGAATTGTAAAAATCTTTAATTTTAATTTTGTGCTAGATTATTCGCAATATGTCTGCTTTCATCCTGCTTGAAGGACCATATATACTACTATGCCTGTTACATATAATTCCTATTTGTTGACACACTATGTAATGTTAATGTAGAAATGTGTATTTATAAATGGTGTCGTCAATTGTGTCGAAATGAATTTAACGTATTTTATAATTTTTTTATACCTTTATTCTGAGTTTTTTATTTGCATAACATAATATTAATTACAGAATTGAGTCGTCTCCGAGGTGAGTCGGTTAGTGCCTTATCCGAGGACTTGGATCTGTTGCGAGAGGAGTTGCGGGCGGAAGCGAGTGCGAGTGGCGAGAAGTGGAGTATGTGGCGAGTGGCGAAGGAGCCGCGTCTCCGGCTGCTTCTGCTGCTCACTTGCAGCATGCAGGCGGGACAGCAGACCAGCGGGATCAATGCGGTAAGATTTAAAAAAAAAAATTAGAGTGGTATTCATGCGGTGGTATTTTACTGGTTCTTTGTATTGAGATAGGTACTATGGTAGGATTTATTTTTACTTTTTTTTTCTTGTATTAGGATTAATGCGGTGTCTTCTCCATTCTACGTGACATTGGCGAAGTCATATGTGCTATCTTGGCACTAGTGAAAGCCATTAAGCCTAATTAATAATAATATTAGGATTAATGCGGGATAATTATGTTTTATTTTTTATTTTGAAATTATTTGATTATATGTATATTTTTCTCTTTTTTTTTTACCTTAAAGACAATGCAGAAAACCCAATACGTTAGAAGGTGTAAGTATGGCACTGAATAGATGTGTCTCGTGTATAATTTCCCTGTCATGAGTAATGGTCGGCTATCATGTGCTCTTTGAGGCACGGTGGGGGGACTCACAAGGACATACACCCAGACTAGAAACGACACAAATATCTGCCCCGAGTGGGAATCGAACTCGCGACCGCTGGCGTAAAGGCAACTAAACGGTACACCAGAACGGTTTTTAATGTGTTCTCATTTAATTTTAAGGAACTATACTGATATGGCAGTAACTAGTAGGGAGTTACGAGTTTTTTTTTCAGTTACAGTTGTTAACTAAATAAGTTATCAATTATAATTGTTTGCTGCTGCAAACAGTAACAAAATACTATGTATTACTTTAGTAAGATAATTTTCACAAGGAGTTGGTGTTGTTGTTTATAACGAATGTTCGTCATGGGCTGGACGTTTGTGTTATCCGTGTTTCTGGACTCTCGACAACCTATAGATGGATGTATTTTACTCTACTAGGGGTCGTTGCGTATGAGCTATTTATTAAAATAAAATAAAAAGTTGTAACGGGTAAAAATAATAAACGGTGTGAGAGCCGTGTGGAATGAAAATACACTGTTCATGAAATGATCGGTTTAATATAATAAGAAACACCTTCGACTATTAGAAATTCACAAAGAAAATCAATGAGTGACTTAACCGCGGAGCGCATACGTGCGTGTCGCACCGGAGCGACCGGCTGACGGCTCATTGGCGGGCAGCGGCGGTGCGGGGGCGCGGGGGCGGGTTGCCGAGTGCGGGGAGACTGTCGACGCGGGCGTCGGGAGCGAATAGGACGCGTTTGAATAGCTGACGGACATTTTGTTGTAGCGGGTAATAAAATATAACGCGAAACTGTTTATTTGTCAGTAATTGAAAAAAATTGTATTGGAAAAATTCGTTTATTGAGAAAAAGTTGTAGGCTCAAATGTCGTGTGTCACGGATATTTCTAAATAACAAAAAAAAAAAAAAATAATAATAATAATAATCTTTGAAAATTACATGTTTCTAATGAAATCGAGCGGCTTCTCAAGAAAAAGTTAAGGACGTTTTAAATAAATAATGAACGTATACACTATACTTGTAATAAATATTTCCCGTCCCCAGGTGTTCTACTACTCGAAGACGATATTCATGCAGGCGGGCCTGTCGGAGGCGACGGCGCAGCACGCGACCATCGGCTGCGGCGCCGTCAACGTGTGCACCGCCGCGCTCATGCTGCGCCTGCTGCCGCGCGCCCGCCGCCGCGCGCTGCTGCTGCGCTCCACGCTCGCCGCCGCGCTGCTGCTGGCCGCGCTCGCCGGCTGCACCGCCTGCCTCGTGAGCCCCATCCTATACTGTGTCAGCCTGTACACGTGTGCACCGCCGCGCTCATGCTGCGCCTGCTGCCGCGCGCCCGCCGCCGCGCGCTGCTGCTGCGCTCCACGCTCGCCGCCGCGCTGCTGCTGGCCGCGCTCGCCGGCTGCACCGCCTGCCTCGTGAGCCCCATCCTATACTGTGTCAGCCTGTACACGTGTGCACCGCCGCGCTCATGCTGCGCCTGCTGCCGCGCGCCCGCCGCCGCGCGCTGCTGCTGCGCTCCACGCTCGCCGCCGCGCTGCTGCTGGCCGCGCTCGCCGGCTGCACCGCCTGCCTCGTGAGCCCCATCCTATACTGTGTCAGCCTGTACACGTGTGCACCGCCGCGCTCATGCTGCGCCTGCTGCCGCGCGCCCGCCGCCGCGCGCTGCTGCTGCGCTCCACGCTCGCCGCCGCGCTGCTGCTGGCCGCGCTCGCCGGCTGCACCGCCTGCCTCGTGAGCCCCATCCTATACTGTGTCAGCCTGTACACGTGTGCACCGCCGCGCTCATGCTGCGCCTGCTGCCGCGCGCCCGCCGCCGCGCGCTGCTGCTGCGCTCCACGCTCGCCGCCGCGCTGCTGCTGGCCGCGCTCGCCGGCTGCACCGCCTGCCTCGTGAGCCCCATCCTATACTGTGTCAGCCTGTACACGTGTGCACCGCCGCGCTCATGCTGCGCCTGCTGCCGCGCGCCCGCCGCCGCGCGCTGCTGCTGCGCTCCACGCTCGCCGCCGCGCTGCTGCCGGCCGCGCTCGCCGGCTGCACCGCCTGCCTCGTGAGCCCCATCCTATACTGTGTCAGCCTGTACACGTGTGCACCGCCGCGCTCATGCTGCGCCTGCTGCCGCGCGCCCGCCGCCGCGCGCTGCTGCTGCGCTCCACGCTCGCCGCCGCGCTGCTGCTGGCCGCGCTCGCCGGCTGCACCGCCTGCCTCGTGAGCCCCATCCTATACTGTGTCAGCCTGTACACGTGTGCACCGCCGCGCTCATGCTGCGCCTGCTGCCGCGCGCCCGCCGCCGCGCGCTGCTGCTGCGCTCCACGCTCGCCGCCGCGCTGCTGCTGGCCGCGCTCGCCGGCTGCACCGCCTGCCTCGTGAGCCCCATCCTATACTGTGTCAGCCTGTACACGTGTGCACCGCCGCGCTCATGCTGCGCCTGCTGCCGCGCGCCCGCCGCCGCGCGCTGCTGCTGCGCTCCACGCTCGCCGCCGCGCTGCTGCCGGCCGCGCTCGCCGGCTGCACCGCCTGCCTCGTGAGCCCCATCCTATACTGTGTCAGCCTGTACACGTGTGCACCGCCGCGCTCATGCTGCGCCTGCTGCCGCGCGCCCGCCGCCGCGCGCTGCTGCTGCGCTCCACGCTCGCCGCCGCGCTGCTGCTGGCCGCGCTCGCCGGCTGCACCGCCTGCCTCGTGAGCCCCATCCTATACTGTGTCAGCCTGTACACGTGTGCACCGCCGCGCTCATGCTGCGCCTGCTGCCGCGCGCCCGCCGCCGCGCGCTGCTGCTGCGCTCCACGCTCGCCGCCGCGCTGCTGCTGGCCGCGCTCGCCGGCTGCACCGCCTGCCTCGTGAGCCCCATCCTATACTGTGTCAGCCTGTACACGTGTGCACCGCCGCGCTCATGCTGCGCCTGCTGCCGCGCGCCCGCCGCCGCGCGCTGCTGCTGCGCTCCACGCTCGCCGCCGCGCTGCTGCTGGCCGCGCTCGCCGGCTGCACCGCCTGCCTCGTGAGCCCCATCCTATACTGTGTCAGCCTGTACACGTGTGCACCGCCGCGCTCATGCTGCGCCTGCTGCCGCGCGCCCGCCGCCGCGCGCTGCTGCTGCGCTCCACGCTCGCCGCCGCGCTGCTGCTGGCCGCGCTCGCCGGCTGCACCGCCTGCCTCGTGAGCCCCATCCTATACTGTGTCAGCCTGTACACGTGTGCACCGCCGCGCTCATGCTGCGCCTGCTGCCGCGCGCCCGCCGCCGCGCGCTGCTGCTGCGCTCCACGCTCGCCGCCGCGCTGCTGCTGGCCGCGCTCGCCGGCTGCACCGCCTGCCTCGTGAGCCCCATCCTATACTGTGTCAGCCTGTACACGTGTGCACCGCCGCGCTCATGCTGCGCCTGCTGCCGCGCGCCCGCCGCCGCGCGCTGCTGCTGCGCTCCACGCTCGCCGCCGCGCTGCTGCTGGCCGCGCTCGCCGGCTGCACCGCCTGCCTCGTGAGCCCCATCCTATACTGTGTCAGCCTGTACACGTGTGCACCGCCGCGCTCATGCTGCGCCTGCTGCCGCGCGCCCGCCGCCGCGCGCTGCTGCTGCGCTCCACGCTCGCCGCCGCGCTGCTGCTGGCCGCGCTCGCCGGCTGCACCGCCTGCCTCGTGAGCCCCATCCTATACTGTGTCAGCCTGTACACGTGTGCACCGCCGCGCTCATGCTGCGCCTGCTGCCGCGCGCCCGCCGCCGCGCGCTGCTGCTGCGCTCCACGCTCGCCGCCGCGCTGCTGCTGGCCGCGCTCGCCGGCTGCACCGCCTGCCTCGTGAGCCCCATCCTATACTGTGTCAGCCTGTACACGTGTGCACCGCCGCGCTCATGCTGCGCCTGCTGCCGCGCGCCCGCCGCCGCGCGCTGCTGCTGCGCTCCACGCTCGCCGCCGCGCTGCTGCCGGCCGCGCTCGCCGGCTGCACCGCCTGCCTCGTGAGCCCCATCCTATACTGTGTCAGCCTGTACACGTGTGCACCGCCGCGCTCATGCTGCGCCTGCTGCCGCGCGCCCGCCGCCGCGCGCTGCTGCTGCGCTCCACGCTCGCCGCCGCGCTGCTGCTGGCCGCGCTCGCCGGCTGCACCGCCTGCCTCGTGAGCCCCATCCTATACTGTGTCAGCCTGTACACGTGTGCACCGCCGCGCTCATGCTGCGCCTGCTGCCGCGCGCCCGCCGCCGCGCGCTGCTGCTGCGCTCCACGCTCGCCGCCGCGCTGCTGCTGGCCGCGCTCGCCGGCTGCACCGCCTGCCTCGTGAGCCCCATCCTATACTGTGTCAGCCTGTACACGTGTGCACCGCCGCGCTCATGCTGCGCCTGCTGCCGCGCGCCCGCCGCCGCGCGCTGCTGCTGCGCTCCACGCTCGCCGCCGCGCTGCTGCTGGCCGCGCTCGCCGGCTGCACCGCCTGCCTCGTGAGCCCCATCCTATACTGTGTCAGCCTGTACACGTGTGCACCGCCGCGCTCATGCTGCGCCTGCTGCCGCGCGCCCGCCGCCGCGCGCTGCTGCTGCGCTCCACGCTCGCCGCCGCGCTGCTGCTGGCCGCGCTCGCCGGCTGCACCGCCTGCCTCGTGAGCCCCATCCTATACTGTGTCAGCCTGTACACGTGTGCACCGCCGCGCTCATGCTGCGCCTGCTGCCGCGCGCCCGCCGCCGCGCGCTGCTGCTGCGCTCCACGCTCGCCGCCGCGCTGCTGCTGGCCGCGCTCGCCGGCTGCACCGCCTGCCTCGTGAGCCCCATCCTATACTGTGTCAGCCTGTACACGTGTGCACCGCCGCGCTCATGCTGCGCCTGCTGCCGCGCGCCCGCCGCCGCGCGCTGCTGCTGCGCTCCACGCTCGCCGCCGCGCTGCTGCTGGCCGCGCTCGCCGGCTGCACCGCCTGCCTCGTGAGCCCCATCCTATACTGTGTCAGCCTGTACACGTGTGCACCGCCGCGCTCATGCTGCGCCTGCTGCCGCGCGCCCGCCGCCGCGCGCTGCTGCTGCGCTCCACGCTCGCCGCCGCGCTGCTGCTGGCCGCGCTCGCCGGCTGCACCGCCTGCCTCGTGAGCCCCATCCTATACTGTGTCAGCCTGTACACGTGTGCACCGCCGCGCTCATGCTGCGCCTGCTGCCGCGCGCCCGCCGCCGCGCGCTGCTGCTGCGCTCCACGCTCGCCGCCGCGCTGCTGCTGGCCGCGCTCGCCGGCTGCACCGCCTGCCTCGTGAGCCCCATCCTATACTGTGTCAGCCTGTACACGTGTGCACCGCCGCGCTCATGCTGCGCCTGCTGCCGCGCGCCCGCCGCCGCGCGCTGCTGCTGCGCTCCACGCTCGCCGCCGCGCTGCTGCTGGCCGCGCTCGCCGGCTGCACCGCCTGCCTCGTGAGCCCCATCCTATACTGTGTCAGCCTGTACACGTGTGCACCGCCGCGCTCATGCTGCGCCTGCTGCCGCGCGCCCGCCGCCGCGCGCTGCTGCTGCGCTCCACGCTCGCCGCCGCGCTGCTGCTGGCCGCGCTCGCCGGCTGCACCGCCTGCCTCGTGAGCCCCATCCTATACTGTGTCAGCCTGTACACGTGTGCACCGCCGCGCTCATGCTGCGCCTGCTGCCGCGCGCCCGCCGCCGCGCGCTGCTGCTGCGCTCCACGCTCGCCGCCGCGCTGCTGCTGGCCGCGCTCGCCGGCTGCACCGCCTGCCTCGTGAGCCCCATCCTATACTGTGTCAGCCTGTACACGTGTGCACCGCCGCGCTCATGCTGCGCCTGCTGCCGCGCGCCCGCCGCCGCGCGCTGCTGCTGCGCTCCACGCTCGCCGCCGCGCTGCTGCTGGCCGCGCTCGCCGGCTGCACCGCCTGCCTCGTGAGCCCCATCCTATACTGTGTCAGCCTGTACACGTGTGCACCGCCGCGCTCATGCTGCGCCTGCTGCCGCGCGCCCGCCGCCGCGCGCTGCTGCTGCGCTCCACGCTCGCCGCCGCGCTGCTGCTGGCCGCGCTCGCCGGCTGCACCGCCTGCCTCGTGAGCCGCTATCCTATATTGTGTCAGCCTGTAAACAACCCACTGCTGAGCGAAGGCCTCTTCTTCATATAGAAGAGTTGGAGCTTAATCTACCATACTGATCCACTGCGGGCTGGCGGATGATATCCCTACCATTTTTTTAAAAGATGGAAAATGCATTAACACATACCACCGCCCGCAGGCGACGGGTATGTGGGACTCGCTGGCTGCGAAGCCAGAATACCCACTAAAACCCATCGACCGTCTGCGCCGTAGTGGGGCGCCACGGGATCGCTTGCGCATACAACCGTGACGCCCCGACGCTTGGCTCGGTGGCCCCTCCGCATGTGATTGGGGCCGCTCGACTAGTCCACTCTGCTAATTCAGAGAAGTACCAGGAGCGGCCCCACCACCGAAATCTCTGCGCCCTCTCGGCGCCACTCCCTCACCGGTCGCACCAATTTTCTACCCCTTTCCCTCCCTCATTGGTGACCACCCGTAGTATTTGCTAAGAACCCCCCCTCAAATTTTCACTTAGTAATTAATAAATTTATTTTTAATTGATTTTTTGCAAACAAAAAGTTAAAACAGTGTAGTCAGTAATAATACTGGTAATGTAACGCAGTGTTGCCACTTGTGAATAAAAAAACACTAAACGCAAGGCGCAATATTTGAATATACATATCTTAAAAAGGCGCGAGATTTCTCTAGAGTATATTGACTACGTGAAGAAAATCGTAGACCACCTCTCCGCCCCTTTGGCCAAACTAAAATACTACATTTTAGAAAAACCCCCTCCCCTGTTCCCTAATAGATTTAATTGATCTGATTTAAAAAAAAATGTGTTAAACAGTATTTTTACTGACGAAGATTACAACTTATGAAAGAGTAACGGTAAACGCAAGTGAAGAGCTTTCGAGTGCGAGTTTTTCCAAAAATTATTTATACATTTAGATTATAGATATATATGTATGATTTGCTTTCCCCTTCCCTTCTGAAAAGTGGAGAAATATAACATATATTATACAGGTGTCTATATTTCAGGAAACAGTATCCTGGATGCCTTACTTGTGCATGATGGCTGTACTGTCATACGTTCTAGTATACGGGTTCGGTCTCGGTCCTATACCTTATTTTATTGCTTCGGGTAAGTTGTAATTCATATTAATTTTATATGTAAGTAAATATGAGATTAATGAAGTTGTGTACATAGTTTTAATGAATAATTAAAGATAGATAGATAAACACTTTATTACGATAACATAAAAGTATACACAAAATAACGAAATACACAATAATAATAAATAAGAAAATGGTGCAAGGGCGGCCTTATTACTAAAAGTGATCTCTTACAGGCAATCTTATGGATGAAACAAATGATAATTGGAAAGGTGGAAACGGTGCATAAAGTCTATTTTCCATTAGTGAATTTTATAAATAAATACAAACTCATATACATACACTCATACATACATACACTATTAAATTATACAGAATGACTGGTTAATTACTATCAATATTTAAGGAGAATACTCGGTACATGATTCTCGTTCGAATTATGTAAAAATATAACATAAATATTAATAAATTTGTAAGTAAAGTTACTCAACAATTATCTAATTATTTACGCGTCGTCTGGACACCCTAGCAGCTAGCTGCACACAAAACAGGTAGTTTACCTACGTCCAAACGCCGCCACGTGTTAACAGGGTAGCAGGATAAACAAGCATGATCCAGTCCCCCTTAATACTTTAATCCTGGCTTAGGATAGGCAAAAATACTAAGTTATTTTACTCGTTTAAACAACAAATTTGTTTACTAGGTAAATGATGTGAACTTTGGCAATTTGTGGATGTGAACAAGCAACACCTGTGCACGCGCCGCCGGCATCACCGGAAAAGTGTCCACGCTTCATTTATTTGAATTGAAATTTATGGAAATTTGGTCAAAAATTAAGTACCTATTTTTTTACATAATTCGAATGAGAATCGTGTACCGAGTATTCTCCTTAAATATTGATAGGGACTCACTAGTCATATTCACCTGTATATAAAACATAAGTAAGTTTAATTAATTAAACTGTGATTACAGTAAGGAAGCTTAATATTTATCTTTGAAATTAATAAATAAAAAAATGCGAAGGCAAATGTTTAAAATGTGTATTTGTATTGTAAATTAGTTAATCTGTACTCGATTACATTAGATCTATAAAAAAAAAGAACGTATTTTTTATATTTAAGAATAGTTAAGACTAGTTTTTAAAGTTTTTAATTGCGGAAAAAAAAATTACGTGATATTTGCCGAGACCACCCTCTCCCTCACGTGAGATTAAGTAAGATTTCGCTCGACCCCCTAAGTATGGTCGCGTTATGTCGCGAATTGTCGTTTCACGTCTCATGCCTAATACAGATTTAGAATTTAGTGAATTCGATAAATATCGTGATGACGGCCGTTCAGGTGTAGTGGTGCGAATAGTCGCCTCAACGCTGACTCAACCCGGTCGTGGTTTCGATTCCCGCTTGGGGATGATATTTGTATCAGTCCAGATAAATATCACTAAATAATGCAATATAGTTATCCATCCTCGTATAGATTAGATCAAATATAGATTCGCCCGTCCTCGAAGTATTACTACTACTGCAGATATCAATTTTAAATTAGTTTTTTGCGAATATAGGTTTACAAAGATGTCATCAATATAAATACAAGCCCGTACAAGCTATATTCAGGCAAGTGGCATGCAATATATGTATTGTTGAAATAACATACATTCAAAATAATAATAAATGTAACATACCTTAAAAAATCATATTACTGCACTCAAAACACGTACAATTAGTCAATTATTTAAATAATAATATTTTTACATATAGTCAATTACCTAAAATTTTTAAATATATTTTGATCCTTAAAATAGTAACAAATATTAACAATTCATACTAAATATCGTACTAATTATTCTTAGCTCCCAAGTAAAAAAGCCGCTTTTGGTTTCACAACTAGTATGTATATGTATGTACGGGAGCATGTCGGTACTAGAGCGCGCGCGTGTTCCGTGTATAGAGATGTTCGAGGTGGTGCCGCGGCCGGGCGGCATGGCGTGGGGCTCGCTCGCCAACTGGGCCGGCAACTTCCTCGTGGGCATGAGCTTCCCCGCGCTGCGCGACCTCATCGGCCCCTACTGCTTCCTCATCTTCGCCGCGCTCACCGCCGCGCTCTACGTCTTCCAGAGGTACGCACACACACACACGCACACGCACATGGACACGCACACCCACACGCATACACACGCGCTCTAATAGTTTCGTCTCGTAGAATCTAATATTTTAAATTTCGACTATAGTTAAAATTATATTTTATACTTACTGGTTTATGTTCACCAGCTCGTTAAGTATACAAAATATAAGTAAATAAAATAGGATGTACTGTAGCCATGAAAATATCTGAGATTTGTTTTTATCTTTTAAATCTATTTTTAAATTTTGTGATTCAGCTTATTGATATTAGCATGAAGGGAGGTAGATCCCAAACTATTAACTACTAGCTTCTGCCCGCGGCTACCCCTGCGTGGATGTCGGTTATCGCGACCAAAAAAATAAATCGTGTGTTACTTCTAATACTTCCAAGAACATGCGTACAAAGTTTCATGATCATCGGCTAAGTAGTTTCCGCGTGCAAGCGTAATATCGCATTTATAATAATAGTATGATACACGGTCTTCGGCCTTTGAGGGTACACCGAGCGGGCCTCACAAAAAAACCACGACAACCACATTGCCAAACGATTTTAATTTTTTTTGGACTTCATGGCGATTAGTGCTGTCGGTATGAAAATAGATTTTCAAAAATCTTTCAAAAGATTATTTTAAGTAACAACTATAAGAAACATTTATTACAGATACTACTTGCCCGAAACAAGAGGAAAAACACCGACTCAGATAACGCAGCTCTGCAGTCGTGGATTCAAATCCCGTCCGCTCAACACGCGCGAACTGGGACTCGTATGACAGTGACGTCACTAATGTTTTATTTAACAATTAAAAAAGGGTTAAAAAGTATAATATTATATATCTAGTAAAAAAATCTTTTAGTTAACCGTTTTATTCGGTAGCTCTTCGTTATTATTGACTGAACGAATATAGGTAGTTAAAATTTAATCGAACGTCCGTAAGACTTGCATAATATAACTCTATAATTTTATTTATAATCTTTCATGTCATATACAAAGATATTATATATAATATTTTATCAGTTTTAGACAATTACTATATATGAAAATTTAAAACCGATTTATTAAAAATCATCAATGCAGTTATTACACATTTTTCGGTGATATTTATTTATCAGTACTATTTTATTGTTCATAGTAGTATGTGTTTAGAAAAATAATAGTATTTTACTGTCTTCCTAATAAAATGAAAACATATTTAGAACAATAGATAATAAAAACAATAAAAATAATGTTTTAATTGAAAAAAAGTTTAAGTTACATGTCGAACTTGTCGAATTTTTGACAATGACGTGACTTAAGAATCATTGTAATTTTTTTAACATCGCCCTAAGTTACTATGGGTGCGTTCCACTAAGCGCTCACAACGATCACGCTCACGACCACAGTTTTTCCCGTTCCACTTACCTGCGAGCGTTACTGTCGTAATCTCAAGTGGAATGGACTATGGTGCGTTTTGAGCGTGGAGGTAAATAAAACTAATAGCGAGTTAGTGGAAAAAAAGCAAAAGATTTAAGATGTTAAGTTTTAATCTGTAAGCCTTAAAAATAAACTGAAATAATTGTTGATTACATTGGGTGCGTTCCACTAAGCGCTCACAACGATCAAAATGCTCCTCGACCCACCTTTTCAGATGGGTCGTTGTGAACTACGCGTGAGCGTTAGTCATGACGTCATGAGTGACGTTTTCGCCGCGACCACAACGACCGCGTCCGTTATGTGGAACGACTAAAGGAGCATTTTGATCGTTGTGAGCGCTTAATGGAACGCATCCTATAATACTTACGTTTTTTTGACAATTAAATATTATAAATTACTTATGAGCTCATGTAATATTTGTTTCTAACAATTTCGATTCCTGCTCGTGACAGATATTTGTATTTGTACAAATATTTCTTTCCGATCTGGGTGTATGTCCTTATGGGTCTCCCCACCGTGCCTCGGAGAGTAATCTGGACGAGATATAAAGTCAATAAGAGATGAAACAGGGTTATTAAGAAGCGAACATTGGCACTGATGTACTTAATATACCGTGATATAGCTAATTAAAATTATATTAGATGTAATATTACACAGACTTTTTTCTAATATACATAGTTAATCAAAACATATAGATGAAGATTAACTAATCAGGAAGCAAGTAATATAAAAAAAGAAAAGTCAATTCCTACTTAGGTCAACAAAGATCTTTTCTCTCCCATATAAAACTAAAATTAAATAATTAAATTTAATTAATGAATTTATATTTGAAAAAAACTGTATTAAGATCAAGTGTTATCCACTACAAGTTTAAACTTGAGTGGATGAATAAAAAGTATTTTATTAACGATTGTTAATTTGAACAAGATATATAAAAAATAATATAGGGAGAGTGTGAACTAATACTTAGTTAGTATATATACTCTTATAAAACGTTTTAAGTATATAAATAAAACATGCTGTGTTCAAAATACAAATAGTTTAAAACATTTTTTTATCGGATATAAAATTTAATATGAGTAATATTACTTGAAACTAAAAGTATGGTTTGGTGATTAGGATAATAGTTATATATAAAAAGAATTATAATACAACAGAATGTAATTTATTTATTTTCTGGCTATTTAATAGTTATTTTGCTTGTTACATATAATTTTTATTTATTTATTTATTTAATTATAACTAAATAGCTTCAAAGTTTTAAATCTCAAAAAACTCGAATATAGATATAATAGAAAGATATAATATTTTTTAATTGATAAAGCATTGTCCTTCCATGTTTGAAGAAAATAATATCTAGTAATTATATATGATTTTATAATAAATATATTTTATTCTAAGCATAAATTAAAACTAATAAGCGATTCGTTTTATTAATAAACTATTTTTTTTTTATTTCTCCTGTTTAAAAACATCACATTTTATCACAATATGATCCTACATATTGTGATAAAATGTGATGTTGTATATTAAGAACAGTAATACTTCGACTTGCGTTATAGTAACTTTAAAAAAAAATCCTATAATTAACGCAATAAACGCAAATTATATAATATTTTGTTAATAAATAGTATCTATATTATAATTACGAAGCTAAATAGTTTGTTTGCTTGAACAAAACATTTAACTAACATACAAATATATTAAAGATTATGAGGTGAGTACGTAAAAAAACTAAGTAAAACTCATGGAGTCACTTAGAAGATGTAACCGGCACGTGCGTTTTCCTGTCACTTCTAGAATTTTCCAGATAATATTTGTTTTGGTAGGTTCTACAATCAGGTGGTGCATAATCCATAAATTGAACTGAAATGTCTAATTTAACTATTGTATTATGACTGTTTATGACACAATTATTAAATATTTGTTTTTAAAAAGTGTTTCTTTACGCCAAGGAATTTATAAACAAACTGGAAGGCTCACGTGCACTCAAAAAACGTTCCAACGGCTGGGATTGCATCTCTTCTACCATGGATTCAAGGTAACTCTCGTAAGAAAGAGACAAAATACCGGTTGTTAACGGAATGCTCGGAACGATTTTTCACTTTACATGTTATAAGCCAATGTCAACCTTATGTCAAACACATCTAGGTGTATATTTGAATATACAATTTTATTAAGTGAGCGTTCCAGTTATCATATAAATTCCTTGCTTTACGCTAATGTTTGTTAAATGTCTAAAGTATTTTATGCCATTAATTTTTCTTATTGAAAATATATAAATTTATTATTGTTTTATTTTTAAAATTCCGTAGTAAATAGTGTGCTTATTAAAACGCTAGTGACTATTAACATAGTCGGAACTGCAAAATCTCATTTATTTATTTATTTCATAAAACATTCCTAAATAACCAAGTCTGTCATTAGTTGAAAAGAAAAATATTATTTTATGCATAGTTTTTTAATTACTTAATATATAAATGTCGGTATTTAAAAAAAATAAGTAAAAAGATGCATGCAGTTTTTTCATATTCGACATTTTTAATAGTCATGGGCGAAAATATTCTTACAATTAGTATCAAATTTTCAAATATAGATATCATGAGATAAATGAGAAAAATTGTTTTGTGTTTTTCTACAAAAGACGCAAGTCTAATTTCTTTATTATTCCTATGTTATAGTTATTTTGCATAATTAATATTATTGTTTTATTTCATGCTTATAGTAGAAAATAGGAAAGTGTTTTAATAGTTGTTTGTATAAAATGTGTGTTAATTTTTCGAAAGGTAAAAGATAAATAAAATGCTCAATTTTTAATTCATTGTTTTTTTTTTTCACATTGCCCATTAAGTCATCGAATCATTTGCCGATTTCATTTACTGAATAATAGTTGACTCCTTCTTGACACATTTTACAACAGTGTTAATGTTTGGGTCAACAATCTACTTCTAAATGATTTCTATTTGTTAACATAAGTATCTATACTTCTACACATACACTTACACACATCGACATCACTAATCATTATTGTTTTGCTGTCTTCATCAACCCGTAGTAAGGTTAGTGTGGTGAATGAAGCTTCCACACTTCTATAGCGAGAAGAGTCCTTTGCCCAGCCGTAAGGGTACTGTTACACATGCTCACAAAATGTCATGTTTATTAGCATGTTTAAAACAAGCGTGCTCTTCAGATTGACACATTGCTTTTATTTAGCATGCTTATTTAATTTATAAAATACTAGCTTCTGCCCGCGGTATGTCGGTCATTGCGACTAAAAAGAAAAAAGTATCCTGTTCTATTACCTCCACGAATATGCCTACAAAGTTTCATTATGATCGGTTAAGTTGTTTTCGCGTTAAAACGTAACAAACAAACTTACATTTAACATTTATAATATAGGCTGATTCAATAAGCAAACCTGTTCAGACGCGCTAAAAGCATTCCCCCTTCCACCCGCGCTGCAGGTAGCATGCTCAAAAATCGCATGACCGTCGATTTTTGAGCATTTCCGAAATGAGCATGGTCATTATTAGCAATGTTTCGCCACACATGCTACTATTTACTAAGTAGCAATTGCTGAATAGTAGCATGCTTTCGTGCTAGTAATGAGCATGTGTAACTGTACCTTAAGTGTAGCAGTTGTTTATAGGTTATAGTTCAGTTTAGTGATGATGAATAAATTCTACGCTAAAAAAGTTCACACTCACGTTATAATAGTTTATAATTTAATTCATACCTTATTATTTTGTGTACAGAAATACGTCTGGGCGTTAGTTCGATTTATATTTGCTTTATTTTTAAAGATAATATGTCTACGTAACCTGGAGGTCATTTTACGTATGCGTCTTGTGTTTGTAATTTCGAATCGAAAATTTTTATAGTGTGTATTATATGTTATATTTCTACACACATAGAAATATAGGTCAAGGTTGTAGTGTCCAAGCTACGGTTATTGTAAACTTTTCGGTTAACAATTAATAATGATATACAAATAAATTAATTGTAATGTCATTTTATTATTTAAAAAATTATAACAAAGTAAAAAATATTTTAACGAGTTTTAACAATGTAAATGTTAGTTTGGTTGTTTAGTTTGGAATGTTTTATCAATGTAGGTAACATTCATTATTATTCATCTTTAAAATAACCAAAAATATTTCAATTTCAATAATTTTAAAATAACATCTTAATACATAAAAAAAAATAGAACATTTAGTCATAAATATTTTCTATCAGTAATATCCTATTACCATCACAAAATTTATTAAAAAATAAATTTAATTGATATCGATATAATTATATTAAAATCGATATTTCATCGAGTTGATAGTACATATCGGTCAATCGAAATACTATCTAATATAAATATCGTTACTAATCATATTATTAAGGCAGTTATCATATTAGCGTTTTTTGAGCGTGCGCTTTTCTCCAAAGTTTGACCAGTGAAGAATGAAGAACACTAATGATGGCGGTTCGCGTCAGCGACACGCGATCGCGACAGGAGAGACAGAGACAAGAGACCGCGACAAGTTATATCATTGGTCGTCTCGGTTCTGTTGTCTCTGTCTCCGCCACCATAAACATGACAGTTACCTAAGCAACATCTTCTTTTAATCAACACAAATTATTCTAAAGTATGTATAATAAGCTATATATATATATATATATATATATATATATATATATATATATATATATATATATATAATATATATTTTTCATTAGTCATAACAGCAGAAATATTAAAATATAATAATTATAGTCCATTCTATAATAAAATATTAACGTAGTCTTTTTTTGAGATTAAAAAGATTATTTGGAAAAGTTTATAACATAAACATAAACTTACGACCTAAGAAAAATCGCCAAAACGTCACAAATCAAGGAAAATCAATAAATGATTTCTAAGGCTTCAAGAGAAAAAAATTGAAAATATAAAATTTTCGGACTCAAGACGTTATCTTTTAAGACACTTAAATAATTCCAAACTATTAAAAGTGTTATCTCCTCATATACTCCTCTAATATTTTGAGCTGGTCCCAACAGACCAACAACAGTACAGTATGAGGTCCAAGTCTCAAGTAATTCGCCCCGACACCCTTGTAGAAGGCCATCGCGCCTTCAGTTTTCAATATTTTCATGAAACAGTCCGTCATACCTCGATATAACTTGCCACGGTTGTTGCTGTCCACCGCTGGAAGCAATTAATAATTTTACTAATAAAGTTTTATACAAGGCTTATATCGAACTTTTTTCATTTAACTTTTTTTATACGACACTGTTTATTCTCTGATACTTCAAAATAAACCGTTACATATATTGTTAGTATAATCATATCTATCTTGCTTGTCAGAACAAGCTCATAACTACTTAATTGTTCACAATAAAAGAAAACAAACTTATCTGAAAATTTTCACAATAAGTATTGTGTCATACTAACGTTGGTTGGACAATCTCGTAGCCATGACATCAAACGGATTGAGACAGATTGTCATAACGATGCCTCCTAAATTGGCGCCCATGAATGACAACAATAGCGGCGATTGGAAATATCCTTTATCTCTCAACCATTCTTTGGCAAACGCAAAGCTGACCATTTGAGAGCCACTACCGACCATCCCACGTGGTATTTGGGGACCAACTCCACGAAATAATCCTGAAAATGTGGGTGATAATAGTGGTGATTATATGTGGTATAGAACACATTATATCACTAAGGTTACAAATCGGGGCTAGTTCCAATATTTTTTAAATGCTCAAAATCAATGATCAAAATTCGTGTCGTGCTTGTTATGTAATACCTAATACCTAAGTAGGGAATAAAAATGAAGGGAATACGTAAGGATATGGTTAAGCTTTGTATTATTTTTCTTACGAGATGGAAGACTGCCCATTAGTTTATTTACAGACTATTTATTTTTGACTAAAAGAACTTGAATTTTTTTTAATAAGTAATTATCTTATAATTTTTTTTGTAATATTTATTATACATATATTAAAAGCTATGTTTGAGAAAATATAACAAATGCAAAATGTTGGAAATATGGATTTATTATATTATTATTAAACAAACCTTTAATTCCTTCCCTGCGATAAATATCAGCCAATGCGTTAAAAGTTCCGCTGTGTTTGTGCTGGTGTCCAACCGCTATGGCTTTAGTAGCTTGAGCCTGTAGTCGTGTTTTCACGAGAAAGAAAGGCGTCCCGGCGATCGAACCTAATGCTCCCCCGACACCGGCCGCCACTGCGCCACGAATAACAGATGTACGACCTTCAGATGTTGTGGTTAAACCTCGTCTTTCGGATATCCGATAAACGCCTAACCTGTAAGTTTAATTTTTTAGCAGGTCTACTTATCTACTGAGCACTTTGAGAAAATTATCAGGGCCTTGCAATTGATGAGCCCGTAGTTCAGAAATTGTCATGTCAAAATGTATAGTGCCGTTATAAATATGTCTTTTTTTGCGAAAATCAAACAATTATTACTGGCTATAACAATCCTAGCAGTCTAATTTTCGTGTCTTGGTGCTCTAATTCACTCTGGATTTATTAAACGTACACAAGGTTTCAGGAGATCAAAGATGGATGATGAATGACTGACCCGTTGGCGCAGTTTGTAGTGACCCTGTTTTCTGCTCCTAGGGTTGTGGGTTCGATTCCCGCCCCGAGTCTGGGTGTAATATATGTTTATTTATATTTGTATTATTTATGTGTATATTTATTTTAAAAAAAAATGTATATCAGTCGGCTGTTACCTAAAACACAGGCATTAAGTTGCCTACCTTAGGAACAGACAACCTTGTGTGTGTGTTAAACATATTTAAAAATTTAAGTATTTAATCCATATAAATAAAATATGTGTTAAATAGCCTGTTTAACGTGGAGGGTTAAAAGTGCATTGAATAGGTGACGTATTTTATGATTGCTCATAAGAAAATATTCCATATAAAAAGTTATTAACCTAAAAGTATTCAAACAGAACTGAAAGCCAAGCATGGCTGGTAAACCGTTCTGTAATGCAACAATTCCTTCATTTCTGGCTATCACATACAGCCCATGAGGAACGTTTCTATAGTAAACTGCGTGTTTTCCTCTGGAAACCAATTCCCCTTGCAATTGGAGGCGTGTCTTCACAACTTCTATGGGATTTGTAAACAGTGTCGCGAACATCGCTGAAATACCGCCCATCGCCATGTCTGTTACGTCACGCAAGACGCCATCTTTGCTCTTTGCCGCCATGTTTCGTTTCTGTGGATGATAAAAAAAAATGTTTAAAGATTTTTTATTAATTTAGTTAAGTATGTATTTTATGAACTTTTATCTAACTGGATTCTGAGTAACGAATACAAACAAAATAACTATTAATAATATATATAAACCACTATCAATTACAACTTCGAATGGGAGAATAGTATTATATTATATTTAGTTTAAAAGTTTTACTACGTTTTTTTTTAAAAAGAGTTGTAAAATCGGTCAATCAATTTAAGAATTTCTACAACAGATATATAGACATATGAACTTGTACATAATATAGTAAGGGAAAATAAAAGAAAAAAAAATAAAAGCCAACAATATTTTATTTAAAATTGCTTACTAATATGTAACAATAAATTACAATAACAAAATAACACTGGCTCAAAATACTGCACTGAGATATTTTTATTTGAACTATTTCATTACTAAGTCTATTTGGTCTATCTCTATCACACAGCCGATTGTATTGTCAATTATACATACATAAATAGTGTAACAAAATACGTAATAGGATAATTAAATATTAGATATTTTTGATCTACTTTTATTTCTGAATGTTATAATTGATTTAAATGTATAATAGTGTTGCCAATATTTTTTCTGTAATTATATCGTCGTTAAAACACACAGATGATCGCTTAATTAATGTATTTCTAAATAAGAATGTGTGTTCATATTTTGTATAGGGATGTTCGATCTTCAATACATATAATTTATAACAAAAAAAAAAAAGAGAAATCCCAAAAATTTTCTAAAACCTAAACTAAAAATGCTCTTGTTTTATGAAATAATCAATTATCGGATTTCGTGATTCGATTTCAATTGCAAAACTTAATACTAAGAGGAAACTAATATGTTTTAATAAATACTCGTAGACATATGTATCTTTCAATACATAATAAATTTAAAATTAGTCAACCGTCATAAAATTTCTTCTAATTATTGAACTATTGCCCTAAAGAATAAATTATACACTTACTAACATAACATTGTTATAAAAGATACACGCCATATACTTGAACTGTGCTGCTCTGAAGTAAACAATATTACAAGTAAATAAACACACACAACGTAACAAAAATTATTATAAATATAATAATATGTAAGAATTTAGCAAGTAAAGGGCGTGATGAAAACAATAAGTAAACAAAACACTACACACTTAACAGCTCCCACTAGGCTGAATTACTATGTTGCGAGTCCAAAAATACTCATAACACACACACAAACTCCCAGACCACGAGAATTATTTGTATGGCCCATACAAATAATTGTCTTGAGAGAGGGAATTTCATTAAAGTAGTTATAGTTACATTTCCTTAAAGTTATCATTTATTTTTTATCATCTTATATTTAGATATCTTAAAGGTTATTTTTTATATTCTTTATAGAATATAGAAAATAAATTATAACAACAAACAAGAATGAACATAATAACAAACAAAATAATTAACAATAACAAAATCTGTTAATAACAATTAGAGTGAGATTTAATATTTCATAGAAATATATATGTATTAAAAATAAATATCTAAAATTAAAAAAATAATTAACAACTGTCTAATTATTTTTATTATTGTAACTTTGGTTTTAAAAGGTTAAAGTTAAATCGATATGTACGAGTATATATACAGTTTAAAGTTGCCTCAGATGACTAAAGTACAAAGATACAATTTGATAACAGATAAGCGACAATAATTGCAAGACGTCATTTATTTTTATTAATGATAAATACATACATGTCATCAGAGGACGATGGGCAGTTTGACCTATATGACTAAAGATAGTCGATACATCATAGGAAAGATACATACATATATTTCACTATTATTATTTACTTCTCTCACTATGGCGGTAATTGTTACATCACTATGGAAAGAAAGTTATAGCTAAATTGAATTGTGTTAAAAATGAGTTAATATTATGAGCTTTTGTACCGAGGCTTTGTCTTATTATAGTGAGTTTCATATAGTATTATTACTTTATAGTAACTATTTGCTTTAATAGAAAGTTTTTATTCGAACTCTAAACAGGTTATATTAGATTATAGTGTAATGATTATCCATATGAAAATATCTATATAAATATATAAGTCAATGTATAATACTGGTTTGACCAAACAGTTTATAATATATTAAAATATCATTGGTTTATTAAAAAGTTGTTTTCTATACGGATTCAATACTTCATTCTTCAGGTCACGTTTTATCTTAAAATATTATTTGCCCTAAATATATTTTTCTTCTACAAAATAATATAAGATATAATACTACATTTTTATGGCAACATTATTCTGTAAATCTTTCAGCATGTCCCAAAATACTAAAAGAAGGACAGTATGGGGGGCCTGACGTAAATATGAGGGACCCATTCCCTTATAAAAGGCTAAAAAGCCCTCAGTTTTAATTATTTTGCGAGCGCAATCCGCTATACCACCGTACAGAACGCCTCGGCCGTTTGCGTCTACACCTAAAAATAAAAATATAGGTCACTGAAATGTTAAAAAAATGTTAAAGAAATCGCACTGGTGAATTTAGATCAGCGTTGCCAGACGTCCCGATTTTGGTGGGACTTCCCGATTTTTTAATCAAGATTAAATGTCCCGCGCGGGACATGCGTAGTCCCGCTTTTCGGGGATAACTCGACCGTGCGTGCAGCGTGCTGAGGAAGCATTGGTGACACAGACAAGTATGGACTGGCCGCCCGCCCTTTTATTTCAGAAGACGAATAAGACTCAACTATTTAACGATAGGGTAAATCTGATTTCAAATATTATATTTTTATCAAAATACGTTTTCTATGGCTATTTTTGTTATATATTGTCACGTAAACGTAATTTGAATTCAAATAAAAAAGATAAATATTTAAAAACTTCTGATTATATACGTTTTTTTTACTATGTCCCGCTTTCGACGAATCCCGCTATTTCACTCAAAAAGTTCCAAAATCCCGACATGGCAAAAAAAGAACTGGCAACGCTGATTGAGATTTATAAGTTTTAAAATCTTCATTGTTGTTTCACAGTTGCTTTGGCTAATCCATAGATGAAATTTAATAACAAATTAGATGTAAGAAACACATTTTTTAAAATTAAAATTTGCTTTAATATAACAGATTTTACGAATATTAAATAATAATGTAAGGAACAATTTTATCACAAAAATTTAAAGTTTTATTTTTAATTTTTAGAATATTTTAATACATTTTTATCTAATTTATTTACAGAATACATACTCGTAAGAATATTAAATTCATCATAATTATCATGTTATATATGTAAGTATGAAAATCTTAAATGTTTTCATTTCTGACATTAAATTTATTTCCACTAAAATATTGTCAATTAGCCGCGTCCAGAACGACTGAGCACGGCTCGCGAGCCACGCTCGGACTTTTGCCTCGCGAGCCGTGGCCCCGAGGCAAATCTGAAAGGTTGTGAGCGTGGCTCGCGAGCCAAGGTGAGCCATTTTGAGCATTTAGTTTCTTTCCGGCATACAATGATAAATCACGTGTTTTCAGCTGCTAAATTATGTCGGTCTTTTGAAACCCACAACATTTTGAAACTTCCGTAAATTGGTATTAAGCGAATAAATAAATAATAATAAATAAATAAAACGTTTATTTTGGACAAGAAGTCCATAAAAATCAACATTATTTTACAGTAGGAGTCACAAGTAGAACACAGAAAGCAGAAAATAAAATACAACAACATTATAGCAGAAGTAAGCAAAGATAAATAAAAAAAAACATATAATTTAACATTGAATTAAATAAAATCATGTAATTCAATATAGGTAATGTCAATCAGTCAATTTGAATTAATAATAATTAAATTACATTATGTCAAAGTTAATAATAAAGTATTATTTATTCATTTTTAATTCACTGGCTCGCGAGCGTCGTTATATCCGTCCACACCGCCCGAGCAGCTCAGACTGAGGCGCCTTTGAACATCACCAAAAACCGACAAATTATGGCTCGCGGTCGAGCGCCGCTCGGCCGAGGCAATGTGTGCCCGAGGCAGCCCGAGCCCCGTCCACACCGGCCGAGCCATTGGCTCGCGAGGCTGCCTCGCGAGCCAATGCCGGCCGTGCTCGGTCGGTCTGGACGCGGCTATTGACAAGAGAATACATTTTATCATAAATATAGGCTTCAACTAACAAACTTTTTAATATTACCTTGATTGTAGAGTCGCGTCATAATGACGTCCATGGGGGTTAGAGCAATGGTTTTGACGATGGCACCGACATTACTAGCGATAAACGACGACAGGTATTTAGACTGCTGGAATATATTGTTGTTGTCCATCCATTCTTTACACCTAAAATAATATGTATATTTTTAAATATAGACTACGACATCACTTAGGTTAATAAAGTACCAAAATACTCCAGTCGAATAACATCTAAAGTGCACATTTTAAAAAATGATAACTATTTTTTTATTATTCGCATTTAAAAAAAAAGTAATAGTGATATCTAGGATCAGATTTTTTGTAAAAGCGGTGGAAAAAAAGTGCTTATCAAGAATGGTACCTAGAGCATTTTTTTAAATTATCAGAGTTATGGAGTTAGGACGTTTTATAACTTTATAAGAATCAGAAGAGAGAATAGTATAAACAGATAAAAATCATAATAAATAAGTGCCAAAAGTGCAATTTTTAGTTAGTAGCATTTTTCCTTCAAAACTTTATTCTGTTACAAACACTCTTGTTATCAAAATCAATATTGCGTAAAATTACTTTAAATATTTGTTTGGTGATAAAATATTACAAGGTTGTTGTAAAACATAAGGTTACAAGTGTAATAATCAATAATTAATTCAACAATTATTGTAAATCACACATCTTTGATCAACTATATTCTATACAGTTTTTCAGATAAAAGGAGCCTTCTGTCTGAAGTAAACTAAATAAACAAAGATGTTAATTTTAATACCTTATGGAAACCAAGTCCAAAACAAAGCGTCGTATTAGTATATAAATATATATTACACATACACACACGGTCATCTGCTCCGAAGGTAGTAACTTAATGCATTTTTTTAGGTAAGTTCTTGGTTAAGTTAGTCGATTGATATATTATGTAAATATATTTTTTAATAAATATACATATATATATACATAATCAAATATTACACTTAGACTCGGGTCGGAAATCGAACCGATGACCCTGGAGCGGATAGCAGGGTCACTGCTAGCTGCACCAATAGGCCAGTTGTATTAAATAAATATAATGTTTAAAAAATGTAATGTTTGGAAATAATAATAAACTAAATATAAGCTTTTTTGTCTTTTTTAATTCTATATTGAAACACTATCTCTAAATATATATACTCATATAGTCATAATATTATATACTGGTCAACAATAGATTGTTGAAAAATGTAAAAAACACAGATTTCAATCAGATTATATAATAATTCTAAACTCTTAGATTGTTTTAAAAGTTAACTAAGCAGCACTTACACAGTAAAAGATGCAATTTGAGATGCGGAACCAATCGAGTTTCTAAGCATCATTCCATGAGCTCCTCTCCATAAACCAAAGAATCCATTTTTCTGATATATTTTGGACAAAGCATACAGAGTGCCACGGTGTCCATGCTGTGTTCCTACTGCTATCTCTTTGGAGGAATACGACATTAATTGGGTTTTAACTAGTTGTAGTGGACTACCAACCAGACCACCAGACATTCCGGCCAGAGACCCAAAGAAAAGACTGTTTGCAAATTTCGTATTGTTTTCCTCATCACGTAAAAGACCATAGTTATCTGCTTGCTGATATATTCCTAGCCTAAAAAAGATATTAATTAGTCATATTTAAGAACTCACATAGAAATAAAGCAAAGACAGTATAAACAAATACTTTTTGGTGAAATACATATAAAAATATATTTGTATAATAAAGCAATAAGCGTAATTAAAAAATATTTAAAAAGAAAATAGGTAATACAACAGAAATACTTACCTCACACCATTGACAAAAAGTTGAAACCAAAGAGCGGGCACTAAACCTTTCTGCAATGCAGATAATCCGTCATGTTTTACTATTGTATACATGGCATGTGGTATATTCTTGTAGTAAACCGCATGTTGGCCTCGGGCACGGAGTTCACCTTGTAATTGCATTCGAGTTTTAACAACGTCAAATGGATTGCTAAAAAATCCTGCTCCAACGCCCGCTAGGCCTCCCACAATGAAATCCATCGTACTACGAAACATATTACTTTGTCTTAGGTTTGTTGTTTAATTATTAGTAAGCTATTACGTTAGTGCTCCTATCACATTTACATTAAAAAAGAAAATCGCTTTTGTATAATTCATGTATATTTTAGGGTTTTTTTTTAAATGTATGAATTTAATTAGAAAAGAACAGCATGTATATTATAATAAAACAATTTTTTTTTAAATATATACAATGTTCTAATGACAAATTTGAAAACAAATTTATTTTAAATTGTAATCATAAATGCATTGGATAACATTTTTTTAAATTGCTAATACTGCTTATGTTTTGGTGATTAAAAATGATGTTCATTGAAAAAATATCATTAAAAAAATTATAAGTAGATTTTTTTAAATAAAATTATGAATGATATGAAGTTTTTTGATTGAATATAATGATAATGGTATTTTTACTTATTTACGTTTTATGATAAAAGTTACTCAAATGTATAACGAGTCGGTGTTAATTTTATTTTTAATTATTTGACCAGCTATGACGTTAATGTAAAAACACGTCAGATAAAAATAAATGTAACCGTAATAGTATTGGTATTAAACTAAAACAAAAGTTTTTTAATTTTCTAATTCATATATTTAAAAAATCTGACTTACTTGACGTGATTTCATGTAAGAAAACGAAGTCACCTTCGCGGATTAAAAATAATTTGTATAATCAGCATCGTGTGCTTTGTCTGGAGAATTTTAAGGCATGATTGTTTCGTAACATTTGTCCTCATGATTGCTACAGCAACTGTCATTTTCTCAGCTGATAATTAGCAATGTCAAAATGACAACAGTTCTTTGCAGTAACGTTCGGAAATTATAAGTTTAACACATGAAAGCTGAACCGGAGTTAATCAAAATAATGCTAATATCACCTGCACGATCTGTGCTTTGAACCTCATGTTTCCAAGGATAGTCATTAGTCACAATATTATATTATATATCATTAGTCAGAATATTTAGAGAATAATATATAAAATATATTTAATAATATAATAATAATAATAATAATAATCATTTATTTTCTCACCATAAAAAACAAGATGCTTACATGTAGGTACATAATGATCCAAGAAAAAAAAAATGATTATGGTGGGTTGATACCTGACATAGGAATATTCCTGTATCGCAGGTTATCAACCCTCCACCCCATGAATTGGTCTTATGTCTATTTAATTGATTACATGGTTCGAGGAAATACATACGCGTAAAAATAATACATTCGTACATAACATTACACCAAAATCACTTTATAGAGGGTACATATGAAAAAATAACAAGAAGAATTATTAATAAATAGATAACTAATTATATAAATATATAATACAAATATTAAGCTGAGACTAAGTTTTTTATGTTTAGTTTTCATGTACCGATCAGTTAAATTATAGGTATTGTTTGATTTGTACTTTATTTGCATTAGAACTGGTTGAAAAAAATTAACTTTTCCTTTCAGTTTTATGTCATTTTTCAGTTCAACAAGTTTATTAAATTTTTTAGTATTTTTTACAATTGATAAATTGTTTTTTAGTGTTATACATTATGTGAATTTGTATTCTTATACCAAAATATAAAATAGAATAATAAATTATGAAAAAAAGACAAAACAAAAAGGCAAAAAATGGCTGTAACTAGTGCGATGTTTCTTTTTGAAGTTGTGGTGGAAAGCGTTAAAAGCTTGGTTGAAAGCCGACACTTAATGATCAAAAGTGATTTTGCAGACATATTCTCATTAGAACTAAAAGATCCAAAACAGATGCACATAGTAATACCAGAGCCACCTCCATTACCACCAGAACCAGCAGGTAAAAAGGGCAAAAAGAAACCACCAAAACCAAAAAAAGGGAAAAAAGGAAAAGTAGAGGAACCTCCTCCCGAACCAGTCATTCAATCGGGCCAGTCCGTTTTATTTACAAGTACAGCAGAATTCTTGATTCAAAATATGAAGAAATACCCTTTAGAGTTGTCGTTGTGGAGTAAAGAAGACAATCTTACATATATCGGCTCAAATAATATTCCTTGGGATCCTGTATTTTATACTTATTTAGAAAAAATATGTAATTGCGAAGAACCACAACCGGTTACGTTAAAAGAAGAATATAATATATTTGAAGAAGGAAAAGCAAAGTTAATGGCAAAAATAGGAATTCAAGTAAAATTAACATATTTGACTGACAGAGTTACAACAGCCTTTCGGACACTTTCAGAAGATCCATCTATAAAGAAAGTTTTGTATACAGGAATAAATTCTAAAACTACATCATATATTTGTACAATGAAAACGACTGATGAAATTTTTGAAGAAAATTGTAACAAGATTGAAAATAATTTTGTTAAAGATAAATCTAAGCCCAATAAAATAGCTTATGCTGATTACAAGAATGCACCTGGTGCTAATCTAACATTCTTTAACGAAGGAGACTATTGTTGTATGAATAATGCAGACAAACCACCAGAGTCCATCTATAAAGCTCCCCAGACTTGTCCTGATATTGATTTTATCATTGATTATGTTAGGAAAATTATAGTATCTTGTAATGACAACATGAGAATGTTAACACCACGTCCAACAATACGACCGAGAATTAAGGCTACTGATATCGATAGGCTGTGCTACTGTAAAGAGACAAAATGGCCAGAAGGATCATTTGCAGAAAGATTTAAGAGAGAAGCCCAGTCAGAACCTTGTCCAATTTGCATAAATGCAGGAAAGAAAAAGGACGAATCTCATGCGGAAACTTTTGATATAGCTAATATAAGGGGACCCTGTGGCCGAGCTGATTGCAGGATTGCCAGAGATATGAGAGCTTATATCGAAAACCTCATCGAAGAAGACAATAAGGAAGTTGATGTAAATACCATAATTGGTCCATGCGGAAGTAAAGAATGTAGAATAGCTGAAAAAATTCAAGAGTTTCTTCGCCACGAAGGTGTTTTTAATAAAGGCTCTACATTAGAAGGCTTATCTACACAATGCGCTTGTGTAAAACAAATGCAAGACGCACTTGTAAAAAATAAATCTTGCGATTCTTTATGCGAAAAAAATTGCACAGAAAGCGATAGTGATGACAGCCAATGCAAAGGAAATGCGTGTCCTCATACTAATTCACCTGAGAAACAGTCAGTATACAACGTTTATTATTTTACAATTGAACATGATTTTGATAAAGATAATACAGGAACGTCATCGCCTAGCGGCACGGATAAATCGTCAAAATATCGATACTGTTCAACGGAATGTCCGAGCATAAAACCTTCTGAAAAAACTTCTTGTTCAAAAACCACTTGTTCTAACTTAACAGATAAAACGTTTAAAGACGATGATAATCAAGACTTAAGCTGTAAAGACCCTGTTTGTCCCACGACTGATCAAAACCCTCCTAGTCCAGCAGATAGTGACATTGTAATACATTTCGAGAAAATTAATAATCCTTGTTGTGTGAAATCTTGCGATGTTGCTGAAAAAGTGAAGGATTTTATTGTTGAAGGACTTAGTAGTCGAAAGAATAAAACAGCTGAAGATGATGATCCTTGCTATTGTGATTGTGTTTGTACGTTTAAATTTTCTAAGAAAACAACATACTGTGCAGTTTGTGGTGGTTACGAATGTTTAGGAGAAGATGTCAACGAAATGCCTGAGTATGCAAAACCACATCCGTGCCCTGTATACAACAAGCTGTACGATAAAAAATATATTAAAGTCCAAAGTCCGTGGCCGGAAGAAGATCTTGATATCAAAAAGCCACCAGACACAATAAGCAATAAAAGTTCAAGAACTACCGGTTCGAAACTTGGACATGCTGATAGAAGACTGACGGTATCCCGTTCAATGAAAAGTTTTTCAGATAAAAAAATAAATAAAAAAGAAAAAGTTGAAACAGAAAAAGTTAATAAGCCAAAACCAGAAAAGAAGAAGGTCGGTAAATTTACAGCGAACGTTGAAGAAACTCGTAAGTTTCTATTTAATAAATAAATAAATTAAATAAAAAAATATCTTATTATATCATGTAAATTATTGGCTTTCAGCACCTTTAATAGTTGAAAAGAAACCAGAACCAAAATATCCATACCCACCAGTACCTAAAAATATGGGTTGGAATTGGACTGCGGAAGATATTCCTGGAATGAAGGTAAATAGTACAGTTATCATATATGTATACGAGTCGTATGTACGAGTCGTATATAGGTATGATAATTATTCATTAACGTTGATCGTTTTAAGTTTAATATATTACTTTAATCTACAATTACTTAATACTAATATTAACGTTAAAAATGTGTTTATTCACTACATTGGCAAATTCTCAGCACATATGATTTTTAGGAAAATTTATTGCATCTTGTTATTTAAAAGCGGAAACTAGAGTTAAAACTTACCAATAACCTTATAATTATTAGTTTCTACGTTGCTACTTGTATAATGTAGACTGGTGGAAGGGAACTTCTTCCTTAGATCGATAACTTTTCATAGGACTGAAATCAAATTAAAATTGGACCACCTTTGAAATACACTTAACTGAACTGAATCAGTCTGTAAACGCCCCACTGCGGGGCAAAGGCCTTCTCTCCATGTACTGCTCGTACTGCTCTACTGCAGATTCGTCGATAGTTTCCCTACCATTTTTTTAGCGCTGGGAAATGCATTACGCATCCCGCCACGGAGAGGCGGCGGAAATGTGGGACTCGCTGGCACGCAGAACGTGCCAGAATACCCGCCAAAACCCAGCGGTGCCCTCGTCATCGTAATGGGGCGCTACGGAATCACTCGCGCATATAAACGTGACGTCCAGACGGTTGACCCGCCTATGCGGGCCGCCTTCGCCTATAGAGCGCTCGCGGGTACCGTAAGTGCTCTATTGCCCTAGTGGCGAGTGGGAGGATTATAGGTGCCCCTCCGACTCTAGTGCGGAGGGTGAAGGAGCGCGTAGCGGCGTCTCCTTCTCCCCGGTCATCTCCTGCGGAGCGGGTCAACATTAACGTCTGCTTCACATTTCCGACCAGAGATAATTTATCTACCATGAGTAACGATCGCTATCTTGATGTTCATAAAAGCAACTGGGACCGACGACTATTCGTGCTCTTTGATGCACAGTGGGGAGCCCCACAAAAACATACACTCAGATCGGAAAAATATTTGTAGAAATACAAATATCGCCGACGTTAGGGCGACTACTCGCACCACTATACTATTTAGAACGGTTGTTATGAAATTCAAATAGGTACACGATTCGTAAAAAAAAGAACCATTAAAATCTTTTTCCTTTGGTCTAACAGAAAGTAATAATTTTTAAAAAGTCGATCATTCTAAAATATATTACAGCTGGTCCGTTGGCGCAGGTGATAATGACCCTGCCCTCGGTCGGCTAATGCCGAATATGGGCGGACAGAGTCAAGCGTGCCGACGACTCTACGCTGGGGTGGTCCGGTCGATGGCGCTGTACGGCGCCCCCGTGTGGGCGGAGTCCCTGACTGCCCACAATAGAACCCGTCTGTGGCGTCCACAAAGGGTCATGGCGGTCAGGGCCATACGTGGCTACCGCACGGTAGGTGTCGAGGCTGCCTGCGCATTGGCCGGAACCCCTCCATGGGATTTGGAGGCGGAAGCGCTCGCCGAAGTTTATCGGCGGGTGTCGGCGGCGCGGATGGGGGGCACTAATCCCCCGCCAAATCAAATCACCGCATGGCGGGACGACGCCCGCCGCACCACCTTCACGCGGTGGAAGGCTCGGCTGGAGACGCCCCGGGCTGGTCTTCGGACCATAGGGGCGCTTCAGCCGATACTGGAGAAGTGGACGGTGCGGCAGCACGGAGTCCTCACCTTCCGACTCGTGCAAGTGTTGTCAGGGCACGGCTGCTTTGGCAAATACTTGCACGTTGTCGCAAGGAGGGAGACGACTCCGGGCTGCCACCACTGCGACTGCAGCGAGGACTCGGCGCAACACACGCTCGAGTCGTGCCCAGCCTGGGCTGAGCAGCGCCGAGATCTGGCTGCAGTCATTGGAGAGGACCTGTCGCTGCCGGCCGTTGCGCGAGCGATGGTCGGTGGTGACAGGGCCTGGACCGCGGTCGCCACCTTCTGCGAGGACGTCATCTCGCAGAAGGAGGCGGCAGAGAGGGCCCGGGAGGACTCACTCCTTTCGGACCCAATTCGCCGCCGGCGCGCGGGGCGGCGCAGACGCGCTCACATGCGCCTGATGCCGCCCTAGCCGAGGCTGCGGACGGTAGGGTCGGGGTTTGCCCACCGTCCGCCGAAATTGCCTACCGCGAAGGTGCGATGCTCAAGTGCGCGGGGCGTCGCACAGGAGAGAGTGCTCGATGGAGCTGCCGCCTGCGGACCACGGAGCAACGTACGCGGTACCCGTGGCCCGCCTTGTAAGGGCGGGTGAGGGCGCACGGCGGGTTATTTTAGTGGGTGAGGGCCCCACACTATCACGTTGTCTCCCCGGGCGACGGGATGTGCGTTCAGGTACATTTTTTCCCGCCAAAACAAAAAAAAAAAAAAAAAAAAAGCTGATAATGACCCTGATATCTGCTACTGAGTTGTGGGTTCGATTCCCGCCTGAGTTTGGGTATATTATATATTTGCTATCTTATCATAGCCTACCTAAGAAACAGATAGTGTTTATATACTAAAAAAAATTAATTCTCTTTTTAAAGTGATGGAAGTCGATTAAATTTTTACGTAAACGAATGAATAATTTACTTTACCACTTATAGTATTTTTGGTAAGTTTTGTTTTTTTGTTTTTTATTTTTTATTTTTTGTTTATCAATTCTTAATAGATCTTTTATTCATTTATGGAATAATAATTAAACATTGTTTTATTATTATTATTTTAACACAAAAATACTTATTAAGCATTTGTTACAGATATATTGAATGAGAAAGAAAAAAAAAACAAGTTGTACAGTTGAAGATTTGTAAAACTCTTATATAAAATTTTGTTACTTTATAAATAAAATTAATAAATTTAAGTCAAGAGTTTTTATTTTTTGTTATACCCTAATTGTGTTGCTATATAAGCTAGCGTTTTTCTTTTTTAACCGACTTCAAAAAAGAGGAGGTTTTCAATTCACCTTTATTTTTTTTATATGTCTTAACTTTTTACTGGGTGTACTGATTTTGATGATTCTTTTTATATTCGAAAGCTGATACTTATCTCATTTAATTGGTCTTATTTAATTCAAACTTGAGCGAGATCTAACGAGTAAATTTTGAGTTATTCCTAATAATGCGTATTTAATTTACTTGGACTACGGTTATGATGTTCTCATCTTATTACTTGTCGATGTAAAATGAACAAAAAAAAAAAAAAACTGTATAGGATGCTTTGGAAGAGCATCCCGTGGTCCCTTTCTAATTTGGTGATGTTCTGATAAAGATTTTCGGAGACATACAACGGAACTCTTAAAAAAATGGCAGCAAATCTGCCGTGGTTGCTGCAACCGCATGTATATGCATTGTTTACACGTTTACACAATCACACAATATAACATGAAAAAAACCGCCTGTTGCAATCGGTTTTTGTTTTGTAAAAAGTTTATTATTTTATAAACAACATCAACTTTACTATTTCAGCCTCGACCAAAATGGAAGCCAGGTGCTGCTAATAAAATCTTAGTTAGAAGATACAGAGCAATAAGAGAAGGTGTCGACATAATAGCAAAGAAAAAAAGAGCAATGATGCAACGAAAGAAGAAAATCGAGATGAAACCAACGTTAGTCGTTAAAAAACAAAACGGTGAATATTCAGTTCAAATGGAAGTTTTTAAGAAGTATTCAAACGAAAGACTCTTATTTCAATACCCCTATGATGAGAAACCACCACTTGTTTACACAATAGGCAAAACTGAAGAAGAAAAACGTAAAATTCAAAGACAACGCGAAAGGAGAGAACGTCGAGAAACGAGAAGAAAAAGCCGTTTACTGCAATCAACTTTTAGAGATAGGTGTCAAGAAATTTGTCTTAAAGCTTATAATCAAGCAATAGGCTTATTACCTTTGCCTAACCCCAATGACCCAGATTGCCCCTGTCATACTGAAGCTGTTCAAAATCTAAGTCCACCCATTGATTCATGTTCTTGTTCAGATGAAGGAACTATCTCTAGCAGTGACACGGATAATGATGAATGGACAATAGAGTTCACTCCACCTGCAGCCAGATGGGATGTAAAAGCTAAGCATCCACCAGTTATTACAGAAAATGAAAGTCAATATAACTATTTAGACTACAAAGTCAAATTACTAGACAAACAGGGAAATCCTGTTCCAAGGTTCTTTAAAGGACCCGATGGTAAACAAGAATGCAGTGATTTAGGGGGATTTTGGGGTCCTGATCATATTTGGATGGAAATAAACAAGGATGGTTATATAGGACCTGACAATCGATGGATACCAATGAATTTTATTGGTCCTGATGGTATGTTTTATTCAGCTGAAGAAGGTTTCTTCACAGATAACACTGGTGAAATTTTAAAAATAGGTATAGATGGATACATAGACAAAGAAGGAAAGTGGGCGTGGTATTCAAAGAAAAGAAGTAAAAATCCCAAATCGAAGTCAACTTTAACTGCTACGACACTTGATACAAAGATAGGGAAAACACCTACAAGAGTTGAAACCTTACAAAAGAATAAAAATGAAAGTAAACCTAAATCAGCCATTCCAGCATTTAAAGCCAAGGAGGATAAATTTCCGCAATCGGCTTTAGTTAAAACCGGATCTGATAAAGGGAAAGCAAAAAAGGCAGTCTCATATTCATCTAGCAAAGCTAAAAATCCCTTAGTTATGAGTGTGTCAATGAATTATGAAAAAAATAAATTTTTGCATTCATCATGGATTAAGAGTAGCATGGAAGCAAAGAAAATTGCAAAATATAAAGAGATATTGAATGAACTACAAATGTACGACATGCCAGAACTAACACAGAGTCCAGTAAAAACAAATCGAGCTTCTAATACATCGAAATATTTGTCACATTTAAAACTTCAAAATAAGCATATAAAACGACCACAAACACTAACTGTTAAATCTTGAATTAGAATGTTTCTTTAGGAAGCCCTATGGTTCTTCTTAATGATAAATATAAATATTTTTTTCTTTTACATGAAATCGTATGGTGATGAGTAATAATTTTTTTTTGAGCTATTAAAGGGGCATCGTTAATTACGTGAGCTGTTTTTAATTCTATTTGACTCCCCCCCCACCCCATTAGGTGAGATTTATAATAAGATTTGGTTGGACCCCTCTCCCCCTTACGTGAGATTTACGCTAAAGTAGTTAAAGGACTAAATTTATTTTTAAATTTATAAATCGGGAAAATAATACAACATACAGGTGTTCTATAATGAATATATTTAAATTATATAAAATGAAAGGTACAAGCAGCGGGTAGTTAAAAAAAAATTAAGCGGGCAAAATGAACACTCGAATTTTTTTATTATTATTTGTAATATAATGTACATATTTTTAGAGTCGACATGAGTTTTTCGATTATATCCCCCAGTTCAAATGAGATATAATAAGATTTAATTTGAGCTCAGGTAATTAATTGCCCCCTAACGGTTAATTAGTTTACCATCAAAGTACTTTAAAATTCAATGTGCAAAAATACTATTTTACAGGGGAGTAGATTATTATTTAATTTCATTTATTATTTATATTTATCGGAATTTATCGGAATATTAATTATATTTTTAGGAAGTGTCTATTCATACGACTATCATACGATTTTTGTATGAATAGCAACAGTCTTTTGCAATATATGCTCTATTTTATTTATTGCTGCTACGTTTTTGTAATTTTGTTATTTTGTTTTGGTTTCGACCTCTTTGTTGAATTTGACAATGCCTACTAATTAAAAAGATGTAAAAATATACAAAATTGTTTTATTCTCTTTGACAAAACATAAATTTGGCTGTTATGTAAATTAGTAAATTAGAAGTTTATAATATTTTTTCTTAAATTTTAAATGTAAATGTAATTAAGCTCCAAAGCTAAGTATAATATAATATTATAATGGCTCTTTCGGATTCAATGTTTTTATTTGAGATAGTTTTAAAAGGAATAAAGAGTTACAGAGAAGATAAAAAGATTAGGGTAACTGCCCAATTTAGTAACGTTTTTAATATGACTTTAAGAAATCCAAAGACTGCCTCTCGATCTACGAAATTAGAGAAAATTAAACTTAATCAGAAACATAAGGTGAGAAAAAATAATATTTCAATACAGAAATCTCTAGGTCACAAAGCGCGAACAGGTGAATCAATAATAATAATAAGTAAGCCGGCTGTACTTTTATCAAATATGCAAAAGTATCCACTAATAATATCTGTATGGAGAGACAATGATCTAGATTGTAAACTAGGAAGTACAGTCCTACTATGGAACAAAATTTATACCAACTATTTATCTAATATACAAAAAAATCCAGAAACTGTCCGACCTTATTCTGAAGGCTTTTATAGTGTGTATGATGAATCACGTACCAAACGCATTCTTTCGCTTGAAATGAGTATGAAGTTAACATATCTACACAACAAAATTATAAGCCAGTTTAGGTCAATTTCTCAAGATATGGCGAATTTTATGTACACAAATATTATTTCAAAACAAAACGTAGTTTTAAGTACTGTGAAAAAAACTAAGAGCAATGACCAGATTTACAACGTATGTTCTACTAAAGTAAAATTTCCAATAACAAAAAATAGAAAGAAACCAATGATTATGGAACGTAAACAAGAAATGTCCATCATATCACAAACAAAAGTCCTTTCACCAAATACAATTAAGAGCGATTCTAAAATAGCTCATGAGGAGCAAAAGAATATTAATAGGACTATGTCATGTTCCTCTTTTTTTAATAAACGGAAGAAAACATTAAAGTACATATTTGGTGATCCAAATGGTTCATTCGGTAATCAGGTTTACTATGTAGGCTATTTTGCTGTAAAAAATGATAACTCTAGTCGAAATTCCACAAAAGTATCAGATGATGAGACTTTACAAAAGCCTAGTGAACCAATTAAAAAGTTTAAATTAAAGAAATGTGATACTGAATGTAAAGAAAGACGAGGTGTGAGTTCAAATAGTGAGATTTCTATAAACTTGTCAGAAGAAGCTGCTAAAATTAATGTAACAAAATGTCATGAAATTGATTGCAACGAAAGAGATAATCGGAAGTTACCAACACCACCTGATGAACGTATTCTTTTAGACTTGTCTAATATAAGAAATGAGTGTTGTAATGGAAATAAAACTGAAGAAAAAATAGAAGAGATGATAGGCGGACTTACGGCTAAAATGAAAATTGGGAATGATCCATGTTTTTGTACTTGTGAATGTACATTTGGCTTCACTAAGAAAACAACATATTGTCATGTTTGTGGTGGGTACGAGGTAGCTGGTGATGAACTTGCTAAGAAAACTATACTAGAAATGCCAATACCATGTCCTATATTCCATAAAATCATTGATAAAAATAAATTAAAAACATGGAGTACTTCTGGTAGTGAAAGCAGAAAAAAAATTGATGATCAGAAAATTTCAAAAGTGAGCTCGTCTCAAAAAGCAGTAGCTTCTGACAAGCGCTTTACTGTTACTGAGAAAAAAAGCGTTGAATCCGAAAAAGACTCGAAAAAAGGCAAGAAGAAAAAAAAAGACGAAAGATTTAAATTCAATTATGGCTATAAAGGTATACGTACGTATTTAAATTGTGGTATATGTAATCCCTATAATACATTATTAGACTGATAGTTATATGTATAACAAACTCTTTTTTAATCAACAGCTCCGCAAATTGGACACAGCAAATGCGCTTTGCCATGTTCCGGAACATTAGATAATGTTCCTAAAAATATGGGTTGGCTTTGGACCGCTGAAAACGTGCCGGGATTGAAGGTAATTTTTAATTTTTATTTTTGACTTATATTATGGACGTCGAAATTTTTTTTAATTTTTATTTGTTTTCTTTTCTCTTTTTGTTTACTTTTTTTATTTTTGTTTCTTTTTTATAGTTTCGTCCCATGTGGAAACCAGGTGCTACAAATAAGCATGTAGTAAGATTATTAAAGATAGCTAAAAATCCTGATGAAATGAAGTCTAAAAAGAAACGGAAAGATACTAACAAAAGAAAACGTCCACTTAAACGTCCTTTACTTATCGTTCATAAGAAGGATGGTGAATATACAGTCACAATGGAGACAATGAAAATGTATTCTAAGCCAAGGGCCTTGAATCAACATCCTTATGAGGATAAGCCTGTTGTTACATACACTATAGGCAGAACAGACGAGGAAAATAAAAAACGTCTCAAGAAAAAAGAACGTGAACGAAGACGACTCGAGAGAGATCAGCGACGTTTTATTCAAAGTGCTTTTAAGGATATGTGTCACGAAATTTGCTTAAAAACATATCAGCAAGCTCTTGGAATTTTGCCCGATACTGAAGATCCCGATTGTTCATGTTATCCAGCTATTCCTAATGAAAAAATTGCAAATATGGATTTATCGTGTTCCTGCTCGGAGGACAAATCCTCAATTGGCTCTGATACTGATTCCGATGAATGGATCGTTGAATTCACTCCTCCTAATGCTGTTTTTGATCCTACATATAAAGGAAAAAAAGTATTTAAAGTAGATAATGGTTCACAGTATACATATCTTGATTATAGAGTTAAACTTGTAGACAGATTTGGTAATCCTGTTCCGAGATTTTTTAAAGGTCCTGATGGAAAACAACAGTGTAGTGATTTAGGTGGTTTTTGGAGTCCTGACCATAAGTGGTTAGAAATAAATATAGATGGATATATTGCCCCGGATGGTAGATGGGCTCCAAATATATTTATAGGTCCAAACGGTGAACAGGTTGACGGGGAAACTGGAAAATTTCAGGCTATGAATGGCAGATGGCTTGTTGTTGGCGTGGATGGATACATTGATTGTAACGGTAGGTGGAAGTACTATCCTGCAGCAGCCCGATCATCAAAGAAAAAACGTCGTGGTGATCTAGTCAAAAAGGGGAAGTCGGGCGAGTATAAATATATAAAATCTGAAACGAGTTGGAGCTGTTTTGGAGATGTATCTCCCAAACAACTTTCCAAATTAGGAATTGTGGGTCACGGTGGAGATAGAAAATTACTTACTTCGACACTACAAGACATGTTAGCACGTGGAGAAGATGTAAATATACCGCAACCAAAAACTATATTTCATCTACCTTTCACTAAGAAAAGAAAAATGTTGCTGAAGGATAGTAATAAAAGATATGTTAGTTTAGAGGAAAAAGGTAAATGCCATCATCCTATGCCATCAGATAAAGGTATTGTGGCTGTCGACGCTTATGGTAATAAAACTTATTTTAAATTAAAAAACCGCAAAAATTTACGTCCACGAGAACGATTATCAGCACTTGCAGACCAAGGTATAAGTTTAAGTTCATTCCATGTTCCGTGCTTTAATTCTTTTATTAATTCGGAAATAGTGAAACAGCAGTTGCGCTCTCGGCTTCTTGCACAAACGACCAAAAATATTGCAACGCAAGCTTAGTAGGTTTCGTCCATAGCCCCAACTCATATAATACTTTTCTGTTGGTTGTGTCAATTTGTGGTGTATTATTCGATTTTTGTAATGTTTTAAGTGAAAGTTTTATTTATTTGGTATTGTGCTAAGTTAAATTTTGTAACGTTTAGTAATTATAAGAAATAATAAACGAGTATGGTTCCAAAGAAATTGTTATTAGGTTTATTTTATTAAATAAAAATAATTAAGGAGAATGAAACTTTAACTATCGCAATGAAGTAAGATTTTTTTATTAGTATCTAGTACTCATTTTTTAATAAATGTTTAAAATAGTTTAATTTATTGTATATAAATAATTATATAAAAAATTAATTATAGGTACATAGAGATTGGAAACCAGGAGCCGTATCTAAGAGATTGTTACGAATGCTCAATAAAGCCAAATTAAGAAAATCGAATGTAGAGGCTATTAAGCGAACTAAACGTACAAAGAAGAAGATCGAAGATAAACCCACTCTTAAAGTTAGTAAAGTAGATGGCAAGTATCACATTGAAATGCAAGTTACTCCTTATAAATCTGAAGAAAATACCGAGCAATATAAGCCGTTAATTTATGAGATAGAATCTATTAATAACATATATAAAGTAAAGCAAAAGGAAAGATTACAGCGACGACTCGTAAGAGCAGCCGTAAACAAAGTATGGTCAGATCCATACCATCCTAACGCATGCGAAAATATTTGTTTAAATACTTATAAACAAGCTGTCGGTATTTTACCTCTAGAAGAAAATTGCAAGGCTACTACTAAGGAAGAAGAAATAGAGACAATTAATAGTTTTTCATGTGATGATGACGAAGTGAGTCTCAGTTGTACCTCGTCTGAAGTGAATTGGGAAATTCATTTTACGCCACCTCTAGTACGTTATCAAGCATTAAACAAGGAGAAGAAAAATGAGTTGCTCGCTAATTTCGTATGATTTATTTGATTGATTTTTGTCATATTTAGACGTTTATTTCAAATAAAACCACTTGTGAATTATCGAATTTTATTATTAAACAAAATGTTTAGCATGTCCCAAATCACTAAGGACAAAGTTGTGTGAGGCGCTATTCTTAAGTATAGCGGACCAATTCCTTTGTACAGGCCGTGTAGGCCTTCCTTTTTGTATATTTTTCTGAGGCAGTCAAAAACTCCATTATACATTAGTCCACCTTTTGACGCAGGGCCTGTAGAAATAAATAAATAAATAAATAATAATAATAATATATATATATATATATATATATATATACCAGAGTCGAAATTTAAAGCCAACATAGCTCCCTCAAGTTCGACATAGAACCGATTTAGAGCCCAGTAGTCCGATATAGAACAGATTTAAAGCCCTGTAGTCCGACTTAGCGTCTATAGGCGCTAATTTTTATTCCATTTAGGTCCAATTTTAGCCGTAAACTAGAAAAAATGTAAATATGTGCCATTTTTGGGTGCTAATTCGGACCTAATTTAACATGGGTTAGGACCGACTTTGAGCATAGAGGTCCGACATAAGTTCTACCGTATCTGGGCAGCGCTAAAGCGGCTCTAAATTTCGACTCGGATATATCGCATATATAAATGTCGTAGCCATATCGTAGAATTGCCCACATTATGAATTTTAATATAAATATTTTATATAGTGTTAGGCTTAAATTCATATACGATTACAAATAAATATAAAAATAATTTTAATTGTACAGAAGATAAAAAGCTGTATTGAAAAGACGTATTATAAAATTCTATTGCGATCTGGATCTGATAACTTTTTTAAATTAAATACCGCACAAAGATATATATATATATATATATATATATATATATATATATATATATATATATATATATATATATATATATATATATAAGAAAGCTACATACATGATTGTTACATAATGTGGATGATAGATGAAATAATGAGTAATGAAAGCACTTTGAATGACACAGGCTTTTGAATTAGGCAATGTGAGAAGACTGAATCTGATTAAAGGAGTGCATTACCCTGGTTATAAAGACGTGTATTGACAACATCCAGAGGCGTTTCCAGCAACACACACACGACTCCACAGACAAGGCTTGCCGAGAACGCGAGCGTTGCAGGTGATTTTTCCCAATAACCATGTGCAAGCAGGAATTGTTTCACTCTGCAATGGATTTATAAGCTAAGGATATATACATATGTCGTGGCCATTTCGTAGAATTGCCCACATCATGAAATGCTCGAGAATTTCATGAAGTGGTCGCATTTCATGATTTGGGCAATCAAATTTGACCAGATCATTAAATCGTAAATGATTCGCGATTTGTAATCTACGATTGGCATTGGATTATGGAAATAGGGCGTCCATGAAATATATAATAAAAATCCAGAATAGGTTCTGTTACTTTTTTTTATATAAAAAATCCAGAATATTGGGTTAGGTTTTTTTTATTGAATATAAAAAATCCAGAATATGTTAGGTTAGGTTAGGTTTTTTTCTTCTTCAATATAAATAATATATTCCTCATTCGCAGTTTCCATAATGTCATATTTGGATAGCCAGTAATAGTCTTTAGACTTTTTTCCTATTGTCACCCTACTTTTCTTTATTTGTTTTATAAGCGATATGATCAAATAATCTTGACCAAATCATGAAGTAGCACGCCTTAGTTGACCATATCGACAAACGATTTCTTATCATTGATCTTGCCAAGGCACATCATGATGTGGCTAATGGAAAGTGAAACATTTCATGAAATGCGACCATTTAATTAAATTCTTGAGCATTTCATGATGTGGGCTATTTTACGATATGGCTACGACATATACATTCCATATGTTTTCCATATATTGCTTTAAAACTACAGAGATAACAAACGTTAGAAAAAGATCATCACACGGAAAGACATCATGGTACGTATTTTACGTTGGAGATAAATTTTATTTGATTCAAAAGCAAACTTTTTTATGCATTTGTGCAACTAGATATAATTCTTTGAAAAATAACAAGGAACTGTTAGGCTTTATGTGAAAATGGAAAGTTATTCCTGAGCTTACAATATAACAATGTTAAACAAAAGTGAAATGTAATGTGCTTCAAATCAGATAATCAAGTAATAAGATTACCCTGATTGTAAAGTCGTACTGCAACGACGTTAATGGGGCATATGGCTAGAGCCACCATGATGCCGCTCATACAGCTTGCTGAGAAAGCGAGTCCAAGTGGAGATCGCTCACACAAACCGTAAGATAGCAATGTTTCTTTTGCACTGCAGGACAACAAATCGTTAAAGGAACAATATTTCGTTTGAAGCAAGTTTTCATCTTCAATCATTAAGTTAATTACAAGTAATAAAATTTTTGCTCTACATATACAAGTTACATCATCAAATTAATACGAGAATTTATTTCTCATAATTGGTTTTTATTCGATATAAATATAATTCTTAGATAATTGCATATGTAACGCAACAAACATCAAAGTCTGTGTATAATTTCAAGCGTATATCAAATCTAGTAGTAGAACAAGAATTTCTTTTTCTTTTATAAACGAAGGATTTAATCGTTATCATTACTATAATAGGTAAAAGAAAATTAATAATTACGTAGAAAATGTCGTCAGTTGAGCCGCACTGCCAATTGCTAATCTTGCGCAGGTTGCGTTCACGCCCGCAAAGAAACCTCGTATGCCTTCTACTTTGTAGATCTTAAAGAAACCGTCTATCATACCTGAAAAAAAAAAACATTTTTTTATAATAACACTTTAGGCTTTGTTAATCAGAGGAAGATCGAGGTATCCTAAATCAATGACAGATTCTCATAAGATACTAAAATGTCCTGTAAAAATCTACCAACCGTCTTTTTATAAATTATAATTGTTTTAAAAAGCTTAGGTAATACTAAGTTAACGCGGGTAAACCTAGGTTTACTCTATCTACTAGCATTACCCGTAACATATATACTTCAAAAGAATATTTACGTTATCGGATAAAAAAATAAGGTAAACGCATAAACGGAGAAATCAGACTGTGTTAAAAAAAGATTAATATTTAAAACGAATTACCATTATAAACATGCTGTCTGCCCACTGCTATGCTGGGGTGAGCAGCTGCCTGCATTCTAGTCTTTACCACGGAGGCTGGGTTGGCGGCGATGCCACTCATCACACCACTCGCACTTGACCAGAACATGGCTTTGTGTATGCTTATATCACCGTCTTTTTTCTTAGTCCAACCTTGAACTTCCGCGATGTGATATATTCCTAATCTGTAATATAAATATCATCTTGGGTTATAAGTGTTGTATTTAAGTAATAACATTACCCGCGGCATCGCTTGCGAAAAAGTGTTAGGTACTTTAATATGTTACCATGTAGATGAAGACATAATATATGGTTAAATAACACATACATACTTATGAGGTAGTATTACAGTTTATAAAACACGAAAAAACATTAAAAAAAAACAAGACCATCGTTTTGAGAATTCACACGACAACAATACTGAGGTGAACTGAAAAAGTCTGCAAATCAGCTGCTGGGAACAAGCCTCTTCCCTACATGGTAGAAAGATTTAACCCTAATCTATCATACCTATCAAGAGTAATAGTCATTATCAGGTGTTTATAGTAAATACAGGGAAAGACGACATTACGTCCTCTAAGAGACAGGGCAAGTTAAACCAAAAAAATATTTGTAGAAAAGATTACGTATAATTTTTATTAAATCAGAATTTTTCTGCCAACCCGGAGTGGAGAGAAGAGAGTGGTGGATTAAGCTCCAACCCTTCTTCTATATGGAGAAGAGGCCTTCGCTCAGCAGTGGGTTGTTTACAGGCTGATACAATCAAAGTTATGTATTTTATTGCTTACAATTTGTAGGTAGCATATTACGTCTTAATTGGTTGATAAATAGAAAAACTCACCTCACGGAATTCATGCAAAAACCTAAAAGCATTGCTGGAGCTAAACCTTTCTGTAAGGCTGTCGCTCCATCGTTCTTAGCGATGACATATAATGTGTGGAATATCCCCCTGTATTTTGCGGAATGTTCATGGCGCGCGCGCAGTTCGCCTTGTAGCTGTAGGCGTGTCTTCACAACATCCATAGGATTCGTGAAGATCGTTGCGCTGGCGCCTGCCAGCCCTCCAATGATGAAATCCATTTTAGTTTTGTTATATTTACCTGTTAAAAGGTGTGTTCATACAAATTACTGTCAAAGGTTAAATAACATAAGAGTTAAGAAAGTAAGTTTTAATATGGGTACGTTGAAAATGGGATTTTATATCGTATCCGATAGTCAATAATTTCAAATAAAGCGACTTATCGGGTTAGTTGGAGAGTAAGCGTTTGATTCATCACGTGTCGCAGTTTTATTGACGGTTAAAGTCCACGATCTTATATTGTAGTTTTATTTTAACTAAAATTCATTCATGTATTCATATTATAAAAACTAGCTACCGCCCGAGGATTCACCCGCGTGGGTGTATTGATAAAAAGTAAATTATGTCCTATCAAATTTCATCACAAACGGCTCAGCAGATTAGCTACGAAACATACATTTACATAAATACAAACTAAACTAAAACTACAAATCTATAATCAAATTTAAAACAAAAAAGCATTTTGGATAAACTTCCGAAAAGCGGATACCGAATTTCGTCATGAAATTTGGCACGGACATTCTATTTGACTATCTATGAGTCCCCTTAAAGGGATTTTTGGCGGCACGCAATATTTTTCGAAATATTGAATTTTTTAAGTACGCTGCTTAGCACACTCAATAATATAAGAAAGCGAGTCGATCAAAAGAAGAAGGAAAAAAAACCTAACCTATCCTAGAATGCGTAAATGCATTTTACATCAATTAAAAAAAAAGACCTAACAACCTAACCTAACCTTTAAAAAAAACCACTAACTATAAAAAAAAAAAAAGACCTAACAACCTAACCTAAGCTAACGATTTAAAAAAAAATCTTAATCTAACCTAACCTTTAAAAAAATACACTAACTATTAAAAAAAAAAAGACCTAACAACCTAACCTAAGCTAACGATTTAAAAAAAATCTTTATCTAACCTAACCTTAAAAAAAAAACTCTAACTGCGTAATGAATTTCACAGCCTTCAAAAAAAAAAAAGTGGCGGAGTACGTAGTGAAACAATGGCCGATCATCTATGCGAGTTTTTATGGCGTCGCGTCGTCGCGTTAAAAAATTGAACAAAAATCAGTTCAATGAATTATTACAAAATATAAAAAGTGTGTATCCGGGAAAATAAAAAAGTGGATCGATTATATATATATGTGTATAAATAACGCCTGTAGTGTGTGTGTGTAACGTGGCGATAAATACATAGATATATTATAAGCGTGCTAAGCAGCATATCAAAAAATTCAATATTTCGAAAAATATTACGAGTCGCCAAAAACCCTTTTAAGGGGACTCTTAGATAGTCAAATGTAATGTCTGTGCCAAGTTTTATGAGAAAATTCGGTATCTACTTTTCGCTTTCTTATATAGAGCATACTAAACAACGTACTCAAAAAATTCAATATTCCGAAAAATATTGCGATCCGCCAAAAATCCTTTTAAGGGGATGCTTAGATAGTCAAATGGAATGTCCGTGCCAAATTTCATGAGAAAATTCGGTATCTGCTTTTCGGAAGTATACCCAGCATTTTTAATACGACTGAAATTAAAATAAAAAGTAATCTATATTTATACATAAAATATACTAACTAAAAATAAATAATTATGCCTGCTATACTAATCCCTCCGAGAAACAAGAAAAAAACTGGATAAACACAACTGTCAACTGTCAACATAATATATGAATACTTATCGATATATTTATTGGATATATCGATAAGTATGAATATATTTACCCCAAAAAAAAATAATTGATAGTTTTCAAACAATATTTTATATCGATAAATATATCGATACCTTTTTTACGTGAACATTCCTATACATAGTATTCCATGGAATTATTATGTACTATGTACAACCTACCTAGTTGAACCTAGTACATAATAATTCCATGTAGTATTCGTTTCATGGCGCTCCATTCTGGCCAATCGAATTCGCGCAAAAAGAAGATCGTTAGCGCCATGGAATTGTAGAGCACTTACGCGTTTTAACGTGATATTTATTAAAATATGTTATATTATGGCTAAATTATACAAAATCTTTATAAATTGTAGCGTATGTGTTATTCTTATGTAAAAGCTGTTACTGTAAAGTTTTATCTAAATCCGTTCAGTAGTTTTTGCGTGAAAGAGTAACAAAGATACAGACAAACTTTCGCATTTATAATATTAATAGGATATATAAAATTTGTCACTAAAGTTTTTGGATTACAAAAGTATGACAAATGAACGTATTTAATATAATTAATTATTTTTTACACTTACCAAATACTAAATTAGAATGAACAATAGTGAACTCGTGCCATTTACATGTCATAGATTGAAAAATATACCAGGTTTTCGTTTAATACTCATTACACTAATCTAAATTGTATTTGTTCAGTTCGGTACTTATTTCCATGTTTCTTATCATTTAAAATTACGTAACAGCGCGACTTGGTACGACTGATTGCCTAAGCCTACTATGTACTATGTGACATTGGTTGGTGACGTTTGTGACATTGAAACAAAAATTGTGAACAAGATAATGCCGTAAAGAGATATCTATTTTTATTTTTTTATAAATGTAATATGTATATATTATTGATGTTTACTGAAATATTACTGGCGAAAGTAAAACTATATAATCATCTTTTTTCATCACTTTAATATTAACTTTTACAAATAAAATTATATTTCTTTTCACAAAAGGAATTAACGTGACCTGATGTGGATATCGCTTCGTTCAATGTCATTTTAGCCGCCTATGTCCGTCATCAATAATTTGTATATGTAATAAAAAATATTTAGGTTTATGAATCATGAGTCTTATGGTATAAAACCTTCTATTATGACGTCACCTAAATACGAGATTTGGCAAGACTATGAGGAAATCTTTACGTCGACGCAGCCATGAATGAGAACAAATCGATACTTTGTTATATAAAGGTATATTGACCTTTTCTTTAAGGTAATAAGGCATATAATTGAAAACACCATCTTATCGTCATCAATTAAATATCTAACCACTAATTTTTATTTGTTGTACGATTCAATAATTAAAATGATAACAGAAATGACTTGGTTTTAGTGTGCAAACAGAACATTTTCTTGTAAATGCTACATTAACCTTGATGAATTTTAAACATGTGACTTAACCAATACAATAACCAATTTTTTAAATGATAAACTGCAATATTACAATTGTTTTTTTTTTTTACTATTAGGTATGTATATAATTGTATAAAAAGGTATTGAGTTTCATGTGAAAAATTTAGGCATTAAACAATAATATTAATGAGGCAAAATTAATACTAACAGTTTCAGGTGCGCAAAAAGTAAAGGATAGGGACACGGACACGTATATTTTTGCTTCCTCGGATAAAGATATTCAGTAGGTACATCATTAGATATAGGACCGAATTTGGCGACCATAATATGATATAGGTTCGTTAAAAAAAATGATAATTTTTTTTTTATCGATATCAAGAACGTTGTCTTTTTTCAAATTATTTTTTTGTGCAAATAAAACATCATTCTACGAATAATAGGATTGAAGTAGTAATCATAATCTATAACACAGATAAAATCGCGCGGGACGTCTTAGTCATTTATAAAGATACATATTATATTAGTCACGAAAGTATGATATATGCATAACTTATAAGCATGCTCTGAAGTAGGTATCTTACTATTTTGTAAATGTCTAAATTTGATGGAATATTACTGAGGAGTAGGTATGTGACTCGAAGAGTAATTTTATCTTCATAATATAATGTTTTCGACTAACATATTGGAAAAATGAAAATTACTTCAGAAAAAAATAATTAAACGTCCTACTTCTGAATTCTGTGTATCCTCCATTCAGATAATTGAAACATATTTTGCGGGGCACACGTCACTGTATTTATTCTTTTTCTCTTCGTATTTACAAATACATTATACTCTTTGTTTTTATAAATAAATATTAATTTTTAAAAAGAAATCACGGTTTTAGTAGTGCTTCTTCAGAACTCCATAACGCGATAGAGCGTACTTAGTACAATAGTAATTGTACACACAAATACATAAGTGGAGGACGAAATTAGTTAAAAGTATAAAGTATGAAAGCTAAATTCAAAGCTGTAGACTAACGGGCGGCTGTGAGTAAAAGTGTCCAAGAGTATTCAACCACAATATTTGGAGAGTGCGTAATTGCGCGAAAAAACGCCGAGAAAAATTTTGTTCCTCATTTTTATTTCAGCACTATCGGTATCGGCCCGCCCCGGCTTCGAACGGATAATTAACTAAAATTTTAAAATTATAAATTTAAAAATTAAATTATAATTTTTTTTTATCACCTACACATGCGTCGATACTGGAAAATATTTTATAATACACGGATTGAGTTGTCAAATCAACTTCGAAGCAAAAGCAACCCCCTTTTAACCCCGTTAGGGGATGAATTTTGATAAAATACGAAACACGTCTTCAATCAATTCCGTTAATGAATATTTACTGCAAATTTTGAAGTAGATTGGACCAAGGAACTACGTTGTCCCATACAAACTTTGCCCCCCTTTTTTGCCCCCTTAGGGGTGGAATTTCGTAAAATCCGTTCTTAGCTGACCTCTCCTCGGCAAAAGAAATATTCCTACCAAATTTCAAGTCTCTAGGTCTTATAGTTCCACAGATATCGTGATGAGTGACCTTTCACTTTTATATATTAAGATTAAGATTATAAAACGGACTCGTTAATAGATTTATTATATGTATAGATAGTACGGATGAAACATTTGAACTGATTTTTTTATAAATTATTTTTTCATTGATGAATATCATATTTTAATAAGTATTATTCCCGACGAAGACAAATCCAAAAACACAAAAATCATAAAAACCGGTCCACTCGTTCTCGAGTTATAAACGGTGTAACTAACACGACTTTATTTATATATATAGATTACAACTTAAATAGCTATAACCGTCCAACTTTGTACAATCAACAAACGAAAAACGACCAAATATTTTAACAACAAACAAACAATCAAGACCGTAGTACCCTAAGGTATTAAATGCAAAAAAGAAAAACGTTTTTTTAAATACGGGCGAGGCTCATTCTTTTGGCCGAAGTTTTCGACAGCGCGATTCAAAAAATTATATTACGTATTCTGCGCCATCTATCGTACATATATAATGTTAGAATATCGTTTTTATATTGACATTTTACATAATTAAACATAATAGTATATTAATTGAAAATGATGTTTATCTAAAATATTAAAACGATTTCTATTCGTATCCGACATATTTAGTAAACTTTTAAGTTTAACAAAATAATAACTCAAAAATAAGTTTTGTCAATAAATCAGGAAGTCCGGAAGCGCATATGTGTGAATATAAGTATATATACTTGACATGACTTAAAAAGTTACACAATCTTCAAATACCATTGATTTCATTTCTGATAATAAGCCTATTGAAGTGCCTGTACAACAACGGAACAACCGCGAAATAGTCATGCTACACCAACATTAAGAACTTGTAACTTTAGGGTTAGGGCTTTATTCAAGATCTGATATTTATTAACTAAAAAAGATTTAGAAGCTATTGAGTTTTGGAAAACTAAGAAAATGTAGTAGGCGTAGCTAGCGCCTTATCTGCTTTATACAGAGCCTCCGAAAATAAAGGAACCCCTGAGCAAGCTCTATACTTCCCGTGTTTTATTTCATTTTGTTTAGGGCTTGTTTCACCGGTTGCTCATAAGCTATCTGACGTATATGAAGTATCTAAGGGGGCATTCAAGTATTACGTAACGCAATTTAGGGAGGAGGGGGGTCTTGTAAAACGTTATAATGCGTTACAAGGGCGGGAGGGGAGTTCATATAACGCATTATGTAACCCCGAGTCGAAATTTAAAACCGACATAGCTCCCTCAAGTCCTATATAAAATCGATTTACAGCCCAGTAGTCTGACTTAGCGCCTATAGGCGCAAATTTTTAATCCATTTAGGTCCGATTTCAGTCGTAAAGTGGAAAAAAACGGCAATTTGTGCCATTTTCGGGTGCTAAGTCGGACCTAATTTAACATGGGTTACGACCGACTTTAAGCCCAGTGATCCAACATAAGGCCTACCGTTTGCGGCGCTACATTTCGACTCGGGACATTACGCTTTAAAAAAAACAATAAGCCAGGAAATTAAAGTCTTCCAATTCGGCAACCCTTTTCGTTCATGATTTACGGCGAGTCTCTAGATAGTATTGTATGTCATTGTTATTTTGTTCTCCATGTATTTTAGTGACTATTATTATGTATTTTAGTGACTTTCTAGTACTTTGCGCAACATAATTTTGTCGTTTAGGTAAAAATGGTAACTTGGGTGTTACGTAATGCTTAGGGAGGAGGGGTATAGAAAAACGGCGCGTTATATGGGGGATACGTAATACTTGAACGCCCCCTAATAGATAAAAGTATATAATAAAAATAAAAAAAAGGATTTGGCATGTTCTGATCACGAATCTGCGGAGCGTTTATGCGTAGGATGCGCGGTAGATGTGCAGATCAGTTAACTAATACCTAATTGATATCCGGTGGGCCTGCACCCTCATTAGCGTTCCATTGTTTAGCCTTTCCTCTTAACTATTGTTCCTTGAACACCGTCTTTGCCACTCTTATCTATTACTCATTGTACACCCTGCTTATCAGTGCTATTGTACTACTCTTCTCATAACTACCACGCTATTCGGAATCATAAATAAAACACATTCCTTCTTTTTGTTACAATTTTTATTTTCAAAATATTATTGCTTAACATCTCATCCACTAAAATATCGTTGTACAATGTGTTCTCTGTATACATATATGATCGTAAAACTATGCATTGAATGGAGACCAAGCGACGCATCTCATAAAAATCGAAATGTACGATATGAAGAAGCTGCATAGCTTCTTCATATCGAACATTTCGTTCGTACGATATGAAGAAGCTATGCAAGATTCCAATTACTGATCATTGGAAACATGCTTCCAAGAGGATTAAATATTATGTTAAGACTAATAAGGATAGCATCTACGACAACACAAACGCCATTGTATACAATTTTACAAAGACAATAGCAGAAAGTGAAAAAGTTAAAAAATATACAAGTTTTAATATACTCTTATAATCACAGCTTTCACTTTAGTATTAAGATGTGCCCATGTGATGTAAATTGGAACAATATTATGACAGTTTTAACTCATCTTTATGATAGATGGTCAAACAAACTTTCTTTAGAAAATCCTTAACCAAATTCCAATGTGCATGTTCGAATAACTAAATATACCTAAACATGTTTTCCAAAAAGGATATGAATCAAATTGGAGTGTTGAAATATTTTTTATATCTTCAATAATTGATAGATCTCCATGGATTGTTTATACAATAACAGATTTACAACATTAATTAATAGTCGGTACTTTTTATGAAAGAGAATTACAGAAAATCACTTACAACCCCACCTCACAATATAAAATAGATAAAATAATTGACACTCGTTATTCAGGTAACAGAAAAGAAGTATTAGTGGAGTGGTTATCCAGATAAATTTAACAGTTGGATTTCAACAAGACCACAAATCTTTCAAAGAAATTACCAAAATGAAATTAGAAGGTGAATGGTTGGTTGGAGTTGTCGAGTTTCAATATTCATGTGCCATGTTTACTGTTAAAGATCATGAAAATGTTATATACATTACAAACTCCATGTTAATGTCTAATAAAGATAAACCATCGACAGTGTACTACAAAAAACACATTTCAGCTACCAACTATGATAACGTTGAGCATATTTTAAGAGCGTTAAATGGTATTGGAGAGAACTTAAAATTTCGCTATGATGAAATAACAAAATTTGTGTCTATTTCTGTTTTCGATAAAAATATAACATTCCTAACATTATCACACAAATTAAGTTTACAACTAGGTTATGAACCAAATAAAAATCTCGTAGAGACAAATTTTGGAAATTGTCCTGCTAATTTAGACTAAGGGTTACCATCTCAACTATTTAGGTATATATTGCGACATTATCGATTCTCAGATTTTGGGTGATGTTATTAAGACTACTAAAAGAGATTTTATATTGCATGCTGATTTTGTTCAACAAACTAAAAATATTCATGATACGTTCGATTTTCAAACATTCAACTATATTATTTGTTAAGGAGATGAGTTAAATATTTTTGTTTACTACACAATTACTAGTAAAATTATTGCATTTGAAAAAAAAAAGATAGTGGATGGAGTCTAAAATACATAAAATCTATAGAAATGAATGTTATTAAATTTAAACCCCTACGCGGTACTTCATAAAAAAGGCTGTTGTAAATGTAAAAAACGATAAATATTTTTGTTTTAAATGGGCGTTACTCTCAGCTTTATATTCCCGTAAACAAAAACCCGGATCGCTACGGTACGCTAAACATGTAAATAAACTTAAATTTGATAATATATATTTTTTTCTCTTTTATATTTATTTATTTTTATTAGTATTAATGTTTTTGGATTAGAATATAATAAAGAAAAACGGTGTAATTCTAAAGTAGGTCCATTATTTTTAACAAAGTGTCGTAGAGCTAGACATCAATTTATTATTTTTTTCCAAGGATACGAAAAATCATTATTGTTACATAAAAAAATTATCGCGGTTAGTTGGTAAAAAAATTTCAAAAGATCGTCACGTCATGTACATTTGTGAAGCATGTCTACTTCATTTTCCATCTCAAAAAGGTTAGATAACCATGAATAATACGATATTGTCCACATTTGCACAGAATTACCAAACAGCGAAACTTTAAAAAAGAATTGGTTTCGTTAACCTATTTCAAATGATAAAATTAAATTTAATTGTTATGAAAAGAAGTTAAAGATACCATTCGTAGTTTATGCTAATTTTGAAGCATTTTTAAAACCAATAGAATCATGTTCTAACGATCCATCCAAACCTTTCACACATAATATTCAGAAACATGAAGTGCATAGTTTTGGTTATTATATAAAATGTTCATATGATGATAAATTATCAAAATATGTAACATATTGCGGAACCAACTGTGTGTGTGTTTATAGAAAGTTTATTTAACAATTTAAAAGAAATAAATATACTTTAAAAATGTCCAATTCCGCTAGCAAATAAAGACAATTTTCAAATGCAACCATTTGTCATATTTGTGAAACAGAGTTAGCAGAACTTTTTTATGATTTTGATTGGTACACTGGTAGTTTTATAGGTGTTGCTCATCAATCATGTAACTTGAAGTACAGAACACCATGTCATATACCAATATTTTTACACAACCTTAGTCACTATGGTGCTTATTTTATTGTTCATGCATTAAACTTTTGTGATGATGAAGTCGAAGCTACCCCTCAAAATAAAGAAAAATATATATCCTTTTCCAAAAAAATAAAAATAAGTAACCATGAAGTTATATTGAGATTCGTAGATGCATTTAAGTTTTTACCATATAAATTAGAATAATTGCTAATTTGCTAATTTTTGGCTAAAAATCTCAGTAACGATCAATTTCAAGAGTTACGTAGAAATTTCCCAAATAATGAAGATTTAATTCATTTAAAACGGAAAGGGGTTTATCCATATGAATTTATGACTAATTATGATAGTTTAAACCTAACGTCACTCACATTTTAAAGTTCGCTCACAGATACACATTTCAAATGATGATTACAATAATGCTAAAGATGTTTGGGAACACTTTGGTTGTTGTAATATGCTAGATTATTCAAACTTGTATTTAAAAACAGACGTTTTACTTTTAACCGAAGTATTTGAAAACTTTGGAATGCTATGTTACGTTACTAACTTACTACATTAATATACTTCTGATTTAGACCCTGACTATTATTACACAGCTCTTGGATTAAGTTGTGATGCAATGCTCAAATATAGATAAATAGAATTAGTATTTTTAACAGATTATGAGAAAATTGCATATATTAGAGCAGGTATCAGGGGTGGTGTATCTCAATGTAGTAATCGTTATACTAGAGCTAATAACAAATACAGGGGAGATTATGATGCAAGGAAACCAAATTCGTATATCACATATTTTGATGCCAACAATTTGTATGGTTGTCTCAATATCTTTCTACTGGTGGATTTGAATGGGTAAATCCGAAAACAGATTTTAATGTGTCTGAGACATCGGACGTCGGTTTCATTTTAAAAGTTAATTTGTATTATCCACATGAACTTCATGATTTACATTCGGACTTTCCTTTATCCCCAGAAAACATTTGTGTAGGCAATACTAATGAGAATAAACTATAGTCCCAAATTTAAACAATAAAGATAAATATGTAATTCATTACAGAAATTTAAAGCAGTGCACAGAAATGGAGGTTAAACTAACTAAAAGTCATAGTTTTAAAATTTAAACCTGTCTTCCTGGTTATGAATTAAGAACGTTATCAAAATCAGATTTTGAAAAAGATTTTTATAAATTAATGAATAATTCAGTCTTCGGTAAGACTATGGAGAATATTGAAAAAAGGGTTAACGTAAAATTAGTTACACACTGGGAGAACCAGGGTAAAACTTTAGGTGATAAAGATCAAATCGCTAAACCATAATTTCATAGTCTTTCAATATTTTCGGAAGACCTTGTAGCGGTTCAGTTGCGAAAGACAGTTAATATATATAACAAACCAATTTATTTAGGGTTTTGTATTTTAGGTATTTCAAAAACATTAATCTATGATTTTCATTATAACTATATGATTAAAAAGTTTAGTAAAATCAAATTATTGTATACAGATACGGATAGTTTAATATATCATATTTACAGATGATTTTTACACTGATATAAAACCTGATACTTTGATTTGACTTTCCTAATACTCAAAGTACCTCAGATTATGATATAAATAATACTTTTGAATATCCAAAATTAAATAAACAGAAATTAGGTTTTTTCAAAGATGAAAATAATGGTAAAATAATGAAAGAATTTGTAGGTTTACGATCTAAAATGTACGCTTTTAACTTAGAGAATAAGACTATAGCCAAGGCAAAAGGAGTAAATAAATATATCACTAAAAAGATGACAATGAATAGTGATAAGTCTTCTCTATTCAATAAAAAAGTGCAATATTATAGTATGCTTAGATTTAAATCAATTAAACACAATTTTTACACAAAAATTAAATAAGATTGATTTATCGAATAATGACACAAATTGGCATATTTTAGAAAATAATATTGAATCATTAGCTTGGGGTAATTATAAATTGTGCTAAGTGTTGATAGTTTTACTTTTGTCTGTGTGTAAATAAAATTTGTATTGATTGTAAAATTATGATAATACTATAATGTGATGTAGAGTTTATTACATATTTAATTATTGTTTGATTGTAAATAATTTAAGATAATTGTTGTTTCTATTTGTATGTACTTATGTATATATTTGAGGTTGTGGTGATTGTAAAATTCTGATGTACTAATTGTGTTAGAAATAGTGTACAAATCATTCTGTTTGATATAATTTTAGCAATATTTATTAATTTTTTATACCAACACTTTCATTTTTTATTTCATCTCCTAGAACTTTAGACGTGTGTAATGTTTCACTTTATTCATCCGTTTACTACTATTGTGGCAGGACCAAGTGGATGTGGAAAGTCAAATTTTGTAACAAATTTCATAAAATCAGTTACAGAAATATGTAATTGTGATTTTAAGTACGATGATACACGATCCGCGTTTTCGTTTACGGGATATAACGCTGAGAGTAACGCCGGTATAAAACAAAAATAATCATCGTTTTTACATTTATAACAGCCATTTTTAATTTTATGTCACGGGGTATAAAGTACCGCGTAAGGGGGTTGAATTAATTAACATTCATGTCTATAGATTTTATGTTTTTTAGACTCCATCCACTATCTTTTTTTTTTCAAATGCACTAATTTTACTAGTTATTGTGTAGTAAACAAAAATATTGAAGTCATTTTCTTAACAAATAATATAGTTAAATGTTTGAAAATCGAACGTATCATGAATATCTTTAGTTTGTTGAACAAAATCAGCATGCAATATGAAATTTACTTAAAAAATTATGTGTTGATGAATACACTCTTGTATTAAAAATAAAATAATATCTTTAATAGAATTTAAAAATAGTTCAGGAATTTCAAAATTTACGCGTGTCGAACGATCTACTTTACTCTTGATTTTATAAGTTAAAATTCTATTTTCAAAAGCAGATTCAATAACACCAACGTTTGATAAAGAATTATGTGAATTTAAAAGATTATTTTTGTGAACATGACTTTTAAAATGATTAGCTAAATACCTTTTTTTAAATAAATATATGACACGTTAGACATTCCACTTGATTATCGCTACCGGTACTTGTTCCCTGCAGAGATAGACGCTTCTTCTTCCGTTCTTGGTTTTTTGATGTTCTTGGGTTCTTCGCTGCTCGTTCGCTTCATTCTTCTTCCAAGTTGTACTGTTTGACTGTTAAAATGTTTAAATTTATTAAAAAACGATATAAGACAATATGTAAATTATGATCGAAATTTATGTTTGTTTTACTTACTTAAACTGTGTTTCAACCATTGCGCAGTGATTGATACAACTCATCATCATATGATGATTCGAACAGTTCACGCTTTTCCATTTCATCACAAACTTTAGACAGCTCCTGATTTAATTCGCTGTTGAATAGTTCCATATTCTTCCATGAGTGTGGAAAAGAAAGCACTGGTGCATATTTGACTGAAGTTTTCCATCTTTATAGTAAAGAGGAAAATAGGTAGCAGAGTAAGTAACAGTTCAGTGTTGGTAGAAAAACTGATACCCAATTTCATATATCATATATATATATATATATAATATCCAATATTTATAGTCTAATAAAGGATTAGAAATAGAATATAATGAGTACACAGAAGTACCTAATTTAAGTAAACAGAATCACCTTTACTAATGATCAACTGACTGTCATTGTTAAAAAAGTATTTTTTAACTTTTTCATTTTCTGCTATTGTCTTTGTAATATTGTATACGAGGTCGTTTGTGTTGTCGTAGATGCCATCCTTATTAGTCTTAACATAACATTTAATCCTCGTGGAAGCATGTTTCCAATGATCAGTAGTTGGAATCTTGCATAGCTTCTTCATATCGTACATTTAAATTTTTATGTTATGCGTCGCTTGGTCTCCGTAGTCGGAATTAGTAGAAATGTATGAAACACCATCTCTAGCAACTCGTGTTACGGTTGACGATGACAGCTTCCTCTTTTTAATTGTTGATTCAGCTTTAAAAAAATGATCAATCGACTGCGATTTTCTTTTTCCACCATCGCATGTGTTATTATTAATGACGATGTTATCACTCTTTTTGAAGGGAGAGTGACGAGTAGTAATACTGTTTATAGGTATTTTCATCGAAGCTGAATGATTTCTGCAACAACACAGTTATCATGTTAATATGCATTTGTTTACACTTAATCACACATTACACATAGACCAGTGCCAAAGCCTTTGAAAATGGTAAAAAGTGAAAAAAATAATAATAGTAGGATGAAACACATTGGGAAAGGAAGAGAATATAACAAAAATGCAAGGAAAAATAAATTACGGGCAATCTGAAGTCGGGAAGTGGGAAGGAGGTTGGTTATAAGGGTAAATAACGGCTTATCGCGATTTCCGGCAAAACTACAAATCCTATGGAAAAAAAATTCAATAGCAAAGTTGGAGATAATAAAAAGATCTACAACTTTTGTATTTATACTTTTTTTCACATAACCTCAAAATTTATGTGAAAAATTCAAATAACAACGTTTTGGTTTTTTTATTTTTATTCTTTACAAAAATAATTTTTTGTTCACGAAATCCGGTAAAATCTTACCATTTGATGTCCCAAACACACTGTAATTTTTATGATTTTAAAATATTTAATTTTTTTACCTTATTTTGACTTAATATCAAAAAAACATCCTAATTTTCAATCGAAAATTCTCATGTCAAAATATATGCTTTTAAAAAAAAATCTGTGTGTTTTTTGTTCGTTGAAATCTCTACTTTCTGACGGTTTAAAAATATACATTACTATGGCAAATTTTCTCAGAAAATGCTACGAAATAAGAGTAAAATAATAAGACATCTTCAATATTTTGAGAAAATTGTAGAATCTTCTTTAAATTATTTAGATTTTAGTTATATATATATTATAGCGTTAGTTTTAGTATTTTTGTTATATTATCTTCCTTTTCCAATGGGTTTCATACTACTATTATTATTTTTTTGGTTTCAAAAATTATCGGCACTGGTCTAACATACACCACACGTAAGAAACAGCAGTAAGAAAAGTAAGTTTGTCAATAGAATAAGCACTTACGTCCATGACCATTGAAGCGTTGAAGTAACACAAACGTAGTATTGGTAGATCCACTGCGGTCAAACGACCATACACTGACTCCATGACTGCAGTTGCTCGGTCTTATATAGCATCAGTAAATTATATCTAATTAAAAATCAAATTATATCTAAATTAGTTTAAATGTTGAAATCATGACAAAATAATGTCCTTTGAAAAGTAGTTAGTCAATACTGTTAATGATATCGATAATAATTGCTTATTAATTGCATAGTAACTTTATAAGCCATCGAGCTCATTTCGCAATCTTTCGTGATGACTCCTACAAATCATCAACAAGGAATGCCATTTAATATTTACAAATCACTATAATTGATCATTCCTATGTTAACTATTGAATAGATTGGTCTGGTAATAATCAAATAATAGCGATAATATCATGGATACATTAGATGTACAACAACATCTGAAAAAGATTCACCCTAGTCTGGAAAATAATGTTTATGCTGCTAATAGACTGCCCATGTATACCCAAATACCGACGTATATAATAAGCAATTTGGATACAGATGATAAACCAGGCTCACATTGGATAGCTTTATATATCGATACGAATGGCATCGGTCAATATTTTGATTCATATGGACGATCACCTGCACGATATCATCTAGGGTTTTTAAAAAGGAACTGTAAAATATGGGACTGGAATGTTGATATGATTCAGACTGAGTGGACTTCAGTTTGTGGCGAATATTGCTTAATGTATTTGCTATATAAGTTTCAGGGGTTTTCAATGTATAGTTTTACGAGCAAATTTACAAGGAACACATTGCACAACGATATTTTAGAGGACAAGATGTTTCGCTCCTATTTTATGGATAATAAACAAAAACATTTTGGAAATAAAAATTGTAACAAAATGAAGGAATATGTTTTTTTTATGTTATTATGTTTAAAACGGGTACATACCACGATATAACACAAGTGATTTTGTGTCAATATTTCGACCCAGTTGCATGGATCGTGGTCACGACAGGACTGCGGTGTCGCGAGGTGTGTAGCTGGAACTGTCATGGGTAGTAGCGAACTACCCTCTTTCTCGTTCTCTTCACAGGAACGTCGCGAAAATTTCGGCAAAATACACTCACAACGTCACTTTTCTCTTTTGCTTTCATGCGGCTCTGTTCTGGTTTGCATAATTCTACCACTGGATTCCACATACTGGCTAGCTTAAAGCCATCATCACGATTGAAATTCCGGTGTTTGCGAATTTCAATCGCTTCGCGCACTAGTCTAGGTATGTAGTGGCGGTCTGTGGAAAGAACTCGGGGGTTATGGAGTTCAATCCAGTGATTTGTTCCCGGCTGTAGAATATGCTCCGCGATCGCAGACTTCTGTGGGTCGTTGTTTTTTACCGCTTTTATGTGTTCAGACACACGGGTAGATATGGGTCTCTTGGTTTGACCTATATATGAGCTGCCACAGCTGCAGTCGATTTTATACACTCCTGGACACTGGAATGGCAGGCGATCCTTCGGAGAACGCATCATCTGGGCAATCTTTTGTAAAGGAGTGAATACGGTCTTGATATTGTATTGTTTCTTCAACAATGTGCCTATTCTGTCAGTCACCCCCTTAACAAACGGTAGGTAGGCCATCTGTCTTTGTGCTTCCGAAGGACGAGTCCTCTGCTTACAAGTTTTGTTCTTAACAGGTTTGTGACCATTCCATTTTAACACCTCGCGTACATGTTCCAGCTCGCCTTGTATGTGAAGGTCATCACACAGGTCATGAGCGCGGTTGATGAGAGTGGTAGCTACCGACGCCAGGTGACGTGGATGGTGATGCGATGAGCCGTGTAGATATCTATCCGTGTGTGTCTGCTTCCGGTATACTGAGTGACCGAAACTACCATCCGAGCGCACACTAATAAGGACATCCAAGAATGGCAGGGATCTATCTTTCTCCATTTCGTACGTAAATGACATTTTTCGGTGCATGCTATTCAAGTGGTTTAGAAATTGCAGAACTTGTTCTTCGCCGCCCCGCACTATCGCAAAAACGTCGTCCACGTATCGTTTCCAAACCTTGACATTGATTCCCACAGGTGTCATTGAAATTGCTAAAGTTTCAAAATGTTCCATCCATAGGTTGGCAACCACTGGTGCGACAGGACTACCCATGGCAACACCATCAACCTGGAGGTAATATTGGCCTTTATAAAGGAAAAAATTAGAAACTAAACAATGCCGTAGTAACGTTATGTATTCCGCAGGGATGTCATTTTCCTGTAGTTTCTTTTTTATTACCTCCAAACAGTCGTCTATAGGAACGTTTGTAAACAAGGATTCAACGTCAAAACTCAGCATGCACTCTTGTTCTTCCAGTTTTGTGTCCTGTAAGATACGCACGAAATGCCGGGAATCTTTGACGTAAGAAGAAGTGTGGCCTACTAGAAGAAAAAAAAAGAAAGCAAAAGAGAAAAGTGACGTTGTGAGTGTATTTTGCCGAAATTTTCGCGACGTTCCTGTGAAGAGAACGAGAAAGAGGGTAGTTCGCTACTACCCATGACAGTTCCAGCTACACACCTCGCGACACCGCAGTCCTGTCGTGACCACGATCCATGCAACTGGGTCGAAATATTGACACAAAATCACTTGTGTTATATCGTGGTATGTACCCGTTTTAAACATAATAATATGTCTTCAAACCACGAAATAAGTCTTAAATCATTAGTTCATAACCGGTACGGGCCGGAATATGTAAACAAATTACGTCATCTTGAACGAACTCGGAAGAAGTGTGTAGTTACGCGAGCGGCTATTGTTTTCTTATCAAAGTGCCGGGACTTGAATGTTATACCGACTTGTGTGAGAATAACTCCGCGTAAAGACTTATTTAATTCCGAGCGAATTCTACGCAACGCGAGTGTTAAGTTATTAAGGCAACTTATACGTACAAACCGTTATGTGTTGGATAAAGTGCAGTGTCAATTATTACGGTTACATTTAGAGTGTAGTGCGGTGTTTGACAGGTACATTTTTGACTTAATTGATAGGGTAACATATCTTCAAGCTGAGCGTACCGCGGAATTATGTGAAATAAAACACGAACACAAGCTGAAAAGATTGTTACAAAAACAAAAGCCGGCTAACATCATATCGGAAGTTGAAAATACAAAACAGAATGTTGTTAATCTGTCAAACCACGAATTATCCAGTGCTGCTCTTAGTGTCCTTGACAAAGGGTTGAATTATGCTATTTCGCCTTCCCGCATTCCCTTTGAAAAAGTTATAGGCAGCATCGAAGAAGTGATTTCGCGCAACAAGCTACCCCAGAGAGATGCAGAAACTCTAAGACAGGACGTTGCGGTCTTGCTTCGTAAATCAAAACCCCCCTGCCAAAATATTACACCCCAGGAGCGCTTAGCCTTAAAAGAACTACGTCAAAACGGAGACGTGTTAGTTGTAAAAGCGGACAAGGGGAATGCGACTGTTATAATGAACATCACAGACTATGAGGAAAAGATGGATAGTCTGCTAAGTGACGTCAACACCTATGAGAGGGTGAGTTACAACCCCACTGCACGAGTGACGCGAAAAACAACAAAACTCATCCAGGAGAACAGGAGTGTTATTGGTGAAGAAGTAAGTAAGAACTTATTAAGAACTCGCAACATACAACCCCCGAAACTATACGGCTTGCCTAAAATTCATAAGAGGGATGTTCCATTACGACCTATCGTAAGTCAGACGGATTCCCCTACTTATGAACTAGCAAAACATGTTGCGAGTGTGCTACAACCTCTGTAGGCCACACTTCTTCTTACGTCAAAGATTCCCGGCATTTCGTGCGTATCTTACAGGACACAAAACTGGAAGAACAAGAGTGCATGCTGAGTTTTGACGTTGAATCCTTGTTTACAAACGTTCCTATAGACGACTGTTTGGAGGTAATAAAAAAGAAACTACAGGAAAATGACATCCCTGCGGAATACATAACGTTACTACGGCATTGTTTAGTTTCTAATTTTTTCCTTTATAAAGGCCAATATTACCTCCAGGTTGATGGTGTTGCCATGGGTAGTCCTGTCGCACCAGTGGTTGCCAACCTATGGATGGAACATTTTGAAACTTTAGCAATTTCAATGACACCTGTGGGAATCAATGTCAAGGTTTGGAAACGATACGTGGACGACGTTTTTGCGATAGTGCGGGGCGGCGAAGAACAAGTTCTGCAATTTCTAAACCACTTGAATAGCATGCACCGAAAAATGTCATTTACGTACGAAATGGAGAAAGATAGATCCCTGCCATTCTTGGATGTCCTTATTAGTGTGCGCTCGGATGGTAGTTTCGGTCACTCAGTATACCGGAAGCAGACACACACGGATAGATATCTACACGGCTCATCGCATCACCATCCACGTCACCTGGCGTCGGTAGCTACCACTCTCATCAACCGCGCTCATGACCTGTGTGATGACCTTCACATACAAGGCGAGCTGGAACATGTACGCGAGGTGTTAAAATGGAATGGTCACAAACCTGTTAAGAACAAAACTTGTAAGCAGAGGACTCGTCCTTCGGAAGCACAAAGACAGATGGCCTACCTACCGTTTGTTAAGGGGGTGACTGACAGAATAGGCACATTGTTGAAGAAACAATACAATATCAAGACCGTATTCACTCCTTTACAAAAGATTGCCCAGATGATGCGTTCTCCGAAGGATCGCCTGCCATTCCAGTGTCCAGGAGTGTATAAAATCGACTGCAGCTGTGGCAGCTCATATATAGGTCAAACCAAGAGACCCATATCTACCCGTGTGTCTGAACACATAAAAGCGGTAAAAAACAACGACCCACAGAAGTCTGCGATCGCGGAGCATATTCTACAGCCGGGAACAAATCACTGGATTGAACTCCATAACCCCCGAGTTCTTTCCACAGACCGCCACTACATACCTAGACTAGTGCGCGAAGCGATTGAAATTCGCAAACACCGGAATTTCAATCGTGATGATGGCTTTAAGCTAGCCAGTATGTGGAATCCAGTGGTAGAATTATGCAAACCAGAACAGAGCCGCATGAAAGCAAAAGAGAAAAGTGACGTTGTGAGTGTATTTTGCCGAAATTTTCGCGACGATCCTGTGAAGAGAACGAGAAAGAGGGTAGTTCGCTACTACCCATGACAGTTCCAGCTACACACCTCGCGACACCGCAGTCCTGTCGTGACCACGATCCATGCAACTGGGTCGAAATATTGACACAAAATCACTTGTGTTATATCGTGGTATGTACCCGTTTTAAACATAATAATATGTCTTCAAACCACGAAATAAGTCTTAAATCATTGTTTTTTTTATGATTCAGAATAGCGTGGTAGTTATGAGCAGAGTAGTATAATACAATAGCACTGATAAGCAGGGTGTACAATGAGTAATAAATAAGAGTGTGTTCAAGATGGTGTTCAAGGAACAATAGATAAGAGGAAAGGCTGAACAATGGAACGCTAATGAGGGTGCAGGCCCACCGAATATCAATTAGATATTAGTTAATTGATCTGCACATCTCCGGAACCGCGCATCTTACGCATAAACGCACCGAAGATTCGTGATCAGAACATGCCAACATCTTTTTTAAGATCAGTCGTTCCATCGTCAGCCGATGGAAGATGGATGGAAGTGAGCCAGAACTGGTATGAACTAACTACTTCAAACTACTTAATCCTAGTTAATTAATCCTAGTTAATAAAAAGTTGTAGTTTAATAGTTGAAGTTATATAGGGCCTAAGGCAGGCCCTTAGCCCTTTTATCCCTTGCCGATAAAGCCTTATAAGTAACTATATACGAGTATCAGTAACAATAAACTTTATCGGTGGGTCGGTAACAGGCCATTAAGGCCATAGGTGTTATATCATATCAAATATATATCATAATCAAAATACATCTACTGATCTACCTACTTATACATTGTTTATGAAATAGTTTTTATTAAATTTCTACAATATATACCTTTTTTTTGTTTTGGCGGAAAAAAATGTACCTGAACGCACACCCCGTCGTCGGTGGAGACAACGGGGTAGTGTGGGGCCCTCACCCACCAAAATAACCCGCTGTGTGCCCTCACTCGCCCTTACTAGGCGGACCACGGGTGGGCGGTGCTGCGTCAAGGTTTGACGTCGGTCGTCGGAGGGGACTTGTCGCTCCCGAGCGTCATCACCGCGATGCTCGGCGACGACGAGTCTTGGAAGGCGATGGTCTCCTTCTGCGAAACAGTAATGTCCCAGAAGGAGGCCGACGAGCGGATGAGAGAGGAGGCCGCCGACGTGGCCTCCATCCGCGGGCGACGAATGGGGGTGCGCAGGAGGCGCTACTTAATGCGCCTCCAGTAACGCCCTTGTGCCCGTGTCGGGCCGGGATGGGAACCCGGTCCTGCTAGACACGGCGTCGTCGGGACTGTTCAGAGGTTAGCCGGACAGTCCCCATGGAGGAGAAGTCTGGCCTTTTCGCCGAGTCCAGCCTGTCGCTGGAGGGATCCTGTTACTTGCAGATCCGGGACCCTCCAATTAAAGCGGCTGAAGGCTCCCGCAGGGGTTTAGTACGGTATTGCACTCCCAAAGTGCCGAGTCCGACATAGGTCTAGGACTGCCGACCCGGGCGTCCTGGATAGCATCCGTAAATGGATTCCCCTGCGATAAAAAAAAAGGCGGACCACGGGTACCGCGTACGTTGCTCCGTGGTCCGCAGGCGGCAGCCCCATCAGGCACTTTCTCCTGTGCGACGCCCCGCGCGCTTGGGCATCGCATCTTCGCGGTAGGCTATTTCAGCGGAAGGTGGGCAAACCCCGACCCTATATATACCTAATAATATATTATACCTAACCTAACCCTCTTATTGATTAGGTATTACCGTAGTTGAAAAATTACCAAGGGTCAGGCTCATTAATGACTAACTTTGCTACTTCTGAAAAGTGATATTAAGGGGGTGGTCGGGATTTATTGCGGTTAAAGAAATTCATATTCAGCAAAAGTACTGCGATTTCTCGTATTTAAAAAATATGCATAGAAATCTTCAAGATATTTACTGTTTCGGTGAAATTACGAAAACACGATAGAAATAACTTCATTCGATAGAAAATAATCACAAAGTAAGGTCTTTGAAATCGTTTGAAACGGTTTAAATAAAGAAAGCAAACGAGCAACCACCTAAAAGTTTTATCAGAGTATTAAACATGTTAAAATTGAATTATTTGACCTTGGGTTTTCGATATTTTTGTACTTTTCATTCATGATTTATCAATATTATAATTTGTCGGTTACGCCATCCATTCCGAGCGATATCAAATCGGTTCTCCTTCACTTACCCGCTGCGTTCGACAGTGACAGTCTAAACGTGATGCTAAATAGACGTGTGTCGCTTTAGTCTCCAAACGCGCTTCGTATATTCACGAAAATACAGAACAAATACTAGTATAATGGGCAATAAAGAGCTAAAAAAAAAGAACCAAAAGTGCCCGAAAAAATAAAGGTTTACATATGGTAGAAGTGCAAAGGTAAGTAATAAAGTATTATAATTTATTAATTAACTAGTTAATCAATTGCTGTTAGTGTACCTTTATTTCACTAATATCTGCATCGACAGCGTTGCTTTGTGGTCTGGCGACAGAATCAAGTTTTTGAGACGTTAGGTTCGATCCTCTCAAAAATTTTAGTTTTGGTAGAATTATGTTTTTGTTTATTATTATTTTTTTTATGTAGTTACTTGTGTGTGTAGGAAAAATACTTATATATCTTACTTATTTTTTTTATCATTTTTTTTACCCGACTGCGACAGAAGGAGGGTTATGTTTTTCGAGTGTATGTATGTATTCATGTATGTATGTATGTATGTATGTATGTATGTCCATTTCTTTGGCACGCCTTACAGCCCAAACAGCTGGACGGTTTTTGACATATGAGGTGTCGTTGGATTTGTCTAAATTGTAGTAGTGACATAGGCTATATAAATTTTCAAAATGGCGCCAGCAAATGGCGGAATGAGGGAGGGGAGTTGAATTTTTTTTTCTAATTGTAGCAATATGGGTATCAAATGAAAGCTAGTAAATTGTTTTATTCTTTTTAGTTTATAATAAGAGTATTTTACGCAGTCGGGTTTTTTGATTTTTTTAATTAAGCATACTTGTTAATTAAGCATACTTGTTGTGAAATAAAGATCATACTTTGATATAGAATTAAAATTTCCAGAAAACGACGGTGTATTTCTGAAGATGATGCAATGGACACTGGAACAAGCGCTACCACCATTCGCATGTATGTACAATTCGATGTAAACCGAATATTATTGCTCGCGTACGGTGGGTCACTCGCTAAATATAAAACTACCAGTGCAATATGAGCTAATATCACTATGGATAAGCTCGACCGGGAACTGGCAGAGGAGGTCGCAATCGTCGGCCGCTGGAGTCTCCCGCCGCTTTCAGAGCTTGGGGTGGATGTGGCGGCTAGCCGGCTCTGCGACGCATTCACTGCTGTCTGCAGAGCGGCCATGCCGCCAACGAAGCGTCCATCCCCACGGCGGGCACTCTACTGGTGGTCGGCTGAGATAGCTGGCCTCCGGGCCGCCTGCAACGGGGCCAGGAGACAATCATCCGGAGCAGGTGGAGACGCCCCCAGGACGTGGACAGGGACGATAGGCTGCGCAGGATCTACGTGGAGAAAACGAAGATCCTGCGGCAGGTCATATGCCGAGCCAAGGAGGAGGCTTGGCTGGAGTTAGTTGGGGGTCTGCAGAGAGACCCCCGGGGCCGACCGTATAATTGGGCGCGGAACAAGCTCCGCATCCAGTCGGCCTCCATCAGCGAAACGCTCCAGCCGGACCAACTGGGGAAGGACCCGAGCGCTTCGTGCCCCTCAGAATGGCTCGGCAGACGCTGGACGAGAAGGAGGGTGTTCCGCGGCCCGTCACAGAGGCTGCAATGGAGGCGGTGATTACCCGCCTCCAAAATAAGAAGAGGGCGCACGGTCCAGACGGGGTGCACGGGAGAGTCCTTACGATCGCTCTCGGGCACCTCGGCGACAGCTTCCGGGAGCTATTTGACCGCTGCCTGCGGTCTGGCCAGTTCCCGGGGGTCTGGAAGGAGGGTCGGCTCTGCCTATTTCCTTAGGCAGGTCGGACCCCGGACTCGGCTTCGGCGGTGCGACCGGTGGTGTTGCTGAACGAAGCTGGGAAGGCCTTGGAGAAGATAGTCCCTACCTATACCTCCCGACCTCTCCGATCGGAGGGTAGGCCACGAGAATCGGTTGGGGTCCGTGGAATGGCGGCGAGTCGGCTGCGGTGTCCCGCAGGGATCGGTCCTAGGTCCAATCCTGTGGGACATCGGGTACGACTGGGTCTTGCGAGACCGTCTCCTCACCAGGATGGGTGTCATCTGCTACGCGGATGACACCCTCGTTTACTCTCGAGGACGAAACAACAAGGAGGCGACGCGGCTGGCTGAGGTCGGACTCGACCTCGTGATCAGCCGCATAAAGAGTTTAGCGCTCCGTGTCAGGATTGACAAGACCGAAGCCCTACTATTCCGCGGGACCGGCTGAGAGGGACCTCCACCGGGGGCTACCCTGCAGATTGGAGAGGGAAGGGTCAGGATGAGCCCCCAAATGAAATATCTGGGGCTCATCCTTGACGGAGGGTGGACTTTCGGCCCACATTTAGCTATGGTAGGACCGAGGTTCATGAAGGCGGCGAGTGCGCTAGGCAGACTCCTCCCGAACCTCGGAGGACCCAGCGCCGTCTGCAGGCAGCTGTATTCTGGATTCTGCCGGAGTATGGCGACGTACGGTGCCCCGGTTTGGGCGGATCGCCTCACCGCGAGAAATAAAGCAGCGCTGCGCGCTGCGCTGAGGGCAATCGTGGTAAGGGTGATTCGGGTATACCGTACGGTATCGTGGGCTGCAGCTACTGCTCTAGCCGGCGATCCCCCGTGGGAGCTCGTGGCGGAGGTTCTTGCCGAGACCTACTCATATGTCTCGGGTAGGAGGGCTCTTGGTGAGAACCCTACGTTGGACGGGATCCTACGGGTGTGTCGGATAGGGCAGGAAGCGCTTATGCGGAGGTGGGGGAAGGACCTGGCGGGGCAGCCGTACGGTACATGCGTAACGACTGCCATTCGCCCTGTCCTTGAGCGGTGGATGCGTCGAAAACGCAAGCCCCTCAACTTCCGTCGGACGCAGGTTCTCACCGGGCACGGTTGCTTTGGTGACTACCTGTGCCGGACGGCCCAGAGGGAGCTGACGACTGAATGTTATGATTGTGGCGTGGCGATGGACTCTGCCCAGCACACCCTCGAGGTGTGCCCGAGATGGGCGGCGCTGCGTCAAGGTCTGACGTCGGTCCTCGGAGGGGACTTGTCGCTCCCGAGCGTCATCACCGCGATGCTCGGTGACGACGAGTCCTGGAAGGCGATGGTTCTGCGAGACAGTAATGTCCCAGAAGGAGGCCGACGAGCGGGTGAGAGAGGAAGCCACCGACGTGGCCTCCATCCGCGGGCGACGAATAGGGGTGCGTAGGAGGCGCTACTTAATGCGCCTCCAGTAACGCCCCTGTGTCCGTGTTGGGCCGTGATGGGAACCCGGTCCTACTAGACACGGCGTCTTTGGGACTGTTCAGAGTTTATAGCCCGTCGTGGTAAACCACGCACGATTTTATCCGATAATGGAACTAATTTTGTAGGCGCCTGTAATGAACTAAATACTTTTTTGCAGACGTCTAATCTTGACTCGTGCACAGGAAGGCATCGAGTTTAGTTTCACGCCACCTTATTCTCCCCATTTCAATGGCTTTGCAGAGGCCGCCGTGCGGTCTATCAAGCATCATTTAATGCGACTGCTGCACCAGCACCACTTCACGTACGAAGAGCTGTATACGTGTCTTACACAAATTGAATCAATTTTAAACTCCCGACCTCTAACTCCTCTGTCCTCCGATCCTCTTGACTTCTCTGCCTTAACACCTGCCCACTTTTTGATTGGACGACCACTAACATCTGTACCTTATCCACAGTTAACAGAAATCAGTATCGGCCGACTAGGACGCTTCCAAAGGGTGGAGCAGCTTAAACAACATTTTTGGAACAGGTACCATACGGAGTACGTACATCTACTGCAACAGAAGACCAAGTGGTCTACATCTTCCAGTGACATTAAAGTAGGGTCTCTTGTACTCATCAAAGAAAAGGCCCTGCCTCCTCTATTGTGGTGTCTTGGACGTATTGTGCAGGTGTATCCAGGAGGTGACGGAGCGACGAGAGTGGCGGATATCAAGACAAAGAAGGGCACGATGCAGCGCGTCTTCAACAACATTTGCCCACTACCTCTTTGAAGTTTACCCTTCAACCCGGGGAGCTTGTTCGAGCGATATTGCCCGCGCGCTGCGACGGGGATACAGCGGGTAGCAGGCGGGGGCCGTAGCACGGCCTATAGCTCCGCGCAGGACGAGACTTGCATCGGGACACCACCGGCGACGCACGTTTCCTATCTTATACCTAATATTATTTTTGTACTAGTCTTATTTATTTCTCTTTTAGTCATAGGACCCTAACAAATAGAATAGAATAGAATAGAATTTTATTGAGAGATATTTATACACTGTTACACATAAAAATTAAATAATTTAATACACAATAAAAGAAATACTTAAAAAAAAGTAAAAAATATATTTATTTGGGACATCACAAACATTGCAGACAACGAGTAAAATATTTATACAAAAAAAAAAGAAAAAAATATACGTAGTTCAATTTAAAAAAAAAGAAGTATTTGTGTATACAATTAAAGCAACAAACATACAAAATTACAAATACATTTAATACATACAATAACATATAAAATTACAAATACTTAAATTTAGTTACAAAAAAAAAAAAAAAAAAAAATTGACAAAATATATATAAATATGCGCCTGAATATGATATAAAAAAATTTACCGAGTGCCCTGCCGTACCTGCTAAAGTTCTGGTCGTAGACATCCACATTGCAATCTAGGTAATAAAATTTTGTAAGTAATACCAGCCCTCCTATATACTTACGTACAACATACTTCCATAAACATTATTTTTTAGAACTGAAGAAAATATTGATATTTTGTTGATACATATTTTGTTACCTGGTTTATGATCAACGGTCGTAAGTGTACAGATGATTTTATTACAAAATAAATGTTTAGTGGATATTACATAAATTATTTTCAAAAGATTTTTATTATTATTATATTGTCTAATGTCACTTTTAATTTTTGTTTGTTTTTTATAGTTTTATTATTAAAAGTCATTTTTCATAAAAAGAAACTTTACATTTAGATTGTGTATGTAATGGGTTCGCATTAGGAGCAAAAAATTAAAAAGTTTTATAGATATTACACAGAGGGCTCGGAACCTAAAATTCCTTATTTAGCGAAGAGATGGCGTTAGTTAAAAAGGTTCGTTGAACCTGTGCGTTCCGGCAGCGAGGGGCAGGTAAGGTGTTGGGAGGAGATGCGGAACTCAAACGCTCAAGGTCATTCGCTCATCTAAGCCCCTTAAACTTATAAAAACTCATACATTAATATTATGTTGTTGAGTTTGTTGTTTTTGTTAAAAATATCATCTGCTGATAACTTTTATTTAACGGTGCGATAGCAAGGTCGTCCTCGGTGCGTCCTCGTGGGTCTCCTCACCGTGCCTCGGAGAGCACGTAAAGCCGGCGCGCGGCGGTCCCGGTTGTTATCATAGGCATCTGATAACGATCGTTACTCATGGTAGGGAAATTATGTGCCAACCCGCAGTGGAGCAGCGTGGCGGATTAAGCTCTAACCCTTCTCCTATATGGAGGAGAGGTCTTTGCCCAGCAATGTAACGTTTACAGGCTGATTCAGTTCAGTTCAGAAACCTAAAATTGTAGTTTGTTAGTTGAAGTAAAGCAGGTCCTTAAGGCACGGTGAAACAAGCCCTTAAAGTAAAAAAAAAAATAACCAAACCAAAACCTTATATACTTTCAAATATTTTTTTTCAATTTACCAATTACATGTTTGATATATGAATCATTAATGGTGACCTCTAAGGTCAATAGCCATGACTGTACTACAATGCTTTGAGTTCGTTATGAATGAATCATCCTTAATGTCAAGTTCAGATCGTTTAATAAGATATTTTTGTACAGTTTTTGAAGTAACTTGGTTCATTTAAAAAATATATATATGATTAAATCTATTAATATAAGTAGTTTATAAATTAATTATCAATAATATTATATAATAAATTATCATCGTCTAAGAGTATGTTTGTTTCCGGGACCCTAGCATTTTTATTCCATTGGGGCCGCTGCCTGTAAAGCCTTCATTATTATTAATGTCAGTAGCCTTCTGCGAGAAGTATGACGACTTCTAAACTTCATTACCTTGCACCAGCCAAGATTATGATTAAACATAATAAGCCTCTTTTAATATTTATACCCCATCTTATCTTATTTTTACCCCTGTATCTATATAAATATTATAGAAAAAAAGGACTGAAACGATTTTAATAATTCTTTTACAAGTTATATTATTACTTATTATTACTTTTGAAAGTTTACTTACGAAATTAATTATAAATATACAATAATGCAAATAATAATATCATAAATCTTAATACCGTTTGACAAATTACTATTTCTTCATGTGTTAAAAAAACAAAAACAAATGCAGTCCTCTAAAGATATATTCAGCTATGATAGCAAAGGTAACAGGCGATGATATCAGTAAGGGCAATTAAAAGCGATATAGGTACTATAGAAAAAATAAAACATGAAATACAGTAATTTCGTATGAAACATCAATCCATCAAGAACATTCGGTGGACGCTACAAATATTCAAGGTCACAACGATCGATTGTAGTTATAATGGTCGTTACTGGACAAACTACTGTCCTCTAATATGAATAATAAGGCTATCTTGTGCCAGGTGGAAGCAATCCCATCGAAAAACAAGACAGAATGTCGCTAATTGACGTAACTTTATCGTGAAATTAACTATATTAATCGCTTTATAGTATTACTGTATTTTATGTTTAAAGGGAATAATTAAAATGTTATAATTATAATATTTTGTTACATGTGAATGTAAAATTTTTGTATACTTTGAGTTTCATAAATTCATATTGATGTTAGTGTGAAACTGCTCTTTTTAATCCCCTCTTTCTCTTCGATTAAGAGTAGCATTTAATAAGAATTAACTAGAAGAACTAGTTATTTTTGGAGTTTTGTCGAAATAAGATTATACATATATTATACACTCATTTGCAAAAAAAACGGGCGGTTTCGATTTTCTTCCTGGCTGAAAAAAATAAAATACCAAAAAGGTTTTAATCATTTGAACATGTTACTGGCCAGTTATAAAAGTGCCATAATGTTTATAAGAGTACATTCCAAATTCAAATTTTTGACTGAGCCTGGTTTTCAAAGAAAATAACTTTTAACTACATTTTGTGGCGCGAATTCCCTATAGTTAATATCGACTCTAATTAACTTTTTGTCAATTTTTATTAAATTATCTGGTGTCCTTGACATTTAAAAGTATTGTAAAGTAAACAGCAATATGTTTAGCAATCTCGAAAATGGTAGATAAAGTGATAAAAGCGAGCAAAATTATTGCGCTGCTTGAAGAAGGTTGCAGTCAATGCTTCGTGGCTCAGAGGCTAAATGTGAGTCGGTCGACAGTTAAAAGGACCTGGCAGCGCTATCAAGAGACCGGTTCCGTCAAGAGAAGGCCTGGTTCTGGCAGAAAGACAAGACGGGATGATCGTGTTCTAGTTAGTCAAGCGTTGAGAAATCGCAAATCTTCTAATGTGGACCTCAAGAACACCCTCGAAGAAGTAAGAAATGTGCAAATTAGTCTATGGATGGTCAGGAGGAGGCTTCTCGCTGCTAATATACACAGTCATCGCCCGGCACGCGGCCCTAAATTACTCCGTGGACATCGAGTTGCCAGGCTTAGCTTCGCTCGAAATTGTGTGTCATGGACTCATGAAGACTGTGATAGGGTATTGTTCTCCGATGAAGCCAGGATATCTCTGCATGGTGAAGACCGACGTCGGCGAGTGCTACGTAGACGAGGAGAACGCTTTGCAGAGGCGTGTTTTGAAGAAATCACACCTTATGGAGGGGGCTCTGTTATGTTTTGGGCAGGAATAAATTCTATGGATCGTACGGAGTTAGTCTTCATCGAAAACGGTACACTGACTGGACACCGATACATAACGGAAGTTCTAATTCCTTACGCACAACCCGCTTTAACCGCTCTTGGCGAAAACTCAATTTTTATGGACGACAACGCTCGCGCCCACCGGTCTGGCGGTGTGGATGCGTATATGCTAGAAGTCGGAATTCGTCGTTTGGACTGGCCAGCTAGAAGTCCGGACCTCAATCCCATAGAGCATGTCTGGGACGTTCTGAAGCGACGAGTGAGATCAGTGCAGCCGGCTCCGCAGACCATCAGAGAGCTAAAGAATGTGATTACGGCGGAGTGGGAACGTATTCTCCAAGAAACCATAAAAGATATACTCACTAGCATGCCCAGACGAATGCAAGCTGTGATTTCAGCAAGAGGGGGTCACACTCAATACTAAACTTTTATCTGCTTTTAATGTATTCAAGAAAAACAAAGAAATTAACGCGTTTCATTTTTATTTGGCGAGCAGGTATAATCATAGTGTTTTGAGCTTAAACATTATTTCTTAATAATTTAATTAAAATGTTATGATAAAACTGATGAAAACTATTCCTTCCTAATTAATTTATAAAATTCTGAGGATAACAATACCTAAAATTGTCAAACAAACTAATAGTAACTATAAAATAGTTCTTTGCTTAAGTGCCCGTTTTTTTTGCAAAAGAGTTTATTACTACATATGTCATATAAAAATCAGTCATTTATATTTTTGAAATAAATAATTAAAATAAAAGTTGAAAAGTTGTGGGTAATATAGTATGAGCTCGCACAAAACACCTATTTGCCAAAATTAAATTTAAATATAAAAAAAAGCAAAATGATTAAAACCACGTCTGTGTCGTCTGGTGTTGGATAAACAATTCAGATTTAATCTAAAGTCAAGTTTTAAAAACTGGCATACTTGCTTTATGAAAAAATAAATGTCATGCATGCCACCTCTCATTGACAATAACAAAAGTTATTGTCAATGTTAGTTAAAATAAATATTGCATGTTCGTCGCTAGCATTTTAGTAGTGCGATAATAAAAAAAAAAGAAAAAAAAGTTGTCAATTGCCTACATGCCGACATAGCTGCGTGTTGTGTCCAGTTGCCAGCCATCGCGTTCGATTATCGGTACACAAGGTCACGGGTTGTAGGCGGGCGGCTACCATGCTGCCCGGTCCACTCGCGTCCCTCGAATCGCAGAAAACGCGCGCGCTCACCACCATCTATGCGCCGCGTAAACTCAAAACTCGAAAACATAAAACAGCACTATCAAGAATGCTGGATAACGATCTGCCGGTTAAATCTTCTCTGTCCCCTTTCCATCCACTCCCGGCTATCGGACAGAAGAAAGAAAAAACAGAAGTTATCGTTTTCGATTTGAAAAATGACGATAACGTCTTAAAATTACAGGAAGTGCTTAAGCCACTTACACCGTTAAGTATTCATGCTTTACGAAAGAATAGGAAATGTGACGATGGGAAACCTCATCAATTATTAAGAGAGAATACATATGATGTTATAGAACCTATGTATTTGGATGCGAGGAAAGTCAAAAAAAGAGAAATGCTGAGAAGGACAGCTTCTGAAAACAGTGATGCGTCAAAGATATCACCGAAGACAAGATTTAAAAACGCAGCATTGCAAGTTGTGAAGCTTAATTCTATGCCAGAAACGGGGAAATTATTATGCCTAAGGGAGAGAGAGACTTACAGGATATGTCGCAACGACAACGATTCTTGTAGGTTGCAAAAATTACCACAAAGTCCTGCGCAAAAATTAAATACGCTGTCGGAACTCTTCCAACGTTTGGAAATGAAGGGACGACACAGGGATCGAATGAAAAAGGAAAATAGTTGGTTTTAAATATAAATAGCTTAAGAATATTTAAATAAATTTTTCTTAACATACTTCTCGTGGAAGACGGAAGTTATTGCGTGACGAAAAGAAATTGATGACGTGTTAAATATTCTATTTATATTTGTTGAATGGCTGTACCTATACGATAAATATTCCTATTGCTCAAAGTTTTCGTATTGCCTGTCAGGTGTGGATTTAATATTTTAATAAAGGTGTGTTTAAGTTTTTTAAAAGTGTTTTATTATTTCAATTGATAAGATCAGTTAGGTGAGTATACATATTTTTTTCTCTCAAAAATGTAATATATTTTAGGTGTTTTTTATAACATCGTAAGTTATCAGAACATAAAACACTAATATATCTACAATTTAGCAAGATATACAATTTGATTTAGTTATTTAAATTTCAAAAAATATCTGAAAATAAAACATTGTAATAATTTAAAAGAAGTAAAAATTAAGAAAAAAAAATTGATTTAAATTTATTTAAATAAGCAAGTTTCTATTTTTTTTTTTAGATAATTACAATAATGTTTACATAGCGAGCATAGTTACAATAACACAGAACCTTGGCCGACGACAGCTATTATAGCCACAACCACTTCCCCCTTCAGTCAAAGTTCGTATTACGTATATAAGAACGTATAACTAGAAGTAAACAAAGAAACATCCAACAATCTCAAATTACCCCTTACCTTTTGAAGTATAATTTTCATAATTATATTTCTTTTATTATTTGTTGACTTAACGTTATGGACTAAATTAAATTTTTATACAAAAAATTGTGCAAATACCTAACCAAATACAATCAAAATATGTTATTACCTATATTGGAATTTTGTGGTTTATAATATATCGTTTTAATTTTGGTTCTATTTATGCTATTCTTAATAAAGAATAATAATACCTGTTTTTTCTAGTTTCGGAGGAGCAGAGGAGTAATGAAAAACTGTAAAAATATAATCTAAAATGTATTAAATACAGGTAAACGTAAACGCACTGTACAAATACGGTGTAAAATCTAGCCAGTAGGTAATTATAATGTCAAGTAACTTGCGTTCTTTTTCATAGTTTTAAAATAGCGGGAGCTCAAAAATAATGAAATGTATAATGAAACTAAAAAATTCAGTTGACTTATCTAACCATTCTTATATAGCCACCATTTCTTATATTGGTAATTAGTAGAATTAATTTAACTTATTAACCTTATCATTATACATACAAGTAGGTACCTACTATAAGCATTATTTTAGCACTCGTTCTGTTGTCGATCCAAATTCGGTACTAGTATATAAACTATATTTTTAGAAAGTTAGATGTAGGTACATATCTAAATCGGTCGAGTATTTTGTGTATTCTCATAAATAGACAAAAATTCTAAGTTATTTATTTTATCAGCGTAAGTATAAAACGCAATAAATATTTTTACGTTTTGAAAAAATAAACAGTGTACGGATTGGGTTTCACTACGATTTAATTGTGTAAAAACATATACATATTATATTTCTTTCTTTCTTTTTTATATTTCTTTTTTTTCTTTCTTTATCTCGAATTCAGGATTGGTTTAAAACAAACAACCTCGTCTTTAAAAATAAATAACGAGAGGCTTATTGTCAATGATACTACAGTATTCTTAGGGATAAATTTGGACTCAAAACTTCAGTGGAATTCCCATTTGTCATCCTTGAATGGTAGACTCAGCTCCGCAGCTTTCGCTGTTAGAAAAGTACGACAACTGACCGACGTTGCTACTGCGCGTTTAATATATTTTAGCTATTTCCAGCTATTTCCATAGTATAATGTCTTACGGTCTGTTACTGTGGGGTAATGCTACAGATGACTACAGACTGTATTTATTTTACAAAAAAGGGCTATTCGCGGCATTTACGATCTTGGAGCTCGAGTCTCCCTACGGGATGTTTTTCCAAAGGTAGACACGGTTAACGGTTGCGTCGCAGTATATTTATAACAATATTATATATATTCACCAGAATATTCATTGTTTTGAAATAAATAGTATTAATCGCGCTGTAAACACTAGAAGGAATAACAAAATTGTAACTCCAAGCTTCCGACTGCGCAAAGTAAACGTCTCCTTTCTGGGTTATGGTATTCGCATGTATAATAAAATCCCACAAACAATTCTGGAATTGTCTCATAATAAATTTAAAGAATTTATTAAGAAAAAGTTAATAGATAGAGCTTATTATTCGGTCCAGGATTATATAGCTAATAAAGACGTGTGGACTTAGTGGCGCTGTATTTCATGCAAGATATTACTAATTCTGTACTAAAACACAGTTTATATATTATTTTCAAAAGAGTACCTAACTGCGGAGTTTCTTGCCGATTCTTCTCTGCAGAATCTACATTCCGAATCGGTGGTAGCAAGGTATTTTTACAAAAAATAATAATAATCACTACAATAATAATAATTACTAATTTTGTAAAATGACGATTCGAAAGTGCTCGTAGGGCCTATTTGAATAAAGTTATTTTTGACTTTGATTTTGATTTTGATATATATATATATATATAAAAAACGAACGCGCGCGGCACACGAAGCGGACGTCTCGTCACTATTTAATTCTGATTAAAAATTTAAGCTAAATTGAACTCGCAGTCCTCGTAATAAGTTTCATGATTCAACGAATGGTTTTGTGTTATGTAAGTCGTGACACTTCTAACATCAACTACGCCAAATTCCTGAAGAACAAAGGTACGAAAATTTTCTTATTGTACGCATAAGCCACCAAACTACAACCATTTTGCTTTATACTAATATATTCAAGGAATAAAGACATAATACATAATAATGAGTGTTGTCCGATCGCCACCTACTTCTTCTATTACATCTGATGAAGGCAATAGAAACTCGATGGCAATGGCAACTGGCTTTGACAGGACAGGTGGATCGCAACCGGACTTGAGAAAGTTTGGAGAATATTTACTTGATTCCGAATCGCAGCACCAGGTTACATTTCGCAACAAAAGAAAGCTTCCGGATGACGACCTTGGCGTAAAATTTGAAATGTTCCAAGACTGTATTAAAACAATTTTAACGGACATGGCCAAAACACAAGCTGAACATTTCAATAAAATTTCGCAAGATGTATCGTCCATAAAAGAAGAAATTAGTCTAATTAAGGCTACGACAAGTAACTTGTCTACAGAGCAAAATAAGTTAAAATTACAGATAGCTGATATATCAGACTTTAAGAACAATATTGACAAGAAAATAGCAACACTGGAACATAAAATTGAGTCATTAAAGATAACTAACGATGAACATCTGCAACCTCAAAAATCTTTTTGCTATGAAGATTTTATACGTGAAACTCATGAGCGACAACAAAGGGAAAAGAACTTAATCATACGAGGAATCAATGAAATACATTCTACAAATTTAGAAGTGAGACGCAAACACGATTTTGAAGAAGTGAAAAACATTATAAAAATGGCTAATTCTGATTCTGTAGATCCAATAAAAATCATTCGCTTAGGAAATTACAAACCTAATAGTCACAGACCAATAAAAGTTATTTTTGAAGCCAACGAGACTCCAAAAGCAATCTTGCGAAATAAGAAAAATATAAAACCTGAAAGCATAAAAATATATTCCGATGAAACACCACAGCAAAAGCATTATCGTGAAAAGCTGCAAGAAGAACTGAGACGTCGTCAGAATAACGGTGAAGCAGATATTACTATAAAATACATCCGTGGCATACCGAAGATTACTAAAACACAACCAAAAAACTATTAGCGCACAGAGGTGACACCGATGAAGCAATTCTAACATACATATCCCACGACGTAATAGACACATATGATAAACTAGTCAGAAACTCAAAATCTTTAAAAGTCCTCTACGCAAACGTGCGTAGTATTGTGAAACCAGGGAAACTCGACGAGCTTAGCTGTATAATCCATAGCATACGAAGTCCAGTGCACATTGTAATACTGACAGAAACTTGGATAAAAAGCGATTCCGAAGCTACAAGTATTAACTTGCTAGGTTATACTCATTATTACAATTTCAGAGAAGAAATAAGAGGTGGAGGTGTCTCAATTTTTGTAAACAACTGCTTGCAACACACTCTTGTGGATGAACAATGTAAAAATGACACTCATTACTTATGGGTTCATATAAACAAGTACTCGCTGGACATAGGTGCTGTCTATCGATCCCCAAGAACTAGTAATAGCGATTTCATTGAAGAATACTCACAACAGCTATTAAAGAGAAGGAGAGCTCTTATATTTGGTGATTTTAACTACGACCTATTAGTATCCAACAATGCTGTAAATAGCTATAGGAAAATGATCTCAGAAAGCGGCTATACTATCTTAAATAACATAAATCCACAATTCTGTACAAGATATACACTAACTAAACAATCTATTCTTGATCATGTTTCCACAACCTTAAAAAATCATAAGTTTCACCTATCTGTAGTGGATCCACCCTTTGCAGACCACAGGCAACTATATTTAGAAATAGGAAGGTATGTACCAGAAGTCAGAAAGAAAATACAATATCAGGCTATAAATTATAAAACCTTGTACGAATCAGTTAAAAAATCCATGAAGAGTATTGCGAATCCTATATATGAAGATGTAGAAAATACAATAAAGCTCGCTATACAAGCCAATAAAATTAACAAAACAAAAATACAAAACCCACCACGATCCGACTGGATAAATGGGGAGATTATTTCAGCTATAAGGGAGAAAAATAAAAAATGGGCCATTTATAAAGAAAATTCGGATAATGACCAAATTAGACAAGAATTTTTGACTTTGAGGAATGATGTAATGCAGCAAATTCAAAACCTGAAAAGTAATTATTACATTAAGGAATTCAAAAAATGTAAAAAAAAACCTTTAAAGATGTGGGAACTTATCAATACATTAGCTAACAATAAAATTAAAACTCATCCTGCTCCTTTTAAAATAAACACACCCTTAGGTCCTATAACTAATATCAAAAACATTTGTGACAATTTTAATCAATTTTTCGCATCAATTGGTTCTGTTCTAGCAAGTAAAATCACACAGCCACAACTCGGTACTGACATACCCACACTACCGGTTAGATCTAATACGAAAGAGCTGCTTACCCTATCCGCAACCACGAAATTGGAGATTAGTAAGATCATTGATAACCTAGATGCAAACACCAGTACTGGACTTGATGGCATAAGCTGCAAAACTGTAAAATGCTTAAAAAACCTACTACTTCCAGAATTAGAAACCTGTATTAATCACAGCTTACGTAATGGATATTTTCCGGAATCCTTAAAAATCGCCAAAGTATGTCCTGTCCATAAGGCGGGCTCAAAGACTGATACTAGTAATTACCGACCAATCTCAGTTCTACCAGTAATTTCAAAAATATACGAAAAAATTCTATACAATCGGCTTCATACATATCTAGAAACTATAAACTACCTATCTAACAATCAATTTGGTTTTCGTAGTAAGCGTAGCACTCTGGCGGCTGCTATAGATTTAGTTACAAACTTAAGGAGTAATATAGACAATAAGCAAATCGGATTGGGTATATTCATAGATTTGAAAAAGGCGTTTGACACTATAAGCCATTCACTGCTTCTTCAAAAGTTACATGACATAGGAATAAGACATACTGCTTATAATGTATTTCGTTCTTATCTTTCGAATAGAAGTCAGGTAGTTCAAATTGGCGAGACTAGAAGTAATCATGAAACTTTAACATTCGGTGTTCCGCAAGGTTCCATTCTTGGTCCATTGTTGTTTCTTATTTATATAAATGATGTAAATAACTTGAATCTGAAGGGTGCTATAACACTATATGCTGACGATACCACTTTGTTTTACTTTGGCACTAGAATTGATAATATAATTAATCAAGCACAAAACGATTTAAATTGTTTGTATCAATGGTTTAGGAAAAACTTGCTCACCATCAACATTACAAAAACAAATTATATAATATTTAGCTCCAAAAACAAAATAATTGAAAACCACCAGCCTTTATGTATTAATAATAAGCCATTGATGAGAGTTCATTCAGAAAAGTACTTGGGCTTGCACATTGATAATCGCCTTTCCTGGGACTTACATATTAATAAATTATGCTCAAAAATATCAAATTTAATAGCTAAACTTCGAGGTACTATACGATGTTTCCCGAAATCTGTGCGATATCTTATATATAATTCGATGGTTAAACCCCATCTCGAATATCTGATTGAAATTTGGGGAACTTCTGCAAGTACTAACTTAAAAAAATTACAAATAAAACAAAACAAAATCATAAAACTACTTTTTCACTATAACTATCTATCTCCAACAGAAAGAGTGTACAAAGAGACAGGATTGATGACAGTGTCCCAAATATATAAATATAACACTTGTATATTAGTGCACAAGATATTAAACAAAAACATCAACACTAAACTAACCTTTACTAAAGTAGGGCAAACACAGAAACGGATTACCAAACGTATGAATAACATCACTCTCATACGACCGAGAACAAACTACGGTAAAAAAAGTATACTATACGAAGGAGCACGGTTATACAATGAATTACCAAATAACATTAAAGATATTCAGTCCCTTACTTTATACAAAAAGACGTTAAAACACCACATTTTAAAGGATTTTATAAGGCCCTAAAATGTTTTTATTTATTTTGTGATATCATTTTTTTCTGAAAGTGATTATTGTTTTGTGTTAATTTATGTGTTTTGCTATACCACTGAACTATGTATTTAAAAATAAAATATAATAATAATATATATATTGACAGGATATAGTAAGGTCTAATTGTTCCTAATCCAATTGCTATCACACAATACGTAATATTGCTGTTTGTTTTTGTTATACCCACATTATTTTTGTTGAGATTTGTGTTGTTCTTTATTTTTGTGTACCGCTCGTGTGTCACATATAAAAAATTTATGTATGTTAATCTTGTTTTCTCAAATGTTTAAAGTGAATTGTATTCTTTTTTTTTGAGAAATAAATTCTTAAACCATATATATATATGTATAACAATTCAAATCAAGAATTTCTTTTGAAACATGCAGTTTTTTCACATTTTTATAGCTAATTTTCACTTTTAAAGAAAATATTTAGCACTTTACTAACTCAGCGGTTCTAGTCTGGATTAGGTAAAGAAATTAAATTAGTACTTACAAAAGTATATTTTACTTAATTTAATAACACATTCACTTTAAATTGAGTTGGTATAAACTCCCTAGATTTCGCGGGACGTTTACCTTCGACGCTTTTATTGTTAAAAATAATTTTAAATATGTAACATGTTGAACTTATATAGTTTATAAAATACCATACATTTCTTATTGTGAATATTCATTGCAATGAAAATTATAGATAACAACTTGAAAAGCAGGTTATCGTCACATTTTCATTCCTAATTGTATTGTTTTAAATGTTTAAATTTTTATAGCGTTTTACTTTTAAATGTAATTGCAAAATAATAGTGATTATACCAATATATTTTTTTCAGACATTTTTGTTGTCGTCTGTATTGTGAAGCTAAATTAAAATTAAAATAAAATGTCATATTAAAACTAAAATATATCTAATATTATCCCTAAAATTTGATTGAGGTTGGATTCTCGACCGCACCGAACACTCTCCACTGAGTTCTCCATCCCACGTGAAAATAGCTAAATAAATTATGTCAAATTGTGAGAACTAAAATCCATAGAAAAAAGAATTTAATTGAATATATAATTAAATTATTTGTAAAACGAACTCTGCTTACTTTTGTCTATTTATCTAATCTAGTATTTTAGTTAAATCTAGTATTTGCCCCGCACCTTTCCAACACTTAAAAGAATTTTCCATCTTAAAATGCGCGTGAGTAACGAGTCTCCTCTCCATTGCGTTGCGAGATAAAGCGGGTTTCCACCGCAAAAGGGTACTGATCGGGAAATGGTTAGGCTAGGACGGACTCCTTTTAAATGAAATAAGTTTACATTTCCATCAACAAAGAGCTTGGTTATTTTCATTTCCACTGCAAAAGGAAAATGAGAATGATGAGAGAACATAAAATGAGAAATGAATAATGAACAGTCAATTTCTAGAGACAGCGAGTTCAGTTGGAGTTTTGAACTGGTTGCGTGCAGTCGTGTTTTGTTGCGAATTCGCGATGTTGTTGAGAGACATGAAATGAAATGATTATGTATACAAAAAGAAAATATACATATTATCGTATCTTAACAAAACAGCGAACGAGTCCGTTTCAAACTAGTTGGTGAGACCTTGACGTAGCGGACTTGTTTCAATTACTTTTTACTCGTCCAAACCACCCCTCTCACCTTTTTCTCTGTGGAAACGCCACTAGGTATGTAATATATCATTGCGGGCTCAACGGACTCCGTAATGTCTCCGCTCCGCAGCCTAGAACTGAACGAGTTAATTTCAACGCTTTTTACTCGTTCAGTACGTTTCGCTCGACTATTTGTTGGTGGAAATACAAGTGTGGCGTCCTTAATGGGTCCGCTCCGTTCGCGGTGGAAACCGGGCTATAGAAATCATCCACACGTACACAGGTATGCAAAAGTTGCAGACGCTGCTGCTGCTGCTTGCTGCAATGTATGTGCTTCGTCAGCACCACAGTCAGTATATTGTTTTATTGAACAATGAAGGATACCACGAGCCTGCTGCCTATAACATTGACAGTAGAATGATTGGGAGTATACATGTAAAACGTTCTCCGAGATTATATCGATTGATAATACGACATTCCGGAAACGTTCAGATTTTAAACTCACTCAATGTCTCTATCGTCACTAAAACGTTCAATAATCGACTATATTTGATCGAAGTTACGTAACACATCTAAAGTTAACTGGTTTGACTTTTCTCCTGCAAACAATATACTTTTTCCTTTTGTGTGATACATGAGCCATTTACCTTGGCATTTGTTTTACGAATCAAGCTATCAACCTTTTAAGACTGACGCTTATTAAGGGGTTCAACATTACCATGTATCCAATGTCCATGTCCCAAAAATTTGGAAGTCCGCTTTTATATCCCCGATTTATAAAAGTGGTAATAAGGGTGAAGTTAAAAACTATAGGCCCATTTCGAAATTATGTATATTCGCCAAATTATTTGAGCGTATTGTTTACAGTCAATTATATAGATTTTTTTCAAACTTCTTCATTGATGAGCAACACGGATTTCTAAAGCATCGGTCAACTGCATCTAACTTGTTAACATTTGTTGATTATGTTTCCGAAGGTATGGATTCGGGAGGACAAGTAGACGCTATATTTACCGATTACAGCAAAGCTTTTGACCGTATAGATCATTCTTTGCTTCTCGAAAAGCTTTACTTGGCAGGAATCCATGGCAGTCTCTTTAGGTGGTTTTCTTCTTATATCGAAAATAGATCGCAAGCTGTAGTTCTTAATGGCTTCTCCTCTGCATGGTGTCAAGTACCATCAGGCGTGCCCCAGGGATCGTTACTGGGACCCCTTCTTTTTAACATTTTTATAAATGATATAAGCTCATGTTTTCAGCATTCACAATTTCTTTTGTATGCTGATGATATGAAGATATTCAGAACTATAAAAAATTTGACTGACTGTAACTTGCTACAGGAAGACCTGGACAGACTCGCAGAATATTGCCATAATAATAAGTTAGACCTTAACGTATCTAAATGTTCTTCCATGACTTTCAGCCGCTCTAATAAACCAATTCAGTTCTCTTATAAATTGAAAGCACAAGTACTAGTAAATGTGACAGAAGTACGTGATCTAGGTGTCATTCATGATACAAAGCTTACGTACAATAAGCATTTAGACTATATTATAAATAAGGCTAATAGATCGTTAGGATTTATCTGTAGAGTGAGTACGGAATTTAGTAATATTAAAACCATAAAAATTCTCTACTGCTCCTACGTCCGTAGCTCCCTGGAGTATTGTTCTCAAGTTTGGAATCCGCAATACCTTATTTATGTTAATAGGCTAGAGTCGATTCAAAAAAGATTTATTAAACATTTACAATTTAAATGCAAAACATACGATTCTAGTTATGAATCTAGAGCTAGGAGATTCCATCTTCTCCCTCTCTTTGAAAGACGTCGTATAGCTGATATAGTTAGTTTACTAAAAATTGCTCAAAACAAAATAGATTCTCCACTATTATTGTCTAAAATATATTTAAAAGCCCCATCAAGGTCCTCAAGAATTCCAAGTCTCTTATATACTCCATTTAGTAGCACTAATTACCGGAAAAATTCTTTCTTGATTAGAACCTCTAAAGAAATTAATAAATTGAATGACATTCCAGAATTTGATTTTGATTTATTCAATACATCAGTCGATGTTCTAAAAAGAATTATGACAAGGCACTGGTTTGATGCAATTTCTTAAAGCTGATGTGAGTGAGTGAGTTAGTGATGCAATTATTATTATATCATTCATTACCTACAGCTCAGGCTTTAGTCTTTATTTAGCAACCGTATACATATATTAAGTTATAAATCTTTTTACGTAAAAAAAACCCCAAATCAGGTTTGTTGTTCACAAGGCACTGGTTCACTGGTTTAATTTAATTTAATGTAATTTCCTATTGTAAACTGTTGTAAATATTTTAATTTTAATGTTAGGTAACCATTTTTATTTTTAGCAATTACTTATTGTACAAGCTTTAGATTTTTATGTAGTCACCGTATGTGAAAACTCCTAAATGGTGTATTTTTATTTCTTTTAATGTAATTAGCTTTAATTTAAGTCTGATCACTGTTTGTTTTCCTAAATAAAAATAAAATAAAATAAAAATAAAATAAAATAAATGTATTCTGAATAACAAAAAATATTAATAACACAATTCATAGCTTACACATCCGAAGACACGATTCCAATGGCGAGAAATAAAAAATAAAATACTTACGTTTTATTATTATACAACAATATCTCTGGTGTAGCTGTATAAATCCGTCCCACCGATGTAACATTGTACAAGCGTCTATTATTTTCAGTGTTCTTATTTAAATTTTACTCTGCAGCAATAAAAGTCTTAAAATTTTCGGAAGACGCTTGAATCTTTAGGGACTTTTGTGTTATATGAATTTTTTTTTTATATTTTTACAATTTTTAAAATCATTTAAATTAAGAAAATAATAAGTTCGTCATTGCAAAGTTATGTCTATCAGAAAATTTACATCTGTCAAAAAGATCAGGCTAACTTGTACAGGGTTATAGTTCTAGCTAGGGAAAACGCGTTCTATCTAAAAACGGGTTTTAACTGTAACATATATAATTAATATATACTAGTAAAATAAAAATATATTATATTGATAAAATTATATACAAACTGTACAAAAATGACAACGAAAAATAAACTTATAACGCTAAATTATCGAATTTTCGAAGTTAATGTTTTCTTTCTGAGGTAAATAAAGTACTTTTTCTAAGAAAATTCTTCTAGTGTAATCGTAAGAAGGGGTTGTCCCTCACGTGTGGCGGAGGTCAAACAGCACTCACTCCATGTATGACTCAGTAATTAAGAGGCGCTTCCAGTGCCGGATTAACCACGTACCAAGAGTAGCAAATGCTACGGCCCCCGCACGTATATTTATTTAAACCCACTCATCTCACTTATTCATCTCAGGCGCCAGGCAATCTCATCTCTGGATTTTTGTATTTGTCAGAGCCTAGCAGGGCCTATAGTAATCTACTAGGCTATTAATTACCCACAAGTTTACAACCTATAGATGGCAAATAAACGTATTGAGTATTGAATTATTCTTTTACCACTTTATACATAAGAAACCATACCAGATCAAGGGCTCTTTGAAAGAATTTGCTACGAGCCTCGCACTTGTTTTATCCGACACTAGGAGCTTCGATAATAAAGAAAGAATGAATTACATTTGTTCACTAGAGATCTATTATTAAATTCCTATAATTAATGTACCTACATATCAATTGAAAAGCTACTGACCTCCCATTTAAAAGCACTTGTTACATACGCTGCTCGAATCTATTGCTTCAAATTGCTGTTTTTCAAAAAATATTTTAAGTATCAGCAAATAAGCTGCACTAAAAAGCATTAGCTGCATAAAGTAGGTCATGCAAAGAGTGCGCTTCGGTTTGTCTGATCGCGTGACAACGGACGGACACTACAGACAATCTTTTATAGACTATTAACTATAGGTTCTGCATTTGTTTTTAAACACGTGAACATAAAACCCGAGTTATTGTAAAGATATTTATAATGTAAATATGTTTTTTTCTAAATACATTTGCATTGTTATATATTGTAAATCGTCGATTAATGTCGCTGTGGTTTTACCTGCATAACTTACAATTCCGGAATTTCGTAATTAAAATATAATGTACATTTTTTTTGTCATCGCAATCGATTATGTAGTTTTCCGTGAAATGGCAATAATCATTAATTCATCCATTCTCACAAAATTCCACATTTATAATATTTGCATGCCTAATAGTGTAAGCTAATAGGATTTTTTGGGAGGATGGGTATTACGAATACAAAAATAGTTAAAAAACGCAATAATACCTACGATGCTTATGTATATGTATGACGTCCCATCTATGAAAGTCTGGAATCTGTTTTCTTGTCTTAAATCTATGAAAGTAGGTAGTGTATTTAAGTCACCCGTCATCCATTACAAAACTTTGTCGAGTCTCGGCATGAAGACCTACCGTAATAGGATGATTTCATCTTTCCCGTTACCTTTCAAGAAATAGCATTTCATTGTAGCCAATCACCAAAATTGTTAGATAATTAAAGTTTATGTATATAATCAGCAGCTTGGAATAATTAAAACGCAATCGACTAAATATTTGTAAGAACAATGTATAAGCAACATTAGAACGGTGAAGGGCGATCAATAGATAAACAAAATAAAAAACCAACACCGTCTCTGTAATGTCCACTGTTTGATTACTTTGGACTTTTTATTAATAGATCGGCTTGGTAAGAGCAATAATATTTTAATTTAATAATAGCCTTTAAACGCCACCCAAACTACGTCCCTCACAGGGAAGGGGATCAATTATCGCGTGGTGACGTCACGTGTATAATTCTAAAATATTAGTTTTATAACAATTTGCTGTAATCGATGTGATATATCAATATGACTTCTATATTTTATACTAGTTTTTTATCTTTGACTTAGAATTGAAAATTTGTGTTTATATTATTATACCTCTAGAAAAATAAAAGCATATAACTGTAGAAGTCACATCGAATTTTGTACATTATTTTGTGTGATGCTGGGGAAAACATAAAGACAGACGTTGTTTTGTCGTCTTTATAAAGCTATTAGTACTCTTGTAATAAATATTTCTAATTATAGTTTCATTAAATAGGTATCGTTTATATTCAACCATCGACCTATTACAAATATTTACTAGATGAAATAGATTTTCAATATAGGTACACGACATTTTTTTATAGGTATACGTCTAAATATGATCGTAACTACGACTAATCTTACGTTCTACTAATATTAAATATGAGTTGTTTCAAGTAAATAAAACGCTTCAAACTTAATGGCGCCAGTAGTCAGTAGGATGAAAATCAAAATCATTGAAAATCAACATCCCAACCATGACAAACATCTAACTGGCCTATAAAAATATTTATTACTATAGCTGTGTTCCGCGGTTTCATCCGCGTGAATTTGAGGAAAAAACGTACTTAAATATTTTAAAACCATTATTCTAAGAGTGCCCGCCTCGTTGGTCGAGTGGTCGCAAACGCTATTGCCGAGCAAGGGATCACTGATTCGATTCCTGGGTCGGTTAACGTATTATTGAGCTTTTTATTTTTTGAAAATTCTCAGTAAATAGCACGGAGTCTGGAATTGTGCCCAGTGTATGCATATAGGCTCGCCCCCTATTTCATGGGACTCATAACTCGCAACGGAACTTTCAAAAAATATTATTTTCCCCGTTTTTGTAACGTTTCTTATTATTGCTCCGCCCCTATTGGTCGTAACTTGATGTTATATAGCCTATATATACCCTTCCTTGGTAAATAGACAATTCAACGCAAAAATATTTTTTCTATTCGAACCAGTAGTTCCGGAGTTATTAGTTGGGATCGATCCGCAACCTTTAGCGCCGCTAACCACTTAACCTGCAGTCGTCTGTGAACCATCATGTTACATGCGTAGGTACATGAACTTGTAGAAAAACTAAATCAAAATCAAAATCAAAATATTTTTATTCAGCATAAAATTATTACAATTATTTACTGAACGTCATGAGTTTACCACTAGTTCGGAAAGAAGAAGCTTCTGACCTGAGAAGAACTGGCGAAAGAAACTCAGCGGGTCTAATATTTTTTTTAATGTAATGGTTTTTTTTTTCAAAGTAAATTGTAATTAACAATAATTATCTATAAATAGCCTGGAGGCGATCACATCATTCTCAAATGTATTATGGCGTAGGACTTTAGTCCTTCTACTGGGCCAAATACTATTTTCCTTTTAATGAGACGAAAGTTAATTTAGGAAATCGACGGTCATCATAATGACAACGGGTTTAAAAAAAAAACATTTGTTGAACTTTTATAGCATCGCAATCGACATCGATGTCAACCACGAGACACTGCTCGTATTAATCGACGTAAATATATAATTTGGTTTTGAATTTGCCTTTTTTGTTAAATCGTACCAACAATCAACATAGCTTGTTTTAAGAATATAATATAAGAAATATTTAACGACGAAACGTTGAGCAAAACTAGCATTACGTGGGATAGGGTTGAAGTGAAGTATTTGACGCGTTGCGTGTTATTATTACGGAAACTAGAAACTACGTAAGCTGTACCTAAATGATGAGTCAGTTACTACTTTTCACGACTGGACGACTTACGCAGCTTAATCTGCCAAGATTAAAATCTAAATTACATTAAGGTGTAAATTTCTTATAATAAATTGAAACCATACAGTTTACACCTTAGGAATTGAATTACGTAAAAACATTTCTTAGTGGTTAGAGAAAGTAGGTATCATCCATCATTTTTTTTTTAATTTTTTTACCCTCCTTTATTCCCTCGGTGACCACCTTTAATATTTGTTCCTTCACCTCGAGTTTTCACGTAGTAATTCATAAATATGAATTTAAATATTTTTTTGTAAACAGAAATTTAATAAATTAAGTAGTGTAGCGTAGTGTTGCCAACTGTGAGTTTAAAAAGTGCTAAACGCTGCGTACCATATTTGGTTATAACTCGAAAAAGCGCGAGATTTCTTCAGAGGACTACGAGACGAAAAACTAAGACTACCCCGCCCGTGTGACCAAGCGTGGTATTTTTTGAGGACCCCTCGAGGAGGGGCTGAACGAATCACGCAGTATGGGTACGTTCCCTTAATGAGTTTAAATCTAACAATAATAAACACTTTTACTCATTTCATCTGTCAACTTCCAATAGTTTTGGTTGTATGAAAATGAAATAGTCTAAGTGAATTCATAAATCAGATGTTAGCAACAGTTTGATTAAAAAATGTATAGAGCATTTATTACTAACATTGTACATTGTATTTTCAATGCTTTATAAATCAATCATTTCTATTAAGAAATAATATCACGAATGTTGTTCATAAACAACATATTATCTTTACTCTATACTAATAATAAATCCGTTAAAACCTCCGTTTTATTAATACACTATATATCATCAAGGATAAATTTTAATAGCGCCATCTCTTATCATTTTTTTTTGTGTACGTATCACGTAAAAAGTACAAAACCAATGTAAATAACTTTAATACACAAAAATTATACATAACTCACAGTATAATTTAGTTTTTGTTTCATTGTAATTAAATTTAAAAATAAATATTTAAGAAAATAGAAATAGGTACCTACGCCGCCAACTCCATCTGGTCTAAGGAATCTTAAAAACTCACAAAACTTATTTTTAGTTATTATTTTGTTAAACTTAAAAGTTTACTAAATATGTCGGATAGGAATAGAAATCGTTTTAATATTTTAGATAAACATCATTTTCAATTAATATAGGTACTATTATGTTAAATGTCACTAAATATAAAAACCATATTCTACCATTAGGGGAGAGTTGGATAATACCGCGCGTTTGATAATTCCACGCCCTAGCATATTTCAAAAACTAAACGCTAATTGCGCTATCCAGTCCTTAAAGATCACAGTCCGAGTCCTCTACCCCTCCCCGTGCACGACGCTAATTTACTCGGAGCAGCGATTAAGACACATCGTGTCTTACAAGTTTTTACTCTCGTTCCTTATAATTTCGCGGGCACTTTTGACAAGAGGTAAGCTATTCTATATTTGTATTGTAACACATTGATTACTTTTATTTGAATCCTAACATATTATAGAATTAATGACTAGATTGATTTGAATACACAATTAACTTGACTGTATTATTTTGAGGTTATAAAATGAAATAACAGAGTTTGTCAATTCCGCGCCCAGGGCGTGTATGAGTGAAGACCACGTACCGGCAAGCACAGTGTCGGACGGCTACGCAAAGTTAGCACCCCCCTGAAGGATTTTTGAAATCAAAATGACTTTAATCGATAGGTCTACGTTAGGTCTGTATAGGTCCACCAAAATTTTTGTTAGGTCGCCTATTTTTTTTAATAAATATTTTTAATAAATAGGTCTATTTTTTCAACAAAAAAAAAAAAAAAAACCTAACAACCTAAAAAAAGACCTAATAACCTATTATTGATAGGTTGTTAGGTCTTTTTTTTTTTTTTTTTGTTGAAAAAATAGACCTATTTATTAAAAATATTTATTAAAAAAAATAGGCGACCTAACAAAAATTTTGGTGGACCTATACAGACCTAACGTAGACCTATCGATTAAAGTCATTTTGATTTCAAAAATCCTTTCATGGGGTGCTAACTTTGTGTAGCTGTGTCGGACGGCCATCCACGAGATGAACAGACGACTTGAAGAGAGTCGCCGGAAGTCGTTGGATGGAGGCTGCTTTGAACCGGAGTCGATGGGGGGAGGCCTACGTTCAGCAGTGGACATCCAATGGCTGATATGGTTATGATAATTAATCTAGTCGTAAAATAATAATTATATCTAGGTATAGAGAGGAGTCTATGCTTCTTTTTCTACGAACGAGTTTATTCAACGTTGCATTTTTTTTAATTCTAAGTTTACTGGTAGAAATTCACGAAATTATTATGGGCACGGTTTTATCAGACCAGTCTGATAATACCACGCTTTCCTGTTTTTTTGTTATTTTGCAATAATTAATTTTTGTTTATTTTTTTAAATATTTTGGCGTGATGTATGCGTAGCTAAATAAATTCTGTACTATTTACTGCATTTTTGAATATATATATCGAACCTTCTCCGAATTATAGGTCCAAGTTCTTAGAGGCTCGGTAATATCCAACTCTCCCCTATACGATAGATGGCGTATATAGGTGATAAAAAATAAAAATTTATAATTTTTAAAATTTTAGTTAAATACCCATGCGAAGCCGGGGCGGGCCGCTAGTTAATATATAATTTTCAAAATTAGTGAAATGTATGTTCCTATTCCTCTATGTTCCTTACATCATACACGCTCAAAACATTCGTTCTGTCAAACAGCGTTCTTAGTATAGTAGATAATATTGTATCTCTATTTTAAAACACGCTACTAAAAATATTTTTGAATATCAGCTGCTAGTGTTTGCGAAGTCCGTCAATTGGCTTTTAACGGAGGTTACAATTGCGATGGCGATAGTGAAAAGTTCTCATGCAAGTTGTCTTGCCCAACCGGAGCTTCGTTCAGCACTCCGGTAGCGGAAAAGTACACTTGCTTCTACTCCACTGGTATCTTCGAACCACAACCCATACCACACTGCGTGTATAGTAAGTTCTAATTAACTTATTCTATTTGCAAAAAAAATATCTTGATTAAACCGAGCAATAATTAATTTTTCTCTTTCCAGACGATGTTGTCATAGTCACACCTTCAAATCATCGCAAAATTGTGAGTATATAATTCAAATTTACTTTAAAAGCTTCTAATTTACTTTTTTATCCGTAGGACAATAATTTGAAACATCCTTTTCAGCCCACTTTGTCGCATGTAAAATCGCCGAATTCTACTAAACCAACTGTCTACGAACACACCACCCAAGGACCTGGAAAATATGGGGATAGCAAAAAACCAATTACAATCGTCGTACAAGATTTTACACCGAAAGGTGGTAGTTGCTTGACTTGGGCTGGCGTCCATTATAAGACATTCGATGGAAAGATTTACAGGCAGGGACACTATCATTTCTTTATGTTTCGCAGTTAAGCAAAGAGTTACTCTTGAAATAAGCACAGTATGTTTTAGTATATTTATTTAATTGGAAATTTATCATCAATGAAAATATAATTAATAAAAAAATCAGTTCAAATGTTTCATCGGTACTATCTATACATATAATAAATCTGTTAACGAGTTCGTTTTATAATCTTTATTTTAATATATAAAAGCGAAAGGTCACTCATCACGATATCTCTGGAACAATAAGATCTAGAGACTTGAAATTTGGTAGGAATATTCCTTTTGCCGAGGAGAGATCAGCTAAGAACGGATTTTACGAAATTCTACCCCTAAGGGGGCAAAACAAGGGGGCAAAGTTTGTATGGGACAACGTAGTTCCTTGGTCCAATCTACTTCAAATTTTGCATAAAATATTCTTTAACAGAATTGATTGAAGACGTGTTTCGTATTTTATCAAAATTCATCTCCTAACGGGGTTTAAAGGGGGTTGCTTTGCTTCGAAGTTGATTTGACATCTCAATCTGTCTATTATAAAATATTTTCCAGTATCGACGCAGGTGTACAGGTGATAAAAAATATAAATTTATAATTTTTAAAATTTTAGTTAAATACCTGTGCGAAGCCGGGGCGGGCCGCTAGTTAGATATATGTATATCAGAAAATGGTAAGAAATGAGATTCAATTCTAAGCCGAAGATAGGAGCCGAAGGAAGTTATAACAGTTATACAGAAGTTATATTTAAAAAAACATAACACTTTGACTCATCACACTGAACAAGTAATCATAAAACTCAATAAAAAAAACTAAAAAAAAAATCTTAATAGGTATATTGTTTGATCCAGAAAATTAATTTACATATAACTAAAATAATTATATTTCTGTTTTTAAGCACCGGGTAAAATATTAGAAGTGGGATTGTTCTGGAGCTTGGCTATTTCTTCTTTGAATTTTGTTATAGTTTCCTTTGCGAGTTGTAGCTTTTCTTTGAGTTCAGTAATTTCGCTCCGGACCTTCGTTTGAGCTGATATTACCCTTTCTAGTGTCTTCTCTTTTTTTTCTTCAACTGTTAAAGACAAAATGTTTTGATATTAATTAATATAAAAAGACTTTGCTCATTAAATTTACTTTTGTTTATATTAATAAAATTATTATTTATAAGAAATTAGTGTATGTATGAATCTGTAATATTATTTAATATATTACATTGTATTTAGAGATTGCAATCCCGCAGCTCATTCAATCTCGCGGGATTGATATGCGGGATTACTCAATTCCGCGGGATTCCGCATATTTGAAATTATTTTATAAAATCAAATCGAAACTACAGATTTTTGTGTAAAAATCAACTTTTATTAAATATTTCTTACATTAAGCAATAGAAATTATCCGATTTCTTCGAAACTAAAATTTAATGTTTGGCATAGTTTAATAGTTTTGTTTAATTTTATCCTTACTCCAAACAACAGTTTTATATTTTTAATTCAGTCTTATTCATATAATGGCTAATAATCTAATCACAACTTTCTCTTAGATGCTATTACTATGATGTCAACCTATGGTGATAACTTTTGAAAATACGCTCTTAAGAAGCAAATGGCATGGTTTATTGTATCATCTCCGAGCCTACTTCTGAGTGAACTGCAAATATTAACCTGATGTGCGAAACGACAATGTCACGCTCGTGCTACTTGCGATTTACACTAAACTTATAGTCGGATCAAATTTTATAATGTACGTACGACCAAGACGCAATATATATACGGACGCGGGAGTGATAGAGACAGGTAGTAAAAGATCAATGTAGAAAATTCTTCCTGCTCCGCCATCCGACTATAGCATCTAATTTTTTATTAGCGGGATCCGCGGATCCGTGCTTTGAAGGTAAAGCCGCGGGATCCCGCATGAATTCGGGATCCCCTTTTGAGGGATTGCAATCCCTAGTGGAGCAGCGTGGTGGATTAAGCTCCAACCCTTCTTCAATATGGATAAAAGGCCTTCGCTGAGCAGTAGGTTATTTGCAGGCCGATAAAGACAGATGCATGTAAAGTATGATTAGAATATTTACAATTAGTGTCATGTGTCCATTGTCCATTGGTGATAGGTTTCACACTGTTCAGTAGATGTTGCATAAGCTGAGTCGGTTCTTGGAACACAATCTCTTCATATGATTCACTAACAAGCGCTCGACCCACCGGTGGAGAACCTTCACTCACTGGTGATTGAAATAATTTGAGAATATGGTAGAGAGTTACCTAAAAGAATACATATATGTTTATGTTATTTGTTTCATAAGATGATTTCATAATTTATTTGTTTAAATTAACTTATTAGAAGATTTTTTTATAAGTGGATTTTATTTATTATTAGGAAATAATATGTTTAACGTACACCGTTGTCTGTTTCTAATGTAGGCAACTTAGCACCTGTATTTTAGGTAAAAGCCGCTTGATATACTAATACATATACAAAGAAACATATATTACACCCAGACTCGGGGCAGTGTTTTTATATTAGACAAACCATTTCTTTTTTTTTGTGTATAATAAAAACTAAATAAATATTTATTATATTTTACTTTGTGATTCATAATATTGTGTAAGTCGCTATACAATTATAATATTTTTGATAATACTCACTGGTCGTTCATTAGGATCGTGAAAATATATCTTGATTACAATTTCAAATTCACCCCAACCAGTTTCAGTTAATTCGTACGGCGGTTTTGTGATGATTCTGTTTGGATTCGCGTAGCTTTCATGCAATTTGAAATGTACTTTTTTAACATAAGCCGACATATCCTCATTGGCATAGGGTTTAACGTAGACAGTCCATTGATGTGTGTGCCCATCTTCTTCGCGTTTCTTACCGAAATATCGGGCTACATTACCGTATACTATCGGTTTTACTATTACTAGACCCTGGTACAAAATATTATTGTTAGAAAATTCAAAAGCCTAATAAAATATTATAAAATAAACATAAGATGGTTAAATTTTTTTGTTACTTTTACTCTACCGCCAGAATCCGGACCGAAATCTGTTAGCAAACTCATAACTAAGTCGGGTTTAGCAAAATTCGTATCCACGATGGCTGATGTTAATAAAAATGGTAAGAAAAATAATTTAGGGATTTGTTAGTAAACAAATTAACATCAGCAGCCTGAAATTGACTTGCAAATATTTTAAAACGTCAAAGTCAAACGTCAATGCCACTAATTGATTGACAGACAAGTTGTTGTTGTTCACAGATAAACTTTACAAAGTTATAAAAAACCAACAACAACAATTCAAGAATCGTCAAATAAGGCAGAGTGTACAGATGTCACCAATTTTTTATGACGATATTAGGTTTGAAAAAGGCTTAAAATGAAATTATTTAAAAAAAAAACATATATATTTTAAAGACAAATTTTATATATTATAATTTGAAATAATCATGTTAACTAAATAAATAACTAATTATTATTGTGACTATTACAACAATGATATTTGGTTAAAATAAAATAGGGCTGCATTGGCTGCAGTAATAGGTAGGATGTAAAGCGATTATGTCCATTAGTTCTGGAGTACACCGAGAATAATTTTAGGTTCCTTACTGGAAAACTCATATTTCTTTTCATAATGTTTGCAAGCGATAATATTTTAGATAAACACAATTGAAATGCTTACATGTGTAATCTTTTCTTGGTCTTATAAATATTTATTATTTTAGTTTTATAAAAACAGTTTAAGAAGACGCTCTACGGCTGTAGTATTATATACATACATTATTAAAATATAATATTTCGCATGATTAAATGATATTTCATTGTATTGATGATAAGGACTAAGCCGTTATCGTTAAGTCTAAAAAAGAGGTATAAAGGTAATAATGTCATTACGTTCTTAAGATGTCACAGAATATGTAGATGGCGCCACGTTAACAAACAAATAAATATCACCTGACAGACAATGTTGGTGAAGAAGTTAGCATTTATTTTACACAGTAGGTATGTACGCGACGCCAGGGCTTAGACTTAGTGAATTTTATCACCTCAAAGAAATGAAAATTATCCAGGTTATTACGAAATAAAACAACAACAGCCTATTTGACATATAATATAATAATAGAAAGCAAGTGAACAATGGTCCAACAAGCTCGTTCCTTACATCTAAGTAATATAATTGAATAACATTTAGCTAGCTACGTCGCGGATATTCGCGATAGAGCATATTATAAACAATCACAACATTGAGAATTTGATGATCACCACACGATCGCCTTCGACTGGTCGGGGTTGAGAAACTAGGCCGTAATATAGGTTAGGGTCACGAACATCTATTTCGAAACACTCATTAATTAGATGCTATTCGTATGAAATGCAGCAAGGTGGTTTAGAACTTGTGATCCGCCGCCGAGGACTCCACATCAGCTAGTAAGGGGTCATTCTCCTCTTCCAGTCTTGATGATCTCGAACTGAGCCTAGAGGCCGAAACTCTCTGCGTGAAGTTGAGTAGATTGGGTACGAGAGCTCCGCTCGGTGTAGCCGGCGCCGATCTCGTCAGTAGTTTTCTCGTTCCAGGAGGTATTTTTGATAGTGGTATATATAAGCTCGATTTTCTTGTTCTTGGCATTTTTCTGAATAAATCGTGTCTCCTTTGGCATCTTTCGTCGATCTGTCTGCGAAGAGTCGACTCCCTCGATTGCGTCGGACTGGTGGGTTGTGGGGGGGACTCACAGCCACCGGGAGTGTCGGGGGAGGTCAGGAAGAGATGTTGCAGGTACGCGGCGCGTTCGCAGTAGGTGTCGTCACCGGCGGGTGAGGCCCGGCGCGGTGGAGGTGACGAACCAAGGCGCGGTTTGCAACCTCCATCGCAGTACAGATCACAATCGATGAGATCCAATTCTATGTCGTAATTTTGATCCTGTGGACAAAAAATAATAAAACATGCTATAGTTGTTACATATAACTATTATTAGCTTTGAAAATAGGTAAAAAAATTGGTTGTCTGTAAAGTCGGTTTACGGAAGATAATTTTACGTGATAAAGTTATAAAAAAACATTGATGAAAAGGTGCATATATTTATGAATTGAATTTATTTATTTACTTATTATCATTGATTATTTTAGAATTGAATTATTATCAGTGAATTATCATTATTTTGTATAATACAAAGAAGGAGTTAGAAAAAAAAAATCAATTTTTTCGATAAATTAACATTTATTTGCACTCGTTAATTAAAATTTTTTTTCTTCTACTCGGACGCATCGGCCGATGCAGTGGAAGAGAGTGGATGCGTCACAAGCCAAACGCTTAGGCCGATCGTGCCTCTCCATGAACGTGACAATGAGTCATGCTTTATCGTGCATGAAGCCGGCATTCATCGATTTACAAAACGTTATTACGTCAAAAAAAAAAAAATCAAATTAACATCAAAGGTGAATACATGTCCACGTTTCATAGACTCCACTGGTGACAGGAGGGCTGGTGGATTTTTTGCCCGGAGATTCGGAATTTCGATTCAACGGGGAAATGCTGCCAGTATTTTTGGCACCATTTCACGCGGACAAGATTTATACCAAAATTGTCTATAAATAATAATATTAAGTTTTGCAATGTAAATATGTATAATAGTGTAAAATTTTAAAATTAATACAATTAATTGTTGTGATTTAAAGGTGAATCCGACTTTGACATTAAAGAAATGGTACCGGTGAGGTAATGACGTTCTCCCGGAAGGCTCGGTCGCGCCGGCGCGGCTCCGCGAGCGACGACAGCGAGCGCAGCGCGCCGCGCCCGCAGCCCGCGCCGCACTCGCCGCAGTTGCTCGCGCACGAGTACGGCGGGGGAATTATCGAATTTGCCTTTAAATTATACGATTTTGAAAGAATTTATTCAATGTGATTAAACAATCCATTAAATAATAAACGGTGTAAAAAAGTAAAAGTCAAAATAATTCGGTTAGGACCTTTACTAGTAACAAGATTTTTCTAAAATATGTAAGATTCAAATAAATTTAAATGTCAAATAAGTATTTCATATTCTGAAGTAATATGTCCACTGATTGAAAATACTTATAAAGTGTAAAAATGAACTTTAAAGAACGATTTCAAACGTACCTCATTTGCTGCGTTACATATAAAACTAGAATTAAGAGATTCTGCAGTACTTGTAGCTGATAGGGAACCTGTGAAACATAAGAACTTAATTTAAATACTGTCAACACAAATATTGTTATTTAAGCAAGTTCTCTACCGTATTCTGGCGTAACTTCAACAGTTCTTCAGAGAAGAGTGCTTATAAGTGACAGTCTGTTTTTAATGTTATAATGTTGAAATTTTGATTTAGACGTATTTAGGTTTCGTCCAATCACAAAAACATGTGAGCCGTCACGGGACGCCTGGCAGATGTGAAACATCGACATTATTTTGTAAAAGTAATATGCAGAAAAGAACATATTGTGATAGGAACTAAATATGTCATAATGATAAAATAAAATTATACGATTTTTTTCCAGATAACGATGACTATTTATGGAATAAACATTTATTTTCATTAAATACAAAAATTTACGAATTTATTTCAAATCGTGACTACTTAATTCGTTTAATCAGTGACTTCGAATGCGCATGGCGACGCGTCGCCACACCGCACACACTACTGCATATAGACTGTATTGTTGGGAAAAGACTGATCGCCTGATGACGTCTCCCCGCCCCGTACATATAAAAACGGCTCGCTCAACGCTGCCGGCCCTCTTTCGTCGGTGTGCGCTCTCATAGAACGGTTGTCTTTGTTATAGCGTTACTCTGTCTAATTTTTGTATTGTTGTAATTATCGTTAGTTTTATTTTTATTTTAAAAGTTAAAAGGTTTATAAATTCAGAAGTGGGATCGGACGACGTATTGCCAGTCCGCTGGAGACATTGTCTGATCCCTATTTGTCTAAAGTATCGAAAATGCCATCCGCGGGTAGAAAATAAAAACGCGACAGGGAGCGCACACCGCCGCCGCCCAATATTGGGCAGCAACTCGGAGCTATTTTGGACCGATTAGGTGCATTGGAGGCTATGCGCTACCGGCTGCGCCGGGTCGGCGCCTTGGCAGCTCGCAGGCGTCGGTCGCTAGCGAGGTCGGCGTTACCACGCCGCTCAGCGGGCTCGCACCCGGTCTCCGTCACGACAGCTCCGGTCGCTGCACCTGTCCTCACTACGCTTGCTACTTCAACCGACGTCGTGGAACAGCTGGTGGATGCTATTACCGCTCTTAACCCGGTGAGACCAAGCCATTATTTTGTGTCTGATTTTGATCCCTCAATTCACGATGTTCATTATCGGTGGAACACTGTTTAAAGGGCGAATCTTACACTTGGCTTAGATAAAAATATAAGATGTTATGAGTGTAATCAGTTCAGTCGTAAAGTGTAAATTGTTTTAAAAAATACGAAAACCGTTACTGGAAATAATGTTGATAACTGCACCCCAACGTCTTCTCAAGTTGACAAGTAAAATTTTTGTAGGAAGGTTGGGCATTTAGAAAGTGTTTTTATTAAAAGAGCGAGTAGATTCGAGAAAAAAAAAGGCGGTGTTCATTTTTGTCGCGAAAATGAGGGTATATCTAAAAATCGTGACGTTGTTACCACGGTTATATTGGGGATTGCCTGTTGATGTGTTAATTGATAGTGGCTCTTGTGTTTCACTATTATCCTCATGTTTATTAAAACATTTTGCTTGTCGAGTAAAAACGACGTACGAATTATTACGAGGCCTAGGGTGTAAGAAAATCGAGGCGAAATCTTTAGTTACGTTACCGGTCGAATTGATTAGTGTACATAGATGACGTACTCCTACTGACTGACACAATTGAAGATAACCTCATATTACTCGATTCCGTATTAAAGACGTTGTCTGAAGCGGGTTTCTCAATAAATTTAAAAAAGTGTACTTCTTTCACCAATGAAATATCTAGGTAGAATTATTAGCCAGGGTCAGGTTAGACCGAGCGATCATAAAATAGGGAACAGTATAGAACCTTCCGTGTTTATTTAGTGGGTATCGGGTTGACCTGTTAGAGACCGATGTAAATCCTGGTGTGTGCACATGTGTTATGGGTATTCGGTTGCGCAGGAAGAGACCTGTGTAAATCCTATTTCGGTTTAGAGGTATCTGGGTTGCCCTAGACGTGTCGTGTCAGTCTCTGAGTTAATTCTCATTGAGCATCGATGTTATTTCTAGGAAGAGACCTGTGTAAATCCTATTTCGGTTTAGAGGTATCTGGGTTGCCCTAGACGTGTCGTGTCAGTCTCTGAGTTAATTCTCATTGAGCATCGATGTTATTTCTAGGAAGAGACCTGTGTAAATCCTATTTCGGTTTAGAGGTATCTGGGTTGCCCTAGACGTGTCGTGTCAGTCTCTGAGTTAATTCTCATTGAGCATCGATGTTATTTCTAGGTAGAGACCTGTGTAAATCCTTCGAAAAGCTTAGTTCAATTGTGGCCGTAACGTTTTTTATAATCCACACACATGCCTAAATCGATGGTAACTACAATGCGTTTCGTATTTAAATATAACGACTCAGATGGTTAAGTGAACGTTAACTCTTTGCTTATGTTATGCTTCGCTTGCTTTAGGCTGCGATGAAATAGATGGTGTTCGTCACGACGGTGCGGTCGACGGTCAATATAGCGTAAAGGCGACACTTCAGCACCAGCATTCACTCCGTATCCAGATGATGCGACGCCGCCAGCTCACGATGAAGGTGACAACATCACCGGGACCCCCGCCGCCGTTCCCGCTGCGGCTAGCTCACGCATGGGCTGCGAGGACACAGCCACGTCAGGAGAGGCCGTGTTGGGAAAAGACTGATCGCCTGATGACGTCTCCCCGCCCCGTACATATAAAAACGGCTCGCTCAACGCTGCCGGCCCTCTTTCGTCGGTGTGCGCTCTCATAGAACGGTTGTCTTTGTTATAGCGTTACTCTGTCTAATTTTTGTATTGTTGTAATTATCGTTAGTTTTATTTTTATTTTAAAAGTTAAAAGGTTTATAAATGTATATATATACCATCGAGTAGCGTGGCGACGCGTCGTACGTCCGTACATTGTAAAAACATTAAATAAAGTAGTCAATTTAATTTTTATTACTGGCCTGTTGGCGCAGTTGGCATTGGCCTTGCTTTCCGCTCCAGGGTCGTGGGTTCGATTCCCACCCGAGTCTGTGTATAAAGTAAGCATATTTATTTAATTATTCAGTACCTGGTGCGCGAATTACATAGTTTCTAAAGTAGTGAACCATAAGATAGCTTCCTCCGGCTTTCCCATCCCCCTCGCCGCACGTAATAACGAGTGGATAGAGGTCTGGCTTGGACGTAACCTAGAAATTTGTAGGTTCTATGTAAATAAGCGCTTACACAGCTCACACTCAACAACCTCTTGTAGAATGAAAACCTGTGTCTGGAGTTCAGAAATACAATACACGCACAAATGGCCAGATCACGTCAAATATCTGTACGGCTTATACATTTGTATGTGAGCACTGCACCAACCCGTCAAATAGATAAACAATCATTTAATATGTAATTTTCTACTATATATATTATATATTAAAAATAAAAAGGTTATAAGAAATATTGGATCAATGTTCATATTTAATAACGGTAAAGTACATTGACCCACATATTGTGTGCCCTGTGTACTAAACCGCTAAATTGGCGGAAAAAATGTGGTCAGTTAGGGATTTTTATAATACATTAGTCATGCTTGTTCAATAATTGTATACATGTAATATATGTGTATTGATAGCTATTCATTACAGAATGATATGACCAAGTAGAATATAATCAATAGGCAATCATAGACTGTAGATAAAAGTAGAACAATTATAAATACGTTAATGAAAGATTTGAAAAATGGGTACCAATTTCATATTCAAATGATAATGTATATCTAATGAATAAATGTCTACATTTGAATAGCAAATATTTACATGTCACGATGATACTTTTATATTAAAAATAGTGACTGATGCAGTTTTACGTGCGTTTAATTTCCATATTTATCGAATGGTTAAATTTTTATGGCAGGCCTCGCATCTATTAGTTATAGCGCGAGTTTTGTTTATAGCTAACTAGCCTACCAGTTCGATTTTATCCGCTTTAACTTTAATAGTTACTGCCCTGCTTACAGCACGATGATCATAAGGATAAGCAGACAAAAATTATTTTCTAATTAAGTATTTGGTCTACATTTATAGTTTTTTTTTTTTTTTTTTTTTAAATGTTAGTTGGATAGGCAAACTGGCAGACGTGCCACCTGATGGTAAGTGGTCGACGTCGCCCATGAACATAAACTAGTTTACCTGGAACTAGCCCAGCCAACTCATTCATGTGTTGCCCATCCTGAGACATATGATGTTAAGTCTCGGTGCCAGTAATTACACTGCCTGTCTTGCCCTTCTTTCCGAAACACAGCAAAGCTGTTTCACGGAAGAAACAAGCAAGATGGTGGTACCCATGTAGCTGGGAGCGCGGCACAGCGCATCCCTCCCACCGGTAAAAAGTAAAAAAAAAAAATGTGTTTATAAAACGAGTTCGTTACGATTTTACTATAATTGTTTAAAGAGTAATAATTCCACTTCTACACGACATATCAAGATGAAAATTTAACTAGATTTTAAGTTAGACCTAAATTTCATGTGGTAAGTTTTGCGTAATGCGGGGACAAAGATACAGATAGACAGACAGACAAAATTATACAATTCTATAACTCTTATAAAGACTCTTAAAAACTAAATTATTTAATATATTATATTTAATTGTTAGCTTCATAATATTAGTAAAGATTGCTGTTCGGAGTTTCCGAAGATAAATTTACTAATGATTATAATTCTATTGTACCTATGTTTAAATTAAATAGTTTTCGGTATATAATATATAAAGGTAATAGATACGATTAGATTTGAAAATTAACCACTCTTGTGTCAGACAACAATAGAAATAAAAAAAAATGTATCATTAAACGATATATACTCGTTAACCTAGTATATATGTCTCAATTCAACTGATTTATCACTATTTATGACATTCAGTAAGAAGCGTACACGCGTGCACCAAACATGCGATAATGAACAGCCTAGAAGAATATTTACAAAAAACAAAATGGAGATGACACGAAAAAAAGAGCGAAACGAATAAAAATTTCAACTTAATAAGTTCACAACAAGAATATCACTTCAGAATACGGTGGTGGCGCCTGGTGTATGGATCCGCAGCGGCTGTAGCGCGGGGGAGGGTACACGGAGCCGGCCGAGTCGCGGTCGGAACGGTTGCGAGGGATGCAGCAAGCGAAGGAGCACATGTAAATCCCAGCCGGGCGACGGTAAAGCAAGCACCACACGCAGCAGACTAAAATTCCGGCTAGAGTGCCCAGGAGGAACAGCACCTGCCTGAAAGTTGTAAAAAAGATGCGTTTGCAAAATTACGACAAATACAATATTTTTAGAGCTTTTATGTGTTTCAGCTGTTGAAAGTTAGTTTTTTTACAACATTTTATTAATTTAATCGAAGAAAATTAACGAAGAAATTCTATAAGAGATTTCAAAAACCACCTCCTTGGTGGTTATGAAATTGCGGCATATATTTTTTTTCTATGTATTTTTCTATGCATTTATGTAAACCTATTTGGCTGATTTGCGGCATAATTTCTTTTTAGAAAGTGTATAACTACTAAGGTTCTTGAAATTCATATACAGTGGAACTACTTAATGTTTTCTATCTTTCAGTAGTATCCGCACATAAAGACACACGGACGTCCAAGGCAGAACTTTTTTAAACAGTTTTTAAATAGTTTAAATAACAAAAATGGCATTAAAAGTATCATGAGTGTTAAAAATAGTGTTTTTTCTTAATACGTGTGTGTTATTTTACAAGTGCAATATACGATAAATAGAGACATTTTAAGTTCAAAAAATCACTCGTTTTGCGTTAAGTGAGAGTAGAACCCACTTCAACACTTCGCTTATGAGGCGTGCAATAATAATAATAAATGTATTATACCTATTATTTATATCTTTTTTAATATTATTTTTATTATTTCGTCTAAACGATATAGAATAGTGCCGAGGCCTTTGAAAATGGTAAAAAGTAAAAAAAATAATAATTGTAAATGCAGGGAAAATTAAATTACGGGCGATCTGAGGTTAGGAAATGAAAGGGGGCTTAAGAGTAAAAAACGGCTTATCACGATTTCTGATCGGATATCTGGACAGCTTATCAAAACTACAAGTCCTATGGAAAAAAGTTGAATGGCAAAGTTGAAGCTAATAAAAAGATCTACAACTTTTTTTAATGTACCTACACTTTTTTCACATAACCTCAAAATTTATATGAAAAATTCAAATAATCAGATTTTTGGTTTTTTATTTTTATCGTAGCATTTTCTGAGAAAATACACTACTGTAATGTATGTTTTTTTTACATCATCAGAAAGCAGAGATTTTAACGAACAATACACCCACCGACTTTTTGAAAAGTAGGTATATATTTTGACGTGAGAATTTTTGATTGAAAATTAGGGTGCTTTTTCGATATTAATTCAAAACCCTACTATTATTATTTTTTTTTGTTTCAAAAATTATCGGACCAGTAGACCAGTGGGTCTAATAATTTTCACATTCATTTTATAATCATAACATTTTTTTTCAAGATTAAATTATACTAAAAAAAAAAAAAATTTTGCTAAGCTAAGATGGAATATAGACTAGATATTAAGATTTGTCAGTCGAGTTTTCTTGTAAAGCTGGGCTTACACAGAATTCTATTAATAAAATATATAAGAAAGCTTACCATTGTGAATACCAGGAGCTATTTAAGACATCTTTCAAAGGATCGCTCGGTACGTGGCGAGGGGTGATCGTAGCGGGCGCGCAGCAACCTTCGTCGCAGCATTCCCACTGCGGAGGGCACAGCTGCCCATCCGAACAAGGAGTTTCGGCCGCGCACTGGCGATTAAAAATATAGATAACGTTTTTCTTAATTAACAACTGCTACAATAATAAATAAAACGTTCATAGTCAAACACTGTTATTAAGACGTAAAATAGGAATATTTACCAAGTTCATCGTGGACTGATCGGGTGTATCCGTAACCACGGCGCTTGCAACACTATCCAAATTTGGAACTCAGATGTGCAACGACAGGTAAGGTAAACATCCCATTTAGCGTCTTAATAATAATTTTTATGACTATATTTAGTTAATTCATTTAGCCAATAATTGCTATAAATTAAAACTATTCACTATTTACGGGCACCCTATTAGTATTGCCGCAATAGATTTACCTTTAAAAAAGTCATAATACTTGCGTATTTTTTTAAGTTCTTGAACATTTTTCATATTAGATAATAATAAAAATTGTGTAAATGACTCCAAGATTAGAAATTTTCTCAATAATACAATATAATGCATTTTTTGTTATGCTTATAATATGCTTACAAACAAACAAATTATTTCTTTAACCTTATAACATTAAATATGTGTAGGTCTTACAAATATGGTATATTGATATAAAATATTCTTCGATAAGTAAAAATATAATTATGCATTAAAACTGTATTTGTTAATGTACTGGAAATTATGAATTTGTATGAATTCTTTTAAATACGATAAGTGTTAAAAGCTAAATAAGAGATAATAGTTACAGTACCAATTCCATACATTTATTGTTGTTAAAAAATTTACGTTATTTATGTATATTATATTTCTTTTGATAATTCGTTACTGTTAAATATTTTGAAGTAATTATAAAAAAATATAAAAAAAATGTTCAATTGCATGCATTAATAAGAAATTTTGTGAAATTACGTAATAATATTTTCTTTTAAATAGCATCTTAAGAAAAATTAGGTTCTATTTCAAGCTTATAATAATTTATGTACGCCTTAGATAGATTAAAAGAAAAAAGGTGATAAATTGATGGAATAAAAATGAGTTTTAAATTATGAAAGATTATGTATCTATAAGCATTTTAATGTTATACAATATGTCTTATTTTGTTGATTGTTTTAATTTTTGTGCGTAATTTAACATAATAATAAAATAAGTGCCTTACTGCGGATGTGTTGCTAAATAATCATAGGCGTTATTATAGCTAATGACATGCACAAACAAAAATACCATGTTGTCCAATTGATCACGCAGGAAAAGATCCCACTGAGTCGAAGACCTGGCAGAAGAAGAACAGCTTCAAATTAAAAACAAAATTGTACACTATGAGTTTTATTTCAAAATTTACAAAGTAAAATAAAAAAGGTAGGTACTTGAAATCACTTAAAAAATTATCGTAATTAAAATAACAATAATAGAATCGATTAATTAGAGTTCCTAAGACTTAAAAACCAGATGTATTTTCGTCATTGTAATTTAAAAGAATATCATTTTAATATTAATAATAAAGAAAATAATTTTAATATTAATAAAAAAAACGAAACGCTAAACAGAAACATGTGACCATAAAACGCTAGTAATATATTTCGCGCGAAATTTTCGCGTGAACGCAAGGCGCATGTTTTCCCGCCGATCGATCCGGTTGTCAAAATTCAAGTAATCGTCTCTCGGCACAGCCATTTTGCGTGCCGACTATTTCTACATAAAGAATAACAGAACTTATTTTGTATTACATCTATTATATCGTTAATTTCTTCTTAAAATAATTATATCTACATATTTATCTATTCTATTTATATATCATTTATTCTCGTAGTTTTAATTAAGAAAAATAGAGCAATATTCGTGCATAAAAAATCTTAAGGTTTTTAAACCTATTGTTACAGAAGTGATACTATTAAATTGCGTAGAAACTATATAAATCCTCCATGAATATCGAATATGATATCAGACTAAACATATAATTAGTGATTTTAATTTCATTAACACATGCACATCGATATACAAAAAACTCACAGCCGGTTTGCTTAGTATAACCCCCAGCATAGAAACACCGAGGCAAAAGAAAATCATGGTGATCAGTACGAGAGGTGTTGGGCACGGCATGGAGAATAGAATCTATTCACATAATCTGCTAGACTCAAACCGGGTGCACGATGCAACTGCACCTTGCACGTCGTCCGGAATAATGAAAATTTATTTAAGAAATGCCATCCCCGCGCGTATCACCCCCTAGAGGGGCCGCGTGAAACTGAATTTTCTTCTACATATAGGTGAATCGGCCATTTGTAGTGGGTCCTCCCCGCCTGTCTCACCCTCGACGTCCCCAGCGGGGCGTAAAAGCCTTCGCAAATACACGGAGCTCTTTTTATGTTGGTCGGTGTAGCGAATACTCTGTAAACTTATTCGTTTTGACTGAACTTCGCTATGTGTAAAATTCTTTAAATCTTGTGAATAAAGTACATAGTCGCATAATATTTAGTTGTTACCCAATAATGAACTGAGACATAACCAGTTTAAGAAAAAATTCGTTTCTAATATTAAATTTTGGATCATAATTGCATCTAGGCTAAGATTTTGCTTCGTTACAGGATATCTGTCATAGATGAAAGATTTATTATATGCGTCGATGCGTATCTTGTCATATATTTTATGCGTAAGAGTGAAAGAGTAGAAAAACTCTCACGCATTTGTTTTCTACTACATCGATAGCTCGGGATTCGATGAAAATCAATGATATAGTTTTATATACAGGATAGAGTCGTAGCATTTGCTAAACACAGGAACATATATTCTACCACGCATTTTCCAGGTTTTTTGTTTTCTAGGTTCCGCTTAGTACCTATGTTCTTAACCTAAAAATTATCACTTAATTTTATAACTGTATTCTAGAACAGAGTGGTTTCACGTAGTGATGTTTTACGTCTTATTCTCTTGTGACTTTTCTCAATAAAAAGGTTTATAAAAGATAAAATCACAACACTTTTTAATAGGATCACTTGCTTTTGAGACCAACGCGCTAAAAAAAGACAAGCTTTACAATATTCAAAGTCATATATTGTTTTTTTAATTTAATAATTAATAAAAATATAAATATATGAACGACACAGTAGGTATACTTAGTTTTGTCAGACCTATCACTAAATAAGCTGGAAAGGGTTAAACTGAACTGAAACTGAAAAGTAACAAAACTAATGAATTCCCTCACGGTCTTGACTTCACGATGAAAACACTGTGGAAACACTGTGTAAGCCACTTAGGTTCCACAATGTTTCTAACGTGTGTTTGTTTCATTCAAACAGCGTAATTTCACAGAAATTTCTCGCAGAACACACAATAAGTATCCACGGTGATTACACAATCAATTCACGGTCGTTACAATATATGTATAATACCATACGAACTGAACTGAATTAGCCTGTAAGCATTATATTGCTGGGCAAAGGCCTGTTAATTTGATGTTTTTAAATAGTTTATATAGTATTTATACCATTCAAAAACATCAATGAGATCATCAGATAGCGTTTTATCGTTTGAGCGCATTCCTGAATCGCGCTGGCCAGGTTTGTGTTCGTATAATAACATCGGCCAGTCACGGGTGTCAAAGTTAAGACCTTACTTCATAGGATCATTTCTATAGTAAGTTCTTCGAGATATGATCTGAGACGAGATCTACACACTACGTGTGATCGTACAGGGCACGATGAGGAGACGTGGGGTGGCAGCTCTGGCGGCGGTAATTTTAAACATTGTAAGGTAATATAAAATTGCCCGTAAACGTATTTAAATGTGTTCGTCTAAAATAATGTAATTCTCTCTTTAAGATAGGGTTGTGTATGAGAGTGATATAGGACAGTGTAAAGCAATGTAAGGGCATGTATAATCCGTCGTAGTCTAATTATTGGTAGCCAGCTCAGTTGTTTTCTATAATGAGATACATGGTCAAATTTACGCAGCCCAAATACGAAGCGAATCCGCACGGTCTTGATTTCACGGTGAAAACATAGTGGAGACACTGTGTAACCACGATTGATTTAACTGAGTTGTTACTGTGTATTTGTTCCATTAGTTTTTGTCCACAGAATTATCATAGTGACTACACTCAAGGGGATGGAAATGGTCACGCTGTCGACGAAAGGAAATTAACTTTTTTTTTTTGAAATGTGTATAACTTTTAGCGCTAATGGCCTTTACAGCATCACCGGTGCGGGATCCGAGCATTGAGCCCCAGTTGTGAAATTGGTACTGGGACACCCCTAGTGGGGTTCGGACTGGACTCAGACGGTTTATCTTAACTCCTAAGGGTGTCTCCTTGCGAGATTGCACCTCGGCTTAGAACGTCGTCGGAGTGGAGGGAGGCGCTGCGCGGAGCGCGGATCTTAACTAAGTAATCCGCCTTGTAAATATATTGTTTTCTGTTAACGAAACCATAGTGCTATTCAATTGACCTATAACGCCATTTATGGAGTTCGAATGTAAACTATGATTTGGTGTTGAACGCCTTGGGTTCTGCGAGAAACTGCTGTGGAAAAACGGTGTTTGAATGTAACAAATGGTAGAAACATTGTGGGACCTACTTGGTTTACACAGTGTTTCCACAAACCACTGTTTTCACCGTGAAGTCAAGACCGCGAGGTAAAACCGTAAAATGCTATATAGATCTGATTGACGATCAACTTTGATAATTTTATTATTATTATTTAATTTTTATTAGTTAATTTAATCTTTATCAGTAGTTATGTAAAGATCAATATCGAGCTTTACTAATCACGAATCATTATAAAACTTAACTTTCGCTAATTTTATACATCAAAATATACATCATTTAAAATTTCGACAAGTTATTTAATAAATCATTACATATTTAACTTTTTACACAAAAGTGAAATAAAGAATCGATAAGTTGAAAAAATAGCTAAAGAACCTACCACATCTCCAAAATTTGTCAGATTATTTTAACGACGTTTTGACATTTTTTTTACGTTCACTGACATAGACACAGCATAGACATTCTTATCACTGTAAATTATAATACGTCAAAATCAGTTGGTGCCGTTCACATTTCAAGGAAAATGTTCAAACTAACTTAATTTAGTTTTATTAAAATCATTATATTTTAAAATAAAGGAGAAAATGCGTTGTTGTTTTTTATTATTTTTTACTTTAATATTAAGTGTCCGTGCGTGGAACGACGACGATTTGGAAGTTTTCGACGTGGTTGAAGAAGTGAATCAAAATTTTTATGAATTTCTCGGAATTTCACAAGTACGTGACTGTATTATCTTAGTTTTAAGGTATTTCCCATATCATCAAAATTTCATTAAAACAGCAAACTTCTATTTTGATTTTTTCGTAATCATCTGAAACTGTTAATGTTTCAAAGTCAAAGTTTAAATGTTTCTTATAAGGATGCTTCACAATCGGACATTAAATCAGCATTCAAAAGGCTGACGTTGAAGTTGCATCCGGATAAAAATGATGCACCTGACGCAGATGTTCAATTCAGGAACTTAGTCTCTATTCACAACATACTTAAAGATCCAGGGAAACGAGAAAAGTGAGTTCCACATACACTTAATTACTTAACCTCTTAATGATTTATTTAATAATTTTCTGTATTATTTTTATTTTATAACTCAAATAATTTTAAGAAAGTTAGCTTTAAAAAACCCATCTAGTTTTACTTCAAGATGTCAATTCCAGCTAAAGCTGGTAACAAATAACACTAAACTAAATAAGTTGTATATACAACAGTTACATTATTATTAATATATTAGAATTAATTTATTTCTTAAAGAAAAAAGTGAGAGTAACAAAATATAATATATCTTTTCTAAATCAGGTACAATGAGGTTCTAGTGAATGGTCTTCCAAACTGGCGTTCAGCCGTGTATTATTATAGACATGTGAGAAAGATGGGCTTAGCCGAGGGTTCTATTATTCTTTTTATAATTATAACATTTGGACAGTATGCTGTAGGTTGGGCTGCTTATCTGGAAAAGAGGTTTACAGCTGTAAGTAAAATTGCAGATTAAATTTTTTTTTCTATTATAATTGATATAATTGAAAAAATACCTATTAATTTTTTGTAAAACTACATTTTTGAAAATACATTTATTGATAAATACAATTTACTTATATCACAAAATAAAATATAATAATAGAAAATCATTGAATTCTGAAGTTTTTGTGCTATTATTTAATATACACATTTAAAGTATTCCTTTTAAATTGAAGTACAACTTGTTCAATTTTTATAATTCCAATGTTTCTTGATTTTAATGTATGTAAATATGGAGGTTCGTTTATGATACATGATTGATATTTGTGATTTTTTTTCTTCATTATGTTGATTTGTGATTATGTATATATTTTTTTAATTATTGTGATTTTTTTGTGATTTTTATTGTTCTTATTTAATATTATATTTTTTAATTATGAATGAATATTGCTTTATACAGCTTATAAAGCAATATTCATTCATATGTATGTATTATGATGAATGATTAATGTCCTAAAAATTACTTATTAATTTTTCAATATTAGGTGATAAATTTTAATGATAGATTTAATTATTTGTAATGTTAAATTATTTATTCAGCAGAAATGTTGTATTTTTTTTTCTTTTTTGGTGATTTAATTGATGGTGTATTTGTTGTGTTTAATTTTATTAGTTCGTTGTGCTTCTGTTTTCTTTTTCCGAAATGTGTGTAACACCTATAATTAAGGCAACACTTAACTTTATATTTTTATATAAATATGTTCTTTTTGATTTTGTCAGTGTATGTCTTGTTGGTGTTAATATAAAATAAATAAATAAATAAGTATTCTTAACTTATTCATTTTTATTAATAGGAGCAAATTTTAAATAGTAGAGGCAAAAAGTCTAAAAGGTCAGGCTTTGACACAGGCATAGCAGAAATATTAGATATGTTGCCGAAGCCTAGTATAAAGGACACGTTGCCTTTTCAAATACCGAGAGGAATATGGTGGACTATCACAGCCATCCCTCTCGCTATATCTGAGCTGAAGCGACGAAGATTGGAGGAAAAAGAAAAAAATAGGAGGAAAAAGAAAATGTAAGTTCTATTAATTCTATTCTTTTAACATACATGCTAAAGTTTCTGAGGATGGATGTATGTATGGAAGACGACTGATTTGTTAGCAATTCAATTAAGTACATTAGTTAAAATTTTTTTTTTTTCTGTTAGTCATTACTGGGTCTTCCCACTGCACCACAGAGAGAATGTAAAGATGTTGGTCCTAGTTGTAAAAACCACCTCACAATGATAATTATTGTCACTCTTGATTAGGAAATTATATGCTAATCCACAGTAGGGCAGCATAGCAGATTATGGTCCAATCTTTCTCCTGTGTGATTGATCAGGCCTATGTCCAACAGTGGGACATGTATGGACTATGGAAATATTAATTTGAAATCACCTTAATAATTACTTTGAGTAACACTTATATTTTAATTTGACAATATGCTATGAAGTTTATTGTCTTCATTCAATTTAATGACTATAATTATTTCACCAATGTCATGTCGGATAGAAATATTGTGTTTTTTGTCAAGGTTGTCAAGTATAATATGAGTAAACTTACTTAATGCTATGTGAGCCAAGTGACGTAGTTTTAATGTTCCCATGTATAAATTACGTAATTAACACAGGTAGGTTTTTGTTTCGTGAATCAGACTTTAGTTTTAGACTATAGTCTACCGAGACACTAGAGATTAGCTTGTAATAATTTCTAACGGTAAATTAGATGTAATTAACTTATGGTAGCTGATAATATTGGGTACATTACTTAAGCTTGTATTGTAAGTGCTTTTGCTTCCAGGACATATTTATTTGAAATCAATCAACATCTAAATCAGTTTATTGCCACACAATATTTCTTAGCGTAACATTGATTAACATATTACAATTATGTTTATGGCAATGGGAGGTGACTCAGTTTGTGTGCTATTTCAATTTGTATTTATTTTGACATTCTTTAAGTGTGTGAAATCATCTTATGGTGAAATAAAAAAATTCATATCATTACATTTCATTTAATTTTGATGTTAATAGGGAGGAAGAAGAACGCCTCCGAGCTGAGCGTGAAGTGGAGCAAGTGAGCACCGCGCGGCGGCGGAGGGCCTTCGTACCGCCCGCGAGGGACTGTCTGCTAGATCCGGGGGCAGAGCCCGAAGAAGCCGCTCCAGTACCAGTGCCTGTTAAACCTGTAAGTTTTATATTCATCAAACCGCAGTGGAGCAGCATACTATCATAATCATCATCATTATATCACTGTCTGTCGTCACAGCGTACTAGCGTAGATTAGACTCTAATATTTCTCCTCAAAATGAGGCAGTTAAAGGCAAGCATGAAAAAACTGTTACTTTAAACTTACTTAATTTTTATTTTAGTGGCTTATAGTTAGTTAGTAGTCACATGGACGGAGGAGACAGGACAGAGATCGGTGCTGTCGTAGATACAATGAGAGAAGTGTTGAAGATTTCTATAATTCATTATTGCGTTTTTTGTATCTTTAGAGTTGTTAGACACATTGTTACCGAGTATTTAGTTAATTTAAATCAATCAATAATTATTAAGCTCTTCTAAATATTTTTATTCGATAATTTTTTATATTTTTAATGTATTTTCAAAAAAGATATAATGAATCTTAATTTTTCCAGTCACCTCCAGTGATATCAGGCGGTTTGTGGACGGACGATGACTTAGCGGAACTTGTTCGTTTGGTTAAAAAATATCCGCCAGGGGCTGCTGAACGTTGGGAGAGGATAGCTGAAGCTATGTCCAGAAGTGTTCCCGAAGTTACGCACATGGCTGCAAAGTTGAAAGAGAACTGCTATAAGTTACCCGGACAAGATACTGTTGAGGAAGCTCCTCAGGAACCACCTAAAAAGGTAGGTTGATATAAATTAAAGTTTTGATTTTGCTTTTATCTTTTTTTTTTGTAAGAACTACTCTTTCCTGAGATTTCTTGTGAAAAAAACGAGGTTTATTTTACGGAATAATACTAAGAAATGTTAAGATAGTGAATTATTTCTATAAAAACCAATGTTTAAGATACCTTTAGTGCCTCAATACATGGATTCAATCGATCAATTGTAATTTTATAAATAAATAAATTCATACATGTCTCATACTCAAAACCTCCAATTGTCAAAATCTGTAGGACCAATCCAGTACAGTATTTGTTAAGAGCGGTATCGAACCTGTAAATCTTGGTGCGTCAGCTGATGTAAGTGACCACTGCGTGAACGCGTCTTGACTTTTAAAGTATGATTCAACCATTCTCGTTTTCAGGTGAAGACACGTAAAGCGGAAGAGACGAGCGGAGGCAACTGGACGCAGACACAGCAGAAAGCGCTAGAAGCCGCTTTAGCTAAAAGTCCCAAAGGATCTTCCGGGGACCGTTGGCAAAAGATTGCCAATGCTGTGCCAGGGAAGACAAAGGTTACAACTTGTATATTTTTATAATTTTGCACGAAATTTACATTTAAGACCTTTTTTCATTTAACTTATAATGTATTTATATCTAACGGAGTATATTTAAAGGGGCTGTTTTTATTTTAAACAAAGACGCCGAACGATGCCTTGTATATATTAGACACTCCAATTGCTCTTCCACTTTTGACTGGCTATGACTTTGTTGCACTATACTTATATTGTTATGCCTCCTCGTAATGACATCTGCATTTAATGAAATCAAAAGTGCTATAATAAGAAGCAGATTTAATAAATAAAAAAAAATAAAAAAAATTCCGATTTCAAAATGCGTCTGTAGTGAAAGTAACCAATGTAATTTTCCACTTCACTGGACATTTAGTCACTTTTGATAAAGCGATATTTCAATAGATCTTTTAGCGTTCGTAATCATATTATGTAATATTACGCTTAGTTCTCGCGTTACGTAATTTATCTTAATTAAAAATTGTTCATTATTTAATTTTTCGTAATTATTATGCAAATAAAAATTGCAAATTACAACTTTTTTCTTTTTAATAGTATTATAGATTATAGTTTAAAATATTTATGTAATTTTTGCGAGTACATACTTATAGGAAAAATCACTTATTACACTACTCTACTGCTGATTGGCAGATACACATATCTCAGATTACCTCCTAAAGTGTTCAGATTTTTTTTAAGAAATTCACTTTCACCATTTGACACTAAATAACCCCTGTCGTCAGATTCACACGACTTTTTAAAAGACTATTTGAATATTAAATTTGATTTTTTTCCTTTTATCACAGGAAGAGTGCATGCAAAGGTGCAAATATTTATCAGAGCTTTTAAGGAAACAAAAGCAGAAAGAAGAAGAGGAAATGAAAAATAAAAACACAGAAGATAATGATAAAGAAACAGAACAAGAACCTTTAAATTAATATTACAGAAAGTAAACGCGCATATACGGTTTTTTAGTAGTTGTCAGAAAGTTGTATAAACTGTCAAATTGGTAAATTCTGTGAAAAAATTTGGTCCAAAATGTCCAATTAAATATATATCTAATTGTATAAAAAGTCTCTTTATATCTAAAAAGTCTTGTCTCAAGCTGAATTTCTTTGATAATTTCTAAAAAATCTCACATTTTAAACGTCAAAGCTCAAAATTATTCGTGGTTGGGTGTAAAAGGCATTTTATCAGCATGACAAATAAAAAAAAAAAAAATACAGACAATTTGTGAATATTATATTCGTTATTTACAATAAATGATTATCATCACTACATGATTTTTATTACAATTAATTTTGAACATGTTCATAGTGTTTATTATAATATAACAAAAAAATATATTGGAATCCTTATTGAAGCTATAAGAACCAGAGCTCATCATATGTTTATAAACTGCGACTTGCTGTCTCGAATTGCGACTTGTCTTTGAACCTAGTATCATTTTTATGTACATTTTTTCATGATTATTTATTTATTAATTCATTTTTTTATTTAAGGTCACACTGGTTCTGATGGCTTCCGTGTACAGAACCAAGTACGGAGTCCATATTTTTTGGTTACATTTACAATCAAAGACTAAAATAATATATTACAATAGTTAAAACTTAGTATATAACATGACTAAAATTGCTATATTCAGAGCATATTCAGTACACTCTTATTTATTAGAAGGCTATCCGTAAGGGAAGTAGCGAGTCATTCCCAATACAAGTGTCTCTGACAACTTACTGAGAAGACTCGGTGATAAATTGTAACAAAGATTATAGAAATAAATTATTTTTATTTATTTAGGCTATAGGGGCTATTTCACCGGTTGCTGATAAAGTTATCTGATGTATAGCGGTATCCAACTGATAAAAGTTTATGACATAATTTTCTTTTTCCTCATCAAACTTCCATTCATCTGTTAGATATTCTATTCGCAAACTATGAATCCAAAAGTTGTAGTCTATTAGTTTAGGTTAAAAAGCTCCCAAGGCCTTGTTGCCCTTACTGATAAAAATTATCAATATCTTATATGCCTGATAAACTTTATCAGCAACGGGTGAAACAGGCCCTTAGACATGTCTAGATTGTTCTAGAACTGTCTCGGTGTCGGGGGCGTCCCGTAGCGCATGAACATACTGTTTATGGTGTACTCATCTGGTTCCTTCTTTCCACCGCGACCGTAATGCGGCGTCACCCACTTTGGGGGATGCGAGTGACCTGCAGTAATAATTGTTACAGATAACTTAAACGGAACTACACATAGACAATATTTGTGTGTGTAATATCTGTGAGTACGGCGTGACGTCACACTATATATGCATAACAAAAAATTAATCTGTGTGTGTATAGTGTGATAGAGACAGATTAAGTTTTGTTCTGATGACTATTACGAAAATATAGCATGATGATTTTGATCCTTTCTTAATTAAATATAATTTTTTTTAAAAACATGCTATAAATAAATAAATAAACGTCTCACACTCAACGGCCCCCAGTAGCATGTGAATCCTGTGTCGGGGGTTCGGAAACACATAATACACAAGCACAAACGCCCAGACCACGACAAACATCTGTATGGCCTATACAAATATTTGTCATGTGCAGGAATCGAACCCGCGACCGCCAGCGCATCAGCCAGTTACTGTAACCACTGCGCCAACGCGTCGTCGTACTACTACGTACGTACTATGAATATAAAATTGCGTAGATGTGAGTGCTAGGAACGAATTAGCTTTTTACGACTAACCAATATGCTATTAATAGGATTCTAATATGTTATAATGGACACAGTCGTGAAATCTGTTTAAGAGATGGGTAGGGTGCAAACTGACAATATAATAAAGTATTAATGTAATAAATAAGGATTATATATATGAGATATACAGTAGCAAATCCCAATAAATAAAAAAATATGACTACCGAGTCTATGGCGAGTATTTGAGTATATAAGAGGCTATGGTTGGCTATGCTATATATATATATATATATACTATAAAAATGATTATGTAAATTCATCGGTTTTTGTCGGGAACCAAAGAGAGCTCCGCATTTTATAAAAATTAATCAATATAATTTCACTAATTTTAAGTGACTATTTACTTTTTATCAATTTGAATTAATTAGTGACTATTCAATGTAAGAATTTGTCAATATCAGAGTCCACTGATTTGATAATTGATATGATATGTGTATATGTATTAGTACCTAAGTATTCACTAACTTGTTATTGAAATTCACTGATATATAGTTACTACAGCTGCATTAACGTAATTAATGAAAATTCCACTGATTCATGTTTAGAGAGCAGTATAAGTCCGACATGATAGAAGGAGACTGTTTTTACAATTAATTATTATTTGATCTTTTATACTCTGCTCTCGCTTTCATGCCTTTCGTACTTTCATGCTGCATACTAATTTTCTCCTTTCATTCATCCACATTCACACTACAGAACTGAGTGGGTTCCCAACCAAACTGGCTATCTAATTTAATATCTTTCTAATTTATAATTCTAATGTACACGGGGAAATGAGTGGGGGTATCTCACCGGTTTTGGTAGGGTACCAGTCGGCGGGCGGCTGGCCGCAGCGCCTGCACGCGCACTCGGCAGTGGAGGCCACGCGGTGCTGCTGCGCGCTGCCGTCCGCGCAGCTCAGCGACACCAGCAGCGACGAGTAGCGCGTCGCCTGGCAGCACTCGCACGACGAGTCGTGGCTGCCCGTCTCTGTGGGGGAGGGGGAGGATGACGATATTATCCTAGAGGATGAGGCTAACGATCTTATCCTAGAGGTTGAGGATTCAAAATCACTGAATATGTTCAAAACTGGTTATTAAAACTGGTTTATAGTCAGTAGAATTCTCACAATAAGAATTCCGTAATAAAGATATATATATAATATTAATAACATATTTGTTAAGGTTGTAACTAAAAATGTCAAGAAATCTCCATTATTGTGTAGGGAATCTGTTAATGTCTAACTTTACTTTTGTATAGTAACCATAATTGCACAGATTCTGTAAAAACTATAAAAATCTACCAATTACAATTCCAAGAATATAGCCCAGTAGACTGACTGGCAGCGGTGTCTCAGTAAAAGGTTTCCGTTAGCACCCTTAAGTATGGTGCCCTAAAAAGCTAAAAATCGTAGTAATAATAACAAAAACAGTTCTTGAGTTTTTATTTATCCTGAATGATTCGGACGTAAGACAGTTAATATAAAAAAAATCAACGTAAATGGCAACAACTTCACTTACGGTTGTTATAAAGCGTTCCAGAGTCGCACGTCCCCTTGCATTCCTGGAACCCTTCGAGTGGTTCCTTGTTGACGCAGAGCCCGTGGGAACCAATGTGGACTCGTATCAGACCCACTGAGTCCATCTTCGGTATTGGTGTCGGTACACATGTCGCTGAAAATATATTATGTATTAAATTTTTTTTTTTTTGTTAATGACTGTTTCTCTGGACGATCTTTCTAATTATTATCAGACAGGTTAATTAGTAGACATATAATTCTAATTTAGATCAGTGATGTATACTCGAGGGTTGTGGTGAAAATAATGCAATCATTGTGTCAAAAATAATTTGCCAGAATCAGACTAAAACCTTAAGCTTAACCAGGAAATAGTCTTAGATAAGTAGTAGAAAAGAAAGTTTCTTTCTAGACTTCCAAATTTCTTATGTAGTTAGGAATTTTCTGGTCACTAGTTCAGATGCATTAACACATTCGCTGCCAGCCACTCGGATCCGAGTAGGGCTAGGTGCATTAGCTAGGTGCCGTCCACTCAACTGGTCTAAGGAAAATGAACGTGCGAGATACTCGGATCCGAGTGGACGGCAGCGAATGTATTAAGAGATGCATAAAATGAATTGATTGACATTTTTTTCTAAAGAAACGTTAAACATAATATTTACGCGGCTTGTCGTTTTTATATCTTTTGACTTGTCGAAATTAAAACCTGAAATTTCCTGCCCTTAAGGTAAAACATAACTTAAAATTCTCTATTTAAAAAATCATTTAACTTTTATTCCGGCGTGTAACTATTGCCAGGTAGACAAGAAGATAAGGTCGTTCTTAAAAAAACATCACAATTTATTCACAAAAATTTTCTAGTGAAACGTCGTCTGAAAGAAATCACTGTTTTAATAACTATAGTCTGTTCGCGTTAAGAAAATAGTGACTCATCAAAGTAAAGGCGTATTCATACTGGGGTAAAAATTAAACCATTAATATTAAAGCAAAGTTTTTATGACAGTATTTTAAAATTTTAAAATTAAGTAGTTATTTCATTAAAAAAATTATTAGAATCGTCAGAACCGTATTTTCAGAAACACCGCATATAGCCTTTTTCACTACTATACTCTCCATAGTCACGTTTTGGTCACCACACTGTTTAAAGTACCTACTTAAAAAGATGGTAAATCACTCGTCTTTCTCCGCTATGTAATATTGATCCACTATTATTTTTAAGAATAGTTGAGGTATTCATTTTTAAAATTGGCAAAGAACACGTCCGTACTGTCTGAAGGGCTTCAACTGTTCAAAGTGAACACGACTTTATAATTTACTGTGATCTTATTGGCCAAGAGGCGTGGCTAAGCTGAGTGACAACGATGAGTCACTATTTTCTTAACGCGAACAGACTATAATTAATAAACAAAGACTATAATTATCACTCACAGAGTGCTGAAGGTTTCTCCTTGCAGACCTGGCAGCAGGTCTCGTTGACAAGGTCTTCAGGCGCGCAAGCGGACACGTCGGGGCAGGGGAAATGCGCTGACGTCGTGAACATCTCGCCCTCTATACCCTCGCAGGAGAAGGTCGTGCAGTTGTCCGCAGATTGCCATGTTGACCCTAATAATAATAAAAAAATAAAAAATTGTATGTGTGTGTATTAATGTATACACATATGAAGTGAAACTTTTAATGATATATTTAACATTATTTGGTCAAGTGAGGTTTACAAAAAAAGTGTGTGTGTGTGTGTATTTAATACTTATGTACGCACGTAAGAAGTTATACTTATAATAAAACAATGCAACAATGCGCCGAGTTAATGGGTAGTGCGCGCCATCTGTAATCAGACCCTGGTAACCATCTAAAAATAAATTACCCGTCAAGACGAATAAAACGAGCCGAAACTCGATGGGGTTGCGTCGTTTCATTACAGAGTTCCTATGACCACCTTCCAGATCCATCGTCAGACCCTGGTTACCATTGAAAGACAAACTACTCCTCAAGACGATTCAATCCAGTCCGAACTTCATGGAGCTGCATCGTTTCATTACAGAGTTCCTATGACTGCCTTCCAGCTGCATCATCAGAAACTGGTTACGATTGCAAGACAAACTACTCGCCAAGACGATTCAATCGAGACCGAAACTAGATGGGGTTGCGTCGTTTCACTACATATATAGTAAGAAGTAGTAGTAGATAAAAAGTGAAGTAGTAGTAGATAAAAAGTGAAGTAGTAGTAGATAAAAAGTAAATCATCATCATCAACATCATATCAGAAGTTGGATGTCCACTATTGAACGTAAGCCTCCCCCATCGACCTCCAGAGTGACCGGTTCAAAGCAGCTTTCATCCAACGGCTTCCGGCGACTATCCTGAAGTGAAATGTGAACAGTCACTTAAAATTAGTGTCGAAGACGAATCGCTCACCCAGCTCCTTGAGCTCGTCCCCCACGACGCACTTGTCCTGCACGCAGTGGCCGCAGCAGGCGCCGGCGGCGGGCGGCGCGTACCGCCAGCCGCGCTTGCAGTCGCTCGCGCACGTCTGCACGCGCGCCGCGTGCGTCAGGCCCGCTTCGTCGCGCGCGCACGTGTAGTTCTTGCACGGGTCCGACGACGGCCACGTCTGGCCCTCCTGGATGGGGTCGCGTGGAAACTTTCGTTGCTTTCATTTTGTTTATGATAACATTGGAATATATTGTTGTTTTCATTTTATTTATGATAACATCGCAATTAGTACGAGCATAGATTTTACTTTTTGAAAGTTGGAAAAGGGACAATACAGAATGAATGGTGATTCACTATAAATATTTAAGGAGAATATTCGGTACATGATTCTCATTCGAATTATGTAAAAAAAATAGGTAAATATTAATAAATTTCTAAGTAAAGTTACTCAACAGTTATCTAATTATTTACGCGTCGTCTGGACACCCTAGCCGCTAGCTGCACTTTCGACTCAAAACAGGTAGCTTACCTACGTCCGAACGAAGCCACGTCTTAACAGAGTAGCAGGATAAACAAGCATGATCCAGTCCCCCTTAATACTTTAATCCTGGCTTAGGATAGGCAAAAATACTAAGATATTTTACTCGTTTAAGCAACAAATTTGTTGACTATGTAAATGATGTGAATTTTGGCAATTTTTAGATGTGAACAAGCGGCACAGTACAACACCTGTGCACGTGCCGCCGGCATGACTGAGAAGTGTGAATGTTTCATTTATTTGAATTGAAATTTATGAAAATTTGGTCAAATGTCAAGTACCTATTTTTTTCACATAATTCGAATAATAATCATATACCGAGTATTCTCCTTAAATATTTATAGTGACTCACCAGTCAGCCTGTATAAGGAGGGTGAAATGAAAATTGGAAAAAGTTAGAAAAGTTCTTTTTCACCGTCGTTTTCTTGTTGTTGTCTTTCGCTTCTTGTGTGAGAAGCAACAGTAGTTGTTACCGATTTTCTGGGAGGGTATGGTACTAATCTACTAGGTAGGAACCAGTCATATTAGAAAAGTAGTCGTTTGACTACACCTATGTATGTTTAACTAGTAAGTTTTTAGAACTTAAATTATTTTTCAAGATGGCCTCAGAAATATTGTTAAAAACTAATATTTTAATTATATTAAATAAAGTTAGCACCTGATAAATCTTTGTTCCAACGCGGCAAGCGACCGGTTCTCGTTTGAGACAGCATTTTCCTGGGATCTTGTCTTCACTCAATACGAACTGCTTTTTAATGGCATCTGATATTTCTGGGCACGACTCGTTCTTACTTTGCACTTGGAGCTAGATTAAAAAAAAGAAGAAAAAAAACATGAAGTGAGAAAAGAGTTTCAGAAGTTCTAGTGCATTTAATGATTTCAAAAGTATTTTAACTTAAGCGAAAGATATGAGATTACATGTGTTGACTTAACTATTTGTTAAAAACATAGCTTACAGTGCCGCTGACATTAGCGCAAGTGTAGTTGGTACAGAAGTCCGGAGACGTCCAAGACGCTCCAATCTCTCTCTTGATGCCGTCAACGATGCACGCTACAGGCTTGCATTGTCCGCAGCACTGTTTACTATCCGCTGATGCCGGGAAGTACTCCCAACCCTGTTAAATATTGTTTTCTATAGATCTTTGATAAACTTTCTTATATTTAATGAGTCGATACTTGCGTCATTGTTCGCTTAGTAAATAAAATTTTCCGTTTAATTCTGTAAAGGGTGGAAACGTTCAAAAACGCTGGAACACGTGGCTATATATTTCTAATTGAAAGCCTAAAAATAAAGTTCTATAGTTCTAACTTTAGAAATAGTGAAACATTCGCACAAAATTTTTGATTTACATGTTTAGGCTATGAAAGGACCCAAGTCACCTTTAATACGTGATACGATATACAATACGTGAATCGATTTGCACTCGGCAATGATAAAGCAGTCAGCTCATCAGGGCATGTTAATTTATAAGTATAAAAAAAATATCTAAATTGTAATACTCACAGGTTGACATTCTTTATTGCAGTTTTGTACGGTGGTTATCTTCTCCAATTTACCGTCCCCTACTTCTGAGCACTTGTATGATTCGCAGGGGTTGATGGGTGATGTCCAGTTTTCGCCCACCTAATAAAAAAACAGCAATACATTTTAAAATACACTTTCTGAGAAACTATAGACAAGTATTTTAACATTTATTGCCAGTTCAAATAATTGGGACGAGTCAACAATGGTGGGACACTTTGGCACTTGGCACGAACTGCTCGGTGGACACACCGGCGGGACACTCCGTCACGCTGCACTGCGCTTCACGCTACACTCGCCTTGTATATACTGTCGCCGTCCCTGCAGGCGACGTGCACGGCAGCGGGGCAGCAGGCGAAGGGCACCGGCCGCGGCTCCAGCACGAACTGCTCGGTGGATACGACGGCGGGACACTCCGTCACGCTGCACTGCGACACCGCGCCCACGGGGGACGACTCGCAGCGACAGGAGCGGCATGGACCGTCCAGCCAGGCGGAGTCCGTCTAAAAACATAACAGGAGCAAGTTTTGTACATTTCTATGATAAGGAAACATGAAATACATGTAAACAGTCATTATCTAACTTACGTCTTTAAGCACTACTTGTGGCGTCGTTCTCGCTTTTTCACCACCCTTTGCAGCAGCTTCCCATTCGAGGGTCACCACGCATTTGTCCTTAGGTAGTTCTATGAAAATTGAATCGAATTAAGATTGGATCACTGTTTGCAAATTTGATGATGAAAGCCGAATAAGTTACGAACCACATTTGTATTCTGGACAGCATTGGCCTGAGATGTTTTTGGTTTCCAGCGTGTGGTACTTCTTGCAAGTTGGTGGTTTTGGACAGTTCTGTGGAACACATACAAGTTCAGCGCGTGGACAGCATCCAGAGTCGTCGACAATTCGTTCCATTCCTGGTTCTAGCATTTCAACTTCGCTGTTATCTGGGAGTTTCTCGCATTCACTTGCCGGTTTGCACTCTGTACATGAAGTAGAAAATGAGGAATTGTTGCATCTTGTGTAAAAAAAAAAAAAAAAAATTGAAATTTTATTTACCGCAAGCGAATTCCTTGCAACCGTCTGGTTTGGTTTTTTGCTTCAGCACTTGTCCGAATCCACATTCTATCTTCTTAGGTTCCACACATCTTTCGCTCGGAGGTTTCTCAACTAGGATAAAAAAAAGAAATGAAGCCATTATTTTTTATTATAATTTCCTCTAAGCAACCGAAATTGAAAAAAGTTTAATAGCCTGTAAATATGACACTGTTGGGTAAAAGTCGATCCCCGCACATGACAAATATTTGTATAGGCCATACAGATATTTGTCGTGGTCTACAGGATTCACATCCTACTAAGGACCGTTGAGTGTGAGACGTTTATTTATTTGTTTATTTAATCGTGATTTAAGCCCGTATCCATCTGTTCACGTGTTCTATTGACTGGGCCTTCTCACTCTCTGTTTTCATTCACCACTTACACTAATTCTTCATTTCATTTACACTACAGACAACTGGCTTCTCAATAATACCGCGAATAAACTAGTGGTTGCTCTAGTGGTCGTGGATACGATCCCCGCACATAACAAGAGTTTCATGTTTGTCGTGGTCTGGAGTTTGTGCTTGTATTGGGCATCTTTTCGAATTCCTGACAAAGGGTATACATTATACTGGGAACGATTGAATATAAGGCGTTTATTTCGTTAATTACTGTATCAGCCTGGAAACAACCCACTGCTGAGTGAAGGCGCTGCTTCACTGCGGGTTGGCGGATAATTTTCTAACCATGAGTAACGATCGTTATCAGGTGTCTATGATAACAACCGGGACAGACGGCTTTACGTGCTTTCCGAGGCACGGTGGGGAGACCCACAAGGACATATACCCAAACCGGAAACAAATATTTCTACAAATACAAATATCTGTCCCAAGCGGGAATCGAACACGCGACAGTCGGCGCGCGGGTTTGAGGCGACTACTCGCAGCACTACACCAGAACGGTCGTCTTCATTTTGTTCACTAACCACACATGTACTCGCGGCAGCAGGCGCCGGGCCGCAGCGGCTTGGAGAGCAGGTTCTGCAGCTCCGAGCACACGGGCACGGAGCACGTCTGCGTCGTGCACGCCACGTGCGCCGCGCTCTCCTGCGACAGCTTGCTGCACGTGCATCGCGTGCACGCGTCCTCCTGCGCGTTATGTGCTTAATTAGACACAGTTATTTAGCTTTTTCTCGCGGCTTAGCTCGCATTAAAGACATTTAATAAGTATCAGAGATCATTACAATAGAATTGAATCAATTACAGGAATGCTATAATGCGTAGAAGTATAATAGCTAGATTTTTAGATTATCTGACAAACAATTTTTTTATCTTTCGTAAAAAAAGGCTTCGCCCATGTGGATGTTAGTTATTGCGACCAAAAAAAAAGTATCCTATGTTACTTCTACTACCCCCAAGAATATGTGTACAAAGTTTAATAATGATCAGTTAAGTAGTTTTCGCGTGAAAGCGTAACAAACAAACTTACATTTCACATTTATAATATACGATATATAGAGATTAGGGATTCAAAATGTTTGCGCTTGACGCAAAACTTTACGCAATAGAAAACGAGATGATGATGAGATATTGGTCGGAACGAGCTTGCGTAGAAAATTTATGGCTAATGATTTAAATTTTAGACAAAATAAAATACATTTACATTGGCAACATTGTACTTACAAGGTTGAGCAAGTAACGAGCTTGCATACGGTTTCGTTTCAAATAATATTAAATATGTATTTAACACAAAAAATTTTTTGGAGATCTAAGTAATATTCACTTTTATCTGGTATTTTTTTTGAATAGTGATGTGCATTGAATTATAACTAGGCTACGAATTAACAACTAAGACAAAAGACAAAATATTATAATTTACCTGCCACTCGTCGCCAGCATAGTGTTCTTTCTTTGCATCGCAAGGGAAGCATTTCGTCGGTTCTATGCAAGTGTTGTTAACTCTCACCTGATGTTATAAAAATAATCATTTTTTAATGCACAAGTAAGTCACTCGATAAGAAAATCTGAAATACTATCCGAAAACTCTATCATATAAAAATATCCTAAAATTCTAAATTTATTCATTCATATTAATGAAAGTATTTTAACGTTTTGCGTTAACCTATTCTAATTTTTACTATGAGCGAAATATCGCTTTGTTCTATTTACAACATAAAATACGAAATACCACACTCCCGATATACTTACTTTTCCTTCCGGACAGTAGCATCCTTCGGCGGGTTGCTCGTCGCACTTCTTGGGATTCTGTTCGAGCTCGTCGTGGTTGTCGCATGTCCTTTCACAATCTACACACGGTCTGTATACCAGCGGGGCTTCGCTGTTAAACAATTATTTCTTAATCAAATAATAGTAAGAGAAAAAAAAATACAAAAATAATAGGCGTTTTGTTAATCGGCGTAGTCGAAAACGTTATCAGAGGAAATTCTTATAAATACATTTTGCAAATGCCAGTAATGATTATTTTTACACGTATTTATTAAATACATGTCTTTTTGCCTTCGACTGTACATCTACCATGTAAGAGTGTTACGGATTATATGTTGTCGTCTTGTTATAAAATCAATGTTAGTTTAATCACGATCTAAATAGAGTCGCGGGCTGGCGCTACTTATTTTCGGCGAAAAATCGAAAGATTCTTTTGACGATTTGTTTTATTGCACACTATAAATACACAACAAAACATAGTTACTAGTTAGTAAAATTAATATTGTGTAGTACAACAGGCGATCTTATGGCTAATGAGCAATTTTTTCCAGACACCCCAAAATTAAAGGAGAATTCAAGACTGTCGTAGACAAAATCCTAAATTCTGATAGTTTATTTTTTAAGGATAAAAACGAGTACATACCACGTTATAGTTTCAGTCTCGTCGTGACCACGGTACATGTAACTGGTCCGAAATATTGACAAATATCATCAAAAAACTATATCGTGGTGTGTAGTCGATTTTATCCTTAAAAAATAAACTATGTTTTAAAACAGCGAGTCTAAGCCTAAAAATGTTAAGTACAGTAGTCTATAATAACGAAGGTCGCCCTAGTATCGGGGGTCACGGTTGTATGCTAAAGCGATCCCGTAGAGCCCCACTACGACGATGGGGCACCGCTGGGTTTTAGCGGGTATTCTGGCAAGTTATGCGTGCCACATACCCGCCGTTTCTTATCTTCTTCTCTATCTATATATCTATCTTCGGATCTTTAACATTTCCCAGCGTAAAAAAAACACCTCCGACACACGACTGGAGTTCACTCCTTAAGAATGATTTTCTAGGTACAAATAATTCGTATGTGACACAGAATAACATTTATCGCCTATTTTACAGTTTTTACGCGAAAATATAGCGTCCTTTAGATTTTTGAGGCAATAAATTGTCCGTTATTAATTTGGCTTTATCATCAAAATTACGAATAATCTCATCTTCGGTAAGTTCAATGTCGGATTCATCTGAACTCATGTGAATTTTACATATATATATAATTAAATAAAGTCAAAAAATAATAAATGAATTAATATTTCTTAATAAAAAAGACTCGATAAGCGTGCTCTCACGTCAAAATCGTCGTCACTAGTAGTGTGAGAGTGCGGGGTATGAAGCGACGGTCAAGCGCCGCGCCCACACGCCCCTTTCTCAACCGCGGGATTCACGAGAGCTCGCGCGCGGAATATACGTCTTAATGCTCACGACTTAAAAGTGAAAATAGGTTGGGCGTAAAAACGTAACGCGATCGACATTTTTTACTCCTCATATTCTTTTCATTCCCGGGGGGACCTTATATGAAAATCGATTCTTTAGGAGTAAATTTCTAAAAAGGTCGCCCTCGTATGCAAGGACACACTCGTACCAGGGGAGGGGACAGAGGCCGGCGCGCCAGTCGAGGCAGACGCCCAGGCGGCGGCACTCGGCCGCGTACCGCTCCAGCGCGCCGCACGCGTCCGTCGAGTTCAGCTCGCACAGCTCCGCCTCGCACTGCGCCACGAACGCGCCCGGCTCCACCAGCGCGTGGCACTGCAACCGACATCGCGATCTGTCTCACTGTCGACCGGTGGACTATTACGTAACTTGCACGATCGCAAGAAATCGCTATCGAATTTCAATACTAATTGAGACTCAGCGAATATTGAAATTCGACACCAAAGCGATTTCTCGCGATCGTGCAAGTAACGTAATAGTCCCACGATATCAAGTTTGCTGCTTTCTGACGTCTCCGAAAAATTTTTCGAGCCAGTCTACGCCATCGTTTCCGAATGTGAAGTGACGGTTCACTATTTTACTCTTTATAGGTGAATTATAAACTAATGAAGTTTATAGCAACACGTTGAAACATGTATAATAATGAAACTGTAACCGGTTCATGTCAATGTAAGAGATACTTAATATAATAAACAATGTAAGCCAAAAAAATTATTTCGTTTTTTTCTGTTTTTATACCAGCCTGAAAATTTGTACCTTCATCAAGAACCGTTGCAGTACGTGATATTAGTAACTCCAATTCACATGTATTAAAAAGCACACTTTGTATTATGCTTAACATATATTTATATCGATTGAGCTATTAAGTTATTCAGACAACCGTACTTATTGTACTTATATATTTGAAAACAGACAATATGAACTTACTGGTCCAAACTTATCGACATTGTTGATGTTGTAGCACGGGTTCGAGTCCGGCGGCAGCGGCACGCACTCCTCCGGCGGCGGCGGCTCCTCGCACTGCTCTTGCGGCGGCACTTCCAGTGTCGTGAGAACTTCGGGACTTGCTTGCCAGCTTTTACCATACTATATACAAATATATTTTATAAAAAAAATCATATGACACAAGCCACAGGACTAAGCTATAAAGATTTTTGTCATATATATTTTTGTCCACAAAATTTTACGCTTAAAACCACAACCAAAATATGGTGTGTCTGTGTATATGATTTTCAAAGCGGAGCAGAATAGTATTTTGTGTCACAAGGGACGAAAGTACTACTTTCTGTCCCGCATGTGAAAGGAAGGAGTACTTTCGTCCTGTGTTGCACATACTTTTTTTATCGCGAAAAAAAAATTGGAAAAAAGTGTCACTTTTGCCCCGCCTCACAGGGACAAAATCCGAACTTTCGGCCTAGGTAGGATTTTTTTTATATTGGAACTCTACATATTATATTATGAATTTGAAGCATCCTGAAAATGACACCCGGTTGGGGGGCCCAGTTTGCCTTCTCCTATCGCCGGGATTGTTCATAAATGTTGTACAATAGCCACTGCCGTAGCTCACCTGATCGAAATTGTCGGTGACGGTGCCGTTGCTGGTGATGAGCTGCTCCTGGTAGCCGGCGCAGACGCCGCACAGGCCCTGCGTGCGGTTGCTGTACAGGAACGATGGCACGCGCACACTAAACTCCATCTTGGACTGGAGTACTATCAGCTGGGGATAATATAACGATATTCACCTTGTTTTGACTTAAAAAAGTAACACTGTGAAAATTTGTATATATGTCCACATCCGGGCAAAATCTTTTTTTGGTTTTACAGTAGAGAGATCGGATCTGACATGCTCCTCTGCCTCGCTCTTTTACATTTTTATCCGAATCATGTTTTAGTTTTACATATGATATTTTCCGAGAGCTAGAAAATTCAACGATGCTAACTCAAGTTTTAATCTGCGCCCTTCAATACCAATTTACGTTTTCTATTACATTTTTTTTACTATTACTACGTGTGTATTTCCGCTGAATATTGATTTAAGTAGAGCGTGACAGTAACAATTTAATTATTCATAAAAATCTTAAAAACATTCTTATGTCGAGAAATACTCAAAATGTCTTGTCAAAATGGCTATGTTAACTAAATAATAGGTCTTTACGAATGAAATTGCCATTTTTGATGAAATAAGTTAACGCACTTTTTTTCTATATTTTTTATTTTTATTATTCAAAGGAATTACCCATGAAATCATTGCAAGAGCAGCGGAGCCGAGTGATTGACCGAAGCTGGTTGGAGACGTGCGAGCAGAGATGGGGACATCATTGTGTTTAGTTCTTCACAGTACATATCTGCAGTAATGCTCATGCCGTTTGGTAAGAAGCTGTGATGATTACACCGGCGCTAGACCACCAAACAGTTACCATCACTTTCTTAGGGGTCATTTTTCGTTTAGGCCATTGTTTAGGTACTGAACCAGGATTTAACCAACTAGCTGAGCGCTTGAGATTGTCGAATAGAATCCATTTTTTGTCACAAGTAACAATGCAATTCAATATACCTTCGTTTGTGTGTCTGTTGAGCAGTGCAAGGCACGACTCGACGCGTATCTCGCGCTGGCGTTCATTCAATTCGTGAGGCACCCATTTGTCGAGCTTCTTTACCTTGCCAATTTGACGCAAATGGACCAATATTATTTAAGTGCTAACTTCGAAAGCTGCTGCTAATTCAGCTGTAGTTTGAGAATCATTAGCCTCTCCACAATCGCCTTTGATTCGGCCGACCACTTGGGTTCATTTCTTAGGTCAAAATTTCCGGCACGAAAGCGAGCAAACCCATAACGGGTGGTACGATCGTTAGTAGTGTTCGCAACGTAAACGTCGTTGATGTTGCGTGCCGCTACTGTCGCTTTGCTACCACGACGGAACTCATACTCCATAATCACTCGAATTTTTAACATATCCATGATGACGAAAAACGTACAAATGCGATGTAAACAGAACGCTAACCATTAAACAAATGACTAATTATAAAAAAAGAATTCTATATTTAATAAAAAAAAAAAGAATTAAAATTCGAGTTCATAGCGATTATTTTTTAGTTTTGAAATAGCCAGTACGACCAAAACGGCAATTTAATAAGTAAAGACTTAATATATATGTACTTATACATATGTTAAATAATAATTTTATATAGGTAATTACTTACTTCAACGTGCTGGTCCGGTAGAAGTACACTGATGTCTTCTCCGCTCAGTTGGTTGATGGTCACCCAGTCGTTGGTCAGAGGATATTTGTACAGCGTCTTACCATTTACCGTTGTTAATAGCTGTGAAATGTATTATTTTAGTAACCAATTTATTTCATAAATATCTAATAATTTATTTTTATAAAAAGTTTTAGAGGATAGAAAATTTATTTTGAGTGTAACATCTAAAAACTAGGTTCCGCACGCCGCTTCGTCAACGTGGTTGTACTGACAAAAAGTAGCATAATGTCCTTCCCCAGGTTTCAGACTATCCATATCAAATCCTTACAACAGCTCGTAACAAAAATTCTCATACAAAAAACGTTCATCCACGCTCGCAGAGTACACAGTAATAAATGCTCCCAGTCGACACTTTAGTGAATTCTCGCGAAAATGTCGTAAGCGCTGTGGTATAGGCGTCACTTGATTATTAAACTATGTTATATCATGGCCAAATTAAACAAAATCTTTATAAATTGTAGCATATGTGTTATTCTGATGTATAAGCTATATTATTGTAAAATTTCATCTAAATCCGTTCAGTAGTTTTGCGTGAAAGAGTAACAAACATCCATCCAAACTTTCGCATTTATAATATGTATAGGATTACAAAATTGTTAAAAATAGAAGGCTTCAACTCTTGGTACATTGGAAAACTAACATTGAGTTTTCATTTAAGAATAAAGATCCTTTTTTTTCTTGAAAATATTTACATGATAAGTACCACTTTCTTTCTCACTCTTTCGCACAACTATACTAGTGTTGTGGTGCGAGTAGTTGCCTTCATTCCGACAGGGCATATGTTTATATTTATACAAATATTTGTTTTTGGTTTCGATGGACAAGGACATATCTTTGCGTGTCTCCCCACCTTGCCTTGAAAAGCACGTAAAGCCGTCGGTCCCGGTTGTTATCATAGATATCTGATAGCTATCGTTACTGTAAGGAAATTATCCGCCAACCCGTAGCGGAGCAGCATGGTGGATAAAGCTCAACCCTTCTCCTATATGGAGAAGAGGCTTTTATCCTGTAGTGGGACGTATACAGACTGATTCAGTTCTATTCATACTATTTTTAAAGTAATTAACCATTAATTTTGTTGCTTACTTTGCCAGTTGTCAGGTCCTTATTGATATGAATGACATTCTTCTCGTGTATGAGATGAACGGTCTTGGTGCAGACGGCGGAAAGTTTATCGTCGCACGGGCCGTTGGTTGCGTAGACCTATTTATATATACATATACTTTTAGTAATTATTGATTATTTATAAGACTATGATCATTTGTATATATTACTAGATGCTGCGCGCGACGTCGTCTGCGTGAACGCTATTAGATTACACGTTGTTACAGAATGCGTTGAAGAAATAAAGGTTCACTGCTCGTTCCTCATAGGTGATAGCATGATAATATGTAGCCTATATGTTGACCCGACTTCTTAATAATATTCGTGCCAAATTTGAAGTAAATCCATGCAGTACTTTTTGAGTTTATCCCGGACATACATACAGACAAATAGACAAACAGACAAAAATTCTAAAAACTATATTTTTGGCTTCGGTATCGATTGTAGATCACACCCCAAGTATTCTTCAAAAAAAATATTCAATGTACAGTTTTGACTTTCCTATCATTTTATTATATATATAGATTATTAATTTTCTTTTGTTAAGGTTTGAAAATTGAAAAAGTTGCTCAGAAAAAAAAAGATATATGTATACCATATATATATCACATGTACCTGATACTTGTGATATCCGGTCTCGTTGGCGTCGCGCGAGGCGAGGTAGGTGCAGTTCCCGAGGAAGGGCAGATCGTCACCTTCGAATGTCACGTACTTAGCTGGTGTACCCACTCCCGTGCATGTGCCTAGAATTTAAATGAAATTAACTTTCTGTGGGTAGTCATTTATTTTTCTTCGTTTAAAGTGATAAAACTGAAAATATATTGATAATAATACCAACACTTTATTGTACACCAAAACAGAAATATTACATAGAAAACAAAATATATATATAACAAGGTATTATATGATTCAAAGGGCACTCTTGTCGCTGAAAGCGATCTCTTCTGAAAGTGAAAGATTTAGTATAAAAAAAAGATGAGTTTAACGAACAAATTATCGTATAAAATATATTGCAGATGAAATTGAAATAATAAATAGTTTATATTTAATTAAAACAATAATAGGCTAATTTTATCAAATTATTCGACAAAGACATACAAAATTATGTAATATAAATATTGCTATTAACTATGTATTGAGAAGAATTCCAAAAGCAAATGGTTTTATAATCGAACCATTCAAGATACTCAACCGACGAGTGGCCTAATTCACAAAAATGTTAGTATGTACTAGGTATTTTACTGTAAAAGCTGTAAACCTCTAGTGGCTGAGCCCACGCCTTTTCTCTTAAGAAGAAAGGTGAATCTCCAAATACTTTGTATAGGTATACTTTTGGGGGCGTGATAGATGTCGCTACATACTCGTAGGTACACTCGTAGATAGTAAAAGAAAAACAGTGTTAATTTGAAGCTAATATACATCGCATTATCCGCCCAACTGCCCGTGTCGATTACTAGTTGACAAGAGTTTACAAACTAACCGCAATAACCGCAAGCGTCCGTGTCAAGTAATGGTCGCCATGGCTATATTGCCTATATCAACTTTTTTTCGACACGGGCATTAGAACGCGAAGTGCACCTGTCAACTACAGGTTGATTAACGTATAGGTATTACATTATACCGGTGGGAAATTACGTAACAAAACGTGAGAGGCTTTGGCCAGTTTTGTGCAGTTGGTAAACTAAAAGGTCATTGCCCGGACACTCAAGCGGCTAAGTATGTTAGAAATCAAAAAACTAAAACTATTTAAAACTTCTATTTATTCTTATTTATTAAGTATTTTATTTAAAATTTAAAATTATGGTTCTTAGTTACTAAATAAAAAAAAAAAAAAAAAAAAAAACGAATGATTTGGTAATTTAATTTCGTTAATCACAGATTTTTTAGACAATTTTCCGATGCATGTCTCTATTTTCTAGATGTACTTTTATACCATTGATGAATAAAAAATTATCAAAATCTTCTTCAGTAATTATTACTTACAGTCAAGACATTCAGACGGCGTAACGCACTCATCGCCCTTTCTTAACTTGCCCTCGGGGCAGTAGCATCCAGGTAAGCACTGTCCATCCTCCACCGGGCACGAGCCCACTCCTCCACAGGAGGGCTCGCAGCGCCTTCGATAGCAGTCGTAGTGCACCAGCGGCGCGGGGCACTCCGCAGCTGTGGCCAGATTGTTACACATGGGTAGATTGTTACGCATGACCAAATTATTACGCATGAGCAGATTATTATTACACATGGGGCACGATTGTTACACATGGGGCAGATTATTATTACACATGGGGCAGATTATTATTACATGTGAGGCAGATTGTTATACATGGGGCAGATTGTTACCACATGGGGCGGATTGTAACCACGAGCGGCCAGATTTTTACCACATGGGACAGATTGTTATCACCCGGATAATTATTATTAATATGCTAATTTTTTAAACACTGTACACATTTTTAATAATGGAGAGTTATGTTATGTATTGTTATGTTAAGGAGCATATTGTTATAAATATATATCATATTAGGATAGCATGACGAGAACTCACATACAGAAATCAGTAGATATGATGTATACATCCTATTAATTATTAAAAAGTGAGTTAGATTAGATATATATTTAAGTCGTTACGAGATGATTATAAAAGTTTACAAATTATTATAGTTTATTCGTAGTACTGGTACTCGTATTTCATGTGTAACACGATTGATGATAAGGTTATTATTTGATTATCACAAACATTATTACATAACAACCAGTTATAATGAAAATTTTCTACTAGTATCAAATTTTATTACGAAAAGAAGATAACTTACGACAGTCCATCTGCATTCTCCAGGTCGACACGTCCATATTCCTATCAGCTGCTAAACATTCAGCTACCAGTTTCTCCACTAACAGACACCTACACTCTTCTTCGGTACGCTTGGTTCCGTTGATGACCAGGTCTGCGCACTTTATTATCTTTTCTAAACAAATGCTACGCCACTTGTCCAGGTTTAGTACCTTAGCGCATTGAGATAGTGGCTCCTCCCTGTTATTAAACGTTAACGTAATCGAGCTTGCTTTATACATAATGAAACATTTTGTTCATTAAAATTAAATTAAATTAAATTTTTAACAAGTTAAAAATACCAGTGAGATGCAAATAATCAACTAAGCTTAAGAGCTTTGAGCTTTTTCGTTGTGATGAAAATTTTAAGAACAATTTTAAATACAAAGAGTAAAATTGAGATAATTTAGGTGGATCTGCATCGAGTATACAATATATTTAATCTGTATAAGATTATTTGTAATTTATGATGTTACTAATAAGTCATTAAAAAACCGTTCTGGTGTAGTGGTGCGAGTAGTCGCCTTAACGCCGGTAGTCGCGGGTTCGATTCCCGCTCGAGGCAGATATTTGTATTTGCATATTATTCATTTCTGGTACTGTGTATGTCTGTGTGGATCTCCCTACCGTGTCTCGGTGAGCACGCGAATTATTCGGTTAGCTTTCGGTCCCGGTTGTTATCCTAGACACTTGATAGCAATCGTTTTTCAATGTAGCGAAATAATCCGCCAACCCGCAGTGGAGCAGCGTGGTGGATTAAGTTCTTCTTCTATATGGAGAGGAGGCCTTCGCTCAGCAATGGATGGTTTACAGGCTGATACAGTATTTCTCTTATTTGGGATGTTTACAGTCCGATTCAATTAAGTTAATATAAAAGATACTCACGCGATGACTTTACACAGATCCCAGACCCTCTTCTGTTTCTCCGGTGGCACGGCGTTGATCTGGCAGTCAGTTGGCAGTGGACCAGGCTTGGACCATGAGCGACCGAACTGTTCCAGGATCGGCGTAACTTTTCCGTTTGGCATCGCACGGTCATTGCTCGCGTCACCGTCAAACAGACCGCACAGACCGTCCACGTGACCCAAATATTTCTTCGATACCTGTTCAATATAGTTTTCGAAATAGTAGGTACTGTATTCTTGGTAATATGTTGGAGAAATTAATTTTTATATCACGCATGTAATATGTGATTTAAAAAAAAAAACAATGAAATAAAATATTTGTATTGCAATTCAACGGGGAAAAGCTGCTAGTATTCTTGGCACCATTCCACGCCGACATGATTTTACCAAAACTTTTTGAAAAAAATTATTTTAAGTTTTGAATTGTAAATATGTATAATATTGTAAAATTTCTATATGTAAATAAAATATGTATATAAAATATTCATATATAAATACATAATCAATATAAACCTTTTTATTTTTCTCTGCTTAGGTAGTTTATATTATATTACATTACGCAAAAATTAAAATAGTCTAATTAGTATCTCTATATAATTAAAATAGTCTATTAGTAATTAGTTAATAGTTACAATAAAAGTTTTTTCAATTTCTTATCATTTTCCGTTGGCTTGGTCACATAATACAACTTAATATGAATGAATACGAACCCCAATCTTAACATCACCATCAGGACTATACAGGACGGTGAAGTTATATTTTCTTGATTTAATGGATATTCCGTCTCCAAGGCGGTTCACGTCGAGGCTGTTCTTCTGGAAACAGATCCTGCTGGTCTGTTCCACGGTATACTCGTAGTCGTTGTACTCTATCATCATGTTCGGTTTGACCAGGAGAATCTCCGTATCTTGCAGAAGTAACAGGTAGTTCTGACAGCCGCTCGTTTGGCATTTTTTACGTACTGCGTATAGGAAATAATTTTTTGGTTACCGGATTTTTATTAAACATAATAGAATTTAGTAATGTGATTTTAGATGATAAAACAAGGAATAGAAAATCTAATAAAGTTTTAGGTCACACAGAAGACTATATAGAATATTATCTAACATTTAAGTAATGTTTACTTTATAAAAAGAAAGAATAAAAAACCTTTATGAAACTTTTGATTACTATATGCTAAATTTTTTGACAGTAAATACCTCAAGGTTATCTCTATATAAAATTTCTTCAATTAAAGAAGATTAATTCTTTCATATCACCAAGTTTTGTCATAAACAACAAAGAGGAAGGAGGTATTCAACAGAAAGGTCGTGGATTCCAATCAGGGCTAATTCGATGATTGTTGAATTGCTAAACTTTTTTAATTCATCTCTTGCTCTTTAATAAAGAGAAAATAACAAGGGGACCTGAACATTAGTAGACACTCGAAAAATTTCAAGAGAGGGTGAGATATAGGAATCACTCACTCAATACAGCCCACTCTCCGATTCGGTTCTCCCTTGCTAGTATGTGGAAGCACACGTCGTACTTGTATTCGCTACCGTCGAATGTGCTGAACGTACGTCCCGTCATATTACAGAACACGGGTCGCTCGACTGGTGGCACGCAAATATACCTGAGGCAATAGTTACGTGTGTATAAGACATATGTAGAAACTATGTATGTATGTATGTGTAGAAAAAATGGTAACTAAACAGTACTCGAATCTTTCATTTATATGTTAAAGTAGATAAAACGCGTGTTTCCTCCCGTGTCTAAATTAAGATTTTTTACTTTATTATATAAATATTATTTTTCGTTTCTATGATGTTTTACATCTGTGTGTATCTAAAATAAAAAATAAAAACTTACTAACAAACAAAATTTTCAGCATTGCTCACATTAATATACATTTAATAATGGTACTACTATATAGAATACAAAAATAAGAACATTTCTTTTTAAATAAACCTCAAATGAATTAAGGGTTATTAATTGTATTTTCTACGCCACAAAAAAACAAACCGTGTGTCAATTAACGTTAACCTCTTTGCGTTACGTGTTTTCACAGCTATGAGTACTATATTATTACTGACTGTACTGAATGATAAACTGTACTTTATTGTTATCTTTTATTTATTTTTTAACATATACACTCGGTCGTCTGTTCGTAAGGTGGGCAGCTTAATGCCTGTATTTTAGGTAACAACCGACTGATATACATATTTTTTTTTAAATAAATATATGTACGTATAAATAATACTTATAGAAATAAATACATATTACACCCAAACTCGGGACGGGAATCAAACTAAACAGTCACTGCCAACTGCCCCAATGGGTCAGTCAATTATGATTAGTAATATAGACACTGAACGCTTGTTGTTAAAAGAATTAAAGAATTCTCACGCTAAAATACTCCTATCGTGAACTGACTTTAATGTTTTCATTAAGTAGCTTATAATTATATACTATTAATTTAAACTCAATAGTAACAAAGAATTAAAGAAACTTCATATGGACGAGTTTTATTTTAAATAGTATTGAGTACGCGTTCCAAGTTTTATTACAATCCTTGCTATTTAAATATGGATAACTTCAAAAATGTAAAAGTGGACAATTATAAAATTTTCAGTATTCATAACGTTTCTGACTGTAAAATTGCTATAGCGATATTTCAACAATTAACTCACTGAGGACACTTGTTGATTCCATCCGGTACGCTATCCAGTCTCAACGAGTATCGCGGGGGACATGCGGGTGTGGAGCACACTACTGGAATAGGCGCAGATCCCTTGGAGGGGATGGGGGGCAAGTTAGGAATACACTTAAACTCCACGCATGGCGTCTTTTCAGTCGTGTTGGTGATCGCCGGTTTGTCTAATGTGAACGCCTGGTTCCTTGATGGACGTGGTGGTGGACCTGTTACAGATTGTAAGAAAATGAGTTAAAAAACATTTTATCTGACCGATTATGAAGAGTTTAGCGGATGTCGCAGATCCACCTAAAAGTTATTATATCATAATATGTACATATACTTCAATCTGTATACGAGTATATTTATGTATATCAATTAAAGAGCGTTCTAGTTATTTATTTCAAAATATTTCAACAGTATATAACACTATAGTTTGCAAACAGAGTAAAAATTTAGGACAAACATACCATAACCACCCTTTGAGAAGCCAGTTTTGGTGTAGCCGCCTTTCGAGGAGCCAGTTTTGGTGTAGCCGCCCTTCGTGAAACTTCTTCCGCCCTTTTGGAACCTCTGGTACGAGTACCTCGGCCTCGGAGGCGGCAGTTCTAACTGAGACTTATAGCTCGAGTGAGTCGCAGCTATTTGACGGACAAAGTAACCAGGCGGACATTCTACTTTGGGACATTCGACCGCTGAAATAAAATTATTTGGAAGTCAAAGACACTTTTTAAATATTACTTTAATCTTAAACTTAATTAGTAATCTCTTGCTATTTATTATTGAAGTTGAATTTATAAAAATATGAGTTAGTTTTCGAGGCTCTTTTATAGCCCTTAAAACGATCAAAAGCAATCCATAATAGCATGTGATAGCGAATGCAATTGATCGTTTAAAAGTGGCATAGTTTAAAAGTGCAATTGGAGTGATTGTTAAATAAATTAACATAATTAAGGGCTAGTGTAAAAATTTTGATTGACGCTCACTGACCGACAGAAAGTGCCAATTAATTGCTTATGGGAAGTAAGTGGAAGATTGTCATTAATTTTACAGTTGAAACAATCACACGACTGAAGGCAAAACATTAATGTAAAGCCGTTGCCTGACTGTCTGATTTTAATTGAGTCTATCCGGTTGGTTAAACGTATAGATACGATTAACGAATTTTAAACACAGCTGTAGTTTTTGGTACTGACCCTATATATACTATATTCAGTATAAGTAATATATAAAAGCCTTATGATTTGGAGGTGCTGGAGGTTATGCCGCCTTAACGCCAGCGGTCGCAGGTCCGATTCTCGCTCGGAGCAGATATTTGTACGAATATTTGTTTCTGGTCTGCGTGTATGACCTTGTGGGTCTCCTCGCCTCGGAGCACGTAAAACCATCGGTCCCGGTTGTTATCATATACACCTGATATTGAATGTTACTTATGGTAGGGAAATTATCTGTCAGCCCGCAGTGGAGCAGCGTAACTGATAACCCTTCTCCTATAAGGAAAAGAGGCCTTTGAACAGCAGTGGGATATTTACAGGCTGATTTAGTTCAGTTCAGTTCAAAGCTATTCCGATTTAAAACGTAAAGTAATAAAATATGGATGAGTTAGGTACTAGAAATTAGTTTAAAGGAATTTAGTTATAGTTGAATTAATTTGAATTAAAGTTAATCACTTAAATACGTTTATTTATAAAAATTTGTCAATGGGATTCACTTACGTTTCTCAGTGGTAGTTGTGGGTGCTAAGGTAGTCGTGGAAGGAGGCGTGGCAGCTTCAGTGTGCACCACGGTAGTAACCACGGTTTCTGTGACCGGCGCCTTGGTGGTGCAATCTCTCTCATCATCAGGGCAGTCCAGGATGCCATCGCACCACTTCTCGAGAGGCAAGCAAAGCTTACTGGTGGGGCAGATCTTGGTGCCATTGGTGCAAGGCTCGCAGATACATTCGCAGGTCGGTTTCAAGATTGGTACCAAATCCTAGGAATTAAAAAGTTTTTTACCTAATACAAGATTTACAAACGCCTGACAATTATCCAATAAAAATGAACCATATAAACATTGTACTCGGAGGTACATCAAATGTAATATGTACGTTATTATGATATGCGAACTGGAACTAGAACTATTTATAAAATTTTGCAGATTTTTCGAGATAAAGCAACCAAACCAAAAATCCTAATAAAAAAAAAAACCTTACTGATAATAATAAAATCTGTAATTTATGAATAGCAAGTAAACTAAAAATAAAAAATCGTATTCTAGATAAATTCACGTAATTCTAGATCGTATTTAGTTACCGGTGCACATTCACACTGTTTGGCGGGCTTGCAGTCGGCCACTCCGCCCAGCTTGCACATACACTCGTCGCAGTCGTCACCGCGGTATGTGGAGCCTACTGGGTACCTGACAGGGAAAATTAGACGTCAAAGGTTGTTCTAAGAACATAATGACGATAGACAAACAGATTGTTTTTATAATAAACGAGAATGAAACAACATAGCCATTTCTAACTTTAGCTTTTATAGTCACTAATTCTATTATTAAGACAGAAATATCGTTGATCATTCTTAATTTACATTATTTCGGCATTGTTGCAAGCGCCATGGTCACGGATGCACAATATATAACAAGTGGAGTTGTTAAACATCACATTTTACGTCTTAATAATAGTAAGTTTTTTTTTTTTATTTGAGTTTATCAAATAGTTTATTTATAGATGTAGGTTTTTAGAGCAGTTGAATCAATATATTAAAATATATAGATTACTTCTATTTTTGAATTTTAGTCTACTTTAGGGTAATTTTCGTTATTTAACATTTAATTGGCTTATAAATCGCTAGTTTGATATTAGTTTTCTTATATATGATTGTTAGTAGGGCTTACTATCAATTTTACCTCGTATCTTTTAGATATTTAATTTAAGCATCTTTGAGACTACTACAGTATTCATAAAATATAATTGCTACGTACATATTAAAAAGAACCTTATGAATGACATAACGAGGCATTAATTAATACGTTTCATTATTTTGGGGCAATTTTATTACACCCTAAGTTTAGTAGAAGTTCGAATAGATGTTAATTTTGCTTGATAGACGTCTATGGGCTTATTTCATTTGATCGGTATCGTGCAAGTCACAGTAGAAACTCGTGTTAGACAACTATGTTAATACGACTCACTTGACGAGTCCCAAAAGGGAGACTGGTCGCGAGGTACGAAGTTTCCTCGTTAGCTAATAAGTCGGTGGGGCACAGTGAGTAGTAGACAAGACACACAGGGCATATAAATAATAGTCTTTATGAGTCAGCGATCGCCACGTAGGCCGCTGTGACTCACGTGACGTGTTTTTTCCATCTGTGTGACATTGGCGAAATTATCCGTGCTATTCTGGCACTATTGGAAGCTAGTAATCCAAATGTAAAGCCGTCGGTCCCAGTTGTTATCATAGACACCTGATAACGATCGTTACTCATGGTAGGGAAATTATTCGCCAATCCGCAGTGGAGAAGCGTGGTGGATTAAGCTCGAAACCTTCTTCTATACGGAGAAGAGATCTTCGCTCAGCAGAGGGTGGTTTACATGTCGATATAGTACAGTACAATCGAAATGAATGAGCGAATGACTCACGTGATGAATCCCACGACGCAGGGGCACTGGTCGCGCGGCACGCAGTTCTCGCCGTCGTAGAGGAGAGCCGCGCCGCACGAGCAGTCCGCGTGGGGCACGCCGGGGCACAGCACGCACGGCGGGATACGTTCCTCGCGGCCCTCCTCCTCCGTCAACGGCACATCACCGCGGAGTACCTCGCGGCCCTCCTCTATCCGCGACTCCTTCGGGCCACCTTCCTCGTGCACGTGCGGCAGGTTCAGCCGTCCCTGCTCCTCCCGAGCCTCCTCCTCGCGCATCACCTCCTCTGTAGCTGGTAGGGTCATATATAGGAAATTTTATAAACCAGTTATAAGGTTAAAGAAGTTTATTTCTCATAAAAACATTACAAGTTCGCTTAAAATGAGATAAAAAAAAAGCAAAAGACCTTATCAGATATTTATCATATATTTTATAACAAATGTCATGATTTGTATGGTGTACCTGTGCCAGATAATAAATAAATAAAAATAAATAAAAATTCTATTAAATGGGTACAATATATTCGATGAAGTTGGCTATATATTCTTTTTTTAATTTTATTGTCGAGCATGCAAAATATTATGTTTAAGTTTTCTTTTAAAAGCAGGTACATTATCGCATTTTTTTATTTCTATTGGTAATTTATTATATTTGAACTCCTTCTTCAAAGATGTTTTTTTTTACCATAGTTAGTTCTAGAGCTAGCAAGTTCAATTTTGTGTTTATTCCTGAGATTATGTGTATTTACTTTATATTGTAGTTGTATGTTGGAAATAATTGATTTTTTCAAGATATTTTTAATCAGGATACACGTATGGTATATGTAATTTTGTCTAATATTAAATAATTTAGTTTTTTCATATTTTAAAAAGTAAAACTTTAATAAGCACTTAACACACACACACACACACACACACACACACACATACAAAAATATATATATATATATATATATCTTATATTTGCGGAACGATTATATATATTGTCGTAGTAACAAGTTTAATATACTCACGATAAGGCTCAAAGCAGCCGATGGGTTCGACTCTCATTTCGATATTCTGGTCCCATTTAACCGGGAGAACTTTGAGGTACTGAGCGCGTATCGGAGGCCGGAACTCATTAAAAACATCGGTATCCGAGTCGAAGTTTGCTAAGATCAACTTTTTGGCTCCATTCTCATCCAGCAACGGATTGAAGGTGGATAGATTAGAGGTGTACATGATATTGTAAGCGGTGACGAAGCCGGTCGGTCCACCTTTTGTCTGGATACCCGTTATATTACGTGGTGATGTGAAGTTAAACTGGTGATAAAAGTAAACAATAACGCTGATCATAATTATAACAAATACTATTATTATATTCAATATACCAAATTTCATTAGAAATAACGATACGGCACATGAAAATGTTGGAATAGGTAAGCACGTGCGAGGAAAATATTTAATAGGTGCAAATTTCAGCATACTACCTCCTCTTAATATTATTAATTGTGGTACCTATTTATAATTTGGAGTTATTATTTATTTTTAAGGTATATAGCCAAAAGTTACAAACGTTTCTTACTTGATCTTCAAAATCCGTTTTGTGTTACATAAAGGCGTATAATTTTCATTAGTATATATCAAACTAATAATATAAATACGAAAGTAAGTTTGTTTGTTACGCTTTCACGCGAAAACTATTTAACCGATCATCATGAAACTTTGTACACATATTCCTGGAGGTATTAGAAGTAACACAGGATACTTTTGTTTGATCGCGATAACCGACATCCACGTGGGCGAAGCCGCGGGCAGATGCTAGTATACAATAAGCCTTACCATTATCCATTCACCCGGTGTAGAGTAGAGAGGCTTCCAGGCACTCTGACCGTCTAATCCTAGGTTTTTAACAGCATCGTTATTTGAGCTAGCTGTGATCATGTGCGCCGGAAGTCCACCGGCCAAACCCAGTGGTTCAGTACAATCTAGGAATTGTTCCTCCTAAAATTTTATTTAAATTTAGCATTTATTGAATACTATTAATATAGTGTTATTAAAGAATAAATATATGTTTTAAGAGCATAAGCTGACAGTAGATAAATAAAAGTAAATAATACTTACAGTGGTAATATCTATGGTGGGAGTTGTAGTAGGTATAGGTGTTGTAGTAGTAGGTGTTGTAGGCGTTGTAGGTGTTGTAGGTGTTGTGGTAAGTTCTTGACAGCCAATGAGTTCGAGGCGGACAGCGACGTCATCGTGCCAAGTAATTGGTCGAATTCGCACAACCTTCGCTTCTATTGGCGGTTCAATCATTTGTTTTACAGGAGTTTTGTTATCAACTGGTCCACGGAAGATCTAACAAAATGAAAAGGAAATTTTAAAAATATGTACTCTACATACAGTACGTTTAGTATCACCGAATAAACTTTTTTTTTCTTTTAGAAAGGATCTCTTTTAAAAATTCCATGGTGTGGAAAAAAGCCAGCGTCAACTCCATAATAAAATTTTCTTCTTCCCATTAATAAAATTTATACAATGAGCTACTAAACTTTGATTAAGAAGTTGATGAAAATATTGGAATTTATACTCAGTACGCTTCAAAAGTGTCTTCTCCGTACCAGAAGAGCCTTATTCGGTGGGACATCAAGTTTAACTATGGTATAGGAACAATTTTTCATAGACCTTGTTGACTTCATAACATTTTTAAAGAAATAGACTAACATAGTTAACTAAACTTTTCACAACAATAATATTAGTATTCAAACCTTGGGTTTTCCATCAGGTCCATCGACAGTAGAGAAGACACTACCATCGTCACCGTACATAATGTCGTAGCTAGAGACATATTGGTCGAACAATGGGCTTCCTTGCAATATCACGCCGTATATTGGCTCTTTTTGCGGCAGTTCCACTTGAATGTATGGGTTCCTGTCGTTTTGGTCTGGACTCCAGCTACCGCCTGTGTAAAGGTAAAAGCAAGGTTAGATTGAGATCTTTTGTATGTTTGCTGAAGAATCTTTTTTAAGTTAAACTCAGAAGACCTTTGAAGTTTGAAGTTCGGTAATCATACTAATATTATAAATGCGAAAGTACGTATGTTTGTTACGCTTTCACGAAAACCACTTAACCGATCATCAAGACACTTTGTACACATATTCTCGGAGGTATTAGAAGTAACATAGGATACTTTTTATTTAAAAAAATAATAATTGTTTGTCAAAAATTCTCAAAATCTAGCTACTTCAACGCCATCTACCATTCCAGAAATGAAGTTCCAACCCTGAGTACTGTAATACCGTTGCACTATATTACCGACGGTCACGTCAGTATCCAATCAAATCATACTAATATTATAAATGCGAAAGAAAGTTTGTTTGTTACGCTTTCATGCGAAAACTACTTAACCGATCATCATGAAACTTTGTACACATATTTTTGGAAGTATTAGTTACTTTTTTTGGTCGCGATAACCGACATACAAGCGGGCGAAGCCGCGGGCAGAAGCTAGTCATTTATAAGTATAATAATATTATTATTTTTTAAAGGAAAGTTAATTTCGTTCTGCTGTTTCACTTAAGCTGCTAACACAAATTATATCATTATAATTTAAAAATAATATTATTTTTGTTGCCTCTTTTATCGTATGATTTACATTTTTAATAATAAAACCATAGATAATGTTGTATTACCAGAAATATTTGACGGCCGTCCATTGAGTTTTGCGTACTGCGGTTCGAACTGTGAGTTAGCGACGGAACTGGCCGTGAACGCAAAACTGGGCAACGGAGTATCGCCCCATACTAAGTTCTTATATCTAAATTAAAGAAAAGAAACTATCTATTAATATCGTTATTTTATAATATATAAAATTGAATATTTTGTATGCTAATGTAAATTAAGATTAAAAATGTTTTTATTTATTTATTTATTGTAATAGATCATTTACATTACATTAAAAAAATGAAAGATAAAAAAGTTAATTAGGTTCTTTAAAAACATTTTTTTTTCGCTTTTTACCTCTCAGGACTGCACTCTGGCGGAGGTGTTGCAGTGTTCTTTACTAGAATCGTGGTTTCCACAGCACGTGTCGTTGTTGGAATCGGTGTTGTCGTTGCGTTCGTGACACGGATTGTTGTTATTGTTGTTGGGATCGGAGTAGTAGTTGTAGTCGTAGTTGTGGTAGTGGGAGCGGGAGTTGTGGTTGTAGTAGTAGTGGTACTAGTACTGGTGGTAGGAGTAGCGGTAAGTAAGGGTTCTGGTAGTATGAAAGGGGAATGTGTTGAGCCTTTGATAGGAGTCTCGATAGAGACGCATTCGGATGAATCGCAGTGTAGTGCGTTGTCTAGGCACTGGCATTTCTGGCAGTCGTCGTTAACCACTCCACCGGGCTAGATATAATTATTAGTGGTCAGTATAATTTATCGTTAGGACAAATATATTAACACGTAAAACGCAAAGAAGAAGAAATGTGAAGATGAAATGTAAATGATGGTACAAACAAAAATAATGACTAAGTACCTTATGTGCTTGGGCACATAATAACGTAACTAACAACGCCTTTTATTTTATAATTCGTCAAACCATTCAGTTCACAGAGCGTGATATTTTTAAAAACTTAAACGTGATACTTAATTAAAAATTTTCTGTCTAGAACGAAAATCGAATTAAAAACCGTAAATATATTTGTATGGTCACATACCTTAATAATCTCTCCATTGTTATCACACGTACAGTCCTTCAAAGGTACACAAGTCTTGCTGTCTCGCCACATCGAACCGAAATCGCACTTGATGTTCGCGATTTCATTGTCTACACAACCAGAGACGCATTTCTACGGACATAAGATTAATTTTAAAAGATATATGACACCAGTATATGTATAGTATAGTATTTATTTTTTATAAAGGTGGAGGGGGAAGAAAAAGACAGCACCACCTGATGTTAAGTAGTCACGGCTTCCAATAGACATCTGCAACATTGGCGGAGTTGCTGGCACGTAATCTACTACGGTACTGGCCTCTAGGGAACATGTGGGAAAACCTCAGGAGGAATGGTATTCCACAGCCTGCACTACGTGGTAAAAAAAGGGTGAAACTCGGACATTGGATGCAATTCAGGCATCCAAGAGGAGTGGATGATACCGAATCCTGTATCGATAATTTAATAGACTTCAAAAAATACCTTTCAATTTCCAAATTATATTTGTAATATTCCATATTTACAAAAATAATCACATTTTATTCCTAGAAGGTCAATGCCAATAAGCTACGTAAATTAAGTTCTTTAAAGTCAGCTACTAAATTTTTCTGATGTCCTGTTTTGAAATAAAATTTTTGAAAGAAAGCAGCATAAACAAAAATTTAACAGTTGGTAAGTTGTCAACTTAAAATTAAGTAGTGTTACAGAACTTGGTTGTTGTCAATGAGTTTTTAGTATTTAGAAAGAACTTTAAATTATCTATATAGTTTCGTACTTCGTACCCGTGAATTTTGGAATAAGTTGTTTATATTATTTTACATAATACATCAAAATAAAACATACGCCAATTTCTTAGTTACACTTTCAGGAATACCACAAGGAAAAGGACGTTCAATTATTAAAAATATTTTTAAATCTCCGTTATAATCGTTACAAATTTGTTTTATGTAAAAGATAATCTACTTTTAAATTAAATAAAAATATTACCTATTATCGAAACATGTTTAACCCTAAGCTTACCAAAGCGGTCAAATGACCGCTTGTTTGATTTTAATTACAAATTGTTAAATTCTAGGTTTTTCTTGAACTTATGCACGATTTTTTTAAATAATATATAGCTATTTAAGAAATGTGTAAATTAAAATAAAAAAAAACTTAAAAAGTAAGGAATTCGACCGCTCTAGTAGGTTTAGTGTTAATGTAAGTGACACAAGGGACTTACTTCTCCCGGCTTGCACTTGTCTTTACTCATTAGAGTGTTCTTGAAGTGGTCGCAGAGCTTGTCGCAAGGGAATGCGCAGTCCTTGAACACTTGTCCTGCCGGACAACGACTGGTCGTGGGTTCTGGAAAATATGAAACCGTTTTATCCCTCATTCTTCTAAATTTAAAAATTCTGAAGATTCAAATCAAATTAAATCAAAATATACTTGGAAGCCTTGAACAAAGTATGTCTTGATTCTGATTCCGAAGATTTCTAATGGTTTGATTTTGCTTATATATGTCAGGAATTTTCGGGTTTGAAAGGTTATTGACAGCATATCAAATTGAGGTAGATTTAAGGTAATATTTCATATATCATCATTTTCAATTGTTTTCCAGTTTATCGATGAAGTTGTGTTAGGAAAAATAATGATAGTCGTAATTGGCAATGACATTCAAAACATTATTAAATTTAAATGGTTATAATTATTCCGATATAAATATTTTTGTTACCTAAGTAGGTATGCCAGCAAAAATTGATAGATATAATTATGACATTTTTAATAAGTAAAGTCACGCCCAAGTATGCGTACAATATTTAAATTTTACAAGCAATAATTTCAATACTTAATAAACTTTATACACGTTGAATTAATTTTTGATGATAAGTAAAATATGAAAATAATGATAATAAAAATGACCAAATCTGTAGTAGCTGTAGTGCTTGTAGGGGGTACAGAACTTCCTTCTAAAAAAACAAGAATATTTATGTATATTAAGCTCATAATCACAACCTGAACACCTATCCTCTCAAAACTAAAATATGGTATTAAATTTTTATAGATATAGTATAAAGAGGAGGATTATTTGATAATAGCACAAAAATCGGTATCATAAATTATTATAATCATAATTCTGTAATTATGAATTATGTATTATATTCCTGTAAGCAAGAATGTGAGGAATTTAGTTCTACCTGTTACGTTAGGAAGAATAACTGTAGTTGTGTCTAAGCTTCCGCACTCAGGTCTGATGGCTAGCACTGAAGCGGGCCAGTCACAGACCATCAGGTTAGGGTTGTAGAACAATCCCTCTCCACAGGATTTCAGCACTGCGTGCTTTTTACTAGGGTTGGATATGTCGGGGGTACATTCGTAGAATTTCGTGCAGTCAGTCGGATGGGGGCTGTTGGGGTGGCTCGAGTTCAGACATTGGAATATATCTGTAAACGATGTATAAGCCATGTTTTACTGAATTAAATATATAGTTACGTATGTTTCGATGTTTACTGTTTAATGAAATTTTACGGAAGGAACGGATTTAGGTGGTAACATATTTAGACAACGATTTAGGTCAATTGATCTTACTATTTTTCGGGTTGGTTATACATGTCTCAATCAATTTATTCTGACACGTGCATTTGGTCACGATGTTTCGGAAAATGGTTGTTTCTATGTAAGATTTCTAATTTTAGAAAGTCAACAAGAAAATAATAATTTTTTACAGTAGTAGTAAATTAGTAGTGTGTAGTAGATCTTCTTTTCATTTAATGGCTTTCAATGGTTCCAAAAGAGTTCAGATAATTTCGCAAATGTCACGTAGAAATAGTGGATCTTACCTTCACACTCGCAGTAGACTCGTATTTCAAAGTCAGAGCAATTTTTCTCGGCTTCCAAACAAATAAGTCCTTTTTCTAAGCTACACTCAACGTTGAGTCCAGTTTCTTTGGGGGTCTTGTGGTCACCCACTGTACGACATTCGATCTTCGTCATCTTATCGGTTTTGCACATTGGATATCCGATTGCCTAGAGAAATTCGATTTTTTAACATCACTCTGTATGTATGGATGTCTGTATGGATAAAACAATATAGTAGCGGCTGTATGGAGATAAGTAAAAAATATAAATATAAATAATATAAATATTTTTAACACACACACAAGGTCGTCTGTTCCTAAGGTAAGTAAGTTCCTAACTTAGTGCCTGTGTTTTAGGTAACAGCCGACTGACATACATTTTTTTTAAATAAATATATACATAGAAATAATACATATACATATATAAATAAACATATATTACACCCAGACTCGGGGCGGGAATCGAAACCACAACCCTTGGAGCAGAAAACAGGGTCACTGCAAACTGCGCCAACGGGTCAGTCAAAAAAGTGTTGAGTGTGTTAATTATTCGTATGTCATATTATAGTATATTCAAGGAATTTATATACAAACTGGAATGCTCACGTGCACTCAAAAAACGTTCCTTAAACCGGGATTGCGTCTCTTTCTACAATAGATTCAAGGCAAAACTCGTAAGAAAGAGACAAAACACCAGTTGTCAACGAAATGCTCGGAACAACTTTTCACTTTACATGTTAGTAAGAAATGTCAACCTTATGTCGTTTATTTCAAGGTGCATATTTGAATATAAAATTTTAATAAGTGAGCGTTCTAGTTATGATATAAATTCTTTGAGTATATTACAAATATGAGAAGAAATGTCTACTGGAGCAGAAAATAGTGAGACAATTGGGCTAATCAGTACAAATACAATAATATAGTATAGCAAATCGGTATTTTACTGACATGCAAACTTTTTGAGTTTAAATATTTCTAATTTGTTATTTTATACACCTTCATTAAACACTTGACTCACCAGTTCATTGGGTTTAGGCAGAGGTTCGTTGTCTACAGATTGTCCACTGGAGCTTATTTCCGGCGGACCGCGGTTGATCCACTCGGTCCACCCCGTCTTGCAGGTGAGTGGCTGATCGTGTGGTGTTGTTTCTGGTGGTGTAGTCAGTCCTACTGTTGTCTGAATAAAGATATAATATCAACTTAATTTTGAATATTTGTTAGGCGTTAGAGACATTAAAATATGAACGTAAGATGTAAATTTAGAGGGACGATTTGAAAGGTGTATAGTTTATTATTAAATCATTTTTACTACATGACAAATTAAAGCAGCTAAGAGCTGTACTGACCGAACAGGAATCGTTCCATCAAAACTTTTTACTTCAATCTAATTTTTTTTTTAAATCTTTCCCGTTTCGATGGAATTTGTTTTAATTCGTTTTGAAGTAGAACTTCTTTAGGCGCGAGTAAGGAGTAACTGAATGCTTTGGACGACGACAATGCAATGGAAACGCGTTACAGCGATGACACATTTACAGAGAATTAGATTTTTAAATATTTAAAGTATAATGATAAATAAATTAACGTATTTATTATGTATCTATATACATAAGTGTATATAATACTGTTTTTATATTATCAATATATTATACTTTTTTAAATTCTAATATGACTTATTTATTTTTAACCAAGGAATTTATATCATAACTGGAACACTCACTTAATAAAATTGTATATTCAAAATTTGCACCTTGAAGTGTTTGACATAAGGTTGACATTGGCTTATAACATGTAAAGTGAAAAATCGTTCTGAGCATTTTGTTGAGTACTAGTATTTTGTCTCTTTTTTACGAGAGGTGACTTGAATCCACTATATAAAGAGATGCAATCAAGGCCGTAGGAACGTTTTTTGAGTGCAGGTGAGCATTCCAGTTTGTATATAAATTCCTTGTTTTTAACTTAAACGTCATCTGTCACAATGTCAAAGAAGTTTTACTTCAACCGCTTGTAATGGTTTTACATACTATGTTTTTTCTTGTTTATACTAAAGGATCCAATTATAGTAACAAACACTCTTATGGTGCCAGTTCGCGCGCGCGACAGGCGACCGCGACAGGAGAGACAGAGACAAGAGACCGCGACAAGTTATATCATTGGTCGTCTCGGTTCTGTTGTCTCTATCTCTCCTGTAGCGGTCGCCATTCGCGGTCACGTGTCGCGGGCACGAGCTACCACCATTACGCTCAAGAAAAAAAAATACAGAGCCTTTTTATCGTATCACCCGAAACATTTATTACGTTTGTTTATAGTTACCGAATCAGTAGCACAAGGCTGCCCGGTGCAGACGGTATGCTTCTTGGAGCAGCGGCACGTGTGGCAGGCGTCCTGCTCGAGCAGTTCGCCCTCGAGCAGCTGGCGGCCGTCCGGGAGCGTCATGCACACGGGGCGACACGCGGCGCGCGCCACGCACTCCCGCAGCGACGAGTTGGAGTACACCATGCCCTCGGGGCACGTCTTGTTGAGCTTGCAGCCTGTACAGGAATTAACGTGCCTCGTAACTTTTGCTATTTAATGTGTTTTCGGGAAATTTACTTAAAAGTGTGTTTTGAACTTAACTGAATCAACCTGTAACTGTCTCACTGCTGGGCAAAGGCTTTTTTCATATAGAAGAAGGTGAATTAACGCTTAATCCACAAGGATTAAGCGTTAATAAAAGCGTTAATCCACTGCGGTTTGGCGGATAATTTAACTACAATGAGTACCGATTAAGTATCTGTGATAACAATCGGGACCGACAGATTTACGTGCTCTCCGAGGCACGCTGGGGAGACTCACAACCAGAGGGGGACATACACCCAGAACAGAAACAATATATTTGTACAATTACAAATATCTACCCAGAGCGGGAATCGAAGTGTGAAGTCAGAAGTATGGTTTACTAATACGAATTTTGGATTACAAATAATCGTTTCAGCCATTAAGGACTTGTTCTAGTTCTTCTAATATTAAAATTAAAAATTAAAAAAGTGGCTGATTCGTTAAATAAGTAATGAACGAATTTCATCGAACCCGCAATAGTCAACAAAATCAGCATTAACATTAAATGAACATTTTTGGAAGGTAAAGTCTGTAGTATAATTTTATCAAATGAAATAATGTATGTAGCATAATTATGATTTGGAAGTGATAGTAAATGTAAAGTATGTTCTTTTTCACACCTAAAACATATCGGGGGCGTAGCTCAGATGGTAGAGCGCTCGCTTAGCATGCGAGAGGTACCGGGATCGATACCCGGCGCCTCCAACTATTCACTATTCATGATTTTGATATTTAAAGTTGAGTATTATTTTGGAACTTATAAAGCCCAATTAAACGCACCTTCAACGCATGCGTCTTTTTCACAAACGGTTTTGATTTCTGCATAGTCGAGAGTGTTGTCGCAAGTTTCAGCCGGACACGGCGATACGCACTCATTATAGTTAGAGCATTCCTCATCGCATTGCATTGCTGCAAGAAAAAAGTATTAAGAATAAAAGTTATACATATATATTACTAGCTGTGCCGCCTTGTTTTAGACAAGTAAATTCCGATCCCCTGGTATTCCATGTACTATATTCTGTTATTTTAAAAATATTTATGGGGAGACACTCGAGACTATTTAAATGGAGACAATAAAAAACAAGAGATATGTAGAGCATTTCACGTAAAAATACTGTGTATTTATTCGATCAATGGTCGGTTCAACGATAAGTTAAATAGTTTAAGTGTGAAATTAGAATTAGAAATATCAGTCTTTTTTTTACAAATATTCGCATTAAAATATTTATACGGATACATATTTAACTAAACATATTAGTCTCTTGAATATTTTCTCTTTGTTTTTCGCAATCAATCAAATAAGATTTATCGAAAAAAAATTGCTAGAAAAATCAGAAAAAAATCAACTGTAAGGTAGTGTAAGTCTCGGCTAGGAGAGTGTAGAGCACTCACGGCACAAGTCCGGCGTCCTCCACTTGAAGACGACGCCCCTGGCGGCGCACGCGTGCGCGTAGGCGGCGAGCGCGGCGCACGCGCAGCCGCAGTCGTCGCCCGAGTCGCACGCGCACGCGTCCGCCTCGCAGCGCGACACGAACCCGTCGGCCGGGACCTCCGCGTGGCACAGCGTGAACGGGTAGCGCTTCATCACGCCGCACATCGTGGACGCCCACTCCTTGCGGTGGGGACGCTCTTTACAGTGGTCCTGGGAACGTTGGGAATTATTTATTTGAGTATTAGCTAGCTTAATAGAACTTTTAGATCAGGGATGTCGAACAAATGGCATGCGACACAATATTTTGGGCACATCACCGATCACGAAATTCATAATGCACTAAGAAAAAAAGGCGGCATAACTTCATCCTATAATTATCGAGTAATATCGATACGTAGAAGGGACGACCTTGTTTTTTTGTCTTTTTGTTTTTAGAAATAGGTACGCATAGCCTGAGGGTGTAAACAACGGTACGAAGGTGATCTTTTTGTTTCATGTTCCGCCACAGAATAAAGACTTTTGAGTAGGTTGACACAATTTATTATTTTTCCAATAATTAATTATAAAGTCAAAATTATTTGATGGCACGCTTATGATCTCACTAAATATCTGTTTAGAAAAAAAAAGCACGATGATGTATAAAGATTCGCCATCCCTGCTATAGATAATAGTGTGAATAATTACGCAATATTATCCAAATTGAATTAAATGTTCTGATATTAGTTAGACATTTTCTATTATTATTATGTCTTGTTCCATTAGTGACATCAAAGATAACATCGTTACTTAAATAAATAGAATAAAAAATAGCTATTATTGATAGATAAAATATCAAAAAATATATTTTTTCTTACAGTGACTTCTACAGGTTTGGGACACGTAGACTTCAATTTCCAGGAGTCAGCGAAGATAAGTGGTGAAGTCTCCGCGAAGCCGCCGCCAGAGGGCGTTTGGAAATCATCTCGCATATCTGAGTTGTAATTACCGCAAAGTCCTTTGACCTAAAAATATTATATGACTGTCTAGATACTTTATAAAATTTATAAAAGAAATTTGTAACAAAAGAAAAATTATAGCAGTGACAACAAAATGAAAAGTATGTTTATGACAAAAAAGCTTTTTTTACCTTTTTTTGGTTTAAAAAAAATGTTTTTTTCTACATAAAGTAGTTAAAACAGGATCTTATGATATTTTTTATACGTGTTGATCATAATAATTAAATACTAAAAATACTACTACAGCCATTACACTTTATAGCTGAGTAAGCAAACAAATCATAATATGAACACTAAAAAAAAAATATGCTAAAAAATATACGGCACTTACCCTGTTCTGCCACATTGAGTCTACTTTGACATAGACTCGCATCGCCTTATCCCATTGCAGACTAAGAGCAAGGGATTGCACGTCGAGGAATACGTACGAGCCAGCTATACGTAGCTTTATTCTGATAAATAATAAAATTAATATATAAAAATCTGTATCCACAAAGATATTGTCTTAAAAGACATTTTAGTACGTAATGCGGCCTATAAAAAATTAATTTTGTTTTTCGGGGAAATATTTTAATTCTTTCATTGAAAGGGAGTGAAGATATCGGCCAGCAATACAACTCCTAAAAAATGTTAATGAACAGCATGACACGTTAGATAACTCAAGTTTTTTTTGCTATAAAAATTCTTGTAGTTCTTCTAATAGTCATTGGCAGTAGTATATTTTAGGTAAGCTACCAGCTTATACGATTACTATTTTTATATGATAAAATATTCATACCGTTTCAGGTTAGATGTGTCAGGAAGAGGAGCGTTCTTAGTCAATGAGACGACTTCTTCATCGGGACCTCCGCCGCCGACTCGGAGCGTTACCGACTTGGAGCAAGTTGCGCCAGTAGTGCCACATGGCTCGTTCTGTATAACAAGCGTTATAATTACATTTATTATTTGAACTGAACTAAACTTTAGCTGGCTAAGCTTTTTCTTTATACTCTCCAAACGTGAATCATCGAAATTTTCATTAATTACGTTTGTTAAGGTGTATTCACTACGTTAACTAACTACAATAACAATAAACTAATTACAATAACAAGTTAGTGAATACTTTTATAATATACATACACATATTTAAAAAGTTAATTATTAATTTAATAAATTACTATATTAACTTTAAAAAAATATATATTCTTCACTGGTTCAAAATTTATATTCCACTTTTTTACCGGCTTTTCTCCAAATGATTTTATGGATTGTAAATAATATAATAAATATGAATATATAATTATTAGATTATAATACATAATTATATAAGATACAAAAATATTTAGTATATAGTCTCAAAATTTTCGATAGTATTTTTTAATGTTACCTAGGTTATCAATCGATTTCATTAAATCATTTTAGTAGATGTAAAACTATACTTTAGCTGAAAAATCATTTTAATCTTGGCCCACATATCTGTTGATATTTTGTGCTTGTATTTCTAGTATTATTTGTTGTAAGGAACGGAAAAGTAAAATATTTATTTCTTGCACACAAAGACAGGTGTATCTATTGAAGGAACATACCTACTAATAAATTTAGTTGATAAAGATCTGTGGACTTAGTGACGCTACTATTTTGTACTAAAACACAGTTTATATATTATTTTCAAAAGAGTAACTGCGGAGTTTCTTGCCAATTCTTCTCTGCAGAATCTACATTCCGAACCGGTGGTAGCTTTACTTTTACAAAAAATAATAATCACTAAAATATTTTGTAAAATGACGATTCGAAGGTGCTCATGGGGCCTATTTAAATAAAGTTGTTTTTGATTTGATTTGATTTGAATACCTATATGATTAATGTTTATGTCATTAGTACTTTTTATATCGAAAAAAATGTTTTTTTTTTTAGAATTATACCCTAAAAATATGCCTTAAGGTATTATACAGAAAAGTTACACTAAGATATATTATTTTCGTACATTTTTCAACTATCTATTGGCGAGTAATGTTGATAAGTGAAAGGCATTGTTCTCACGTACGGAATGTCAATGCAAGCCGCATTTAAATTATTCAATTAAGCAAAAACCTACTTCTTGTTTTGTATCGAAATGTATGGGGGGCGTAGCTCAGATGGTAGAGCGCTCGCTTAGCATGCGAGAGGTACCGGGATCGATACCCGGCGCCTCCATTTTCTTTTTTTAAATATTATAAATAAACAAGCTTAAGAAATCAACTATTACTAAATTCAATTCCAAATTAAATTCATTTATCCTTAGAATTATGAAATTATTTTAAAACATATATTTAAAAGTATTTAGTATACATATTGATTTTAAGTAACTTGCACACCGAAAGTTATAATAATAAACTTCGATTCGTTAAAGATGTCTTTTGAAAAATATTCAAATACCGATCAAGTGTAAGTTAGACTCGTACATGATGGGTTCCGTATCACCGTACAATATTTAATATTGTATATATTTCTAGAATTCAGTTAAAAATGCAAGAAAAGCATGTTTCTTACATGGGTATTACCTTACATCACAACTTTATTTTGATTTTATTTTTCATATACTAATATCTACATATTCTATTAAAATTTCGAGCGTCTACCTATTACGGTGATTAAAGGTTGAGCCTTGTGATTGACGGATCGATAGGTGAACGGTCAGCGAGGTCTTAGTAATAAAGTCTCATTTTCACCTTTTGGGTACGAACTATAAAAATATATAAACTCACCTGTATCTCAACACAGAAACCATCCTTGCCGTCCACAGATCCTTTAGCGAGAAGATAAGTACAGACACCTTCGAAATCGTAGTTCTGCCCATCGAAGGTAGTAACGTGTGAGTCGCCCCACGCGCCGCACACACCAGCGCACTTACGCTGGGTGCACGACCATTTTCCGCTCTTACATTCACTGTTAGAATAAAATAATATATTATGCGTCTAATCTGAACTAAACTACTGGAGCCGAACTAGTCCAGAATATAGAAACGTCAATTGTAAATAAAGGTCACGTGTTCAGGCTAGCTAGCAAGCAGTTGAGTTTTCGAGTGCTTTTATTTAAAGTTTATGTTGTACTAGGCCGTGAAGAAAAACATACTAGGGAAACATACATGAGTCGGAACAAATTTTGAGATATAATCGTAATAGTTGTTGTTGTTTGTAAGATAATATTAAGGAAATAAGAACTCTTTATTAGAATAGAAGTAAAATAAATTTTGTGCTTATAATCTAATGCCTTAAAAAACAATATCTTTAATTATTATTCTTTAAAATATATTATCTAGTAAAATTAATAATTATGGGCCATTTTTGGCAATAATATAAAAGTAAAATAATTATTTTAGCAAAACTATAATTTAGTAGAACGTGGCCTTTATGGCGTTGTTTGTGAAAGGTGCTCTAGTTATGTACACGCATTTCGTTGTTTCGCATTTTAATTTCGTAACATTAGCAATGCCAACGAATTATTCAACATGTACAATATCGGGGGCGTAGCTCAGATGGTAGAGCGCTCGCTTAGCATGCGAGAGGTACCGGGATCGATACCCGGCGCCTCCAACCTAATTTTTTTCATAAGCAGTTTCTATCCTTATTTCTTAGAAAAAAAAAATCCTTTTAGTATTGATCTTAATTTATCAATATTTCGGTTAACTTTTATTAAAAACCTTACTTTTCATATATAAAAATTTTTTTATATTTATTTTTACTTTTGCATACCAATAGGTGCATTCATATCCAAATACATACATATTACATATACAAACAAATACAAACATACATACTTATATACACACATACATGAATATCTATATTTTATTATATACTAACAGCCCGCTCCGGCTGCGCCCAGGGTATGTATATGTGCCTAAACCATCAAGGCTCACTCTATCTATAAGTGAAAACCACATGAAAATCCGTGCAGTGGTTTTGGAGTTTATCGCGAACAGACAGACAGACGCGGCGGAGGACTTCATTCTATAATATGTAGTGTATATACAAATTTATATACAATGTATGTATATATATTTTATATGACTACGTTCATCAGACATCCAATGGCTCATATGGTTAAATATTGCAAATGTTTTGGCGCAGTGGTTACAGTATCTCGTTCTTGCGCTAGCTGTTGCGGGTTAAATCCCCGATGAATATTTGTATATAGGTCCTCCAGGTGTTTATAAAGGCCTGGGCATTTGAGTTTGCTTTGTGTATGTATTCAGATCCCCGATACAAGATGCGTTAATGAAATGAGATGATTAAAAAATTCTTAATTGCAACACTGTTTTCAAATGTAATTTATAGATAGTATGAAACGAGTGTCATTTCAAGTGATTATTTGTAATTGACGTCTATTCTGGTGTAGTGCTGTTAGTAGTCGCCTCAACGCCGGCGGTCGCTAGTTCGGTTCCTGTTTGGGGCAGATATTTGCATTTGTGCAAATATTTGTTTCCGGTCTGGGTGTATATCCTTGTGGGTCTCCCCACCGTGCCTCAGAGAGGAAGTAAAGCCGTCGGTCCCGGTTGTTGTCATAGACACCTGGTAACAATCGTTACTCATGGTAGGGAAATCATCCGCCAATCCGCAGTAGAGCAGCGTGATGGAAGCTCCAACCCTTCTCCTATATAGAGATGAGGCAAAGCCGACAGTGGGACGTGTACAGGTTGATAACAAAAATTAATTATAAACTAGAAAAATCTCGTCTTTACTATGTATTGTATTTAATCGGCCTTTAAATATTTTATAGCTGAGAGAATATGTATTTTCCTATAAAGGAGACGAGTTGGTTGATTTTATTCGCTAAACTACTCCATTACGTATGTGTACGTATGTCATTTATATTGATTAAGCATTAAATTAATCTAATTTTCAATGATTATAAGTGAAAGGTAATCACGTACGTAATAATAATGCAACGCACACTAAAGTACATTATTTAAAATATCTGTACGAGTTAGTTGAGATTGAGTAACAACGGGGGCGTAGCTCAGATGGTAGAGCGCTCGCTTAGCATGCGAGAGGTACCGGGATCGATACCCGGCGCCTCCAAAATATTACTTTTTATTACTAATTTATTCATTGTGAATATTAAAAAAATACAATAACTGAACTTCTTATTGCATTAATAAAACAACGGGGGCGTAGCACAGATGGTAGAGCGCTCGCTTAGCATGCGAGAGGTACCGGGATCGATACCCGGCGCCTCCAATTTATTTATTTTTTTGTAAAAATTACAAATATTAAATGCTGTTCAGTGTTAACCGGGTCCTTAAAAACAGAAAACCTGGAAAAGATGTCTTAAAAAAAAAGTAAAATAGAAAAAAAGCGAAAGTATTTTTTTACGTTTTGTTATGTTTTTGGATAGGAAAACATCTATTGAGCTAGCGAATATCTAACTAATTACGTTTAAAAAATATATGTGGTATTATTACAAATACAGAGAAAATAAAATAAGTTTGTAAGAATTCTTCAGATTACACGTAAAATATTAGCGTAATCTATACATACATATAATAAAATGGTAGGAAAGTCAAAACTGTTCATTGAATATTTTTCTTAAAGAATACGAATACAAGTATCAGGTACATGTGGTATATATATGGTATAGGTACATATATCTTTTTTTTTTTCTAAAAATATTAGTAAAATAGTAGCGTAAAATATTAGCGTATTTGTAAAATATTAGCGTAATCTATACATATAATAAAATGGTAGGAAAGTCAAAACTGTTCATTGAATATTTTTCTTAAAGAATACGAATACAAGTATCAAGTACATGTGGTATATATATGATATAGGTACATATATCTTTTTTTTTCTGACCAACTTTGTCAATTTTCAAACCTTAACAAAAGAAAATTAATAATCTATACATATAATAAAATGGTAGGAAAGTCAAAACTGTACATTGAATATTTTTTTAAAGAATACTTGGGGTGTGATCTACAATCGATACCGAAGCCAAAAACATAGTTTTTAGAATTTTTGTCTGTTTGTCTGTATGTATGCCCGGGATGAACTCAAAAAGTACTGCATGGATTTACTTCAAATTTGGCACGAATATTATTATCTATCTATCACCTACGGGGAACGAGCAGTGAACCTTTATTTCTTCAACGCATTCAGTAACAGCGTGTAATCTAATAGCGTTCACGCAGACGACATCGCGGGCAGCAGCTAGTGTGAAATATTTTAACGTGAATCAATATCCTTGGGAAAAAAATATTTTTAACATATTTAACATTATTTGTAACTAAAATGGCGTGAACAACTTCAATATTAATAAGTATTTTAAGTGATCTTGTTCTATATTATGTTGATAAGTGAAAGGTACGTACGTACGCAGTGATAATGCAACGTGGTTAATATTTATTAAGATTTATACTGGCTACTTCGAATTGAGAAACAACGGGGGCGTAGCTCAGATGGTAGAGCGCTCGCTTAGCATGCGAGAGGTACCGGGATCGATACCCGGCGCCTCCAACTTATTTTGAGATGAATATGTTGAAAAAAACGAAATAGTATTTGGTGGTAAGCGCAACGCTTATAAAGGGTTGGTTTGATGATTGATGTAGCTACTTTTTAACCCTAGAAGACCAATCATATTTTATTCTAAAAAGCCCAATCAAAGGTCAGATTTACCTACATGAATAAATACACATGCAACATATTTTTCTGTTAAATTTATTGTTTTTTATCACTATTCATTTATATTAAACATTTAGATGAAAAAAAAGCATAATTTGAGTAATATTTATTTATTATACTTTGATAAGTATGTCTCATTAAGGCCTTACATACGTCGAGAATTTTCAAAAAATCGAACTTTTTTTTTTGTTTACAGAGTATTATTCCTTATAGTCTTATGTGTATTTATGTGTAAGCTAATTGTAAAAATTCCCCATAGTTCAAAAGTTATTGTAGATAATATGACTGCCCGACGAAAGGATAAAGGTCTGATTTAAGGTTAGTTCTCTTTGAACGTTACAAGTGAACAATTATGTATCGTATTCGTGATTTTCGACAAGGAAGGCGTACAATATGAAGCTGGAATGGGAGATTAGACGTAGGTAAGTTAACTTAATAAATTGATAAAAATCATAAAGTTCTTGCTCCAGCCGCGCGCGACTTCGAGCGAAACGCGCTTGAACTTTAAACGCGTTTTTCTCAAAACTACTTTTTCTGACACGGTCGGCATGATAACTCGTACGGTTTTTAATATTTTTTGATGATTTTTTTTTTTTTGTAATATTCAAAATTGTTTTTTCTATAGTCTGTCGAGCCGGATTTTTAAAATTATAATTAGAAAATTTTATAAAAATAATTAAAGTGTCACTTTTTTGACAAAAACTTAATTATTTTTTTTAAATTACCGTAAATTGTTTAATTTTTCGAATTTCGAAAATCCGGCTCGACAGACTATAACTACTACCTTATTTTACAAGAATTTCTTTACATTTTGCAGATCCGTCAACATTTGAGGAAGAAATACTGCCGACCGTGGAGCAAATTTTTTTTGATTTTTCATGTTGTAATTTTTGAAAAAAAAAATTGAAATAATTTTTTTTACAAACATAACACAGTAATAAACAGTGTGTAAGAATTTTTTTTATCAATTTCTGTTTCTATACTTCCTAACAACAGCTTTTCTTTTGGTACGTTTTCGGTACCGCTGGACGTATGTAAGGCCTTAATACAAAAATTTGGTACATAATAAAATCCTTTCGGTTTTTTTTCTTTTAAACTAAAAATATTTAAAAAAATTAACAAAATATATGTATTTCTACTATTAAATAATTAATTAATTAAATAATTAAATTAATTTAATTATTCGGACACCCACCACCTCAGTCCCCCGAGATCATGGACGCTGTAAAAGATCCGAAACGGCGGGAAATAATTTAAAATATTCTTAAAGTGTAAAGTTTTAAATAAACGCGATAAAATCCGATATAAACTTTTAATTAAATGAGTAAAATTCGCGTAAATATAAGATAACAGTAGAAATAGTATTATTAAAGTAATTTATCTATGGAGGTCTCAGGTATTAGTTGATTTTGGAAAAGAGGTCTCTTGCCCAAAATAGTTTGGGAATCCCTGGTTTAGATTATAATGATGCAGTCAGTTAGTCTGTTAGGACATGTTATTTTGTAAGAAGACTAGTGTACCCACGATTTCGGTGGCAATTACTATCCCTTTAACCTATAAAATAAAATATTTTTTACTAGCTTAAGATGCTTAAGGGTAAATATTTGAAAATGCGCATATGGCATAGTTTCGGAGATTAAGAAAAAAAGGTGAGGAAAATGATTCTTTATATGATTTTTGTAATCTCAGGTACTTTCTTTTTAAAATAGTATCTAAGGGAATGCCTTAAAATATTTACTTTTTGTATGATAGGCAATTCAAAATTCATACGAACGGTAGTGATAAATATGAATAATTGGTAATTAGGTCACTCACAATGTAATGAATAGTTTTCAAATAGTAATTATGAAAAAAAAAATTAGAGATGATAACTAAGATATAAAAGCTGCTTTACCAATTAGAGATGGTGGCATCGGCGTGAGAAAAATTTCTAGTGTCGCTCTTCCTGCTTTTTTTGCTTCTGTGCATAGTATCAAAGGCCTATGTTCCGAAAATTTAAAATTAGGTTCAGTCCAAATTATAGAGGCTACAGACGCAGTAGAAAACTGGAGGTTGGTGTGTCCTAATGACGATAGCCCCAAGGAAGTTACAAAACAAAAACTTTGCGATACGCCATTAGTTCACAATACTCGTGAAAATTTGACGTAAAATCTTACTAGTGACAAAATCCGTGCAAGGCAAAAAATGCACCAACCCTCCTGTCACTAGTGGAGGATAGGAGACGTAGAGTTAATTCTTTTAGAATTTTTTTTGCACTGCTACTCTAAGGTCTAAGTGTTTCGACTGTAAACGGCACAAAAACATAACATGGGATAAGTTACAAATATTTGTGCCATTTAGTCATTTCAACTTTCTCCGCAGTGGCTTCCACTCTTAAAGCTGTCTCCCTGACGTGAGACGGAGCTAACGCAGGTTGAGTCCCATAAAAGCGCCCGTTCCCTTTCCCAGGGAATCAGTGTTAAACCATCAGGCCTCTTGTCATTATCGCGACCAATTCCAGTAGGCTCAATAAGAGCAGGAATGTCGATGGTGGCAAGAGCCCTTTTAATGGTTTCATTCAGGGAACCTTGGCGGGAAAACATACCTGAACTCTTGTTGCAAGAAAGGCCGTGTAGTCCGAAACGTGGCTAAAAACCACAAGTTAAGTGAAAGAGAAGTACTTCCCCGGCGTGCCGCCCAATTTGGCTGCAAAAGGCTTGCATTAGGCTGCTGCTTCTATAATAAAATAGACCAACACTTCAAAATAGACCAAAAATGTTGTCACAAGTTAAGAGGAAATTTCAACATAATTACCATTTCTAAAAAAAACTAATTACCATTCGCTTGTGCGAACGGCAAATATCGGTAATGAGACAAATGGTAAGTAGTATTTCAACTATTTTCTTAAATAAATCAGTCTTGTGTTAGAAACATTCTAATTCTATTCTCAAAATCCAAAAGGAGTCACTATAGGGACTATATAAAACATGTTATCAAAAATATGTAATTGATCACTTACCTAAAAAACAATAAATGGTTATTAGATAATATTTTTACTAAAACACTTTGAGGACGGGATAATCACAATTGGCGCCAAAAAGACTGATCTTTGACACTAGCCTTCGCTCGGTGTTCGAGCTCTAACTGGTACCCACGCGCCTATGTACTATTGGGTTGGAATATTCCAGTTTTTACAAGAAAAATCATTACGGAATGTTCCCAAATGGTAATTAGCAAGTTGTCCATGGACATTTTTTAACTGATCTTATTTTTAATAAGTTATGTTCTTTGCGTGTTACAGCATGGTTTTATGTGTTCATTAACAACTTAAGTTTATGAATATCTTACCAAAAGTATAATCTTCAAGAAGAATTTAACAATTTTAGGATAATTATTGATTGAAAATGGAGAATTGGACACGAATGGGAATTAGATTTTGGCTCTTTGATTTGTAATATCTCTAAACTCAATTTATAAATAAGATTTTTAGTTATCGGTCCATATTTGAGATACTTTTTTACATAAGAAATAATTCACAAAAGTAAAAATATAAACTCCGCATTCGTTCTTTAATAACCGCCGCGCGATTTGCATGTTTTCAAATATTTGCCCGCAAAGGTACATTCCAAGCTTAAAATTATTTTGGATCTAATAATATGGGTTATGATTTTGTTACTTTGAAATATTTAGGGAACAATCTCTAAAGTATCTCTTTTTTTAACAAAAAATAATCAATAAAATCGGAAAACGCGTTAATGAATTACAAATAAGTGAAAATTTTCATTTTCATCTTTCCTAAGGAACTGAGCTGAATTTTGGATTAAAAAGTATCTAGTGTCCTAGCTCGTATTATGTACTCAAATCATGCCCAGTATTATTTAAATTAATAAAGTCGTTTTACAAACAAAAAGACAAAAATGAAAAAAAAATATCGAATATAAATTACACTTCGAAATTTTTTTAAAATATCTTCAATATGTAGAATTTTACCTGATTCAGTTTGATTGAAATTGTTAGTCGTTGTCATTTTAATTGTTAACCGACTTCAAAAACAGGAAGAGGTTCTCAATTCATCTGTATTTTTTTAATATGTGTTAAACCTCATAACTTTTTACTGATTGTACCGATTTTGATGATTCGAAAGCTGTCATGTAGTCACATTTAAATTTGAGCGCGATCTGTCTAGAAGTTTTTGAGTTATCCCTAATAATACATATTTAACTCTTTTTTTTTTCTTCTACTATGTTGATGATGTTCTTATTTTATTACTTGTCAATGTAAAATGAACAAAAAATATATGCGTATATAATTGTCTTCGACTACGTTGACGATATTCTCATATTTTAAATCGAGGAAAACCAGTGTGATCAACACTTCTATTATTCTATTCTGTTTTAGTAGACTTTTAAGAAAAGGACACGCTCTGAATTAACGTTGACGGCTGGTTACCCGAATGATCTCAGATCACCAGTATCTACGAGACAAATTGTGTCCGAGTAGACAGACTCTAGATAGGACTTTATTCTATTCAAAACTACCTTCACTTTATGTCCTTTCCCAATAACCACTTAAAATTAATATAAATATTAATTTATTGTCATTATAATATATTCATTTATTGTATCATTTATTTTATATAATTCGTGACGTATTGTACGTATAATAAAATTGAAAGAAATTTGTGACTGCTGCTTAAAAGTAAATATCAAAAATATCTAAATTGTTATAGTAAATGCTAAGTAATGTAGAGTAATTGGAATATTAAACCCTTATAGTAAGATGTCGTTACTCTTACGTAAACTACTTAGTGTTCGGTACTTAACGAGAAAATTGTTAAAATTACAGGTAATAAGCAAAGCGCTTAACTTCAAACATACACAATATAAATTGTAATAGAACTTATAAGTGATCTAGTTCTCAATTTTTATTAGTGAAAGGCTTTCACGTATGGAACGATAATTCAACGCACAGTATAGTAATTATTTTTTAAATATTTGTACTGTTTATTTTAAATTGAGAAACAACGGGGGCGTAGCTCAGATGGTAGAGCGCTCGCTTAGCATGCGAGAGGTACCGGGATCGATACCCGGCGCCTCCAGTTTACCTTTTTTATATGTATATATCGATGAGAAATGAATCGGTGTTCAATGGTAAAAGCTGCTTTTGAAAATGGTGGTTATTTATGTGGCTATTTGTGTAATATTTGTATTTATCTAAAAATAATACTACAAAAAACACAAGAAAGGAAACAATTACTGCAAAAACGAGCAAATTCGGGAAAAAACTCTGTAGTTTTGTATGATTTATTAAACATTGGTCAGGGCAACGAATTTTGGGTCGCGTAGTATCTAACTAACAATTAGGAAAATATTTTTAATGATTTTTTTTTCAAAGTACGCAAACCAAAAACAAGATTTGTGAGATATTCAGGATATATCACCCAGTATTATTAGTAAAAAATAAATAAGAATTAATTTACAAGTGATCTAGTTCTCAATGATTATTATAAGTGAAAGGTAATCACGTACGTAATGATAATGCAACGCACACTAAAATATATTATTTAAAAGATCTGTACGGGCTAGTTGAGATTGAGTAACATCGGGGGCGTAGCTCAGATGGTAGAGCGCTCGCTTAGCATGCGAGAGGTACCGGGATCGATACCCGGCGCCTCCAAAATGTAGTTTTTTAATGGTTTTAATTTTTGAACAAAATAACGCTAATCAGATTTTACAACTGTTCTAAAGCAGAGTTCAGTGTAATTAAGAAAACTAAAACTGTCATACGATTTAAAAAAAAAATTTAAGCTTTAATCATTGAGATTAAGCGTAACCAGTTAACAACTGTAGACACACTATTCACATAAAATTAGACGTTACTACTAGTATCGAACTAAATGCGGGTATTACGTTCCCCTTCGCCGGTAGCTCTTTCCTACCCCTTAAAGCCTGAAGGGACTTTAGGTCCGTAACACATCTATGGCTTTTTTGGCGTAAAATTACTTTGGCAGCTGTAATTACTAATTTTCTGATTATAACCACGATGAGCCGTTAACTTATTTGCTATAAAAACACAACCTATTTACAAGTTATGGAAAATTGTTGGACTCACCATGTATTGCATTCCTCTTGCATCGTGTGACCGTCCGGGTAGCTTCTACCACCGTGGTGGCACGGACAGTCGGTCGGTAACACGCATTTCTTAGACGAAGCGTCCAGTACATAGCCCTTTTTACACTGACAGCCAGGACGGCATTCTTGCGATACGGTCGTTTGTGGTAGGTGCATGTTCTGGTGGAAATATGAAAAACTCAATATGGTTTTATAAGAAATGTTACATGTGTGATATTTTATTTATTTATCAATAAAATTGCTAAAAGTCACTTTTTTGAGGGATTTTTTTCTTTGAGAAACCTTCATCCTTTTTTTTAAATATGAACAGACTAAGTAATTCTTTACGACTTCAGTTGTTTACCAAGGAAATCCTGTCAAAATTACGGCGAATGGATCTCGTAAATGTACAAGCAAAATATGTTCCTTCAACAATACAATTAGACACTTCAATTTTACTTATTTTAGATCCTGTATTGGTTGAAAATTTAGAAAAAAAAAAATAGAAATTATCAGAGGGTTATTGATTTTAAAAATACTTCGTCGGTGACGTCATACCTTGCAAGTAAGCGGCTCCTTGGTCTCGCAGGTGGTGAACTCCATGTTGTTGGCGGCGCTGCAAGCGCTGCGCAGGTCCTCCGCTGGCGGGTAGTTCTGAATTTCCTCGGGACTGGCTGGCGTGCAGTCCCATCGGGCGCCAACACAAGTGCTGAGAATTTATTATACTGTAACACTGACTTTCTTGCTGATTTCTCTCGGTTAAGATGATATTCCAAGCTCGTGAGATCTTCATTATTGACTAGAAATTACTTTTATAACAACGGTGCAAAAGTGTAATGAAAAACCCGAACCAACCCCGAAAACCTAACCGAGTAATGTATATTTTTTAAGTATAAATTTGTTTTTAAAATAACGAACTTGGAAGAAATGTTTCAATGTTTATCGAATTTGACATCATTCGTTTGTCGACAAATCAATCAGTTAAAGAATTATCACGGAACTTTCTTAATATTTCTATAATTTAAGTTTGTTGACAAATGAGTTCGACAATCGTTAGTAATTTAGCCTATATTTTTATCTATTGCCGAAATATTTTCGCTAATATTAAGAAATCAAGTAAAATTGCATGTAAATTAATAAGTATTCGTACCCTTTGATGTCTTTCTAGACTAAAATTTCTTGAAATTCGATCATGTTTCCTAAGTTATTATAAATCGATGCGTTTGTATGCAAAATCATCACACAATCCTTTTTTTATAAACCGCAAAATCACTTACCATAGATCTCGTTCCCGTTTACCAGCTCTCACTTCCTTATAGCCAGGCTTGAACTCCATTCCCTTATGGTAACATGGGCACAGCGCCACCGGTACACACACATTGTTGTTATCGAGCACCTAAATGTAATATTGGTGATATATCGCAATCTATTAATTATAAACTAACTGATAGCTGCGACTTCGCCTGCATAAGTGTGTTTAAAATGATTATTGTTGTAGATGTTAATAGAGTAATAACTCCATTTCTAGACAGTCTAACAAGATGAAAGCTACACCAGATTTTAAGTAAGACTTTCAAAATTATCATTGTACAAAACACATTCAATTTCGTGAGAGATTTTCCGTGATGCGGGAACAAACATACAGACAAACTAACAAACAAAAATTATGGCGATTATAAGCGAGGCGTGAACTGGTATGGATGAGTCGAAAAATTAATAAATTGTAAATACAAACTCCGATCCCGTTGAAGGGATAGTATATATTAAAAAAAAAGTATTGAATGGATGCCCCTAAAGAGACGTCACGCACCTGTCCCGTGGGGCACGCGCAGCCCTCGACGCAGACGGGCCGGCACGCGCCGCTCGCGGACAGCGCCACGTCCGCGCACGTGCGCAGGCAGCTGTCCGCGCACACCGTGTACTCCTGCCCGCCGCTGCACTGCAGCTCTGCCGGACGGTCATATATTTATATTTAAATATATTAACTAAGCTAAACGGAATCGACATGTAAGCATCCCACTGCTGAGCAATGGCCTCTCCTCCATATAGGAGAAGAGTTGAAGCTAAATCCACCTCGCTGCTCCACTGTAAGTTGCCAGATAATTTCCTTATCATGAGTAACGATCGTTATCAGATGTTTATGATAACCGGGACCGCCGGCTTTACGTGCTCTCTGAGGCACAGTTGGGAGACCCACAAGGACATACACCAGACCGAAAACAAATATTTATACACATACAAATATCTGCCCCGAGCGGAAATCGAAACCGCAACTGCCGACGTTAAGGTCAATACTAGCACCACTATACCAAAACAGTGTCTTATTGTCGGTTAAATATTATATATTTAAATATATTTTAAGATACACACACGGTCGTCTTTTCCTAAGGTAGGCGACTTTATGCCTGTGTTTTAGGTAACAGTAGGCTGATTACGCAAATATTCTTTTTATATATAATATACGAGTACACAAATATTACACTCAGAGTTGGGGAATCGAACCCACGACTCTGGAACGGAAAGCAGCGTCACTATCAACTGCGCAAATCAGCCAGTCGAACTACATACATACATTATATTTTCATCTATATCGTTGATGTATATTATAATTGAGGCTCACTTAGTATTGAAATTCAACACCACAGTGATTTCTCGCGATCGCACAAGTTACGTAATAGCCCACCGATCACGGTTCGTTTTCGTTTATGTAAATATAACATGACCGTTATTTTACACAATATCTCAAAATATTGTTTTGGCCAGTCATAAAATTTCATAATTAGAAGGGAACTTGACTGATAATGACGGTATGAACGAGTATGTACGGTCCCGACTGGCGAGTCCGACTCACCGCACTCCTTGACGTTGTAGCGCCACTGCACGTGCACGCCGGCGCGCGCGCACGCGGTCGCGTAGTCGCCGAGCACGGGGCACAGGCAGCGCGACACGTCGCCGGCGCACGCGCACATGTCGTACACGCAGTCCTCGTAGTACGGCTGCACGTCCACGTACCAGTGGCACGCTGGCGGAGTTCGTTCAGTTGCGTTTATATCAAACGTAACAGATTATCGGTATGGGTGTTGCAATTCAGTGCAACAGATAAAGAATCGAGTGCGAAAGAATCGAGGTATTTAAACACGAATGTGGGTTTATCAGACGAGGCGAAGCCGAGTGTGTTAATAGTATCACATGAGTGTTTTAATACCTAATTATGAATAGTTGCATACAACACTTTATATACCCATATATATTACCCATAATATGAATTCTCTGTAAAAGATTCTGAAACAGTTAGCTTACTGCCAACATTAAAACAAAAATGGCGGGGATTCGAATAACCTACTTTTTTTACGGCGCGCGACGTTCTGGTAGTGAAACGCGCGTGAGTATACTCAAAATAATTTTCCAAATAGCTCTTAAGATAAACCTGTACAAAGAACAATATTTAGCTTTGTTATATTAAGAATTAAACACTCACATTGGAACAACTTGCTCTTCAGTTGGCTACAATATTTCTCAGCGATTTCCTTGTTCTCGACGTTCACCTTGCAAGGGTTTTCCGGTTCTTTAACGGCGACGTCGTCACAGAACTCCCTGGTCTTCCACTTGTTGGCAAACGCAAGAGCTGACTGTTCCACGTCACCTTCGGGGGTTAAGAAGTCATCTTTTTGGTTCAAGTTGAAGGTACCGCAGAGACCCTGGTAAATAATGAAGGTTATGTCGAAGTTTGAGAATATTTTTGGTTCACATATGAGGACAGATTGAACTATAGCTGTGAAATTAGTCATAATTAATATATATACACACATATAACATTTATTTTTCGTAAATTAAGTTTTAAGCATTTAGTCATATTCAGCTAAGGTCATCAATTAATAATTGCCTGTAGGTAATGTAGTACGTGTGTCAAGTATTAAAATATGAATACCTTCGTCTGATCACGGAACGATGGCGGCACATCTACAAATACTCTTGTATTTCCATCCCACCATAAATCTACTTTGATCGGCAAATGAACTGCAAACAAAATTACAAGCTTATTAGCATTAAAATACTTAAAGTTTTACTATTCCTCTGATTATTAAAACGTTAAGAAACGAGATAATTAGAAAAACACAAATGTTCTGGAAAAAAATCTAGATAAATTATAAACCTGTAAGAACACTTACTAATAATAAAAAGTGATGATGCAGCACGTATCCTAATGTCGCCAACATTGACTGGTAGAGAGTTGACTTCCTTTCCATTTACTATAATAAATCCGCCTTGTTTGAGATGAATATTGGCTCCATTGTACGCGAGGTTCACGGCTTTTGTGCAAGATGGCTTGCCTTCACCCTTGTAGGGAACTAGGTTCATAGCCTAAGAAAGAGAAATAAATTCATTACGTTTGTCATATCCTATAGATACGAGGGTGGGAATTTATAAGGGGTTTTCTCTCTAAGTTTCAAATGGTATTTTCTAGTCTGTAATGTTTTATTTTTCAATAAAAATAGACAATTGATGACCCTATAAAAATAGAAAAGTGTTGAGACAGACTTTAAATTTGACGTAATCACTCGGCCTGAAGCATATGGACAGTAGACGCCGAAAAAAGTACAATCATTGTGAAACTTATTAATGGGTACCTACTATTAATAATTTTTCACACAAATTACTTTTCATTGTTAATGTTCTTGATATATACACCTAGCACTGTCTATATTGACATATTATCTACCACAGATAGGGGGCGTTCAAGTATTAAATAACGCAATTTTTGAAGATTTTTGACCCTCCCTCCCCCTCATGTAACGCGAGGTAACGTTTTTCTGTACCCCGCCCCCAGCCTAAACGTTACGTAAAACCCAAGTTACTATTTTTACCTAAAAGTTACAATTGTGTTGCGCGGGTAAGGTACCGGAAAGTCGCTAAAATACCTTTATTTTTGTTTTAATCGCGTTCACGGTAATAATAAATTACATGAGATATTTTTAACTCGTAATACAAAGAGAAAAAAATAACAATGACGGACAATACATTTCGAGGGACTCGTAAAAAATAAACGAAAAGGGTTGCTAGCTTGGGAGACTTTAATTTCCTAGTTTTTTTTATTTAAATAATAAAAAAATGTTGCATAAAACGTTATATCAATCCTCATTCCGCCCGTGTAACGAATCGTAACGTTTTACGAGACCCTCCTCCCCCCTAAATTGCGTTACGTAATACTTGAATGCCTCCTAAACCCATTAACCATGGCGAAGGCAAGTTTTACGTCACCTCAGTGATGGCACCGGAGCAGGCGACATTCTCGACATCGATGGTGATATTGCCAGTCCTCATGAGCGTGTAGGAGCAGTGGCCCATGAAGTTGTACCGCAGGCCGTCGAAGGTGGTGTAGTGCGGGTCGCCCACCGCGCCGCAGCGCGCGCCGCACGGGACCTTGCTGCACGTCCACTCGCCGGACTCGCAGGTACTACGAGTAGGGTAGTTAGGAATTATATACTTATGATGGTAAGATTATTGATTTTTGACGTGATGACGTCTTATAAATCGATGAACGCCGGCTGGACGAAAGCATGGCTCATTGTCACGTTCCGCGAGCGATAGCGCGAAACAAGCGATAGAAAGGCACGATGGGTCTAAGCGTTCGGCTTGTTACGCATCTATCTCTTTTACTCCATTGGCAGAGAAAAATATTTGAATTACCGAGTGTAAATAAATTTTAATTTATCGAAAAATTTGTTATTTTCAATTAACTCCTTCTTTGATTATACAAAATAATGATAATTCAGTGATAATAATTCAATTCATAAAAGTATGCAATTTTTCATCGATGTTTTCTTATGACGTTATCACAGATGTTTTTTCTCTATGGACGTTATCACGTAAAATTATCGTCGGTAAACCTTTTTCAGACTTTACAGACAACCATTTTTTTTTTTGTACGAATAAGCGACACATACAATAATTTGTAATTTTTGTCGGAAAATAAATTTTAATAATTAACAATTCTTTGTAAGATGGTTCTAGATTTTATTTAAGGGAAGGTTTTGTTTTCTAATATGATGTAGCTATTCACCAGGTGTTGCAGTCCTTTGGCATAACGGTTCCAGGCGGGAAGCTCTGGTTTCTCACTCGACACGGACATTCGTTTTTCGGGATACAGCGACCGCTTTCCAGTAGAAGACCTAAGTGATAAGAAATACATTCAGATGTTGTATAATAGAAAACAATTGGTCATCAAGACAATATCATCCTTCTATACAAGAAGCGTGAAGTGACCTTGCGTGTAATTTTGAGCAACGTTCAGCTAGACTTTGTGTTCGATCTACCGTGACTTCATCGTCATCATCATCACTCTTACGAGAAGAGTTGTCCTTGGGTGTAATTTCGAGCAAGGTTCAGCTAGATTTTGTGTTGGATCCACAATGACTTCATCATCATCATAATCATTATCACCATCCTCATCATCATCATCTTTACAAGAAGAGTTATCCTTGGGTGTAATTTTGGGCACGGTTCAGCTAGATTTTGTGTTGGATCCACCATGATTTACCAAACAAATAATTTATATTGTATAAGTAAGAAAGATGAATTTAGAACATACCGTCCGGACAGAAGCATCCCTCCACGCAGGTAGCGTTATCCCGCGGCGTCACTTGCGGTTGCGCGCAGCTGGGCTGCGTGTCCGGCCCGCACGACTTGTAGATCTTTCCCTCCGGACATTTCATCGCTAAAAAGAAATAAACACGTAAATAGTCTGACAGAGTCTTGCCGTGCGTGTGTGTACCTACTTTTGCGGCTGATGCCTTCCGAGTCTTCACTTCCATGTACTTATCATTTTTGGCGTAAGTCCAAAAAAAATAATATAAATATTGACAATAATAGAGATTTTTTTTATTGTAGTTGTAGTTAACATTGAAAGCGTTAGTTTTTGTTTTATAACATTTAAAGCGTTGAATATTTTATGATATATTTTTTATTACACATTCCTCATAAACAAAAATAGTGTGTGATGGTAAAATTATCATAAAATATATATATCAGCAGTTATAAAAAAAATGATTTAATAGAATCGCCTGGAACATTCTAAAAAGACAAAAGTTATTTTTTAAATGGGATCTTTGCATAAAGTGGATAGAACAATGTGTATTGTGTTAAGTATTAAGCATTCTGAAAAGATGATCTCACGGCAAGTTTCAGAGTCTCTCCATGCTCTCATCTCCTGGACGCCGTGTCTGAGGCACTCCTTAGCGTACACAGACACTGTCCTACAAGCGCACTCCTCTGGACCTTGAATTCATCAAAATAATAATTTACCATTATATTAGGAGCAATTCTAGAATGTCATCTACATTGTAAAATTCCAATTTCACCAGAAGTTTTACATATTGATAAATATATAAATAAAGCAATTATGACGGACCTACAGACAAAAGTTTTCGACTGTTTTTAGTTTAAATTCAGTTAAATATGTCATTGTTTTATTGCTGTGGGTTGTTTAAAGGTTTTTCAAGAAGTACTAACATAGTCGTAAGTAAAATATTTTACTAACAAACTATGAAATTTATTATGAAATAATGTATTATTATTATATTATTATTAATAATGATTTTTTTTTTCAAATTTGGTTGTTGCAATAATTGGTGAACTATTCAAATTATTTAAGTAAGTGCTTATTAAATAAAAATGCCTAATTTTTTAATTTTATTTAAACTCACTCAAACTCGTAATACAAGCGCAGTAGTCCCACTGACAGACTTCCAACAGTTGTGACACGTCCATGACCTAGAAGAGATAAACATTTATGATTTAACTATTCAATTTGTTATAATTAGAATAATTAGATTACATAATATTATTATTTGTTATTATTTAATATATAATATAATTAGTTTAATAGGAAGAATTGGTCTGATTTGAGATTTTTTTAAGTTAATTCCTTTTTTTTAAATACTACAATAGGGTATAAAATATTACGTTCTGATTTATAGGTAGAAAAAAATAACAACAGGTTGTTTAACGTTGGTTACGTTAACCAACCTGTGGTTCTTTTTTTCGGTATATTTATACTGAAAAAATAACGGATACAGCAAGAAATTAAACTATCATCTTTTCCTTCAATATAAGCAAGTAAAAGTCGTTTTTTTTATTACATGACTTTTAATAAAACTAAGATATCTTTTTTATTTATACTTTAGCAAACTTATTTATTTCCTAAATATTTGTTTAAGTTGGATAAAATAAAGTTTACCTTTGAACACTTCCTGAACTTGTCCTTGCTGAAGACTTTAGTGCAAAATTTAAGCGCGTTTTTCATATCTGCATTTGACTTGGATGAACATGCGCTTACTTCAGTTGGACTGCTATCACAAATGTCTGTAAACAAGTTTAAGTAAAATTCGATTACAAAAAATATTTCATGGAGTCAGTAAGCAGGGCCTAAAGCGAAAATGGCGAGTGTGTAAGACTTATATTAAGGATGTTAATGAAAAACATTATCGAGCCTTATGAAGCCGCCAGGCTGCAATTATTCCTAAAAAAAAAGGTCATCAGGTCATCAAGACTCCCGTACCAATGTTTCCACCTCCAGGCTATAAGTATTCCTAAAGAAAGGTCATTACTAATACATGAAAAATGCCTCTAGGATAAAATTATGCCAATGCTCCCCTCTTTATGCCCAAATTGTATGCCCTCACAAAAAGCTCTAGTGTGCGGCTGCATACTTGGCACATCCCTTAGGCCGGCCCAGTCAGTAAGTAGACAACAGATGAAAGTATTTATTGGTTTTCGACTATCTTACTAAGTTAAGAAACTCAACTATAAGATAAACGCGTAACAGAGAAATGACGATTCAAGTAGTGGAATAAAATATTTGTTAGTATAATATAAAAAAGGAAACCTTAATGCTTGAATAAACTTATTACAAATTTTAATGTTATTGTTGATCGGAAATCAGACGACCTTCTCGCGCGCTGACAGTCGTGGGTTCGATTTCCGCTCGGGACATATATTTACAAATACAAATACAAGTTTCCGGTCTGGGTGTACGTTCTTGTGAGTTTCCCAACTCTGCCTCGGAGAGCATGTTAAGCCGTCGGTTCCGGTTGTTATCATAGACACCTGGTAACGATCGTTACAGATATTATCCGCCAACTCGCAGCAGAGCAGCGTGGTGGATTAAACTCCAACCTTTCTTCTACATGAAGAAGAGGCCTTTGCCCAACAGTGGGACTTTTACGAGCTGATTCAGTTTAGTGCAGTTCAGAATCAGAAACAAACAGCGTTATTGATAAAATCATTCATGGGTGGTATTTAGAAAAAAAATGGAAATACATAATTAAGAAAAATGAATTAACCTCCTATTTTATTGAGTTCCCAAGAAGCTATCATGACAGATTTGGTCGGTGCGACGTTTCCTTCCTTTGTCTTCATGTCGTTTTCGGGATTACTATCGAGGGTGCCGCATAGACCCTCAGTCTTATTCCATAATAAAACTGATCCTTCGATAACAACTAAATCCTGAAATTAATAGTATTTATTGGAAATTATAATTTTAAAGGAAGGAAGGAAGATGATCTCAAAAAGATAGCTGGTCCAGATGGGATTCGAGTGGCAAAAGAAAGGGAAAAATGGAAATCTTTAGAGGAAGCCTATGTCGAAAGACAAGCTGTTTATAAAACGTGCAAACCGAACGCCGATAATATATAGTTACATAGTATAGTAGTAGTCAATAATTTAAATATTTTAGATAGAACAATGAATTGTAAATTTGTTAAACAGCAATAAAGGCAAATTTTATTTATTTATTTATTTATATAATTTTAAAGGATTGAAGCACTCCTAAACGATCAAAAGATATTACTCCTAAACGATAAAAAGACAATTCTAGCAAGAATACTCACGTTGGTATCCCATTTGAGCGTAACTCCGAGTTCTAAGTTAACCACTACTTGGTCGCTAGGCATCGATACCCTGATACCCGGTAGGAAGGCTGGTATTGGGATCATACGTTTACTATTTCGGAATACAACTGATCCATCCTCTAAAAAAACAAGTGACTTATGTTACTGTTCTGTGTTGTGTCAATTATTACTTAGTTTAAGAATTTTTTTTGTTAAATTATCAGCCAGGTAGTAAACACATATGAATTGATCAACAAAATATGTGAAAATAAGTTAGATCGAGAGCATAAAGTATATATTACACTTACTGCAGTAATACGACTTTAGAATAAAAGTATTATAATGCAAGATATAGATTTAAATTATACATCGACAAATTAAGTCGGAAAACCTAAGATTATTTTCCATAATATTAAAAATAAAAATTAAAACGGTATCTTACATTGCCTTGAAAAATTATTTTTGCTCGAATAGTACCAATACATATATTTTTGGGAAATTTAAAAAATTCATATGTTCTTACCAGCAACACTGAGTTCATACATCTTCTCTTCCAAGTATATGATGATCTCAGATGGACAGTATATTTGTCGTTTACACTCTGGATGTCTGATGGCTATGGTATACTTATGCTCTACGGCATCACGGACGAGAATGTGCTTGCAGGGTGATTGGAAACTGTTGGAAGGAGATTTTTCGTTAAATAAACCAATTTATCGTGATAGTAGTTAAGATTAACCAAATTTTCAGACGCATTCGATCACGGTAATAAAAAAAGCCTAATTTAATGAAAAAATTGTGTATTGTTTAAAAAAATTTTACGGCATAAAATATTTCAATTTGATCTCTACTTAGAAACCAAAATTAAAGTACTACCTTGCATAGAAGGATTCATTAATCATTCCCAAAGTGGTCGATATCGATACTTCAGGGTCGAAATCAGTTTCCCAGGAGTCGACATAAACGACAACCGCAAAGGTTTAAGATTGGTGAGTTTTGTATGAATAGAGAAAAAAACTAGAGATAGGATTTTTAAAGTATTTTGGCTATGAGGGTCTGAGGTATCAGTTCGTTTTGGAAAAGGGGCCTGTTGCATAAAAGTTTGGGAATCCCTGATCTAAGCAAATATTTGTACCATAAAAAGTAAACGACCTTATTCAAATTTTAAGAAAAATAATAGCCAAAAATTAGAAACGTTAGCTTTTAAAATGCTTGGGTAACTACGTATTATAAATTTCCAATTAAATAAATATACTAAAACATACTGTGCTTATTTCAAGAGTAACTTTTTGCTTAACTGCGAAACATAAAGAAAAAATAGTGTCCCTGCCTGTAAATCTTTCCATCGAATGTCTTATAATGGACGCCAGCCCAAGTCAAGCAACTACCACCTTTCGGTGTAAAATCTTGTACGACGATTGTAATTGGTTTTTTGCTATCCCCATATTTTCCAGGTCCTTGGGTGGTGTGTTCGTAGACAGTTGGTTTAGTAGAATTCGGCGATTTTACATGCGACAAAGTGGGCTGAAAAGGATGTTTCAAATTATTGTCCTACGGATAAAAAGTAAATTAGAAGCTTTTAAAGTAAATTTGAATTATATACTCACAATTTTGCGATGATTTGAAGGTGTGACTATGACAATATCGTCTGGAAAGAGAAAAATTAATTATTGCTTGGTTTAATCAAGATATTTTTTTTGCAAATAGAATAAGTTAATTGGATTAGAACTTACTATACACGCAGTGTGGTATGGGTTGTGGTTCGAAGATACCAGTGGAGTAGAAGCAAGTGTACTTTTCCGCTACCGGAGTGCTGAACGAGGCTCCGGTTGGGCAAGACAACTTGCATGAGAACTTTTCACTATCGCCATCGCAATTGTAACCTCCGTTAAAAGCCAATTGACGGACTTCGCAAACACTAGCAGCTGATATTCAAAAATATTTTTAGTAGCGTATTTTAAAATAGAGATACAATATTATCTACTATAACTAAGAACGCTGTTTGACAGAACGAATGTTTTGAGTGTGTATGATGTAAGGAACATAGAGGAATAGGAACATACACTTTACCAATTTTGAAAATTATATATTAATAACTATATATTGAGTTTGTTCTCAACAGAGTCTATCAACCTAAATCGAAAAAAAAAAAACCTTTTCTACATTTTAAAGTCAACTTGAAAATAGTAAATTTTAATAATTAAATTTAAATACTTACAGTATTGGCACTGAGGACCTCTATAGTCAGAAGGACACTGGCACGTATTAACCGACAAGCAAACTCCCCCATTCAAACAAGGCGGGTTGCACTCCGGTTCGCAATCGGGTATCGATGTTATATCAGCACGAGTTGGCCGCCATTGGCCTTCAACGCATTGCATGTTTGCTATTGTTGAACCATCAATAAATCTATGGCCTTCATGGCAAGTTATTGTACAAAATCTGTCGAATAAATAACAATATATGATGAAATTAAAAAAATTATGCCTTTTAAGTAGAACATATACTTATTCAAACTTACTCTGAAGAACATTTCCTTTTAGAATTCATTGGCAAGGGAGGAAAAACGAGGCAAGCTTTTTTCTCGAATTCGCAGTACTTTCCGTGGAAGTCCGGTGGACAGGAACACGTGTTTTTCGCGACGCAGAAGCCATTGTTCTTGCACTCGACGTCACATAAATCTGATTATTAAAATCAAGTGCATCTCTTAGTATTTTATTTTAAAAGTATTACATAACGAAAAGTGTAATATATAAATTGAATTAAAATACTACTTTTATTTCGTTAGCACAAGGATCGATCATTAGGACGTTTAAGAGAGTTGATGATTTGTAATTGGTAGTTCATTACAAAAAAACAAAACTCATAATCTTAACGTAAATGAGTTTTATCTATACTATTATCCAAACTGCATCAAAATCGACAGAAAATGTATACATTAATATTAACAATATTAATGTATACATATCTAAAAACAATATACCTACTATTACAATTAAACTTAAAGTTTTGAATTCCAATTAAAATGTGAATATGAAATATATATGAAATATATTTACTAACATTATGTTATTTTTTTTTGATATTATAATAATAATTAATATTTAATTTAAATTTATTTTTAATCACTTATGCCTTTTAGAAATGAGTTATTATTATTATTGCATTTAGGTCATTATATTCTGGTTAGATATTTTTAATTTCCGTCCAAACATAGATAGCTCCCACGCTGTTTGATTATACGGAGTATATTATTTTAGGATTTAATTTAAGTACTAATATTATAGTATAAGAGTGGTAATTTTACAATGTCATCAATTATTGCACAATAATATTATTATTCTAAGATGTTAACATTTGATCGTGTATTACATTGCATTTAATTCCGGGTAATTTTATCGGGATATCAACAATATTAGTTTTAAGCTAAATAAAAGCATATTTTGGAGTGGCATTAGGTTTTAATATATAATTAATATTTAATATTATTTATTATCAAGTGATATGATATGTTTTCAAAATCCTTATTCCTTTTTCTTTCATATACTTATATTATACTCGTATTCTTTAAATAAGTAAACGCCTTCTGGAAAAATGTTTCAAAGTCAAAAAAAAAAAAAATTGTATTAATAATTTTCTATCGTGAGATATATTGTAGGTGAATGTGTTCCCTTTAGAGTTCCTTTGCTATAGTTTAGCTTTTTAAGGGAAAAAATATCAGATACTTTGTATGAAAAATAAAGTATGCATATTTTATGTTAAGACGTTATTGATGATAGCAATTTTTCTAGCTATATATGACACACACATAAAGTTCATTTCTAAACTGTATGTCAGGAAACTGTAAAGCAAATGCTAATTTGTACAAATACAAATTAAATATAAACTCTTTTGCAAAAAAAACGGGCACTTAAGCAAAGAACTATTTTATAGTTACTATTAGTTTGTTTGACAATTTTAGGTATTGTTATCCTCAGAATTTTATAAATTAATTAGGAAGGAATAGTTTTCATCAGTTTTATCATAACATTTTAATTAAATTATTAAGAAATAATGTTTAAGCTCAAAACACTATGATTGTACCTGCTCGCTAAATAAAAATTTAACGCGTTAATTTCTTTGTTTTTCTTGAATACATTAAAAGCAGATAAAAGTTTAGTATTGAGTGTGACCCCCTCTTGCTGAAATCACAGCTTGCATTCGTCTGGGCATGCTAGTGAGTATATTTTTTTATGGTTTCTTGGGGAATACGTTCCCACTCCGCGGTAATCACATTCTTTAGCTCTCTGATGGTCTGCGGAGCCGGCTGCACTGATCTCACTCGTCGCTTCAGAACGTCCCAGACATGCTCTATGGGATTGAGGTCCGGTCTTCTAGCTGGCCAGTCCAAACGACGAATTCCGACTTCTAGCATATACGCATCCACACCGCCAGACCGGTGGGCGCGAGCGTTGTCGTCCATAAAAATTGAGTTTTCGCCAAGAGCGGTTAAAGCGGGTTGTGCATAAGGAATTAGAACTTCCGTTATGTATCGGTGTCCAGTCAGTGTACCGTTTTCGATGAAGACTAACTCCGTACGATCCATAGAATTTATTCCTGCCCAAAACATAACAGAGCCCCCTCCATAAGGTGTGATTTCTTCAAAACATGCCTCTGCAAAGCGTTCTCCTCGTCTACGTAGCACTCGCCGACGTCGGTCTTCACCATGCAGAGATATCCTGGCTTCACCGGAGAACAATACCCTATCCCAGTCTTCATGAGTCCATGACACACAATTTCGAGCGAAGCTAAGCCTGGCAACTCGATGTCCACGGAGTAATTTAGGGCCGCGTGCCGGGCGATGACTGTGTATATTAGCAGCGAGAAGCCTCCTCCTGACCGTCCATAGACTAATTTGCACATTTCTTACTTCTTCGAGGGTGTTCTTGAGGTCCACATAAGAAGATTTGCGATTTCTCAACGCTTGACTAACTAGAAAACGATCATCCCGTGGTTCGGTACATGTCTTTCTGCCAGAACCAGGCCTTCTCTTGACGGAACCGGTCTCTTGATAGCGCTGTCAGGTCCTTTGAACTGTCGACCGACTCACATTTAGCCTCTGAGCCACGAAGCATTGACTGCAACCTTCTTCAAGCAGCGCAATAATTTTGCTCGCTTTTATCACTTTATCTACCATTTTCGAGATTGCTAAACAGCAATAACAATACTTTTAAATGTCAAGGACACCAGATAATTTAATAAAAATTGACAAAAAGTTAATTAGAGTCGATATTAACTATAGGGAATTCGCGCCACAAAATGTAGTTAAAAGTTATTTTCTTTGAAAACCAGGCTCAGTCAAAAATTTGTATTTGGAATGTTCTCTTATAAACATTATTGCACTTTTATAACGGGCCAGTAACATGTTCAAATGATTAAAACCTTTTTGGTATTTTATTTTTTTCAGCCAGGAAGAAAATCGAAACCGCCCGTTTTTTTTGCAAATGATTGTATTTTGCTTGTTTAAACTCTAAAAATTTCTTACATTTTTATCGCACCGTATAGAAGTTTTCTTTTTTTGTTACGTAATTATAGAATAAGATGTGCATAAATTTTATATAATAAAATTTTACTTTTGCGTCTTATAAGCCACCATAAATTCGTCTACAGTCTTAACATGACGAATCAAAGATATTTTATATGAAGTGACTGAATTCTCGTGCGTTACACATAGTTAGGTACAGGTTACGTGGAAGACGAAAACCTTATTACTATATATATTTTAAAAATTCGAATATTTTAATTAAACTCTTATTATATCCTTCAATATGTTCCTTAATCTGCTTAATTAAATATTTTTAAATTCTTAAAATTAGACTTAAACTTTAGTTTTTGTAATTGCCAGCTCACTTTGTTTTTACATATTTCCTTTAAATTTTTAAAAGTAATAAAAATATTGAAATTGATATAACAATACACTATCAAATGAAATGTATGGAAAATGTATCTATTTCATTCACTTTACATTCAAGTGATTTCTGCTTGACAACTGTTCTAGTACAGTGGTTTGAAATTCCATTATCACCGGCGAAATCTTATTCAATTCCAGCGAAGCAGATTTTTTTTTAATCATAAATTTATTTCTGATTTGGAGGATTTTTCTCGTGGATCTCCCCACCATGTCTCGGAGAGCACGTAAAGCCATCGATCCCGGTTGTTATCATAAACACCTGATAATGATCGTTACTCTTGGTAGAGAAGTACGTTGGAATAACGTAAAACAGCACATTGGAATAAGCTCCAATTATTTTTATTATATATAGGAGAGACCTCTAAAAAACCGTGGCAGTATGTAAACGATTATTATACTCTTTTAATTCAATTCAGTTCGAAAAGCTTATATTACTGAATTATGCAGACGTAAAGAGAATTAAAATTAGTATTTTTACTATTAATATTAACTCTCTTCGTAAAAGTAAAGTGTGTTAAATATGTGATATGTGTGATAAAAAAATAAATAAAACTTACTCATGTATGGTTGTTTGGCATTGAAGGAAAAATCACCGTATGGTCTGCAATAAATTACATACATAAATTGCTATCTATTTACTATATATATAATCCTGCACAGCGTGACGAGTATTGGCAAACCCCCCAGTACCCCAGAGATAATTGGGGACGTGTGGATGTCTCTGACTCCTTCGTTCAGCAGCGGATACCCAACGACTGATGTGGATTTTTCCATTCTACCCGCAAAAACTTAAATACATTTACATCACACCAGCAAGCTGAATCAATCAATCATTCAATAAAATTGATATCTTACAAACTCTACCCGCCTTTATTTTTCCCTTCTAATTTAAGAGTTTTTATACTAAGCCAGAAAATGTTTACTACACCTATTTAAATCATCAAATCTATATGCATCAACATCATACAACCGTTCTGGTGTAGTTGTGCGAGTAGTCGCCTCAACACCGGCGATCGTGGGTTCGCTTTCCGCTTAGGGCGAAGATTTATAAATACAAAATTTGTTTCTGATATGGGTGTATGTCCTTGTGTATCTCCTTGTCGTGCTTCGGAGAGTAAAACAAGCCATGGATCCCGTTTGTTACAATAAACACCTGATAGCGTTCGTTACTATTGGTAGGGACATTACTCGACAACCTTTCTCCTATTTGGAAAAGAGGCCTTACCCAGTAGTGATACGTTTATAGGCTTATTTTGTTCCGTTTAATTTATATATACTTAGTCTATAGAAAAAATTAGCTCAGATTCCCAGTGCATAGATTATAAATAAAATCGATTAAATGAGAGCAAATAATAAGAGGAAACCGATAAAACTTGCTTCTTTCAGAAGAAATTCTGAAATTTATATATTTGTCGGTCTGCAGCGGAGCAGCGGATTAGATTAAGGTCAAAACCTTCCCTACAGTTGGAGAGGCCTTTGCCCAGCAGTTAAATAATTTTGATTTTTTTTATTCCACAAAAGTGGCACCTAGTTTTTTTTTTCTTTTTTTTTATACCACTATGGTGTCAAACAAGCGTACTATCTGCCTGATGGTCAGCGGTCGATATGGATGTCTGCAAAATCCAGGAGTATCCTCCTCCCTCTTCCCTAAAGGTGCTCTTAAAACCTATTAACTAATGAATTTTCTATCAATGATAATATATAGGTAAATCAAGTGGAAGAAAAAGTATATTACTTACAGTCCCCCTGAAGGATACCAGGACATCGATACACCATAGCCATGTTTAGGACCACCATAACCTGATTTAGTACCAGCGTACCCAGTTTTAGTGCCCGCGTACCCAGTCTTGGTACCACTTGTTTTAGTATACGATGATTTTCTACCAAAGGAACCTCTAGGATGATTCGTCTTCGTAAATGATGGGTTTTTCATATAAGCCGGGACGTATGGCGGTGCTTGGACGTCGGATTGTCTGTTAGTATATATAAAATATCCTATGAGTATTTCGTTATAAACTTATATTGTATTATATCCACGTAACATGATATGTATATAGAGGTTGGCTGGTCAATTGACGTCATAAAAAAAAAGTATATATGTCGAAATTTCTCAAAAAAACGAAAAAATAAGTCATAACTCCTAAACTATAAAAAATTGCGGAACATACATGGGGGTAGTTCGGATACCCCACAACATACCTTACCTAATTTTTTTTATGACGTCAATTGACCGGCCAACCTGTATATAAGTTGTCGTTGAAACCATGGAGTATAGAGTTAAAGGAACACTATGTTGTGTTCATTTCACAAAATAGTAAGTAAAGTGTCCCCGAAATAACCTTGAATAAACATGGCATTGCTGTACCAGAGAACCGTTTTTAGGTTAAATAATTTATTTAACTCACTAGCCATTTAACTTTCAATTACAATACATTTACTAACTACTCTAGCCTAGAGAATGCTTAAAATTATAGTGACTTCCACTCAGCAAACTTCAAGTCATCTAAGACAGTTAAGTTTAACAGTTTAAGTTTACCACTACATCAGCAGAGGCCTTCGCTCAGCGGTGGGTGGTTTACAGGCTGATACATTTACAGTTATGTAAAAATAAAAAGTTTTTACAAGAATAACTTCCTACTATCATAAAGTAGGTATTATATTATTATGGTTCGAGTAAGCACGATAATAATTAGTTTTCTTCAGACCAAAGCTTTGTTATATGTATTGAACAGTAATATTTTCAAAATAGTGTAGATTTGACAATATTAATTTCCTTAGTATTTGTTAAAAAATATGCATATAATAATAATAAATTATTTAGATACTGGGTAATTCTGAGTAACATTAGGTTTTTTGAATATCTTTCTCATATGATGAATTAAAGAAAATATTAAATGTTATCGTATTTTTGTATAAATTATAAAAATAATAGTATAAACAAAAATTCAAAGTCATAAAATATATTACAAAGAACTCGTAAGAAAATATATGTAATCTTTTTTATTCTTATAGACTAAAATCTTAACTAACGCAGTTTAAAATAATTTCACAAAACCTATATTTTTTTTACAAACATGTAAACTATGTACAAAAATGTGAAAAAAATAAGAAGAATATAACTTTAAAAAAAAAGAAATGAAAAAAGAAAAAAAAACTTACCCATCTTGTTCTGCAGATGGAGCACCGTAACCAGCTTCACAAATATATATTCCAAATAATAATATAAAAACGCTCGTAAATAAATTCATTTTAATTATCCATATATTTTTTTAGAAAACGCTTGTTAGCTTGGAGATCACAAGCTATACTGAATCCTAAACATTTAAATCATAATGCAGCTGTTATCATACCTATAAAGGAAATTCATATGCTGAATCCTCTTGATAACTGAAAAATTATCTGCGAATGCAGGATTTGCGAAGAGTTCTCGTTAAATTTATTGTTATCTGTTATTATTATTAGACCTTGTAGTTCCATTTGCGTCAGAATAGAATTTCCCTAATACATTATGAATAAATGTAAAAAAAAAAAAATTGAGAGAGGGCGGCAAAATTTTAATGTCAATATTCTTAGTAGCTTAAGAACGTGGTTTATTTTTAAATATATCGAGATGCCTTTTAAAAAAAGGAGGATATGTAATAACGAAAATACAAAAGAGGTTAGACCTTATAATAAGTACCTATGCGCAGTTTTAAATAAGAATATAAATTATCTAAAACTTTATAATCTTTGACGTGTAAATAATGGCGTAACTTTATTTTATACAGCTTGCACCTGTAACTTTATTTTTGTCCTTAACTATATCAGCCAGTAACATATGTTACGGCTCAAAATAGAGACACAGTAACGATAATTTTTATCTTGTACTATTATTTATTCTGTGGTTAGGTATAAAGAAAGAAAGTACCTTTTTTATTACCTACATAGTTGATCTATGGACCAAAAATATTATATCATGTACAAATCGACTGTCCCTACGTACAGTATCGAAACTGAAAATTTGCGATTTTTTTTATTGCACTAAGAAACTCCTTTTTATATATGTTTTCATACAAAAAAAGAGAATAAGCTAAAATACATATTAGACCACATTTTTCATGAGTATAATATCGATACTTAACAAATAAATGACAATTTTGTACACAAAATTAACTTAAAAGTGCTCTCCTGTAAAGTACCTACCTTTTTTCAGTTTCGATAGTATACGTAGGGTATATTCATCACCATATTCAGTCGAAATATTTCAAGACATTTATGTGTTTACATTATTTGAAATTCTAAACAACTAAGAACTTTCTAATTAAATTAATTAAACAATCGTTGCCCGTATGTATTTTATTTAGGTACTCTTATATTTTTTCATAGGATACTGTAATCAAATTCAAATTATTTATTTGCGTGATATGGGTTTACAAAATGATTAACAATTCAACTATTATCTTGATTCATATATTGCCCTTATAGGCGAGCAAATCAATAATACAATGTTAATATATTTTTGTTATAAACAATATTACAATTTTATTTTAACAAAGAAGAATTTATAAATAAATTAAAAATTACGAAATGTTTTAATATACATACAAAATGTAATAAATACAAACTTATATTTTAATGTAATGTAAAATAAATTAAATCATGAATATTAAAAAAAAAATACAATAAAATGTATTTTACAACAGTACGAAACACAAAATTATCTAATCATTCCGTGTATACGAAATTTAAAGTTAATAAACATCCGCAAATGTACAGGGTGACTGGTAAATTACTATAAATATTTAAGGAGAATACTCGGTACATGATTCTCATTCGAATTATGTAAAAAAAATAGGTACTTAATTTTTGACCAAATTTTCATAAATTTCAATTCAAGTAAATGAAGCGTTGACACTCTACAGTCATGCCGGCGGCACGTGCACAGGTGTTGTACTGTGCCGCTTGTTAACATCTAAAAATTGCCAAAGTTCACATCATTTACCTAGTCAACAAATTTGTTGCTTAAACGAGTAAAATATCTTAGTATTTTTGCCTATCCTAAGCCAGGATTAAAGTATTAAGGGGGATTGGATCATGCTTGTTTATCCTGCTACCCTGTTAACACGTGGCGGCGTTTGGATGTAGGTAAACTACCTGTTTTGTGTCGAAAGTGCAGCTAGCTGCTAGGGTGTCCAGACGACGCGTACATAATTGGATAATTGTTGAGAAACTTTACTTAAAAGTTTATTAATATTTACCTGTTTTTTTTACATAATTCGAATGAGAATCATGTACCGAGTAGTCTCCTTAAATATTGATAGTAATTTACCAGTCATCCTGTATATGCGTCACGCGAATACTAAAAAAAAAACGTTAATCAAAGTCAAAACGCATATTTGATTAATTTACATATGAAAAGAATTTTTCAAATTTGGAAAAATTTCGGCATCATATAAAAAAATACGACGAATTTTTCGTAATTATAAAGCTTTGTAAGTACTGTGAAGGAGTTCTCGTGATCGCTTATTTATCGCTTTGATTAGTTATCGCTTTTCTAGCGATAAGAAAACGCTTTTCAACGTCTTTCTCTCTCTCTGTATAAATATATATACATAACATACTTACACAGTAATTAATGTATAATTACTATTACCAGTATTTGCGTACAAAATGGGTATTTGGTTCATATTTATCTACTCTTAAGAGATTAAAAACCGTAATCCAAAGAAATACGCTTCAATTCGCAGAAGAAAGCAATAGCGACGAGGTTGATGGTGATCAGTTTGAAAGTCGACGACTACATCTACAAAAATAAACCGATTTCCTTACAAGAAGCTCAACTATATATTGAAGAAATAGCAACATACAAATTTAAATGTGTCAATGACGTCAGATCTTTACAGGTTTTTTTTATATATTTTTTTCCAATTAAGGTTGAGGTATAACTATTTACTTAGCAATGGAATGTTTAAAGACTGATCGTTTTTAACATAAATAAATGAATAAACAAACGTCTCACACTCAACGGCCCCCAGTAGGATTTTTATCATGTGTTGGGGATCCGGAAACACTCAACACACAAGCACAAATGCCTAGATCACGACAAATATCCGTATGGCCTATACAAATATTTATCATGAGCGGGGATCGAACCCGCGACCGCTAGCGCATAAGCCAGTTGCTGTGACAACTGCGCCAACGCGTCGTCATAACTAGTGGACTCTTTAGTATATCGTATTGATAATATCTCACTATTGTTGCTGCCATTTGGTAGAATACAAGGGTCAATGGTTCCAGTATTCAAGAGTTTAGACAATGTTGCATATTTCACAATTTCGTGCTATAATATGCTAACTTGAATAATTTACGACTTTGTTATTTAAAATTTTAATTTGAGACTCAAACTTGTTAACTTTCAGGTTATTGAAAAACTAACGACATTAATGAAAAGTATTATTAATGAAAATACTGTTTGTCATGATTCAAATGAGAACTTAAATACCGAATCTAAAACTAAATCTGACGCAATAGAAATTACTAATGTTACTAAAATTCTACCAAATAGTGTTACAAATATTGATAAAGAAAATTATATTGAAAAAGACAATAATATTGACTTTAATAATGAAAATAATAACCAAAATAAATCTCATTTGGAACATCAAAATATTGAAATGAAAACATTTACAAATGTCACAAATCATACAATTATTAATTTGAACGATGATACAAATAACGTTCAAGCACCTACGTTAATTGATGAAAGAAATTCAAATGGTGAAGAATTGAATAATGATAGTATAATTCTCATTCAAAATAATCAAAACAAAAACATACATTTAACAATAATTGCAGAAAACGATATAAAAGATTTTGAAACACCAAATGTTACAGGCAATAATAACAATTATAATAACCAGAATATTCAAAAATCTTTTGATTGTGATGGTGAAATTGATAAAAATAAACAAAATTTAAACACGAAAGATGTTGAGACTTGTCAGTCATTGAAAAATATTCAGATAAATGATACACCAAAAGATAACGATAAACAAGACAAAATTGAACCAACAGTAAAAAACCCAAAACGTAAACCAAAAAATAAAACAATTCGTACTAAGAAAGCTTTTAAAGCTTCTGATACAGACAAAAATCAAAATACAAATAAAATTTCTAAGAAAAAATGTGTAGTTGCTAATAAAAACAGTAAAAGAAACACTAAAAATAAAACTGATATATCAAAAACATTTGTTTCTTATAATAATTCTGTTAAAAATAAAATTACATCAAAATTATACAAAGAAACAGAAGGAAAAGAAGACTTGTCGTGGGTTGAAAATATTAAGTACGTGAGAGAAGTACGTAAGGAAGAGTACGATTTGCAAACTCTAGAGGAAACATTTTGGACTGACTTAACCTTACCCGTTGATTTCAATTTAAATGATTTTGATTATATTGATTAAATATTAACTTTAAAATTGTTTTTTATTGTTTTTATTAAATTTTTAAAAGTTTTATTTAATATTATTAAGGTAATTATTATTTAAGTAATTATTAACTTTACCAAAAAGTTATTTAAAATAGCATCAGACTTACTAATTATAATCAAAGTAATAAATAAAATTAAAAAATGTTCCAATTTTTAACCAATTGTAGAAAAACAACAAGTTCACAGGTACAATTATGATTATTTTATGAGTAAAATTAAACACATTCTTTTTAGGAAAATTTATTTATTTATTTATAACATTTAGAATAAAGATACTAAAAATCGAAGACTTGCATGCAAAGCAAATGTTAGTTTAATATACAGTCACAATTACTTTAAACATCATAATTCTAATGTCACGTGATAGTAGTCACTTTAGGCCCCTTATTAAAATCTAATCGAATAGGCGAAATTACCAGATAGGTATATAATTAATAATAATGTTTATATAATCATGTATATTATTTAAAAAAAAAGGGAGTCGTCATACAGCTTGGCAAACGTAAAACATCTATAAAAGAATAGTAAGTATAGGTTAATCGAATCAGAGATGAACGCTAATACTCAATTTAGAATGACTCGGAACTCGAAAATACATTGAAAAAAAATTTAAGTAGTAAACGTTTAATCGTTTTATAAATTTTGTAACAATAACATTATTAATTTCGAAAAACAACAATATTATGTCAGTAATATTAACGATATCCCATGCAAAAGCTACTTCATATTTCAAATTTACATTTATAACCGTAGAAGATTTATCTTAATTTTAATATACCACATTATAGGTATACTTGCTTTAAATATCGAATACATAAATGTATTAGATTGTATCATATATTTTGTCAATGATCAAGTAATTTCAATCAAAATACTTTAAGAAATTCCCCCTTTCCTATTTTTTCCAGCAATTCAGTAGCAATTTAATTGCAAAAATTCTGCAATTTTCAGATGCTGTAGCTTATCGTATCTTAGATTCCGTGTTTTTTTTTTTTCGCGATATAAACACCTATTAACAAAACGCACTACTGACCCACATCAACAATTTGCCGTTGGCGACTAATGAAAATAAATTTATACAAATATCAATGAATTTCTGCAAAGAGTATTAATTAAGTCTCAAAATATGCTGTCTCTCTTTCAAAGAGATATGTTTTTGAAATTATCAAAACAAACATTTTTGTATGGGGTTGGGGAATAAGTTCGTAACGTTTTATATTTTCTTTCGTTTTACGATTTTTTTTTTTTTTTGCTGTTTGACAAAGTGTCAAAATCCTTCATCCACCGTATTCTTCGGACCTTGCACCGAAGGATTACCATATATTCCGGTCCCTGTCGAACCATATGAGGGGCGTTACCTTCGAAAATGAAGAGGAGCTTAAAAAGTGGCTCAACAACTTCTTCGATACTAGACCGGGCAATTTTTCGGCGCAACGGCATCGACAAATTGGTCGATAGATGGAAGAAGGTCGTAAACAGCAACGGCGAATACATAATTGATTAATTTATTGTTATAACTATTGATTTTTGTTAAAAGTCTTTGATAAAAACGCTACGAACTTATTCCCCAAGCCAATAATAATTTCCACACTATAAATACCACGGAGTACAGTGGATAAAGTTCAAAGATTTTCGTGGGTATCTTTTTAATTTAACACAATTCACAATTCTTTAATTGTATAATATTCAAACAACCAAGGATACACATACAGCTACGTATAACAATAACGGTATATATATACATACTTTTTAATATAATTTAACGTATTGAATATTATAACATTGTATAAATTATTTCGAATTTGACTATAACTAGACATTAAAATATTCAAAACAAAAACGAAAAATACATATAATACATATGTACTTCAATGAACATTTTTTCTATATACATTTGTAAAAGATCATATTAATAAAACACAATAAATATCACAATAAATGAAAGAACTCTTCCATAACTAATTTTAACAAGAACAACACTACATAATACAATTTAATACTTATCCATTAACTATATTGATTTTTATCTAACAATAAAATTTACTTTCAAGTAAGTTCGACGTCACACATGATAACGAAAAAAAAATTGACTAGCATAAATGTTAGCTATTTTTTATCACTCGATATTATCGAAATAATAATAAAATATACAACAAAAATGTAAAGTGTTCGTACTTATGTTTTATTTTTTTAGATACGATAACTTTTTTATTAATTTTGTTGTTATTATGAAAATAGAAATAGTGATTAGTAGTAGTACTTATTTCAAAACAAATATTTACGATATTCCTATTTAAATTCCCTTTTTCTTGACATTTTCAGAGATAAACTTTCTTCAATTCTACACTAATCAGACTTGAAACATGTTATTAAACAAAAAAATATATATATATTAAATAAATTCTACCAAATTACATATACTTTGTTTATACTGATCATTGTGGCGTGTGACGTCATTATAATAACATTAAAATAAATACAAGTGAAATCAAATAAAAAAAATCGCTTGTCTTCTAGAGTACGATAATATTATTACATCTCCCACATTAAGCAAATAAAAGAATGCATATTCATTTTGTGTATTGTAGACTGGAAATGTATAATAATAAAATTAAAAAAGCCACTTTTTATTGTCCCTTTTAACTTGAAAACAGGATCCTACTATTCATTATTAATAAAAAAAAAAACTTAAAATTAAAGTTAATATATTATGTCACCATATTATATGTAATATTATTATGGTGAATGAAACTTTACTTTATTATCTATAATATATTTTCTAGCTTGTAATTCTTATTTTATTTAAGTAAAAACTCGAACAAGGCAAAAATGTGTATATTGTATTGTTTTATACATATATAATTCTTATTTAGTCGAGCGATCATTGTGAATCCATATTGATTCATAGTATTAGACAAGCATATCTAAGTTTTCCACACATGTATTTATTCCATTATTTTCATGTTTATTTTTATAATTGATTTATGTTCTAAAAATCATATATATTTAATATATCATTTAAAGATAAATATCATAAACAATAATTTAATACACTATAGCTAAGACAACAAACAAGCACAGAAGGTTAAATACAAGGAACTCAAATTCTTTCCAAGAATTTTGACACTTCATTAACTTTTTTAATACACAAACTGGGTCTAAACAATATACCCATTTGAATAACCTATCTATAGAAAATGTCAAATTCTATTGAATACAGATAAAAAATTATTTCTATTAAAAACTAAATTTACCTCTGACCTTGAAGAATCCCAAACTAGTTTTATTGTGGAGTAAGGAAGTGATACCTAGGTAGCTTTGAATGACAATAGGGGAGTGATGTATGCAGCAAGATGTCGTCATATTTTCTATGGCCCTTTGCAGTTTTTGAGCAAATATTTCCATGTCATACGTTTCTCTTTCTTCTACGCTTCCATCTGTAGGTAAAAATATTATTTTTGTCATAGTAAGTCGTTACATAGCGGGAAATTTGTAGGGTTTACCAGACTCGATTTCAATTCTCTAAATTAATCTTTTTTTTTCTTTTTTTTTATAGAGAGCTTATCACTTATGAATTACTAGAATTTAATTTTATTTCTAAAGAATATATATTATACAAAATGATTACTAAAACTAACAATATTATTCTTCAATTAAAAGACAATATTTTAGTTAAAAATATCATTTTTTTTTTTTCGTATTATACTATTATGTTTGTTCAAAATTATTGCGAAAAATAATATCTATAACATTAAAAATATATATTTAGATAATAATAATTAATTATATATTATTTGCGTAGTAAAACTATAACTAGTATTGTCACTTCTTACCCTTGTGCCAATAAATAGGATGTGAAGCGAATGTAAGAAACGGCACATCTTGGCTGAAAGGGTTCCAAACAGTCTTCATAGGCAGCGGCTCGCCTTTATTCCACATCAAACGAACTCCTCGGAGGTTTCGTTCCCTGTAAAAAAAAAATTGTATTTAATTTAATTCACATAAAATATTATTTATATATGTAACTTTTATTAACTTTCGCAGTCTTGACTTAACGGTGAAAACACAGTGGAGGCACTGTTCTCACATTGTATTTGTTCCATCGGTACAAAGTGTTTCCATAGTATTATCATAGTAACTACATTCAAGGGGATTGAGAGCGGGCGTCGGGCGACGGGCTTTCGCGCTGTCGACAAAGGGAAATTAATCTTTTTTCTTTGTTTGGAAATGTGTATAACTGTTGGCCCTAGCGGCCTTCACAGGGTCACCGGTGGGGAGGAAATTAACTAATTCATCCGCCTTATAATGTTTTCTGTTAACGAACCCATAGCGCGATTCAATCGACCTACAACGCCGTCTATGGGGCTCGAATGTAAACTATGATTTGGTGTTAAGTTCAGTGAGTTCTGAGAAAAACTACTGTGGAAACACGGTGTTTGAATGGAACAAACATAGGGTAGAAACATTGTGGAACCTACGTGGTTTACACATTGTTTCCACAGTGTTTTCACCGTGAAGTCAAAACCGCGAGGGAAGTTAAAAATACTAGCGATAGCAAATTACTTTAACGTAATATCTTTAATATATAATAGTTTGGACCGTAATGGTACCTATTTTCGGAAGTCGAATATGCGTCACTGCTGCATGCAAATAAACACACATATTAGTTTAATAAAGTAAAATGAAATAGACAGAGATAACAGAACAATAATTTAGAATAAGGAAATGTAAAAAAGTATTACGTATTAAAATTATTATATATTATATATATGAAAATAAAAATATTAAGATTTCAAAACTGCGCATATCCGGCATCGATTAAATAAGGTTAGCATATATGTAGATATCTATGGAGTTGTGAAAATTAATATTTTTTACTGACTCACTCTTTGTAATATTTGTAGTATCTCAAACAATTTAGGTCAAATTATTCTAAAATTCTACAAGAAAATTGTACATTTTGCGAGTATTGAAACAAACATCGCATATGTATAGAGAGACACTTATATAAGCACTAATTAAGATTTACTAAATCTGATCAAAAGATCTCAGGCATTAATTGTTTAAGGCATTTGTGAATATTCCTTTCGTGGTATTATTAATTTTATTATAGTGCCTATTTAATCTTCTCTATTTACTACTTTGTTAAATATTGTATAGTAATTCTATAATTTATGTAATATCTATGGCCATATTTTACGAGTATTAAGCAAACAGTACCTGGATGACCGAGCTTTGCTCGGTTAAATTATATTTAGATACATTACATACTGATGAAACATAAATAATATTTTCGATCTTACCGACATAATAGTAAAACAATAGGAAATGGTTATTTAAATAAAAAATAAAAAATAAACGGAGCTCTCAATAATAGTTTTTCTCACAAAAAAGAAACTGGAAAAAATAAGGAAAAAATTTGGTCTGTAGAAACCGGGATTCGAACTCGGATTTTCTGATATTGAATCCGTCCGATTCCCATCGGCGCTATTTTAAGCTTATTAATGACAGCGAAATTTACCTTCGTATTCTAATGATATTTTTTAATTGCGTAAAAAAAGGGATAAAACGACATTTTCTAAAAATAAATCCTAGCTGGATCGATTTATCGCCCCCGAAACCCCCTGCATACAAAATTTCATGAAAATCGTTGGAGCCGTTTCCGAGATTCAGATTATATATATATACAAGAATTGCTCGTTTAAAGATATAAGATATCGCGTATACATATATATAGAGACACTAATAATATTAGCAATAACAAAAGTTTTAATTGAAAACTCTACAAATTATAAATAGTCTGTAAACGATGTTGAATACGAAAAAATAAAATTTATAATTATATAATTAAATTACAGTGATGTACAAGATACCCTATACAAAGTATCTGGAATACAAAATACAAGATACTTTAAAATCAAGTATTTCAGATACCAGATACAAATACCTTTCTGGAATAGTATCTGAAATACTAGATACAAAATACGTATCTTCCAAATACTTTTTAAAGATACAAATACTTTTGTAAGAAAATAACATTTTATTTAATGTAAGTTTAATTTTTTACGTGAATTATTTACAAATACCTACATCGCGTTGATCGCGTAAAAGTGAGAAGATACAAGTATGCTTAATTTAAAAAAATCAAAAACCCGACTGCATAAAATACTCTTATTATAAACTAAAAAGAATAAAACAATTTACTAGCTTTCATTTGATACCCATATTGCTACAGTAAGAAAAAAAATTCAATTCCCCCCCTCATTCCGCCATTTGCGGGCGCCATTTTGAAAATTTATATAGCCTATGTCACTACTACAATTTAGACAAATCCAACGACACCTCATATGTCAAAAACCGTCCAGCCGTTTGGGCTGTAGGGCGTGCCAAAGAAATGGACATACATACATACATACATACATACATACATACATACATACCTACATACATACATACATACACTCGAAAAACATAACCCTCCTTCTGTCGCAGTCGGGTAAAAATATTGTATTATTAAGGTTTTAATTGAGACTTAAGTAAAACCAGTTCTTCAAACATTTTATCACTCATTTTTCTTCGATAAGGCCTGATAATCATACCTTCAAAAGAGAAGAGTCGCTCCACAGGAGCAGAACTTGGAAAACAGGTGTTATATTTGAAAAATATTTTTCTTATTGTAGAGTAAGCATTTAAACTCTTTAAGTTGGTATCTTTATTGTTAAGGTATTGCAGTGTTTTTAAGTCAGCGGTACTTAATTACCAGTAGACCCTGTGTTTTCGCCACTTGCAATAGAGGAATCAGAATCCTCTAAAAACATTTAAAATTAATATCACCATAGAAACTTAACCCAGTCATTTTAGATTTTAACTGCCGAAAAATTCCTTGTGTTCTGATTTTTTGTATACACCTTTATTACGGCGTTGTAATGAAGATGTTCGACATTGATATCTTGCCGGCTAAAAAAGTTATAAAGGTCAAAAGGTCACGAAAATCAGTTTTTTGCAAATATCACGCTACCTATTACTCGGAGGTCAATATATATCATTATAAAAATTGTTTGTCGTAAAATTATCTACAAAAAATGCCTCTTGCATTTTTCTCCAAAATTAACCGTTTTTGGAGTAGAGCGCGGAGAAAGCGACTACATGCACTTTTCCTCACTACCTACCTCGAGAAGAATCCAAGGTTCGTTTTTTTTTTACATGGTTTTCCCCGTATGAATAATCCATGATATTAAATAATAGATTTCTTTTTAAGAGTGAATATTTTTTTATTTGAATGATAAATACAGAAAAAATAATATATAGTAAGTATACTTATAATTTTTTTTTGTCAATAATTGTCGATATCTTCAGTTTTTTATATCATTAACAGTTGCTGACAAAACGTCGAGTGGTCTTATTCCTATATTTAAATCGAAATCTTTATTATTTTCATCATTGGTTGATCAACTGTTGAAGAGCATGAAACTAATAAAATAAAGTCTTTAACACTCAAGAAATATTTTTCAACTGACTCAGTATAATTGTCAGAGTTTCACAAATAGTTAATAAAAGTTTTTGTGTTAAAACTCCAAATAAAAATCAATAAAGTTTACGCCTTGGTGTATGGTATACAAAACCGTATGTGAGTACATTCTAGTCGCTTTCTCAGCGCTCTACTCCAAAAACGGTTAATTTTACAGAAAAATGCATGAAACATTTTTTGTAGATAATTTTATGATGAATAACTTTTATAATGACCTGGAATGACCTCCGAGCAATAGGTCGCGAGATATTTGCAACAAAACTTATTTTTGTGACCTTTTGTAACTTTTTTAGCCGGCACGATTACAATGTCGATTTTTCACATCTTCATTACAACGCCGTAATAAAAGTGTATACAAAAATTCAGCTCACTTAGAATTTATCCGCAGATTGGGGCTTAAAATGCCTAAAATCACCGGATTATGCCATATTTTGTGAATGAATGCATAGAATAACTATTACTAAAAGTATTTTACCAAACATAGTATTTACAAAATACTAAGATACCCAACAAAAGGTATTTAGATACAAGATACAAAATACATTTTAAAAAAGTATTTTAGATACAAGATACAAAATACGTATTTTGTATCTTGTATCTGTATTTCAGATACTTGTATCTTAAATAAGTCACATCTCTGTTAAATTATATCATAATTTAATTTATATTGTTACTAAAATCCTAACTATACATATTGTCTACATAATATACATGTACACTTGAAAAACTTACAGGATTGTAATATACATTCCATTTTTTAAATTATTAATTAGACTAAAGGATTCGAAGTTATAGTCTTACAGATAACAGATAAACATGTTTTAAATTAAAAAAAAATAAAAGAACATACTTTTTTACAACAATGATTATTGAAATTATTCTTGGTTTTGGTTTAATCAAAATTTAAAAAAAATATATATATTTTGTTAACAACTACAATACATTAATAGAATTTATAATATAATATAATAATTATATTATATTAATAATACAATATTAATTATATTAATAATACAATATTATTAATAGAACATTCAAGGAAACAGCATGCAATTATTATCTCATTTTTATTTACAAATAATTTTATTAAAAAATTATTGGAATTTAAAATTTAAATAATTTTTGAGCTAATAAATTATGTGTTTAAATGTGTTTATAACAATAATTAAAAAAAAAAATAAAGAAAGAAAGAAAAACATGAAATAAGGTCAAGAACAGACATGTTAATACACCTACAGTATCATGCACTATTAATTATCACAAAAAGCACAGCTAGCTCTTTTAAAATACGAAACAGATATAGTGCGATGCATATGCTTTTTACAAACACAAAAAAAAACAACATTCATGACAACAGCATCTACAGCAAATGAAAGTACCTAGGTTCAAAATACTTGGAATCGAACAATTTGGTTTCGTCCGACGAACTTGGCCTCCTGCACAGGCGATCTATTACACAGTCTTTGACGACTGTCGTTACACCGGTGGCTATACCGTTAAGACGTCTACAATAGATAAGTTACTTTAAAACGGTAGATTCTTTATTTAGATAATCTACTTCAAATGTTATACAATTTGTAAGGCCAAATGCTCAACAATTAGACAGATTAGAAACATTAAACAGGAATAGGGTTGCCAAATATTTTTACAAAGAATGGAGTATTGTTGGATAAATAGTACAGTTACCCTAGAAATACAGAAAGTGATGAAAAATAAACAAGAAAGTAAATCTTCATTAAATAGACTTCAATAAATACTCTATTTCAGATGATATCGAAAAAAATTATATATAAAAGTACTTTGTTATAGTTATATCAATTATAAAAAATGAAATAATTTTGACAAATCATGATACCATTACAAAACTCCATTCAAATATTGAAATAAATGTGGCCAATCACAAACGGAACAAAAATTTAAACAATTATTAAGGCAAGAAACCAAATTTTAAACAAACAAATACTTACGGCACTAAAGAAGATGGTGGATAAACTAATTCCCCGATGACAATAGTGTCCAAATCATCTAAATAAGTTTTTTTGAAGTCCAACTGCTTCATTGCTATGAAGTCATACTTTATAGTCATAACTAATCTTGAAGTTAAAAGAACAATTCTTTCTTTCTCATTATCCCACAATGTAATCCTGAAAGTAAAATTGATACAATGTTGTAATTTAAATTACTGAAAAATTACAGTATTTATTTACAACTACAAGCACACATTTATTTTTGAATACAAACACGTGTATTTAAATAATCTAATGGATACATACATGCACAGTGCACACATCTATACAACTTAGTGTGAATGACATTTTTTGTGTGTCCTATTCACCTTGGTTAGACTACCAAGGTGAATAGGACTAGGGAATAGGATTAATTTTTTTAAACTTTTGGAATGTATTCTTCATTGAGCCACCTAGACAAGCAACTTATTTCAAGAATGTGTAACATTTTTCTTATTTGATATTTAAATTTAGTCTATTACAGCTAGACTCAATTAGTCTGTTAATGGCTGGCTGCAATGTGTACACGTCGTGAATATTGTAAATTTACATTCTTATTTGTTGAAAAAACTTAAATTATCTAGTTGTTGTTTAATGATAATTCTGTTAAAAGTATTATTAGACTGTTAGGAAGTACAACTTGAGTGATCAAAGCAAGCACACTGCATCAATAAAGCCAGCTTGTAGGAAGCCAAATAAAATTCAAATTATATATTAAATATTGTTCCAGTTTCTAATTGGTAGATTATAATCTAAAAATGTTTGTAATAATATGGTGATATATCATGTTATTTTTTTATATAAAAAGCGGGACAAACAAGCAGACATCACCACCTGATGTTAAGTGGTCACTGCCGCCAAGGGACATCTGCAACATTAGAGCATTTGTGGGTGCATTGCTGGTATTAGAGTGTTTTTTTAATGTAAACTAAACACTTGAAAAAGCACACATTATATCGCTTAGGAAAAACCTAAAGAGGAAGGTCATTTCCAGTCTGTAAGTATGCGGAAAAAATTATTGTGAGGTGAACCAGATATTGCTAATATAGTTAAGTTTAAAAGGCTATTTCGAAGATTAATATGTCTATGCTAAAATCAGTGATATGACATATTATAAATTAGTATTATTATTTCCAATATCTCTTTAAAAAAAGCCAAAATAAAAATTTTAGGACTGATTGTTTGATAGTAATAAAAATAATAAAACCTACTCACTCTGTCAATAACCAGGAACCCAAATATTCTCCATCTTCAGGGAATAAGAGAGCCGTAATGCACTCCTGTATGGCATTTTCTACTACTCCTCTACGGAATGTAAAGAAATCCTTAATGTTTTCTTTGTTGAATGGTATGTCATACCGAGGGTATACTGTCTGTACAGGTTCACTGTCTTGCTGAGCATTTGTTTGATTGTCTTGCCTCGCATCTATTTTAAAAATAAAAGTAAAGGCATAACTTTATTATGTACAAATTATTTACTATTATTAAATTTACATTTTATCAATATATTTATGAAAGTAATTTTGTTTTGAAACAAATTTAATTGTACCTAATCTTACTTTTTTTTCTTCATAATGCTTATTTTATGATAGCTGATAAAAAATATAGGTATTTTTTTAACAATTAGCTTGATAAATTTTACCAATTCATTTCCATGTTATTTTTGTTTAAAAAAAAATTTAGTAGGAATATTCAAAATATGTACATATATTTTTGAATTTGTTACATATAAAACTCTAACTATATCAAGACAAATTAATCATAAAATTTTTAAGATATAAAGTAGTTAGTAGTAGTTATAATTTTATAACAAAGTTTTCTTATGTTTTTTTAAATTGAAAGATCGATATATGCTTTGATATTATTTATGATATGATTTTTATTTTATATTATTACTTTACTGAAGTTTAAAAAAAACTATTAAGCAAACTTTGTGTCGATAGCTTACTATGACATAAATGAATTTCTAAATGATAAAAAGGCATGGGATTGAATATAACTCGGCCAGTCTATCAATATGCAAATTGTCATTAGATATAGTTATACAATTTTGTGAGCAGGTGGCATGTGGTGATTTCGGCATATACGATTGGCTGTCTCGTGTTTGTCCTAATCATTTCATGGTCATACTGTGCATTATTCATTTATTTTGTATGACGCTAAATTATTTAAAAGAGTACCGAGAGTTTTTTTCCGCCGGCTTTTTTTCCTCTCGGCCAACACTAGGGACCAGGGTTCGAAAATATCCGATATTTATTATAAATATCAAAATATCGGATATTTATATTTATGATATATATCCGATATATATCAAAATTTTGATATATATCCATTTTGTATGAAAACTATATTATAATTTATTGTATTATTTATGTATACTATTTGCATATGTGTTACATAAACATAATTATTAAAAAAAAAAAACTAAAATGCTTTTAATGTTTTATTTATTTAGGTACTTAAAATTTGACAAATGAAACCAAAACATAAAATCTTTTTCTAGATCAGGCAAAATCAATTAAAAAACATACAATCTAATATATTAAAAAATCAACTTAAAAACATAAAACCTTTTTATAAATTCTAATCAGTCAATGGTCCTACCTACACTTAGGTAACAAAATAAATTTTTAATTTTGATTTTGATTTAATTTTAATTTTGATTTTGATATTGGTCTTGATTTTGATTTTAATTTTGGATTTGTTTTTAATTTTGAATTTTTTGAATTTTAATTTTGATTGAATTGTAATTGTAATTTAAACTTAGTAGGTATTGATTGGATTTAGATTTTAATTTTAATTGTGACTTTAATTGAATTTTAGTAATTCTAGTTTTTGACTGAATTTTAGTATTGATTTTGAATTCTTAATTTTAATTTGCAATTTTCAATGAATTTTGGTATTGATTTTGAGTATGATGATTTTTAATTTTTAGGTGATTTAATTTTGTCGTTGATTTAATTTCGATTTAAATTTGTTATTATTAACGGTTACAAGAAAACTTTGTAACTAGCACTATATGGACTAGTCCTGAATTTGGACCCAGTTGCCGGAGTATGGCGACGTACGGTGCCCCGGTTTGGGCGGATCGCCTCACCGCGAAAAATAAGGCAGCGCTGCGCAGCGAATAATCGCAGTGAGGATGATTGGGGGGTACCGTACGGTATCATGGGCTGCAGCTACTGCTCTAGCCGGCGACCCCCCGTGGGAGCTCGTGGTGGAGGTTCTTGCCGAGACCTACTTATACGTCTCGGGTAGGAGGACTCTTGGTGAGAACCCTACGTTGGACGGGATCCTACGGGTGCGTCAGATAGGGCAGGAAGCACTTATGCGAAGGTGGGGGGAGGACCCTCCAAGGGGCGTAGCCACTTTCCGCTTTGGGCTCTCTCCAAGCTCGACTGGGAACTGGCAGAGGAGGCCGCAATCGTCGGCCGCTGGAGCCTCCCGCTGCTGTCGGAGTTTGGGGTGGATGAGGCGGCCAGCCGGCTCTGCGACGCATTCACTGCTGTCTGCAGAGCGGCCATGTCGCCCGCGAAGCGTCCATCCCCGCGGCGGGCACTCTACTGGTGGTCGGCTGAGATAGCCAGTCTCCGGGCCGCCTGCAACGGGGTCAGGAGACAATATACCCGGAGCAGGCGGAGACGCTCCTAGGACGTGGACAGGGACGACAGGCTGCGCAGGATCTACGTGGAGAAAACGAAGATCCTGCGGCAGGTCATATGCCGAGCCAAGAAGGCTCCTTGGTTGGAGCCTGGTTGTTGTTAGTTGGGGGTCTGGATAGATAGGGGATGGGGGATGGATAGAGACCCCTGGGGCCGTCCGTATAATTGGGCGCGGAACAAGCTTCGCGCCCAGTCGGCCCCCATCAGCGAAACGCTCCAGCCGGATCAACTGGAGAGGATCGTCGGGGAACTCTTTCCCGACGAACCCGACGGCTTCGTGCCCCCCAGAATGGCTCGGCAGACTTCGGACGAGGAGGATGGTGTTCCGCCACCCGTCACAGAGGCTGAAATGGAGGTGGTGATTACCCGCCTCCAGGGTAAGAAGAGGGCGCCGGGTCCAGACGGGGTGCACGGGAGAGTCCTCGCGATTGCTCTCGGGCACCTCGGCGACAGCCTCCGAGAGCGGTTTGATCGCTGCATGCGGTCTGGCCAGTTCCCGGGGGCCTGGAAGGAGGGTCGGCTCTGCCTACTTCCTAAGGCAGGGCGGACCCCGGATTCGGCTTCGGCAGTGCGACCGGTGGTGCTGCTGAACGAAGCTGGGAAGGCCTCGGAGAAGATAGTGGCCTCCCGGCTCGTTCAGCACCTGGAGGAGGGCTCGGGACCTGGACTGTCCGAACTCCAGTTCGGGTTCCGAGCACGCCGGTTGACTGTCGACGCCCTCAAACGCCTACGGGCGGTGACGGGTGAGGCGAAACATGGGAGGGAGGTGGTAGTCGCGGTGTCGTTAGACATCGCGAACGCCTTCAAAAGTCTCCCGCACGTGGTGATACGGGAGGCACTAAAATACTTCGGAGTGCCCCCGTATCTAAGGAGGCTGTTGGAGGCGTACCTCTACGATCGGAGGGTAGGCCTCGAGAACCGGTCGGGGTCCGTGGAGTGGCGGCGAGTCGGCTGCGGTGTGGGATCAGTTCTGGGTCCGATGCTGTGGGACATCGGGTACGACTGGGTCCTGCGAGGCCGTCTTCTCCCCGGGATGGGTGTCATCTGCTATGCGGATGACACCCTCGTTTATTCCCGGGGACGAAATTACAAGGAGGCGGCGTGGCTGGCCGAGGTCGGACTCGACCTCGTGATCAGCCGCATAGAGAGTTTAGGGCGTCGTGTCAGGATTGACAAGACCGAAGCCCTGCTCTTCCGCGGGACCGGCCGTAAGGGACATCCATCGGGGGCTACCCTATAGATTGGAGAGGGGAGAGTCAGGATGAGCCCCCAAATGAAATATCTCGGGCTCATCCTTGACGGAGGGTGGACATTCGGCCCACATTTCGCGATGGTGGGACCGAAGGTAGTGAAGGTGACGAGTGCACTGGGCAGACTCCTCCCGAACCTCGGAGGACCCAGCGCCGTCTGCAGGCAGCTGTACTCCGGAGTCTGCCGGAGTATGGTGACGTACGGTGCCCCGGTTTGGGCGGATCGCCTCACCGCGAAAAATAAGGCGGCGCTTCGCGCTGCGCAGCGAACAATCGCGGTGAGGGTGATTCGGGGGTACCGTGGGCTGCAGCTACTGCTCTAGCCGGCGACCCGTGGGAGCTCGTGGCGGAGGTTCTTGCCGAAACCTACTCATACGTCTCGGGTAGAAGGGCTCTTAGTGAGTACCCTACGTTGGACGGGATCCTACGGGTGCGTCGAATAGGGCAGGAAGCGCTTATGCGGAGGTGAGGGGAGGACCTGGCGGGGCAGCCGTACGGCACACGCGTAACGGCTGCCATGCGCCCGGTCCTTGAGCGGTGGATGCGTCGAAAACGCAAGCCCCTCACCTTCCGTCTGACGCAGGTTCTCACCGGGCACGGTTGCTTTGGCAGTACCTGTGCCGGACGGCTAGAGGGAGCCGACGACTAAATGTCACGATTGTGGCGCGCCGGTGGACTCCGCCCAGCTCACCCTCGAGGTGTGACCGAGATGGGCGGCGCTGCGTCAAAGTCTGACTTCGGTCTACGGAGGGGACTTGTCGCTCCCGAGCATTATCATCGCGATGCTCGGCGACGACGAGTCCTGGAAGGCGATGGTGGTGGCAGAAGGAGGCCAACGAGCGGGTGAGAGAGGAGGCCGCCGACGTGGCCTCCATCCGCGGGCGACGAATGGAGGTGCGTAGGAGGCGCAACTTAACGCGCCTCCAGTAACGCCCCTGTACCCGTGTCGGGCCGGAATGGGAACCCGGTCCTGCTAGACACGGCGTCGTCGGGACTGTTCAGAGGTGAGCCGGACAGTCCCCATGGAGGAGAAGTCTGGCTTTTTCGCCGAGGCCAGCCTGTAGCTGGAGGGATCCTGTTGCCTGCAGATCCGGGACCCTCCAATTAAAGCGGCTGAAGGATCCCGCAGAGGTTTAGTACGGTATTGCACTCCCAAAGTGCCGAGTCCAACATAGGTCTAGGACTGCCGACCCGGGCATCCTGGATATCATCCGTAAATTGATTCCCCTGCGACAAAAAAAAAGTCCTGAATTAAAGGTAAAACAATAAACATTACAAATAATAACTAGAATATAATCAAATAAGTCTTTTAATTATCGAATCAGTTATCAGTCATTTGTAATACAGTGGAGTTTGTTTTAACTCTACTCCAACGCCTTTTACGTTTGAGATTTGAGACATAAAAAATTTAAACCAATTTTATATTGATATATATCATAAAAAGTCATTTGATATATATCGGATATATATCATGATATATATCATGATATATATCATGATATATATCAATTGATATATATCCTCGAACCCTGCTAGGGACATTAGATTAAGTTATTTATTGTAACATTTAATAAAGCCGATGATATAATAGTAATGTTATGTCTACCGAGACATTAATCTTGTAATAATTTGACGTATTAGTTTTAAATGAAATTTTTTTGACATTCGTTAAGTGTGTATAATCACCTTATGACGAAATAAATATTTTCATTTCATTTCATTTAAATTTCTATATGACATAGCACTAACTTGCTGTAGATAAAACAAGTTTAATGGGTACTAGGTAGTCTAAACCATAAGTAAATCGCCTTGAACTATTGTTGCTTTGAACATAACTTGCTACATTGAGGATTTTAATATTACAGCATTACATTTTTCCTTTTTCTAATTAAAAACATCATTTACCTGCGAATGACGACGACGATGAAGTCAGAGAATCTGCACCAGATAAGACCGATGGGTTAACTTGTGTATTTGTGTTAGATCCATTTTCTTGTTGATTACGTCGTGTTTCCGCGTTCACATTTTCAGAGGACAGTTGCAGAGTACCACCACGAAACTCAAGATCATCTTCCAATAAATCACTCATCGTATTTTTTTACAATATTTACCTTCTTACTTCTTAGTTACTTGTATGCGTAAATAATCGACCGGCTGATAATCAAGTGAAGTTCCAGATACAGTGTTACTATCCTAAAAATTGTATCTGTATTTTTTTTTTTGGCCAAAGTAATCCGATGATATTCAATAGGTACTAATATATAACATATACCAAAGAGTATATAATAGTACATATACAAGATTATTATTTCTTACTAGCGGCCGGCCCCGTCTTCGCACGGATATTTAACTAAAATTTTAAAAATTATAAATTTATATTTTTTATCACCTACACCCAATGTTGTCACTTTGGCATATTTTATGCTTATTTGGCTTTTAGCATAGCATAATTATTTAGCATTTTTTATTCTACACAAATAACGCGAGCGATAACATGTTTCCGAACGTAACATCAATTAATCAGGAAGAGGTGATGATTTTTTTAGGAGTACACATACATATAGCCCGACGGAGTAAAGAACAGCGGTCCGTGGTTGCGACGACTTTAGAAAACTTTTAATTTTAACAAAATAATAACTCAAAAATAAGTTTTGTGAGTTTTTAAGATTCGTTAGACCAGCTGTTAATGCAACACCATCTACACACAGCAGCATACAGCAACACCTATTTGTATTTTCTTAAATATTTATTTTTAAATTTAAATACAATGAAACAAAAACTAAATTTTACTGTGAGCTATGTATAATTTTTATGTATTAAAGTTATTTACATTGCTTTTGTACTTTTTACGTGATACGCGTACAAAAAAAGCTTATAAGAGATGGCGCTGATTGAAATTAAATCGCGCTAATAAAATTTATTCTTGATGACATATAGTGTATTAATAAAACAGAGATTTTAACAGATTTATTATAGGTAGGTATAGATATACATTCATAAGATTTCAAGTCGTGACAGAAACACAACATAACTCCTAAAAATCAGGTGGTAAACCAGTTGCGCTGGGCAGACTTCTCCCGAACCTCGGAGGACCCAGCGCCGCCTGCAGGCAGCTGTACTCCGGAGTCTGCCGGAGTATGGCGACGTACGGTGCCCCGGTTTGGGTGGATCGCCAAATCGGCGGCGCTGCGCAGCGAACAATCGCGGTGAGGGTGATTCGGAGGTACCGTACGGTATCGTGGGCTGCAGCTACTGCTCTAGCCGGCGACCCCCATGGGAGCTCGTGGCGGAGGTTCTTGCCGAGACCTACTCATACGTCTCGGGTAGAAGGGCTCTTGGTGAGAACCCTACGTTGGACGGGATCCTACGTGTGCGTCGGATAGGGCAGGAAACGCTAATGCGGAGGTGGGGGGAGGACCTGGCGGTGCAGCTATATGGCACACGCGTAACGGCTGCCATTCGCCCGGTCCTTTTATTTATTTATTTATTTATTTGTTCCATCATCTTACATCTAACATTACAGGATAATTATCCTAATTCGTTAGTGTTGTTATAGTGCTATACGTGTCATATAAAGATAAGAATACAATAATTGACATCATATTCAATAATTCCATTGAGTCATTAAACAAAACAAAAATTATTAGTAAAAATTCACAATAATCAAATTACACAATCAATTTTAATAAAAATTCAATAATTAAATTCAAAAATTTCCATTAATATAATAATAAAATAAATTTAAAGCGGTGGATGCGTCGAAAACGCAAGCCCCTCACCTTCCGTCTGACACAGGTTCTCACCGGGCACGGTTGCTTTGGTGACTACCTGTGTCGGACGGCCCAAAGGGAGCCGACGACTGAGTGTCACGATTGTGGCGCAGCAGTGGATTCTGCCCAGCACACCCTCGAGGTGTGCTCGAGATGGGCGGTGCTGCGTCAAGGTCTGACGTCGGTCGTCGGAGGGGACTTGTCGCTCCCGAGCGTTATCACCGCGATGCTCGGCGACGACGAGTCCTGGAAGGTGATGGTCTCCTTAGGCGTAGGAGGCGCTACTTAATGCGCCTCCAGTAACGCCCTTGTGCCCGTGTCGGGCCGGGATGGGAACCCGGTCCTGCTAGATACGGCGTCGTCGGGACTGTTCAGAGGTTAGCCGGACAGTCCCCATGGAGGAGAAGTCTGGCCTTTTCGTCGAGGCCAGCCTGTCGCTGGAGGGATCCTGTTGCCTGCAAATCCGGGACCCTCCAATTAAAGCGGCTGAAGGCTCCCGCAAGGGTTTAGTACGGTATTGCACTCCCAAAGTGCCGAGTCCGACATAGGTCTAGGACTGCCGACCTGGGCGTCCTGGATATCATCCGTAAATGGATTCCCATGCGTAAAAAAAAGGGGTGGTAAACCAGATTTAAACGTCTATCAGCGGTTGTGAATGTTGCTGGAAGTATTTACAGAAGTATAAGAGTAAGAATAGCCTCACTGTTGAGTGTACAAATTATTTTCGATAGTTATTAATATTTATCTTAGTTGTAGATTCGACAACAGTTAATCTGTCAAACAAGCCGCATTCTGAAAAAGGTTTAGTACCATAGGGGCCATTCATTTATTACGTATGACGATTTATGGGGGAGGGGGTCGACCATGTCTTATTTTTTCTTACAAGGGGGTGGGGGGGGGAGTCTTGATAGTTCTTACGTAAGATCACAAAAATGCGCAAAGTTGTCGATGAGAGATCTCGGACGACCTTTTTTTTTAGGAATTCGGATAGGCTACAAGGATAAACATCGACGGTAGTGATCTCAGATGACCTTTTTTTTTAGGAATACGAATAGTCTAGTGGCTTTTGTTTTTGTGAATTTTTCCTTTAAATTCTTACGTAATAAATATTAAACAGGGGGGAGGGAGTCGGCTTATTCTTATTTTTTCTTATAATAGGGGGAGGGGTCGAAAACTAGCAAAATTTATCTTACGTAATAATAATTATAGAGATAAAAAATAGTAGTCGTATAATCATTCAATTTGTTTATCTGTTATGGACAATAAAATAGCCTTTCATTCAGAAACACCAGAGACATGATACTTACAACTAGACAGTGTACAAAAAAAATTTGTTTTGCTAAAATGAGATCTATTCTTTGACTGTTACGGTAGGTATTTCCCTATAAGCGGTAGCTAGCTAAAAGCGGTCCGAGCGAGAGCGCTCCCGCTGGTAGTGTGTCCTTGTCTAACATCTTGCCAGCTCACATAATCATTTCGTTTGATAGAAATGGTAGAAAATTAAATACTTTTCTTTTTAATAATTTACTAATACGAACGGTTGGTAAACTTAGAAACGTATTTAGACGTATTTCTACAGTGTCAATAATTAATAAATCAATTGGTTGTATTTAAAAAATAATTAAATACTGAGTAAAGGTAGTATTAAATGTTTGGGACTGGTAATACTAAATGTAAGATGGTGGTTTGCTTATTTGTTTATTTGGTTGATTGTCGTGTTTCGATTTGCGATTGTGTCAATTTTCTGACTAAAGTTGATTGTTTTTCCATGAAAAATGGTGAATTCTTGTTGTGTGATAGGGTGCAATAATGAGTCTTATTGCGGTAGTCGCTTTTCTTTCCACGAGTAAATAAAAACAACAATCTTAATCTTTAGGGTAACCATGATTTGAATTGGAGATGTACCGGTCAATGACAAGAGTATACAAAATGAGCAATACCCGAAACTTACATTTTTTATAAAACACTTAAATTGTTGTGTTGAAGTTAACTATAAGTATACTTATTTATAGTCATTCTACTTTGTACCGATGATGTTTATGATTTATAATAAATTTCTTGTATCTTAGATTTCCGAATAATGAAAACTACTACTTGATTGATGTTTGTAAATTTTCTTCTTTTACAGCCTTTGTAGACAGAGGAGGCCTAAAATATGCTTCAGCATTTGTGTCAAGAGTTTACAAACTAACCGCAATAACCGCAAGCGCCCGTGTCAAGTAATGGTCGCCATGGCTATATTGCCCATGTCAACTTTTTTTCGACACGGGCATTAGTACGCGAAGTGCGTCTGTCAACTACAGGTTGATTAACGTATATTACATTATCACCGATGGAAAATGACGTAATAAAACGTGAGAGGCCTTGGGCAGTTTTGTGCAGTTGGTAAACTAAAAGGTCATTGCCCGGGCACTCAAGCGGTTAAATTGAAAAACTTTTTTTTGGTAATGTACTCGACTGCCGGAGGGTAATGTTTTTATCCTTTACACAGTTTGAATATGAAAAAGGTGCTTAATATGACATTACATCAATTCTCTCCGAAAATCAAGCGTGTTTCACCTGTCCATCCAAGCTCTAACGAAACTCATCAATTGAAATTGATTAAATATATTCATATTAAAATTTATATTTGTTCGAGTGCTTACCGCGTTTGTAATTTTATTGAGGTCCCTATAGTTCGGCAATGTGTCAATCGCCATGATCACGGGAAGATTGACGTACGGTGATGGTGGATGGTGGCAGATCAAAAAAATCTGCCTACTATAATGATTTTGGTGTTTTTTTTTACTTTTACATAAATTAGGTACATACACACCTGTAGGTAGTGTAGTTAGGTAGCATCAGTATAAATGATCAGAATACTTACACAATCGTCTGTATAGTTAGTCCCATTTTTTGTTTAGTCATGGTCACCTCATTAGAAAGGGACACACTACCGCGGGGGCCCGTCTCGCTCGGCCCGGTTTTTGCGCCACAGTGCACAGTCTAGTTGTAAGTATCATGTCTCTGAGAAACACTGAGTTGCTTCGATCGCTTAAGAGATACCAAAATAGTTATCTGTGTATTTTTGGAAGATCTGCAGAAGAACTGAAGTGTCGTACGAATTGCGATACAGTGACAACGGGAGTACGTACATAGCTTGGAGAAGCGATATGTCGTTGGGATCTCAGTGTGATAATATGATACAATATCTTTATGAATTTTAATTTCAAAGAAAAAGTCATATTATATCGTTATTTCTATAAAATATTGACAAAATACAATAAAAAAAAGTTATGCAATAGGGGATTGGACAAATTTTCAGAAAGTGTTTTAAATTAGTCTTTATGGATACTTATTTTCATAAAAAATAAAACAATTTGCATTTTTAGTATAATAAACCCGAGTAGTATGTTTGATGAAGTTTTTGTTCATGCGCCCCGTCGTTAGTGTGTAGGATATGCCATTGTGGTCCGAGCTGGTCAGGTCTTCGCGCACGCGCCAGTCGTCCATCAAGCTATATAGGTCCGGCGATACAGCAGTTATGTCAACATAACTGCTGTACCTTACGCCGCCCCGGATAGTGTCAAATGTAGGGGTTTCCCCTCGGTTCAGGATGCAGAGCCCGAGGTCCTCCAGTGAGCCGTGCATTTCCTCGCCGCGGCGATCTGTCACGGGACTCCCCCACCAGACGCTCTTGGCATTGGAGTCGCCCCCAATTATAACACTCCGAGCTCCTGTCTCGCGCTGCACCCATCGGCAGGTCGGGCTCAAAGTAAAATGAAACCAGGATGATCTCCCAGTTGCGGACTCGGATCCCCACCACTGCGATGTTGGTCGTGGTGAGTTTCGGGTACTGTGTAATGTGAAGGTCCGCGTCAAAAACTATGATCGCGGCCTTTACAGTCCCACTTCCATGGTCCGCACACTGGAAGACCCTGATCCCATTTTGACTCTTCACGCGCCCTATCCCACCGACGTATGGCTCCTGTACCAAAGCAACCCGCGCGCGTTGGTTAGAGGCTTCGATCAGCAGCTCGGAGTGTGCCAACTTACTGCGCTGGAGGTTCGTTTGGAGGACTTTGAGAGCCACTGCGTTCGCCGGCGCGCCCTTAGCAATATGCTACGGATTGCCGGGCGAGGTCATCTCACCTCTTCCTGACGGGACAGTCGTCGCTGAATGCGTTATGTTCGGCATTGTCGAACTTCGCGCGACGACAGTTCCGGCAGGAAGGTGGGGACCCCGCCAGCCAATCCGCACACTTAGTGCGCAAGTGCGGCCCGCCACAGTGGCTACAGAGGTCTGCCGGGTCCTTACAGTACTTCCGCCCGTGGCCATAGCCGAGGCATCGCGTGCATTGGACCAGTGGCGACTGGTCCTCCGCTCGCACCCTCTGGAGGTCGATGTGGACAGAGCCCACGCCGGTTATCCTCGCCCAGAGGGTGGGCGACGCACTCAAGACCACATTGGCCACGTGCGGGTTCCTAGCCCTTCTGCGATACCTTACCTCGAGTCGGTCATCCCCAGGGCCGAGGCCGCCAAAGAGGTCCCGATTCTGGTTCCTTAGGGCCTTCACAATGTCACCATCTGTGTTTATTGCTAGAACACCTCTAAGGACCAGAAGCGGGTCTCTATTCTTGACGTCCTCGACGTTGAGGCCCGACCCTTCCTTCTCCAGTCTCTCCTTGGCCTTCCTCCGGTCCTCGGCAGTGCCAAAGCCCATGACGATTTTTCGATCTTTGGCCTTCCGGACCCGGTCAACTTTGACCCAACCCTCTTTTGCGTCCAGAGTCCGCCTCACCTTTCCAAGAACCTCCTCCCCTGTGTCCTCGTCGTTCTTGGAGGTGACGACCACCGAGTGGAGAGCAGCGGGCCTCACTGGCTCTTCAGCTTCCTTATAGTAATGTGTGGCCCGCTGCACTCTAGTCCGCTGGGCGGTCGCCACCGGTGAGAAGACCAACAATTCCCCCCCCCCCCTCTTCGGACTCTCAACCCGCTTTGGGGTCGGCGTCTTGTGCTTTGAGGTGGAGGGGGCGCCCGGTCCGGCCGTATAAGCCGAGTCGGGAGCCACCCCCACCCCCTTCGGACTCTCAACCCGATCAGGGGTCGGCGTCTTGTGCTTAGAGGTGGAGGGGGCGCCCGGCCCAGCCGTATAAGCTGACCCGGGAACCGCCCCCTCCCACTTCTCCATACTCTGTCGCGGTAGTTTATTTACGATCTTGGGGGGGGTTGAGGGTGGGTTCGCTTTTTCCGGTCGTTTTACCGGAGTCCGGAGTCCCAAAACCATTTTCAGGGAGGTCGCGTGAAATAATAATAAAATCGAAAATTAAATAAATTTAAAATGTCAAAATAAAATAGTAAAAAGTCAAAAAACAGTTAAACAAAATAATAAAAGTCAAATAAAAAATAAACAAAATGTCAAAATTAAAATTACCGCAATAGCGGGTTGTATATTGCAAAAACAAAGACTGTTCCTGTCTAAATAAGTGCTGTAGAATATCTACAGCACTTCAAATAGCTTAAATCTAACTTAAACCTAAGTAGAACCTCCTCCGCAGCCGATTTGCAGAGGGTCTCTACAACGACTCTAGGTAGAGCCACCGGACCAGCACCAGCTGATGGTCATCGCCGGGGGAAAACCAACAAAAGAAACCGCGTTGCTCTACGACCAGCGGTTCCAGAGATATCGCGACTTTAATTTTTTCAATATGGCGGACCAAAAGGTGGTTCCGCCGCAACCAAAATTTCGAAAATTAATAACTCACGAACCGCTGGTCGCGGAGACACGAGCGACGGCTTTCCGTAATGGGCTCTTCGCCCTCTACCCGAAACCGGGGTTATTTCTACTATTTTCGCGACAACTCCGTATGGAGTCCCCGGTACTCTACTGTCGTAGTCCTCACCACGGCAACTACCACAGTGCAAACCGCGTCACGCTGCGACCAGCGGTTGCCGAGATATTGCGCCTCGAAAAAATTCAAAATGGCGTCCGCGCACTTTGTGCAAGAATTTAAAATTCAATATCTCGGGAACCGCTAGCCGCAGAACCGCGTGCGACGGCTCTCCGTGATGGGCTCCTTGAGCTCTATCAGGAACTAGGCCTGGATTTAAAATTTGGGGGTCGACTCTACCTAGAGTCACTGAGCTACTAAAAACGTAGCCCTCGTCCTATCAATATGCACACAAAAAACCGCACGCTTGTGCGATAACCCAAGCCCGAGTTATTCGAATTTTTAAAATTTACAAATGGCGGCTAAGATGGCCGCTGGAAAACTTCAATGACGCTAAATCGAGCGTATTCAATCAAAACCACTCGAGCTTGGGCTCGATCGATCGGGCTTGATGAGCCCTGTATGGTGGTGGACACAAACAATTTTTTAAAACAACCCCCGATTTTTGGGGTTGAAAAAATGTACAAATTTAACGAAAAATTAAAAATAAAACAGACAAAAATAATTTTAAAAATCTAGAAAAAATTAAACTACTTAAACTAACTATATACAATTTTTAGAAGGGGGTTCCGGAGAGATCGGTCCAGGGGTTGCAACCCAACGTGCCCCAGTTGAATTTTCAAAAAATTATTGTGCCAAAACTGTCAAGCCGAAAAATCTGATTTTTGGTATGTTGTTAGACTCCGTTGAGGTCTATCTAAAATGCAAAAAATAATGGGGGGTCGTCGGTTTTGATTTTGAAATATTTAATTTTGAATTTTGAGAAAATTTTTGATTTCGAATATCTCCGGAACCACTAACCTTAAAATTATACTGGAACCGCTGCTGAGTTGGCCACGTTGCACCGCGTCGATTGAGGTATGTAGCACCTCCCTCACCCTGCTGGATCCAAGACTACGTGGCCACGTGGTCGTCGGTTTTTTGATTATAAATCCGCGCGCTCGCACGGTAAAAATCCAAATTTGGTGTCAAACGATAGCTCTTGATCCGGCGCGTCGATTGACGTAATAAAAACTATACGTCGTCGATCTTAATCGCGCAGGTTCGCCGTCAAAGTTTTTAATATTTGGAAAAGTGGCACTTTTCCTCACTTTTCGCAGGGAAAACCAACACGAGCGAAGTGAAACGTTATACCACCATGTAGGGTGCACTGAGACGCGACTTTTCGTGCACTTTTTATAAAAATCGGTGTACTTTTTACCACTTTAAATGATTTTTAAAGATTAAAATTGAACGGAGCAGCAGCGAAAAACACTTGTACGCGTCCACTCTCGAGTGCGTTCGACGGCGGAAGGGACCGATTATTAGCTTAACAGTCAAGTTAATTGTGTATTCAAATCAATCTAGTCATTAATTCTATAATATGTTAGGATTCAAATAAAAGTAATCAATGTGTTACAATAAAAATATAGAATAGCTTACCTCTTGTCAAAAATGCCCGCGAAATTATAAGGAACGAGAGTAAAAACTTGTAAGACACGATGTGTCTTAATCGCTGCTCCGAGTAAATTACCGTCGTGCACGGGGACGGGTAGAGGACTCGGATCTTTAAGGACTGGATAGCGCAATTAGCGTTTAGTTTTTGAAATATGCTAGGGCGTGGAATTATCAAACGCGCGGTATTATCCAACTCTCCCCTACAGTGCAGTCGGTACAATACATATATTGTTAATATTAGAGGTTATTTTTCAAGGCGGTATTTTTTCAAGTACTAGGTATTTATGGCAAGTAATATATTATTATATTATATTTATAATAGTAATACAGAAGTTTTTACATATCGAAGTTCGGTGTCATAAAAGTCTGAATTACTTGCAGAGAAATTGCAAATCAGTTCGGGTAAATATTTGAAAATGCGCATATGGCATAGTTTCGGAGATTAAGAAAAAAAGGTGAGGAAAATGATTCTTTATATGATTTTTGTAATCTCAGGTACTTTCTTTTTAAAATAGTATCTAAGGGAATGCCTTAAAATATTTACTTTTTGTATGATAGGCAATTCAAAATTCATATGAACGGTAGTGATAAATATGAATAATTGGTAATTAGGTCACTCACAATGTAATGAATAGTTTTCAAATAGTAATTATGAAAAAAAAATTAGAGATGATAACTAAGATATAAAAGTTGCTTTACCAATTAGAGATGGTGGCATCGGCGTGAGAAAAATTTCTAGTGTCGCTCTTCCTGCTTTTTTTGCTTCTGTGCATAGTATCAAAGGCCTATGTTCCGAAAATTTAAAATTAGGTTCAGTCCAAATTACAGAGGCTACAGACGCAGTAGAAAACTGGAGGTTGGTGTGTCCTAATGACGATAGCCCCAAGGAAGTTACAAAACAAAAACTTTGCGATACGCCATTAGTTCACAATACTCGTGAAAATTTGACGTAAAATCTTACTAGTGACAAAATCCGTGCAAGGCAAAAAATGCACCAACCCTCCTGTCACTAGTGGAGGATATGAGACGTAGAGTTAATTCTTTTAGAATTTTTTTTGCACTGCTACTCTAAGGTCCAAGTGTTTCGACTGTAAACGACACAAAAACATAACATGGGATACGTTACAAATATTTGTGCCATTTAGTCATTTCAACTTTCTCCGCAGCGGCTTCCACTCTTAAAGCTGTCTCCCTGACGTGAGACGGAGCTAACGCAGGTTGAGTCCCATAAAAGCACCCGTTCCCTTTCCCAGGGAATCAGTGTTAAACCATCAGGCCTCTTGTCATTATCGCGACCAATTCCAGTAGGCTCAATAAGAGCAGGAACGTCGATGGTGGCAAGAGCCCTTTTAATGGTTTCATTCAGGGAACCTTGGCGGGAAAACATACCTGAACTCTTGTTGCAAGAAAGGCCGTGTAGTCCGAAACGTGGCTAAAAACCACAAGTTAAGTGAAAGAGAAGTACTTCCCCGGCGCGCCGCCCAATTTGGCTGCAAAAGGCTTGCATTAGGCGGCTGCTTCTATAATAAAATAGACCAAGACTTCAAAATAGACCAAAAATGTTGTCACAAGAATCACCTCATTTCCGCACAGACATCAAAAATGCTGTCACAAATTAAGACGAAATTTCAACATAATTACCATTTCTAAAAAAAACTAATTACCATTCGCTTGTGCGAACGGCAAATATCGGTAATGAGACAAATGGTAAGTAGTATTTCAACTATTTTCTTAAATAAATCAGTCTTGTGTTAGAAACATTCTAATTCTATTCTCAAAATCCAAAAGGAGTCACTATAGGGACTATATAAAACATGTTATCAAAAATATGTAATTGATCACTTACCTAAAAAACAATAAATGGTTATTAGATAATATTTTTACTAAAACACTTTGAGGACGAGATAATCACAATTGGCGCCAAAAAGACTGATCTTTGACACTAGCCTTCGCTCGGTGTTCGAGCTCTAACTGGTACCCACGCGCCTATGTACTATTGGGTTGGAATATTCCAGTTTTTACAAGAAAAATCATTACGGAATGTTCCCAAATGGTAATTAGTAAGTTGTCCATGGACATTTTTTAACTGATCTTATTTTTAATAAGTTATGTTCTTTGCGTGTTACAGCATGGTTTTATGTGTTCATTAACAACTTAAGTTTATGAATATCTTACCAAAAGTATAATCTTCAAGAAGAATTCAACAATTTTAGGATAATTATTGATTGAAAATGGAGAATTGGACACGAATGGGAATTAGATTTTGGCTCTTTGATTTGTAATATCTCTAAACTCAATTTATAAATAAGATTTTTAGTTATCGGTCCATATTTGAGATACTTTTTTACATAAGAAATAATTCACAAAAGTAAAAATATAAACTCCGCATTCGTTCTTTAATAACCGCCGCGCGATTTGCATGTTTTCAAATATTTGCCCAGAAACGTTTTCACTCTGGGAAGATTTCGATTGTCGGCTTTCGTAAATCCTGTTTTCATTATAAAAAACTGGTTTAACACCACGTGACAGCTTTTAAATCGATTACCGTATCCTAATTTATCAGTAATCTTTTAGCAACTTTTATGATTTCAACAAAATTATGGAAATAACTGAGTAAACTAAGTAGATACTACCCATGCAGTCAATGATTGGCTACAGATGACGTCACGCACAGTGATTAGCGTATAAATAATCGTAAAACAGTATATTTATTTTAACTAAGCACATTTTAGATTTTAATCTGATTACTGTCCGATTCCCTATTACAATAATCCATTACCCAAAATTTTCTCACCTACTTTTAGTGAACAAAAAGACGAGAAAAAAATTAAGTGTTGTAATTAAAATTTAAATAATAATAAAATTCCTATTAAAATACAAAACCTAGCTACTTCGAAATATATACAGTAAGGCTGGCCGTGCATGGGCTGCTTGAAGCAGTTAGTATCGACTGCTTCAAGCTGCGACAGCGAAATTTCATCGTTCGTTCAAGCAGTCGCCAGAGTTCGAGCTGTCGACTACTATTGCACAGATACCTCCGCCAGCGCTCTTCATTCTACGTCACGCACGCCTCCTTTAACTGCTGCATTTGGTATCAACTGCTCCAGCAGTTATCAATGGCAGCATCAAGTTGCTGCCTATAACTGCAAGAGCAGTCCCTATATGGCCGGCCTATCTAAAAAATGCATTAAGTAAAGTAATTATTTTCCAGGAGCCCCACCTTTGCAGTTATTTCACTGTATTTAAAAGGGATTTAGGTTTTTCTGACCGAAATAATTATTACTGTACTGTTTTTACTACTTTATTGTTGTTTTATTGTTTCTGATTAGAAATTACAGAAACTAGAGAAAATAATATTCTTTTGTTCACCATTTAGTAGTAAAGCCAATCTTTTAAGAATTTTTATAAGTGCATATGCCTTTTAATTGTAACAGTAGCAAGTTTAAGTTATAATAATATAGAAATTTTAAATAAAAAATAAATCATACAGATTAGATAAAATTAAAAAAAACATAAGTAATTAAAAATATTTATTGTTATATTGTACAAAAAAATCCTTATAAGTACACATGGCAACACCAAACGTAATAAAATACATATAAAATCTTATAATATTTCTTCACAAGTATTATGCATAATATATACAACTGTACATTATACGATCGATGCTAATAATTATTAATAATTATATCAAAAACATAGATCGTTATATTTCGTTACAATATTAAATCTACAAGAGTTTTACAATTTATGAAAAATAAAATCTTTAAACACTATTGGAATGTTTCTAATATTATATTAAAGGAACATTTGTTTATTTATAATTTGTTTAAAAAAGAGATTCAACATTTGAAAAACTATTATAAATATACATACGAGTATATAGGAATTGATTTTTTTTAAATTAAATATAAATATCGAAATTCGAAAAATCTGAATGAATTTTGTTAAAAATATAATCAGCGTATATTAAAATTTACTCTCAACTATAATACAGTACATAAAAAAATCTTTGAAGAATCTTGTTTAGGGTGAAACAAAACAATTAAGAGGTTGGTAATGTTTTCGTTGACAAAATTTTGTTTGAGAGTAAGTAAGGTCTACGTATGGCCGATAAGACTGCGAATAGCTGCTGATAAGTATGATATAAACACAGTACGAAGAGTATGCAAGTAAATTATTGAAATGTTTTTTGAAATACTTGTAATGAATTAGAATTCCGAGCAAACGAGTATTATTTGCAGGTCAATTTTGTATTTAGAAAAAGTTACTTTATAAATTTTTCAGGCGCCAATTTAAACTATTTTAATTAATTATTAAGATATTATGTTCAGAATGCGCGTTGTTAACTCATAGTCAAGATGTCAAATAAGGGTAAATAAACACCTACTAAAGATACAGGTGTACCACTAATATGAACAGTAAAACATGCCTGCTATTACAATGATAAACAATGGTTAATCAATCACCCATTGATATCATAATGAATTGATGATCGATTTTGACAGTTTTGACACAATGAACCACCATAGATTGTATTAAAGATAATAATTAAAATATTGTCTAACCAACATTTTTAATTTTTGTAATCAGTGATTTACAACTATAAAACGATTGTAAGAGCAGAGTTACTCCATCGTTCCCGACTACGTGTGCCAGAATGCGCAGTCTGAACATGGCTTTAGGTCTTTTTCAATACTGCTGTTAGTAGCAGCGACATCTATCCCTCGGACAGCGCGGTGGATACACGATGCACAGATCCATACAGTACACGTCGGCGCCTTCCCGCCCCTGCAGCTCACCGATCGCTTCGCACACTTGTCTGTAAAGTATTTTTGCAATAGTTGAATTCAATTTTAGGGCATATATCATTAATTTGTATTGTAAAGGATCACACATTTATTTTTAGAACCGATATCTTTGTTTTGAGTTTTTTATGCAGTTTGCCAAAATATTAAGAAGTTGTTGAAAAATTATTTCTTTATTTTATATACCTATATATATAAATAAATTGTTAATGAATATATTTTTTACTTTTGATATTTAATATAAATACTTACGGGCAATGACAAAGGCTCTCAGGACAATTGGGAGGGTATCGCAGGCAGTTGGTCTGACACCAGTTTAACATTCCAGGTAAAACGCGGTAGGCTTGAGATGGCACACAGACTTGGTCTCTGAAACATTATGACGTCATTAATAAGAGAAAATCATTAAAAAAATGTGTATACTACACACGCAATAAAAAATAAACCAAATTGACGAAACTGAAAAGCGATCAATTAAATAAAATTGAAGAGAAGCGCTTATCAATAAATTCATACGAAATTTTACAATTGTATATAATTGTTGCAAGTCAATATTTTACAAATTTGCCATCAAGCAAAGAAGTATTTACAGTTCAATATTCTGTGCCTAAATTAAAAAGTACAAAAAAAATCTTCGAGCAAAAACGTCACCTTGATTCGTTAAGATCAACTCCCACCGATGTTCAATCCGCCAATAGATACATGAAAACAATGACAACGGGTTGTCACAGCAAATGACTATTGTGTCAGCAATCGTGGGTTCCATCCCCACTCATGACAAATGTTTAGGTCATACAGATGTTTATCGTGGTGTTTGTGTTGTGTGATTCCGGACCCCCGAGTCCCGACACAAAATCGTAATCCCAGTGGGGGCCGTTTGCGTGTGTTGCGTTATTATTATTTATTTTAATTATGTACAAATACTTCTTATTGAAGAAAAATGTTAAAACATTTTTGTTTGATGGCATCGAATCTCATTGGTATTACCTACGTGTTCAAACGAACCGGGAGTTCTCACCACCAATTGAATTTTACCTAAACATTTACACATCACATCCACATGCCTCCCTCATCCTTATCGAAAACGTCAAGACATTTACATAAATTAAGTAACATTTATAATGTATTAGAAACAACACAAATATAACAGACAGAGGACAACAGAGATTTTGAAAAAAAAAAAAAAAACAGAGTTTGAATTATACACAGAAATCAACATGTTAGTCACATTTTGTACAATAAACCTAAAATAAAACATGAAAATTAGAATTATTCACAACACATAAAGTTATTAAATCTCCTCCCACACCAAAGTCCCAAATGCATCATTCCGAGAACACAAAACAAATACCTAATGATGAGCGGACCTACGCCCGTTTCTCTCTCACTATCTGATATATCATTGCTGAAAGAAAAGATTTTATACAGTGCAATTAAATATATGTAACAAAAAAAAAACATCATATTTCACATTTATTGATGTTTTTACCTAATATCACGTAATTGTCCATTTTGTAAACTCTTCTCTTTAAGTCTGAAATATGAAACATATATTGGATACATATATAACAGTTGTATATATAATAATATTACGTAAACGCTACTTATATAATAATATGCACAATATAATAAATCGTAATTTAAATAAATCACTTTTAAAGATTATCTATATTTATTCCCATAAACGTTCCCTTAGGTCTGAATTCAATTTACTTCTGAAAACTCCTTCTCATTGAACATCCTTCTATTCTAACAGGGGATAGGACAAATTTTCAAAAAGTGTTTTAAATTAATCTTTATGGATACTTATTCCCATAAAAAATAAAACTTTATTTTTTTATAGCCGTTTAGGTACTTAAAATCATGTTTTAATATTGTCTGTTTAAAAATCCCGCCAAAAGGACACGCTATATCATCTGAGAGCGCGTGACGTCATCTGGGGCTATAACAAAACAGCTGCATGAGCATAAGTTCACGAGAAGTTTTGTTTCGTGGAGTAGATTTTTTATTTGTTCTTATGGAACGCAAAAAATATAGTTGGTGTTCAGTACCTCAATGTACGAACACATCAAAAAGTACTCCAAATAAAATATTCATTTCATATGCCAAGAAAAGCAGATAAACGAAAAAAAAATGGTTAGACTTTGCGAGTAGAAAATGCAATGAAATTAATTATTTCACCAATTTACTTTTGTGAAGATCATTTTGACGTAAATATACATTAATTACTACAAATAAATAGAATGAAATTTGCTTAAATTAATTTTTAGTAAATATATTATATTGTTTTCTCTCTACGGTCAACTACTATTATTGATTTTTTCTTTTTGTAATTTTTTTTTTCGTAACACTAAAGAATGTGATATAGTGTTGACAGTATTCTACTTGCGACGACCGTTCTGGTATAGTGGTGCGAGTAGTCGCCTCAACACCCCGCGCCGGCGGTTGCGGGTTCGATTCCCGCTCGGAACAGATAATTGTATTTGTACAAAAATTTGTTTCCGGTCTGGGTGTATGTCCTTGTGGTTCTCCCCACCGTGTCTCAGAGAGCACGTAAAGCCGTCGGTCCCGGTTGTTATCATATACACCTGATAGCGATCGTTATTCATAGTAGTATATTATTCGCCAACCTACAATGGAGCGGCGTGGTGGATTAAGCTCCAACCCTTTGTCTATATGGAGAAGAGGCCTTCGCTCAGCAGTGGGTTGTTTACAGGCTAGTACAGTACAATAGGTACAATACATATATTGTGTAATATTAGAGGTTATTTTTCAAGGAGGTGTTTTTTCAAGTACCTAGGTATTTATGGCAAATAATATATTATTATATATTTATAATAGTAATACAGAAGTTTTCACATTTTAAAACAAATTTTGTCACAAAAGTCTGAATTACTTGCAAAGAAATTGCAAATCAGAAACGTATTCACTCTGGGAAGATTTCAATTGTCGGCTTTCGTAAATCCTGTTTTCATTATAAAAAACTGGTTAAACACTACGTGACAGCTTTTAAATCGATTACCGTATCCTAATTTATCAATAATCTTTTAGCAACTTTGACGGCCGGCTGGTCGAGTAGTCAGGCAACTGGACACTTTACGCAGCGGTCGCGGGTTCGAATCCCGCCAGGTGCAGATAATCTGTATGACGAATATAGATGTCTGCACCGGGTCATGGATGTGTATTTATGTATATTTGTATTTATATCTTAAATTTATTTCCGTTCCTAGTACCCGTAACACAAGTTCTTACGAACTTAGCACGGGGCTAGGTTAACGTGGTGTGATTGTTGGTTAATATTTATTTATTTATTATTTATTTATAATTTCAACAAAATTATGGAAATAACTGAGTAAACTAACAAGGAGACGGCAAGGGTGTGAGGTCCTCAGATCAAATGGAGGTTCTGCGTGTAGTTAGCACTCAGTGAGTGTATTAATATACTCAAACCCTAGAGCGCACTACTTAGCCATTACCGAGAAAAAAAATCTTAAATTTAAAAAAAAAAAATTTGTACCTATTAAAGTCTAATAAATCATTATAAACCGTTTCTTTTGAACTTTTATACATTATTGAATCGCGAATTTAATAATTTTTAACTTTTTAACGATTAAAACTTATAAAAGACGGAGGAATGTAAATAGAATAAATACAAAAGCCACAGTTCTCTTAAACATTTTTATATAATAATATATTATTAAATACAATGAATATTTATGATAAAATGTTTATAGCATTAGCAACTTTTCAATCATTCATCTTTAGGAATACACAAACCTGGATGATATTTATCATAAAAACAAGAAAAACACAAATTTTGTCGACAACTTGCACAACATAATTATAAATGCAGCTTTTTTACAGGAGCACAGTGTTTTTACAAAAAGAACTGTGGCTTTTGTATTTATTCTATTTACATTCCTCCGTCTTTTATAAGTTTTAATCGTTAAAAAGTTAAAAATTATTAAATTCGCGATTCAATAATGTATACTATACGAGTAGATATATAAATAACTATCATAATAATACATAAATTTTGTGCATACTTTGATTGTGTATAATACAAGAAACAAAATGACAGTGTATTTAAAGCAAAATAACAATACAGAAACGTTCGATAGTAAAGTCACTACTACCAACCTGACGACGAGGGGGTAGAGATTCTGCGGCATGTTGTAGTCGCGGTAGTAGAGCAGGAAGGGGTAGTCGCGGCGCAGGTCACCCGCGAAGGCGGGCGGGAGGCCGCCGGTGCTGGTCACGACGCTCACGTCCGCGCAGTTCCGGAACGTCTCCGAGCGACCGCAGCCAACCGCCTCCGTGCCGTTCGGACATATGCCCCACATGTTTCCTGAAGGACAAAGATTTAACATGTCTAATTGTTATTAGGAATAATTATATTCCACAACACATGGAATTCTTATGTGGCGATCCCTGCAATCTTATTGTTAGATGTTTTTATCTACTTTTATTTACTGTTTTTTTTTAAATATAAATATAGACAGTATATTTTTATGACCAAAGAAAGTTTACGTAATTAATAGTAGAAATACGCATTCCTGTTAAAGCATAGTTGTGATTTTGATCTGGTAACTTTTTAAATAAGTTTAAAAGTTGATTTTTTTTTTTGTCGATTGCAGATAGGCGTTTGAAAATACATATGTATTTTGCACTCTCCCCGATAATAAAATTATACTACTCTTTATTGTATACCACAAGGAAACAAACAAGAACTATCACAGATAATAAAAATGTACAAAGGCGGTCTTGTCTCTAAAAGAGCAATCTTTTCTAGAAAATCTTTGGGTATAAGACACGGTATTTAAAAAAAATGATAATTATGTCACTCAAAGGTTAGAAGAAAACCTTACCAGAATAAAAGTGACCATTAGGCAATATTTAACCCAATAAAAATGTATTGCCATACTGTTAATTTAGTCGATTGTGACGTTTCAAATTAATGTTTCTAAATCTTACCTGTATAGTATGTCCATTGTAGCACACACTGCGTACAGGTTACATACGGAGGTAACCTTACCCTGTACCTAAAGGTGTCCTTCTTAGCCGTGTCTAGGGGTATTAAAAACCTGTCCTCACGAGTACCTGATATGTAAAGTGGATACCTAAAATAAAATAGAACAACATCGTGTTAACTCTTTTTTTTTTCTTTTAGAATTATTTACATAACATGTTTAACAAAGCTAATTCAATAGTAGACTTTTTTGTTGCTTTAAAATAATAAAACACAATTAATCGCTACAAAAATGTATAGACTTCGTAATATCCGAGAATAAAAATTCCACGCGTTTTTGCTCAACTTTGCCGGATAATTGTGTAGCACACTTGTTACATATGTTCAATATTTTTTTTTATATATTACCTGTCAAAACATTCTTGAGTAGCTTCTTGTTTGGGGTTATTGTTCGGACAGAGCTTTATAACAAACGTACCGAGATGGTTCGCCGTTAATTCGACTTCTACTTCTATTTCCTGGTAGAAAAAAAAAGATTTTCTTTGAATAAACTCATCAATCATATTTTATTTTATTCGTAAATATAAAACTTAATCTTTTGCTATAGCTTTTAAAAGTTATTTTATTAATTGCTGAGAACTTTCTAGACCGTGAGCGTTCATTACATCAATTAAGGATCATCGACAGCCCTAGATGACAACACATCGTAAGTCCGACTTGGTAACTGAGAGAAACCTATTCGAAATACAAATTTTCAACATTTTTGTTTTATTAAATATTAATACAAAAACATTGAAAATAACAACGAGTAGTAAAGAAAGTTTTTAAATTAAATAATTTATAAAGTTTTTAAAGTCTTGTTTATAAGTAAAACTACACTTGCGAGTAGTACAATAATATTTGTTTGTTGCTATGATGGATGTGATTTCCTCATCAACAAAATAAATAAATAAACGTCTCACATTCAACGGCCCCCAGTAGGATGTGAATCCTGTGTCGGGGGTCCGCAAACACACACAATACACAAGCACAAACGCCCGGACTACGACAAACATCTGTATGGCCTATACAAATATTTGTCATGTGCGGGGATCGAATCCGCGACCGCTAGCCCATTAGCCAGTTACTGTAACCACTGCGCCTACGCGTTGTCAAGGAAATCAAAATACAAATAACATGTTCTTCTTACTTGTCCCACACTGTAGTGCCTGGTGATGATGCCTTTGCCGTACATACCGCCAGCCTCGTGAGGCCGCGGTTCGTTGAGGTGGTCCGCGTCCCCGCACACACCACACCGTCCTGAGTTCTGTTCCCACTGGACTAAACACACGCTTTATTAGTTTACGAGTCATATAAAATGTAGTAGTTTGTAGCAAAATAACGAAGGGAGGAAGGTTTTTTTTTTTTTAGAAAACGTTTAACGTATAGAATCATTTACTTCAAATAATTATAGAACTAGTTTTAATACACTATTAATTATAGAATGCTACAATTTATTTTTATTTAAAGAATACTTTAATTTTTTTAAATGTATTTTCGTTAAATGTATGAAACTTTTAGCTTCATAACATAAGACATAGGTGTCCAAAATTTAATCTAGATGTTTAAAAAAAATTGCCATTGATAATTAAATTACATTAATTTGTGTCTGGGGTTAATACAGAGCGGGCGCATTAATAAAATTTTCTTTAAAATATATAGACAAATAATAATAATAATATTATATCAAATCTTTATTTCAGACTATGGTCCATATTGGGTCAGTAAAACAAAACAAACAAAAAAGTCAATAAATTAAAAATAAATTAAAAACAAAAATAATCATGTATTATTTGTTGTATTTTTTATATAATTATTAAAAAAAATCCATCCTTATAGAACCCTTTTTATACGAGTATGTCAAGGGCCACCTGTGGAATGTGATCTAACCTAGGAAATATTTTCCCCTCTCGTCTATGTAGTGTGTGTAATCACTAATTTAGATTATTACACCAAACAAAAAAAAATTTGTAGAAAACACTTCTCTAAAAAAAAATCGTGACCTAAACTGGAGTAAACTTATGAAAAAAAAAACCGATAAACTAAGCAATACTTATGTATAATACTCATAAACATAACAATATTCACAACAAAGGAGAGAAACCAAAATTTTAAAAAAATCTTTTAAAATGACATGTATCTAAAGATTTAGATGACACAATCGTGACTATTGTTTACAAATGGGTCGTATTTTGAATATTTTATTATGTATTTCGATCAAAATATCGAATATCAATGATAATTCAACGAGTTACCAATTTTGGATTTTGTAGAAAAAGCCATATATAAATTATTAGTATATTCCGATACCTGTATAATGTAAAGTTCAATAAACTTTAAATAACATTCATCTTTAAATTAATGAAAATATTTGCGATAATTTTGAATTCAAAGACTGTCACAGATAAAATTCTAAATGCTGATATAGTGTATACGCATACAGCGGTAAAATTACCTGCGCTCGGGTTTTCTTATTATAATATAATCTTATAGTAATAATATCTTAGGCACAGCACAACGACATAAGACGGAATTATTTTGTCGCATATTCACAGTTCTATAGTCATGGTTAGAGAGCTGGCTTAAAGCTGACAACACATATTTTACGATACCTGAAATTTCGTCTAGTGATACTGCTATACCCAGTAAACAACCAATGGGTACTAGCTAAGCCCGGCCGCGGTAGGTTTGGGGTCCATCGGGTTAGCCAGGTTGAAAATTGGTATCGTAAAATATGTGTTGTCAGCTTTAAGCCAGCTCTCTTACTATCACTGAAGTAATAGGTACTAACGTACGTTAGTACATTATACCTCAATGTCTAGAGTGCACGCTAATTGGGTATCCAAAAAACACGATTTAACCGGTCAAGTGGTTGTCTCGTCTAATCGTAAAGTAAATTTATTTAAAAACTATTAGTTTTTTTGTATGTTTATGTTAAGATAGTAGTAATTCCTGTTAGATTTGTTATTAAATAAATATTAAATCTTATTTTTTTTTAAATATAATTTAATGGTACTTTACTAATCCCATTGAACAGTATGTGTACACATTTTTAATACGATAATAATTAGTTTAAAACGTAATTAATTTTTAGTGGCTCTAATTATAAGTATTAACTCTTAAAATTATATTGTACTGTTAATGTTCTTGGTATGGAAAATTCATAAATTCATAGAAGTCCGGGATCAGTTATTTTTTCTGATAATTCTACGCATGAACAGACACTCCTCGAGAAGCTAATCTATATAAAAACTTTTTACATCATCTATACATAATTATAATACAGCTATAACTGGCCGATATCTGTACAAGAGACATATTGAAAAAAAAAATTAAATGTAGTAGTCTATAATATGAGAGGGATAGAAGCCGAAACAATTTTTTTTAGATTTTTTGTCTGTCTATCTGTCTGTATGTTTGTTCCCGCGTTACGCAAAATATGCTGCAAAAAATCAAATGCGGTTTTCATAGTTTTTTTTTTTTTTTTTTTTTTTTTTTTTTTTTTTTTTATACCACGACGATGGCAATCAAGCATACGGCCCGCCTGATGGTAAGCGGTTACCGTAGCCTATGGACGCCTGCAACACCAGGGGCATCACATGCGCGTTGCCGACCCTTTAAAAACCTATTTACTCCCCTCTTGAAGGACCCCATACTGTAGTCCTGCGGGAAAACCTCGGCAGGGAGTTCATTCCACAACCGAATGGTCCGTGGGAGGAAATTCCTCTGATACCGAACTGTACGGGACCATTGGGGCTGCAATGTGTGAGCATGAATTCCCTGTCGATGGCGAGCGGTGCGATGATAAAAAGTGGCCGTTGGCACCATTTCGAACAATTCTTCGGAACACAACCCATTATACAAGCGATAGAGCACGCATAGGGATGCAACATCTCTTCTTAGACTTAAGGGCTCGATATCGCTCGTCAGTATTGGATCGTCGACAATTCTCACAGCTCTTCTTTGAACCGAGTCAAGAGGGCCAAGTTGGTATGCCGGTGCTCCCGCCCAGAGATGAGAGCAGTACTCCATATGGGGGCGGACTTGCGATTTATACAGACGCAGTCTTTGCCCCGGCGTGAAGTACCGCTTCGCTCTGTTAAGCACACCGAGTTTTTTGGATGCCATCTTGACCTTGTCTTCCAGGTGACATCGGAACTGGACGTCGCTGGATATGTCGACACCAAGGATACCAATACTGTTAGAGATGGTAAGGGTTGTGTCCTGGAATTGAGGGGCCACAGTGAATGGGGTTTTCTTAGCGGTGAACGCACAAACTTGTGTCTTGGAGGGGTTGAATTGGACTAAATTGTCTCGACCCCAATCGGAGACTTTGGAAAGACTACTCTCGATTTCAGACACAAGTTGTTCGCGACTTTCTACCACAGCGGAACGAGGGATGTTTGCACGGCCTGTGTAGAAAGCGTCTCCAGTGCTATCGTCCGCATAGCAATGAATGCCATCAATAGACAGTAAGTCATTGATATGCAGGAGAAACAGTGTTGGAGACAGCACAGAACCTTGCGGGACGCCAGCGTTTATGTCTAGTTTTGCGGAGCAGCAGCCATCTACAACGGCTCGTATGCATCGACCAGACAAAAAACTGGCAACCCATTTGCACAAACCCTCGGGTAGTCCGTACGATGGCAACTTCGAGAGAAGACCCCGGTGCCAGACCCGATCGAACGCCTTCGCCATATCTAGGCTAACTGCCAATGCCTCACCTTGACTCTCGATGGCTGAAGCCCATCGGTGTGTCAGATACACTAGCAGGTCACCAGTCGAGCGACCGTGGCGAAAGCCGTATTGCCGGTCGCTGATCAAATCGTGTTCCTCTAGGTACCTGAGGAGCTTGGTGTTAATAACACGCTCCATAACCTTGGAGAGAAGGGAGGTAATAGCGATAGGCCTGTAATTCGATGGATCTGATCTATCGCCCTTTTTGGGTACCGGGTATAGTTGTGATCCTGGAGGTCTTATTAACAATATGATTTAGGTTTCATATTGCTGCACCATCTACGAGTATAAGCGGAGTTATAACTACATATTATAAAACAAAGTCCTCCGCCGCATCATCATGATAGATCTGATCATGATGATCAGATCTATCATCAGACAGACATGTCTGTTCGCGATAAATTCAAAAACTACTGTACCGATTTTTATGCGGTTTTCACCAATAGATAGAGGGATTCATACCCCGGGCGCAGCTGGGCCGGGCCGCTAGTTACTATATAGACAATTATAGTGAAATCGTAACGAAATCGTTTTATACAAATACTTTTTTAACATCGAATGCCGTTATCTTCACTGTAAATATAAAGACACAATACACAATAAAAAAAATTGTCTGTCTGTTTAAACATTGCGCTATGATACAAATAAGCAGAGCAGTAACCATAAAAGTCAATGCAGGTAAAACCGCACGTGTCAGGTAGTATTAAATAATTACAAATCTCTGCCCATACGCCGTGATCGCACTCCCTGTGGGGTCATCATTCCTCGTCTATAAAGAATACAACCACCTATTACCGCATTTTTTTATGTATATATGTATTTATATCTTAAATTTCCGTTCCTAGTACCTGTAACACAAGTTCTTACGAACTTACCACGGGGCTAGGTTAACGTGGTGTGATTGTTGGTTAATATTTATTTATTTATTTATTTATTATTACTTGGCAAAAAAAAATCATTCAAACTCATATCCACCATTTTTCGTCACATAGCATTCTTCCAAAAATATAGTCCTGTGACACACGGAACGACTGGGAGTCTTAGTAATAGGATTTCCCTGCCTATTCTTTTTTTTTTTTTTGGAACACTAAAATTATGTATTATTTTATAAATTAATTTAATTATATTTTATTAATGGCGAGAATTCTGACCGGCATATCCTCCACAGAATAGTTCGTTGTCATTGTAGTTGACGGGGTTTGGGAAACCGAACCTCCACATGGAATTTCGCGCGGGAGGGTCCATGAGACGGCCGTGTCCTTCAGCGCCGCGGCGAGCACTCCCTAACATCTGAAAATTAAATGAATTTGTTGTAATGCTTTCATGTAATACATAACTTTAATAATTTGAATATATAATTTTATAAACGAAACCGTGAAAATATCTATATAAACTGCTCGATTTAAATATTTCAATATATTTTCTACTAACAATTATTGTTAAACTAGCACTCGTAAATTAAAAGGAAAATTAATAATTAAGAAAAACAATCAGTTTATATGTTTATTTGACTCTGATAAGGTAAGTTAGCCATGTATAGATTTTTAATTATTCCCCCATGACTGCGATCTCTTTACCAATAACAGAAACAACAGTAAATTAAAACGCTTAAATATCTTGAAAACTGAACTGAAATAAATCAGCTTGGAAAGGTCTCCCTGCTGGGTAAGGGCCTCTTCTCCATATAAAAGAAGAGTTGGAGCTTAATCCACCACGCTGCTCTACTGCGGGTTTGCGGATAATTTCCATACGCTGAGTGACGATCGCTATCGGGTCTTTGATAACAACCGGGACCGGCGGCTGTACGTGCTCTGCGAGGCACGGTGAGGAGGCCCACAAAGACTTACATACTACTAATTTTAAGTTAATAAAAATTTCACCCTTTTATAACTTAAAAATTGATTTGAAATATTGTTACCTAATTCTTTAAATACATTTATCGGAAAAAAAAACCTTGTTATATCAATTCTACAAGCCGCTGTAAAATTGAATATAAATATATCGTGTTTAGTCTACGTTTTTACATATAAGTATTAAGTTCTTATTTAATTACGTACCTATCTATGTGTATTTTCACTATTTACGTACATTAGACAAAACGTTCACCTCCATTCATATTTACTTAGTTAACATGCAAATAACGTTAAAACATTATCTGCAAATACATCTTCATTTATATAGTACAAACATTTAAAAATATTAAAAATATGCCGAATTTTGATGATAGTTTTAAAAACAAATTAATAGCTTAGCAACACGGCTGCGATCGGATTGCTTTCTATGTTACTCTGATTTATGAGTTACGTTACTGCAGTTGCAACAATATCTGTTTTTTTTTGTAATTTTTGTACGAAAAAATGACATACATCAATCCAAACAAACTTTAATATTTATAATATTAAATATATATTATAATATAAATTATAAATTATTTAGATATATTACAAAAAAATCGATGTATTTTTTTTAGGTATGAAGCATCTGTTCTACCAGCCGTTTAATGTTCCAATGATGTACCAAGATTTTCCTACGAAGAAAAAAAAAGAAATTAAGGCAGCATTTTACGCATGCTTTTGCAGCTTAATGCGCCACGCTGCAGCTATACAATGTGCAATACAATTTTCTCAGAATTTCTACCTAGACATGCAGTTTTGCTACGATGAAAACAAATTGAAAGCGATGAACTCAAAGCACAAATATAATTTTGAACCAAACCACTGGAAATTCTAATCAAGTTCATAGTGCTAGCCAGAATTAATTTTTAACACTATATTATAATTATTATTCACGCTGTTTTACATTTACTTACTTGCAATAAAAATATCCAATACGTCAGAAATGATGGACCTCCACGCCTTTTAATTTCCATCTGAAACAAAAAAAAAGTTATAAGTACATGTCAATAATAATACCTTATTTAAAAACTATCAGTATATTATACAGGCTTATACTACTTAAATAACTACAATTCTTATATTTATGTACGTATAGAATCAATATTTATTAGTTATTGTAAAAAAAGTTAACTCTATATAAAATAAATCAGACGATATATTTGATATCTATGAACGATTATCAGATCCAATCCACTGATTTGATCATTGAACATATGCATGTGTAATGGTGAGTATTCACTAACTTGTTATTGAAATTCTCTGATACGTAGTGAATATAACTTCACTAACGTAATTAATGAAAATTTTACTTATTCATGTTTAGATAGTAGGTGAAAAGAAATATATAGAAATAGATTTAACGTACAAAAATTATACAAATAGGCTCCTAACTGCCGTTACTGCCTGCTTACCTTTCTTAATTTTTTTCTTCTAAGAAACGAAAGTGCAAAATTAGATATTACAACAGTGCTAACAGGACGAATTAAATTTCTTCTGTCCTAATTTTATTTAAGTTAATCGACAAAAAATTAGCTTAGAATTGTACAAGTATAGTTCTACGTACACAATAGCTTAGATGATTGAGCTCTGTATCACATAATCACAGGTCATTTCTATAGATTATTGTTACTCTTGTAAAGACTACTACATATATAGTAGTCGTATTATTGAAATTCTTCATGGCTATTATTACTACGATCTAGATGTCTTATAGATAAACCATATTTCATAATTTTTATTATAAAATTATCTGTCAAGTCAATAGATAAGTCAATTTTTTTTACATACAACAACACCTTATTTTTATTTAATAAAGAAAATTAAGAACCATGAGTTATGTCGGTCGATACAAACATGTACTCATTAATGATATATCTTTAGTGTTTATAAATCGCGATCATTTATCAGCCGTTAAAATCAAGACAATAAATGATGCATAATCACAGATCGATCGAGAGAGCTATGGTAAACGAAACGAGAACGCGAAAACGAAATAGCCCGCCTTTCAACATTGAACTTTATTTTAATAGCCTCATTTATATTAAATTGTCAACGTTTTTGGGGGCTATAAATTAAAAAAAACAATTATGATAATGTAAAAATCAATATTTGACTAACTGAACTGAACAGATTCAGATATTATTAATAGATCATACCAAGCATGACAGTACATAATTATATTCAGCTTCTATTAAAGATTCATAGGAAAGTTCGTATTTTTTTTTGAGTTGTTACCGATGTGTAATCCGATCAGATAAGTATAATACTGTTTTGATAACGATATGGCTGTATAATGTGACTTATTATTTTTCTTTGAGCGACTTATTTTCATATACGATTCCAAAGTTTTTAGTCTGATTAACCCACTGGATTAGGAGACACTCAGCCTCTTTGGCTTTCCAGTTATAATAAAAAAATCAGCTTTTTTCCTTAACACTAAACAAATATATAAAAGAAAAAACCAAACGTGACAAATCGTCTTACTTTATGAATCATATATTAAACTCACGAAATTATTCCCGCTAATAATTTACATATAATGCCGAACAAGAAACCATATTCAACAAATTGATAAATTAATTTCCTTCATTTTGAGTTTTGCGATATAGAAAATAAAGTCTAAAATAGCCTGTAAGTAGCCTGCATTGAAATAAAGTAGTTAGGTATTAGTCAAAAGCTTAAAATTCAGCACAGGACCAAGATTATCAAATATTGTGTTTAAATTAAAGTTAATGTGATGACACAGAAGAGACGTTCATTTAAAAAGGTAAATATTTATAACAAACTTATGGTATCATTACCTATCAATCTTTTTCTTGGGTAAAAATAATCCCCTTTCTTTTAACAAAATTTTTAGCTCATTTAAGTTATTATAGTTTTACCTATTTTAGGCTATTTTGATATTACATTAAAAATAACGGTATCAGAGGTGTGAAAATGTCCACATTCTGCTCTTGAGGATCGATCATAATATTTTATACAATTGAAGTCTTAATTCATTTGATTTTTTTTAAATCTGTAATGGTAGTATGAGGCTATTTCAATATAAATTATCTGTATGTGTCAGTGGCGTCTCGTCTCAGAAGACCGAAAATTTTAAACACCGGCATTTTCTTTACCTTCCGCTAATTTGCTGTCATGCCTGCTTGTTCCTTCAAGACCATAACTACAGTAGCAGATCTTTATAGACATTAATTGTTATTATTTTATTTTTTTTTGCATTGCCTGTACTTTCATAAAAATATATATGTTTGTTAAAATTTAACTGAAACAACAAAATTTCAATAAATGCAGTCTTTTGACTATACCCAAAAGAGATCACGCTTACGTAATACGTAAAATTTACTTATTTGACTCATTTCACGTAGCGACACGCGTTCAGCTTCTCAATTAAGAAATACAAATTTTTGGTATTCGTATCTCGAACAAAAACGTAAAAATACAGAACTTATTAAATTAATATAATTTACTTTGGCTTTAACTTAAATAAGATAATTAAGAGAACAGTATTAAATATAAAAATTTTGTTTCTTATTGTTTTTTTGTTTCTTCCAGGTGGTGAGCGACCTAATAAAGTTGAAAGTAGTACATTAATACTGACTGCCGAATACAACTGCGTATTGCAACTATTTATTTTCCTCGAAGAATATTATTCATTGTATTGTGAAGTAGTCATGTAATCGTGGCTCACGCTCGCGCCGCCGTTGGACGGCTTTATGCAGTAGACGCAAGCAGTTTAGTTCGTATATTGAAGTAAAAAAAAAACGGCTACGAATTTTATTTTCATGCGGAACTTTACCTACATAACCTACCTTTGAAATACTTTGAAGGAAGACGGATAGTGTACAGGCCCGGCCTAAGGCGAAAATTGCAAGTGTGCAAGACTCACATCTTATGCCCTTATGAAAACATTATCGAGTATTATTATCCATAATTATCCAGTGTCGAAAGTGTACACAAAAACACAAGCCGCCAGGCTATACTTATTCCTAAAAAAAGGTCGTCCGAGATCCACCATCGATGTTTACCCTTGTAGCCTATCCGAATACCTAAAAAAATATGTCCTCCCAAAAAGCTCGAGTGTACAGCTGCATACTTCGCACACTCCTTAGGCCGGCCCTGATAGTGTATATAAACTTAACTGTACTATATAAAGTTTTTTCAACAAAGATCATAAATTGACTTGAATAAAATAATAATAATTTCTAATATTTCCAAGTCTTGAGTCGTAGTGAAATGTTTTATAACCTATAATTATATCTAAAAAAAAAATTATAAATACATATATATAATTTAATCACACCCATAATTCCTAAATTTAACACATTTAAATAAACTTTTCAAATTCAGAACGCACCTTCAAGCAATATTATAGTCGTCAAAATAAGGCCCGTTTTGACATTTGAGAAAGACCCTAGAATGTAACTTGCAACTAAACTGAAAGAAACAATAAAAGAATAGTTAATTACATAAAGTGTTTTTAAAAAATACATAATTTTTTTGGCGCGTTAAATAATATGATAAAATATATTGCGAGTATTCTTTTCAAGCTTACTTTATAGTAGCATGCAATTTCTAAGTTTTACGAAACGTCTCAAAAACAGTTGCGTTCTAAGTCTATTTCATAATATGTATTTAGTTAACATTGTTTCTTAAATAATATAATATATTTGTAGTTATACTAAAGTATTAGTATATAGTAAGTAAAGCCTATTTTAAAAGAGGAAAAATTAAATCTTCGAAATGTTGTGTAAAGAAATACGATTGTTATGCAAATAGATTTTAGCCTGTCAAGGTTGGTTGTCAACCTCGACGCTTGATATTGACATGGTAATGTCAATGCCCTTATGCCATAACATATACTCAAGAGTCAATCACAGGGCACAATTAGTGAGTGGGCGAAATGTTCCAAAATAGGAACTGAAATAGACAAGATGTATAATCTATCTTCATATAATGAGAAACTATCGAATAAATAGAGTGTTTGCAATATTTATAATTCTGAATAAATGCAAAAACACAAGTTTCTTGAATAATTCTCGAAAGGTTTTTTTTAGGATTTACAAACTTAAAAGTACTCATTTTAAATTTAAATCTTTGAACTGAACTTCGGTTAAAAAGTATACAATGTCCAAGCTCATAGCATGAAGTTTCATTCAAAATCGTTCAGTAGTGAGACAAAAAAAATTAAAAATAATTAGCTTCAGTACCGATTATAGAATTGACTCTAAAACTTTTTTTTTTTCAAAATATTACTTACAAATGTAAATACAGTCTTTTGGCAATACCGCAAAAGAGATCTCATATTAAGTAAGATACGTATTTGGCTCATTTCATATCATCATATCATCCATTAGATGTCCACTGCTGAACGTAGGCCTCCCCCATCGACCTCCAGGGCGACCTGGTCGGAGCAGCGTCCAGCCAACGGCATTTCGTATACCGACAAATATTTATATTATTTTATTATATGAAGTATAATTATATTAAATTAATCAAAACACATATTCCTTTCTTATAATAAATAGTTTGCTGTAGTATTGTATATGTATACATTTACAATATCACAGCATTCGCATTATATAATGGTAAAATTGACTATATTTTATGGAAATAGACAATATAGAATCATAAAATATCCTACTGCTATGAGATCATAGCCCACAAAGGACTTGAGAGGAGCGAAATAGAGTAAGAGGGAACTAAAGATATGGGGAGAAATTGACTTTTCCCTTTAAAATTCAAATAAAACTAGCAGCTATTTTACCTGCTAGTAGTAACTTACAGTAATTGTAGCTATATCACGCCGATTTTCTTAGAGAGTGAAATACTACCCCAGTCGTGCTATAGCCAACCTACTATAATCCATTGAGAATTTACTTACAGTAGGCTGTACTACAAAAAAATAAAAATTTTCATTATTTTTTTCATTTAACTGGACTCGGACAGGTTATAAAAAACATCGATAAATTTTGTTGATATTAATTTTAAATGTTAATATTTTAAATTATATTTAACTTAATAGCTTTATTAGTAAGTTACCAATTTATCGAAATAGTGGATTTTACACATACATAATTCATGATAGCTCTAACATATATCATTAGATATTATTATTACGTTCATAATTATGCTGATTAGTTTATTAATTTAAAAAAAATATATATTAGTAATAGTAGGTATGTTAAAATATTTTCTGATACCAATTTAAGATTTATTTAGCCAGCTTTCTAAATTAAAATAAAATAGCGATTGTTACTCAATTATCCGCCAACCCGCAACGAAGCAACATGGTGTATTAAGTTTCAACCCTTCTCTTGAATGGAGAGAAGGCCTTTGCCCAGCAGTGGGACGTTTACAGGCTGATTCAGCTCAGTTAGTACTTATATTAAATAAGATAAAGCTTGAAGTTATACAAAAATCGCAAACACATAATACAAAAAAAAAAATTGTGTGTGTCAGCTCCGACGCACGACTGGAGTTTACTCCTTAAGTACGATTGTCTAAACATACGCAAAAAGAGTTTATCCAACTGAAAATAAGATTAATACCATATGAAAGGGTAAATTAACAAATTAATGAAAATAATATACATATATAAATATATATTTATTCATTTTATATACAAACAGTTTTGGTATAAATCATGTCCGCGTGGAATGGTGCCAAGAATACTAGCAGCATTTCCCCGTTGAATCGCAATTCCGATTCTTTGGGCAAAAAATGCACCAGCCCTCTTGTCACCAGTGGAGGCTATGAGTCGTGGGGTTAATTCTTTTAGAAAATTTTTAGCAAATTTTTTTTTTTTTTTTTTCTGTTTGTAAATAATTATTTTAAGTTTTGAATTGTAAATATGTATAATATTGTAAAATTTCTGTAATAAATTTATTAAATTTTATATACATTTATTATAACTAATCGGCGAAATATTTTACATTAAACTTTTCACAATAGTCAATTTCAGATGTGCACAAATATTTCATTAGGAATGTTGATAAATTATGTAATTATTATTATCTGACAATTATCATTTATTTTTTAAATATTATTTTTCAATATTAATTAGAGCAACATTACTTTCGCACCGCACCATAGGTGCGCGCGCACCGAAAAAGTAACGAGGTCATTCAATAGTAGATTTTACCTCTCATATTTTTCTCATACCGGGCGCCTTATATATGAAAATCGATTCTTAAGGAGTAAACTCCAAAAAAAAAAAACAAATACAAAGAAGGAAGGTTCCTTAAATTTTTGAATAAGCAAATATAGTTTTTTGCTCGATTTATTAACAGCTGCATCTTTGCAACTAGCGACGATTAATTTAAAATCGATTAAGAAATGACATGGGTCCTAAATTTATTGAATACATTTAAGAGAATCGTACCTTAATTTTGTATTATTTTTATCAAAGTATATTCTTCATTTTTTAGTCTACAATAATCAAACTAAAAAATGAGTGTTGTTTTTGATTTACCAGCATATATTTCTTTTGTGATAATCGAGACTTGGGCACATAAAAAATAAAAGTAATAAATCCAAATAAATATATTTCAATGCATAAACACGTCATATTATACTCTTTATTCTAAATAAAACCTGTCTAGTTTTTCAAGCAAAAGAACCTGATAAAATTAATTTTACATACCTACACAAAACGAGACCACCAAAATACAAATAAAAGAAAAGATTTAAAGGACATATTTAAACAGAGTTAATCATTGAGAGTTTATTAATATTTGTTACAACTTGAAGGGAAGGAAACTTGGGACTCTTTGGATCCACGAGAGCTTATTACACTTATGGACCTACTATAATTATTTAACAATATTTAATAATGCGTCTAGGTACAGTACAAAATTTATATTTAAACACTGACAAAATAACTTTAAACATAGTATTTCTTACCAGGCTATCATATACCGACTGATATCACTTACTGGTCATTCATTAAGGATCATTTAAAATAATCGCTCGTAAACGCAAAAACGAAATCATAATAACATGTAATAATATTTCGCACGGCCATTCAATTGTATAGCCACTTTAATACCGATTATTTTAAAACAATAAAATTGTTTTCGCATCCGATTATTAAAAGTTTCGGCGTCGTAAATGTGACGCTTAATTGTTTATTGTTTGGAATTCCCCAAAATCTACTACAAAATATTGATTTGCACCTAATTTGTTGGTATTCTACAGAAATTGATTCTCAGTGACTTAAATGAATTATTATAGCCTCCAAAACTGTAATTTTAACGAAATATGTATCAGTAACAATAAATAAATACTATATTAATAAAACTAAATTACGAAATCTCACTTACTATTGAAAGTTAGATCTATCTAGAAGAAATAGTACCGGGACAGTCGCTGCTTGCGATAAATGTGAACACGGAGACAATTCCGAAGGACGTCCAGAACTAAATGATAAACGAAATTCTCTATCCATTGCCAATTTTAATTAAATACTATGTAGGTATATGTTAAAACCGTAGACTGAATAAATTTTAATGACGTTTTTATATAACAGCATCTACAGTTTTCGTATACCGACTCAACTGTCCATTTTCATTATAGATACCATCAACAATATTAAAACAAGTATGCTCAATTAAAAAAATCAAAAAACCCGACTGCGTAAAATACTCTTATTATAAACTAAAAACAATAAAACAATCACTAGCTTTCATTTGATACCCATATTGCTACGGCAAGAAAAAAAATTCAACTCCCCCCCTCATTCTGCCATTTGCGGGCGCCATTTTGAAAATTTATATAGCCTATGTCACTACTACAATTTAGACAAATCCAACGACACCTCATATTATGTCAAAAACCGTCCAGCCGTTTGGGCTGTAGGGCGTGCCAAAGAAATGGACATACATACATACACTCGAAAAACATAACCCTCCTTCTGTCGCAGTCGGGTAATTATAATGTTACGCGATCCGTAATTTATTTGCTTATATTTATTTTTGAACTGAGATTATACCTTCGATAAATACTTGACGTATTGTTAAAAAATGTCCTGTATAAATTCAGTACACAGTTTTACCGATAAACTTTTTTATACTGTATAATTATTATAGGTAATTGAATGTATAAATGCTTTGAAAAAGATTTTTCCAATTTTTGGCTCCGTCCTCAGACACAGTTGAATAAAAACATGTTTTCTTTTATTCTGTGTTGAAGAGTAAAGCTTAATACCTTCCTCAGTTACCACTTCACACTCAATGACCAGTAAGTTGAAATTCACGTGGAGTCCGAAAATTCACAAGACAAGCACAAGTGTCCTGACCAGGATGAATATTTATGTGGCCTATACAAAAATTTGTCATGGGCGGGGAACGAACCCACGACCATTAGCGCAACATGGACTAATGAATATTTCCTAAGATTACCGCATGAAAACAAACTTAGAACAAACATAATATCTTACAAAGAGCGTATATGTGACACTAATAATAGGGGATCGGACAGTAATCAGATTAAAATCTAAAATGTGCTTAGATAAAATAAATATACTGTTTTACGATTATTTACCTAATAATAATTTAATATAATTCATTTAAATATTTTTAAATGAAGAAATAAAATGTTGTTATTTTCAATATTTTCAAACTGTACTGAAACACCAATCACAGTGCGTGACGTCATCTGTGGACAATCATTGACTGCGTGGGTACTATCTACTTAGTTTACTCAGTTATTTCCATAATTTTGTTGAAATTATAAAGGTTGCTAAAAGATTATTGATAAGTTAGGATACGGTAATCGATATAAAAGCTGTCACGTGGTGTTTAACCAGTTTCTTATAATGAAAACAGGATTTACGAAAACCGACAATCGAAATCTTCCCAGAGTGAATACGTTTCTGATTTGCAATTTCTTTGCAAGTAATTCAGACTTTTGTGACAAAACTTGTGTTTTAAAATGTGAAAACTTCTTATAAATATATAATAATATATTATTTGCCATAAATACCTAGGTACTTGAAAAAATACCTCCTTGAAAAATAACCTCTAATATTACACAATATATGTATTGTACATATTGTACTGTACTAGCCTGTAAACCACCCACTGCTGAGCGAAGGCCTCTTCTCCATATAGATAAAGGGTTGGAGCTTAATCCACCACGCCGCTCCATTGTAGGTTGGCGAATAATATACTACTATGAGTAACGATCGCTATCAGGTGTATATGATAACAACCGGGACCAACGGCTTTACGTGCTCTCCGAGACACGGTGGGGAGAACCACAAGGACATACACCCAGACCGGAAACAAATACAATTATCTGTCCCGAGCGGGAATCGAACCCGCGACCGCCGGCGCGGGATGTTGAGGCGACTACTCGCACCACTACACCAGAACGGTCGTCGCAAGTAGAATACTGTCAACACTATATCATATTCTTTTGTTAGTGTTACAAAAAAAAATACAAAAAGAAAAAATCTATAATAGTAGTTGACCGTAGAGAGAAAACAATATAATATATTTACTAAAAATTAATTTAAGCAAATTTCATTATATTTATTTGTAGTAATTAATGTACATTTACGTCAAAATGATCTTCACAAAAGTAAATTGGTGAAATTCATTTCGTTGCATTTTCTACTCGCTAAGTCTAAAAATTTTGTTTTCTTTTATCTTTTTTTCTTGGCATATGAAATGAATATTTTATTTGGAGTACTTTTTTATGTGTTCGTACGTTAAGGTACTGCACACCAACGATATTTTTTGCGTTCCATAAGAACAAATAAAAAATCTACTTCACGAAACAAAACTTCTCGTGAACTTATGCTCATGCAGCTGTTTTGTTATAACCGCAGATGACGTCACGCGCTCTCAGATGATATAGCGTGGCGTTTTGGCGGGATTTTTAAACAGACAATATTAAAACATGATTTTAAGTACCTAAACGGCTATAAAAAAATAAAGTTTTATTTTTTATGGGAATAAGTATCCATAAAGATTAATTTAAAACACTTTTTGAAAATTTGTCCGATCCCCTATTAAATACTTTACCAAAAAATAAAATTGCCTGTCGATATTTAAAAAAATCCAAATACTTTCATCAAGCTGATAGATAAGAAACCAGATCAATTAAAATAGCTTTATCTTTACGGGAAATGCATAAAATAAGTAAACATTCGCAAAAGCTTGGAACCCAAAACATTTGCGTCAGGAGAAATAAAAAGACCTGTTCAACCTGCAAACGACACGATCAACATTAATTTTAAAATAATTTAATTACTACAAGTAGAAATCAAACTAAGTTAATAAGTTCATAATAATTAAAGTCGCTTGATTAATTCTTATCAACATAAATAAAATTAAAAAACGTGCGATATCATTTGTGTAAGTGACGAGACAAGATCTACATCTTTGTCTATTTAAAACGAGGTAATTTTTGGGATTTCTTTTCTCTAAGCCATAGCATGATATTTACTAGCCTGTAAACATTGTCAATAAACAGGAGTCGTAATGAAAATAGTATATAAATTTTTAGAATAAAATTTAAATATTAAAATAGTATATATATTTTTATAGTATATAAATTTTTAAATTAAAAAGAAAAACAGTAGGTTTTAAAACAGACTAACAAATGAATAAACAATTCAGTTTTATTAAATATATGAAAGAGTATAAAAATTATACTGTAAAGCTACCTACCTAATTTATTCAAATAAAACGATTCATCGCATATTTGTAACGTCTGATTCGAAGGAAACAAAATAAAAAAGTAAAACATCTTGTAGATATGAAACATTTTAAAGTGAATAGCTTTTAGTATAATTACTTAGAATGGAGATCGCTGAGCCCTGCCTGACTCAACACCATGCTCGGGTATCCTGATTAAGGATAGCATTAAAAAAATAGTAATTGTTTTCTATTAAGATTTTGCACACTTATTAAAAAGGTATTCATATATTATAATTACTTGGATGTACCACACCTTAAAATGATATTCATAATTAATTATATTATTAATCAAAATATTAAATTGCCAACATTTCCTAATTCTTACTGGAGTAAGATATATTTCCTTCTTTGTAAGAATATGAATTTGACATCCGTTCTAGTTAATGGCGCAAATAGCCGCCTTAAGACCGGCGGTCGCGGGTTCAATTCCCGATCATCATAATATTTGCCATATTTAAAATGTACAAATCTTTGTTTCTAGTCTGGTTGTGACATATGGTGTGCCTCCCCATCGTCCCTAGAAGAGCACGTAAAGCCGTCGGTCTCGGTTGTTATCATAGACATCTGATAGCGATTGTTACTCATGGTAGGGAAATTATCCGCAAACCCGCAGTGGAGCAGCGTGGTGGATTAACGCTTCTCCTATATGAATAAGAGGTCTTGGCCCAGCTGTGGGACTATTACAGGCTGCTTCAGTTCAATTCAAGATTGTCAAATTATTTAGAAGTATGAACCACCTTATAAATTGTAAAACTGATTTTTTTCCACTTTTTTTTTAACATTTATTAATAATTACGTAATATAATTTGCTTTTTGGTTATATATTGTCGGTAAAATGAAAAAAGAAACATATATCCTTTTATAAATTTTTATTGATTTTAGTAATTTCGAGAAAGACAAAATATGTATAATATTATGTTATAGCAAACTTGACATTTGCGTTAACATAATACGTAGCTATAACATTTAAATTATTTATAAATCTTCGAAGAAATAAAATAAATACCAGTAGCTGAATTCTTATTTTTTAAAACCCAATCTTTCTGTCAATCGCAATGACGGGCGCCATTTTTCGTTCCGAATAAAGAGTGAACTCCGATAAGGTTGATAGAATAATTACGATTAAATAATGAGATAGTATTGGAAATATCTCGCTAATTTCGCCTTGACACCATGAATGATATAAAAAATTTAGCAGATGTTGTTTTTACACAAGGATATTAATAAACGTTAACTAGCAATTTTCCGTCTTCAAAAAACTATAATTAAAATGTCGATTGTAGAGTTTGTTTGTCAACTTGTCAAGTATAATGAAAAAGGTATAAACTTTCGATAAGTGACGTAATTATTTTTGAGTTTTCATATATTTCGAGGTATCGGCAAACGAGTTGAAGTCAATCTTAAAAACGTTTCGTACTGCACCGTAAATCTTCCTTGTGACTTTTTTCATGTTACTTGACACTAGCGACAACATCTATGATATTAGGCACTAGTTAAAGCCTTAAAATTAATCATATATAAATGAATAAATACAATTCGTCTAATTTCATTTTATATGTTCTAGTACCTTAGAACATAATTACGTAGCGAATTTTTTGTGTTCACAAAAAAGTATTTTTCATATATAAAATACCAATGACACGTGTAGATGAAGTTGAAAATATATTTTAGTAACTGTGTGATTTTATAATAAAAAGTAAAAAAAAATATATATAATACGCGTGCTTAATGCAAATGAGACAAAAAATAAGGTATTTATAGAAATAACTTTTGAATATCGCGAAATCGATTGTGTCAAGAAAAAATATAAAATTCCATTAACGGGTCCGAAAATGAGGAAGGACCAAAAAACTTATCGTGTCGATAGTCGTCGACATCAATATTATAAATTATTTATAAGTCATATCTCATTATATTACTTACAAAATAATTGTATATGGAAAAGGCACTTTAACGAAGACATTACATTAATTTATGTTTATTTGTTTTATATCGCAATTGTAAGCATTGTAGTTAATTTTACTTTAGAATATGCATGAAATTGCTTAAATTGCTTCCCTTTAAGGTCGGTTGTAATGAATTTTTATTCTCTTTTCGAACAAAATAGAGACTTTTTGACTGTTTCTTTATACGAAATAAAGTGTATTTACTACATATCCTTTAATATAAATTACGTTGATGAAATTAGAAATCGTAATATTTGCAATAAATAATATTTAGCTATAATACGATTAGTTATTATATTCATAAAAGTTTTATTATATATATGTTTTTTTTAATTACTTTTCAATCGTTATTATAAAAGTTATATGAAAAATATCAACAAAAAATAGACAGAAAGATTAACCTATTAACAATATTTTGTTCGGTAGCAATAAACCTCAATTCATTAAAGAACCGTAGGTATACAAAAATATTTCATTTCTAAAAATTGATTAATTAAGTTTTATATATGTATTACATACAAATATTTTAATAAAAAAATGTTATCCCCGTTTTAAATTAATACAATAACGACACTAATCAACATGCAGGAATGCAGATATATTTTACATCAATAACACGGCTTAATACAAATAATATACAATGTTATATTTGTGCCAGAAACATAACAGCTACAACCTTTTTTATGCACGATAGGTTTGTACTTGACAATAATGTTGCAGAATGGAAAGATAAAATGAATTCTAGGTTCGAGAGCGCTTGTCAAGAAAATGCCTATTTAGTTTACTTTTAAACAAGCCTACTCATATATTCTTATATTACTCTTCTCATTATTATATATTATTTAGACAGGGAACATGGATGTGGAAATATCTTTTCGTTTGTTGTCAATCGATTAACAACAAACATCTAAATAGATTTTATAACAACTTATCCGTTAGATTACTATATTATCCAGAATAATATGGACTAAAACATCTCAATCATCTGAAATTTATTTTACTAGAACCGTATCCATAAATGTCAACATGAGTAAAACCACGCGGGAGATTTAGTAGTTTATGTAATCAATTATAAATACATAGATTAGATCTACTACAATTGAGTCATATAGTATCAAAATCGACAGTTTCCATTTTTTATTAACTCCATTTTTAGGGTTCCGTAGCCAAATGGCAAACAAGGAACACTTATGGATTCGTCATGTCTGTCTGTCTGTCCGTCCGCATGTCACAGCCACTTTTTTCCGAAACTATAAGAACTATACTGTTGAAACTTGGTAAATAGATGTATTCTGTGAACCGCATTAAGTTTTTCACACAAAAATAGAAAAAATCAATAAATTTTGGGGATTCCCCATACTTAGAACTGAAACTCAATTTTTTTTTTCATCAAACCCATACGTGTGGTCCATCCTATCTATGGATAGGTCTTCAAAAATGATATTGAGGTTTCTAATGTCATTTTTTTCTAAACAGAATAGTTTGCGCGAGAGACACTTCCAAAGTGTCAACTTTTTTTGGATACGGGCATTTGTACGCGAAGTGCACCTGTTAACTACAGGTTGATTAACGTATATTACACTATCACCGGTGGAAATTACGTAACAAAACGTGAGACGTCTTGGGCAGTTTTGTGCAGTTGGTAAACTAAAAGGTCATTGACCGGACACTCGAGCGGTTATGTAAAAATAAGTAGTATTGTCATTATTCATTGCATTACTTGAAAAAGTTTGTTGTGGTGTAACTGGTGGGTGTTTAAAATATGGCAATACTTTACGAAATCGTACGGTTACGAGAAAATAACGATCTGCGACATACTCTTTGTCTACTACGACAGTTATTAGTGACAGTGATGGTTATGAGACTGATGTTAGAACTGGACCGACATCCTCCAAAATAGCGAGAACTAGACAAAAACATTGTTATCAAAACTAAAAAGAGAAATAGACTGATAACGAAGACCATAAAGGGAAATATTTTGGCTCAACAATCCATTAGCCGAAATGGAAACGGTGCGTTGATTTTACACCATCAAAAGATATGATTACTAAAATGTCTTCGACGATTTATGACCTAGAACTAGAACTTTTGGAAGGATAGTTTTTAACTAAAGAAATTTTAAATAAATTAATTATAAAAAAGTGTTTCTTTTTTTATCGACACCGTAATATACACTGTATTTTTAAAATAATTTAAAAATTTCATCTGGTAACACTGCTCCCCCCCCCCCCCCCGTTACTTCTAAAATAAGAGAATGATAAAACTAAAAAAATATATGATGTACATTACTATGCAAACTGTAATATTTCGAGGAAAATAACACAGAATAATTGTTAGAAATTGTAGATCTTTATTCAAGCTCCACAAACTAAATTTTCTCTGTCCTGTCAAAACGTCAATATTATTTTTCTTTTATTCTATAATATAAAAATAAGTCGGGTTTTCCTTCCTGACGCTATAATTCCAGAACGCACGAACCGATTTCCACGGTTTTGCATTCGTTGGAAAGGTGTCGGGCTCCGTGAGCTTTATAGCAAACTGAATTCAGGAAAATTTTCAACAGAAAAGCAGGAAAACAGGGAAAATCATTTTTCACATACAGCGGCATCTCTGATACATAGCATGTACTACAAACCAATATGGTTTTGCATGGCGGAAGTACGTGGTGTGAGTATCCCTCACGAAAATAAGTTGGTGGTGAAACGGAGTTCGCCGGGTTTGCTAGTCTTACATATTTATTACCGACCTAACACTTCTCTCTCCTTATTTACTATATTACTGTTAACAATAATTTTGCTAAAGCATGTTACATAATAATAATACAAAACCAAACATAAATTATAATAATATAAACAAACATAAATTATACATTCACTTTTCAATAAGTTTCTTCTTAAGTCTACAAAGTCGAATCGGTCGAGTCCTAGCTGGTGTTGTTGTTGATAAAGTAATGTTAACAGGCGAGGAAAATTTCCAGTCCGGTGAGGCCGGCACTGGAAGCATATCGGTCGATTCGTGCCCGCCGCGCGGCGACTGCACCGCTCCCGCCGACGGCCCCGGGCCCTCCACCAATGCCGGTAGTGCTGGCGAAAGGTCTCCCTTTCCTTGAGAATTTGATGCTGATTGATCATCCTTACTAAGTACCGTTTCTACTGGATGACTTAATGATGATCGTTTCCGCAACTGATCAATATGTCTATGCACTGTTTCTCCGTTCTGACCTACAACTCTATAATCGCTTGGCCCTAGATTCTCACTTACTCGTCCGGGCAACCATTTGTCACTTTTTAAATACTGACGGTACCATACATCCTCCTCTAATCCGATAGCCCTATCAGAACCTCCCGAAGTATCTTTTTGATATTGTTGCGACCGTTGTACTTTCATTTGAACATCAGGTTTTAAAATATCTAACCTAGTTCGAGTACGCCTACCGAACATTAGCATTGTAGGACTTTCGCCTGTCGTTGAATGTTCTACATTTCTATAATTTAATAAATAAGTCCATAATGCTCTATTTACGTCTTTTTTTTCAGCTAAAGCCTTTTTAACAACCCGTTTAAGACTTTTTACCGCGTTTTCAGCTAGCCCGTTTGAGGATGGGTGATACGGAGCTGTAAATATGTGATCGATTCCGTGATGTTTCGTAAAATTTGCAAAGTCTGACGACGTAAAAGGTGGCCCATTATCTGTTACTATTTGTTTTGGTAACCCAAACCTACTAAAAAGCTCGTAAATTTTGTCAATTACGGTTTTAGCAATAGTACTTGTCATTTCAAATACCTCTATCCATTTTGACATTGCATCAACTATGACTAAGTACGTTTTGCCATTTATCGGGCCGAAAAAATCCAGATGTAGCCTGGTCCAGGGCCTCTGTGGCCAGGGCCACATGCGCGGTGCCTGGTGCGGTGGCGCATCCGCTTGCGAAGCGCACACCGTGCACTCACGGCACATCACTTGTACTGCTTCGTCCACGCCCGGCCACCATACATAGCTGCGTGCTAAAGCTTTGGATTTAACAATGCCCATATGTGGTTCGTGAATCATTTTTAAAACCTTATTCCTACAACTCTCCGGTACTACTAACCTATAACCCCACATAATGCACCCTAGCTCTTCGTATAATTCGTCTTTTCGGTTAAAGAATGGTTTCAAATCATCTATTTCACACTGTGCAGGCCATCCATCTCTAATGTAATGTAATACTTTCGAAAGTAAGATATCTTTATTCGTTTCCGATTTTATAACGTTATAATCCAGAAGTAAATCTTGATGAATCAAATGAAGGTAAGTTTGCTCGGGTGCTGACAAACTAGTTTTACTGAGATTACTACTAATGACAGGTAACCGAGATAGACCATCCGCTCCATTCGCATCCGTACGTATATATTCAATGTCAAAAGTATAAGCCGACAATATTAAAGCCCATCTTTGCATACGACTAGCAACCATGGTCGGAATTCCCTTATGTGGTCCAAATATCGATACTAGTGGCTTATGGTCCGTACGTAAAATAAAGTGACGACCATAAACATATTGATGGAATTTATTTAAGCAAAATATGATTGCTAGTGCCTCCCGATGTATCTGTGAATAGTTTTTTTCTGCAACGGTGAGAGTACGTGACACGTAGGCAACCGGGCGCTCCCCCTTGCCTTCGCGGGCGGGCTGCGATAGCACGCCGCCGATTCCACAAGCGCTCGCGTCACACGTCACTATCAGTGGGCGGTCCGGGTCGTAATGCGCTAATACTTCCGCGCCTGACAAAATTTGTTTAATTTCTACGAATGCTCGCTCACAATCAGAAGACCAAAACCACTTAGTTCCCCTTTTAAGTAAATCATAAAGTGGTACTAATTTAGAACTCATATTTTTCACAAATTTTGCATAGAAATTGATCAAACCCAAAAAAGATCGCAGTTGTGTTATGTTGCTAGGTCTAGGAATTTTTGTTATAGCATCTACCTTAGTAGGATCTGTTTTTATACCCTCTTTACTAATAATAAATCCCAAATATTTTATTTCATTTACTAAAAATTCACACTTATTAGCTTTAAGTTTTAAACCATTTTTATATAGCGTATCAAAAACTGTTTCCAACGCTTTTATATGTTCAATTCTATTTTTACCCCCGATTATGACGTCATCCAGGAAAATTTCTACGTTAGGTATTTTGCCTAAAAGTGAACACATAATTCTTTGGAAAATGCCTGGACTCGATGCTAAGCCATATACCAATCTATTGTACTTGAATAAACCCCGATGCGTGTTTATAACTGTATACTCTTTCGATTCATCGAGCTCTATTTGATTATACGCCTGTGATAGATCAATTTTTGAAAAATAAGCTGACCCGCTTAATCTAACTAAGACATCTTCAATTCTAGGTAAAGGATAGCGATCGATCAGTAAATTCGGGTTAACTGTTGCCTTATAATCAGCGCAAATTCTCAAGGAACCATCAGCCTTGTTCACGGGCACCAGGGGTGAGGCCCAGTCGGAGCAGTCGACGGGCTCGATGATGCCGTCCCGCAGCATCACGTCTAGCTCGGCATCCACGCGCGCGCGCATCGCGTACGGCAACGGCCGCGCACGGTGGAAGACCGGCACCGCGCCCGGGCGCAGCCGCAGCGTCGCGCGTCCGCCCGTGTACCGACCCAGCCCGCCGCCAAATATTTCCTTATACCTGTTTATCAAATTAGATATATCGTCATTAAATGACAGATTCTGATGTGAATTTAGACTATTACAATTACTAAACCTCGGAATATCTATATTTAATTCGGTCAACCACTGTCTACCTAGAAGCGATGTTGTGCCACCTTCTATTACAAATAATTCCAAATTCTTACTAATGTTTTTAAATCTAACAATAGGTTTTATTACACCCATGGGTTTAATTTTCGTACCATTATAAAAATTTAAGACAAGATCGGAGTATTCAAGTTTTAAATGACTAAATTTATTTTGGTAAGTAATACTACTTATACACGAAACTGTCGAGCCAGTGTCTACTTCCATATTAATAACATGATTTTCAATGGAAATTGGTAACTTAACCGCTCGATAATCCTTTAAGCAGAGATGATGGAAGTCCTCTTCCACATCTTGTTCTACTTCTTGAGCGCCGTCCGCCGTCGCCGCTGCCACTTCGCTCAAGTGTCGGGTTTGGGTCATTCTGCCACCCCGGTCCATTTGGTACTGCCGCCTACGGAACCTGTTAACACTGTTCATTGAACACACCCGTCTCAAATGTCCCGAATCTCCACACTTACTGCATACGTAATCACGAAATCTACACATTCCGTAGTCGTGATCAGTCGCTCCGCAACCCTTGCACGACCGCTCATCCTTTCCGCCGGCGTGGAAAGCTCCCGAGCTTCTCACACCGCCGCTGGCGCACCTGCCGCGCCACGATTTCACCCGACCTCCACGAACCCCACGGTCGCTACTCCGCGCTTTCTCTTCCGCTGACAACACATGTATTCTCGACTCCGTTCTCATGTCGCGTTCCTCATAGGCTTCCACAGCTGCCGAGTCTCGTTCCGTGGCCTCTATAGACGTAGCTAACTGGACCGCCTTGATGTAGGATAACGAGTCATCCTCCGCAAATAACCTCTGCCGAATGACATCGCTCCTAAGACCGCATACGAATTGATCACGTAGGTTATCATCGAGTGAGTTTTCAAACTTACAGTGACGCGCCAACCTCTTCAGTTCGGCTATGTAACTCGCAACGTTCTCGCCGGTAGCCTGACGTCTTTGCCTAAACCGGTAACGCTCGGCCAAAATAGACGGCGGCGGTTGTAGATGATTTTTCATTATCGATACCGCCACCGAATATTCCATCTCAGCTGTTGTTTTGGGGCTCGATAAATTTGTTAATAATTCATATGCCTCGTCTCCCATGACCGCTATTAAAGTAGGTAATTTTAGTTCTTCTTTGATATTATTTGCCTTAAAATACATTTCCAGGCGTTCTATGTATAATGACCATGATCCCCTCTTCACATGAAATTCCGCAACTTTTCCGACAGACATCTTTAACACGCGTAGATATAATAAATACTCGTCGCCACTGTAATATTTCGAGGAAAATAACACAGAATAATTGTTAGAAATTGTAGATCTTTATTCAAGCTCCACAAACTAAATTTTCTCTGTCCTGTCAAAACGTCAATATTATTTTTCTTTTATCTTACATATTTATTACCGACCTAACACAAACTTCCACCGAAAACTGGTTTTAACGAGATCTAGTAAGTAGTTTTTTTTTTTTATAAAAAAAATACACTATTATTAAAACATCGATCGAAGTTACAACGAACTACAAGAACTTTTATATGATGTTACTTGCTGCTACGGAACCCTTCATGGGCGAGTCTGACTCGCACTTGTTTTTAACTAAGATGGCCTGGAAGAGCTGATTATAGAGGAAATTTTGGCATATATAATTTTTTTGAGGAAATGTGGAAACTGCCGCCGTCTTTGATACTATAATGACTCAATTATCTAAGTACATAATGAATAGCTTAACATATAATAAGTTATATTATCAGAATGAGTTTATATCAACAACAACATAACATTATTGCAATACTTAAGTATTTACATATAGAATGACAAAAACTTCATATTTTTGCCGAATGATCTGTGAGAAATTGGTGTTTAATTTTATTGTTTTCCGTAAAAGAATAGTGAAATCGTAACAATATCATTTAATTTATTAATAACAAAATAATAATAAATTAAAACTTTTTTAAGCTTTTTTTTAAGCATTTACGTACAATTTATTATTTAAGTTAGATTAGGGAATATAATCTAACATAGCGAGATAATATGCCAAGGGATTTTTTGCTACCTGCGACGAATGACATTGGAAGTCCTTTGCCTTTCAAATAATAACTTGACAAAATGGTCTTTGGACGTGATATAATTATGTTCTACCGAAAACTACAACATTCTCATTTTGAAGTGCAGGAGCAAAAGGTTCAAATAAAATAAATATAACTATCCTTTAACATAATCTATGTTACATAATATAATAAAATTGTAATCGGCACATGTCTGTCCGTGAGAGATATATAGAAAAACAATTATTTTTCGAATGTTTGTCTGTATGCTACAAAAAACTTTAATGCGGTTTTAAAGTTGTTATCCTGGAGAACTAACTTAAAATCTGGTGTAGGTGTCGTCGCAATACATCGTCTACAAGTGTCGGATAATTATAATTTCTACAATTTCAGCTAGACGCCGTGCCGTCGCAGTGACCAGCAGAGAAGAATAGTCTCTAACTCTTACTTGTCGAGGTATTGTAAAAGGCGACTAAGGCCGTAGTGGTGTAAACAACTGTACACCAACCAGGATGGTGATGATCAGCAACGTCACCATAGCCTGTTACAATACACTTTTTTTTTTTTTTTTTTTTTTTTTTTTTTCGCTGGTAAATGCATTTACGCATCCCGCCGCCCGTAGGCGACGGGTATGTGGGACTCGCTGGCACGGCAGAACGTGCCAGAATACCGCACTAAAACCCAGCGGTGCCCTCATCGTCGTAGTGGGGCGCCACGGGATCGCTTTCGCATGCAACCGTGACGCCCCGACGGTTGGCCCGCCTATGCGGGCCGCCTTCGCCTATAGAGCGCTCGCAGGCACCGTGAGCGCTCTATTTCCCTGGTGGCGAGTGGAAGGATGATAGGTGCCTCTCCCACTCTATTGCGGAGGGTGAAGGAGCGCGTAACGGCGTCTCCTTCCCCCCGGTCGTCTCCTGCGGAGCGGGTTAGCGTTAGCGTCTGCTTCACGCTCCCGCTCCGCGGCCTCCTTCAATGCCATAACCTCCTCGCAGAAGGAGGTTACGGCCGACCAACACCTCTCGCTGCCGAGCATGCAGCGGACCACGCTCGACAGCGAGAGGTCTCCGCCTATCACGGCCACCAGGGCATGGCGCTGGGGCCCCCAAGCGGCGCACTCTTCGAGAGTGTGACGCGCCGTGTCTATCGGCGCGCCGCACTCGTGGCAGGCAGGGGTGACTTCCCTTCTCGCAATCTTGTGCAGGTACTTACCAAAGCACCCGTGCCCAGTAAGTACCTGCGTCAGCCTGAAGGTCAGCACCCCGTGCCGCCTTCTGACCCAGTGACGAAGATGGGGACGTATGGCATCCACCGTCTCTAGGCCTGCCGCTGGGGACTCCAGGTCCTCCTTCCACCAATGGATCAGGGCTCTCTGAGCCTGAGCCCTGACCCGAGCCGTCTGGTCCGCACTTGGGACTTGTCCTCTAGCTCTGGGGCTCGACCGGAAACGGTACACTTCCGCGAGCACCTCCGCCTGGAGTTCCCAGGGCGGATCGCTCGCGAGAAGCGTCGCCGCCGTCCATGACACCGTACGGTATCCGCGTATCGCCCTCACCGCTATGACCCTCTGAGGCCTCCTTAAGAGGGCCTTGTTCTTGGCGGTGAGTGCGTCACACCATATGGGTGCACCGTACAGCGCCATGCTCCGCACTATGCCGACGTATAAGCGCCGGCAAAGGGAGTCCGGTCCTCCTACGTTGGGCAGGAGTCTGCCCAACGCAGCGGCGGCGCTCTCGAGCCTCGGAGCGAGCTCCGCGAAATGCGGACCAAAGCTCCATCGACCGTCCAAGGTCAGGCCCAGGTACCTCATCTGGGCCCGAACCTCCACCTCCGTACCCTGGACGGCGATCCGCGCACCTCGGGGGGGACCTCTGCGTGGGCCATGGAATAGGAGGGCCTCTGTCTTGGATATAGAGACCCTCAGGCCCAGCATCTCGATACGGTCGACCGTCATCGATGTGCCGACTTCTGCTAAGTGGGCCGCCTCTTCGAAGCTCCTCGCCCGGGCCGTGAGCAAGGTGTCGTCAGCATAACAAATGACCCTCAGCCCGGGCGGTAGAGGCGCCCGCAACAGCCAGTCGAAGCCGACGTTCCACAGGGTTGGTCCCAGGACGGAGCCCTGTGGAACGCCGCAGCCAACGCGACGTCGATAGAGTCGACCATCGCCCCCCTCCCAGAGGACCTCTCTCTCCTGAAGGTACGCCTCCAACAGCTTCTGGAGATAGTGGGGCACTTCATGGAACTTCAGTGCCTCCACAATCGTCTCAACAGGAATGCTGTTGAAGGCGTTCGCCACGTCCAGTGAGATGGCCAGGAGAACGTCTCCACTGGCCACCGCCTCCGAGGAGAGAGACCTCAGGGCGTTCAGGGCGTCCAGTGTGGAACGGCCCGCCCTGAACCCGAACTGCGCCTCTGAGAGGCCCGGCCCCGACTCTTCGAGGTGCTGGACGAGGCGGGCAGCGAGAATCTTCTCAAGCATCTTGGCCGTCTCGTCCAACAGCACGATTGGCCTGTACGCAGAAGGAGAGTCAGATGGTCGACCCTCCTTGCGCAACAGGCACAACCGGCCCGTCTTCCACGGCTTCGGGAACTGTCCGGTGCTGAGGCACTTATCGAACAGGACCCGAAGCCGGCCTCTCAGTTGTTCCAGGGCGATGCTCAGTACTCGCCCTGGAACACCATCCGGCCCTGGAGCCGTCCTCCTGGCCCTGATACGATCTTGGGCCATGTCCATCTCCCCCTCGGAAATAGGAGGGATGGACACCTCGGACTCATTCGAGGAGGACGGTGGCATCGCGGGCGGGACGTGGCCCGGACGGTGCGGAAAGAGCTCCGTCACCAAACGTTGGAGGAGATCCGGCGGTGTCGTTTCCGTCACGGAGGCGCCCTGACCGCGCAGTCTATTACGAGCTGCGCGATAGGGACGCCCCCATGGGTCTCGGTTGAGACCCGCCAGCAGTTCCTCCCGACCAGCATCCTTCGCCCGGCTAATGGCGAGCTGCAGAGCAGTTTTGGCCTCATGATAGGCGTTCTGCAGCTCACGCTCCAGGGCCGGATTCTCCCCATTACGTTTGCGACAGCGCACGTACCGTCTACGGGCTGCCATGCTAGCCTCCCGAAGAACCGCTATTTCGGGCGACCACCAGTAGACCGCACGCCGCTGCCGCGGGCGTCGCCGAACTCTCGGCATGGCCGCATCGCAGACGTCGGCAAGTGATCTGCGCATGTGACCAACCAGCTCCTCCACGCTGGCACCCGCAGCATCTTCTCGGGAGGCCCATCGCTGAACGATCGCGGCCTCCCGAGCCAATTCGATGTCCAATTTGCCGAGGGCCCAGCGCGGAAGTTTTCTCGGGCCCCTCGAAGTATTCTCCGAAGAGGACGGGGTGGAGACCTCGAACCGGATGTAGTTGTGGTCCGACAGGGTCTCCACCTCCTCCTCTACTCTCCAATCTGTCACTGTCAAACTGTACACCAACCAGGATGGTGATGATCAGCAACGTCACCATAGCCTGTTACAATACACTGCGCCAACTTTCCTGCCAAGCGTGGCGAGTATTGGCAAACCCACCAACATTGGACATCCAACAGCTGATGTGGTAAGTAGCTAGACGCGCTGTAAATGTGTTATTTATATGATAAACTAGCGGCCCGCCACGGTTTCGCACGGGTATTTAACTAAAATTTTAAAAATTATAAATTTATATTTTTTATCACCTACATGCTCCCCATCTATCGTATAATGGTAGAATATCGTTTTTATATTTAGTGACATTTAACATAATAGTACCTATATTAATTGAAAATGATGTTTATCTAAAATATTGAAACGATTTCTATTCGTATCCGACATATTTAGTAAACTTTTAAGTTTAACAAAATAATAACTCAAAAATAAGTTTTGTAAGTTTTTAAGATTCCTTAGACTAGATGGAGTTGGCGGTGTAGGTACCTATTTATAAAATTTTCTTAAATATTTATTTTTAAATTTAATTACAATGAAACAAAAACTAAATTATACTATGAGTTATGTATAATTTTTATGTATTAAAGTTATTTACATTGGTTTTGTACTTTTTACGTGATACGTGCACACATAAAAAACCGATAAGAGATGGCGCTGATTGAAAAAAAAACGCGCTATTAAAATTTATTCTTGATGAAATATAGTGTATTAATAAAGCGAAGGTTTTAACAGATTTATTATTTGTATCGATACGTACCCAGCAAAAAATATAGAAATCAAAATGAAATGACACTTCGACATTTTTTAAGTTTATTTTATTCGTTTACCTTTTGACGTTAAGTTACACTCAGGCTGTGATCAGATAATCACAAGGAACGCCTGACAGATGTTGCTATCGTAACTTTCAACGAAAATTGCACTTAGCGATACTATAAATTAACCGTAACACAGTCGTTAAGGAGCGACCGTATCAAAGTGGGAGCTGATTTATATAGATATAAACAATACCGAAGCTGCGATTAAGCTGCGAACTAAATAAGCACTGTTTTTTTCTTTCTTTAGTCGATTCAGTTTAATAATATCATTGCTGGAAATAAAAAATGTTCTCACGTCTTTAAGACTGAAAAAAAGTAAAAATAAAATGTGTTTGTTTGCATACATAGTATTACTGATAAAAACTTAATAATTTATACACATGTCTATACTATTTTTGTAGAAGGTCGTCTGAAATATCTTCGCTTATATTATTTTTCTTATGATTTACTTTAATATAAGGGCCGGTCAAGACTACGAATGCAATCACGGTTCATTCTCGGTCTGTTCTCAGAAGTTCTAGAAAGATATGTGTATATCGTCATACGTGATCGTAGTAATGTGGTACTGAATTTTCATAGATAGCTATTAGTAAAAAATCTTTTAATAAAATATAATATTAATATACAAAATTTATAAGAATGTTACATACTCAACTATTATATATATGATATTTATCTTTTTATAATTTGTGTTTATGACACATTGGGTACGCAGTTTTCGCCCTTGACATTCGAACGACATTGGATCGGGGGCTCGTCCTGCGTTCACCGTCGCGACAGCCTTACGAACACATAGACATAACAGGTATTATATAGAATACACTCTTTTTATTGATGATAAATCGATAATAAGTTTCGCGTATATATTTTTTAGTTATTTGAAATTTTAGAAAAAAAATCATTGACAGGTTCTAGAATATTTAATTATTTAATTTTTATTTAGTAATATATAAATTCTTTAAGGATATATATTTTGGTATAGATATTAATTTGATAACGAGTTTCAAAGATGAAGGAATATGAATTGAAAAAGATATTGTCACATTTAAGTTCTTTTTTTTGAGTTCGTGGCCACCAGAAACTAAACTCTCAATGGTGAAATATGCTAATGTTTATTTATTTCCCAGACAGCACAAAATGTGACTAATTTATCATATATTTCTATTAAAACAGATTAAAAGTTAGATTTAAAACCTGTCGATCGCTTCTAGATGTTTCAAACTCTTGAAAAATTGACCGTTTTATTGACTTACTCTCAATTTATGATCTCTTTTATCAATACTTATTGGATGTAAACAGCGTTAATGGCGCAATATCTTTATTACATTTACATTAATCAGGTCGTTTACTTCCTACGTTTTTTCAAAATTCCTTTCACCAAGATATTCAATACCGTATTTAAACCGTGTTACAACAGTGTGGATTGTATGTTATATATGATGTTTTTGATAAACATCTTAGAAACCGTCAAAAATGATTTATGAATTTATCATAAAATTTGAAATAATGCAAAATTTTTTGTTACATATTTTTTGTTTCAAGTTCGATAAACTGAACTCTATCTATATCTGTGATACAATTTTCCAACAAAATCTTGCCAAAAGCAGCCAATAAAAAGTCACATTTCCGATCGATAGGTTTCGAATCAGATTCATGTTTACTCGTGTCTAGTAAAGCCACGATCGATACGTCCTTGTATCATGGAAAGTAAACCATTTATCGGTCATTCAAGTGTCTATTAATAAAGCGAAGCACCTGCGCAAACTGGAGCAGCCTCCCGTGTTAATAAATTGAAACTCGTCTCGTTTAATTGGTTTTTTCATAACGAATTCCAACCAAATCGCCCTCAGCTCTTTATCACTTCCTTATTTAGCTCCTTCTTTTTTGCGTTCCACCACTTAACATGTTTTTGCTAGATTTCATAATAAATATAGATATGGCGTAAAATATTATCTTTATAAAGTATCACATTTTATTTATTACATTTTAGTTTTTTTTTTCCTCCGGCTTTTTTTTTTCTCGGCCTACACAAGGAACATTATTATATTATTGTAATATTTAGTAAAGCCGATGATGAAATAGATGATGAAATTGTAGATGTCTACCGAGACATTTTTTTTGACATTCGTTGAGAGTGTGTGTAATCACCTTATAACCAATAAAATATTTTGATTTTGATTTGATTTTGATAAAAAAAAAATAATAATAATAGTATGAATTCTATTTGACTTGGTTGGATAATTTAACATCAAATAGCTGAAATTATTGGTGGAAATAAAAAAAAATTAAAACAAAAGGCGATATATTGCATGCTCAATGCACTTGTTAACTTAAAAGTTTCACAAAAACTTTTTATCTTTTAACCCCTTTTAGCGTTAAGCATTCATTCCCTCCGTTTTACATATTTGTTAATTAAACCAATAACAAAACCATGGTTTTGATTAGAAATAATATATGGCTTTGGTATATTTCTAAGCATCAGCTCTGTTATAATATATCTAAATAATGTAACACCTAAAGACTAATAACAATAATGCCCAGTCTAAGTCTAGTCTAGCTCCAACCTAAAAATATGCTCTATGAAAGTATTTATAAAAACTCGCCCATTTATTAAGATAAATTTTTATAGCAGCCCTATGAAATTTAAGGCATCGGAAACTGATTCAAAAATACTTTATAGTAAATTTAGTGGCCGTATTTTTATTTCTTATTTAAAAAAAATACTTTTTATGTATTATTCCTTTTAACAAAAATAAAGATGTGAATATTTAAGTATGCTAAGTCTTTAGTCATACCTCTTGAATAGTTTTTGTTCTGAGGTGCTCAGTTTTTTATTACAACAAGTACTAGTGAGCGTGCAAGATACCTTTTATTTCCAATATTAGCATTGTTGGAATATGATATTTCCTGCTCAAAAATGCTGCTGCTGTAAAAATCTTGCACTTGTCTCATTATTTGAAAATCATAATTCGCAATAAGTGCTAACAGGACTAAAAAATATTATGGATAGGGATATTTTTTCTTGTTACAACACTACAGTATAAGTTATCATCCATTACTATCACATCTAACAGGACAAAGCACCATTGGTTATCTCTGGCGACGTTAGTTTTTCCACTAAAAAAGTAAAAAAGAAAGAGAAAGAATATATTTAAAAACCTAAACGAAAGTTTGATTTGCTCATTCTAATAGGATTTATATTCCTTTTAAGGAACATCAAAGTAATATTTAATATTATTAAAAAATAATTATCTTATTATAAATGACTAATAAAATCATAAAAGTAATAATTATTAAAATAAAAAGATTTAATTATTATTAATTGTGATTATTTTAATTAATATTGATTTCATCGGGTTAATAAATTATAAATCATTATTTAAAATATTATTTATTATACAGCAATCATGGTGATATCAATTATTTTATTTGCATTATTCAAGGGATCCAAATTTTTAGCGTCGTTTCACATGCGTTTGTTAAACGCTCCGCACTTATAAGATTAATTACCCATGTTATTAAATTAATCATATACAATGGAACGGAGCAGTATTGTTGTGAGTTGTTTGTGTGTGCAACGTGTGTTTGACTATTTTAGATAGGGTTCTGCCTGGACGCCACAACAAGCATTTTTGTACAAATGGAGGTTCATATTTCTCAAATGGATGTTATCATCATACTTAATTGCCAGAGGCGCTTTAATTATTGTTTACATTCTCTAATTATATTATCACTATATAATAATATAATTAGCACACGTCTCTCCACAATGATGAACTAATATTAATGCTGAGATCTAAATTTAACCAACCATAAGCATTTTGACATTAGAAAAAACTTATTTCTAGTAAGTATTCTACATACAATCTTTTTTCTATGAACACTTAATACAAAAGATAGACAAATATATTTATGAAAAAATAAAAAAATCTTAAATCGGTGTTTTAACTGTTTCTACAACGGTTTTTAAAAAACGCTAAAAGTTATTTTCAATAAATATAAATTTATTATTTGCTATAAATATATACTAGTTTATAGCTTTTGATAAACATTAAAATTCAGTCTTAAAGCAATAAAAATGTTATAAGAAATTTGAGATGAACCGTATGTTCACCAAATATATGTCAAAACTCTATGTATATTTATGACACAACAGTTCCTGACTGACTGATTCATCATAGTCGAGCCTACACTAATGAAACACACACACAAATACCCAAAAACAAGCACGCGTTTATTTTGGTTAGCATTGCCCTAAGAAAGGGTTTTTTTTTATCAATTCTCCAAAAAGGTGAAGGATGAAATTTTTTGCGTTGATTGAAATGAATACGAATTTCAGAGTATTTGGAAATTCCGCCCATATTAATAGGGAAAAATGGGTAATTAGAGGTCTATCAAATTATTATATTATTTATTAATTTAAAAAAAAATAAGTAAAATGAAATAAAAACATTATACAGATTAAACGTATTTTTATGTATTAAACAGATTCCTTACCTTACTTAAATGCTGTACATATGTTTTCATAACATCGGTTTTTTAAATTTATTTATATATATTTTTGCGTGAATAAAGCTGTGAGTGACAGCCAATGTTTTCAATAAAAAAATAAAAACATTTCTATTTGGCGAATGTTATTATACATAATGGATATAATGCTTTATTTTAATTTTGATGATTTTACTTGATTGATGTATGTATCTACAGCTCTATTATTTATCTATATTTATAATAAATCTCTGTCTGTATCTCGGTCGCGCATGACGCTGAAATTCATGAACGAATTTGAATGAAACATGGCATAACCTAGAGCGTTTGTGCACTACAAGGAATTTTACTGTCCGGCAGTCTGATTTTTTACGGTCCGATATGGCACGCCATATAAATGTATAATACTAGTTTGTGCACTATACGTAATTTTACAGTCCGACATTTTACTTTTCCCCATATCAATTTATTCGTTTTTTTTTTTTTTTAATACGACATCGGACTGTAAAAAATCAGAATGCCGGAAAGTAAAATTCCTTGTAGTGCACAAACGCCCTTACTCGTAAATCTATACTATGAGCTAACGAGCAATATAATGTTTTTTTTTTGTGATAATAAATTAAATACATAGGTATCCTTATATTAATCATAACATAAAATAAAATATACAAGATAATAAAGAAATCAAAATTTTTTTATCTTGTTAATATTTAATAATTTAAATGATATGATAGTAATTCTGCTTTTCTTTGTTGTTTTAAGCAATAAAATATTTTTAAGTTCTATATAAATTGACGTTAACTTATGATATTTATTTAAATTTCGCCGAAATTATGTATATAATTATTAATTTTATTTGAAAAATGGCGATAAATTATCATGTTATTTGTTAAAGTATAATATTTTACTTTGATATGATTTTAGAAAAATAAATTACTTACCACTTAAAATTTGAAAAAATATCAAATATAATGTACATTAACTCAGGAAGATTGTGACGACTGTTCTGGTATAGTGGTGCGAGTAGTCGCTTTAACGCCGGCGGTCGCGGGTTCGATTCCCGCTCAGGGCAGAAATTTGTATAAATATTTGTTTCATATATTTATGACTTTTTACTCAGTCAGAACTAATTTGTAGTAAATGTTGGTAAGTAATTTATTACTGTCATTTAAACAACGCCAATTATAAAAGGCGTTATTAAAGCATTTCTCAACAGCTTCAGAATGCGACTTTTATCAGATAAATATCACATGACAAATTACGAGTAAAGCACGGGTGTGTCGATCAATTATATAAAAAATTTAATTATGTATGTTTCATTCAACATTTAATACATAAGACCTTTTTAGACATAGTTTAATGTCACAATACTTTAAATAAACAGAGACCAAGGAATTTATATACAAACATATAAATTCCTTGACAGAGACCAATTTATGTTTAGTGCCAGTTAACTTTTTCTAAAAAATTGAGCTCACTAAGTAGTTCTCATTCATCCTAATCGGTTAATTTTTCGCCTACAAAAATCAAATTTCAATGTTACACGGTAATTATTCTAGACTCCTTGTTATTATCTTACGTAGATAATTATATGCATTTAGATTTGTTGGTACGCTTCATATCAATTATCTATATATTAATACGCGAAGCAAAAACTTTTTACCCCTTTTTCAAAAATTACGCGGACGGAGAAGTATGAAATTTGGCACAGTTAAAGTTTATATGGAGAAGAAGTGCAGAATGCTAATGTTTTTATAATAATGTTCAAAAATACATTAAATTCATTTAAAAAAAAGACACTACACACACTACGACACACACATACATATGTACAATGACATATATAAACAATTTTTTTTATTTTCTAAGTCTGTTGTCAACACGGTCTTAAATATAGGTCTTGCAACGAATTTTGTATCGAAATTTATTATCACAGATCAGGTCCAATGACTGCTGCATATGCTCACCATGTTATGCGCAATCATATTTTTATGATGTTGACAATGCTGTCAATTATAGATTAGGTCGAATTTCGATCACTGGGCAACCACTAGTATAATTTAAGATTCTAATATTGCTTGTGTTCATTGATGAAAATATTTGAAATTGTTAAAACGATATTAATGATTAAATATAATTTACAAGACACTTATAACGTAATTGTTAATAATTTTATTTTACTACGATGTATTAAAGTAAAATAAATAATGCAATTAACACGAGTTTAGCGATTTCAAGAGAAAGGAATGTTTTATACGAGTATTAAAAGAATATTTTAAGTGGCCAGTCGGTGAATTATGTTTACAACGTTTACACTTTAAAATTATCTTAAGGTTATTAAAGCGATTTTACGTTATATATTGTAAATGATTAACGTTTTGTAAAATTAACTTTAAACATACAATAAATCTTTGCCAGGTAGAATTTCATAAGTGAATTATACTTTAACAAGATTAATAAATAATGTTTGATACTAAAATCTTCATGGAGACAATTATATAATTATCTATAGTTCTATCCAGTTATACATTAAACTCACTGTATATATTGTAACACGCGTTATAATTAATAAATAATATTTATATCATTTTATATCCCTTCAAAATAGCGCTCTCTAATGGTCGATGAATTCCGATATTAACTCTTGCATTATTTTAAATTGGAGTCGATCGCCAATACTGTAAATATTATATGAGTAATTAAAAAAAAAAAAGAACTGCAGCTACATTTATTTACTAATTATAACTTAATCATATGAAGATAGACAACTTAAAAAAAATTAAAATCAGTTTTATATAAATCTGATGCAAAGATTACAGTAACAAAAAGTTAATAAACTTTCTTTCAAAATAAACAAGGAAATAATCCAACATCTTAACCACTTATTCTCTTCATTAACATCGCTTACCAGAAAGTAAATAAGAACTTGATTTTAATTGCAATATTTAAGCCAAGACACGACAGAAAATTTGTATCGAGGTAACCTTTAGAGAAATATTCAATTATTTTGTCAAGTCCCATTTTTTGTCAAGAAAGGTCACTTTTTTATATAAAAGCGAGTCCTTTTTTGTAATTTATCAAGGAACTCGTCTCCTTTGTAATAAGATTACTCGAATTTCTCATAAGATTTTAATTAACATTCCTCTGATGCTACTGATGCCCTTATCGGTAAATTAAGTAAACTCTACAATCTTAAAACCTGAAGTGAACAATTACATATGTAAAAATGTAATTGGTTCTCGAAATTGATCTAAAATATTTACCTAAAATTTTATCGCTGAAACGGAAAGTTTTTACATTTAATCTTAACGGGCCTCAGGTTTCAATCCAGATCGGGAGTTTTCCTAGTCTACGAGCTACTTTCTTAAATTATGAAATGAAATATGTAATGATTAATAAGCATAGTATGTAAATAGATCGTTTCTTCAGTAACTCCCAATTCAAATTCGTTAGACGAAAAATTGATTGTTTCGCAATCAGCATAAGCGATTAGACGTGTGTATTTTTAGTTTTCGAGTCTGCATAACTGGATCCATGTACTTGCATGTTAAAAATAAAAAATTGATAATTTAAATATTAAGAGCTAATACATAATTTAAACAAAATACTGAGTATTGAAAGGTTTAAGAAAAGTGTTAAATGGTTAAGGCAACTGAAAAAGACAACTCAAATATTAAGAAATGTGTAAATATTATGATGTAACATTTTAATGTAAATACTTGATGGAATTTTAGTGCTTGCTTCACATCTTGTGCATATTTTATTAAAAGTGGCTTCTTTGTACCGTTATAATAAAGAGTTAAATTTTATTTGTATTTATATTTGTTAATTTTAATAAATAAATCCTGAGACTACTCACCACTACTGATTTTGATAACATTATCTTACGACTACAGAGCTACATTATCTTTAAGTAACATAGGCTATATAAGATCATGCTATGATTCATAATAGCAGAACTTCAGCAATTAATGTCAAAGTGATTGAAGCCGTGCGGTAAGTCTAGTTTATTTTAAATTTTAATTTCAATAATATTCGTAATAACTGCTCATTTTTCTTCGAAAACAAAATTACATATAATCAGTTTTAAAGTATTTGTTTTTTAATAATAATATAATTATATATAAAACGTTGGTACAGACCACACAAATGTCGAATTATCGTCAAAGAAATCTGTGCTAGTAGTTATTAATTTTTCATTTTTAATATTACTTGGTATTTCTTGTTAAAGGGAAAAAAAGTGTAAAACTTCAAGCACGTAAAAACCCTATACACAAAACTTTTTAAAACACAGTCTGTAAATACCTTACAGTTATATATACCTCATTCGTCTTAAGGAAAAGGGACCGGAGCTCAATCCATCGTCCTGTTTTGTTGCGAACTGGCTAATATACACGTAGTATTGACTCTGCTTAATGGTGTGCTGGCGTGGAATCCGACTCTAGATTAATTTTTTTCAACGCCCGCTGTTAACTGCAGAGAGCGGTTAAACGATTTTTTTAAAAACCAGAGATTTTATATAGATTTAGATTTTGTAAACGTATTAGATTATTTACAATGTAATTTGCCAATAATAATAAAGAAATAAAGAAATAGCGGTTAACTACGGTTTCTTTGACCATTACCATCCAAATGTCTATAAAGCCTGTTCGACAAATTTTTTCAATACATAGACGTATCAAATTTGGCATAATGCGTTTTCTTTAAATACATATATTATTTGTTTATTATAATATACAATTTAAAATATTACAACGGTAAAATTCGTATAAAAATGCATTTAAATGTTTATGTTTATTATAGATTTATATTGACCTAAATCAGAAACAGTGATTCAGAATCAAGTTGTTATAAAACTGTTTTAAGGTTTTATAGAGATTTATTACTTAAATATATTATATTAAATATTAATGATATTTAAATTAATCCAATATATAAACGTTAAGTTATTCCATCATCACATATTATGAATATTTTACTTGAAAGCTAATAAAACATTACGGTAAGATTTTTTACTTTTAGTTAAAATAATGTATCTACATGATAATTAAAGGTTTAAAAAACAAAAACCGACTTCAAGATTATACCCACATGTACAAATTATTATTATTTTTTTGTTTGTTTTTGTTGATTTTCCTTAAAAAGTTCTATATCGATTCCGTTAAAATTTCTATGGGACTACCTCAAGTATGAGCTACTGATTAAAGAAAGAATAATCGCGTAAAAAACATACAAAAAAACAACGTTTGAATTGAGAACATCCTCCTTTTTTGAAGTAGGTTAAAAGCGCAATAAACGTCACGCATTACATAATATTTGAAACAAATATATACTTAATAGTATTAAAAACAAATATATACTTTTATATATAATGTTACTGTAAACGTCCGAGAGTAGAGTACCATAATGCGACTGGGTATTATAAGATGAATACAATTTTGAAAATGAAATGTCCAACGTTAGTTACGCTTTTTTTTTACAATCTGACATACACTGGTACGTCACAAAATAGGCCAAAGATTTTATTTGCAACTTAGTAATTAGTTTATTCATTATAGTTATTCGGCATTGGGGTATCCGGTTTAATGGACTCTACATTGACGTAATAAAACACGTACAGCAGACCTCATTTTGTAAGAACTATAGTATTAGTTAAATGCTTATTCATATTATTTGTACAGGATCACTTTAAAACTTTGCCTTATTTTCTTGTCTCTTTATTATTGTAATAAAAATGTTGATTTTTCTAGAATAAGTCTACGTAACAAATGTTTGGTATACATGTAATTAAAATTCATATTAGAAGTTGAAAAATAATTGGATATTATAATTATGTAACATAATATGAGTCATAAATAAATTCATTTTACTACCGTAATAAATATACAGGAATAAACGTTTTATATGACATGTCTTTATTTAAAATTAACATCTCTATTGCATAAGCGATTTATTAATTAAAGAATTATAGCTTTAAATTTTTCTTTTAAACCAATAATTAACTGAATTACTGATTCATAAACAACATTCTCTATTTAAATAATAAATAAAGCTAAAAAGGATTAATAAAATTTACAAGAAATTATTATTATAGGAAACTTACATTGTTAAAACGTTCGAGGGTAAATTATTACTTAAAAACCAATGTCACGGTCGAATACTATATTAACATATAAATGGCCATAATTATCATTAAAAAGTAGATATATATATATATATATATATATAAATATACAAATTCGTAATCATATATATATGTAAAGCCGTTGACCGCTCAAATGTTGGACGTTAATTTGCATATGTAAGCCTTTAGGATAAAATGTCGTCTTTTTAGTTTGAAAAAATAAAGAGGTCATTAGCCTGTTTTCGTATTGTTTAATAATGCCTATGGGTTCCTAAAATCTAAATTCTAAATGCATTTTAATAAAATTAATTATCTTTGGAAGTCTAATATACCAAATTCTAAATAAAACAATAGTATTTATTTTCTATTTTATTTATTGAATCAAATATGCTCGCTGCATAAAAAATCTACTAACATTATTCTGTTGTATAACTTGCAAATTCTACACACACAAACACAACACATATGTACGTTGTGTTCGTGTGAGGACATTTAAAAAAATATATGTACACAATATGTTTTATGCTGAAAAGGAACCTTTTAAAGTATAAATTATGTTGTATTTACTGTAAATGTACCACGTTTAAACAAAGAATTCTACTAAGAAGAAGGATTGAAGAAACACTCATATTTTTTCTTACAGTGTTTTCTCTTACCGTCGAAAACGGATTTTTTTTAAAGACAAATTTCTTATTGAAATTTCAACTTCTTTCCATACCGTCTGGTAACATTTTAAATTTTCTATCCGCTATGTATTATATAATTTGATAACTTTTTTCGTAATATAATAACAAAAAATGACAGTAGTATGATATTAAACGGAGGTAATAAAACGATAAAAGTTTACATTTGTATTCTCATATTAAACAGCAAAAAGGTTATTTATAATTTATTTTACAACTACAATATTATTGATACACTAAATACTACCAACAACATAATTGTATGCAATCATATAAAATTAATGCATTTCTGAATAACGAGTGTACAATTGAGTTAATTATGTTATGGTTTTGTTTATTATTTTTTGTGTAAATACATAATAATCTAAATTTATAAAATCCGTACATAATGCAAAGAGCATTCTCTCTCAGCAGTAATATCATTAGTTGCGTAGAGGAGAGTTTTACATATTCAAGTATGTAACGTTACAACATAAAATATACAAGAAAGTAAATATACATTCACGTCCAAAAATAATCCGTATAATAATTGTAAACGTGAAAGGCGACATTCGTCCAAGTAGTAACTCTAAAATTACTAAATTATTTGCAACAAAATTTTGGTATGTAATAATTGAAAACATATAGGAGGCTTGTATCCCGAAATTCCTACTGTATTGTATCCCGAGATATATGTGATTAGAATCGCTTGGCATACCTATTTGTACACTCTACTATCGATTCTATATTTAGTATATTTTTATTTTCGCACTATAATTTGCATGTTACATTCATAGGACCATCACAGTACATAGTATATAACAAATATAGAAGACAAACTTCCTTATTACACATAGGCAGTATGTTTTATCGAGTGCTCTCCTACAAAAATAATAGTTTACCGTAGCGAGATAACACGCTTAATTATCTCTATTGCTAATTATTCAAGTTCAAAATTTAGTAAAAAATAAAATAGTAATAAAAAAATATATATACTTTATTCTAGGGTATCAAACGTTTTCAATTGAGTTTTACACACTAATATATTCCATTGGTTTTATTTCGTATAGTCACGCTGATTTTATCATTTTCCATTATTGTTTGAGCTTAAAGTAATTGCATTATCATACACATGTACGTATGTAACACTCACAACAATACAGTGACCATAGATTAGAATGTTAGTCGATTGTTTGCCCACCAGTAAAATAAGGGGTAATTAGCTTCACATACACTATCACCTGTTAGAATGACATACGTACATAATGGTGTATTATCGTATCAGTATTTGTAAGCGTTCTAGTACAAACATTTAATAATATGCTATTAATATCATAAAGTTCTAAAGGCAATTTTATATTAAGTTTTCATTAACAAAACTGACAATTTTCTTTAAATACTAGACCACTAAAATCGATACAAAAATCTCATCTTTAAAACTCCATTTACAATACGCAATATTGCATTTCTACAGTGTACGATATTCTAAAGTGTAAATAATGATATTCGTGCGAATTAAGTGGCAGATCGCAGTGATGTCAATGTCGATAATCCATCTTATAACTTTTACTTTCGACTTTAAAATTAATTATCTCGTATCCTTCACGACCAAAAAATGTCAATAGAATGTATCATTAAAATAAAAGTAAGTATGACACGCAAAAATAAAAATGTGTTCAATTTGATTTCAGAAAAACCGATTTCTGAAATCGAAGACGAAATGTTCATTTTGACAGTTTTGTAGGATAAATTTTGAATGATTTGTAAATATGTGGTAGGTCTGTAATTGATTACAGGTCGTATAAGGACTTGACTCGAGTGAGGCGTAAATTACTTACTATCCTTTCTTCCCTATTTTCAGCTCTTTCCTACTCCTCTTCAGCTCTTTAAATATTAACGCTTCTCGCTTCTCTGGAGCTGAAAGTGTTTTCAGATAACGAAGATAGGTATAATGCTTATTCTTAAAAAATCAGTTAAACATTACTATAGGTGCCATAAATAAAAGTTGAATTTATTTATGACAAAAGCTTGAGGGAACTCTTTCTCGCACTTAATTTAAGAGTAGAGCTCAGAAATAATCCTAAACTAAACAGTACTATTAATTGTCTGAAAAAACAATAAATGACATGAATAAAGCAAAATAATGATAATACTAAAGACTGGACTAAGTTTTTACCTCTTATTAAAGATAAAATTTTGGTAAAAGTATTTGGATCTTGGTGTATCAGTGTATAAAAAAAAACCTTAAAAATGTTACATTTCATTTTAAATATTGTTATAGAACTTAAACAGGTGAGTTTTAACTTAGCTCTACAAAGGATGACATCATCTATGCCTCTTGAAATTTCTAGGTATTTGATTGACATCATTATTTATTAAAATCAATTGAGACACTCGAATTATAAATATATAAATAGATATGCTAATCATAATATATTTATCTTCATAATTCTGACAGAACATTTATGTCATGTCGGCTGTTGCTAGCAAAAAAAATATCGATGTACATATAATATTATAGTACTAGCCGACCCGTGAGGTTTTACCTGCTTTGACTTCAATAGTTACTTATCTACTTGTGTGTTATAGCACGATGTTCTCAAGACAAAAACACCGACGAACATTTAGTGTCTATTTGGTATTTATACTCATAATAAAGACGATAAAAATATTTTATGTGTATTTTTGTTTGTATATAATGACTTTATAAAATGACTTTTTTGTCTATGACAATTTCACTATAATTGCTTAAAGAGTGATAACTCCACTTCTAGACGGTGTATCGAGATGAAACCTACACCAGATTTTAGGTTAGACCTTCAAAATCATAACTTTGAAACGTATCCAGGTTCGGGAACAAACAGACAGACAGATCAATAAAAATTCTAAAAATAATTGTTTTTGTTTATATTGCTCTCATAACGACCCCTGTAATTCGTTTTTCCTATCTCTCATGTATAGACATCGGCCGGTTACAACTTTATTATATATACATACGTTAGCTTGTCTTTAAAATATTCATATTTCGACAAGACAAGTTTTGCTTCAACTCCATGTTTTTAGATTTATGTCATCTCATTTGTAAACAGATTGATTATGTTAATATTAATAATGTTACATTTGTTATCATTCCATGTAAAGTAATATATCAATATGTACCAATTATAATTTATTGTAAGCAATAAATCCATATCCACACTACATGTCCACAGCTGAACGTAGGTATGGGAGATGCGTCATCTCTTGTGGGGTTTGCCAATACTCATCACGCTTGGCAGACGTGTTGGCGAGCACAGTGTTTTGTGATAGGATATGGTGACGCTGTTCCTCATGACCATCCTGTTTGGTGTACAGTTGTTCGCACCACTATGGCCTTAGTCACCTTGTACAACACCTGGGCAAGAAAGAGGTCAGAACTATTCTTCTCTACCGGTCAACGCACGGCAAATAAAAAATTGAAAAGCAATAAATATTTTATACATATAAATAAGCTTAAGTTTTTTTTTGCTTTTTTTTAAGTTTTTTTTTGTTTTTTTGTTTTTTATTTTTTGTTTTTTGTTATTTCTCATTATTATTAATTTTTTTTTTGTACAAGTACTTCTTAATCAATATGTACCTATGTAATTGGATGATTTTATACTTATGTGGGATCATCGTTCTCATATGTTATTATAATAATACTATAAATTTGGTGTTAAATAATAAATAAATGTAAAATGTAAAAAAAAAGTACTTAAGTACTACATTCCTATACGTAATATCATTTAAAGGTAACTGTAGAAAAAGTACCTATTACAGTATAAAATTATTGTTTTGCTTTTAGGATTTTAAAAGAAAAAGTTAATTACCTTCACAGTAATATTATCCCCATACTTAATGTTAATATTAATAATATACACTGACTGACAACCATTGAGGTTGTTTCCGTTTACTGTTTGACGTTTATTATTGTCGTCAAATAACATATACCTAATAATAGCGTGCTTCAATAAACAAGATATTTAGAAGCGCAATTCTACTATTTTAAACTTGTTCCAATAATCAATCAGTGACGTTATTATACGGGTATATTTGTTGTAATTTTTTAGTTACACTGTAACGCCATCGGAAAATCACCAATAAACGCTTCACGCTGTACGGCCATCATGAGCGGGGATCTAACCCGCGACCGCTAGTTCTGCAGCCGGTGCTGTAATCACTGCGCCGATCCGTCGTCCATTATAATATTGTTGAATTAGTATTATATAAAACCAGTCAAGATAACCATTGTGAAGCTATCCGAACAACCATTGGTTTAAAATTTTTACACACTTTTATTATCGAATCGCAAACCAAACCAAAGAGTATTTAATACATAGATACAAAGAATGTGAATGAAAACATCTTGTTTATTGACTATTTGACTAAGATCACATAATTTGTAAACACAGCTGGATCATATTGGCTTAAATTACTAAATTATACAATTGAATATATTTGCGTTAATATTATCTTCACGATCATAGGGTAGTCATTTTGACAACATTTATTTGATTTTTTTAAGTGAATGATGGCCAATTCAGTTTTAAATAAATGTAAATAAGTTGTTCCGATATTTATGAAGTAAGTCTCGCGGTTTCATCTGCGTAATTCTTTAAGATTTACGGGACAAAAAGTAGTCTGTGTGATATTCTGGGTTTTCAAATATTTATAAACCAAGTTTTGTCGCAATCAATTTAGTAGTTTCATGAAAAAATAACTAAAATCCATCTATCCTAATAAACTTACGCATTTATAATCGGAAGAATCGTTTTCTTACTAAAAAGTCTAAGCTATTTTCGACCACGTGATAACGAATGATATATATAACAAAGGACCAATTAACTAATGATACATTAAAATATATTTATTCTAATGTAATTTGGTACATATAATAAATTTAATAGAAAGTTTAAAAAACGACAAACACATAAAAATAAATGTATATTTTATCGTTTTTCAATAGAAAATTGACAATAAAGAGACTTAATATAAAACGGCGAAAATCTTAACCCGGTCATCACAATTCCTAGAGTTAAAAAAAAAGTAATTTAAATTCCTTTGAACAGGGAGTGTTTCTACATTGAAACATAAATGTCATTGACACGAACAAAAAGTGATGTTTTGGAGAGGTGAGGGGGAGCAGGTTGTTAGCATAATTGTGCAATATATGTCAAACAGTCAACACTTAAGAAAATAAATTGTTTTGTTCGACTTGTTAAAATTATAATACTTATATATCTAAAATTGTAGGATTAAGAAAAAAATATCTATATTTACATCAAAAAGTTAATATTTCAAACGGTACATACACTATGGTGTCCCTAGAAAGTAGTCGTTACCCATTCAGCTCATTCAAAGCTAACAAATACAATGTAGAAGCTGAGTGTAAAATAGATTTTTTTTAAATAAATTTTTCAATAAATGAGACAATATGATACGCAAATATGCTTCAAAACTTTTTGGAACTTAGGAAGCATTTTAATGCGTTATCAAAAAAAGTGGACTTATATTTGTATTTATTATTACATATTCAGAAATATCGCATTAAAAAAATTAAATTGCTTTGCATTAACGAAGTTGAAAAGGGGAAAAAAATGTGTGTGTGTGTGTGTGTTTATGTACACACGTATGAAGTGAAACTTTTTATTATATACTAGCTGCTGGACGCGACGTCGTCTGTGAACGCTATTAGATTACACGTTCTTACAGAATGCGTTGAAGAAGTAAAGGTTCACTGCTCGTTCCCCGTAGGTGATAGCGTGATAATATGTAGCCTATATGTTGACCTGACTTCTTAATAATATTCGTGCCAAATTTGAAGTAAATCCATGCAGTACTTTTTGAGTTTATCCCGGACATACATACAGACAAACAAACAAACAGACAAAAATTCTAAAAAATATATTTTTGGCTTCGGTATCGATTGTAGATCACACATCAAGTATTCTTTAAAAAAAATATTCGATGTACAGTTTTGACTTTCCTAACATTTTATTATATGTATAGATTTAACATTAATTGGTCAAGTGAGGTTGACGAAAAAAAGTGTGTGTGTAGTTGTGTACTTATGTACCGGACGTAAGAAGTTATACTTATAATAAAACGATGCGCCGAGTTAATGGGTACTGCGCGACATCATCTGTAATCAGACCCTGGTAAACATCTAAAAACAAAGTACTCGTCAATACGAATCAAATGAGCCGAAACTCGATGGGGTTGCGTCGGATTATTACAGAGTTCCTATGGTCACCTTCCAGCTCCATCATCAGATCAGACCCTGGAACCAACTAAAAACAAAGTAGGTACTCATCAAGACGAATCGAATGAGCTGAAACTCGAGGTTTTCGGGTTGCGTCGTTTCATTACATATTACGACTATATAGTACGGAGTCCCGAAATACTGTACAATACCACGTCGTTACACTGTGACGATTTTTGATTTTAACATCTATAAGATTTCTCTCATACGTCGATATGAAAGTTTTACTTCAAAAGGCGTCACAAAAAGTTTCCATAATAGATATACTTTTACAAGTAATAAAAAAAAAATATTGTAAATTTCTCAATGGATAATGCGTCTAATTAATGCAGTGGAAGCTTTTCTGCCTTTTGTATAAAGCCACGCCGCTAAATCGGTATTACTTATTTTTAAGTCAGGTAGGAATTTGTTTATAATTTATTGTACCTGAAACGCAATGTGATCTACCAACTGCCACTTAATGGAAGACAGGAAATTCTACTTCCAATTCCACTAAAATCCATAAAATTTAAATACTGTATAAACAAGTTAATGATTCACTCCGAATAAATTAGGATTGGAACTTAATACATCACGCTTTTGTATTGCGGGTTAGTAAAAATATGTTTTAATATGATCAAAGATTTCAAATCAAACGAGGAAACGTGTTATTAATATTCAGTTCTCATAAAACAAACCTATGTATTTAGATAAATTGGTTTTAATATTAAATAAATAAATATGTTTTAACAAACACACACGGTCGTCTGTTCCTGAGGTAGGCTGTTACCTAAGCACAAGCAACTTAATGCCTGTGTTTTAGGTAACAGCCGACTAATTTAAATGTCTTTTTTTTTAATAAACGTTCATATAAATAATACGTATTTAAATAAATATACATTGCACCCACACTCGGCTTAAACATGACCTTTGCATAATTATATACATACATATGTACATGATATTTACGTAAAAACCTAGAAGCTCACTAAATAGCGATTTTCATGAGCTGTGTTGGTGCTGGAATGCCTCTAGAATAGAATAGTGGTAAGAAATCAAAATCTCCTGATTGCTGCAATCATCTTGTCACGATACAGTTGACAGAAGTGTAGTTCGATTCCGAGGAAGGTGATTCACGTCACGACTGTCACTCACCTTGCCAATGAAGGTGTTTGATTTACATACATACATGCATGCGTGATGTTCTCATTTTCACTTAGCAATTCCTTTCAAGGGCTTAATGCTTCTAAGTGTTATAAAACATGTTATATCAAAGATATTATAATATAATACAAATTAGGAAGTGTTCCTTTTGCTTATAAGCCTATTTCAAGACAGCTTAAATGATAACAAATATAAATTAAAATTTATTAGGTATATTTAACACAATTAAGTAAATGGGGTTCAAATATACTCCCGAAAACTTTTAATGCACTGAATTTTGATACGAAAATGCTTGAAAATTCTGCAGTACTATCCCGGATAGTGTAGTCCCGGATAGTGTGTAGTGTTTTAATGACACAGACATAAAGAATTTTTGTAAATGACATTTTATAAATAGCAAATTTTTAATTCAGTCAATGGAGCACACGTTATTCGAAAACTATTGGTTTAATCTTGATAGGTGGCTTTGTCTGTTCGCCGTCACTCAACATCTCTCTTTCATCAATAGAACTACCATAATAGACTCAATATGGTATATACCACGGGTAATCTATAACACGGCTTGGTATTTTCAGCTCTGCCTTATAACGAGGCGGTCGTTATTCCACCAAAACATGTATCTGAAGAACTTTACTTTTCTTGAGCTTATTAATGCCAAGATCTTCAATTACGACATTTTTGCGAAACTCGGTCTACCAATAAAAAATATTTTACATAATTCAAGTTAATTTTATTAAAAATATATTCTACGGGATTATAAAAATAATAATGAATTTCCAATAACCTGCCACGACTGTACCAGAATAATAACATAAATCTAAGTATTTTTAAGTGTGACATTTTAAAGGCATTTTAATATGAATTTGTAATTAACAGCAAGATAATCTGTTTGCGAAATGACGTGACTATTACGAGTATGATGACTATATGAGTTTTTTAACTGTGATACCTGTGTAGTCCGTTGTCAGTTTTACACGATTTATGAGAAATAAGGCTTCGCGTAAACAAAGATGCAAAGAAATCGCTGCATAGAATTGACAACGCAAATTGTGCACGGTTTATACTTATGCAGCGACAAGGCTCTAAAGTTGATTGATTAACGTGCGATTGTCCATATCATTAAATTACGGCGAAAAGTAAAGCGTAAATATATTAAAGCATGTATTTAAAATTTTACCAATAAAACTTATAATTATAGCATTATCTTAAAGATTCTTTTATTTTTCAAAAAGCTTTAATTGTAATAAAAGACATTTAATGTACATATATGTGGAAGTATAAAGCTAAATACTATGCAATAATAAAAATCTAAATTATATAAGCGAAAGTACATAAATAACAAATATGTTACTAAGAAAAACATCGGTCGGCTGCCGCGCCGTCTACACGCAACCTAACTTTTTTTAAAGTATCAATTTGAAGGATAAAAATCTTTTAAAATATATATTATAATTCTTTTTACTATGCAAATGGGAATAAAAAATTTAGGTTTTTAATTCTACTGTTAATATATTATTTCACAATTTTATTTCTATGGCAACAAAAATTGGTTCCATATATTGATTTATTTTTGTAATTGACACGTGCCTTTATAATTTGCATTTTAGATCAACTAAGGTTTTTTTTTTGTAAATTATGACAGACTTAAACATATTTTAAATTGAAAGAAAAAACAATCTTTTTGGCTAAATTATTATTTTAAATTTTATTTAAGTAAAATACAGAAAAAAATATACTTTAATGTATATTTAATAAAATTATCTACTTCTGAGAAGCGGTTGTAGTAAGAAAAGACATCAACGCACGCAAGGTATAAAAAAAGCTGTAATAGCTTTTTAATATAATTCTACAAACAGAACGCAAATATTTCGTCATTATGAATTAATTTAGTAAGTAATAAACCTGACATTTCCTTTTAAAAATACTCTTTTTATATTGGTTACGGATTGCGTCCTTAAGAAATAAATTGGATTAATAAAATTAGTTTTATAATATTATAACATATTTAAGATAACAAAAGATCAAAATGCAATCAATCAGAATCAGAATATTTAGTAAAATCTAAAGTAATTTTATTGCTCAGTTGTAAACATTTACAACGATTCAGAGATACGTTCAATTTGTTCTACCGATTATTTTAAGTTCTATAAAAATCCATGACAGATCGCTTAAAAATATTGGATTTTTAGAGGAGAACAATAATATAAATTATACAATAAAAACATTTTGATATTAGATATTCATTTTATTGCTAAAAACGTAAAACAAAGAATAGGAATTTTATACATGTTCGTTGTTTTTCTATATAATTATGTACATGATCAAAGCTTCATTAAATATGCACAGTTTAGATGATCATAATTAAAAAGCACGAGGTTTTGATTTTTCACTCAGTCTGTCTTTTGTTTAACTCGTAAAAGAATACCTCAAATTTTCAAATATATTTTATTATTATTCGTATATTAAAAGCAAATGTTATCGCTTAACAACAAAGTAATAATACAATTGTATTTACTTAAGTGGACCTAACATGCATAACAAACAAAAAACTTAACTTGTGTCACCGTTTTTACGATTTTATCGATTTTTATTTAATAAATGATTAATATATAAAATATATAAGTTTTACACGTTTGAGTAATTTAATACATAAAATACGTGTATTAATATTAAAGAGAAGCTTTATTGATATCGTTACTTAAAACATTTAATATTTATAAAAAAAATTAAATAAATTAATTTTTATTCATTATTACTTTTTAGCGTCGTTAAAGGTGTTTTTAAATATTATTAGTAATTCGATTAACTGATTCATTGTATAAGAGCGAAGGTACTATATGTTGCGGGACAATTTCAAGAGTGTAATTGTTGCCACCAATTACCGGTATTTTTACCCGTGCTCCGTACCAACAATTTGTTTGTACGGAGCACGGGTACAGAGATAACTATACGAGTAAATAGTTCTCACTACAGTGTAAAATTAAAAATAAAAAAACAAAATATTTAATTACTAATTTATTTAAAAATATTTTGTACATAACTAAATGGTGATAATTTTTGTACTATTTTTAGTAATTACATTACTTTTTTATTTATAAATGGATTATCTTTATATATTGGCGTTAATGGTGTAATCGATAAGCCATATTTGATGAAGACGAAATTGATTGTATGTTTGTCAAAAATATAGTCTTATAAAATCAATCAGTGACATTTATTGCAACACATTATCTTCCTTATACTTAATTGTTCGTAAGTGCGCTTGAAATGTCATAATGATATATTACATCCTGCTCCAATACACGACTGACTGGCCCTGCTTTCCGCTCAAAGGTTGTGGGCTTGATTCCCTGCTCGAGTCTGGATGTAATTTTTATTTATATATGTATTATTTATATGTATATAGTTTTTAAAAAAAAACGTAAATTGGCTGTTATCTAAGACTTGAATTTTAGATAACAGCTGATTACACTTATTTGTATTTTTATACTTATTATATCATTGAGTATTCGAAAGTTAAAAAAATTCGATCAATTCAATGTACTCGTAGTAGATCGGGAAACAGTACAAACTTTTTTGTTTTTTGTTGATTCACAGTTATTTCAGTAGTAAACTTTGATTAAAAACTACAACTCTATTGCGGTTTCAATCGCATTGTTATAGCCTGATCTTATCTTAAAGCCTTTGTTACTTCTGATTACTGTAACTGTCTAATAGAGAAAGTACTATAAAAATTGTTTCAGTAAATAAGGTGCAATAAATAATTCGAATCTGATTCGAGCTGTCTCAATTAGTCAAATGCTACAACAAGCGCACAATCTCCAACGACGCTGGTGTCCCGCATTAATCATTTAAACAAGATGAAGTTTTCACATATTTAATAAGATTTTTGACATATATTCATTATTTTCTTCATAATAAATGTCGTTAAACTAGGTAATTAGTAGTTAATAAATAATCTTTAGTGATTTATTGTTTCTTTATTTTAACTTAAAAATAAACACTCCTATATAATAATACTTCTACATGGAGAAGAGGCTTTCGCTCAGCAGGGGGTGGTTTGTTAACTACAGGCTGATACAGATACAATAATACTCTTAATGCTTAATTATTATGCAATACTACCCAATTTAAATTTTTATGTATTTTTAATTTTGTTTATTTGATTAGGAATTCTTAGTCATTTAGATATTTCCAGTGTATGTTATGTAATGAAATGTTTATTTTATTGTCTGAAACATTGTGTTATTATCGACATGTTATATTACATTACATATTGTTATATGTTAACAGTACCTACCTATCATGATTTGAATTTAATAAATCTTTAACTTGCCATGCGGTGACCAGCAGAGAAGAATAGTCCGACTTATTTCTTGCCAAGGTGTCGTAAAAGTCGACTAATGTCATAATGGTGCGAACACTTATACGCCAAACAAGAATGTTAATGGACTGCAGCGTCATCATATCTTGCCACAATACACTGCGCCGGCCAACCCGCCTGCCAAGCATGGCGCGTATTGGCAAACCCTTCAGAGATCATGAAAAAGGCCTATGTTCAGCAGTGGAAATAAAACAGATGATGTCTAAAAAGTAAGTAAGTTAACATTTTATGTCGCTTATACTTAATTTAGTATAAGAAATTGTAGTATAGCATCCTTCTGTATTAATATAAGTTCTACAGATCTACAGAGAAGTTAAATCGATACAAGAAATTGTTAAGGAGTGACTAAGAAAACAAAAAAAAAGTATTGTTAAATGAAAATAAATTTCAAACCTGGCCCTCCCATTCATTTCCCTGTGTTCTTAGATGTAGTAAAATAGATAAAAATATAAAAATTAAAGGATATGACGGGTACCCACCCATAGTGTCAAAGACGATGTACGATAGAAAGATCACGTATGCAGAATGCTAGTACGAGAGGAATACATGCGAGAACTTGTGTGAATGGGTAGCTAATCAGAAATGTAAACAGTGCCTCCGATTATGTTGGACGAACGTCGAAGGGTCGTAGGAGTAGTAGTAAATATATTAAACGAAATAATGAATTCCGTCTCCTGTAAATAATATGGTGCACTTGGTTAGTAAATCTATTTTTAACGATGATACATATATCCCTTTTTACGTAACATAAGCAAAATAATCTATCTGGTACAACTAAAAGTCACACAATTAAGAATCGATTGACCTTCGTCCCTAAACATCATATTTTTAATATAATCTTTGTATTATCGACATTAGCTTAATGCTTTACCTCAAAGAGAAAAGATGCTGTTTGCTGTAAAGCAAATGAGACATAACACATTCATATTTTCATTGCATAAATATTGATTTCAAAACCTTTCTTATACATAAAGTAATAATAACAGTTCCAGTTCATTAATATTAAAGATAATTGTAAAAAGATGATTGGGAAATGAAAGGAGTTTTTAATTAGTCGCCTTTAGGCATTTCCATTGAGAAGCTAAGAATTAATTAGTAAACAAAAACTTTAAAAATGTCGCTGTTCTTGATTTTATTTTTGATTCTCAATTCAAGTTTTACGCCGGAATAAAATAGTATATAATTATAATTTATGTATTTGTATGCGGTTTAAATTTAAATAGAGAATGTATTCATTTCAACTGAATGTCGGATTGTATTTCGGAACTTGCATAACGGTTAAGTATTAACCTATAAATAATAATACTCATGGGCAAAGGTTAACAAGTATTAAATTCAAATAATATTGGGCTACAACATGTTGCTCTACTGTCGTTTCTTGATTTTTTTAATGAAATATGCAGGCTCTTTCAAGATTTTTTCCCCAGCCATCAATGAGATGTACTCGACTGTGTTAGCCCTAATTTAATCCCGCAAGCGACAGGTACCACGGAGCAATTACGGCTGCATAACAGTACTTCTCACTCATTCACATTTTAGTATGCAAAAAATGTCCCCTCAAATATTTATTGAGGGACCCACACAGTACTTATAGGTATGCTCGATACTTGAATTAGCTTGCGGAACCGATACGGCTAATGTCAGGGCCGCGGACCAGTTCTAACTGGTATACATTGACATTTCCACATTATAGTTTTGTTCCTCTGTCACTCGAAAACAACGGACGATCGATAATAATGAATTAGGAATTATAAGTCTTTAAAATACTCTCACTAACATCACACGCAATTGTTGGATATGTTATTATATACTAGCTTTGCCTCGTGGTTTTTGCGTTTTTCCCAAGATAGATTTCCAGATATTTGAAAAGTTTTCACCTCATTCTCAGTTTTTTTTTCACATTTATAACATTAGTGTTTATATTTACAATATTAGTGGAATATAAATCAGATTAATCAAGATTTCTTAACTTTTCATTCTAAAAGAACCGAAAAATCGATAATAAAGAATCAGGATTGGAAAGGGTATTTTTTTCATATCTTTGACCCACTTAAATCCTGATGCTACGTCGTATTCAATAGTTGGTCAGTTATATTAGAAGGTACGTACATATTGCTTTGTTCTTTTTACATTGATGCCTAAGTTCCAGTAAAATAAAATTGATCGGTTATTGACGTGTCGATGAAGTGAAACATACCTTTTTTGTCTACTTTATTGTTTTATTTTATGTATATCGACGAATTATAATTAATAATAATAAATAATATAAATAATAATAAATTAATATAATATTTTATTTTATATTTGTCTAATATATTAGTCTTAGAATTTTAATAAGTTAGATTATTTATTTATTTTGTGATATAAAGTTTAGCATTTATTTTTAGCAATCCAAAAATTCATAAAATTATTGACCCCACGTCTTATAGCATAGATAGGAAGGCTGGTTCATTTTTCTCCGAGAATCGAGATTGTGATTCAACGGGGAACTACTGCCAGTATTCTTGACGATTTTTTCTTGACTACTCGCACCACTACACCAGAACGGTTGTCATGTATTTATCGAATGGAATAATATTTAAAAATTGAGAATATATAATTTTTATTCATGTAAATGTTAAATGTAACGTGAATGTCCATAAATAAAACGCTTAATACTAAAAATAATTATAATATATGTGACTATTATACTATGTGACGTAAAAAAGTATATATTATTTTTATACAGATTGATATATATTTATTTTAAATTACTTATTGTTTTCAAAATTTGGACATAGTCATTAAACGTTATTGATTCGATTGAAAAAGTGCATTTGTATAAGCTATGTTGTGAATTCGGACCTGTCAACCAGTTTTTATCATAATCGTTTTATTTCACAAGAATCTTTTGTAAAGTTCCATATTTAAAATAAATTGTAATTGAAAACGGTCATTTTTTAAAATAAATGTTAAAGCAGATCCATTTCTAGCACAAGATTTACGTAAATTACTTTCTGCGATTCTTTATTATTGTGAAAGATAATAAAATATCATCAATCTTTCTACAATGATATTTAAACTTTTGTAAGCCTAAGTTTACCTCCAGCTTTATGTAAGCCATCATTTATATGACTAACCAACACATATATATATCAAAGTGTTGTCAATCATAGATTCATTAATCTAGACATGAATTAGACATTAAAATTTAAAACATAGATCAATTTATTTTAACATATTATAGCTTATAATTAAAAACAGTAATATTTATATTAAAAGTATAAGTTTACTTTAGTCTTTACTTAATTCGGTAAAAAAAAATCAGCAAAATGTGTAAAAGAAATTGGCAGTGCTTCTGTATATGGAAGGACATCTTGACGTGCTAACAAAACAGCGATTTATCTCGACACGACCAAGACGGATAGCTTCCATTACATAAAACGTGTTGTAACTTGTTCATTGTTAAACAAACTGCGTCTGCGCATGTAATCGAGAACAGTTAAATCAATATATTATTTTCGAATTGATATTTTTTCTTTTAATCACTGAATAGTGTAATGAGTTAATTTTTAACTCTTTAACTTCTAAGTTAATTTTAATAAAATTGTATCTACTATAATTTACAATACTTACGCGTTATGACAGTCTTTTTTAAATATAAATGGTTTTTTTATTACCAAATAGTATGAAAAAAAACTAAATATTTATTTCTAAATCATGTGCTTCTAAGTTAATTTCATTTAAGTCATAGAATAACTTACAATAATTCTCGAGTAATGCTGGTCACAGATAGTTACATATGCGCGAACTCGAAAGTATAGGATGATATTTGCAGATGATTCTGCAAAATGTTCGTTACATTTTCGCTTTTCAAACATATCATATTTCGACACTTATCAAACGCTCGAGTTTGAAACTTTACGTTAAACGTTCGTGCAAGCAGGCTCCGCATTCTCCCGCAGGGGTTTAGTACGGTATTGCACGCCCAAAGTGCCGAGTCCCACATAAAGGACTGCCACCCGGGCGTCCTGGATATCATCCGTAAATGGATTCCCCTGCGACAAAAAAAAAAAGAAAGGCTCCGCATTCTACTATTATATTCGTGTCACAGACTGAAGCAATGACTTAATTGTTTTTGCCAGTTTTGATATTCTACTTAATCAGCCTGTAAACGGCCAACTACTAGGCAAAGGTCTCTTCTCCATGTAGAAGAAGGGTTGGAGCATAATCCGCCACGCTGCTCCACTGCTGGTTGGCAAATAATTTTCCCTATCATCAGTAACGATTGCTATCAGGTGTTGTATGATAACAACCGGGACCGACGGCTCTACGTAAATTGACTTCCCGATTTCCGATTTTATTCCGTCATCTAGCAGTATCTGAAGTTACGCGGGTGAAACCGTGAAACGTAGCTAGTAAAATATAAAATAAGACACAAAGACTATTTTCGTAAAAATATAAATTAATAGAAGTATGTTAGTCATATTTGGCAATTTTCTTTAATTGCAATACTTTCTTCGAGTAACAAAATATTTATGAGATTTTTTAATTAAAGTTCGTTTCGTGACCAAAGAGGCCATTATGATCGAATTATTAAGACTGCTATCTTGCCCATAATAGGTAAAACTTTAAAGTTATGCAGAATATATAAAATTATAACAAAAAAATATATATATATATATATTGTATATGTGCCACATATCATACAATGCAAAAAAATACAAACACTATCATATACACAAACACACATACACACTTACACACAAATCTTAAACAATATATAAATATCTTCGAAAAATAAATCATTAAATGAAGGAATGTATGTAAAAATCCTGAAATAAATATGTAAATATAATAAAATAACTTATACACATTAAAACTACATACAGATAATAAATTATATAAAATGTATTATCATAACAACGGTCATGATAAAACAAGTTAAAAAAAATTATAAACGAGGGGTTATTTATTGTTTTAAAACGTCGACGTTTCATAATAAATCTTGAGACTTGTGCCATTTTCATAATAACTTTTTTCATTAATCATTAACAATTTTCCACTCATTGACCGCAACCGTGAGACATACTGACAGTGATATCTTAAAATCGTGTTGTCATGTTGAAGTAAGTTTAAAGTTTAAAGTTGTAAGTTTAAAGTTTACTGGTCGCTTAAGGTGATCTCCATCTTGAGCTTTCAATCAATTTTAAAAATAATATTTTATAGAAATAACTAGATGTGTACAAAATCATTTGACACTTTTAAAATTCTAATATAATATAAATAAACTCTATCAGTAAGGCAACTCTGAATACCTACTATTTCTACGGTCTTTAAAATTCTTTTGAGCTTGTAACCTCGAAACCAATCAATCTACTTCCTGTCTTCTCCCTTCTACGTGATATTGACGAAATTATCTGTTCTATCCTGGCACTAGTGAAAACCATTAATTCTAATTACACTAATACTACAACTAAATAATACTACAAATAAATAATCCTCTGTTAGTTTGTCCGGCCACCTTTCTGTCACAGGACTGTGTACTTAGAACCGTAATATGTAGAGATTTCCACAGAATATGTCTTATTATGGTAAATATAACAGCAAAACAATCATTAAATAAAGCTAAAATTTTACAGAAAAATTTTGACCTGATAACGTCTTATAAATCGATGAACACCGGCTGCACGTACGAAAAAGCATGACTCATTGTCACGTTCCGCGAGCGAGATCGCGGAACAAGCGATAGAGAGGCACGATCGACCTAAGCGTTCGGCCTGTAACGCATATATCTCTCTTACACTCCATGTCAGATGCGTCCGAGGAGAAGAAAAAAAAATTGAATTAACGAGTGCAAATAAAAAAGTTATCGAAAAAATTGCAATTTTAAATTAATATCTTATTTGTGTTATACAAAGTAATGATAATTCAGTGATAATAATTCAATTCATAAAAGTATGCAACTTTTCATCAATATTTTCTTATGACGTTATCACATAAAAGTATCGTCCGTAAACCGTCTTTACAGACAACCGTTTTTTTTCTTTATGTTTTTAGTTCAATCTTAAGAAATACAGTATTAAAAAGAGTATGGCGGTATGAATACCTACTCGTAATTGTACGAGTTCAACTCATTTACCTGTTATTAATTAGTGGCATATTGCAAAAGCTTAATAGTACATGTACCATCAACACGTACTTATAATTACAAGTTGGTACCAAATAAGACGCTTATATACAAATATTATATATTGATTGGGGCAAACACGCAAAATAGTATCAATATCAGGTACTTACTGTTATACAACTACTTCTTTCCCGTGGAAAAACCTGACGCTATTATATTGTATTTCTTAACCTTTGTAAAGGAAAATAGCTTTCAATTAACACATCAAAATAATTACGTTCCTTTAAACAAATAATTATATACTACACATACCAAGTTTTATATTTTCCTTTATATTAAAACGTAAAATTTCGCGTTAAAACGAACAGATTTATGTATCCCGTGGCCGTAATTACGACTACTTCTTTAATTTTTATCGTCATTTAAAAATGTTACCGATATCATTACCGTGTCAGGACCACACGTAATGACGGAAGACGGGTAAACGACGTAGTTCGTCTTGTCACAACGGTGTAAAATTTAATTGACTCGATCTCGTCGCTGCATATAATCATTCTAAATGATCGTTTTATAAAATTGTTATTGTTTTACTTTAAAATGGACAATTTGCGAGAATAATAAAAATTAAGTTATTTTTGTGAAATGTATACAATTATGTTAATATATATTTTTTATGTTATTGTTTAATGAGTCAGTGTTAATCAAAAACTGGCTAAGTGCGACTTGATTTTGATATAGTCAGTACAATATATACTACTGCTACATATATTTTATGATTAATTTAGAAACGCTGAAAATACGTTCCTAGAATAGGTACCATTGAATTTTAAACTTTATATTATTATTTGTTGTTTTGGCGATCATAGTCTTTTTAATATACATATATTAATACATTTTTGTAAAAAAATTAAAGTATTTAATTCTTGCAAGTTGCAGCTCCAAAAAAGCAGGCCTGTAATAGGTGGGCGGACTTAGAGACTTAATTGTTTAAATGTACCGGACATTTAAGGTACGTAACCCTGAAAATTACCAAAAATTACAACTTTTTTTTTAAAAAACGTATTATACATATATTTAAAATATTGAATTTATGTAATTTTAAATCAATAATAAATAATAAATAAATATGAACAAGAAGAATAATTTAAAAACGGAACAACAAATAGAATAATACAAAAGGGAATATGAATTAATATCATGGCTGCAATAAATTAACTCGGCGTAAGATTATATCGTGAAAAGTACGAAAATTATTTATTACGATTCGTTGTGAGATAACTTTTATACACTATTCAATAACCGGTACTTTCTTAATATACCTTACAGAGAATGCATTTAAGTTGTTACCGATTTTATCGGTATATCGATTTGACTCATCAATTGTATACAATAATACCGACAATGAGCGAATTTTAGCCAAATTAAAAGAATAATTTACAGGTACTTTATTTTATCACTTACCGAAAAAGGAAGGAAAGTATGCTTTCAGGGTAAGCGTGTGTATGAAGATGAGTTTTGTCCTTTTTAATAAAAATAACTAAACGCATTCATCGGTTAAGATGTCGTATATGTATCCTTATAGTAATCAGATCCACACTGTATATCTATATAAGTCTTGACATCTATACATATAATAAAATTATGGGAAAGTCAAAACTGTACATTGATGTTTTTTTTAAAGAATACTTGGGGTGTGATCTACAATCGATACCCAAGCCAAAAATGTAGTTTTTAGAATTTTTGTCTGTTTGTCTGTATGTTTGTCCGGGATAAACTCAAACAGTACTGTGTGGATTTACTTCAAATTTGGCACATATTAGGCATTGCCATTATTAGGCACATATTATCACGCTATCACCTACGGGGAACGAGCAGTGAACCTTAATTTCTTCAACGCATTCTGTAACAACGTGTAATCTAATAGCGTTCACGCAGACGACGTCGCGGGCAGCAGCTAGTATCCATATATATACCATTCGACCATACCATACCATTGGAATCGAACTGGAAGTAAAAAGTAAGATTTAAACTTGATTGAGTCAAGATGACCCAGTAAATAAACCACTTAATAACTTCGACCAATCTTTTAGCATGAAGGTCGGGTTCTAATCTGATCTAGAAGGACTTAGATATAGATATTATCGACGATGAAGGAAAACAACGTAAAGAAAACTCAAAAAAAAAAACTTAAAAGAAATTCTGAAACATTTGTATTTGCCAACTTGTAGTGGCGAAATACCGTGTATGTGTATGTGTGGAGGAATAGCACTGATTGTGAGACCCACAGGTGTTACAGTCCAGTACAGACTGTTAAAGATTATATAAATACTGTTATGATTAAAAATCGTGAACGGTAAACCTTCATTATAAGGTTGATCCTAAATATTCTAAGACAAAAGTTAAAATTATAAAAATGTGAAGTTCGTCTACTCTTGTGTTTAATTATCATAATTTTTTTTTAAATAAAATTTGGTACATGAAGATAATAAAGTGCGCTTATCAGTTTAGTTTTTTGGACAATGCGCAGATTATAAAAGCGTAAGCAATAATAACGTTGTAAAGAAAACGCAGCCACTAATATTTTTATCATTATAAAAACTATGGTAGGTATAACATTTTTAAAATGGCAAACATATATCTAATAATAGTTAATTGCATGAAACTAGTTAAATATAAAGTTCAATCTTGCCTTATTTAATTTATATTTTAAGTGTTAACATATCTTTACACTTCCGCATTGCTGTTCTAATTGTATAATTGCTCCAACCAGACTTAATCTTAAAAGTAAACGAGAAAAAAACCTTAGGCTTTTAGATGGTAATTGTCAAACAACATTTTATATACATATACATATATAAATATGTAACATGGATAATTGTATTGTGATTAAAAATAGCCTTAAATATTTTTGTTTATTTTTTTATATTCGATTAGTTAAAAAAAAATGGTTGTCTGTAAAGTCGGTTTACAGACGATAATTTTTACGTGATAACGTCATAAGAAAACATAGATGTAGAATTGTATACTTTTATGAATCGAATTGAATTATTATCACATATATAATATGATAGTGTGTATTACTTTACATATATATGATAGTGTAGTACTTTTTTATATAGATGATAGTGTGATATTCAAGATTTACCAATCTGAGTTATTTTGTTAAGAATAGGAATACGATAGGAAAAGTAGGAAATCAAGGGGAGTATTTCAAGTGGTACTCTCTACCAAACAATTGACAAATCACAAAACAGTAGGGGTGTGCGATAATTATCGATAATTCTTAAATACTCGATAATTTTCCATTCGATAATTATCAATAATTATCGATAAGTGTTATTCGATAATTTTGATCCGATAATTATCAATAATTTTTCATTCGATAAATATCGATAACTATCGACCGATAATTATCGATAACTTTCGTCAACTATCGATAATTTTTTTCCGATAATTATCGATAATTTTCGGCAACTATCGATAACTTTTCCATCGATAATTATCGATAACTGTTCATAGGATAATTATCGATAACTATCGATAAAACGATTCGAGATTCGTCGATAGTAAAATTATCGATATTTTTTATCGATGAACATCCCTACTTCTACCAAACAATTGACAAATCACAAAACAGTAGGGGTGTGCGATAATTATCGATACTTCGCAAATACTCGATAATTTTCCATTCGATAATTATCGATAAGTGTTATTCGATAATTTTGATCCGATAATTATCGATAATTTTTCATTCGATAAATATCGATAACTATCGACGATAATTATCGATAGCTTTCGTCAAATATCGATAATTTTTATCGGGTTATTATCGATAATTTTCGCCAACTATTGATAACTTTTCCTTCGATATAATTATCGATAACTGTTCATACGATAATTATCGATAACTATCGATAAAACGATTCGTTAATCATCGATAGTAAAATTATCGATATTTTTTATCGGTGAACATCCCTACTTCTACCAAACAATTGACAAATCACAAAACAGTAGGGGTGTGCGATAATTATCGATAATTCTTAAATACTCGATAATTTTCCATTCGATAATTATCAATAATTATCGATAAGTGTTATTCGATAATTTTGATCCGATAATTATCGATAATTTTTCATTCGATAAATATCGATAACTATCGACCGATAATTATCGATAACTTTCGTCAACTATCGATAATTTTTTTCCGATAATTATCGATAATTTTCGGCAACTATCGATAACTTTTCCATCGATAATTATCGATAACTGTTCATAGGATAATTATCGATAACTATCGATAAAACGATTCGAGATTCGTCGATAGTAAAATTATCGATATTTTTTATCGATGAACATCCCTACTTCTACCAAACAATTGACAAATCACAAAACAGTAGGGGTGTGCGATAATTATCGATACTTCGCAAATACTCGATAATTTTCCATTCGATAATTATCGATAAGTGTTATTCGATAATTTTGATCCGATAATTATCGATAATTTTTCATTCGATAAATATCGATAACTATCGACGATAATTATCGATAGCTTTCGTCAAATATCGATAATTTTTATCGGATAATTATCGATAATTTTCGCCAACTATTGATAACTTTTCCTTCGATATAATTATCGATAACTGTTCATACGATAATTATCGATAACTATCGATAAAACGATTCGTTAATCATCGATAGTAAAATTATCGATATTTTTTATCGGTGAACATCCCTACTTCTACCAAACAATTGACAAATCACAAAACAGTAGGGGTGTGCGATAATTATCGATAATTCGTAACTACTCGATAATTTTCCATTCGATAATTATTGATAATTATCGATAAGTGTTATTCGATAATTTTGATCCGATAATTATCGATATTTTTTAATTCGATAATTATCGATAACTATCGACCGATAATTATCGATAACTTTCGTCAACTATCGACAATTTTTATCCGATAATTATCAATAACTGTCGCCAACTATCGATAATTTTTCCTCCGATAATTATCGATAACTATTCATTCCATAACAATCGATAATTATCGATAAAACGATTCGATAATTATTGATAGTAAAATTATCGATATTTTTTCCGATGAACATCCCTACAAAACAGTTTGCGTGTATAACCTGATTTTTTTAACCGTGCGCCTGTCAACGTCAAAATATTAGCATGTTGGTAGCTTTGGAAGCGTCAGCAACATCATTTTTTTTATTCTACATAATCTAGGCATGTATCTCATTAATTTAAGAAGTGTCTGTGCCTTTCATAACCGTGTTTAATGATAAGGACAGACTTTTATGATTACTGCTAGGCGTCAGCGGAGAGATGAGGAGGTAAGCGGGCGGGTGAATTCAATGCTGCCAATCTAACGACTTTGACAGCTCCGAGCGCACAGTTATAAAAATCGGGTTATAGATTGCGTAGCGCCACTGTCTCTTTTACTCGAACGCAGTCCGATGGAGTGTAAGACCCCGTTCAGATGACAAGCGCTTAACGCGCGTTATGATAACGCGCGCTTACAACTACACATGCCGTACGTACGGCCGTACACATGCTAACGTGTACGGCCTGAATAAAATGTATGTAGTTGTAAGCGCGCGTTATCATAACGCGCGTTAAGCGCTTGTCATCTGAACGGGGTCTAAGACAGAACGCTTAGGCTAATCGTGCCTCTCTATCGCTTGTTCTGCGCTCTCGCTCACTAATTGTGACAATGATGACGTCATCTTCTTCGAACGGGCACCCCTTCATCAATTTACTAGACGTTATCACGTCAAAAAAATTATCAACACTTAAAACGCGGTTTTACTCGTGTATCCTTCGCTGAAGCTATATATGTGCTATTTTAGTTCTCTATCAAATCCCCTCTCTCCCGAATTTTCGCATTTATAATATTAGTAGGACTTTAATAAATATTTTCTCGACCTCAACTTATTATAGATCAATAGACAACTTATAGTTATATATCGTTACTAATAGTAGAAGGAGATATCTGTTTATTTTTGTAAAGTTGTAAATCTTAATATCAGTCTTAATAAAATCAAGAGTGTATTTTACGAGTTCTCTTTGCTTATGAGTAACGACCGCATTTATGCACAATTAAAAACGAAATATAACAATGATGCGTCATTGAAATTTCTTCTTTAAACCATATTTGGTGCATCATGGAATACGTAAATGCTGTAAACAAACGTTATTAATTCATAAACTGACACCTTTTCGCACATTAAAATTAAAATTTAACCCGTGTGCACATCATTTTATATACACATTCAACGTGGAATTTCATTAATAATAATTTAACATCCTTGACCCTGCATTAGTCTTCCATCATATTGTTGTGAATAAACTACCGTATACAATAGTTTATTTTATATTAGGTATATTAAAAAAATGTTAAACTTATGAACAAAGTAAACTGACAATACCTGTAATAGAACATAACATAACGCCTTTTTTACTATTACACTTTTAGATAAAGTAACTTTCGCATAAAACTGTTGCCGAAATGACTGTAATTTGAAATATGATACTTAAATCATTTCTTTTTTCTGTGTTCTGTTTGTTAAGAAAGTGATTGATTTGATTTGATATTTATAATAACTCTATTACGATTATCTTCTACGCGAATAAAAAAGTTTACACTGGTGAAAGTTTCTTAGTAGGATACATAAACGTATATGTATGTATATAATATATTATTAAATATAATAAAACAGAATAAATACAATAAATTGATACATAAAATCTCAAATTAATTTAATCAGAATTCCGAAGTATTTTCAGCAAAATTTCATTCAATCAATTAATTGGCTTTCAATATTGCCAAAATATGACGGATGATTTCGACAATGTGTCGTAGTATTAAAATTTTATAATTTTTCTTCGCTCGAAACATAATTCGAATAACCAGATTATAATCAACGTACAAAAATGAGCAAGGCCTAGTCACTTTGAAATTATAAATTTTGGAAAATTCATTTTAATAATGGATGCAGATTAATGAAGTTTATTGTACCTAATTAATTGGATTATAAAATTTAGATAAGGATTAATTATATATTATGATAATAGATTATTGAACTAAATCAGCCTGTAAACCTACCCACTGCTGGGCAAAGGACTTCTCCTTATTGGAGATGGGTTGGAGCCTTATCCACCACGCTGCTCCACATAAATAATTTGATGTCACTGTTAGTACGAGTATAGTCAGAAGCAAAAATAAATATACAATATAAACAATATTAGTGTAGTAAAACATACACGTTTTCAATTTCTTTTTTTTTTGTAAATCAAATAATCAAAATATCCTTCCAAATTATTTTACCAGATTTTTATTAATCTACATTTTGAATATGTGGTAATTTCCCTAACGGAAAGTCTGTCCTGTCATGAAAGATATTAAAAGCCGACTTTATATTTTTAATCGTTTCACGCTATCGAAACGAACCAGTCGGTAAACGTAATTATATGTTTAAAAAATCTTATTAAACTTAAATCCATATTACTTTACTCATGAAGTCAACAATGTAATTATAAATGTCGGTTACACTTCATCGGATTAAAAAATGAAAGATTGACATTCCGTGACATTCATTATCCCGACGAAAGACACTTGGTATTTATTTATCAAACTGCCTTTTATAATTTTGATCTCGCAACATAAAACAAGGTCTTGATGATTTTAATTATGAGGTTGTGATGATATCATTAGTGAAAATTTGTTTTTGTTTATCGTGGTGTTACGCTTTTAGAAGGTTACTGCTTACGCTGCTTTATAGCCTAAATGTTTTTTTTTTTTACCAATAAGGAACAGTTCACAATTTTAAGGTTTGCAATAAAAGATTTATAATTTGATAATGTCCAAAATATTAGGGTGACATGCAAATACTAAGGTTAATCATGTTTTGGTCCTACATCGTAGATGAATAGAAGCTGAAATTTATAATTCTAACTGCCTACACTGATAAAAACCTTTACTTTACTGACAAAATACCATAATATTACAAGACAACATTAAGTAGTGCTTCAAAAAAGAAACCACAAAAACTGAGCAAGTGATCTAATGGAGAACCTGATTCATTCGTCCAATAATAATTTAGGTAAACATAACACAGCAGAGTTTTTTTTACAATAATTAGAATACAATTATTCATATTATTGACACTGGAATGCGTCGTGTTTTATATAGGTATATAAATCGAGTAGTTTAATAAAATCGACGTTGAAATTATAATAAAAGACGAATTTTAATGAAATTTTCATTCTTCTTATCTTTAATTTTCTGCTAAGATTTCAAGCTATTATTGAGTTAACTTACTCGTACAAGATACCTTATAATATACATATTATTTATCTACTTAAATATAATTAATTCAGCGAGAATCTTATTATTTAACACTATAACAAAGTAAATTTAATCATAATTTACATACAGTGAAGTTTCATTATTAAATAATAGAGATTTCTCGTCTTAATCGATTTAAGGAAAAATAATAACACGATACACCGGCGATTCTGTGAATTAAAGTTAAACAATTTTCGTAAAGTTATCGCTTGGTTGATTGCTTTTCGTCTGCGTCGCTTATTATATTAACAATTTTTTATTTATTTATTTATTGACAGAGGTAAAATACATCAAAATTATCTGAAGCAAAAGTATGCTTTGCTTACAAAATTTCTTTGAAATTTATTCCTTAGTTTTTTCGTAACGCGCGCACATACGACTATTCTCTATCATTTAATTTGCTTAGAATGTATAGAATTTACTCATTAGTATAAGCTAGTTTAGCCTAGGACAAAATAGTTTCCCACGGGAGTTGCTGGTCTCCTACTGGGCGCGTCCCCGGGTGGCGGATAGGGGTTACCACTCGTCGCTCACCACGAGTGGTTGGGGTCTTCGGACCCCCGCGGACCAAATCCAGTAGCGGTGGGCGCGAAAGCGCAGGAGGGAGGATGGAGGGAGATCGAGGGTACTCTCTCCCTCCACTTCGGTGGTTGGGCCGCTTCCGGTACTTCTGTGAATTAGCAATTAGCGCGGAGAAAGGAGGAAGGGCTCCTTGTCTTCTCTGCCTTGTGCAGAGTAGACTGGTAGAGCGTTGGAGGGAGGATGGAGGGAGATTGAGGGTACTCTCTCCCTCCACTTCGGTGGTTGGGCCGCTCCCGATACTTCTCTGAACTAGCAGAGTAGACCGGTCGAGGGCCCAGCGTCGGGGCGTCACGGTTGTATGCGTTTGCGATGCCGTGGCGCCCCACTACGGCGCAGACGGCCGATGCCGGGTTTTAGTGGGTATTCTGGCTTTAGCAGTGAGAGTCAGCGAGTCCCACATACCTGTCGCCTTCAGGCGGCGGGATGCGTAAATGCATTTCCCATCGTTAAAAAAAAGGACAAAATAGTTTGGCCTAGACCGAACTGAATTTTAATTATATTATTCATGTAAATTATGTTTAAAATATAAAATTACGTAATAAAATTCGTTTTTCAAGGTTTATCACTCCCCCTACCCCATACCCAAAAGAGAGTTGTGTTTTCGCTTGCGACTAACACAACGAGGCTGCGAAATTAAGTATGGGTGTTTTGTTGCGCTTAGATAGAGTGGCTTCTCAACCCCTTTTAAAGATTGATTTACATACCAAAATATTTAAAATCATAAATTGAAATATGTATGTATATCGTATTCTCTCAAAAATGTTTAATTTTCTGGGATCCACCAATCAATAGAATAATCGAGATCTGTCTAAAAAACATTACGAGACGAGTTAAAAGTACGAAGTAATAACAATAAATGTCAACTTATTGCACAAGAAACAAAATGAAACCGCGCGTGTCGTCTCGATGACTGTACATTAGAGATATTATAGGTAATACACACACCGGCATATTTAGCGGAACAGAAAAAAAAGGTTTGATATCAGTATCATATAAGGTTGCTGGCTGGTTTATACGTCATTTAATTAAAAAAGAAATAATTTCAAATTAAGAAAACAACCGAACATCACATTTTATGCAATTGTTTTAATTTTATTCAAATACACCTTATCTGGAACGAAAACTTCGGGTATTTCTTCCTTCTGAGTTTGATTTAACATTTCATTGAAGTTCTAGTTTTTTTTTTGTTTTTTTTTAATCGCGTATCTTTTTGGAGTTGAGGACTGAAAAAAGACGCACTTCGAGTAGGGATGATCGTTTCATTCGGCTTCGTGTACGTAGGAACCCCCGTTTGACGGCCGTACAAGCCCGACATGAGTTAGAAGCAGTGTGCGGTGTAACCGTAACTGAGCATACGGTACGAAGAAGGTTTGAAGAAGCTGGTTTGGGTTCATTTGTGCACACCAAGGCTCCAAGACTCGAGGTAAATCATCGTAGAAACAGGTTAACTTTTGCTCAGGAACATCGACTTTGGAACGCGGACCAATGGAGTAAGGTATTGTTTAGTGATGAGTGCAGAATTCTCTTAAATCAAATTGACGGCAGGCAAAGAATATACAGACGCAAAGGAGAACGATACATTCAGACATTTTGAAACTACAGTTGCATACGGTGGTGGATCAATAATGGTTTCGGCGGGCATTTGTTTGGGAGCTCGCACAGACTTGGTAGTAATTGACAGAGGGAGTCTGACTGCAGACCGCTATATCAGAGAAGATTTAGAAGAAAATGTCGTACCGTTTGCCCCATATATCGGTGACAATTTTGTTTTTATGCAGGATAATGCTCGGCCGCATATCGCTCGGGTAACTCAAGCTTATCTTAATGATATGAATATCACTATTATGGAGTGGCCGGCGAGATCACCGTATATGAACCCAATAGAGCACGTTTGGGATTTGCTGAAAAGAAAAGTTAAGTCCAAAATTCAAGCTCCTGCCAACGTGGGTGAACTGCGAATCGCCGTAGTTGAGGAATGGCGGACACTATCCCAGGAGACCATCGATAACATCATTCTCAGTATGCCTAGACGGGTAGAAACTTTAATAAGAGCACGTGGAGGAAATACGCGATATTAATCACCATTTTTCTAACTTAATTAATTGTTATTTTAATATTAATTTTCACTTTTCCCGGTTACATGAAAAGTTCAAAAATGTACCATTTTTCACAAATAGCCTTTACTCGCAAAATCTGTTCTTAATGTGATCTCATTTTAAGTAAAACAAATGAAACTTTAAGTAACAAAAGAAGTGTAGTAAGTAGATTTTAAAATAAAAACATATTTTTTTAAATTATGGACCTTTTTTTGTGTTCCGCTAAATATGCCGGTGTGCATATATAAGAAAATCGAATTATATGGGTCTTTATAAGAGAAATAGAAGACAAAATAATTATTTTTGTTTGTTTCGGTATCACGCAAATTCTGTTGTATGAAATAGAATACGTTTCATAGTTGTGATCCTGGAGATCTAACTAAAACAGTGTTTAGTTTTAATCTTGATACGCGATCTAGAAGTGGGGTTTATTACTCTGTGACTTATTGTAGTGAAATCGTGACGGAGTTGTTTAGTGCACACATGTCAGACGAAGTCGCAGGTATAAGCTTGTATAAATTTTCAATACAAAAACATTCTCGAGATGTATGCTTAATTACTATTCATAGTAAATATAATAATGTTACTTACATATTTTCAAGAAAAATAAAATGGTCGTCAACAGAAGTAAATGACAATAAATTTCTTTCTTAATGCACCAGTAATATTACATGTGGCTAATGAATACAATTTTCTGCAGGTGAACATGAATTCATACATATTATTGAATACACACGTCCTTGAATATTTAAACACTTTTACTGAATCACATCTGTATAGCTTTTTTTTTAATTTACATTTATGAATCTCACGTAAAAGATTTTTAAACATACACATGTGTAAAGGTATACGTAAATTCAAATATTTAGGCAAATGTTTAACGGCAAAAGGCTATATGAGTTACTCTTAGAACATAATAAGGAATCTTTTATATCAAAATAGCTCTATGAATTCCAGAGTTTAGATGGTCTTATAAGCTATAAAATTATACGGATTTATCAGTGCTATATGTACTCGCTACTCGCTCTTCCCAGACAAAAATTAAGACGAGGCCGTCAAATTTTTGATTATCTTTTTTTTTTTATTAAAGCAAAATGATAATTTTTGACCATGATAACACTTAATTCAATCTTCCCATCCAACTGTCGACACTCATCACTCACATTTTAAGGAAAAAAAGATAAAATAAAATTATCTAAGACCTTAATATGTAAGCTAAAGTCAAAACTTGAAAACGAAGGTATCAGATGTCTTATTGTCGAAATATTTCGATCGATATCCATTGAACAAATTATGTCCCTATCTGATGAGGAGAATATCAGATTACTTGAAATTGTTGTAAAATAAACATATAATTTTACGAATTCAGTGAGGAGTGACTGATTCTGCAATGTAGAATAATACATACATAAAAAAAAAAATTTACGTGCGTACGGGAACGCCGCGTGTGCTTTATATTGACGATGATTAAGCGTCGAAGGAAAGCGCATGTTGAACACAAGCTAATATTATAATAATATTTCATTTTCAATAAATATTGACCAACAGTAGGTACAGAGGGGTTCTTTTAAGTTACGTGAAGAGAGTTCAAGCTGTCGACTTCTCCAAGGCAGTGTTTACTTCCATTTGAACGTGGTAACCCTTACCATAACAATTTTGTTGCACATTTAATTTTATTAGATTTGGCAACATAAATAAAATGTGTGGCATATTATTCTATGGAAGGTTATTATTTATTTAATCTTGTTTTGACTGTAGCATTAAATGCGGTTATAGATATATTTTTTTTAAATACAGGACATTTTTGATTATCTAGCAGTTTGTTCAGAAGAACCTACATTCTGAGGCCATGGTTATTTCTTAAAATCTATGACGTACTGTAAAATAATTGGCGACTTAAAAGCGCTCTTTTACGTGCCTACTAGAATAATGTACATTTTATTTTATTTTTACAGCATAAAACATGCATATACACATAGGTAATACATAAATAAAGTGCGACATTGAAATATTTTCTTGCATTAAAAATAAAAATAAAACTTCAATTTATTAAAAATCAAAAAGTCTCGATCGTATTTTTATACGTAAACAATCCAGACCTGTCCAATACGTTTTTATTTTATAGACTACTTAATTTTGAATTATTCTTTTATGACGTACTATCAATATTATACATATGTACATGATACTGATTTTTTAATAATTAAGATTATATCTCTACATCTAAATAATATAACACTTTATTTTTTATTTCGTTATGCACAAATGTGTTTATTAGTGACGACCGTTCTGGTATAGTGGTGCGAGTAGGTGCATCAGAGCCGCGCGTCGGCGATTCGATTCCCGCTCGGGATAGATATTTGTATTTGTACAAATATTTGTTTCCTGTCTAGATGTATGTCCTTGTGGGTCTCCCCACCGTGTCTCGGAGAGCACCTTAAGCCGTCGGCCCAAGTTGTTATCATAGATACCTGATAACGATCGTTACCCTTGGTAGAAAAATTATCCGCCAACCCGAAGTGGAGCAGCGTGGCGGATTAAGCTTCAACCTTTCTTCTATATGGAGAAGAGGCCTTCGCTCAGCAGTAAGTTGTTTACAGGTTGATACAGAGGGGGCAGATGCCTCCCCCTGCCCATACCTCGCTACGCCCATGAAATGTGTAAGTATAGGTTATAACATAACCGTCAAATAAGAATAAGAACAAAAACGAAACTTTAAAATATTTTCCTTTTTTTTTATGAGACAAAAATTTTTGTAATTTCAATATCGTAATTATATTAGTATTTTTTATATATTATTGTATTATTTAATACATAATGCTTCGAATAACGTAACGTTATTTTATTCTTTGCATCCGCATAGTTAATCGACTCTGAATTCATGTTTACATGGCTTTCACGTAGTTTATAGGACAAGTCGAGTCCAAGCAAGCAGAGCGACTTTGTAAAACGATTGTTTTCTCATAAATAAACGCCGATAGAGTCGAACTTAAAAAGAGAATGTGACTTCAAGTTTATTGGGCGAGATATACGACTATATCAGAATAAAAGTATATACGAATACGCTTATTATTATGTTCAATAAACATATCGGGATGAGAGTATTATGGTCTATTTGTGATATTAATATTTCTTTATAAAGTTCCTTTAATCAACCTCCTAGCCTATGTGAAATTAATTTTTATTTATTCATACTTTATTATATTATTTATACACGATAATAATAATAAAAAACTACAAACTAAAGTCTACACGATATGTAATTACAGATTGTACTACTAGGGCAACCTTATGGCTAATACAAGCCATTTTATAAATCGAATTGAAATATTTAATATCAAGACGATGTAGGTATTGTATTTTTATGATAGTAATTCTTAATTTTGTATAAATATTTGAAGCTCTCCTCTTCTAATTATTCAAGAATATACAGGAATAAAGAGTTTCTTAATATAATTTTAATAGGAATTATAACAACAGACTCGTTACCACGGACGGAACTCAGAACAATAATAGTATATCTACTGAATTATTTTAGGTATAATGACCTCGAGATAGTTCGTAGAAAATCCTAAGGCGCTTAACCGTGGCACAATTGAGTATTATCCTAGTTGTATTATTGTTTAAGATAGAAGACTGTATTTAGCCGTTTTTTTCTCGCAATCATGACCGGACTGCAAATGAATAATACCTGAGATTTACCAAGGTTGATATTAAACCTATGTAGCTTATCTATCGATATATTAGCTAGCTCACAATTGATTTCGTCGATTGTACTATTATAGACTTTTAAGCATTTATTGTGATAAATTAGAAGAAGAATATAGAGAAATCGATTTGATGAAAATTATGAACAGCAAAGGAAATAAGACGCCGCCTTGAGGAATCCCTCCTAAAAAAAGTCGACGCCTTGAGGAATCCCACCTGGAGGAAGGCTTGGATATCAACCTATGTTTTGAATGTTTTATCATGGAACATATGGTGCCATCAAACTATAAGTTATCTCGGAATCAAGCTTATCACATAAATATCTTAAAATAACATATCACACTCGATAATCGATCGATATCGTAATCAAGACAGTTGAATGCGTTACTAAAATTGACTCAAAATGATTGTAAATTGTTTATTGTCATTTTTGTGGGTATATTAAGGAAAATTATATTTAATTGTTACAAAATAAAATCAAAACTAATTTATTTGTTAACTTTTATACTGCACCAATAAAGTTTTATCACTTCCTAGTTAGGCAAGGTAACCGTTTCTGTAATGAATACATTTAAAATGTATATAAAAAATCTCTAACAGATATCAAAATCAATCTCTACAGGTACTTTACTCGAATAGGCTCATTGAAGCATTTTTGTAAAGTCACATTACAAGTCTGTCATAGCACTCTATTTATTCTATCATCTGAAGCTATTCTGCGAGAAACTCAAGGTATGTTAATTTAACGCCTCTTTATATTTAATGCAATCTTACAATTTACTTTTTTTATCAATAAGTTTTTAAAGCTAGTTTTTAATGTATGCTTTAGCAAATCTATTTGTACTTGCAAGATTTTAATGTAGAATAGCTATGTCTGCGCCGTCACCCTCACATAAGTTTTACTTCAGTATTGAAGATACGAACTAACCACGATTCAGAAAGCACCATCGGCGATATCTATAATGATACTGTGATATTTTGGGTAAAAATAATCCAACATTTTGACATTTATCTTCTTTTTTTCTTTTTCTTTTTCGTTTACTGAGTTTCGAACATCAATATTAATTATTATTAATTTAATGCTATAAAACATTATTTTACTCAACGTTATGACCATTTGTGGATCTCTTGCCTACTTTCGTCTAATGTTGTCATTAAAAATTAAAAATACAAATAAGATTATCTTTTGATAGAGTGAAGCGATTTTGATGAAATAATACTAAATATGACTTCAGAATATGCTTTGTGATTTTCATTCTGATTTTTTAGCCTACATTTGGTAGTTTAGCAACGATGCAGATTTAAATAGACAGACAGACAGGATTTCTTAGAATTACAAAAATTTTCGTAAAACAAACAAACACGTGAAATTTACAATTTTATTCTAGTCATATATTATTATTATATGTATATATATCGCATTTTATTTCGTGCAGCAGATTTTCGCGATTTTTAAATAAACATACAGACATACAAACAGACAGATAGCCAGAAAGACAAAAATTCTAAAATAATTATTTTGTCTTCTATTGCTCTAATAAAAATATATAATTCAATTTTCTCAAATATCTCTTACGTACAGATATCGGCTGCTTACAAAACAATTATATTTAAAAAAACTACAAACGTCTCTATTTCTCTCATACAACACAACCCTCGAGCAACCTTCAAGATGGCAATACACAGTAGAGATGCTACCGTCATTGAGAATGTGCTTGCGTTGCTGGGCAGGGGTCGAAAAAGACATTACAAAAACCAATGAAACCAGATGACACTATTCAAAGATATGTGGATGTGGTGAGCGACTAAAATACAAATAGGGAATAGAAATAGATTAGTGTTTGACATGTACAAGAATAAAAGCAGTATTTGAAATGTAGCGCAATAAATTGTAAGAACTGCAGTAAGGTATGTATTATATACCATTAAAAAAAATATAACAAAATATTTAAAAAAAAATTGAACGTTTAAAAAACTAATACTGATTTATATAAAAATAATTGAAATTGTAACACAGACACATACTTAATAAAAGGTAGACTCTACACGCTGCTATTTCACCAGACACCGTTTCAGCATTTTATATATGGTCAGCGAGATATTTTTTGTTATTTAACTCTCAACGTCACCCAGCATCAGAAATTAATAAATGTCATCAATAACATCACGTTAATTAAATTGATCACGTATTTTTAATAAATGACACCGACTTTTAACTACCGAATGTTATACTCCATATTTGTGTTTTTGACGCGATTAAATATTCTTTAAACGGTCTCAGTGCTCAGTAATACAATAACGCTTTAAGCACTATAATTTATCAATGAAATATTTAATTAAAATGATTCTACAAAGATTCACAAGTAAACTTTTTTTATTTTACTCTTTTTCCTTTTATTTTTCAGGCACTTTTTACAGTATTTTTCTTATTCTCGTTTGGAACCGACAGCTCTGACAGTTCGTTGATTTTTACGCTGAGAGATTGAATTTTAACCTAAATCTCTATAAATATCCAATATTTATGGATATTTTCTTATTTTAGATGGTAATCGAAGCATTGCGAGTTCTCGGTAATTCTTTAAGACTCTCAAGAAATCAGAAACCCTAACTGTGGATGTAAATACAAGGTTCCATTTCACTAACGATTGACTGATATTCAAATCGTAAAATTTCTTCAAGTGCATGTTTCTTCATGATGCTATCTTCAATCTTCGAAGACGAGATGAATTACAAACAAATTGAGTACTAGAAAGGCTTGGCAATGCATTATCAGATGTATTAACGTCTTTATTTTTGTTTTCAACTAAGAATATGTTTTTTTCTTCAATTAGGATTTTACAAGTCCTTTTAAACCATCATATTACAAGTCATTGTAAATTATAATTTAATTGATTCTCAGAAACTGAAGAAGATAAAAACTTCATTGTCGAAGCAATGCTAAAATGAATAAAAATCAAAATATGGATCTGTGAATCTGAATATGAAAATGAATCTGTTATCTAAATTATTTCACACAGACTAATATGGTAATTTTTTTTGTAATAAAAAAAATGAATTCGGTTTAACTATAGTAAAACTAAACACTGAAATCACATATTAATATACGAGGTATTCTAAGGGAAACCCACTACCTCTATATTCTAGATCCAATTTTCACAGTTAAAAAATAATTCTAAAGGGATTAATAGAATTTTGGAATAAATTTCTATATTCATTGTTGTGTTACAATATATGGATAAAGTAACATGTATCTATAGATATACGGTTATATAGGTCGGGGAAAAAGTCTTTTTGTATTTTTTATCTATAAAATTGAAGAAACATCACTTTGGTTGTACTGTCTGTATCTGGCTGGTTTTAATATCAATAAGTATAAGGGTCAAAAACAAAAATAGAAAAATAAGTGTTCATGCAAATTAAAACCGTTATTTCAATATTATATCAACATTAAATACATTAAATAATTATTTGGTCTTGAAATCTTGAAATGTTTCATGAAAAAATTGCAATATACTGAAATTTACTTTAATATTTTTGATTTTGAATCTGAAAAACTCCCCTTCTGTAGACTGTTCGGATACCAAGACGTTGAGTACAAGTGATGGTTAATGTATATAAACATACTTTCGACAATTTTTTATGGTTTCATTACATTAGTTATATTATCGAATACTCATAACAGAGCGTGTTAAAAAATATATAATTCAAAATTTTGTAATAAAACGAATAAACATGTTGTTCACAAATATTAGGTCTACTTTTGTAGACGCATAAAATAAGCCAACATTTGGCTATTATGAGCGCATCGTTTTAATTTCGTTTTTTATATTGGCAGCACTGTGTTCTCAATCATTTGCTTGGTTGTGATTTAAGGTAAAGTGCGTGTGACACGAAAAACTCCAATTTTATTTAATTAAACAAGTTTTCGGTCAAGATCAGTGTGTCTTTCCTGTACAAGGCATATCTGAGTAAGTAGCCTTTACAAATAAATAAAACATCAAGATAGTACAAGCTTATTGGGCATGGTATGCAAATAACGCATTGCTTAAATTCTAACCTCATATTGACGGATGCCATCTTTGATTTATGAAAATTTGTCTCTCATGTAGACATCTTTACTGTAGAGCTCTCTGCAGAGCTACTGTAGAACAAGCTTATAAGCAATGAAATTTCAGCTTTTGCAAAAAAAAGTAGCCTTATTTAAATAGCGCTTTTTACCGATTTATTCAAACGGGAGGAAGATTTTGTAGATAATTAAAGTAAGTTTTGTAAAAATAGTTTCTATGTGTGATTTCGAAGTTAAATCCTTATTATACTATAAATAATCATTTCATCATTAATTTTGCTCACTTTTGCTTTCCGCTTTGGTTTGTTTTTTTATTATGTTGCTTACAGCGCATGATGGTTGGGGTCTTTTGTTTTAGTTACTATGCCACGAACGAGTCAATCAGGTAATCAGCTTTCCTATGAAGTTAAAGTTCAGTTATGAAGAAAAAGTTCTCGATCGTCGAAATCGAAGATCAGAATCACCAGACTTCCCATCTGAGCATTTGTCGATCCGTGATTCTCTTATGACTCTAGCTAGTCCTGAGGCTCCAACTAATCCAAATTAACCAGGACTCTCTGATCGACTGACACCAGATATTTCTATCGAAATATTTAACCAAAGGCATAGGCCCCAGAAGAGGCGAATCTATTTAGACGACTCTGAAGTCTCAGAAGATTCACCGCATAAAATACGGCTGACGGATTCCATGTAATATGATTCTGACGTGGATAATATATTTTAATATTCTGTCTCTTTATATGCCTACAGAAGCATAATGTCTGTTCTGTGGACAAATTTCGATTATTTTTTTGTACTGAATTGGTACAGAATGTTGATTATGTTTTGCTTAGGGGTTGAAGAGAACTCCATTTTAAGTTTATTTTCTTTTGTTTCTATTCTACATTTTATTGATTTGAGTATATAAGGTCAATTTTTGTTCCATTCTGTAGACAACTCAATCTCTTCTGTAGACGCTAAAAAATTATAAACGTGATTAATTCCTAGAATATCCAAGACTGATCTCTAATGATATTATTGTAAACATAATATTAACTAACTTTGAATGTTTTATGAAAAATCGTGAAGATTTATTTTAATTATATTTGTAATGTCCACTTTTGATTATGACCCATAAAACATTAAGAAAAAGAAAAATAAAAAGTAAAAAATATTTTCCATTTTTCAATTCTTTTAGTGTCAAAATGAGTTAATTTAACGAAGAAATTCGATACATTCTGAATTATTACAAAAAAGGGGAAAATGCTACTCAAGCCGCGAAAAATATTTGTGTCGTTTATTGATCTAATGCAGTGTCAGTAGTAAGAGTAAGCACAAAGTTGGTTCAAACATTTTCAGTCTGGGAATTTCGATGTCAAAGATGCAACTCGCTCTGGTCACCCTCATTCGGATAAAGTTAATGTCATTTTCGTAAAAGTGAAGCAAGATCGGCATATTAGTAGTTATGACATAGCCGAGGAAATTAGGATTGACAAAACATTTTGACCCATTTGAAAAAATCTGGCTATACAAACAAGTATGCTTAATTAAAAAAATCAAAAAACCCGACTGCGTAAAATACTTTTATTATAAACTAAAAAGAATAAAACACTTTACTAGCTTTCATTTGATACCCATATTGCTACAGTAAGAAAAAAAATTCAACTCCCCCCCCCTCATTCCGCCATTTGCCGGCGCCATTTTGAAAATTTATATAGCCTATGTCACTACTACAATTTAGACAAATCCAACGACACCTCATATGTCATAAACCGTCCAGCCGTTTGGGCTGTAGGGCGTGCCAAAGAAATGGACATACATATATACATATATATACACTCGAAAAACATAACCCTCTTTCTGTCGCAGTCGGATAAAAAGCTCGATATTTTGGTGCCATACGAGCTCACTGAAAGATACCGAATGAATCATCTACTTATTCGCGATTCTCTATTGAAACTTTATGAACCTAAATAATTTTTTTTAATTAAAAGTCTAAAAACGGATTTTATCGCGTTTATTTAAATTTACTGTTTAACAATATTTAATTTAAATTATTTCCCGACGTTTATAATGATATATATCAATAGAGAGGATGGTTGGAACGTACCACCAGCTTGGGAACCAGTTCTAAAATTAATTGAACCCAAGGAAAATAAGAACACAGCACGACTTCCAGACACAACAAGTTCATTCTGTGTGAATAGGAACGGTCAAAAGTAATAACTTATAATTGTATAAAAAGCGGGGTATGTAACAATTGATTCATTATTCGGACACCCACCACCTCAGTCCCCCGAGATCATGGACGCTGTAAAGGGTCCGAAACGTCGGGAAATAATTTAAATTAAATATTGTTAAACAGTAAATTTAAATAAACGCGATAAAATCCGTTTTTAGACTTTTAATTAAATGAATAAAATTCGCGTAAATATAAGAGAACAGTATACTAAATAATTTTTTGAAAAGATTGATCGCTGCTGACAAAAAGTCGATCACCTATGACAAGAACGTGTGAAAAAGATCATGATCAAAGGGTAGTCAAGCTCCAAAAACTGTAGCGAAACCCGGATTAACGCGCAATAAAGTGATGCTGCGTTTATGGTGGGATTAAAAGGGCATCGTTCATTATGAGCTTTTACCTCTAGGCAAAACTATCGACGCGGAACTCTACTGCCAACCACTCAAGCAAGTGATTGAGAAAAATCAGCTGAAATTAATCAAAAGAAAATTATCATGTTACCGCCAGACCACACACTTCATTGGCCACAAATAAAAAATTGAGAAAGCTTGGTTGGGAAGTGTTAATTAATAAATCAACCATATAATCCTGACCTTATATCTTCAGAACGAAATGTAAATGTAATGTAATGTAATGAAACGATGCAACCTCATCGAGTTAGGGCTCGATTTAATCATCTTGATGAGTAGTTTGTCTTTCAGTGGTAACCAGGGTCTGATGATGGAGCTGGAAGGTAGTCATAGGAACTCTGTAATGAAACGAAGCAACCTCATCGACTTCGGGCTCAATTGAATCGTCTTGACGAGTAGTTTTTCTTTCAATGGTAACCAGTGTCTGATGATGGAGCTCGAAGGTAGTCATCATCATAGGAACTCTGTAATAAAACGACGCAACCCCATCGAGTTTCGGATCGTTTGATTCGTCTTGACGAGTAATTTGTTTTTAGATGGTTACCATGGTCTGATTACAGATGGTGTGCACAACCCATTAACTCAGCGCATCGTTTCAATATAACTTCTTACGCGCGTACATAAGTACACACACCCTTTTTTTCGTAAACCTCACTTGACCAATTAATGTTAAATATATAGTAATAAAAAGTTTCACTTCATACGTTTGTACATTATAGACACACACATTTTTTTTTATTTATTAGTGAAAAATCGCACGGATCGACTAGTATAAACATAAAATATACGCTTATATCAATACTCTTCATTATTCAAACGAAACGAATTCACACTTAATTAAAAGAGGAATGTGTTCAATTAAGTTAATGATGATAGATTGATTGTGATTTTTAATGTGAATAGTAATATTAATATACATAAATTTGAAGATTTATGATATTATTAGCTTCTTTGCTTAAATGCCAAAAACATAGGATATGCCGGTCCGATATTAAGTATATATATATATATATATATATATACTTTTCTCTTATATTTAAATAAATAAATAAATAAATAAAAGTCTAAATTGGATTTTCTCGCGTTTATTTCCTTATTTATTCGCGGGGACTCCAGTCCCCCGAGATCATGGACGCTGTAAAGGGTCCGAAACGTCGGGAAATAATTTAATTTAATTAAAAATCGTTAAACTGTAAAGTTTTAAAACAAATAAACGCGAGATATCATATATCATATATCAGAGATCTCGCTATAACTATTGAGAGAGGTCCTGATAACCAGAAACCACAGATTAACTAATAAATAGTAAAACAAAAAATAGCCAAAATTACTGCTTCCATCATGTCTCTGACATTCATTTTCTTTGTAGGATCTTAAATACATAATTTCTTGTAAATTATATACATTTTTTTTTAAGTTCTGTCATTCATTCACGGATTCTGAAATGATTACACCATTTTATACAGTATGTATCATCATCTCCCTGCCCTTATCCCACTTATGTAGGGTCGGCACAACATGTTTTCTTCTTCCATTCCTCTCTCTTATTCGTCACTTCAGCGCTTACTCCTTTCTTTCTCATATCCTCTTCCACAAAATTATACAGTATGTATGTATATATAAATTAAGACTGAAATCTAACCGTTTTTGGAGATTCTAAAAATTGAGTCTGAAAAAAAATAGTACGTAAGAGTTTGAAGTCTCTTAAAATAATGTATGTCATTCTTAATACAATTTTCTGAAACCTTAGTGTTACTGCAATCCAAAATATCACATAAAAAATATTTATAATTTCTAAAAATAACTATTTTATTGCTATGCCTTCACCCTTGATGTTCGCCTTACTTTAACTAAATAAATAAACGATTTTATGTAAAATTATACAGATATTTGCGAGAGCATTTATATATTTATATTTAGTTTCTTAAGTAATAATATAATAATTATTCAAACAAGTCCATTTTATATTATATTATTCTATAACTGTTATAATAATCTATTATTTATTACGAAGATATATTCGACAATTGTTTACCTACATAGTATTCTACGAAACAAAATATTTTCGCATAATAAAACGTCAGAGCTTTGGCTAATAAGCGCTAATAAACACTATCGGTAACTGTTAACAATTTATGAATTACTTTTTTATTGGTCAAAATAAAAAGTCAACAATGTGCAAAATAACCTCAATCAATACATAGTTGTCGGAAAATTCCTGTAAAATATATTAGAATATATTTAGAATCAAGCCTGCCTCATCTACATTGGTATGCCCGCAACTTCGTCTGCGTACGAAACGGCTTCATAGCAGTTTCACTAAAATTGTTTATGTTATGCACACCACACAACACCACAGCAAACTTTTTGTTACATCTCCAGGATCGGAGTTGTAAAAACTTTACATTCCGTATCATGCGTTAGATTATGCCGGAAGAAACAGAAAGGAAGACAAAAATCGTAAAAATAATCGTTTTGACTTCTCAAAAATAACACCTTTAATTCATTTTTTCAAATATCTCTTAGATACAGATATCGGGTAACAATTTTGTTATATTTAAAGAAGTTATAAACGTCTCCATTTCTCTAATACAACACAATATTTTAACAAATATTAAAATTAAAATTTTTAAAAACTAATACTGTTTTATATAAAAGAATTGAAATTGTTACTGAACAGAACAGAATCAGCCCACTGCTGGGCAAAGGCTTTTTCTCCATATAGAAGAAATCGTAACACAGACACATATTTAATTAAAGGTAGACGATACAGCAAGACAATACTCGTAAAGTAACTCGTATATGATGCTTTTATTTACCAGATCGTTCTACATATTATTTTTATTTTTAATGTCCTCAAAATAACCATCCACGACGGCAAATTATCTTTTTGTTTTACCTTAAAATCCTGATTATGTTCCTAACAAGAAATTTATTCATCTTTTTCTAATGTGATAGCGGTTTTACAAAATGTAATTTTTAAGTTTTTATATTAATTTAAAAATAGAGATTGTATATAAATATATCACAGAATAAAAGATCAGGCAAATCATCTTTTTTAAATTGGAAATGTCAGTAGCTTTGTTACCGGTTTTTCATTTGTTAAATCGCTGTTTCTTTTTGGTTCATTAGCTTTGAGAGGTGTAAATGAGATATTTTCGTAGAGTCAAGTCAAGTTATGAGTGTATGTTGAATATTTTTGGAAAATTTTAATTATTCAAATTTAATTTTGTATTTCGGCTTAATTTACTTTAATACTAAGGTTTAATAGCAATTAAAAAAATATATTTTCCTTTTATTGACTAATACATAAAAATAGACTCATTAGTATCAAAACATCACAAACAATAAATAATCAGATTATTAAATATTTTGTTTTTTATTCGAATCTTTATTTCAAATGTTATTTTTTTTTTATACGTAATTGGTTTCTTCTTTCACCAATACTTCTACACGCCTCTACAGATTTTAATGTTAAGGTAATAAATTGAACATTACTAACATTATGTCGACAATAAAATATATGAAAAGAAAAGGGTATATAGTCCAGTAAGCAGGTATTTTTGCCCTACAAAAGGTGGCGTAGAAAATGTTTTAATTTGTATTGCTTAAGTATAGGCTCCTCATGAATAATGTAAGTTTTCGACCTTGAGGGGTCACAGCGTTAGCCGCCATCTTGAATTGAAGGGGCCATAATTTGGTTTTTTTATATACTGCTTCAACAGTTGACTTCAGAACAAATATGTCTATGAGAAGTATAAAGACAATAAAATTTCAATTATTTTTTGTATATAAATTTTTTCTGTACGTCGTATAGAAAAAAAGTTACAAGAGGGAAAAAATCGTATATTTACAAAAAATCATCTATATTGATAAAAACAACATAATTAATTTTGTTAAATTCTAGATTAAATTTTTTTTTGAAGTTACTGCACTACTTTTTTTTATAAAATATAACTACTTAAGTAGCTATATATTATAGAAAAAGTCGTGAAGTAACTTCAAGAAAAATGTAAACCTAGAATTTAACAATTTTAATTAAAGTCTCTAAAGCGTTCATTTGACCGCTCTGGTAGGTTTAGTGTTAATATTGAAGTTTTTAAACTAATTATTTTTAAACCGTTTTGAGGTTCCAGGTAGGTTAACATCGATAGCTTCATTATCTGCGCTGGCATTTTCTGTCTCCTTGCTTTGCAAAATTTCGTCATTATATTCCCCGGTCTCTATCTCAATTTCTGATGCGTTATCGCATGCCTGACTACTACAGAATCCACACACAAGAGAACATTTCAATCCAGCTTTTCTGCAGTTACATGCTCTACTGCATGCTTTTTTACAGTTGCAAGATATTATATTTAAAAGTGCCTCGGGCTCCGCTTTCTTAGTTGTCGTTACAGGAATAGGTCCAGTATTGATGTCATATTTCCGGCCCCATTCTTCTGGATTTTTTTCAAGTCCGTACCATATTTGGACTTGGTGGTATGCCCTAAAAGCATGATATGATGCAGCGTCTTTTGTTGGTGGCAAAGAAGCAAGATTAAATTTACTTTTTACCGACGATTTTATGAATCGTTGATATCGGATTTCTTCTAAGGAATCCTTTTCCATATCGCCACCAGACAAAGTAACCAGAAAGCGTTCTCCGGCATCTGTAATTGCTTCTGGTTGAGCAGATTCATTTTTGAAAATGATAATAATTTCATTAAGTTGTCTGTTCTTCTCGCCAAGAGAAATAAATTTGATTTTCCCTTGATTGAATAGAGACGATGAGGTATCGCAGCCACTAAACGCATGAAGAAAGAGGATGTTGGTTGTAGCTTATTTGTATTTAAAACTATTGGCGGAATAAAGTCTTTCAGCCGTTTTGCCTTTACCTGGTTTTCGCATGAATATATTGCTTTGAGGTGGAGACAGCGCGGTCAGCAAAACCACAAGATCCACGTCTTCAGCAGAACGGCAACATCTCACTTTCCAGCGTGATATTAGCGAGGTCAAATTGGACTTGTATTTATTTATTTTGTTGAAAATTAAATTTTTAACCGCTTGTAACTTTTTTTCTATACGACGTACAGAAAAAATTTATATACAAAAAATAATTGAAATTTTATTGTCTTTATACTTCTCATAGACATATTTGTTCTGAAGTCAACTGTTGAAGCAGTATATAAAAAAAACCAAATTATGGCCCCTTCAATTCAAGATGGCGGCTAACGCTGTGACCCCTCAAGGTCGAAAACTTACATTTTTCACGAGGAGCCTATACTTAAGCAATACAAATTAAAACATTTTCTACGCCACCTTTTGTAAGGCAAAGCCTCTTTTTTGTCCCCACTGATTGGAGTAATAGGCGCATGTAAGCCTGTAGATGTGAAAAAAAAAATTATGTATTAACTTACTTTCCATTACTTTATTTTTTCTATAAGCGCCAAATTCAAAACAATATTTTTGGACAAAATATCCATTTCTTTTTACAATTTTATGTAATTTTATTTGAATCTTATCTTCTTTTAATTCACCGTTTTAGCTGGATCATGTGTTACCGATCTTATGTTCGCTTACTTTTTTATAATATAATAAATATTTTATTTTATTTGACTTTTAAAAAAAGTCGTTCATTTCCTACTTGTAGGAAAGCGTTAGTAATTGAATAGAATATACAATCATATTTTCTGGTGAATTCTATTAAACTCGCCTTTGAAAGTGCGTTTGTACATTTTCAACCGATATTACGACACTACAACGATCGTCGAATATTAAATAAGTTTCATTACTTACTTATATTTAATTCAAAGTAGATGCACATCGGATATTTTAAATACCTTCTCGAGTGTTTGCAAATGAGATCCATTGTTATAAATTATTTAGAAAAAACAATTTGTACTTAATTGTTGTGATCATTTATATACCTGAGATTTCTAATTATTTAAAAATATATTTGATAAAAAAAAACTTACCTCTAAAAATCCGTTAAATCAAGCCAAAAAAAATCACAGTACAATTTTCCGATTTTCACGTGTACAGACAATATTCGAAGCACCGTAACGAAAGAAAAACAATAACTATTCTAAATTCAAACGGCGCGCGAAACCACAGAAATGTGTCAGTGGCGTGTCGCGCGGACGGCCTAGGAATCGAGACGCGCGCCGAATAGCAATTGCGAACTGGAAAAATATATTCGGGATTTATTCCAAATTATTTGGGAGCGGCCGTTCGGTGCGTTTTGAATGGCGTCGCGGTACATCCGAGACTGGCTAACAAAGTAGCAGGACATCGACTTTATAAATTAACTTTGTCCATCGATACGAGTAACTGTTCACGCTTCGGATAGAAGTTTTGGCTAAGCGCTACGTTTTTTAACGTTCGCTATTCATTTGCTGTTTGATTATACCCCGGCTCTTTTGATCCGAGAACGTTAACCTAATGACGTATCAACGTATTGAATCCTAATAAACTCATCAAAGAACAATTACGTCATGATTGAATAAATTCGTTCTAATGATTTAACTACTCACACATAATACGAAAACTTGTCTTATTAAATTTTAAATTTGCTTTTAATAAATAAATAAATAAATCTCCTAATTTTTTGTATTTCATTTTTTCTTACATTTAATTTGTTTGAGTATGTTATTAAAACTTCAAATAAATAATATTTATATGAAATAAAATCTTGTAAATGTGCGATATCCGCTGTAATCGACGTAATTTGTGGATTAGCGTTCAAGTAATAGCGTTTAATAAAACTTATGAGTTTTATGTGGCTTTTATGATATTTCGCAAATGTTCTCGGTTTTTTAAGATAAGATTTCACAACATTTTTAATAAAATTAAAATAAATTTTATGAATCAGCAGATATGAATCAACATTAAAAATATCTTCTAAAATCGACTCACTGTCTAGCTCTATTAACTCTAAACTAAAGTCGGTGAAATAAGAAATGGCTGATATGAGAAGCTCCATGGACTTCATGAACTCTAAATTCGAATCACTGCTCAAAGAACATGAAGAAACTAAGAAGGATATGGTTGAACTTCAAAAAAAAAATAGTGTACTGAAGTCAAATCAGCCCCGAGTCTGGGTGTAATATGTATTTATTTATTAGAAGAAAAAAAAATGTATATCAGCAAAAAAAATGTTAAGGATCTTGATGGGCGCGTTAATACCATCGAACAAAGCGCGCGGTCTACCAATGTTGAAATCAATGTCTGCCCGAACGAAAAACGGAGAATTAAATAGTCCAAATAGTAACTTAATTGGGTGCCGTGGTCGGGTGTACTGTTAAGCAGGAGCAAATAGTTAATTGTACTCACATCGCTAAAATAATTTACTATTTAATTATAATATATATCCTTAATATCGGGTAAGTGTAAGAACTGAAGCGATTACAGACTTTTAGTTGTATTTAACTCTAATCCGTTTATATAATTTTTGCAGCAAAAGCAAATAATTGCTTAATTTACGAGTATATAAACCACTTTATTTAAACTAGAGTCCAACGCGATATTTACATATCTTAGAGATTACATAAGTTACAAATATTTAATTAAGATTATGTCGTTTATAACACACTGATAAGTATATCTTAAAAATACTTATTTTTAATGTACACTAATTAATTTTATTAATTAGCACTTTTTCTACTTGGTACAATAATTTTAAAAAATGTATTTTTTTTTTGCTGTAACAACCAATTTTTTTTTCTGTCAAAGGAAAATTGTCGTCACTAAAGTTTTTATAATAGCAATCCGATCTATTCCGAATGACACAAAAGTTAAAATCGCTTTTACATACATTTTTTAAAAGATTTTTAGATCGGTATTAAATAAATCGAAGTTATTTGTAAAATTTAATCAGACATATTAAGTTAGTAGGTTACATTTTTGAATGTTTGAATAATAGAACTAAAGTCTAGCTATAGCTAGTCACGGGAAAAAGTTAATTTATTGAAATAAAATATTACATTTCCAAGAGATTGAAAACCGTTTCTAAATTAAATGCCTAGATTCTAAAATATGCACTGCTTCGACTCTTTCCAAAAACAGGATGTCTCACTTCCATTAAAGACAATTATTTTTGTTTTGACAATCCATTACGGATTTTTTGTTTATTCAATATTTTATTGCGCAATATATCGTAACATAACTAGGTAAATACATAAATATGTGTAAGGTGATCTTAATGTTAAAATTATTTGAACTGAACTGAACTAAATCAGCCTGTAAACGACCCAATGCTGGGCAAATGCCTCTTCTTCATATAGGAGAAGGGTTAGAGCAGTGTTTCCCAACGTGGGGCGCACGCCCCACTGGGGGGCAATTTGATAGTCAAGGGGGGCAATTTAAAAATGGACTTGACACGACCTTAACCCTTTCGCTTTGGGTTATTTAAATGCAATGCTATACCTTGTCCAACCGTTTATTATCTTTTTGACAGCTTACATCTATAATATTCAGTTTTTTTTTTCATTATATGTTTTGAAATTTTACTTACGATGTTTTGATAACAATTTCATAGCGATTTCTTCCTAAAACTTATCATTTATATTTCTTAAGGGAACAAAACAATTTTAAAGGTTAAAAATTATGCATGGGGGCATAAAAAATTTAGAAATGTTAAGGTGGAGCATGGCCTAAAAAAATGTTGGGAAACACTGGGTTAGAGCATAATCCGCAACGCTGCTCCACTACGGGTTGGCAGATAATTTTCTCTATTATGTCTAACGATCGCTACCAGGTGTTTATGACAACAACCGGGACCGACAGCTTTACGTGCTCTCCGAGACACGGCGGGGAGACCCACAAGGACATACACCCAGACCGGAAACAAATATTTGTACAAATACAAATATCGGCCCCGAGCGGGAAACGAACCCGAAATCAAAACCCAAAAGCATTTACTATCTGCCAATCTTAGTAGAGATGTACAGTAGAGAACATCTATAAAGTCTTCTGAAAAAGAAAAATGATTTATGAGTATAGCATGAAAGAAAAAAAATTAATTAAGTGCGAGTCGGACTTGCACATGAAGGGTTCCGTAGCAGCAAGTAACATCATATAAAAGTTCTTGTAGTTCGTTGTAACTTTGATCGATGTTTTAATAAGTGTATTTTTTTATGTAAAAAAAAAAAAAAAAAAAAACTTCTTACTAGATCTCTTTCAAACCAATTTTCGGTGGAAGTTTGCATGTGCAATGTCATATATATATTTTTTTTAGTTTTATCATTTTACCACTTTGGGAGTGTCTCTCGCGCAAACTATTCAGTTTAAAAAAATGATATAAGAAACCTCAATATCATTTTTGAAAACCTATCCGTAGACACCACACGTATGGATTTGAAAAAAAATTTTTTGAGTTTCAGTTCTAAGTATGGAACCTCTAAAATTTATTGTTTTTTTTTTCTATTTTTGTGTGAAAATATTAATGCGGTTCACAGAATACATCTACTTACCAAGTTTCAACAGTATAGTTCTTATAGTTTCGGAATAAAGTGGCTGTGATATACAGACAGACAGACAGACATGACGAATCCGTTTTTGCCATTTGGCTACGGAACTCGACAGTAAAAAATATACAAAAAAAAATGCTTAAAAATAAACAGACACATAAAATACATGAATATTTATAGAATTACATAAATACACGAATACATGCGTGCACAAACTGATGATGATTATGGTGAAAACCAAGTGTGTTGTGGAAATGGTGTAGTGGTCACGATATATTGTTCGCAATATTTATCACTTTACCAAAGAGCCTTACTACCATCGTTTCAGCTATATCAATTATATTGCGTAAACATTTATAAAAAATTGGTCTTTTGGGAGCTTTTTTTACCTCAGTGAGGCAAAAGTATTTCCTAACTATCTTTGATACGGAGTACGTTAGGAGCAAGCGACGCTACTGTTTACGAATAATACAAATAAATAAAATTTAAGAGTGAAATATCAAAATAACAGATTTTTACTAATTGCAAATAAAGGTTCACCGTCATTCCAGAAAGGAAATTATTATTTTGTCTCTTTGTTTGTCCAGTTAAACTTCATTATGCGAATTTTAACAAAAATAAAAAAATAAACATTTCATCTTGCAAATCATCTTTCGCCATATAACGTAACTTGGCTTACTTTTAGAAAAGGCTAATTTTCTGCTATTTTAAACTGTAAGCTACTTGTAAATACGTTCAACAACCAGTTTTACCAAATTTAAGAAGGACGAAACAGAAGGTAGATCAAGTAAGATTTAATAAAAAAAGTACAGGAACATGCGAAGTTGCTCAACTTACGAGTTCTTATTAGTAATATAAAATATAATCAACAAGTTATATAAAAAAAGTCAATTTCTACGTAGGTCAACAAAGATTTTTTTTTCTCCCATCGCCTCGCATCGCATCAGCCTACCGCAGCTCACGGCTGGACATAGGCCTCCCCAAGCTCGCGCCAAATATCCCGGTTTTCCGCAATCCTCATCCAGCCTCCGCCGGCGACCTTGCGTAAGTCTTTGGTCCAGTGGGCCGGAGGGCACCCTACCTTTCTCCCATATAAAACTAAAATTAATTGATTAAATTTAATTAATGAATTAATATTTGAAAAACTGTATTTAACATCAAGTGTCATTCAATACGAGTAGATACAAGTTTAAAAAATATATATATTGAACTCGAGTGAATGAATAAAAAGTACCTATTTATTAACGTTTGAAAATTTTAACAATCAATATAAATAAATATATGAAAAAACAAGATGAACAGATTAACACTGCAGAAAAATAAATAATTATGTTAATATATAAATATATAAAATTGGTTCGTCTGTTAATAAGATAGGAAACTTAATCCCTGTGTTTAGCCGACTGATATAAATACATGGTTTAAATTTTAATATTTTTTTTTAAATAAATTCACATGTAATAAACATATAAATAATACACTCCGAATCGGTGCGGGAATCGCACCCAAAACCCTGGAGCAGAAAGCAGAACCACTGCCAACTACGCCAACGGTCCGTCAAAAGAAAAAACCTTTACTTGAATAAAAAAATGTCACGATTTAAAGACAACTCGACTTGTCATGTTTCAACATCTAACATTAACTATAATAATAAAAAAGGGTATTTAAATGAACTCGTCTAGATCAAATTGTAAACGTCCAACTACTGGGAAAAGGCCTCTTGCTCCCCGAGGCATGGTGGGGAGAAAAAGAACCCAGACCAGAAACAAAATTTTTGTACAAATACGAATATCTGCCCCGAGCGGGATCGAACCCGCGACAGCCAGCGTTAAGGTTGTCTTTAAATCCAATGAAATTGACTGTTTGTATTTCTTTTCGAACTTCATTAAACTATGTAACTTGTTTGTATTGTACTTCTTAACTTGGTAACTTCATTAAACCAAGGTAACGTTAGGCCGGATCCACACTACAGTGCTGGTCTCGATTCGTTCTCGGTCCGATCTCGATCCGGTAAAATATTGTTACACAAGAAACAATGAGAGTATTCATACTATCCGTGCCAGTCAAAGTCCGATCAAGTCACGCTCCAGCAACGATTCGTCATACAAAACATTTTACCGGATTGACTGCAGCACTGTAATGTGGATCGGGCCTTATTGTTTAATCTGTATTTTGAAGATAAAGGCCAGTGACAAGTGCAGTGTTTGAATAGAAGATTATACAGGTGAGAAAAGAAAAATTCAATTTAAAAAAAAAAAACTTTTTTTTCAAAACGTGAAGGTAAGTGCTGTCTTCGTCTTCATCAGTCAATGACATCCACCGCTTTTCAACTTATTGCAATTCATTAAAAAAAAATATAGTAAAGTAACACCTACTTTAATTTGCTACTCTTTTAACTCATGTCTACGGATGTCTAAAAAGGTCAGTCTCAAGTTTTTTAACTTTACAAAATTAAATATATTCACTGTTTAACATGAATTCCTTTTAACAAAACAGTATACAACCATCACGTTGGCTGACAGACAATATAAGTATAATGTCAGATGATTGAATAATTTGAAAGGTTGTGACAAACTGGCGTGGGCGGCGCCAAGCAACTCTATCGTCTTTCTACACTGTGATTCAATACCTTAGTTATTATTATAATTGCCAAGGCTATTCAATATATCTAACTGATCTTGCCTTTTTTTAAACAAGAATGTTATTGTTTTGACTATTAAAAACTAAGGTTATTTTTGTATTAACTAATTGTGACCGTTCACAATGGGACTGACATGCCTGTGCTGTATAAAAGTTCTAAATTAAATAAAAGTAATAAAAAATAAACATAAAAGAATATAATTAATTATTTAAGATTTAATGTCATTAAGAAGTCACATGCAAAGTTTTAGGCTTTTTTAAATAGATATCGTATTTCTTTTTATTTTTCGTTTGTTAGAAAGATAACTTCGAGATGGACTAAAAGAAACTTCAAACAATAGACGCAGTATAACTGCGTCTCGTCTTTTAAAATTAAAACCATATTTAATTGATACCTATCTGCAAAACTTTTATTCAATAATAACACAGGCACACAAAAAAAGGTCTCTGTACTTTTGACCAGACCTACCTAGGCTAGGCTATGTATTTTGATGCGCTGAATCCGATTTTGTGGGCAGTTTGGTCAATATATTTGCAAAATTTTGAGTAAATTGCAAAATATCACTGAAATTCTCTAAGAATCGTAAAAAAGAAGTTATACAAGCAAAAAAAATCTCGAACTAGATGATTAGCAGATGCGCTAGGTCTGCTTCAAATCGCTAAATAATGGTGATAAATTGCAATAATGCAAACGAAAAAAAAAAGTTCTTAAACTAGATCAACTATTTTTATTTGGCTTGTACACCCTCCATCTTTAAGTAAATTGTGATTTTTTTGGCCATTTTTAGCGGTTTTTTGCAAGAAAATAATATAAAGTCTATATCGACAAGACAAAAACCAAATTAAATAAAGTGTTAAAAAAGAAAAAGTGCAAAATATTTTCCTATTATATAGCACCTCACATTCTTATCTCAAGTATCTTAGAACCTGTATCATTTTTTGCCAATTTATCTTAAAACGCTTATAAAGCGACCCCGAAAACACTTTGAAATGTCAACAAGATTAATTAATACGGTGTTATAAAAGCTTTTAATCAACGTTTAAAGTAACATTATTGCCGATTTCCTTATTTAGAAAAAGCAACACAACCGACAGATTTATAACACACATCGTGCTTATTTTAAAGCTCTTGTGTACATATTGTATCTTACACTCTATTGGCTTATAGCTTTATTTCTTTCTGAGCCGAGACTAGTACTATACAACAGACGCATATTATTTTATCTTCTTGAAGGTTGTAGGTATTATAAAGTGAGGAAAATTTTTAACTTGAATTTTCACATGATTCTATTTTTTAATACGAAACACAGAGAGCGGTTCTCTACATTAATACTAGTCGTCATTATATACATATGGAAATGCATGTGAACCGAGAAGGTAAAACTTTGGATATTACATGGGGGGGAAGGGGGCTAGAAAAGCCTAACTTCAAATTGTGGACCAAGATTTATGAGATCCTATATGCGTTTTCCGCCATCTTAAAAAAAGTTTTAAATTCAGTTTTTTCTTAATACCTAATAGTTTTTTATTTCTTTTTTTTTACGATCTACAATTAAGGTCTTCTACATTTTCACCTATTGTTCATTATTAAGATATCGATCGAAGAAACTATAAAGGGGAGTGAAATTTGTTTTTTGCTATTTTCTTTTCTCTCGTTAAAGATATCGAAAAATGTTTGGTATCAAACTTGTAGAGTGTAGTCAGACCTTACCATTTTGTTTTATTTTTTATTTTCGACAAAAATTACGACCTCTATTTCGCCGCAAAGTCGATAAGTCTGTGCCCAGTATCGATTTTGCTAGATTGTTTAATTACTTAATTCTTAATCAATGAATTAAAAAATATGATCATTTTGCCTTGACAAAAATATGATATATATATATATATATATATATATATATATATTTAAATTATACTTGTCCATTTGTTTATAAAAAATTCTTAACAAATGACGTAAAATATTTTTTTCTTACGTTAATTAATGCTATTGTTATATGCAAAAACAGCTGTTGAATAAATAAATATATCAACAAATATTTTTAACAGTATGGTTATAATATTTCATTTATGCATTATGCAACAAAATATAAAACTTTTATCTCCGTGATCTTGTTAAGTAGGTATGTATGTATAAAAGGTGTAGCCTTTTTATTTATAATTTTTAACAAAACATTGATGAAAACTGTGTGTATAATTATCTACGCACGTAAGAAGTACCTAACACTTATAATAAAACGATGCGCCGAGTTAGTGGCGCGAGCCATCTGTAATTTTCACTTACAAGCTTGTAGCGTACCGTAATCGTTATTGAAGTTACTAGCAACGATAGATGGCGGTTATGGAAATCAATTTTAATATCTTACAATTTCATCTTAAGTTTTTAAATTTATTTTATCAATGTATTGTTCATCTTATACGAACTTCAAAGTAATTTAATAAAAATAACACATTGGAAAAGGAAACCAATTTATATATATAAATTTTAAAGGTGAGTTAATTATACCTTGTAACTAATATGATTCATAAGATGACAAACAAAAATGGCTACTTGCAATGCATCATATTTTCTAATAATTAATAGGTAAAAGATGAAATAATAAAAACTGAGAAATAAAATGCAATACCTATATATTATTATTAATAATAACTAAATAAATAAATAATTATTTATTATTTATATACTAGTCAACATTTTTTAGTAAAAGCTTCTTTAAAAACAGTTCACGTGTAGGTTGCCTGCTGCCGGCTGCCGCTGTCTCTTCTACTCGGATGCATCGGCCAGTGGAGTGCCAAGGCCGAACGCTTAGGCTGATCGTGCCTCGCTATCGCTTGTTCTGCGCTCTCGCTCGCGAAACGTAACAATGAGTCATGCTTTTTCGTGAAGTACAGTCGGCTTTCATTAATTTACTGGACTTTATCACGTCAAAAATGACTACTTGCAATGTATTATATTTTATAATAAGTAACAGTAATAGATGAAATAATAGAAAAAGGCAAAAAACAAATTTCACTACTAAAATTTTTGGCTTTTTCGATCGATACCTCAATAAGGATGAATGATAGGTGAAAAATTTAAAAGACCTCAATCGTAGATCGTAAAAAAGCAACAATAAAAGTATTGTATAAAAATTTTCCGGTTTTTGAAAAGGCTATAGTAGGTAGCATAGACCACATACATACGCGTAGGTACATATAATCGGCCATTGTGCTTGGCGTTTGTGGACTATGATGTCTTCGATTCGATCTAAACTTGAATGGATATCGTGCTTAATCCCTGGAAAAATTATGCTCAGTAATCTCGATGGAGTTTCTCAACGGGTGGGCCCTAAAATGAACATGGATAAGACGAAAATCATGTCGAATGTTGAGCCCACCCCGATATCGGTTGGAAATTCTACTCTCGAATTTGTTGACGAGTACATCTACCTAGGACAAAAGATCCAACTTGGTAGATCCAATTTGGAGAGAGGTCAATCATCGAATCCAGTTAGGATGGGCAGCGTTCGGGAAGTTAAAAAACGTCTTTTCATCCGTCATACCTGTGCCTGAAGTCGATAGTCTTCGAATAATGTGTGTTACCAGTGATGACATGCGGATGAGACGTGGTCTCTGACTATGGGCCTTTTAAACAAGCTCCAAGTTGCACAGCGTGCAATGGAGAGGGCTATGCTTGGTATTTCTCTGCGAGATCCAATCAGAAATGATAAGATGCGCAGACGATCGAAGGTTGCCAACATAGCCCAACGGATATACAAGCAGAAGTGGCACTGAGAAGGGCACATAGCTTGTAGAACTGGCGGCCGATGGAGCAGGAAGGTTCTCAAGTAGAGACCACGTACCGGCAATCGCAGCGACGGACTGCCGTCCGCACGATGGACAGAAGACGACTTGAGGAGAGTCGCCGGAAGCCGTTTGACGGAGGCTGCTTTGAACCGGTCGCTCTGGAGGTCGATGGGGGAGGCCTACGTTCAACAGTGGACACCGACATCCAATGGCTGATATGATAAAACGGGAAACCCTGTACTTACATTTAGTTCATACGCAGGAGAAGAAACTCCTGTTGGACCAAGGATGCGGAACCAGTGAAAGGTCGCGCAATATGACCATCCACGAAGTGCAAGGACAGACCTACACCGAGATAATCATTTTCCAGAATAAGACAGAGAGGCCCTGAGTACATGACAGTGGATCTCGAGTGGTAGTGGCGGTCTCTAGGCACACAAACACCTGTATCTACTACGCTGATGACCGTGATGACGCAATTGACAGATTCATCGGCCGAGCGATTGATACCTTCAGGAAAACCATTCTCATTCACCATTCACAGCCTTAAGATATTAGTACACAACACGACACTTTGGTCGCGAGGGCTGTCGAGATATTGATGAACGGAACAGGGATGAGCTGATTTGAAGTCTGAAGAAAAGATGTAAAGCTAACGCGAATAAGCATATATAAATTGTATGATCTATAAGAAAAGTTCACGGCTAATTAAGAGCCCGTGGATATTGTATTAAAATTAAAAAAAAAAAGAACTTTCTTCAAATAGAGAGAGTCTTACTTAGTGGTGAAGTGGTTTAACATTTTAATCACTATTTTTAAATGCGTTGAAGCGCAGAGTTTAAAATTTTGAATAATAAATACTACAAAGGAATTAACAGTTATTCGTTGCCACATCGTCGCTTTGTACCGTTTTAAATAAAAACCATATATTTCTTTGATGTAATACATATAATTAAAAGATCTTGTTCTCAAATATCATCTAAGACAATAAAAACATTCATATCATCTTCTATTTACAATCTTTTACAACTCATTTACACATAATAATTAAATCACAAATATTTATTAATCAAAAATAAAGGCGCCATACAAATCCACTTCATACACAAAACGCAACATTTGATCGGTATAATACAACATTTATTTACAATATTTACAATAAATACTGTGGTTCACGGTAAAGACACATTATAACACTATTGTTTATAACAATAGGCTCTAGTGTGAACACAATTTTTCATGTATACAAAGTTTAGCAAGATCGAACATTTCATCTTAATAAGTTTATTTCATATTTTTATTGCAAATGCATTTATATGCCGAACCTTGACCAATAATCATTATAATATTGAATTATTTTAATTGACAGATCGCTTCCAATAGATACCGCATGGAAGGTACTTTACGACCGCAACACATTAGCACAAACACGAAACGGGGAGTCCCTTTTGTCCCCTTTCATACGGTATCTATTAGAGGTGATCTTTATTATAATTAATCTAATATTGCTGCCACTAAAGCTGTAAAAATGTTTTTGGAATACTAAATATTTTGTTTAATTTAAATAACACAATAAATTGTTGTTTCACAACTAATCATGTAATATATAAATAATATATACTTCTACTAATATACTATAATATATAAAACAAAATCATTTGCAGAATTTTATTTTTATATACATTTAGTAATATATTAGTAATAATATCGTACACACTTCAGAAAAATAATCAGAAAAACTTAACATAATTTAAAATGTAAAAATTTAAAAATAAAATAAAATATGCATCCAAATGTGTCTTTACCTAACAAAATCATAAGTCTGTGAATAAATGTATATATTTTACAATTTAAATACCATTTATACACAAATGTTATCACCACAATCGGGATAAGGGTATGATGTGAAAAGCATTTAAAAATTTGTTGAGCGTTAAATCTAGTTTACTTTAAAAAAAAGAAAAAACATAATTTAATTGAGATTATTATAACTTAAGTATTTAATAAAAAACATCATATTTGGTAAATAATTTCAACATGGATGTGGCAACACTCTTCAAATCGAACATTACCACAGGAAAATTTTACTTATGTACGATTCACACTTGGCGGATATTTCCTGAAAGTCAATAGCGACTAGCAGACGCACCTGACATTAGCTTCTGTTCGGCAAGTGGAGAAGTTCCGAAGGATTTTTTCACCCGTACCTATTCTTACAACTACTACACCGGAAATTTTTACGGAAAACACTGAGTTTTATAAAGGGAATTTTAATGGAAAACACTGAATTCCCCTAGATAGTTGAAATGAAACTTTAAAAAAGTCTAATATTTGGCTATTACCCGAATACTTATCGTAACTTCCTCTAGCAGCGTCGCCAGTGAACAATTATTTAGTGAAGCTGATCTCATATATGAAACGGAAACAGATGGTTAAGTTTAAAAGCAGGTTCTCTACTATTAATGAAATACAACTTCATCGTTAGCGTCAGCCAATGATCACCCAGTACAGGAAATAAGATCTTCTGCATGCATTTGCAATTTTCGAGGACTTGCACAGCCAGACTTCGTGCCAGTCATCTCTTTAGTCTATCTGAATGTGGAATCTGCCAATGCCAGTTTTGCTAATTGCGTCATAACCTGACACTTTTTAGTGGGTTGAGTAGCTGAGTAGGTGTTAGTTATATACTTAACACTTACTTCAGTTTAACTATTAATTAAATAAACTTCTTTCAAAGTATATACATTTCCATTTCCGATTCCGTTTCTACTAAAATCATCAATCCTTTTGACATCAGTTTCAATTTCTGCATCAGTTGAGACACTTCCATAACATTACTAGTAGAGATTATACATAATATCATTATAATTTATCAGTTCATAAAAGTTAAATAAAATAACAGTAGCCATATCATAGTGCCTGTAAAATGAATATTTCTGACAAAAATAAAAAATTTGTTGAAGTAATTTAATTGTAAAAAATAATGTATGATAAGTTACAAGTTACAATCCAGGTGAGTATCCACTCATGCACCAATGACAATGTAAGCTTTAAGGCAAACTTTTTTTTTTGTAGTATTTGATTCGCCAAGTGCAAATAGTACATTATTAAGTGTAGATAACAGTAGGTATGCTCATACAAACAATTGCCAATAATTCATAAGGCAAAAGTTGTAATTTTATATTTCAAACGAATCACTTCTAGAGTCAAAAAAAATATCTTTGAGGGACATTGTATAAATTTGGTTTTAAGTAGATATTGTAATGTGCAATATTAGTTAAGTTTTTAGCTTATGACCATCACAGATGGCGTTTATTATGACGCAGATAACATAAAATTTACAAATTCATACTTCATCATACCCCTACCATATCTCATTCCACGTGAGGTGAACTCTTGGCACTGTACCGTGTGAAATGTAACGTTAATCTAGCGCGTGTACTAACAACGTACAAACACCAACAATCATTCACTATGACCAAAGTTACGGAGCACGTCTTTTTAATGTCACTTTACCCCGCGCTAGCTGAGACACGTATATTCTCACTCTTTCTAAGTTCGTTTTCTTTACCCATATCTGAAAAAAAAGGCAAAAATTTTATTATTATTTATAACTTGATAAACTAATTTTATTGTTAGATATAAACTTGTCGCGGTCTCTTGTCTCTATATCTCCTGTCGCGGCCACCATTAAATGTTTCGAAGGTAGAAGTGATAAAGTGACGCACCGCCTCGTCGGTGATGGCGTGTATGTGCGCGGGGAAGCGCGGCAGGTCGCGGCCCTCCACGTACACGCTCTGCCCGCGGTGGAACCAGCGCCGCTCGTACAGCAGCTTGCCGTCCTCGACGCGCGCGTCCGCCTCGCCCGCGCCCGCGCCCCCCGCGCCCGCCGCACACCCGCCCGCCTCGCGCACCGGGGACTCGCCTGCCGTGGATATTAACACTTTATTATTGTTATTTTATTTACGAAAATACTATGGGATTATTATAATAATTATTTTTGGTAATCAACTTAACTAACGCATTGAGTTTCCTGTAATGTTAGATATAAGTTTTATGCGTTAAATAAATAAATTATTAATTAGCCTCGGTAAGCGTCGGCATGTAATGTGAATTCAACATTTGGAAGTCATTTGACATGCTTGTGTGCACCCAAGCATGGCAAACATCGAAATTGTGTCGGCTATTACATGCTTACCTTGCTAAGACTTGGCAAGCGTGGAAAGACACCATTAGGGTCAGCGAACTAAACTGTTTCTATAGTCAATATGTACTCTATTACTAAAATTGTGATAGTTAATTCTAAATCGATAAAACCTTATGGTTAACATTAAAAATTAAAACATTATAGTAGATTTTATAATCCACTATATACTACGTATAAATACTAGGTGTAAAATATACTATGACGATAATATGTGTCTCTATAACGACGAATAGGAAAAAATTGAAATATAAATTAAAATCTTCCCTTCCTATCTATCCTAATCTAATCTAAACAAATGCTTACAAAAAAAAGGTCAAGAAACTATTATTTTTCTATCGTTTTTTCTCCGTTTTAACCCTTCAAGAATGTACATATGTAGTGTGCAATACTGAACGGTAGTATTGAATCATTGCTGTGTGAGTCCAGTGATCTGCCACTTAGTAATAACAATGACTCATTTTTGATGATGATATTTGATTTTATATTGATTAGAATAAATTGTGTCCTATATTATTATAAAGCCATGTTTAAAAACGTCAAATATACTACTGGTAAAGAAGTCAGAACAAATTTCAGCTGTTATAATGTTACTTAAGCTGTGGACTGAATTTAATGTTGTTGTGGGAAAATCCTAGAAATTGCCCCCAAAACTGCATTAATACCTTCTTTGTTTTGAGAAAATCATCAATATCCATACTACTACAGTTGACAGTTGACAGTTCAAGAAATTTCGACATTAGTGACACTCACATGTTACCAATTCGATTTGAAATAATAATCGATTTTATTTAAGAAGAAATTTCAATCCATTTAATGAAATATTTTTAGTTTAAATATTAATTATTCGTTTCTTAGTTTTTTTTAACACGTGCATTGTTACATTTTGAGGCAGTCGTCAAAAAATAATAATTATTAATAATTATAATTAAACAAATGAACAGTTATTGTTCTTTGCTCTTGGTTTAAACTTAAATTCCAAGATTTCGACTTAATTCCTTACAAATAATCAATCTTGGAGTCATGGATACTATTTTTATTTATTTTTTTATTAAATTTATAGAAACAATACTTACATGAAGTCAAATTATTTTTATCATATGATCAATTTATCGTATTTCAAGAATTGTTTCATAGTCTGTGGTTGTTTGTTATGCACAAGGCACTTAACTACTCGTCAATAAAGTACCATAAAGTACGACATTACTTTAGTACATTATTGCGGAAAAAAAACGATAATTTATAGACGTAAGCTGTCAAAAAGATAATAAACGGTTGGACAAGGTATAATAGTGTTATATTCTGTTAAAGAAATGTCAAAGCCCGAACGTTGTACACATTTCCAACAATGTCCTAACAAACCATACTGGAATCTAAATTTATAAAGCAAAACTTACAGCTATTACTAGAGTTGAGATGTTTCCTCGGCTGTGAGTTGTGTGAGGGGGTGTGATGTCTGGGAGGTGGAGAACTTCTGGAGATGGCTCGTAAATCAGCATCAATGTCTCTATCTTCCAGTTGGAAGGTGAGTGCCGTCGTAAGCGGCTTGCGGCGTTTCTCTGGCGCCGGCGCAGGCTCGTTCGCTCGCCTTCGTAGGATACGTTTCATTGGTGGTTTGACCTGCGAATTGTTTTTTTAATTACCAGTTGAAATTCTACTTTTTTTCTAGTGTGTTTTTATAATTTAACAAAACATCGATATTTCGCTTTTAAAAATATCGATTTTTTTATGAGCGATGTTGCATCCCTACTTGTCGTAGAACAATGTATTATTCGCCGTGTGGGCGGAGTCCTTGACTTGACTGCCCACAACAGACCCCGTCTGTGGCGTCCACAGAGGGTTATGACGGTCAGGGCCATACGCGGCTACCGCACGGTAGGTTGTCGAGGCTGCCTGCGCATTGGCCGGAACCCCCCCGTGGGACTTGGAGGCGGAGGCGGAGGAAGGTGATGCGGACGGGGGCCACTAACCCCCGCCAAGCGAAATCAGCGCATGGCGGGTCGACGCTCGCCGCACCACCTTCACACGGTGGAAGGCTCAGCTGGAGACGCCCCGGGCTGGTCTTCGGACCATAGAGGCGCTTCAGCCGATATTGGAGGGGTGGACGGTGCGGCAGCACGGAGTCCTCACCTTCCGACTCATGGAAACGTTGTCAGGGCACGGCTGCTTCGGCAAATACTTGCACGTTGTCGCAAGGAGGGAGACGACTCCGGGCTGCCACCACTGCGACTGCAGCGAGGACTCGGCGAAACACACGCTCGAGTCGTGCCCTACCTGGGCTGAGTAGCGCCGGGATCTTGCTGCAGTCATTGAAGAGAACCTGTCGCTGCCGGCCGTTACGCGAGCGATAGCGCGAGCGAAACGATTCTCGTAGGAGACGGCGGAAAGGGCCCGGATGGACTCACTCCTCTCGGACCCAATTCGCCGCCGGCGCGCGAGGCGGCGCAGACGCGCTCACATGCACCTGATGCCACCCTAGTCGAGGCTGCGGACGGTAGGGTCAGGGACCGTCCTCTGAAACAGCCTGCCGCGAAGGTGCGATGCCCAAGTGCGCGGGGCGTCACACAGGAGAGAGTGCCCGATGGGACTGCCGCCTGCGGGCCGCGGAGCAACGTACGCAGTACCCGTGGCTTGCCTTGTAAGGGCGGGTGAAGGCGCACGGTGGCTTATTTTTGTGGATGAGGGCCCCACACTATTACGTTGCCTCTCCGGACAACGGGGTGTGCGTAGGTACATTTTTGCCGCCAAAAAAAAAAAGGATAATGTATTATAGAATACGTCACTTCTGGTTAATAATAATAAATATAAACAAGTTGTGTTTAACTGTTTGATATGAAACTTTTTAATGTATTTATATGTCTGTATGTATAAAAACATTTTGTAGTGTCTACTACGCCATGTTGTCTATGATTGTAACACTACCATTGATTTCGTAATTTAGTTGTAGGAATTTTATGTTGTATGATATTAATAGGTTAGGAAGTAATTTTAAAACTTGTAAATATATTCGGAAAAATTAAATTGTTTTAAACGCCAAAAACACCACAAGACAATTTGAACCAAGCTACACAAAGATATAGATAAAGGTAACATAAAAAAATTGCTGTTTTATAATTACAGTATGGTAAATGAAATCTATTATTATATTTATTTTATTTATATGTTTAACATACACAACCAATCATCTGTTCCTAAAGTAGGTAACTTATTTAATATATTTTTTTAATTAAACATATACAGAATGAATGGTGAGTTACTATCAATATTTAACGAGAATATTCGGTACATGATTCTCATTCAAATTATGTAAAAATATAACATAAATATGTATTAATAAACTTCGAAGTAAAGTTACTCAACAGTTATACAGGTGACTGGTGAGTCACTGTCAATATTTGGAGAGAATGCTCGGTACATGATTTTCATTCGAATTATGTAAAAAAAAATTAAATTGCGTGTACTAGCGTACACTCGTAAGAAGTGAAACTTATAATAACAACAGTTTACTTTTTATACGATCGTAATTATATGAGTCCTGTGTTTGCGTTCGGACATATTTATATTCGAATTACCTACTCACTATAGAATACATCATACAATAACTGCAAATTTCTATATAGTGATACTTAATTTCACTCAAGAATCTTAGAGATTGCTAGCGCAGTGGCTGCCAACGCGAATTGAATTTCGTATATCGCTCGAGAGCTGCAAGTTCAAAACCCTGCGAGAGCCACATTTTGTAGCATTCAAAATTTGATATTTGATTTATTTAGTTTAACTATTTATTTATATATTTTGGATTTCATCTACTACCACTCGGAATCTTCCTTGCGCATGTGTTTATTGAAAAACGACTGAAATACGCAATAATCAAGAACAAGATGGCGCGTAACGCAAGATGACGCGTAACGCAAGATGGCGCGTAACGAAAAAATCTTTCCAACCCCGATAAAGAAGTTTCACTTCAAAAATAGGTACTTAATTTTTGACCAAATTTTCATAAATTTCAATTCAAATAAATGAAGCGTTGACACTTTTCAAGTCAGACCGCCGGCATGTGCACAGGTGTTGTACTGTGCCGCTTGTTTGTTGAATTGAAATTTGTTGACTAGGTAAATGATGTGAACTTTGGCAATTTTTAGATGTGAACAAGCGGCACAGTACAACACCTGTGCACGCGCCGCCGGCATGACTGGAAAAGTGTCAACGCTTCATTTATTTGAATTGAAATTTATGGAAATTTGGTCAAAAATTAATTACCTATATTTTTTACATAATTCGAATGAGAATCATGTACTGAGTATTCTTCCTGTATAAATACACCCAGACTCGAAGTGAGAACTAAATCTCCAACTCTAGAGCTGAAACCATCACATGTCACTGCTAATTGTAACAATGAGCTAGTCCAATTTTATCTTAAACTAAGCTAACGTACCTCTATAGAGTCTCCATTGAGTTCCATACTGTGTCTTTCACTCTCTATTAATTTTCTCTTTTCCTCAAAATCATTTAACAAGTTCTCTCTTAACTCTATCTTCTTTTCTTCAAACTCTTTTGCCGCTGCCTTCTTCTCTGCTATGTATTCCCTTTCTACAACTTCATACATGTGCTCTCTGTAAACAAAATTAAACTTTTTATATAACATTAATAGTATCTGTAGGACAAAACAGTTTTTAAACTTAAAATTTTTATTTATTTAATCCATTTCTAAGTTAATTAATAAAATGATCATGTGACTGTCAAGTTTTTTATTTCATATAAGGTATGATAGTTTTATTATAACAGGTAGTAATTTATTCTTAATAATTAACTTTATTTAAATTAAAATTGTAATTAGTGACAAAAAAAACTTATTGATATAACCAACTTATTTGGGAATAATTAATAACATTTTCAGTTAGTTTGAAGGTCCACTATTTAGAGCAATGATCCATTTAAAACAAAGACATATATTATAATGCTTTAGTACAAGATGTGACTGTGAATCAGAATATCCATTAGAAAACACTTATATTTAAAAAATATTTTTTATTAGCCTACTTTAGATAGAAATTTCTTAATCTGTCTATAATATGTGTTCTTTATATTTTTGTAATGTTTTATATGTATATTCTTCTTTGAAATATTTTCTTATAATTTTCTTTCTTTGAAATAATAAGGTGAATATAATTCAAAGATAAATAATAAGATAATGAGATCTTTAATTTTTTTTGGAAAGAATAATAAAGGCTTATTATAGATTTTCTTTGAAATTTTTACAAAATAACTCACTTATATATCCTATTTAGACGTAAACGCTCATGTAACTGGTGCTCCAATCGCTTTACCCTTCTCAAGAATTCGGGGTGTATGTTCTCTTCTAACTGTTGAAGTTGTTTCTTTAAATTGACAAGTTTATCTTGATATGTTCTGAAAATTGAGAATATAATTATAATAAATATTATAATGTACATATTAATTTCTAATACAATAACCAGTCCAGGCCAGAAAAATATTATATATCAAAAATTCTATATTGAATATTTAATTTGTAACAAGATAGTAGAAATAATAGGCATTTTGGAGATGAATTTTAGTTAGATTAGTGAAATTAAATTACTTACTGTTCCTTAATTTCAAGTGGCTCATCGTTGTTAGGGATGTCTGTCTCACTGGCCTCTTCTGTGTCTAAAACATATTTTTTTTTAATCAATAATTTATTTTTCAAATTAAATCAAATAAGTTTTTTTTTTTCTTTGAATGTCATGTAAAAGGAGAATGAAAAAATATATTAACACAAAAATAATATTTGTCAAAGAGAAAGTTGTGTATGAATTCATAATTACGTCACGTATATGGCTTGCATCGAAAGGCGGGAAGATAGTGTGATAGTAAACAAATTACATCGTTCAAATCACAAGCTTATTACAATTACGCAATCTCTGTTTACAAGCTCAATGTGATTGCTCGTGGGGAATAACAAGTTTAGACAGGTGATATGACGCTAAAATAGGCTAACTACGCAAGTTATAAACAAAACATACCTTCATCACTGTCATCCATTGGTGGCTGGGGAAACGAATCTTCTGGGTCCCTATATTCGTCTAAATCGTCATACCCGTCGTCTTCAAAATCGTATTCATCCCCCGGCCCCGAATATGGTGATCCTTGGTAAGACATAGTCGAGGTAACGCGTAACAGTTGCATACAGATTGACTGTAATCACCTTTTCAGAAATATGCCTTTAGCACCCGACTGCAAATTAATATGTCCAGCAATATGTTTGAACTGTTAGTTATGTCACTCATAGAAAGATTTTTCTTTTAAAAGGAAATACTTTCTTCGATGAAACAACGAAACTGAATCCAAATGATCAAATTGAAGTTGTTTTACGTCAAATTCGACAAGTTGAAAAAGCATCGCTATCCTACTAAAAAAAAGGTAGTACAACAATAATGACTCTTTATTGTAATTGACACATGTCGCAGCGGGAATAAAAGAGACAAACGAAAGGTAATGAAAATTCAACTGACCTTTACAATTTGTAGTATAATAGCAAAGACAATTATAGAAATATATTATAGAAAGAATGAAAGGCGTTCTAAAAGTAAGGTTTTAAATTAATTGAACATGAAATTTCATTTATTTCAAGAACAAAAATTGTTTGAAATTATGTTAAAAATAAAAAGTTTTGTTACATATTACTAAAATGGGAATGATATAGAAAAAACATTTACGTATTCAATATTTCATTGCTTGTACAAAAATGAATCTTAAATTAGCTTTTATTTTAGACTCAATACTACTACAAATTAAGTGTAAATAATAACCATATAATAAAGCTTGTAATAAATACATTTTTATCCAATGCTGGTAATTAAATTATTGGTAAACCACTAGCACAGCAGATGAGTAGAAATAAAAAATTGTCTATTATTATGATTTGACGTCAAGAAAGTGGACGTCATCTTGTATGAAAATTCTTTATTTGATTAGTTTTGCAAATTAGAACTCGTCTAGTGATTTTGATAGGAGTTTGCAAATAAATTCTGACCAAATTTTATATTATGTGTAATTAGGTATATATTTGATTAGTAAAAAGTGAAGTGACCGTGACGCTATAATATACTACTGTGTCGGTGATGTAATTTAGGTGATTGGGTGGCTTCCTAGTTGCAGGCACTACCATGGAAGAATCCTCGTTCACTATTCCTGCTGAAGACAATGGAGACACTGAGCTTGACCCTAGAATTCAGGTCAGTGAGTGAAAAATAATGTATTGAGTAATATAATCGTTGCTTTTGTACCAGCAAAGATGAGTGTCAATTTTGTAGATTATTTCGCCAACGAGCACAATGGATACGATATACTATATCAAAACATGAAATACGGACTGATAGCTAGCAAAGAACTCTCAGAGTATCTTAGGGAGAGATCCAATATAGAGGAGTCTAATTCGAAACTTTTGGCTAAATTAGCTAAACAAGCGAATAGCAACTGCGCTCAGGGCACATTTGCACCTTTTTGGGGTGTTCTCAAATGTTCTGCCGAAAAACTATCGAATTTACATCAACACATGTTTCAAAAAGTAAGTGAGCTTGTGAAGGATGTCGCTAGATATGCTGATGAGCTTCATAAGAAGCACAAAGCTGTTAAAGATTCAGAATCAAGTACACTAGAGGTTGTACTACTTATACAAAATACAAAACAAGCATTACAAAAAGCAAAAGATGTTTACACATCAAAATCTGCTGAGCTAGAAAAGCTCAGAAAAGAAAATGCTTCAGCTAAAGATATAGAGAAAGCTGAGGTTAAAATAAAAAAGTTGCATGAAGACTACAGACAATTAGCAGAAAAATACAGCCTAGTGAAACAAGACTTTGAGAAGAAGATGACACAGACTTGTAAACATTTTCAGGATGTTGAGGAGGCTCACTTAAAGCAAATGAAACAGTTTGTGAATGCTTATGCAGATATTATCCAAAACAATCATGACCTAATGGGCCAGGTTCACAGAGATTTTAAGCACCAGTGCCTAGAACTAACTGTGGACAAACTACTTGAACAATTTCTTGTTGAAAAGTACAATTCATTAGAGAAGCCAAATTTGGTAGAACTACCGCCATCATTACCAAAGCCTGGTTCTGCTAATAATTCTATTTCAGAAGTGGATCAGATATCGACAGTTTCCAATGGTTCTCACAAGCCACCTCATCCTACTAAAGCACCAAAGAAAGAACCATCATTTGCAACTAAAACTTCAAGAAGAACTACTTCCCTTCTTAATTTGTTTACACCAAACTTTCAAAGTAAAGATGAGCCCAGTGTAAGTAATGAAGGTGCAGCTCCATGTTCAGCGCCTTCGAGTCCAAGTGGAACTCCAGCTACACCTGTAGCTCCAGACAAAGATGATAATATGAACCGAACTACACTAAGAGAATCAAAATGGTTCCTTCGAAGCAAAAGGACTAAGACTAAACTGAAAAAATCAAAAAAGAAAAAAGATGAAATTTCTGAAAACTCCATTGCTGGTGATAAGTCTGATTTCGAGGAAAAAGAGGAGGAAACGGCCACAAAAGTTGATCTTATGAACTCTCCTGAAGTTGATGATGAAGGTTTTTGTATAAGACCTAAAGATGAGAAGGGCAGTGGGTACTCTTCTACAGATTCGGATTCTGAAGAAGAGAGAGAGCAAAAGATACATGTTGAGATAAAACCAATAAGCAATGGAAATGCTCCAATGTCAGCAAGCGTTGATGAGCTCAGGGCTACAGTGGAAAATATTAGCTTGTATAAAATTGGTACAGCCAGAAGGGGTTCAAATGCAAATGCAAGTAAAGCTAGCAGTGATTTATTAGATTTGAACTTCTTTCAAAGTCCTAATCTCAGTAACCCCGCTTCACCTCACGGTAATGTTTCAAATCCCTATGCTCCATTACAAACAAACCAGTCGCATTTACTCGAAAGTCCTACTCCCGTTTCAACCGCCGATGTTGGCGATCTGTTCTCCGAGGTTGGTGAAATGACTCAATCGAATTTCCGAACGTCGACACCGACAATATCGACTATTTCGCTTCCTCGCCCACCATCGAGGCGTTCCGAAGGTGATTTCCGAACTGCAGGCTCATCAGGTTCGCGCGGTCCTTCGCCACTAACAATAGGTATGGCAGATACTATACCCCTAGCAGTAGCGTTCCATGAAATAATACACTCCTATTTCCGAGGGACTGAGGAAGCTAAATGTCAAGTAAAAATGTCGGGTGACATGATGCTGTCCTTTCCAACAGGTATCGTGGGTGTACTCGCTAATAATCCTAATCCAGCGAAACTTTGTTTTAGATTAAAAAATATTCATAGACTTGATAATGTTTTGCCTAATAAACAGCTAATAAGTATAAATGCCATGATGTCCACTCGCGACACTACAGTTGTCGATTTTAATATGCCCGCATTAACATCACTTTTAAAACGACAATCGGAAAAGAATCCAACAGCGCAATATTTTAATGTTGATATTCTGAAGTATCAAATACGTCCTAAGACAGGGGCAGCATCGTGTCCACTTCAAATGGTATCTTATTGGAAATGCGAACGCGATCATACGGATCTTAAAGTAGATTACAAGTACAATCTTCATGCTATGAGCCCACCTTCACCATTGCTTAATGTCTCAGTTTGCGTACCGATGAATGGTTCTGTAAAAAATGTTATTGCAATGCCTAAAAATACATGGAATTCAGAAAATGAACAGGCAATGTGGCGCTTTACGGAATTATCTCAGCATTCAGAAGACAGGGGAGTAGGTTCACTAAGAGCACGGTTTGAGCTTGGCAGTGGACCATCTTCTAAAACAACTATTTCGGCTCAATTCAATTGTGAAGGGGCAACACTGTCGGGCATCGAGTTTGAATTAATCGGGAGCGGGTATCGTCTGTCTCTCGTGAAACGTCGCTTCGTGTCCGGAAAATATATTTGTGATAGCGGTACATAATGATTGGTCCAATCTTTTATAACTTTTGCATGTTGAGTATACTGTTGGAATATAAGCCATAGTTTTGAGTAGAAATTTGAAGTGTAAATCTTTGGTACCTTATGGGACTGTTTCCTGTCCACTGAAATAGATCATATTATTTGTCAATTTTCATGTTTAATCTGTTAGCTGTAGAATGATAGTTATTAACCTTTTTTTTTTCGAATTATGTATTTATATCCACAGCTGCATTAACATATTTCTCGAGAGTATAGATGTGCCATTCATGACCCACTTATGGTCTTATATAAATTTTCATACATGCTACAGTCTATAGATAATAAATAAATTAAGTATTTAGTTACTCAGTTCTGAACTGACAGTGTCATCACAAAATCTAATACTGCAATGACTATTATTATTTCTATGTGCTAAGTGCATTCTAACACCAAGAAACAAAGCTTTAAAATAACTTTTATTGACTATTTTTCAATAGCATTGCGATAAATAGTAGTGCATATTATTGCTTAATCACTATCTACCTCCCGAGGTCAATAATGAAGATATACTATTGCTCTATAAATAATATTCAGTACATTATTGTCACATAAACATGTATTAATGTACAGTTATGATTATAGTAACTTAAATTTATTTTCAACAATAAATTGCAAAAGCTATTTATAATTGTTTTTAATTAACTTGGAAAAAATAGTTAATATAAAAAATATATAATTATAATTTTTTTGAATAAATTTGATTTTTTTTTTCTTTTCTTTTAATTTCATATTATAATGATATTTAATGTGTCAATTAAATTGATTAATTACAAAACATAATCAAATAAATATACTTTATTTAAATCTCTGATTGGTATTTCTTATTATAGTTTGTTCATCTTATGATTAATTAAGTTATATTATTGGCACTACAATAACCACCGGAAGTTTTTATTTTGTTATCATTAATATTAGTTAGGGTTAATTTGTGTTTCGATGTTTATGATAATCAATGCTTAGATAGTACATAGTATTTCATGTTTAAACATAACTTAAGTAATCTCATTTTGTTTGTATTTTTATATTCTTAAAAAATATATTATTATTATTTATAGTATATCAATACCTCGGCCTAATAACGTCTCATAATAAAACGACATTTTTACGAAAACCTTTACCAATGTGAAGTGTTCAATATTGTAACGTAATTAGCATTAAACATATTATTTAGTACAACTCAACCATTCCATTACTATAAAATAATAAACTGTTATATTTATAAGTTATAATACAAAACATATGTAACGATATGACTCCAGTAACGAAAAAAAAAAAAAGTAATATTTCAAAAATTTAATACGATTCGAATTACCGCGGAATACAATTAGTGCGTAATATTTTTGTAACGTAAAATTTACGGCATGTATAATTGAAATGTCTATGTAAATTAATAATCTGATGAATAAAATGTAACATTAAGAATTTTAAATGGTTTTTAATTTACCGAAAAACGATGAAACAAACTAGGGATATAATGTAAGTATTATTTTGTTATATTATTAGACGCTTTACGCTGTAGGGACAGGAAACGCTCAACATAAGGTACATAGATAAAGGTGTAGATGTATTTATCAAAAGATAATAGACTGTAGGATAATTTTGATTCACAACAATGTCACGAATGTTTCCCGTCTCTACATGTTGCTTGCTGTTGCCATACGTTTGGGAGTGTCGCGTTCGAGTTCCGTGCGATTGTCTCAAATTCTTCAAAACGTTTCAGGTGGAGTTGGAGAAGCTGAACGCGGCTACAGACGAAATAAACAAGCTTGAATTGGAACTCGATGTAAGTTACATAATTAGTTTTTGTTTTCTAATCTCTTTTAACTATCATCAAAGTACTGTATTATATTCTTAGCTGAAATTAATAATTCCAAATGAATTTAATACTTCTATCTATTCTATATAATTGTATATTTGTTTAGATTTGTTATCATTTTTTTTAAAGCAAGGTAAATAGATTATTAGGGTTGATGTATATTTGTAGGTGAGTTGTTTTTGAGAATAAGATAACCGTAATTACTCGTTTAACCTCTAACAAATTACCCGTTTAACGTCATTTTTATTTAAGAAACATAATATTTGAGGAAATGTAAACCGATCTCCTGAGAATCGTACAAGGTTAGGATAGAAATATCTCGTGTATGGAACTTTCAATAAAAGATATGTTTTGTTAAATATTTTTAAATATTTAACGCTATGAAATTTTTTTGTTATATAAGTATTTTATGGTTATTATTCATTATTTAATAATTTTTATTCTTAAGGGCTGAAATATTAGGTAAATTTTGAAGCTTCATAAGAATACCTTAATCTATTACTTGTAATTATTAAAGGGTTGTTGGTATGGTCATATGTGCCGGCACATCTGCTTGACTACACTATTATATCTATACACTATATAATCAATATATATCAATAGAACCTTTTCCCTATCCAAGATGAAAATATAGTCAAGATGAAAACTAGATAGATCTGTTTTTAATTACAATTTCTTATTAAAATAAGAATGTATAATGAACTTTCAATTGTGTTTAATTGGATATTCAGTTTCCTCTTGTATATTAATGACTATTAATTTTAAATTAATCTGTATATCCATGAATAAGTATTACATTATCAATAGTTTTGTGTTCACGTTTTTTTAAGATTTCAATGAAATATAGAAATTTTCGGGTGAGAAAAATCGATCTAGCTTCGTGTCGTATCTGGAAATATATTTTCGTATATTTTCTCTGTTTTATTAGATAAATATAAATATTAGATAATATTAATAGCTCATAAAAAGTTAAATTTCATTATCACTATACATTTCTTATTATGTTTTTTTTTTTTTGAGTTTTAATTGAATCGAATCGACGATAAATTCCTGTCGAAATACTATATATATACTTGTTTACATTCTGCTTAACATTTAAATCTTATATCCATATCAGCTAAACTGTCGTTTTAATATATATTTTCGTTCGACATTTTTATATATTATGACTATGTGTATAGGTGTGTTATTTACTAGAAACACGATACGTTTATTGAATTAGGAACAGGTTGGCCAAGCACGCTTGTTATGGAACAATACCTACTCAACTAGTTGGATATTGTATATTTATGTGTATAATTGAAGTAAATACGGTAGTTAAATAGGACAATTAGCCCTCATACATTGTAACTTGTTGGTGAATCTATTGTGATAGCCTAGTTACGGATAATGAATTCTTACATTTTAAATTTAGAACGTTGTTTAACATAAAAAAATAAAACAATATTACATAAAAAAGTATTTACATACCTATTTATATTTGTTGATTTAATACTTTTTTCTGGTCTGGGGTATATGTTCTTATTGGTCTTTTACCCTGCCTCGAAAAACACGTAAAACCATAGTCCCGGTTGTTATTACAGACACCTGATACTAATCGTTAGGTACTCATGATAGGGAAATTATCCGCCAATCCGCGGTGGAGCAGCGTGATGAAGAAGAGGCCTTTGGCCAGCAGAGGAACGTTTACAGGCTGATTCTATTCATTTATTAATTAAAACAGTGACTTATAAAAGTTTAGTTTCTTTTATGGCTCTTAATTGTGACTAGAACAGAATATTTTGTTGATTTTTTTTTAAACGTTGTACCGAAAAATCAATTAACATTAGAAAACATAACAGACATAAGAATAAAATAACTTCCGCCTTTTGTACATAAGTCTATCATTTTATACTTAAACAGTTTTTTTTTCTTTTTGTATGTGTAAATAAAGAGTCATTTGTAAAGTTCCTAATAACCTAAGAGACTTTTTAAATCAGGAAGGCTATAAAAAAACATTACACTTTTTGAAAACAATTAATATAAGTTAATTTAATGTGATTACATGTTAATTGTTTACCGTGGTCGTTAATGACCTCGATGTTAAAAAACAACCGTAAATAAATAAATGAAAAAAATAAAGAAAATAAAGAGTAAATACATACAAAATAAAGAAAATAAAGAGTACAAAATTAGTAATATCTTGCATGAAATACATCGCCACTAAGTCCACACATCTTTATCAATAAACTTAATGACAAAATAGTTATAAATACCGTTAACTAATAAGCTTAACGTGACACGTTTTACATTGTATTTATTAACCCTTCTTTGCATGACTTTTTATTTAAAAAAAAAAAAATCATGCATATGTAGTTGAGGTCATACATTGTGGGAAAAATAATTAAAAAAATATATGTTTATTTATAAGGGTATTTTTATTTAAAAAAGGGTATGATGGATTTTTCCATCATTATGCAAAACAACCAAAACAGCTTAGTACAAAAAATATTTATTAGGGAACCCTCCTTTTTTAATTATTTACTTAATTATTCTTCGTGAAAACGTATGAAACAATTATTGTTTTTATTTAAGCACAAGTTCACGTTACACTTGCTACAACGAATCGTGGAATAACCCTTACAATTTGGGTATTTACATCTCAGAGAAGTAGACACCAGTGGCCAGTGATTAGACCCATCTCTTCTGATGTCTTTTGGGGGAGGAACAGTAGCTGGACCTCTTTTTCTTTTTAGGTCCAATTGATGTTCTAGTGAACTGGTACTTGGTCGACCTTTTCTTGCCTCTGTATCTCCTCTTATAGTGCACAGAACTTGAGCCAACTCATTGCGAAACTGAGCCAAGGAAAGAATATTATTTTTAGGTACACCTCGTTTGTTTGCATTTTTTTTATATATTATCCAAGAATTTATAACTGTTAAGTCTAGTAAATGAAAGAATATTCTCAAGTACCATTTTTTTGACCTTACTGGTATATGATATCTGCCCAGAAAACTGTCCATTAAATCCACCCCCCCCCCATGTGTTTATTATATTCTTGTACTATATGTGGACATGAAATTGCTACTTTCTCTTTTTTGCTTTTATCATATCTTGTATCCAGGATGCCCGGGTCGGCAGTCCTAGACCTATGTCGGACTCGGCACTTTGGGAGTGCAATACCGTACTAAACCCCTGCGGGAGCCTTCAGCCGCTTTAATTGGAGGGTCCTGGATCTGCAGGCAACAGGATCCCTCCAGCGACAGGCTGGCCTTGGCGAAAAGGCCAGACTTCTCCTCCATGGGGACTGTCCGGCTAACCTCTGAACAGTCCCGACGACGCCGTGTCTAGCAGGACCGGGTTCCCATCCCGGCCCGACACGGGCACAAGGGCGTTACAGGAGGCGCATTAAGTAGCGCCTCCTACGCACCCCCATTCGTCGCCCGCGGATGGAGGCCACGTCGGCGGCCTCCTCTCTCATCCGCTCGTCGGCCTCCTTCTGGGACATTACTGTCTCGCAGAAGGAGACCATCGCCTTCCAGGACTCGTCGTCGCCGAGCATCGCGGTGATGACGCTCGGGAGCGACAAGTCCCCTCCGATGACCGACGTCAGACCTTGACGCAGCACCGCCCATCTCGGGCACACCTCGAGGGTGTGCTGGGCAGAGTCCACCGCTGCGCCACAATCGTGACACTCAGTCGTCGGCTCCCTTTGGGCCGTCCGACACAGGTAGTCACCAAAGCAACCGTGCCCGGTGAGAATTTGTGTCAGACGGAAGGTGAGGGGCTTGCGTTTTCGACGCATCCACCGCTCAAGGACCGGGCGAATGGCAGCCGTTACGCGTGTGCCATATGGCTGCACCGCCAGGTCCTCCCCCCACCTCCGCATTAGCGCTTCCTGCCCTATCCGACGCACACGTAGGATCCCGTCCAACGTGGGGTTCTCACCAAGAGCCCTCCTACCCGAGACGTATGAGTAGGTCTCGGCAAGAACCTCCGCCACGAGCTCCCACGGGGGGTCGCCGGCTAGAGCAGTAGCTGCAGCCCACGATACCGTACGGTACCCCCGAATCACCCTCACCGCGATTGTTCGCTGCGCAGCGCGCAGCGCCGCCTTATTTTTCGCGGTGAGGCGATCCGCCCAAACCGGGGCACCGTACGTCGCCATACTCCGGCAGACTCCGGAGTACAGCTGCCTGCAGGCGGCGCTGGGTCCTCCGAGGTTCGGGAGGAGTCTGCCCAGCGCACTCGCCGCCTTCACGACCTTTGGTCCCACCATCGCGAAATGTGGGCCGAAGGTCCACCCTCCGTCCAGAATGAGCCCGAGATACTTCATTTGCGGGCTCATCCTGACTCTCCCCTCTCCGACTTGAAGGGTAGCCCCCGGTGGAGGTCCCTTGCGGCCGGTCCCGCGGAAGAGCAGGGCTTCGGTCTTGTCAATCCTGACACGAAGCCCTAAACTCTCTATGCGGCTGATCACGAGGTCGAGTCCGACCTCGGCCAGCCGCGCCGCCTCCTTGTAGTTTCGTCCCCGGGAATAAATGAGTGGATCCGTATCCGGGAATAATGAATCCATCCCGGGGAGGAGGCGGCCTCGCAGGACCCAGTCGTACCCGATGTCCCACAGGATCGGACCCAGAACGGATCCCTGCGGGACACCGCAGCCGACTCGCCACCACTCCACGGACCCCGACCGGTTCTCGAGGCCTACCCTTCGATCGGAGAGGTACGCCTCCAACAGCCTCCTTAGATACGGGGGCACTCCGAAGTATTTTAGTGCCTCCCGTATCACCGCGTGCGGCAGACTGTTGAAGGCGTTCGCGATGTCCAACGACACCGCGACCACCACTTCCCTTCCGTGTTCCGCCTCACCCGTCACCGCCCGCAGGCGTTTGAGGGCGTCGACGGTCGACCGACGTGCTCGGAACCCGAACTGGGATTCTGAAATTCCGGGTCCCGAGCCCTCCTCCAGGTGCTGAACGAGCCGGGAGGCCACTATCTTCTCCAAGGCTTTACCGGCTTCGTTCAGCAGCACCACCGGTCGCACCGCCGAAGCCGAGTCCGGGGTCCGCCCTGCCTTAGGTAGTAGGCAGAGCCGACCTTCCTTCCAGGCCTCCGGGAACTGGCCAGACCGCAGGCAGCGGTCAAACAGCTCACGGAGGCTGTCGCCGAGGTGCCCGAGAGCGATCGCAAGAACTCTCCCGTGCACCCCGTCTGGACCCGGCGCCCTCTTCTTACTCTGGAGGCGGGTAATAACCGCCTCCATTTCAGCCTCCGTGACGGGTGACGGAACACCCTCCTCCGTGTCCGGCGTCTGCCGAGCCATTCTGGGGGGAACGAAGTCCTCAGGTTCGTCGGGGAAGAGTTCCCCGACGATCCTCCCTAGTTGGTCCGGCTGGAGCGTATCGCTGATAGGGGCCGACTGGGCGCGAAGCTTGTTCCGCGCCCACATATACGGTCGGCCCCAGGGGTCCCTTTCTAGGCCCCCCACTAGCTCCAACCAGGCCTCCTCCTTGGCTCGGCATATGGCCTGCTGCAGGATCTTCGTCTTCTCCACGTAGATCCTGCGCAGCCTATCGTCCCTGTCAACGTCCTGGGGGCGTCTCCGCCTGCTCCGGGTATATTCCCTCCTGGCCCCGTTGCAGGCAGCCCGGAGACCGGCTATCTCGGTCGACCACCAGTATAGTGCCCGCCGCGGGGGTGGACGCTTCGCGGGCGGCATGGCCGCTCTGCAGACAGCAGAAAATGCGTCGCAGAGCCGACTAGCCGCCTCATCCAACCCAAACTCCGACAGCGGCGGGAGGCTCCAGCGGCCGACGATAGCGGCCTCCTCTGCCAGTTCCCGGTCGAGCTTGGACAGTGCCCAACGCGGAAACTGGCTTCGCCCCCTGGACGACGTTGACGACGACGCCGGACGGACGGGAGCTGGAGACACCTCGAACCTAATGTACCGATGGTCCGAGAGAGTCTCCACTCCCGTCTCCACCCTCCACCCCTCCACTCTGCGCGCGATGGCCGGCGTGGCGAAGGTGACGTCCACCACGGAACCTCCCGACCAGCGCACGCACGTCTGGACTGCCCCCACATTGAGTAGGGACAGTCCGGCAGCTAGCGCCCACTCCTCCACCTCCCTCCCTTTTGGGTTCGTAGCCGGATTACCCCAAGCCGTGGACTTGGTGTTGAGGTCGCCGGCCACGAACACCTGGAGGGGGGCTAGCTGCCCCACCAGCGGCCCCAGAACGTCGAGAAACCGTTCCAGGGCCGCCAGGTCACGGTTCGGGGAGAAATAGACTCCGACGAAAGCCACCTCTCCCCGAACCGCCGCCACGTACCCGCGGCCCCTCGCCTTGACGACGGGGGGGGGCCGGCTCCAGGCCTCACCACGATCGCCACCAAGTCCTCAGTGTCCCCCGCCCAGTGTGGGCTAGGAGGCACGGCGTATGGCTCGGCGACGATCGCAACGTCAATACTCCACTCCGCCATGGACTGCAGGAGAAGGTCCTGGGCTCCGGCGCAGTGGTTGACGTTCGCCTGGAGGACGCTGAGATGCCCAGACATCACTCGGCCATCTCAGCGTCTGCTGCCTCCACTCGGTTCCCCCCTTGGGACAATTGCGGGGGGAACTTCCCGCGGGTTGATGGGGGCTTGCATGCCATGCCCCCCATCACGTGGCCTGCCGGCCTACCGGAGTCCGCGCACACCGCGCAATGAGCGGCGGCCGAACACCCGGCTGCTTTGTGGCCTGCCTGACCGCAGCGATAGCACAGATTGCTGCGATCAGTACCATCTGGGCACGCGCCGGCGACGTGCCCTAGTCCCAGGCATCGGAAGCAATGCCTGGGACGCGCCTGCAGGAGGTGGACCGTCGCCTTGGTCCACCCCACTTCTATGCTCCCGGCCTGCAGCAGCTTTTTCGCAGCCGCTGCCGGGAGCTCAATATGGGCCGACCCTGGCCCCATTTGCCCCGTGCGGATGTTCCGCACGAGGACCTGCCCTGCGGAACAGCCCCCCTCCTTTGCCACCGCTATGGTGAGCCGTTCCGCAGAGACCGCGTCGCTCAGGCCTGAGATTCTCAATTCGGCCTTCTTTTCAGGCCTGAGCACCTCCACCTCCTCCGCCAGGGTCTCCCTCAGGCGAGCGGCTAGGGCGTCCGCCTTTTCGCCACCACGTCACCATATCCTGCCACAACACACTGCGCTCGCCAACCCGCCTGCAAAGCGTGGCGAGTATTGGCAAACAACCCCAAAGATGATGGGGGAGGCCTACGTTCTGCATTGGACGTCCAACAGCTTTTCCATTCTACTCTCAAGGGTTTAAATACATTTACATCAGCAGTTTGAATCAATCAATCAACCAATAAAAGATTACGTAAATAAACTTATTCGAAAAACAATCAAAAAATCTCTAGTAATTTAAATGGCATTAATATTGGTATAATACTTATGTTTTTTCTTGATTTTTATATTTTGAATTTATACTAGCTTAAATGTAAACTAACATATTATACGATATGAATTCCAAACTTATAAAAATATTACACATTTTTCAAATGATCTTTCATAAAAATAGGAAACGGAAAAAATAACGGTCCTATTGAAGCTTTACGACCATATAACGTTCAAGTCCTCGGATGTACCTTTGTACACAAGTGATGCACATAATACGGGGGTCAATTAACTGCGTACGTAGCGGCCGGTGATCGACAGACGCTATTAATATGATATATGTGATGTAATATACGATTATAACTCTGATGTAATATCACCTCAGACTCTTAAATAAGTGCTAAGGTCAGAACATCGTTAAATGTTTATTTGAAACGCGTTGAAGTAAAACGTGGACAAAATAACAGTGTCTATTACAGAAAGAGTTTTTTTTGCCTTTACTATAGGTAAGAGCGTAGCTAGGATTAATCTGTAGGGGGGGGGGGTCAGGATTCTTTGTAGGGGGGCAGGTAAAGAAAATCCAAGACTATACTGTTTTAATCGTGGTTTTTAACATATTATGAGTATTTCACGTTAGTAGTTGAGGTTTTCTTTTATTCGTTTCACTTATCGTTATTACTGACATTGCTTAGAGTAAGAAAAGATGTAAAAATCATTTTTATCAGTGACCAACCGCTCTTCTATGAGCCCCCCCTCCCGCCTGTACCTCGCTACGCCCTTGACTATACGCGTCTCGTATTGTTTTACCTGCGTTTATGAGTATATTATTTCGAACAAAAACAATCTAAATTTATGAAACTTGTCTACGAAATCAACGAAAAATTAATCAGCCAACTCAACTGATTCTCTGTCTAACACACATACCTACTTAGTTCAAATCATAAAAAATATATTACACATACATAAAATTATTGTTGTACTCATTATAAAGAGGAAGATGTAGTTTTATAATTAGGATTAAAAGATATCTAAGATGATACATATTAACAATGCAAACGTCATTATTATTTAAGTTTGTCTTCATTTTAACTATATAAAATTAATTAGTAAAAAAAATAAAAAAAAAACTATACGATAAAACAACGGACATTAACCTAATAAACTAAATCCGTCCAGTTTTATGGCGTGACGTGAGTTGTGGGTACAGTCGAAAATTCATTGGAAATAAAATGAATATTTTTTTTCTTAGATTAATAAATTTTTGAATAGTTCTTTATTCAAAAGGTTATTAATCTAATTAATATTTCTTTTTTTGATACCTTCGACATCTAAGGCCGAACACAAACACCACATGGACAAAGTATTTGAAAAATCGAAAGAAAATCAAATATTAATAAAATTTTGTTAATCAATCTAAATGTGAATAAAATATGATAGAAAAAGGAATAGAAATACGGTAACACAATTTCGGGGATAATAATAACTCCACTGGAAACATTTCTCGACACTTAGCATACCCTATTTATTATTATGTAGTACTATATTTAAAAAATTTTTAGCAGTCCAACGTCTATAAGTCGCACGAAATTCCACCTCATGACAATTTATAATATATCGAATAATTTAAGCACTGCGTATACAGATAACATATATTTACAAATGATCTATTTCCTCTTGTAATCGCAGGAGTCTATGAAAACTTTCCACCTATTGCTCAATGAGACTTCACGTAGACTGCAAGGTCTCACTAAACGCTTGGGATCGTGTGTCGACAAGTCTCGACCGTATCATGACGCTGTGGCCGCGGCTGCCACGGCGAGGTCGGAGTGCCAGCGAGCTGCAGTGCAGTTTCAGAGAGCTAGTGGTGAGTACTAATATTACTAAGGTTATAAACACACACACACACACACACACACACACACACACACACACACACACACACACACACACAGAGAGAGAGAGAGAGAGAGAGAGAGAGAGAGAGAGAGAGAGAGAGAGAGAAACATACATAGGTACACACATAATCGTTGTTAAGTAGATACTGTAGGTGTGTTTTGTTTGATAAGTAAGAAAGCAGCAAGTTAAACATTCCCCATTTTGCCATCCTTAGCTCTCTCCCTTCATTAATTTAGCCAATTATACATTTATGGCTTCGGTAATCACCTAGCAACAGGTGGGCCACCTGCTACTCAATTACTAGTATAAAAGATTACACAATTTCTGAAATATTCTGAAATAATTTATGAAATGATCCAACACAATTCCAAACCAAAGTTAATAGCTAATTTTACTGAAGGAAAAACGATTTCCATAACATTTCTTTAATGTTTACAATTATAGATATCGCTCTACCAACCTTGAGAGGACACCTCGTATTTGAAATTTTTACTTTAAATAATCTTTGTAAATAAATTTCCAACTAAGAACAAAAATCATTGTCAGGTGTATATTATAGTCACCGAAAATGGCAGCTTTACACACATGACCTCGTCAACTGTGAGAATAATAGACATTCCAATTGAAAACTTGTTCTTTATTGTAGAATACGAATAGCTTTTGTACAAAATACATATACACCCGTCCGCTTTGGGAGGACTGTTCATTGTCGCATCGGACGCGTTCGGATATTTATGACAGAAAATACTATGTGATAAAGTTCGTTGTTTAATATGAAATGTATAAGCTCCTTTGCTTTGCTGCTTGCTTGCTATGCTGTCCCTGTGCTGTTATTAAAAGTTATCACGATAGTAGATCAGAGGTCGATAACTTGCTGTAAAATGGTTGTTTTTCACAACCAAGTACCCAATAGTTAGTATACTGTATAGCCCTCTGGTTCGTGTCAGTATTTTGCCAATATAAACGCCTAATACTGTCCCGCTAGGTTTAGATACATAATTAACCAAAACAGCAAAACGCTCATCATATAAATATGTTAACTTCATTAAAAAAAATATAAAATATTTCCTTTAAACATTCCACTCCTAACTACTACTAACAAGCTCGCCATTAAACAGTATTCGCTATGTTTAAGTTTACGATTATCGTAATGTCAGTATGTCGGGCTTTGTATCTTATCGCTGCGAGCAAATCGTCCGCTTCCTGGAGGGTGTATTGGATCGCTACCAAAGCCAGTTTACGGTCAAGGACTGAATATTTCGACGTTCTGTTAACTTGTAATTTTTTTTTTTTAATTTAAATTATATGCTAGTGAAAATTAGGTACGTTTTAGTAGATTTCTTTTTGGACGATATAATATTATGGGTTCATCTGCAATAAATTTCTATAGGTACTTATCAGGTTGGTTGATTGCTTCAGATTATTTATCCGCCTCCGTCCTAGTGTAACGTTTTATAACCTATAATCTTTGTTTATAAACAAACTTACAAAAACAAAAAGAAATTTGGACCAGATCACTCCTAGTAGTATTTTTTTTTTACTACAAAATTTTCGTAAGCTCGTTTACATAAGCAATCTCTTCAAATTTAAGTAAAATTTAGAATGACATTAATATAAACATAATTATGCTCAATTTTATCAATAAAATTGCTATAGTAGGTACACTCATCGACTGCGGTTTGCTATCATTTACTGCGGCCGGTGATAGGACGATAATATCTAATAAATATTTCATTTTGAACAGCACTCTCCCCTCTCTCTCGTCACAAGTTACCCTAAAGGATATCCGGAATTACCGGGAAGCATATTTCGACTCGATCACAAACATTAATTCTTTGATATTATACATATAGCTTATTAATATATTTACAATACTAGATTAAATTCTTCGTTTCACCCGCATTATGTTTGTCTTTATGAAAAAAAAACTAATTAAATTATTTATGGTTGTAATAGTGCACACAATTAATATAGTTTAATAACTAATTGTACATCACAAGTGTAATTTTGTATACGACAATGGTGTATCTGAGTTGTAAATAAATAAAAACTATTTTCTAAGATTCACATTTCTTATAGACTTTAGTCGAATTCACAAATAGCGCAGAAGCTATTCGAAGCGACCATTACATAAATAATCCAAAAAAAAAAGTAAGTATAGTCTTCAAAATAAACATTGAATCATTTATCACTACCGAGTCGGTCAGATAAATTAAGCTATTTAAATAAACCAAGTCGAAGTCAGCAATGCAGTCAATTAACACACACTAAAAGCCGCGTGTATGAACGTGGATGTGTGAACCATTCAATTAACTTTAATTTGCATAAGTGAGCCAACGAATATATTACGCTGCGTGGAATTATGTAACGTGACTACGGGCATTTACTGATCGAGATTAGTGTTAAATTAAATGTAATGTAATTTGCATCATATATTAAACTGGAAACGACCTAATTTTTTTTTTAATAATTCTTTTCGTTATCGTTATTAAGTCACTCTACATAAGTTTAAGTGTGTTTAAGTTAGTTTTTTTTTTGTCGTAATATTAAGTATAAGCTAAAAAGCGATAATTATTCTTGTTGCATTATATTTACTTCATTTAAATTGTGTTTTTGTTAAGTAACTTGAAGTAAGAACGCAAAACAACCGAACCGAAAAATCCGAAGAACGTACCGGGCGGTACCATTTGCTTCTTTAAATAGAAGTATATAAAATTAAACAAAATATGCTTTAGATATTGTTGTAATAACTGTATATGTATACCAAAAAATATTATAATTTACTTTATTTAAAGTTATATGTACCATTTCTATATTAAAAATAAATTAAATGAACACTATCTAAAAAACAAAGTAACTATGTAAGCTGGCAGGGGTAGGCACAGTTGACTCGTAATATAGATAAGTACTTCATAACTTAATATTTTGCACACGGATCCCTAAATCGGAGAACGATTTTTACACATCCGTAATTTATTTGAACGATCGATCCGAAGACGCCCTTCACCAACAGATGGATTAGAAATCAAATTCATCCTAATTTTACGAGTAGCTAAAAAAAAGGCAGGTGAAAAATTTTTTTTGAATAACTCGGTGCTAAGCTACCAACAAAGAAAACCAAACGAACGGACGTACATAGAAAAGGGTTCCTTGTTCTCTACCGACCCTTAAAAATAATAATTAAAATAATTAATATTAATTTGAAAAACACAAGATTGATAATGAAAAATGATAAAAAATACAAATAAGAAACTGTCTCTATATTAAATTCTCAATACGTACAATTCAAATTAATCTCACTCTGAGTTATATTTTAAATTATAAATTTTGTAACATTTATAATAAAGGAGCTTAGCAACTATGTACATGTGTTTTCAGAGCGACCAGGCAAACACGCGGGACAGATAAGATTTGTTACATGTATAATGTATTTCAGTTATCTATGACCTTGCTGTAATAATTGTGTATTTTTATCATACATTCGTTTGACTTACGTTTTGTTTGTATCTGTGTAATAGATAGCTGAAAATAAACATCAACCTATTTATTAATTTTTTTATGATAAATTCTATTTTCTTGCAAAAAGCAAGTTAAATAAAAATAATAATATAGGGATAAACATTATAGTATTTTACCACATTTTTATTGAAATGAGTCATGTAAATAATGCAATATAAAATTAAATATATAACAAGTCCCTTTCAGGATTTCTATAAAAAAATGCAAAAGACAGCAAAACTGCGACACCCATACCATTTTGGTATAAATATTTACTATATATTCGCTTAAAAACTGCATATCGTGGGAGTTATCAAAAATATATTTTTTTATAAATTTGGAACCTTTATATAATAAATTATATAATAATAAAATATAATATATTATATAATAATAAATGATTTACTGCAACTGCTACCAGTAGAATGTGAATCTTGTATCGGGGGTCCGGAAACACAGACAGCACAATCACAAACACCCATAAACATCTGTATTGTCAATATCAATCCGTGCGCAGAAACTTTGCCGATGACCTCGTGACGTGACGCGTCGATAGTCAATAGAGTTGAAAAAAAAGGTCACATAAAGGTAGATTATTATTATATATATTTCACATCAAATTAATAAAAAATAGTCTCGGTCGAATTATAAATTTAATATAAAGTGTAATTATAAATACCCGGGAAAAAATGATTAGGCCTGATCATGCACGAAGAATGACCGGACCTGAACAGGCCTGATCAGACATGAACAGACATGATCATGTCTAATTTCAGGCCTGCTCATACATGAACAGGCATGATCATATGTGACATCAGGCATGAGTAAGCATGACCATGTATGATCAGACCTGAACGTATTTTTACTCTTCAGATATGATCATGGATGAACAGACCTGATCAGACATGAAGTTGTCTAATTTCAGACCTGCTCATACATGAACAGGCCTACTCATACATGAACAGGCCTGTTCATGTATGATCATGAATAGGCCTGATCTCGGCCATTTTTCATGCATAATCAGGCCTGATCATTTTTTCCCGGGTAGTAAATAAAAAGCGCTGTTGTTATTACGTAGATTCTATATTTTTATATATTTATATTTAGTGAACGAATAAAACGAAGCCGTAAAATAATAGTTTAATGGTTCCAATCAACGAAAACAAATAACTAACAAACAAAAAAAAAAAACAAGTTAAACCTAACAAAACAGCAATGAATTAATTCGGAGCGAAAGCAAAAAATTAGACGTACGTATCGGCTGCGTTGCTAACGGTAGGTACTGTTCAGCGATCAGACGAGCGTGGGACGCGGTCCAGTGGGAAGGGTAGTCATCGGCAAACCTTCTGCGCACAAGTAATATTTGTTATGTGTGGGAAATTGAGAATCGACCCCGCGACGACTAGCGTACCAGCTGGTTTCTGTGACCACTGGCCCAACGCGTCGTCAATACTATTTATTTATTTTACCGATTTTAGTATTTCAAAGAGTTCAGATTATTGTATAGATTTTTTAAATAACAATTAAATTCCAGAACTACATGCAGCAGCTAAAGAGACGGTGACGCTCGCAGAGCAGCGTTTTGTGAGTAAACAAGATGAGTGGCAATTCGACAGCAACTGGCAGGAGGTGCTCAATCATGCTATCATCAAGGTAATATTTTGGAACATTATAGAATAATAAAGTGAAATAGAACGAACTAATTTAATATTACAATTGTATTATTTTATAGGTTATGGATGCTGAAAAAAGAAAAGCAGAAAGCGGACGTGAACATCAGAAAAAAGCGGCTACATACATCCTTGCTGAACGAAAGGTATCGTAGAAAATTTGAAATTTCGCATAGTTATAAAATTTCAACAATTTTGTCTTAACGAATTTTCTTAACGTTTCAGGTGACACAGCTGGAAGAAAGTCTGAAACGAAATATTATAAAATCAAGAGTTTATTTCGAAGAGAAGAAATTATGCGACGAACAGTTGCAAGCGCAAAATGAAAAGATAGAAAAATTACAGCGGCTCATAGCTGACGCTAAATTTAGATATTCCAAATCCCTCAAAGCTCTTGAGGAGATATCTGAAGAAATTCACAGACGAAGAGGAGAATACCCACCGGGCAAAGACACCATACCAGTAGGACCGAGAGAGCCAGGTGTCGGTGCAGAAAGAGATCCAATACACGATGAGACACAGTTAGAAAGCGAAAAGGATGACGAATCAAGCCTGCAAGAACTTAGAATGCGCGTCAGAGAATTAGCCCTAAAGCCAATAGATAGGAGCGATGTGGAAACAGACGAAGCGTGGGCGCAGGAACTAAACGAGACCATAAATAAATTAGATCAACTGCTAATGATGAAGGAAACGACTCAACAAAAGAGATCTAAGTTCACCGCCAGTAGTCCGAGGAACTCAAGCGCACCTTCTACGAGCACCAATACTGCGCACAAACACTACCCACCGAGCGATAGTTGGAAGACTGAATCAAATTTATCCCGAACGAAGTCGATAAGTCGCGAAGTTATTTATGAAAATACAAACCCCATTAGTAAGACCGAGAAATCTAAAAGTATGATGTCTTTAGATGTTCTCGCATTAGCTAGAGACACTACCATGATGGATAGAGAGTCGTATTTAAAGGCAGTGATAGAGGATAAGTCACCATCGGGAACGTATACTGAGAGCAATTCAGATAGAAATGATAGTCCCGATGATATCTTAATGGTGGAATGCGATTCGAGCGACTCTACCCAGAACCCCGTCATAAGAATGACGAGTTCTACCATAACCGATAGTGATAACAGTTAAATTTAAAATATTTTATAAAAGAAATTAACGAATTTACGTAAAAAGTATGCACAAAAAAATCTTATCATATTTCGTAAAAAAATTGATTACGTCAATTTAAATGTTAGTTTTGATACAAACGACGAAAAAAATAGAAAAAAAAAGTTGTGAAATTCAATTTTATATTGAATGTTTGTTGGAAGGGGTTGTGTTAAATGTTTACGTGTAAACTGTAGCATCCCGTAGATTGCACTTTGTGTCTAGAATATAAATACAAAATTAAAAAAAAAAAAGTTTTATGAGGCACGATTGAACACTTAAACACAAATAAATTCAATAATCACGACTGTACTTGCTATAAAGTATAGGACCATAAGAAAAAATCTTCTCATATTCAGGAACATGCGAAATTATGTGTATCTTTTCCCTCTCTGTGTTATACTATATTGTGCTGTCTAACCAGTTACGGACGGTTTCTGTGGACCATCTCGGATTTTGCTCACTAGTAATGGAATTTTAACATAAACTCAATACGATTAGTGTCAGAATCCTATCGGATAGTAAGCAAGATCAGAGACAAATAGATTATTAAAACGGCTGCTTATATCTCAAGGGAAGATCTCCTATTATGGAGAATGATTAGTTTTAATTCGTCATGATGCACTACATCGAATTGGCGAATTTACAACTTTAATAATTTTTTAATTGGCCAAATTGAAGGTCTATCATTATGCATATATTGCTATTGCTTTATAGCGATCACAGAAACGTTATACTCGTAAGTTTTTTACTCCACTCTATGAATCTATTAAAATTAAAACAAATAGAACTTAATTTATACTATTTTATAGTTTGAGCCATATCAGTCCACCGAGCTCACGATAATTTATAATATAATAAATATAAATAATTCTAACATGAGTAACTCGTACTCATGTATTTCTATTAGAAGATGAAACGGTCTGCAATAGTTTCGACATTAAACGCACTTTGCGAATATAAAGTCTATATCTGTCGAATGCAAGTTTAAAATTGCTGTAGTGAAAATGGAAATAAAGTAGAGATAATCAGATAAATATGGAAGTCAATTTAAAAATATCATGTACTTAAACCGTATTGTCGAATAAAAAAGACCAAACAATTTCGAATTCAATTATTGGCAATAATTTTGCCATATTTACAAGAAGTCAATAATAATAACACTTAAACCTCTTAAACCTTCTGATTCTTCGATAATTCAATATAAATAAATGGTATATTCTTAAATTATCTTTAAAAATGAATAATTTACGTGTATTTTTTTTGTATAAAAAATATGTTTCATAATTTTTATAACTATAGGCGGTTTTTTACGTTTTGCATAACGTCTTGTAACTTTCATAAAAAAATATGTATATGCTTTCAAAATGTTGTACAATATTGGTAAATAAAATATAGTATCGAGATACATAACTAATACTGTTCATTATGTGACAAATCGTTACTACTAAAAACTGAAAGAAATATCGATTAATTTTAAGATGATTAGTTCTCGTGGAATTTATTTAGTGCCTTTATTTAAATTTTAAGTCGGATTCTTACTCGTACGGAGAATGATACGAAACGGTTGATACTTATAAGAGTTAGCATTTATTTTGTATAGTACTAATTTTTATAATTATTTCAAAGTATAAGGCTAAGTAAGCTATATGAAGCGAAGTGATGCGACATATCGCGACCCAATATTTCACGTGAAGTCCAATAATACCTTGAGAGCTCATTCATAAGAGGACGATTCGTGTTTTTGCCGTATCGTCATCTTTCACGATTCGTGATTTTTTTATATTTTTTTTTGTCGCTTACGTTACACAACAGGTAATTTGTCGCGCCAAGGAGAAATTGTACTACGTGTACTCGTGCATAGATTAAAAATAATTAGGTTGTATGATTTTTTGTAGATTGTAATTATTATTAATTACTCTAAAAATAGAACTGGTATTATGTAAAAATTAAATGTGATTTTTTTACGAAAATGCTCGTTGAATTTTAATTGTAAATTTTAAATACAGTAAACGATGTTCTAATAACTTATCAACTCGTCAGTTAATTTAAAAAAAAAATAGTAATACGTGCAGAGCCCCTAGCGGATACTTTACAAAACCTCATGATTCCATACTAAATAAATAAATAAATAAATAAATAACATAAATATAATTTGAATTAAAACACGCATTAGTGACGTTTGAACTAAATTATAACACGTAATTATTTGTCGAATATTATATTAGTTTATCTTTCTGTGAGAATTAACCGAAGGGGTCATCAATTAATTGCGTGAGACAATTTTAGAGATTTTTAAAATGCGTATTTGTAATGTATGAGTTAATCTGTGTTCGATTACATTAAGTTTATTTAAGAAAATAAAATAATTTTCGTATATATTTTTTTATTTAAAAGTAGTATTTAAGATTTTTTATGATGGAAAAAAATTACGTGATATTTGCCGAGACCACTCTCACGTGATATTGAGTGAGATTTCTCGATCCCCTTCCTCCGGTAAACATCTCACGTAATTAACGGGTGCCCCATAACGGTTACATCAGTATAACATTTAAAAAAAACAGCTGTGGTTTCATCAAGGAATTTATATCATAGCTGGAACGCTCACCTTAATAAAATTATATATTCAAATATGCACCTTGAAATATTTGTCATAAGGTCGACATTGGCTTAGCATGTAAAGTGAAAAATCCTTCCGAGCATTTCGTTGACTACTGATATTTTGTCTCTTTCTTACGAGAGTTGCTTTGAATCCATGGTAGAAAGAGATGCTATCCCGGCCGTAGGAATGTTTTTTGGGTGCACGTGAGCATTCCAGTTTGTATATAAATTCTTTGGATTTCATTAAATATTACGTTTAAACAATAAAAACATTTAATATACCTGTGGTAGTTATTGCACATTGTACTAGTTTAATAATAAAGCAATAAGCAAAAGAAAAATTATAATATATTAAATAAAATCAAAAGAAACTGCATATTGTGAATCAAACACAATAGTCAATATTTCACTTCAAAATTCTCGTCTTAATGTTTATGCACCATCTAGAAATCCGGCTACGCTTATATTTGGGTCAGTTTACACGGTAGAAGATAAATAGTGTAACTTTATATGGATAGTTATACATTATAACTAAAAACGTACCTACCTACGTAAGAAAATGTTTATTTTTTATTTTTTTGTAGTTAGTAATAGACTAGTTTCAATTATTCCAAATTTTTCCACTTCACACTCGACCATGCGAACTGATTCTATTGATGTGTAGCCGAACCATTACAGCACAAAAAAATCTGATTGTTATAAAACTTCTACACGTCAATAAATGTTTTTAAATTAATTTTTTTTTTTTATTTTGACACCCAAATCTCTATATTCACATTCAACATTCTACAAAAATTACCTAGGAAAAAGTATTTTCATTGTAAATGTACCGACTAGACACTGATTAAACGATCATATTTGTAGTCAGTATTCAGTTGATAAAAACGGACTAGTCAATCATTCTTCATTAGTCACGTCTTTTGTATTTGTATAACCTAACTTATATATATATATATATTATATAGATCATTTCGAATATATCGCCTGTTTAATAATAAACTGCAATAATTCAAAAAACAAGTTTTTTGGGAAATCGCGTTTAAAGTTTCGTAACGCCGACTCCTTCATAAAAAGCTTTTATTTCTTTAATATTAGACGCAATCTAGATATAATAGTACATCTAATATATTGTCTATGAACTAATCTTTTAAGTAATATGTGTATATAATTAGTATTCATTATACTTTAAAAGATACAGTATTTGTAAAAAGACACTAGTGACTTAGTTCGTTTTATTATTAAAATGCAACTTAGTATTTATATATTAACTAGTAAAAGCTCGTATTCATTTTCATCGGGTTTCCACATAAAATGAATTAAGTCTAAATTTCGTCATAGAAAACAGTAATCGTTTAAAATTAAAACGAAACTATTCCTTATAGTTCAGTTTTAGACCCAAATAAAAGGAAATTCAGCACTTTATTTGAAATAAAACGAACTATTGAGTATTAGGACATACATAAACGCGTCACTTCCGGCGCAACACTAATGAATCGTTTTTTTTTTAATACTAATTGGGCCGATTCGTCAAAAAAAAAGAGGCGCAAAATATTTTATCTCGCTCCCTGGCATCCAAATGTAGCCGGAATTGAATTGTACCTATGCTTAACGGATATATTTCATTTTATGAATAAATCTCAAAATCTTGGTTTTTTGAATTATTGCAGTTTATTATTAAACGAGCGATATATAAGGTCTACATCTATGCATTTTAACAAAGTATTTGCGCGAAAAACTGCTTGAATAGAAAATTTAAAAAAAGAAATGGGAAAATGTATGTAATGTAAATAAGTCTTACAGTTTTTAATTGTTTCCCGATATTAGTTTATTTAGAATTTATCATAAAATTTTATATATCAATGCATAGATATTATTAATTCAAGCATAACTTAGACACTGGGTCCACACCTTTTTAGTTTTACAAAGTCAATTTATAACCTATTTATTACAATTATATAAAATAGCAATGTTGATAGGCGTGTTCGACTAGTTAGCTTTTTTGCAACAGAGTCGACAAAACTCCAAGTTTCAATTTAATCGTGATTTATGATAGTATCGGAGGTAAAGAAAAAAACGAAATATAATTTTAGACATTATTTATTTATAGAAGTCAACGCTTCCATAAAACAATAAATTTAATCTAGAGTAACAATTCATAATTATTAAAATATTAATAACACTGAGGAAGGCACTTTCGAGTGATTACAGCTAAAAAGAAATACAAACAATATTGAAAACGGAGAGAATTTAGTATTCATTTAACACATTGCAATTTCATATTTAATACATATTTACTTCAATATATTTAAATATAAATCGAATAAACAATACTAATCATATTTGTTACAAATTTCAATTAGGTACTTCTAGAAGTAAATTATTATGAAATAATAAATTACACAATATTAAAAAAATTCCTAACAAAGGGCCCGCTTCCTGTATGAACTTATATTATTGAAAAATTTAACAAATAATCGATTATCTTCAAATCGTAAAAAAAAATTAATCGATATAAATAGTTTTCTAACATATTCGACTAATCTCACATTCACAACAATAATATTTATTATTTTAAAATATCGTTTATTCAGAATCGGACCCATTACCTAAATAAATACTTCTAAATGTTAATTTTTAAATTGTCTATTTAATAGTAACTCGCAACATTTTTCTACTTATATTTATTTCCTATTTAATATAATAATATATACAAATGATTCAAAGTAAACAAATTAACATGGACGAAGCCAGAAGTTCAAGATCTACAGAAATGTTATCAAAAATATAAGTGGAAAGTGTTTTATAAATCTTTACTAGTAAAATTATACATAGGTACAAGGCATAATTCACAGTTTCCTCGTATAATTCTACTATGCATCATGTAAATAAAAACATCGATCGTATTAATGAAAAAGAAAATATTAATATATTATGTATATATGGAACAATGAATATAAAAAAAATTAAAGTCAATTCGTACTTAGGTCAGCGATTTTTTTTTCTTCCATATAAAATATTAATGAATTAATATTTGAAAAAAACATATTAACATCAAGTGTCACCCACTACAAGTTTAGAAAAAATGTATTTGATCTTGAGTGGATGAAATAAAAAGTATTTTATTAACGATTGAAAATTTGAACAAGATATATTAATAAATATATATAATAATTACATAGGAAGAGTGTGAACTAATAGAAGGAATTGAAAAAAAAATCAAATTATTATGATTTTACTTATTTTGTTTTTACCAATACTATTTCGGGTTTGAAAACGTAGAATGATACGAAAAATAATCGAAATGCGCAAGATAAATACTGACTTAAAAACTTTATATAGAAAACTACCTTTATGTAAATAAAATGGTTCGATACCATTGTAAATATATATCTGTATTTTGTACCCTTCTAAATTAAGGCCACACATAAAACAGTCCAAACATTTTTCCGATATATTGGAGTACCCTTCCCTATTGTCTCTCCGGACTTCTCCCAAACGTATTTTATGTATGGCCCATTGATATCTGTATATACAATTCCTTGTGCTGATCAAATTAATCTATACATTAATTCTATTATATTTCACTATTAAAATAAATGAGATTAAAAAAACTTTATGGAGAATGTTTCGTATTGATTTAATAATATTAATAATTTAAATGCAAAAAAAAAATATTGAACATATTAAATGCTTCAATTTGTCATGTTTACTATTATATCAAATAAAATAACAATATAGACCAAAAAAAAAACATTCTGCGCACTTAATGATCTACATATAAAAAAAATATTTATCTTTTGTAACATTTGTCATGCGGTGACCTGCAGAGAAGACTAGTCCTGAACTCTTTCTTGTCGAGATGTCGTAAAAGACGACTAAGGCCATAGTGGTGCGAACAACTGTACACCGACCAGGATGGTGATGGGCAGCAGCGTCACTATATCCTGCCACAACACTGCGCTCGCCAACCTGCCCGCCAAGCATGGCGAGTATTGGCAACCCCCCTTGAGATAGTGGAGGAGGCCTACTTTCAACAGTTGAAACCCAACGGCTAATACGGTAAATAATATTTTTATAATGTACTAAAAACAAGCACCCGTTTATAACAATACTTTTGTTCGTTTTCTATAATGCTATTATATAGATTCACTATGTAAAAAGTTACTTCAAAAATATTTTTACATAGTAAATATAATATTATAGATTTTGCTTATGATATAATTTTGACACAGTATATTTATTACATGTGATTTATTCATATAAAAATAAAATGCAAAAAATATTCAGAAAATTCAGACAATCTAGCGTTTTACTATTTAAAACAACGATATAATAAAATATCATAAAAAAGCTAATATATAAGATATAAAATAAATAAATCTATTTTACATTTTTATTTCACTGAACGTTGTGATTTATTTTTTTTACGTGATAACGTCTTATAAAACGATGAACGACGACTGCACGCACGAAGAAGCATGATTCATTGTCACGTTCCGCGAGCGAGAGCGCGGAACAAGCGATAGAGAGGCACGATCGGCCTAAGCGTTCGGCTTGTGACGCATCTATCTCTCTTACACTCCATCGGCAAATGCGTCCGAGTAGGAGAGAAAAAGTATTTGAATTAACAAGTGCAAATATATGTCAATTTATCGAAAAAAAATTAACTCCTGTGTCCTGTGTAATTATACAAAATTAACATACATGACATACATAACATAATAATTCAAGTCAATTCATAAAAGTATGCAAATTTTTCATCAATGTTTTCTTATGACGTTATCACGTTAAATTATCGTCCGTAAACCGTCTTACTACAGACAACCAATTATTTTTATTTTGTATAATTTTGAATAAAAATTAAAAAAAAAAAAGAAAAAATCTATAAAATTAATTTTGAAAACAATGTCACGACTGCATATTAAGTAGTTTTTTTTTTTTTATTGACCTAATGGAGAACTCGCTTCGCTAGCCCTAATAACATATCGAAAATAAAATTATAGTGATTTTCTGTTAAAAGCGCCATCTATTATCGAATGTTTGTACTAAATTATATACCTAAGTAATACTAAAATGCTTACAAATGGAAACAAATAATACGTCCAACTCTTGGTTCCTGTTATATTTATAAATACGCCTAATATTTTACTCTAATAAAAAATTAAAATTATAAACTAATAAAAAAAAGAAAATAAAAAAACACTACCTACATATATTCGTACTACACCTAGTCTTTGTCACTTGGATTCTAGCGATACAATGCTACTTAAATGCCACAATTTAAATCAAACTAGCGGTTGTCCGCGTCTTTTTCCCCATGTTTAAACGTAATATGTATAGTCTTTACCTTATTTCAGTGTGTAGACTATATAACTGTAAACTTTTTATCAAAATCTGTCCAGTAGTTTTTACTTGAAAATTACCAAACATCCATACAATCTTAATCATTTATAATAATTGTTGGATTGATAAAATCACACACAAAATTACTTTAACCTTACATGAATCACAAATTATCTTTGGGCACTCCAGTAACAATCTAATATATATATTAAAAAAATAGAAGCTATCAAAATATTCATTGAAATAGCATAACTTGATATTAATAATGTATTTACATATGGACTGAACTGATTCCGTCTGTAAACGTCCAACTACTGGGCAAAAGAGTCACCTCTACATAGGAAAAGGATTGGAGCTTAATCCAAGGCGCTGCGAGTTGGCAGATATATTTCCTACGATGAGTAACGATCGCTATCAGGTGTCTATTAAAACAACCGGGACGGTGGGGAGACCCACAAGGTCGTACACCCAGACCGGAAATAAATATTTATACAAATATCTGCGCCTAGCGGCAATCGAACCCGCGACCGCCACTGTTCAGGTGACTACTAGCACCACTACACCAGAACGGCCGTTATTAGGTTGATAAAAAAATATTGTTAATTTTTTTATTTATTTGACTGGCCCATGGCGCAGTTGGCAGTGGCCCTGTTTTCTGCTCCAAGATTGTGGGTTCGATTCCCGCCCCGAGTCTGGGTGTAATATGTATTTATTTATATATATATTATTTATATTTATATGTATATTTATTTAAAAAATTTATATCAGTCGGCTGTTACCAAAAGCGCAGGCATTAAGTTGCCTACCTCAGGGACAGACGACCGTGGATGTTAAATATATTTATTTAATAAAAAAAAAATGTACTAGTAAGTTTAAAGGCTTAATTAAAATCATGTATTGAAATAAACGTAGAAATAATAAATGTAGTGAAATACCTTTTTTTAAAATATAATTTCAATTATTATTTGAGGTGTTATAAAGTTTAAAAAGTACTTTTAAAGTACTAAGCCATTGGTATCACATAAACAAAAAAATTCTAAGTTCATTAAAAAAAAAATTTTTGTACAAATTTTATAGAGTAATAAAAATACATACTGTAAGTATTTGTATGTATGATATAAAAAATATTTTAATTAATCTCTATTTTCTATTTATCCAGTATTATATTAATACAATATTATAATGTCAAATTAGAACTTCCTTCCAAGTATGTTATGGGGCACCCATTAATTACGTGAGATAATTTTGACGATTTTTCGAATTTTCAGACAACCCAAAAGCCTCAACGTAATTAATAGATCTCTTATACACTTTTTTTTTTAAATTAATATTTTACGTAAGTTTCACAAATCAAAAACAGTCATATCTTTTTTATAGAATGCTTAAAAAAATAAGACATATTAAAACAATAAAGTTTCGTGTTTTAATTAACTAAATGTATATCAATAAAAAAAGGATTTACTTTAAAAACTATGTACATAATTTATTGATTCGGAAGGGAAAATAGATAGATATTAATTAACATATAGATATATACATTATATTTCATACACATAGTATATATGTTATTAGATATTTCTTACAGTTTAGAAGACGGTACGACTTCACGCCACCAGGGTATTCTCGCGAAAGCTCCGGGTTCACTGAAGAATGCTTTTTGTAGATTCTGGTATAACTGAAGAAAAAATTGTTAATTATTTATTACACTAAAAGCAATGATTCGAGTACATTTCTACGCAAACTAGCATATGGGCATTTTTGAAAATGTATTATATTCTATCCATCATCCATACATTTTTTTTTTTTTTTTTTGTAATAAAACACTCTAGACTCAAAGCTGATAAAAGCTCTAAATATAAACTATAATGGAATATATATTGACTTGCCATAAATAAAATAGGTGATAAAAAGTTTCAAAAAAAATTTTTTGCTCTAGTTGTAATAAATTTGCGGTAGAATTTATAATATTTTATTATAATATTTTATTACAGTTCAGTAAATTCAACACCAAACAAATTTCCTGTTTAACTTTTTTACGTAAGTCTGATAATTTGGTTATTACAGTCGACGGAAACGGAATTTTCGATAATTTAATGCCTTGAGTAGCTGTAGAAGCTAAACTGTGAGTGGTACAGAAAAATGATTTCCAACAAATCTCACAGGACTTTTTTAAGGCAATTTAATATTGTTTAAAGAATTGAGTAGAAAAATACGAAAAAAAAAGTCTAACTGTGCGAGTGGAACAAGAAATGAATAAAAAAATGGTTTTTCATACGTTTTTGTAGGGAAAACTTACTGTTTGTTGAGCAACGGCTTAAAATCAAAATTAAGGGCAAAAATTTAAATTTTTGCCCTTAATTTTAAATTTTCAGGTGGGACTTTGAGAAAAAAATTTTGCTCTAAAATGAAGCATCCAAGTATCCAAATTAAAAAAAAAAACTATTAAATTAAAACAAAATAACAATAATTCCATTGTATATTACAGGTGAATTGCACGTGCTACACATTCACATATTGCGTCTGTGTAGTGTCTGCTTAGAGCATAAACTACTTAAGGCAGCTTCCCGTAGGCCAAAAGTGTAGACGTTGTTGTAGGGAGACAAAAATATCGGACTACATGCTATCTCTCTCTCTCTAGTCACACGCGATTGGCTGTTAATCTTCTCCCTATTTCTATTCTGTGAAGCGGTGGGGAGCCAGCTGTGCTGTGACTAATCGCGTGCAACTAGAAGAGATAGCATGTAGTCCAATATGTCTGTCTCTCTCTACAACCTCGTTTACACTTTCGGCTTAAAGGAAGCTGCCTCCAGTAGTGTATGCTCTAATGTAAGAGTGTCGGTGAATGAAGCGGCGTGACGTCACTTTGCTTACGAATCACGAAACATCATTCTGTCTCTCTCGCTCGCGGTCTAGAGATGCCGCCGTAACGTGATACAGATAGATAGGGTTTTGTTTTATAGGTATAATATAAGTTATATCATTTTAAATCCGTCTCTCAGTTGACGATTGATTTTGATTTTCTTTGTTTTGTATAAAATTTTGAAATTGACTATAATAAAATAAATAATATGATGTAAGTACCATGAATGTACGTACCAGTTTCCATTAACTGACCTACACGCATTAAATCATCTTGTATCGTAAACAATATTTACCAAACTCATATTTACAATATTTGCAATTTACCGTGTCCGAATAATGAATTACCGTGTCCGAATAATTCATTATTCGGACACCCACCACCTCAGTCCCCCGAGATAATTGACGCTGTAAAGGGTCCGAAACGTCGGGAAATAATTTAATTTAATTAAAAATCGTTAAACTGTAAAGTTTTTAAAACAAATAAACGCGATAAAATCCGATTTAGACTTTTAATTAAATATTTGCAATTTATACAGTCCACAAATATCAAACAACTCACCTTTCCATCGCTCTTCCCCAAGACTGAATTCAAAACGAAATCAGTCGGCGCAAGCGCATCCACTACACTAACGACCTCTACTTTTACATCAGCACATAATTCCATCAAAGCGTCCCTTACTAATCTCGCCATTTCTTCCCCTTTCGAGAAACCCCCTTGGTATAATTCCACTAAATTTTCATCTATCGTTGACAGACCGTACACACAGAAAAATTTAATCAGAACCGGCTGCAGTTCCTTTTCTTTTGATTCTATGTTTTCTAAACAGAATATCATCGTAAGATACTCTGCGTACACTTTTGTGAGGGTCTGCCATCTGTACACTTGTGAATTGTTTCTGGCTTGCGCTTTTGTGAGTCCTTTGGCTAGTTCGGCTTCATTTTTTTCATATGTATATTTTAACAGCCAGCATATAAGCCATTTGTATGTCGATAATATAACTGGGGACAAATGTGTAATTATAAGTATTTAATTTTTGCAGTATAATAGAAGTGTACGTGATAAAAATTCATAGAATCAAATAAGTCTTGTGTGATATAAAAATCACACTTATGTGACACTATAGTCTGTTCGCGTTAAGAAAATAGTGACTCATCAAAGTAAAGGCGTATTCATACTGGGGTAAAAATTAAACCATTAATATTAAAGCAAACTTTTTATGACAATATTTTAAAATATTAAAATTAAGTAGTTATTACATTTAAAAAATGATTAGAATCGTCAGAACCGTATTTTCAGAAACACCGCATGCACTAGCCTTTTTCACTACTATACTGTCCATAGTCACGTTTTGGTTACCACATTGTTTAAAGTACTTAAAAACATTGTAAATCACTCGTCTTTCTCCGCTGTGTAATATTGATCCACTATTATTTTTAAGAATAGGTGAGGTATTCATTTTTAAAATTGGCAAAGAACACGTTCGTATTGTCTGAAGGGCTTCAACTGTTCAAAGTGAACACGACTTTATAATTTACTGTGATCTTATTGGTCAAGAGGCGTGGCTAAGCTGAGTGACAACGATGAGTCACTATTTTCTTAACGCGAATAGACTATAATGTCTAAAACATCTAAATTTATACTGATTCTCGAATCTAAACTATTTATACATTCATACAATTTTAAATATTACTTTTACGAAAAAAAAAAACTCTTATATAGATCTTTCAAATTATCTTGGCGCACGGCACTTTGAGGGCCATTGTTAAAGAAATCCTGCATAGGGGGTCCAGAATCAAACGAAACACAAACATGCTCAGTATATAACGCAAAACACAAACGCCACGACACTACAAACTTCTGGATGTCCTACACCAGGGATGTCAAAGATACGGCCCGCGATCGAAATGTGTCACAGAAAGAAGAATCATGACTTCAATCGATTCCTGTACGGAAATATTAAAATGCACACACTTCATTTATAAGTAATTTCAGCGGTGAATCTGGTACACATTCTAAATATAATATACAGCCCTCTGCAAAATTAAGTTTGACACCCATGTGTACGACACACGAACATAATATGAAAAGACCTGTTAAAGTACACTAAAAGCAAACTCACACTGTGGGTTCTTAAGGTCGCTCGTAGTTTTGCAATCGAACGTCCTGCCACTGATCGCAGCGCAATCTCTGAGGAAGGCGAGCGTCCCGAGCGGCGAGTCGACGGCGGCCCCGGCGCGCGAGTTCTCGTACTGGCGCAGCAGCCAGTTGCCGGCCTGCTGCGACAGCACGCTGTTGTCGCCCTCGTACGTCACCGTCGGCTCGTGGTTACTCCGGATATCGCCTATGTTCGCACGCTAGAAATTACAAATATTATTTTATTACATTATTTTATTATTACTGCGCACCGGCGGTCGCGGGTTCGATTCCCGCTCGGGTCAGATATATGTGAGCGGGAATCGAACTCACTTTTTACTTTCTGCTTCTTGTATGTATTATTTGATTGATTGATTATTGAAAACTCGATTGGTTTATGTTTTATTATGTAATTATTTATTATTATTTGTCTGTTATTGTACTATTTGTCTCCCAAATATAAATAAATAAAATAAACATAGCTTAAAGATAGCTGGAAATTGTGTAGTACAATGTGGTAACAAGTAACAACATGGGGACTGGGTAAGTAGTGTACTTATATAATAAACTTAGAAATGTCTACATTCTAATACTTACACAAAATATATATTATGTAAATTAAAATATAATATACTATATCCCTATTATACTACATTACTAGATATGACATGCGGTTTCATCCGTGTTCAGTTTAAAAACTCATTAGTGAAATACGATGTTGCATATGTTTTGTGTGAGATAGTCTGTTTATTATTCTATGTGATACTCTCTATGAACGAACTACATGTGATTTAGAGTTGAGCATTGAGCATGGTCGCTTATTATATAACCTAGACATATTATATTTGATTTATTCACTAATTCCAAATATAGATTCGAAAAATGCTTTATTTTTTGTCTTATAATACATTAATGCCACTCCAGTAAGTCGGTAGAATGGTGTGTCAAAATAATGTATGATTTGAGCCGTGTTTCGATATACACTACGAGCAGTGCTCAGTGCTGTCAGTGCTGAAAAATTCGGTCCGTTATAGACTGCCAGTACGCCTCATACCATAGAGAAATTATAACGTCATTAATCGCCGCCATTTTTGTACTGTGAGTACTGGTGGTTTCGAGGTAAGGTGCTCTCAGTACTGTGATCACATGATAAAAGCTATAACAGTGCCAATGTTTATTATTGTTAATTAATTTTATTATTCAAAAATTTCAACAATATTCAAATAATAATTTTTCTTCTTAAATAGAAAACGTGTACAAGATAAATATTTTCATTTGAAAAAAAGTCGAAAAATGAAGATGATAGTATACTGGACTGTATTATAAACAGTAACCAGTATAGCACAGTATAGCAAACTAAAAATGAACGGCTTCGCCGTATACTAAAACGACGTCACACCTCCCAGTGCTCCAGTGTATTTCGGAACACGGCCGCGGATGTGTATGACGGTACGTATGACGTATGAGACTATGGAGGGGGTGAGGGGTTCACCTTCAGGAAGCCGTGTCCGCCGCACGCCTCGCGGCACTGCTGAGCAGCTCGCAGCGCGCCCCACGTCAGCAGCGGCTTGCAGCTCGACACTATCGCGTGGATTTCTGATACTGCTTCGCTCTAGTATTATATTCATTTTTTTAGTCCTTATGTATATTGTAACACAAAATTCTTTTATACTTTTGACGTGATAACGTCTTGTAAAATCGATGAACGCCGGCTGCACGCACGAAAAAGCATGACTCATTGTCACGTTCCGCGAGCGAGAGCGCGGCACAAGCGATAAAGGCACGATCGGCTTAAGCGTAAAAAAATATTAGAATTAACGAATGCAAATAAATGTTACTTTATCGAAAAAAAAATCAATTTTGAATTAACTCCTTTGTATTATACAAAATAATGATAATTTAGTGACAATAATTCTATTCATAAAAATATGCAATTTTTTATAAATGTTTTCTTATGACGTTATTTTCTATACATTAATGGTCGTGACGAATTAAGGATCAACCTTAGTTAGTTAGGTACGATGCACCACAGCGGATTGCCATGTGACATGTTTCCGAGTTTCTCGCGATATATACGGGTTTTCTAACGATATTTTTCTTCATCGCCGACTGTACAGTACCTACTGTTCTACAATAATCCGTTAACGGCCCCACTTCTGGATCTTTTCTTCAATATTTTAGTCAAAGATAAGGGTTAAAGTTTGATGTTTAATCAAGTACGCTGCTCTGTACTTTGGCGACTATACGCGTCTCAGAATTTCTGACAAAGCTGACAAATTTTGTCATAATGTTTTCCGTCACTACTGACCACAAAATAAATTTATTTATTATATGCTTTTATATAGAAACAGCGTAAAATTATATTGTTAAACTCACCAAATTATCGACCCTGTGTCCAGCGTTTGATTTCTCCACTATGTTCAAGTATATTTTTGTGAAGTTTTGTACGTACAATCGGAAGACCACAGCTGATGCTACGTGGCTGAAGAGACGCCATTGCTGTAAATCAATCGATAATAAGTTTATATATATAAGTTTACATATATATATGGTTGTCTGTAAAGTCGGTTTACGGACGATAATTTTTACGTGATAACGAAAAAAAATTAAAGAAAACATAGATGTAGAATTGATGTACTCGAACGCGGTCCGATGGAGTGTAAGAGAGATGCGTCATAAGTCGAACTGATCGTGCCTCTCTATCGCTTGTTCTGCGCTCTCGCTCGCTCGCGACACGTGACAAAATGGCGTCATTTTTGAAAAAATACCCGATAGCTTTCATCAATTTACTAGACGTTATCACGTCAAAAAATATAACTTAAAATAAATGAAATAAGTATACATCTCCTTTGTTTTCCATTCCGGTTTTATTTAATAAAAAAGGGGTATCACGAATACCCTTTAGTGTTGAAATGGTAGTTATTTATGACCCTAAAGTTGGCAGACATCTGACAATTTTTTTTCCTGAGGATATCTAGAGTGAAAATAAAGTTACTGAAACCATTCAAAATGGATTCTTTTCGTTGGCTTAGCATCTTCATGAGGATCATTTAAAAAAATATTTTTTGAAAAATATTTTTTATAATTAAAAATAATTTTGCACGGACTCTGAATATTTTTAAGGCATTAAAAAAAATCTACTTATTTTTATTACTTAATGATTTACTAACTGTGGTTTTTCTCTGTTTTTTGAAATTTTGATTTGATTTTTTGATAACATAATTATGTACCTAAATCTGTCTATTTTTTTCTCTAAAAGAACGAAAAGGAATTCAAAGATTTTTTTAAACACACATGCACATATGTGTTTTTTTATTTTATTTATCATATTTTTTTTTACGTATAATAAAAACAAAAATTCGAAAAAATTATGATTGCGGATATTAACAAGAAAAATTAATTTTCTCTTAAATCTAAATTCCACATTTTAATCACGCTTAAGTCTACATATGGTTTTGTTTTTTTTTTTACATTTTAAGGATCATATAATATGCCTAATATTATATCAAATCGATCCAGAGAGTGAGTAGCGCCCCCCTTCACCTCATGAAATACCATGTGTATTTATTTTTCGTAAATATATGTTTTTCGTGTATTTTTTACGCCTTCTTTATTATTTTTATGCCTTATGCCAGTCAAAAACAACCTACAACATTAATGTCTATCTCAACATTTTTATCACGACGCTTAATTTACCAAAATTTAAGCAAGTTATACTTTTATTTGAATAGATTTTCCTGAAACTTTCAATATACTTTGTAACAAAAAATACACGTGGTTTTTGTTAAAACCTCAGTACATATCATCAGGTATAGGGGGTAAAAAAGTTGCTAAAAACAACACGTGATAAATCGACGACCCCTAAGTGTATGGTGGCACGATTTATGGTGACGGTTCGCACCCGCGACATGCGATCGCGACAGGAGAGACAGAGACAAGAGACCGCGACAAGTTATATCATTGGTCGTCTCGGTTCTGTTGTCTCTGTCTCTCCTGTCGCGGTCGCGGTCGTGTGTCGCGGGCGCGAACCGTCCCCATTAGATACGCACATGTAACGGGTACTCAATGAGCGGCGTCTCGCGGTCGCGCTCGCCGAACTGCGTGCGCGTGGCCGCGTACCGGATCGCGATACTGACCGCACTCGCGAGCGACTGGCAGCTCTCCTGCATTATGCCAATGCGACCTGACATACAAACGTGCGTCGTGTTACAAATATATAAAGTAGGCAATGGTCGACCTCCATTGTAATTACAATGAAGGTCGTTTTACTATTCATTAAAAAAAATCAGTAGTCAACAGTCATTAGTTTTCGAGTGCAGAGAATGACCGCACATGCAAATTACAAATCATATTTGACTCTTGTCAGCACAAATAAAAAAATATAAACTACTAACTTGTATGTATTGACGACAATGCTTAAAATTTTACAAATAAAAAAAGAGTAATATTTAAAATGTCAATAATTTTAAATAATAATTTCTTCTTATTAGGACATGCTATATGTCCTGCATTAATGGCAGCAATCTTTGTCATTTATATAATCTTGTACATCAGCTTTAGCTATTAAAAACTTTTTAAATAATCAAAAATAAATCCAAACTTATGTCATAACCATAATTATATGTAAGGTAATATTTACCGGCTGATAAATTCTCCAAGGCCGCACCGAGTATTCTAGAAGGTTCTGAGAAGGAACTCTGATAAATGCCGTCTTCAGTGACATCTGCTGTTCTATTGAGAAGATTCTCCCGCGGTATTCTGTATTTGTTGAACATTATAAACCTGTAACGAGGTTTGTTAGATTTTTGAGTCTAGAAAATTGTAGTTATTTTTAAATGCATGAGAACATTAGAGGACGTTAGACTAGATAGAGTATAGACTTTCTTAAGGCTAAAAGACATAACAATGAATAACACAATTTTAACTTCGCTTCACTTCAGCCCATCGCAGTCCACCGCTGGACATAGGCATCCCAAAGTTCGCGCCAAATATAACTTAAGAGCATAAAATTTTTGGTCTCAAAGTGTTGTATCTCGTAAAATGTACCATGAGGTTGCACACATGGTATGGCGGTGAGACTGGTAGCCGATACTCAACCTTAATAATTACGAAGACCACCATCCTATCTATTTTTATTTTGAAAATAATAATTTATAATATTTCATCTTAGATGAAAGTTTTCAAATTACTGTTGGTCTCCGGTTGGGAGCACAACTGCGCGTTGAAGTTATCATCACATATCCGCGTGAAAGAAGTTGATTCTTTCGGACTACACGGTCTTTCTTGCAACAAGAGATCAGGAGATAGGTTATCCTGCCACGGTTCCTTGAATAAAACCATTAAACGAGCTCTTGCCACCATTGACGTTGCTGCTGTTATTGAACTTTTTTTTTTGTGTCGCAGGGGAATCCATTTACGGATGACATCCAGGATGCCTGGGTAGGCAGTCCTAGACCTATGTCGGAATCAGCACTTTAGGAGTGCAATACCGCACTAAGCCCCTGCGGGCCTTCAGTCGCTTTAATTGGAGGGTCTTGGATCCGCAGGCAACAGGATCTCTCCAGCGACTGGCTGGCCTCGGCGAAGAGGCCAGACTTGGTTAAACTTGGTAAAACAGAACCAATACATTCACACGCGGATTTGTCCGCGGACTTCGCTAGCGACAAGTCCGGCGGATAGGTGCGCCCGTGAATGGTAGCCTTTACAATTATTAGATCTCATGAGACGAAACTAAACTTTTTTGTATAATAATTAATGTTAACAAAAACAATATAATTATTCTATTTATAAATATATAATTTGTAGATACTTATATACTTATTATACATAATATACTTATATATAATAATATAATTATATATATATACTTATCTGAATATCATCTAGACCTTGAAGCTATTTCAAATGACCAAGTTTTATTATGATATCAATTTTATCACTTCGCGGAAATGTACACATCATATTATATAAATGATAAAAAAAATATGATATGAAAATTTAATTTAAAAAATTACGTTTAAAAATATTAATTTTAATTTATAAATTTAAATTATCAATTTAATTATCAATTTATCTTCTCCTATATAGAAGAGAGAAAGTAGGGTAAGTCGATTCCGCCATTCCGCACTTCTGTGGCTTCCCGAGTCGAATTTAGAGCCAATTTAGCGCCCCCCACGGTAGGATTTATGTAGGACCGAAAATTTACGTTTTTTCCGCTTTACGACTTAAATCGGACCTAAACGGAATAAAAATTAGCGCCTACAGACACTAAGTCGAACTACTGGGCTCTAAATCGGTTCTATTTCGGACTACTGGGTTCTAAATAGGTTCTATATCGGACTTGAGGGAGCTATGTCGGCTTTAAATCTCGACTCGGGTTGGTGTATAATTACGCTACCAGTTGTAGTTAATAATTTTGGGGTTTTATGACGAACTAACAATGTCTATCAGATCTAACAATCTCTATCAAATCTAACAATCTCTATCAGAATATAACAGGCTAACAGTCTGCTGGTCTTCTACAATTAAAGAGAAGGGGCGAAAAGATCTTAATATTAATAGACTAAGCTTGTAAATTGCGTGTATATACTGTGTACGAAAGAAAATCGTTCGATGTCAGTCACGTGATGTTGATGAGTAATAATAGATTATCACAGTAATTGACATCAGTGACAAATTCGGTAATGGTTAACAAGATGTATAAGTATGTATGTATCAGCCTGTAAACAACCCACTGCTGAGCGAAGTCCTCTTCTCCATATAGAAGAAAAATTGGAGCTTAATGCACCACGCTGCTCCACTGCGGGTTGACGGATAATATCCCTACCATGAGTAACGATCATTACCAGATGTCCATGATAACAACCGAAACCGACGGTTTTACGTGCTCTCCGAGGCACGGTGAGGAAACCCACAAGGACATACACCTAGACCGGAAACAAATATTTGTCCAAATACAAAAATCTGCCCCTTACGGAAATCGAGCCCGCAAACGCCGGAGTTGAGGCGACTATTCGCACCACTACACCAGAATGGTCGTCACACCAGAACGGTCGTCCGTATAAGTATGACACATAGTTAATTTTATATACAAGTGTAACAAACCAACGTTTATTAATATTTTGTTTCTGTTGTTGTAGATTGAGAGTTGCAATTAGTAGTTTAGTTTGATTTGCACATTATTTAAAATATCTCAAAAATTTGATTGAGGTTGGATTCTCGACCGCAACGAAATCTGCTCTGTGTCTTCTTCATTCCACAAGACATTGGCGAAATATTTTTTGTCAAATTGATATAATTAAAAGCCATACAACAAAGAATTGAGTTGAAAAAACCAACGTGATTCACGGTCCACGTGGCCTATTCAATACAATGATATCATTGCGCGAATTTAAATATAAAAAAAAAAAATTGTTATTTTAACATTGATGTCAACGAATATTGAATATATAATGTAACCTACTCTTATCAAACAATATTCGAATATAAGGTCAAGGATAGCGAGTAATATTATTTATTTTGCTATCAGACTTTACTGATTCTTCATCGGTAAATTTTTGAGATTACAAACTCTATTAGTGATAAGATAAGGCATTGTGTGCGGTACACTAACCGTGACATCATACGTTCGCAATCGAGGTAGACTTAGTCATTTATTGCACTGAAATGTGTAGACATAGTCAAGACAACAATTTTTTTTTTTTTAAGAAACCACACAGTTTAATACCAAGAATAACTTTAGGCTATAAACGGTTCCAAGAACAAAATAGTATCAGGGAAATTGTCTAATATACGTTTTATATTAAATTATTATAAAATTTGTTCACAGGCAAGGTACACATACTTTTAAAAAAAAAAGGTGAAAATTATAAAATTTAACATTAATTGATATGTATAGTAGTGAACCGCCCCGGCGTCGTGCTGATAGTATATAATATTTTAAGCGATAGCCAGGGACGCGGCTCAAATTTATTATCGCGCGCATTAGTATTCTTATTACAATAACTCCTAGAACATTTATTTAAATTATATCGTGTTAAAGATTATCATAATGTCATAAAATGCTTAAGTATTTGAATTCTTAAGGATTAATACTGTATCTGTCCTAAATAGCCTTCCATCTATCGCGTTGTACGTGAATATTTTTTTAGAAGTCAGAAAGGGTATTAAGGGTATAGTGAGTTATCCTTAAAAAATATATACCATCGCGGTCTTTTTTGTAGACCTTTAAAAAAGGAATAATTCCAACATACAGTGTTTTGTTATATCACAAATGGATAAGCAGCGTTTTCGATTAAACCCAGGCGGCTTGACATTCAACAATTATCGTCATATTTCGACCAATCACTCAAAACTTTTACATGTTATACAACTTAACCTTCCTCATAAATCTATCTATTGGTGAAAAATACGTTCTGTAGTTTTTGAGTTTATCGCGAACAAACAGAGTCAGACGGGCAGACGCGGTGGGAGGGAATTTTATTTTATTATACGAGTATGTAGTGATAGCCATGATGTTACATGTAAATACGTAATTAATATAAAGTTCACTCAACTTTTAATTCTATTTAAAAATGATAAGAACAAAAAAATAATAATATGAGACCGGAATTTATAAACAAAGGTTTAACGGAACTCTATTCAAAAATGTACACCTTATTTAGCGTTTACACAAAATTCATTTACAGTACTACACAGTCAATTCAATGAGAACCTAGTGCCCTGGGTCTTTCACCTATGATACAAAAACAAATTAGCTGTTGCTTAGTTAACCTATAGTATTTAGAGGCTCATTCAAGTGACAATTGGATAAATTCAGTAACAGATTTTATCACATAGAAATTTGACGCTGAAACGGGAATAATAAAAAAATTCAGTCTACGTCCAACTTCACTTTAACTAATATTAATTTTAAAAATATTAGAATAAATAACAAAAATATATGTGGGCTTAAAACTTATGACTCATAAAAACTAAATCATCAAGACCAAGTAATGATTTGACGGCCGGCTGGTCGAGTGGTCAGACAACTGGACACTTTACGCAGCGGTCGCGGGTTCGAATCCCGCCAGGTGCAGATAATCTGTATGACGAATATAGATGTCTGCACCGGGTCATGGATGTGTATTTATGTATATATGTATTTATATCTTAAATTTATTTCCGTTCCTAGTACCCGTAACACAAGTTCTTACGAACTTACCACGGGGCTAGGTTAACGTGGTGTGATTGTTGGTTAATATTTATTTATTTCTGGTAAAAACAGCATTTATAAACTGATAAGATAAGATACAACAATTATTCAATAGATGTTAATACAAATTTTTCTATTGACTCACCCGTTATCGATACCGTTGACGCCAATCTTCTCCCCCATATCCCCAACAATGAGTCCAGGATATGTTTCCAGTGTATTCGGATCTCTGATGGGTACGACGAAGCCGTGTAGACCATGGGTGGTGCCATCTGGTGTTATCAGCTGCGCGAATAATAGGGTATGGGTGCATGTCTTGCCTGAAAATAATAATGCAAATAATCATGAGAATATTTAGTAAATAAACGCTTCAGTCGACGTCAACCAGGATGAAAATCCTGTGTCGCGAATTCGGAAATAACACAAAGGCCTATACAAACATTTGTCATGGGCGGGGGTTGAACCTACGACCGCTAGTGCATCGGCCACTTTCTGTTACCAACACGTCTTAAATTTAATATAAATTTTGATCATTGGCAGCATTTAAGAATAACTATGAAATACTCAATATTGCTACTGTTCTAAGTCTTCTAAAGGTTCTTTCTTAGGCAGTTGTCCAAAAATTTTGGGACAAAATTTCATTCCAATCAATTCATCCATCTTAAATTTAAAGTCCTTTTCTATGAAATTAAAGCAGTACATAATTAACTTACATTAATAAAATAATAGTTAAATTGACACACTTTTGTAATACTATTCTTCGACGACTTTAGACCTTAAACGTACAATATTTATACATTGAAGCGATCACACACATGAAATGTCACATAATTAATGCAAGATTTGAATTTGTCGTCATTTGTACGGTAAAGTGCTGACAACCTTAAAAAAAAACAATTTCACAATTGACACTTTTGTGTTAACACAACAATTGAAGCATAATGACCATGCACAGCAAAGAAAATTCGTTGAATAATTTATATAATATCAATAAGTGGATGCTAATTTTTTGAGCAAAATTATCCTAAGCGATGAAGCACTTTTATCTTGATGGCTTTGTTAATCGACAAAATTATCATATTGGGGTTCGGAGAATCCATATGTGATTGTCATAAAACATATACATCCACAACGTGTCAGTTTAGTGTGTATTTTGTGCTGGAGGCATTATTGGACCATACTTTTTTGTAAATTTCGACAAAACAGTGCTTATGTGCCAGGCAAGTCGTAGACAGGACGTCATAAACCGCAGATTCCGTACTAGATACCGTAAAAACGATACTGTTTAACTGATAACTGTTCTTTTTTTTGTAACGACAAATTTTTTCATCGGACGTCTGTAAAAAAATCACTGTCCTTGCATTTTTTATTTCACATCAACAAACTTTTCTTATAATTAAATAAATTATCATCCTAAAGATTTGTAATCTCTTTGGATTCAAAAGGGCGGGAAAAGATTTAAACCGGAAGTAAATATTACTTTTTAAATATTATCAAGATTTCATATAAAGGTAAAAATATTACAGCTTGTTTAAAATATTTTTTTTAGAAGTTATGTCTGTCTGTCTATTATTTGCGGCATCATACAAAATTTGCTGCAGGAAACTGGATACGGTTCTTACAGTTGTGTTTTATGTTAGCATAAAATCTGGTGTAGGTTTCATCAAGATACACCGCCTATAATTGGAGTTATTATACATATGTAAAAAATTGTAGTGACGTCATAATGACGTAGTTTTTCTAAATTCTTTCGTGTAATTAAGTTCAGTTATTATTTAAAAAATTTAAGGAAAAAATTACAGGAAGTCACCTTAATACATTGGCAAGAGAAATACAAATATATTTACATATATTATAAATATTTTATTATAAAAAAATAAAAATAAAAATACTACAACGAACCGGAGACTAAAATGGATAAACCCTGCGATTATGAAGTTTTAAAAATGTATAATAAGAGATTGGGGTAATTCATACAATCAATCTATATTCTACTTTAATTTAAAACTTAATGTAAAATGAAATATCTGACGAGACGGATGATTTTTTTTTTATATTGACAAACGAGACGTAGTTGATAATGTTTTGTTGTTTTATTTTTCAGTATACGTTTTATTATCAACATTCTTAGTCTTAAAAGTGTTTTTGAGATACTTTATAGACAAGTGTGTGGATAGATACTGATCGATCCGTGTACCTATCAATATACCGACATTGATAGGTACACAATTTCTTGATAATTTTCTGATATTATTCGATACATCTATCTTAATATTATAACAAACAAATAACCAAGCAATGAAATATGCAACATATACATATATACAAATAAAAAAAATAAAAAAAGAAATTCACACATAATTTTACCTAGATTACCAACCCAGCATTTAGCGGCCTCGAAGTCCGGCGTGTGTATTACAAACTCCTTGTGTTCGGGATCGTATGTCGCTGTCGTACGCATGAGTCGCGCGTCTGAACCGTGCGCGATCTCCGTCAACGCAAAGCTAGCTAGTATCTGTGGAGATCAGATTGAACACAGATAAAAAATATTATATTAGTGTATTACATAGACACAGAAAATGGACTGTTTCCTATCCAGCTGTAAAGTAAATATGGGCAAGAAAGTGTGAGAGAGGTAGAGGTAGAGGTACAAAGAACGTGCGGCCAGTCTCTTTCTAGAATTTTGATTGGCCCACATCATACTTGCAGGAGCATGTTGTTATCATAGACACCTGATAACGACCATTACTCATGGCAGAAAAATTATCCGCCAACCCGCAGTGGAGCAGCGTGGTGGATTAAGCTCCGACCCTTCTTCTACATGGAGAAGGAGCCTTCGCTCAGAAGTGGGTTATTTACAGGCTGATACAGTACAGTCATGTAATCTACTACGAACTAGAAACTAGTCATTGAGTCATTTATGTATCCTTAATAGTTATCAGCAACAAATTTCCGATTTTATGAGAAAATTATTCAAAATAAATGTTACATAGTCTTACTAAACATAACTATATCTTCACCATGTGAACAATAACAATTATGATAATTGCTTTAAATTAAACAATAGATGGCGTCATAAAAGAAAAAAAGCTTCAATACTATTAGCCCGTATTAATTTTCTCAATCGAATTCAATGACCCGTGAATCCTATAATCCATAAAACTGTTTAATACTCAAAAAGACAGCGTTATTAAAATATATTATAGAGCTGTAGGTAGAGGGGGGTAAGGGGAGAACGGGACTACCATCTAATCCGACCCAATTGCCAACCTCACCTGCACGTGGTGCCCCCTGCTAGATAACAGACGAGGCCCTGGCGACCGATCAATGGCGGTATAACCATAAGCATCCAACGCAGTGTTTGGAAAAGGCAAGCAGCGACCTGGAGGACAAGTAACCTCTAAAATGTCTGGTGCAGAAGGCAAGGGGAAACCACTGCACTATTTTTCCCTAGTTATCGTCAGCTTTATGGAAAAGTCTAAAAGAGAAATGGCCCCGAGTTCCTGGCGTCCCTTAGATGGGACAGGGGTGCTAAGAATCCCCAGGTGGAAAAAGCAACAGATGAAGATAGGAACGTGGAACGTCAGAAGTTTGAGGAGTCCGGAAAAAATCTACAATGTCTGCAAGGAAATGCAACGAATGAAGATTGACATCATGGGGCTAAGTGATATCAGATGGATAGGCAAAGGTAAACATCAAATAGACAATAACTACACCATGTATTACTCTGGTTCTGACGATAACTCTAACAAGTATGGAGTGGGAGTAATCATAAACACAAAATGCGTTAATACATCTGTGAACCTAGTACCAAAATCAAACCGAACCATGTTACTTCAAATAGAAGCCAAGCCAAGAAATATTAACATTTTACAAGTGTATGCTCCCACTACAGATGGATCGGATCAAGAAGTTCGAAACTTTTATAAAGAAATAGAAGACCTGCTCCAAATATCAAAAAATCACAAAATAAATCTAGTTATTGGCGATTTTAATGCTAAGGTGGGGAAAGGAGAAGTCCCAAGAGTAGCCGGAAAATTCGGACTTGGGACAAGGAATGAGAGAGGAGATACCCTTGTACAATTCTGCCAGGAAAATGATTTTGTTATCATAAACACTTGTTTTAAATTACCACCAAGGAGGTTGTATACATGGACGTCACCTAAGCACACCCCTCAACAAATTGTAAGAAATCAGATAGATTACATCATGATCAATAATCGCTTTCGTAATTGCATCAAAAGTGCTAAGACCTATCCTGGGGCCGATATAAGATCTGACCATAATCCAGTCATAGTGAAAATATCATGTAGACTTAAACAACTAAAGAAGGTAACACAGTACCACACACCAGATGTGAGGAAACTTAAAGAACTTAACATCCAAGATGAAGTGGCGAAAGAAATAAATATCTGGGCAACAGATAAAAAACATGGGATAATGCATACGGTGGAAGAAGAGTGGTCTTCAATGAAGAATAAAATATTAAACATCAATAAGACACATTTGAAAAGAGATTGGGTTCCTAAGCAGGGTTGGATGACAGAAAAAATATATAATCTTATGGAAGAAAGGAGAATCTACAAGAATTCTGACAATAGCAAGTATACTGAGATCGATAAGAAAATACGGCGTGAAGTTCGTTATGCTCGAGATGCTTGGTATCAGTGCAAGTGTGATTTTGTTGAGGAACTTTATGCTAAACATGATGCATTTAACCTGCATAAGGAAATAAAATATCTGATAGGGCAGAAAAAGACCACTCACCAACTTACGGACGAAAATAATATTCCCATAATAGATACATCAGGAAAAAAACACCTATGGAAACAATACATCTCATCAATGTTTGCCGACGATTTTCGAAGCATACCGGTAAATTGTGACCCTAATGATGGATATTCTATCCTGAAAAATGAAGTCACAAACGTTCTTAGAAAAGCTAAAACGGGAAAATCGGCCGGGCCGGATAATGTTCACATAGAGGTACTTAAATTTATTAAAGAGGAAAATATTGACTTCCTGGTTGAATTTTTTAACTTGGTATACGACTCTGGCCAATTACCCAAGGACTGGCTAACCTCAACTTTTGTTACGCTTCCTAAGAAGGCCAACGCAAGAAGGTGTGAAGAGTTTCGAACTATTAGCCTTATGAGCCAAGTATTGAAGCTATTTCTAACTATCATCTACGAGCGAATAAGAGCTAAGTGTGACGAACAGCTCGCAGAAAGCCAGTTTGGCTTTCGAACGGGAGTGGGCACAAGAGAGGCTCTTTTTGCAATGCAGGTTCTTGTACAAAAATGCAGAGACATGCAACAAGACGTTTTCCTTTGTTTCATCGATTACGAGAAAGCCTTTGATAGAGTACTGCACGACCGTCTAATTGCAATATTACACGATATCGGCTTAGATGACAAAAATGTACGTATTATCCAGAATCTGTATTGGAACCAGAAGGCTACTGTACGAGTTGACAATGAGGAAATTGATGAGGTCGAAATAAAGAGAGGGGTTCGACAGGGCTGTATATTATCACCCACGCTATTTAATTTGTACTCGGAAAGAATTATAACAGAAGCAATTGAAGACCTAGAGTGTGGAGTCAAAATAAATGGCCGATATATTAACAACATCAGATACGCTGACGATACAGTCCTGATAGCATCATCTCCTGAAGATCTACAATTGCTTATGACCCGTGTTAATGAGTGCAGTGAAAAGGCTGGTCTGAGGATGAACACAACAAAAACGAAGATCATGGTATTGTCTAAACATAGCTTCGGTGACATTTCTATCAGTGTAGCGGGCCAAAAAATTGAGAGAGTACGCAAATACAAATATCTAGGGACATGGCTTAATGACACCTGGAGCTGTGAACAGGAGGTAAAGACTCGCATAGAAATAGCTCGAAGTGCCTTCTGCAAATTAAAAAAAGTACTCTGCAATCGCAGACTTAAGATCCCTTTGCGCGTACGACTCTTACATTGTTACATCTGGCCTATACTTCTTTACGGATGCGAGGCGTGGACAATTAAAGGAGACCTCAAAAAACGTATAGAAGCTTTCGAGATGTGGGCATATCGACGTATGTTGGCCATTAGTTGGACTCAAAAGGTCTCGAACGTGGAAGTTCTGCGATGCGTCAACCAGAACGGCAACTTTTGGAGACTGTCAAGAAAAGAAAAGTTGCATATCTCGGTCACGTGCTTAGGCATAAAAGATATGAACTTTTGCAATTAATTATGATGGGAAAGGTTGCCGGAAGGAGAGCCGTCGGTCGCAGAAAAAAGTCTTGGCTAGGCAACATCAGAGAATGGACGGGAATCGCGAGTGCTGCCGAGCTCTTTCGCCTCGCGAAGAACAAGATGGAGTATTCGAAGCTGACTGCCAACCTTCGCTAGTCGGAGAGGCACTTGAAGAAGAAGATAGAGCTGTGCCTCGCGGTTTCACCTGCGGAAATGTTTGTATTATTTTTGCTTGTTTAGTTTTCGTAAAAACTCATATAATTAGTTTTTCTTAAATATCTCTCATGTATAGACATCGGTCTGTATAAAATAATAATCATAACCTTTTGCATTGCACGAAATTACGGTAGTATAAATTAATATTAAATAGACGTTCTACAGTCTACACTAAACGACCACCAGTTCGATGAAAATCCTATGTCGGGGGTTCAGAAAGACACACTACACAAACATAAACGGACCAGACCACGACAAATAACTGTATGATCCATACCAAACATTCGACATTAACAGGGATCGTACAACCGATAACCAGTTCATTCATTCATTTGAATTAATCTTCTTCCAATAGGGCTAAAATTGTTCAGATGATTTCGCTTATGTCAAGTAGAATGGAGAAGATACGAAGGAGATTAATCGGTCCATAGCCAGTTGCTCTGACTATTGCACCGACACATCGTCAAATATCAACGATAGTCTATCAATCTATCAAAGTAGTATGTATATTGTTTAGACAAAACTTTTCATGCAATGGACACATTCATAAACAGTTATTTGCTTTTCGTGGTTTAAAGTTTATTATTCTGTATCATATTATAATATGACTAGAACTACTTTTATTTTACGATCAAATTTAAATTTATCGAGCACTTTAATAGATTAAGCTGCTATCTCTCTTACTAACAATAAGATAAAAGAAAACCAGACGTTAGATTGTAAACAGAACAAATATGTTATTTTCCTGAACACTAAAAGATTGTAATATGGACTTGACAAGTTCACTAAGGATAATTGTGGTTTTCCCTCACCACATCGCACTACTATGGAACATCATTTTCTTAAATCGTCGTATAACTATTAGTTACTTCAATAACACTATTATTTTCAACAATATTGCTTATGGGTTTTCCATCGTCTGGCTGAATGGTTTTTCAATATACAAATTCACTATTGTTATTAACGTATCAAATGAAATATCTATACATAGACGAAAATATCTGGAGGCACGGCGAGTTAATTTATACAATCCCTACTTAAGGGTTCTTCTGTCTTAAGTTATTACGTAATTAGCTAACCTAACAACATATTATAGTAACCATATCAATATTAAAAACCTTTAATGTTTTAAATAGATAGATCGACTTGGCAATCGCATGAAAACACAATGTATCTCACAAGTAATGCATACGAGTATTGTATTAAATTAGATTGTTTAGTGCGATTGCCAAGTCAATCTATCTATTTAAAACATTAAAGATTTTTAATATTGATATGGTCACTATAATATGTTGTTGGGTTAGCTAATTACGTAATAGCTTAAGACAGAAAAACCCTTAAGTAGGGATTGAATAAATTAACCGACTTGGTAATACATGGATCTCACAACTTTTTACGGTAGAAGAACTGAGTCGCGAGACTTGGATTTTTTACAAGTAATGTTTTTGATGGCATGTATAATTTTCTCATACACAAACAAAATATGATATAATGAAATAAAAAATATGTATTATTTCTGTGTGTACGTTATATACATGTGATCACTTCATGAAATTCTCGAGCATTTCAAGATGTGGGCAATTCTACGATACAGCCACGATATATACTTGACTAGCGGGTTGGCGCAGTGGTCACGGCAACCGACTGTTGTGATACCAATAAGATAGGTGGGTTTTTATCCCACAGACATTGAGTAATGAGCAGTTAATTATATTTATATATATATATATATATATATATATATATATATATATATATATATATATATATATATATATATATATATTTATTTACGTTAACTTTATAATAGCAACCCGAGAAAAAATGATTAGGCCTGATCATGCATGAAAAATGACAGGGTCTGAACAGGCCTGATCAGACATGAACAGGCATGATCATGTCTAATTTCAAGCCTGCTCATACATGAACAGGCATGATCATATCTGACATCAGGCTTGAGTAGGCATGACCACGTAGGATCAGGCCTGAACGTATTTTTACTCTTGATGTTGTATAATTTCAGGCCTGCTCATACATTAACAGACCTGCTCATACATGAACAGGCCTGATCATACATGAACAGGCCTGATCCCGGCCATTTTTCATGCATGATCAGGCCTGATCATTTTTTCCCGGAAATTTACAATTATTTTTAATTACAATTATTATCTTTGTAATCACATTTTATTGGATTCGATTTATAAAATATCTATTATTACAATACCTATTATCAGAATGACCTTCTTTCTATACATTACAATAAAAAAATAAATATAAAAAAACTACAAACCAAAGACAATTTTACAGTGCTACTTTGTATATAATAGTCCTTTTAAATAATGTAAAATAGATTGCGAGACATCATCAGTAAATGACGATAATTGTTTCTGTAATTATCTTTACGTATAATCGCTATATTTACAAGTAAGAAGACTTTTCCTCATATATTTTCTTATTATTTAAATATTATAATAAACACATACCTCTCTATGTTTTACTGTCGCTTCATAAAACTTCAGATGTCTCTCAGTTCCTAGGGAGAGTAAGGCGTTTGAGAATAAATATATTCCGATAGCCATCTTCACCGACACACTTGGATTTACTGCTTGCACGGCTTCGTTTATCGTCATTATTGTTCGCGTCTAAAAATAAATAAATATCAAAAATGGTGGGAAAATGTGACGGGAGAATGTGAGTTATTATATTAATGAAAACATTTATAGTCCAGTTGTATTACGTAGCTAACGATAATTCGCATAGAGCTGAAGATTTATTTAACTATTTTAATTCGATTATCGATTTTATAACTATTTTGATTCGAATTTTTCAATCACACGTCTGAAAAAAAAATTCAATGTCCAAAGCCACAGTCAAGTTCAAAAATCGTAAAAAGGCTTTATTTTACATTTTTCAGGCCGTATATTTTATCAAAACATAGATCAGACAAAAAATTTAAATCATGCAATTGTCAATAAAAATTGTATAAGCACTTTTTTCGATGCACCATTTCTGAGATAAAGCGATACAAAAAATTTAAACCGTACCTTTTCTCTACATTAAGGCCAATTTAACCGGTGCTGATAATGTTTATCTCGCACATAAGTTATTGATAGGCTTTGTCAACTAATAAACTAACTAGAACTAAGTAAATATAAATGTCTAACAGATTAAAGAGGAGTTAAACGGTAAAAAAAATAATATGAAAAAGTTTTATCTGTTGAATACCGTTATACGTTAGATTGCTTCATCAGTAACCGGTGAAATAGGCCCCAAGTATGAGTACGCGCGTAATACAAGTAAAAGTATTGTCCCGTGTGACGTATACATTGTACGATTTATCAATTTAAATCAACAATTACAATTACATCAACAACAACAAATACATTATGGTTGGTAATGTTATTTAATCAAGAATTAAAATTTTAACAATATTAATTTTCTTAAATAAAACAACAAGCACTTGGAGGTGTTATTAAAATTTGCAAAGATTTTTACGATTATAATCCTTGCGATACATTATCAAAATGTATCATCAAATAATTTATGAATTAATGCAGGTTTTATTTTGTAAGATATATCGCTTGTGCGTCCATTGGCGTCCGTGTAACACACCTATCGATAAAATCATAACGTCACTCAGGTTTAATTTAATTATACATATAAACCTAGTTTTTTGACGTGATAACGTCTAGTAAATTGATGAAAGGGTGCCCGTTCGAAGAAGATGACGTCATCATTGTCACAATTAGTGAGCGAGAGCGCGGAACAAGCAGTAGAGAGGTACGATCGGCTCGGCCTAAGCGTTCGGCTCACGATCGGCGGTCGGCCTAACTTACGAGTTACGACGCGTTCGAGTAGAAACGACAGCGGCAAATGGCGGGAAACAGTTTTGTCAATATTGAAGTAATGTCAAATAGTGAAAAGTTGATAATAATTATAATGTAATGTAATAATATAAGTTAATAATATATAAGTAAATAAATGTAAGTTAATAATAAAAGTTAATAAAATCATAAAATGGTTACCATAGTTTATTACAACAACAATAGCAGCAAAAAAGGAAATTAATTCTTGCATTTTAAGAATCCGATTAGCGATATACGCCGAGTTGCACGAAACAAATTTTAAATTTAAGTGTTTATTAAACTAATTTAATCACAAGAATCGTGATTATCTGTTGCACAAAACCTACATCTGATTAAGTTAACAAAAAAATTTTGTTTAATTAAAGACCTATCTAACGGATGATTAATTCCAACAGCTTTAAATTAATCATAAGATCAACTAATTTTAAGATTAATTGCAACTTAACTAACGGAAAGTTAGCGACGGTTTGTGGGCGAGTGCAGTAATATTAGGTTATATTACAATTTTGACTAAAAAGTTATTAGGACTCCTCAGAATTCTGTATTCTGAGTAGGACTCATATAATTACGATCGTATAAAAAGTAAACTGTTTTTATTTAGTATATTTTTATAATTTTCATAAGTGGTTAATGATAATCTAATTTGATTTGCTAACTTTAAGTTATTAAACTTAGCTTCTTTATTAAACTTGATTATTTCTTGTATTACATATCAAAGTATTTAACTTTATTTCGATTTTATATTAAATACAATTAATTACCTGTAGCTTATATATATATATATATATATATATATATATATATATATATATATATATATATATATATATATATATATATATATATATATATATATATATATCGCTTATATCGCTTATATATATATATATATATATATATATATATATATATATATATATATATATATATATATACAGGGTTAATTCTAAAACACCAGCAACCTCGCAGGACAAGATAGCTAACATTATGTACAACAACATTTGTTCTACCACTTTTGACATAACTCAATACATTAATTAAAAATGATTTTTTAAGCTTTTATTGTACTGCTCTGATATTTAGAGTCTATGTTTCATTCATTATCGAAAGGATGACGCGACGCTCGGGCGCGCTTGCATAATAATAGTAATAACACTTTCTCTGCCCGATAATTCTAGTTAATAAAATTAATATAAATTGCTTGGTGGGTTTGTGGGCAGTATCATAGTATGTATATCGCAGTGACTTAAGTGAATAATCAAATTTCTGTTTTGTCATGTCCCTGCAATACGTAAACTGAGTCCACAATCCCTTCATACTTTACCAGGCTTAGAACTGGCTATATTAAACGATAAAAAACAAATAAATCGTATGTATAGGAGGGCAACACATCTGCATAACCTCCAGAGGTTACAGCACAACCAGTTGTGCGGTAGACATCCGGTACCTAGTCATCAAAAGGCTTCGACTGTCCGTATGCCCGCCAATACTATAAAAATGTAGGTATGTAGATTAGGTATCTGAATTCTGAACATAAAAAAATATGTGAAAATTATTAACGTAGGTAATTATTCTTTAACGTTTACTAAAATCTAATTAAACCAATTTAATATCAAATATTGGTAGCTAGGTATTATTCACTTTTTATTGTTAAATACAGGCGGGCATAAGTATTTCAAAAGTGAAATCAGCGTATTTACAATAATTAAAAAATTAAAAATAATTGACAATAAAATAATATTTACAAACGAAATATTACCTCTAAGGTTAAAGTAACGCGCATGTCGGTGCGTATCGCGCAGATAGCGTTCAAAATAGTCACCATCACAACCAACACACAGACAACACCTAAAAATCAGCTGTTCACTAACACGTGCTAACACTTCCGAATTAGTTTTAATTTGATTGAACGCACAAATTATTTTAGTTAACCGAACCAGTTACAAAAATTTACTCGTGCTAGTTTGTCAGATTCGGTGAGTTGACATTGTCTCACGGCTCGGTGTAGGTAAGTTCGAATATCTAGCTGCATATTGCCGACAGGCTTCCGACACATTGTCATCACACTTAGCCAGTATCCTCACCATTTCCGTGTATTCGACATTAGAATAGCGGCGGTACCATGGTTACAAAATAACTTTAGTACAGGTACAATACATCGATCGATACGAATAAAATAAATACGAGTAGCACACAAAATCATATGACGCGCGCGCATCAAAGTCGCCCGCCGCCGACTGCCGCGGCTGGCTAAATAGGTCAAGTTCAAAGGCGCTAGCGCCGCCCCGTTCCTACCTTTCCCCTCACATTAGTACGTGGTCGTTATTTACCTAATCTTTGGGACGCGCGTAGAGTTTATTGCATTCGCGTAAAATTAAATTAATATTTATTTTTGTATGAAAATAAAATCTAACAAATTAACAAAAGTGGTAGAACAAATGTTGTTGTACATAATGTTAGCTATCTTGTCCTGCGAGGTTGCTGGTGTTTTAGAATTAACCCTGTATATATATATATATATATATATATATATATATATAAGCAAACATTTAACAAAATTTATAACAATAATTTTTTAATATCAATTATTAATATCAATTTTCAATCTTTATTTATTAAATATTTAATTTTTTATTTGTAAAAGTACATACTCTTAAGGTAAAGAGCTTTCTATATATTTTAGTTTTATTATCTGTAATTATACTGAGCATCAAGGAATTTATATTAAAACTGGAACGCTCACTTAATAAAATTGTATATTCAAATATGCACCTTTATTATTTGACATAAGGTTGACATTGGCTTATAACATGTAGAGTGAAAAATCGTTCCGAGCATTTCGTTGACAACTGGTATTTTGTCTCTTTCTAACGAGTGTTGCCTTGAATCCATGATAGAAAGAGATGCAATCCCGGCCGTAGGAACGTTTTTTTGAGTGCACGTGAGCATTCCAGTTTGTATATAAATTCCTTGATTGAGCATACAATACACATTTTGTGATACAAAAAAAATGTCATAATTACTATAACTAAAATTCCGTCCGTTGACATTTAGATACGGAAGTATAGAAAACTAAGCGACTCTTACCCGCTTGCTATAGCTGGCATTGAAAACTTCCTTAGGAAGGAATTCATATTCGTTAATCTTCTTTACTTGGATCTGTGTCATTCTCTTCTGTTCTTCCACTGAAGGCGTTATTGCCGGATGAGCAAAAAGAGGATCTTTTTCTAGCGTGCGCCATACTTTGTACTGTTAAAAATAAAATAAGCTTAATTATTTATAATAATAACAAAAAAAAATGTTTCACAAGAACATCGTAACACTAACAACAACAAAAGTCAAGTAATATAAAAATTAGGCAATTTACATTCATAATATGGATATGTGAAAATGTTGTAACATTATAATATCATTATTGCATATCAATATTTATACTCAATCTTAAAAACTAAATATTTATTAAATTAATATAAAATTAATATAAGCTCATAATTCTAACTATAACTCTGTGATACAACCCAATTTTGAAAGGAAATTACAATACATTGTTACAACACTGTCTTTTAACTAGCAATAAAGTTAGTGTGATTTAGTGATACAGTTTAATTTATATATATCAGTTTTCAGATATAAGTTTGTAAACTTATATTTACTCACTCACTCACAAGGACACTACTCACTCTCTGACTAACCTGACATGATAATATCGTATTGGTATTAGTAATGTTATAATCACAAGCGATGGAAATAATTAAATTCAAATTATCCAATGAAATATATTACATTACATTGAACATTAAGTTAATCTTACTAATATTATAAAATGCAAAAATAACTGTTTGTTATGCTTACACAAGAAAACAACTAAACCGATCATCATGAAACTGTGTACGTATATTCTTGGAGGTATTAGAAGTAACATAGGACACTTTTTTTTTTGTCGCGATAACCGAAATCCACCAACAAGAAACAACCTCGCAACTAGTTGCTGGCTTCAAGTTTTCAACATCCATTAAAAATGCTTATGTTCAGGAATGGACAACAATCAGCAAATAAACCATAAGTAAAATTAGAAGGCAAAAGAATATTGTTCCATTATAACATGGCTTATATATATAAAGTACCATTTTTATTGTTATCCAACATTAATTAATAAACTAATTGATACCAGTTACAAGGTTAAGTTGGCTTAACTTTGATAACAGTGTAACTTGTTACAGAAACACCCATAATCAGCAGTAACTCTGAAATGTGATCCAATATTTATTCAATGCCTATGTGTAATATATATATATATATATATATATGCATTTGAATAAACACATTCAATATGAAACTTTTATTATATTCGTAAAAGTAATTTTTTTAATATTTCACACAAAATTTTTTATGGCAGTACACTTTGAATTCCAAAAAAGTTCCTCTTTTTGTGAATTAGATAAGATAATAAGTATTATTGAAAATTTTCTAATTTATATTTTATTATAGTATATATTTATAATATAAATATATTGTATCAGAAAAAAATTTAAATATATATCACAATTCCTAGGCTGACCACACTAACAATACAATTACAAATAATATTATAAAATTTATAAATATTTTAAATTAATATTTATCACTTCTTAATTTTTATCACTACTGAACTGAAATGAATCAGTCTGTAAAGGTCCCACTGCTGGGCAAAGGCCTTTTCTCCATGTAGGAGAACGGTTGGAATTTAATCCACCATGCTGCTACACTGCGGGTTGGCTGATAATTTCCCTACCATAACATTTGTTACCAAGTTTGGATTGTTCTATGATAACAACTGAGACTGACAGCTTTACGTGCTCCCCAAGGTACAGTGGGGCAAACCAAAAGTGCATACACCCAGACTAAAAAAAAAATATTTACACAAATACAAGTATCTGCCCTAAGCAGGAATCGAACCCGTGAGCACTGGCATTGAGAGGAGACCACTCATATCACTACAGTTTCGTCACTATTCAATAATTTTTAAACTGTACATATAAATGTACTACTCTATAGCTCTCTCTGTAGCTACTCTAAACTTTATTAATATAAAAAAGAGTGAGTTTGAATATTGAATAGATATAATTTTTAATTAACAAAATTAAAATAATTGCTTGATTAGTATTATATTTATTATTCATGATGGTTAGATCACTTCCGTGAAGCAATCATTTTCCAATAGGTTTTTTAATAATTCAACCAAAAATATTTATGTTAATAGTAAAACAGGTTAATATTTTAAATAAAATATATTATACTTAATATATTACCTTGAGTTTCAGTTGATCGATGTCTCCATCGAGCGCTAATTTAAGTCGCTTCCAGTTGAAAGAGGCTCCATTCCTGTAAACGTCTAGGGGCCCGTTCGGGAGCTCAGGAATAAAACTTAGGTCTTCCATGATACTAAAAGAAATAGTTACTATTATTCAAAATATTACCAAAATAGTAATGTGGATGTAGAGAATCATCAGAATTTTATAAACTATTTGAACTATAAATTAAGCTCAAACCATATAAACCCTCACCTTGATAATGAATGAATTAAATTTCACTCACAGATAACTCAAGGACCTGCGATGGTTGGAACAAGACTGATATTAAGTTATGAACTTATGAGCAAATGGGCTTTAATAGTAATTTAATTTCCTGTTATATATAATCTAAACTAAACACTCCTTTAACAAGGCGCGAGCGGCGAACATTTGTCTCTCAAAGCAACTACTGTACTGAAGACTGACATCTGTCAATTGTCAAATGAAAATTGTCATACTTATAAAGTCATTGGCTACGTTCCACTTAACGCCTGCAACGCCATCGACCACGACCGCTGAAATTGCCGTTCCACTAACGTAAAAAGGCCGCGGGCGTTGAAGGCGAATGTTATAGGTGGAACGCACATCTTAAACGCTATGTGCTCGTAATATGGCGGCATGTAAAAACGTGCAGCTGTGGGGGTTTCGTGAGTAAATATTTCGCATGGATTGGAGTAAAATTTAATTCGAAATGGATTCCCAACAAAACGAGTGAGAGACAATTCCACTGCAATGTCAGTTTCAGGAACGTAAACAGATATTTGTCTCGTCGCCATCGTTCTTTTTTAGAATTCCCGCTTCATTTTGGTGAAAGCCCACTTTGACCCATCAATATTTTGTGGGCGAAGTGGGCGCGATGTGGTCGCGAACAGTGACGTCATCTATGACGTCGAACGAATGCTCGCGACGACCACGAACCTTAGGTGGAACGATACAGAGGATGTTACAAATTACAATCGTTGCGGGCGTTAAGTGGAACGTAGCCATTGGGTATGTTCGGGTCCCTCTTCTTATTGAAGATTCCTTTACTTTGATAGGAACGTATGCGCATGTCATACATTCAACATGCGCGGAAATGGAACAACAAGATGTGAAGGGAGCATGTTCAATTTGGTAGGAGCGTATGGCCATGCATGTATGAAATGCGAATTAAAAGTGAAGAATTTTCAATTAAAAGAGGGCCGCGAACGTACCCAATAAATTGGAAAATGAAGAATAAAGATAAAAAATAGTAATGTCATCAAAATATAATAGGCCCGTTTTGACAGTTGTCATCACGACGCAACTAGTAATGTAACCATACGACTCGGTACTCGATACTCACGATAAATCGATTCACGTTTGTATGAGTATTTGATCGATTTGATTATGTATTGTAAAGTGAATTGGATTAAAGTTCTGATTAGAAAGTTTAACTTAAACTTCAATATTGTAGGTATTTTAAAATGATACAATGGTACGAAAGGTCAATTTGTCTTTAATTTAATATTTTTAGTGAATTTTAATTCAATCAATTTCTTCTGATGATGAGCTAAAATCGTCAGTTGAGCTATCATCTTTTCATCTTCACTCTCATCATCATCTTATCATCATATTTTATTATCAATTATATTATCAATATTGACGTCTCTGTCATAATCATCTTTCATTATTTTTCGAGTTTTTTTTTACAACTTTAGCCCAGTCTTCTTTAGTTATTTTGGCACAAGCTTCTTTTAACAATGTCATCGTTTTATTAGTGGACAATGGCGGATTTGTATTGTGACGTGCTGCATATCCTTTGATTTGAGCCCAGATCATCTCGATAGCATTGTACTGTCAATGACACGGCGGCGTTCTTATCACTTTGTGTCCATGGTGAAGTGCCAATTCATCAATTTTATATTTTGTTTCGCAGGTTTATTTTCTTTTCTCAGTGCCAGCAATTCAGCTTTCAACAATCTCATATCAGCTTCAATGCCTTGTCTTTGTAGCCATGCAACTAAATCAGCCTTTTTGTTTCCTTGAGAAGGTGATTTATCTATTTGAACTATATGGTAAGATGCATTGTCCATAATGATTATGCACTGTTCGGAGAGGTTTGTTAACAAGTTAGTAAACCACTCTGTGAGTTTATTTGCGTCCATTTCTTCATGATATTTTTTTGTACTTTTCGACTCGAATGCAAGTAAGGCATCATTCACAAAACCTCCCCCGGCTATCCCGTTTTACCCATTGGTGCTTTTGAACAAGATGCCTTGGTATCGTCCGTCCACGACTGCAGCAGGATATGATTCGAGTTCAGCCGAGTCTCATCGATAAATATGACTGTCCCAATTTGTGATGTTCATCTCCCTCAAGAATGGTACTTTGTGCAAAATTAAATCATTTTTTTTCCATCATAATTTTCCTCGTGTCGGTTTTCTTGTATATGAATCCAATTTACTTCATAATCGTTATTAAAGACGTGGAACTTCCACTAAACATGCCACCCTCTCGTAGTGATATGAGCAATTTACTTACAGTTGGGTATTCATTTCTTATGTAATTAGCATACACGTAGTTTCGAATAGCGTCTGCGTCAAATGTATCAATACCTGTTACAGGCTTGCTTTTATTCCTCTTTTTAAGCGTACGTAACACATTTTCTTCAGTACCGGAAAGTCCATACTTTTCTTTCAAGATAGTTCGAATAGTTTTCTTGACGATTCCTAGTGCTTCTACGACGCGATCCTGTACTTGCGTTACGGGCAACAAAAGTCCACCATTAACTGATTCGCGTTCGAAGTATTCGGTTAAGTTCACAACCAATTCGCGTCTCTGGCTGTTGATTGTACGTCCTCTTTTCAACATGTTGAAACAGAGTTCGTACGATATAACAACAAATAACAAAATCGAAATCAAATCACTATGTTTAAATCAATGTTCAAAATACAAGAGCCAAGGTCACGTGATAGTAAACAGAAATAGTCCAAAAACAAAGCTGAGTCGAGAAAAAAATATCAAACATAAACGAGCGCACAATCAAAATCACAAGATGGCGAACTAATACATTCTATAGAGATCAGTTTCACCAATTCAAAATTTTATTTACAGCTTTGAGTGCCAAGCTCATTATTTTCAGTAAAGATCACTACACAATATTTAATTACTATTAAAATCAAATGAATCTCAGTAATTAATTTGTAACAACACTAGTATTTAAAAAAAAATAGACTTAGAACGTAACTGTTTTTGAGACGTTTCGTAATACTTAGGAATTGCATGCTACTATAAAGTAAGCTTGAAAAGAATACTCGCAATATATTCTATCATATTATTTAACGTGCCAAAAAAATTAATGTATTTTTTAAAAACACTTTATGTAATTAACTATTCTTTTATTGTTTCTTTCAGTTTCGTTGCAAGTTACATTCTAGGGTCTTTCTCAAATGTCAAAACGGGCCTATTATATTTTGACGACTATAATCAATAATCATAAATTTATATTTCAAATCTTTTCTTTTTCTGTAATAATAGGTCTTTACCTATGAAATTGCCGTTTTTGATTAAATAAGTTAACGCACTTTTTTTCTATATTTTCTATATTTTTTATTTTTATTATTCAAAGTAAATATCCGTGGAATCAATTCATTTTTGCCAACGTAGTGGTAACTTATTGATGCCTTTCTTGAAAAACTCGTCTGGACGGGAGGCAACAAACTGTTCAAAGGCATTTTGTACTGCCTCTCGGGTATTGAATTTTTTTTCCCGCCTAAAAGTTATCCAAATTCTGTAAAAAGTGGAAGTCTGTAGGGGCAAGATCTGGTGAGTACGGTGAATGATGGAGAACTTCCGACCCCAGCTCTTGTAATTTGGAGACCGTCTGCTGTGCAGTATGAAGTCGCGCGTTGTCGTGCAGGAGCAGCGGAGCCGAGCGATTGACCAAAGCTGGTTGGAGGCGCTAGACCACCAAACAGTTACCATCACTTTCTTAGGGGTCATATTTCGTTTAGGGCATTGTTTAGGTACTGAACCAGGATCTAACCAACTAGCTGAGCGCTTGCGATTGTCGAATAGAATCCATTTTTCGTCACAACTAACAATGCGATTCAATATGACTTCGTTTGTGTGTCTGTTGAGCAGTGCAAGGCACGTCTCGACGCTTATTTCGCGCTGGCGTTCATTCAATTCGTGAGGCACCCATTTGTCGAGCTTCTTTACCTTGCCAATTTGACGCAAATGGACCAATATTGTTTCAGTGCTAACTTCGAAAGCTGCTGCTAATTCAGCTGTAGTTTGAGAACCATCAGCCTCCACAATCGCCTTTGATTCGTCATTGTCGACTAACATTTTCGGCCGACCACCTGGTTCATTTCTTAGGTCAAAATTTCCGGAACGAAAGCGAGCAAACCAATAACGGGTAGTACGATCGTTAGTAGTGTTCGCACCGTAAACGTCGTTGATGTTGCGTGCCGCTTCTGCGGCTTTGCTACCACGACGGAACTCATACTCTATTGTTACTCGAACTTTTAACATATCCATGATGCCAAAAAACTTACAAATGCGATGTAAATAGAACGCTAACCATTAAATAAATGACTAATTATAAAAAAGAGAATTCTATATTTTAAAAAAATTCAAGTTCTTCGCGATTTTTTTCATTTTTTTTTTTACTTTTGTAATAGCCAGTACGACGAAACGGCAATTTCATAGATAAAGATCTAATTTTTTTTAAACTGTACGCACGGATGGACACCAGAATCTTGGTAAATTCCGTTGGCACTTTTTGGGAAATGCTAAAAACATAAGTCATAAAACATGTTTCTTTAAAAAGTTTATTTTTTTTCTATTTCATCTTGGTTCTCAAAACTTTAGAAACGATTGTTTTATTTTTAATTTCAAATAAATAAAATTAAGTGCTTGTTTGTAATGTAAAAATTATATTATTATTAATATTTAATTATTCTGGGTTATGGTATTCGCATGTATAATAAAATCCCACAAACTATTTTGGAATTGTCTCATAATAAATTTAAAGATTTTAAATATTGGATAGAATCAGGCGTTACTTTGCGGAAGTTCATAATTAGCAAGAAAAGGTTAAAATTATTTTGCTATAATCCGCCAACAGCAGAATCTGTATGGTCAAACATGTAATTAAAAGCTAAGCACCGCTCACCTTCCCAACTAGTATTGTCTAGATACAGCATACTAGTATGCTGTATCTAGACAATACAGCATTGTAAAGTCGATATCTCCTGAGGATGCTCCGGTGTCGGAGCGAAACGTGCGTCGAGAGTAGTGTTAGAGTCTTGTGTGGTGGTGCATGTGAATGGTGGTGGTATTGCTTGCTTGGGAACTTGGCTTTCTTGCTTGGTTGGGAAGGTGAGCGGTGCTTAGCTTTTAATTACATGTTTGACCATACAGATTCTGCTGTTGGCGGATTATAGCAAAATAATTTTAACCTTTTCTTGTTAAAGATTTTATTCAAAAAAAAAAAAAAATAGATAAAGCGTATTATTCGGTGGTTCCTTAGTCGATAAAGATGTGTAGACTTAGTGGCGCTGTATTTCATGCAAGATATTACTAATTTTGTACTAAAACACACTTTATATATTATTTTCAAAAGAGTAACTGCGAACTTTCTTGCCGATTCTTCTCTGCAGAATCTTCATTCCGAATGTGAAATCCGGTGGTAGCTTTACTTTTACAAAATAATAATAACTTTAAAGTGTTAATTTGTAAAATGACGATTCGAAGGTGCTCATGGGGCCTATTTGAATAGTTGTTTTTGATTTTGATAAACTTTGCCATTTAACATTTTTCTTTATACCTATTTGTTTGTCTTCCCAGTGAAACACAATTCTCAAAAAATAAACAAACTACCTGTCTCTAAGCGCCATCTCTTTTGCAGCGTGATTAGTTATTGATTGGTTCCATTGGATTCAAAACTACTAGTATCACGGAATCAGTTCCGTTTCTCCGCTCCGCCGCCTCTCTCCGCATCAGTGGACAGGCACCCTTGATGTATGTAATATGTCTAATGCGCAGCCGCGCGGAGAGCTCATGACGACGAAAGATGTGCATTTGTTAATGTTCCTTTGAGTATGTGTATAATTTTAGAGTAGACTATGGATTTTTTTTTTGGTTCTAGATTGAATTCAGTTTTTTTTTGTTTTACAAAATAAAATATGTTTATATAAAAAATGCATTCATTCAAATGTACCTAACCTAACCAAATCATATTTTGCAGTAAACCTGCGGAAAAAAAACGAAATGTGTGCTGGGAGGGACACATTTGTAGAAGTGAAACTTCAACGGACAAGTGCATTTTCATCCGATAATTATCGATAACTGTTCATTCGATAATTATCGATAACTATCGATAACACGATACGATAATTATCGATAATAAAATTATCGATTATTTTTTTCGATGAACATCCCTATGTTAAGGTCTTCGGGCAAACTATGGAGGCATGTGTTTATATTACTCTTTGTATGGAGGGTAGAGGTAGAGCAAACGTAGTAACTATTTTAATTCAATATCTTAGTATATAAAATAATTGTTTCTCTTTTTTTAATCCTTATTTATGAGTTTGTAATATTTACCTTGAGCGTCACAGGAAAGTTTATTACCTACTTATGCGAAATCAAAACAACATTAAATTTTACCGTTTAGTTTTCCATTATTTTAGAAAATAATAGCACTTTAGTTCTATCTAGTGAAAAATTCTTGAACTACTAACAAGAACGCTCTTTAATTGTCAAACTTTAGAAGAGTACATATGTACAAACAATAGATGGCAGCACGAACACTAAGCAATTAATGAAACGCGAAAAAGAGATAGCAGGATAAAATGTGTTTGAACAGAACGAGACGCACGCTAACTCACATAAACAAGACGACACCACTACATTGACGGATATTTTACAACATACGTGATACGACAAGAAAAGAGAAGTTGTAAAACAACAACTCTGTTCATTGGCTGTGCTCGGTTTTCTATCAGATGTAAAATGGACGGGCGGTCGAGTCGTTGCGCGTTCGCTTGCTCCGCATGTTCGTTATAAAATCGATGTTTATTTTGACGTGAATACGAATATTGTTTACGCGATTGTCCGACTTCTTCGGTTTTCGTTTACTGGAGGAGATTGTGTTGTGTTTGTGTTTTTTCTATGACGCTAACGTTCACTTAACTTGCAGTGATTTTGCTGATAGCTCACTCACCGGTGGGTGCGCGCGTGATAAACTACGTGTTCGGTAAATCGGTATTAAAAAAATAAGGCGAATAGTCGTCTAGTGTGGGTGTTTCATAGTACCACGATGCTGTGTACGGTGACATAGTGAACGTTGAATTTGACCCTGACCTCTGACAACCATGTCTGGTCGATCGGATTGCAGGAAATTTGCACCAAATATCTTTAATAAGAGCAAGTGCACTAATTGCTTCCGACAGAAGGAGGAGCATAGTGCCGAGGCTTTGGAATCTAATCGGGTAAGTTTAACAGATATCGAATTTGTTTGGCATCATCAAAAACACTAATACATGTGAGAGTGTTTATAACGCGTATGTGTGCGTCGCCAATCCAATCTTCAGGTGTTGATCTAACGGGCAACGGTCATGTTAAAAAAGCAATAACTTGCCGTTTCATAGAAATAGTCTTGTTACCAGTCAAGCACTTGTAGTATAGATGGTGTACACACTTATAAATAAATGGTTTTCAATAAACAAGCTGTATATCTACCCTCAAATAAAAAATAAAAATAAACTACATTATATAATTAGCTACGTGTTTACACAATTATTATTTAAAAGAGTTATCACTATCAGATAAGAATGACGCAAATAAAGTGAAATCATTTTTGATAATAATATCCTTATCAAGTAAGGAAAATAATCACACAACTAAAATATTAATTTGAGCTTATACATTTAAAAAGTGAATAACTATGTGACAATTTTCTTTGGTACAAATTACAATATTAATTTATAATAATATGTAGACCTTAACCAGTAGCAGTGAAAATCTAAACTCATTCATAGACACATTTTAGCAGTATTTAGGACATTCGTATGTAGGTATACAATTCTAAACATGATAGCTTACCAAATAAAACTTCTAGCTAAAATTGTGTAGAGGATACTTTTATCTAATTTAAAAAAATATGATTTTTTACGCTATGTTACAAATTTTTTGTATATATATTTTTAATATGAAACCTGTCGTGTAATTACCTAGTTTTGTTTCCGGCGCGAGGATGAAAGGTTCCGGCGAAATGGTAATTGATACTTTTATGCTTAAAACATACATAAATAAAATATTTTGCAATTAGTAAGGAAAAAACGTACAAACACTACAAATTTAATTTTTATCACATTTTAATTAGGAAAAAAAAATATAGTAGGGAATTAGAAGTTTCTTGAAAAAAAAATTGCTTTAAGATAAAAAAGGCACTTAGTGGACTTGTCGATCGAGGTAACTACGAGATAGAAAACAAGTGGAATAAATACATCTCGTGTTTTGTAACATGTAATTTAAAAAATGTTCAACTGGGTGCAAATTACAGTACAGAAATAGATGTGTTCAGAAACGCATCCTGCTCGATGCGCACACGCAACGGGACCTCAGGATAGGCAAGGGGATACGAGATGCATACTGACCATCTCATACATACATACGTCTCAATAATATTTTCGAAGTATCTCAAAGTATTCTATCATATCTATTTAAGTATCCCAAAATCAAAAATCAACAATTCTGTCTGTGTACGAGCAAGCGCGTACATTTATGTACTTAGGTTGCATTTTGTTGTGACCTAATTACATCACTTTAATAATTACTTACAATATATAAATCAGTTCGTTGTCGGTCATCAAGAGTATCGCACGTAACTCAGAGTTCGCTATCGGTCATCAAGAGTACCGCGCGTAACTCACCATTCGCATTCCACCATTAAATTCATTATAGTCTAAGTTCTTTTATAATTATATATTTTACAGTTTTATTTAATATTTTATTTATACACATACGTACGGGCACACCGTACATATTGGTCCTTCGAGCTATTGAGACCGTACAAATTGGTCCTTCGAGTCTACCGAAAGGCGGGATCCTTTTTCATACACGTGTTCTCGGTTCCGTCTAACGGTCTACCAATAGAGACATAGTGCATTTGAAGTGACTTTCGTGTACAACGCTACTGTTTTATCAAGAGGAATAGTGGCTAGTATTCGACACCTTACTGTGACATTAAGGTCTGCAGTGAGGATCGCCTGAAAATTAAGGATTCGGGCAAGCAGATTCCAAGTAAGATCTGTCCATTTATTTTAATTTTTATATAACTCAACGATGTCTTCGGTCGCTGATATTCTGGCTAACCAGCAACAGCTGGCTTCGTCTATTGAGACCGTAATCACCAATTTTAAGAAAGGTGGTTCTAGCAGGAAGACAGCAGAATTTATAAAGAAAAGGCTGGACATACTTGATAGCTTTTGGTTCGAGTATGAGGCTAACTTTCATCATTTATTTTCGTCATAAATTTCAACATTTCGTCCACAACAATAAGACGAGAAGACGAGCGGTACGAAGTTAGGTTACCACTGAAACCCGATAACAAGCAAAAATTAAGCAGTTCTAAATCAAAAGCAATAGCTCCATTTTATAACTTAGAACAAAAAACTCGTATTAAATAAATCTATTATGAAAAATTATGTGCAATACATTCAGCAATATTTGTCGCTCGGACATATGACACCCGCGGCCGTTGACCGTAATGCATTCCTTAAATGTTATTTACCTCATCATTGTGTCACCCGAAACGATTCTACGATAAATAAGTTACGTGTTATATTAAATACGAGTACATCAAGTAAAACGTCATCGAGCTCAAGTTTAAATGACGTTATGTTTCGGGGACCGTATCTTCAGCAAAATCTACAGAGTCTCATTCTTAAGTGGAGACAATATAAATATGCATTTACGGCTGACATAGAAAAGATGTTTAGGCAAATATGGATCAATCGTGAAGATCAAAATTTACAAATGATTCTATGGAGAGATAATCCAAATAAAAAATTAATTGAGTATCACTTGGCTACAATATCTTACGGAACCAAAGCGGCACCTTTCCTTGCTATGATGACGCTTAAGCGATTAGCTCACGATGAGAGATTGAACTTTCAAGACAGTTCAGCGCCTAGCGTCCTAGAAGAGTCCTTTTACATGGACGACCTTATTCATGGGGCCCACTCAATTCAGGCAGCCACACAACTACAAACAGATATGATTAAACTTTTAAAGGCGGGCGGTTTCCACTTGAGAAAATGGAAATCAAATTCACCTGAACTCTTGGAGCACGTCAATATAACTGTACAACACCAAGATCTCTTTGACTTCAAGCAAGTAGAGTCAACAAAGGCCCTGGGACTCGGGTGGGACCCGCAGAATGACCACTTTATATTTGAGTCAAAATTACTTACAAAATCAAAGCTCACGAAGAGGTCGCTTTTGTCGGAGATATCTAAGATCTTTGATCCGCTAGGTTGGCTTTCTCCACTCACTACAAAGCTTAAAATATTATTTCAAGATGTATGGAGAGCAAACCTCGAATGGGATGCGCTCGTACCACAACACATCTCCGAAGAATGGTACAAGATTAGTCAAGATATTAGTATGATTAGCCAGTTTCGAGTACCAAGGTGGCTGCAAACTCAGGAGGATGATATTGTGGAATTGCATGGATTTTGTGACTCGAGTACCAAAGCTTATAGCTGCGTCGTATTTTGTAAAATAAATCGATGTAACAGTTCTTCAGTAGTCTTAGTAGCAGGAAAAACAAAACTAGTACCACTTAGTAAAAAATGTTCACTGCCCCGCTTAGAACTATGTGGCGCAGTCTTACTAGGTAAATTGATGGCGAAAATTAAGAAATGCCTCGTATACAACAAGATCAACGTTTACGGCTGGGTAGACTCGATGGCGGTACTGGGCTGGCTAAATGGTCCGGTCGACAGATGGAAGCCTTTCGTCGCGAACCGAGTGAAACAAGTCATACAATCGATGCCAGCTGACTGTTGGCGATATGTGGCATCCAAAGAGAATCCAGCTGACTGCGCAAGCCGAGGTCTCACGGCGTCTCAACTTCGGGAGCATACCTTATGGTGGCAAGGACCTACCTGGTTACCTACCTACGTACCTGAAAAAGAAGATAAGCAAAATTACAGTACAAATGAGGACACGAAATCTAATAAGCAAGTTAATGTCGTATTAAGCGGAAGCGAAATTATTAAGCAGGTCGTTGAAAGGCAAAGCTCACTAACTAAAGCTGTAAGAGTATTGGCGTGGATATTAAGATTCACTACAAAAAATAAAAAGCAAGGTTATTTAAGCATACAAGAATTAAATAAGGCTAAGAATTTAATAATAATAAATTATCAAATTGAAAGCTTTTCTCAAGAAATACATCGCTTAAAGCAAGGAAAAGGTGTTAGTAAGCAAAGCAAAATATTTAGTTTTAACCCTATAATAGATCATAACGACATTTTACGAGTCGGCGGCAGGCTCAGGCATGCGAACATCGATCCCGAGATGAAACATCCTGCCATCATCCCCTGTAACACGAGATTAGCGGAACTCATCATTGACCAAGCGCATGAGCTTACTTACCACGGGGGTGCGCGATTAACAACTGCATTTATTCGGCGGAAATACTGGCTCATCGGCGGCAATAATGCTACAAAAAAACGAATTCGTTTGTGCGTTAAGTGCAGGAGACAGAATCCTGTACTTCATCAACAGATAATGGGAGACTTACCTTCAGCGCGCACAAACCCTTCGCGGCCATTCTTTCAGTGTGGTGTTGATTACACGGGACACGTAAACGTCAAATCCAGTAAGGGGCGTGGTATTAAGACCACCAAGGGATACGTAGCAGTGTTTGTGTGTATGTCAACCAAGGCTGTACACTTGGAACTCGTCTCAGACTTATCAACGTCTGCTTTCCTTGCGGCGTTGCGCAGGATGGTAGCTAGAAGAGGCGTTCCAGGCCACATATATAGTGACCAAGGAAAGAATTTCATTGGGGCCAATAACGTATTAAAACAGCAGCTAATAGAGATTCAGGAAAATCAAGAATTTAAGAAAGAGATAGTAGATATGGGTATAGAATGGCACCATAATTGCCCATCTTGGCCATCCGCCGGTGGACTGTGGGAGGCTGCGGTTAGATCCTTGAAACACCATCTGAAAAGAGTTGTTGGTGAACAAAATCTCACGTTTGAAGAGTTCACCACACTTCTCAATCAATTAGAGGGATGTTTAAATTCGCGTCCGCTCTGTCCCTTAACAGAAGACCCCGATGACTTGAATTTTTTAACTCCATCCCATTTTTTAAGTAGTGGTCCTGTTCTAACTTTATACGACACAGAGACAGATCTGAGAACTAGGTGGCATCTCACTCAAAAAATATTCAATGACATATGGAACAGGTGGCGCGAGGAATATTTAACATTACTAACCGAGCGAACAAAATGGAGGGAACCAAAATTGAATATAAAATTAGACGATATTGTCATTATTAAGGATGACAATCTCCCGCCGGGGAAATGGGCCTTAGGTCGCGTAGTAGAGCTACACCCTGGAAGTGACGGCTACGTAAGAGTCGTGACACTTAAAACTAAAAATGGTTTAATGAAACGACCGGTTGTCAAGCTATGCAGGCTACCCGTAAATGAAGAACAAAGTCAAAAAAACCTGTAAGGAGGTAAATAAGGAACAAAATTCAATTAAATCCATTAGAAATAATAAAACCTTTAGCTTTGCCTCTGTCGCAATATCTTTGTTATTATTTTTTATAACTATTCCAGTAAGCCATTGTTCTTATAACATTACTCATTTGCCGGCTAATAAGTCTTTATTTTGATCGCATTAAAGACATGCAAATAATTAGAGAGGACTGGCGGTTAGTAGTATATTACGATACTCGACCGTATTCAGAAGGCAATAAGGCCATTGAGAAATACATGAAATACTTAGATAACATATGTGTAAAAATTCAATCGCGATCACATTGCGACGGAGTCCTGTTGCAGTTACGGCATGAGGTGAGCGAACTGCAATACTATAATAGCCTGTTAATGACTCACAATGTAAACAATAATATACGTCACAAACGCGGACTGATGAATGGGGTCGGATATATAGCAAACAGCTTATTCAGGGTCTTAGATGATCGTTTCGCTCAAAAATACGAGAGAGACATAGATCTTATTAGAAAAAATCAGAACCACTTACTACTACTAAACTACTAACTACAATAAGTACTTTTTCTTTTGTTGTGAACCTTTTCTTGTTAAACTAGTATGCAATGATCGCATTATACCTCTACAGTTGACTACCTCTGGGTTTTTTAGCATCGATGAAGGCTGCACTATAAAATCATCAAATTTCGTTGTCTTCTCACATCGACAGAAAGAGAGTAGACTCGATGTATCATATAATATTCTATCGCCTGAGATTTCACAGATCAATAACGTAATAAACATCACCTTACCGAGTGTCTCTGTAAATTATACCTCTAACTTCACTCGTAACCATACCGCTCAGCTCCAAGATATTCAGAGAAATATCGAATTTATGAAAAATACCGAACCCTTCGCTGAAATGTCCAATCACGACATCCACCACTACGCAGCGATATACATATTGTTCGCGCTAGTGGGGCTCGGCGGAGCAGTGTGGCTGTGCAGGTGCTTCAGGTGCAGCAGCAGGCGGGAGAGCGGGGCCCCGGCTCCCGCTCCAGTGCCGGAGCGGGGTCCAGAAGCGGGCCCGGCGACTCCGGCGACCCCGGCACTCCAGTGCAGTGTACAACAAGTTCAGTGTAGTGAAGTGAAAGGTGTTTGTGATAAAAGTGCGTGTGTGTTAGTGAAAGAGACACCTAGATTTAACGTTCCTGATGGATATTTGAACACTTCTACTGTGTAATTTAGATTTTAAGAAAAATGTGCAATCATCTTGTTAATCATTACTAATCAAGAGGTGCATGTTAGTTTAAGTAAGATTGTTATATCACCTTGTAATCATCGCAGCATCTCATCTCTTCTACTAACCCTCATCTTTCCCGCTCGGGAATATGTACGAGCAAGCGCGTACATTTATGTACTTAGGTTGCATTTTGTTGTGACCTAATTACATCACTTTAATAATTACTTACAATATATAAATCAGTTCGTTGTCGGTCATCAAGAGTATCGCACGTAACTCAGAGTTCGCTATCGGTCATCAAGAGTACCGCGCGTAACTCACCATTCGCATTCCACCATTAAATTCATTATAGTCTAAGTTCTTTTATAATTATATATTTTACAGTTTTATTTAATATTTTATTTATACACATACGTACGGGCACACCGTACAGTCTGTTAATTTTTTTTAGTTGACATGACTTTTTTAATATATGTAATCTGTCTTTATTTTACTTAATTGTAATTATTTATTGTCCTTTTTTACGGGAAATATTAAACCAATTTTTAAAATTTCGTTTCTTTTTTTTTTTAAATGTTTAAAAAAGGAAAAAATTTAAAAAAGGAATTTTATGTCAATGTCGCCTTTACATGGCCATTGCAAATCTTTACAAGCAAAATGTTCCACGCGGCTAACTTTAGTATATATGAACTAGGCACATGCCTAGCCTAATGCATATTACAGACTTAAAAATGTTAAAAAAAAAACAGTCATCGCGAAACTTCGTTAAGAGAGTTGAACGACTGTTTTCGTTTTACATCTCGATTCTAATGATAAAAAGATAAACATTTAAATGTTATTATATTTAATTAAGATATCGAATTTATGCTTTTAAAAGATATTTCGTCAGATCTTATCTATCTAATGAATTAACCATAATTAAAATTTCATATACCTGTAAAGACGAATCATACCGAATTATATGCATACCTACATGTGTAAATGCTAAACATCTACAATGTTATGATTTGTTGTTAAATAAATAAATACATAAATTACTTTTAAGTATTTCCCATTACTACGTAAAAACAGACACCCGTGTTAATATCGTTTCTACGATTGTGAAGCTATAATATACCGATTAAGTAAATAAAAAATACATGCAGAAATTTAAAATCATAATATTAATTTAAATACAATAAGGCAAACAGAAAAAAATGTTTTTATTACTTTTTATAAAGATCGCTGTATTCACTTAATCGTTATGATAATAAGCTGCTATTATCATATCTGTGTGTACATAAAAAAAAAATTATACCTATGCGACAAGTTTAAAAATACACGCAGATACATGCAAATTGCAATAATGAAACGTCTAGATATGTATGTACAATGCCTATTAATTATATTATGAAATAAAAATTCATTATATTTCTCTACACACACACAAACACTGATTAAATACACTTTACAGAGTACATAAACTCGCATCTTAGGTTATAAATGCATGTAGTATACTAGTATACTGTAACTATGTGTCTTTTGGTATCCCTTGCAATTTTACCAATAAAAAAATAAATGTCAAAAAGTTTTAAGTATTTAGTTTTTAAGGAATTTATTCAAGTAGGCTTTAAAGCTACCTCTGGAGTCTGAAGTATCCGTATCAGTAACTGTAGTGATGTACCTACTGTTATGTCTACTACTCTATTCGTACTCCTTACTATGAACTTTTACAGCCTAGAACCTTCCGCAATAAGAAGACTACCTAAAAATATTGTTCATTTAAAATCGTTTATATATATTATTTAAGCATTTCTTTTTACACTTTTTATTTATCTATTTTAATATTTCTATGTCTAGGATATAGCCAAAAATATACTACATCCATAGTAAACGCAAAGCAATAGATGAAGACGCGGACAGCACTTGAGATAATAAAGTTTAGGAGTATAACTGATGATTATATTCAATTCATAGCGTAAAGAGCTCGTGTTACACCTGATACAACAACTTTGCTACAACTAGTAAATGAACGATGGATTTGTCCATTAATAACGTTACTTTTAAATGATCTATCTAAAAAAAAAAAACTTTTTTTTAGATAGATCAATCGCTATATTCTTGAATAGAAAATCAAAGTCACTACAATGAGACCCTAATCAAGATTCTTAAAATATATATATTAAACAAAAATAATTATTGAATTGGATTTTCTTTGAAACTCAATTTTAATTTAAAAAAAAGATTATATTTTATTAGTAATCTGGTTAACCTCCTTTGGTACGTCCGAGTTTCAACATCATATTGACATAAAAAGAAAGGCGATAACCCTTTCTATATAGATACGTATACGTAACCCAATTGAGGCCCATATCACACATGTAAACATACTTGATAAAGCGTTATATAAAATAAAATAAAATAGTCATTCATCGTAAAGAGATCAGAAGTACAGTATTGGAGACGAAAATAGTAAAGGACTTATTGTATTCGGTCCATCAGCGTATTAGTTTGAAATTCCTGGTCATTTCATTAAGGTTAGAATAGAACAAAATAGAAAGAATAGAAGAAGAAATTTTCAGTTACAGAATAAAACAACGACGTTGTTGTTTGATTTGTGCTTGGAAGATCTTGTTAGTTTTAGTACGTGTTGTCTTCTAAAGAATTCAGGATTCACTTAATATAAGTTAGTTGATCGATTTTAATTGAAATATTCTTTAATTAATGCAAAGAAGTGACTTTAACGAGAGATATGCTGTACATAAGCGAAGTCAGTTTACGTGTAAGAAAAGTTTACTAAAGGAATCACTAATGTCGGTTACAGTCCTGTTTGCACGAAGAGAACAAATACATAATAATACTCAAAGATTTAACACAAAACAACTCGATTTGGAATACGTGACAAGATGTCAAAGCCAAGGCTAGTCATGAGCGACCAACGTTTTGAACCTTATCTCCTTGAGCTTAGGATTCAGAGGTTATCGTTCACTCGAAATGAGTACTATTTATAATAATACGGAAACGTCAGAACTTCAAATGGCGCGGTTCGAGCAATTATCTTGACAAATGCTTCGCTAACGAAGCGGGCTGACATGTTCCATATTTGATGCGCGCGCGCAAGGTGATGTGACCAATGAGAAGCTAACGATCTATACAAAGAGCTCTTACTTCTCTGCTTCACTAAATAGAATGCTATTTTTAATAATGTGCCGGTGAAAGTTTGTTTATTAAACAAATGCGTTTGCATTGATCACTTCATTATCATGTTTGCATATAGATATATTATATGACTTGAAAAGAGTAAGACACGTCACACGATTTTGTTCACAAGTTTTACAAATTAATTTTTTGCTCAAATATTAAATTAAGCGTATAAGGCAATAGTCAATAATACATAATAAGGCCTGGTATCAGTTATATGTGCACTTGAAAATATTTACTTTGTGGTACAATTATAATCTTGCACTTGAACGACTTAACATCTGTGGTTGTTTTACGAGTAGACATCTATATTATAATGGTTACTAGAATTAAAAGTAAAAAAAAAAATGATTTTCCGCTTTCGAGCAACGTAGTTTGTAGAAATGTTTGACGAAATTCAACTTTGTCGGAACAGGTTTAAGATGTTTTCGTTACAGCGTGGCGCCGGTCAAGGCACATTTTTGCGGTTAACGCGTAAGTTTAAAACGCAAACATCAATTTAGTACTATGACACACTTTTCACATCGTACGTTTATAATTTAATGTGACTAGTTATTATTAGCGTTCATTAGATACCGATGACCCTGCGTTTTATTTGCTTACATATACTTAACGATTGTAGTACTATAATCCTCACATATTTCTAATCGTTTACAACCTCACACAGTGCTTACATCTATGTTGTATGGTTTAACACAATTAAACCGACTAAATTAAAAAATCACTCAATTCGAAGGCGCCCGCTAATTCATTCTGTTCAAACTCGTGCTCTCTAGAAGGCGCCATAAATCTATCGAGTAAACAGCTAGGATTTACACGACGTAAATATTTACTCAACGCAACGGCAGTGCGACTGAGCGGGCTTTAAGGTTCTGGATCGGCTACGAAAAAAGTGTTTAATACAAGCTGCCGGAAAACAATGATGCGGAGATGAAAATTAAAAAAGAATAAATAGATAATGCGTTCCATTGCTACACAGGTGACTAGTCGAAACCGAGCTCCGGACGAGTGAAGTTGTCAACTTTTCTAGTCTGTCGGAATTAGAATAGAGGAGAGGACAGGGCTCAGTTAAGGTTGGCCGGGTCGAAACCGTAGTGTAGTATAAAAAGGAGTGCGTGAGGAATGCGCCGACGCGACCGTCAGGTGCAACGGCCGCGCGCCCCGTCCCCGACTGGGATTTTTGTTCGCGCGCCTTATACTATATATTAGTTTGGTTATCAAATTTGGCACCCTTAGTGTCAATTGAAACCATATTATCCAGAACTACACATTTTAAAAAGAAATCACAACGGGAGGAAAAGGCGTCCCATTAGCTGTAATGCTATCCATAAACGTCCTTAGTAAAATGTTTGAATAGTTCCCATTAATTGTACAGTTTACCGATTTACAAAATCGGTTTGGTACAGTAAAGCTTTATTTAAATGAAATTTACACCAGGTTATCTGACTCCAAATGGTGTGGACCGTTAACAATACAATGGGTTGCCAGAGAAATAACAATATAATGTGGGTCGTAGTCGCAGAGACACCGCCGCCGCCGATGCGAACAATTAATGTCAACACCTATAGTTTCAGGCCTCTTGTCGCGACGGGCCGTGTCTAACGTACCTATACCGTTGTTGCTCCTTTTTTGGGTATATTACCGTAATTCGATTTAGTTGTCAAATGTTTATTTTCCAATTAATTCACTAACCGTAATGTGCCTATTAAATTTTGATTTAGTTTTTCCTTCCTTCCAATTTTCGATTTTCTCTCTGTTTCTGTAAAGATAAGATTTTTACACCTTCTATACAGTACCAACGTATAAATTGCAACTGCAAACGTAATTAAAATTTGTCTACAATACCTATACTAAGATAATTTCCACACACTGGAAGATAAACAATTACAAAATAGATAGACAGACAGAGATAGACAATTAAAAAACATTTTTTTTTCTTCGGCATCAGAACTCGAAATGCACTTTTTTTTTAAATATATACAAGTTAATACAATCTAAAAAAGTTTTGGCTTATCAGAGCAACCCTTTTAAGGACTTTATCATTGGTTGTAATCATAAAAAAATCAGCAGTAAAATTTATTTTAAAGTACTTCATGTTATTTGGTTTATTTCTTTTATCTGTCTAATGGTTTAGTAACGATCGTAGAGCGGAACGTTCTGTGTTATACGATAGTGTTGTTTCTCGATTTTTGTTTATCTAAGTTCGTACTAAAGTAAACGTAACTCAACACTTATATTTATTGATATATATGATTTTTTGTTCACATCTATATTTACGATGACTGATGAAAGATGGCCTTTGATAAGGAGGATAACCTGTTGATATCATTTTAAAAAGTAATATTTTTTATATTAACCATAATTATACTCATTTTGCAGACACATGAACTGGTATAGTTATTAAACAGGGCTCGGCTTTGACAGCATGGCGTCATTACAGATTTGGTATAAATTTTTATCACCTCACATTCTCTGTGATTATATCTCGTGTAGTTAACATAAAAGAGTTTGTTTTAATTTCTACCGTTTTAAAACAGTCGCCATGGTCATGTTTATTCAAGTAAAAAAGTAGTATAATTTTCAAGTAGTTCAAGGGTTTTCCAACGTTAGTCGTAAGTCGGTAACTGACAGATAAACGAACGGTACGCATTTTTACCTCATTCCTCATGGTTTCACGGCAAACTGACACTTTGACAGGTAGCTGTGAAAAAAAAAAAACTTTGTTTACAGCTACCTCGCTTTTGAGATTTTTTTCTAGTCTACAGATAAACCAAACAATTTTATTGTCGGCTGCTCGCTTGGAAACTACAAAAAAAATATAGGTATATTCTGCTGCATTTTTAGTAGACTCTATTTTTTTTTTTTTTTTGGTTAAAAATAATCGAAAGTAATTTTCTCATCATTGTACCTATTCTTTGTAATATTTTATACAATTATACGTTAATACACGGAGTATTTATAGTAGTTTAATATATTTATTCTGAGAAGGTAAGCCCGCCGCGTCTCAATCGATTATAAAGTGAATATTTAAGCAAATAACAAAAAAAAAAATTTATTCAAATCGAAATTGTACTCCATATTCTAGAAGCGTTAGTTCTACACTCGAATCGCAACTTGTTCCGCCCTTTGTACGTAATAAGGTATTTGACCTTTTGATGTCCTTAAGATAAGTTGATATGCAAGACCAGATTGCGATGACGTAACACTCACGTACCTACCGTCGGAAAATTTAAAACAGTGTTTATCTCATTACTCTTATTAGGTAACTTATGTTTACACATATTACAATCTCGGTGTGATATAAAATATAAGAGGTTATAATTAAATTGAATTCTGATATTTCTGCTTTTCTGTTATATTTTCTTAATGTACATAATATACTCGTATATTATAGCTACTATTTTTTGAACTTATACTTTTGAGGCGTTGCGGAAAAATGATGAGAGTAAATTTTTACGATGCGCGCTCTCACACCGTCACAAAAAACCGACAACCTGAAGTTAGCTACATATTACTTTGAGTAGGTACGTTTGTAGAATTTGGGGTTAGTTGACGGTACGTAGGTATTTATTTACATCATAAACGAAAATAAATTTTTACATTATTATTGAATATGTACCTAATAATTGTACAAAGAAATTAATAATAGATAAAAATATTAATTCTTAAAGTCGGGACAAATTAAATTATTTGAATGATTTTGTCAATAAAAACAAAATTTCAAAGTGTTGGACTCGAGCATCATGAATGAAACTGAGTGCCTTTAATTTTAATACACTTTTTTTCCTTTTGATGTATATATAAAAATAGTAATGAATTCAACTGTTCACTTGTACTATATAATAATATTAAGCTTCTTTTTAGTACTACAGTCAACTATGTCGTGAATAATAAAATAAATAGATAATTTAGATGATAACAAATTTCATTTATGCATGTTTGAAGTCACAAAAATAAAATATAATAGATATCTTACTGTTAGAAACATAAAATTTGGATAAATTAACAAGTTTAGTAATATTGAGAATGATAGGATATACATAAGATAGTTTTAAGTATAACTTCTTACGTGCGTACAAGTACACACACATTTTTTTGTTTGTTTAACAACCGTCTTCGGTATTCCATTTGAATGAGAGTTATGAAATATCTGATGTTGCATTACATCTAGCTGATCTTTATTATCTCCCTTAAAGATCTCCATACCCATTGATGTATCTGTAATAAATTTCAGTTTAAAATTTTTGTCTATCACAATTTGCTGATCTCTATCATTAGTTCTGATGACACGTTAATTTTAAAAACACTAATTTTTTATAATAAATCAATAGACATGAGAACTTACGAAATTTTAAATAATGACATTCACAGGTACATTGTAATTTCATTGTGCGCATGCGCATCCCACATAACGCGACCTAATGATCGTCCTTTGTGCTATACCCATTCTTCGTCGTTGTATTGCGTTACATGATAGTAAATCTCGGACTATAATATATGCTTCAAATTAAAGTTTACGAGCCGCTCTGTCTGCGACTGAGCGTTGTCACATATCAAATCCACGGAAACCCGTTCCCACAACTGCACCTGTCAGATTAATGCTGGATATACGTCCGAACTGGAGGTAAACATTATTAATACGTCGAGGCAAGAGCTTAAATATTTACCAAGTTCAAATCTGGGTAAGGAGTTCCGTAACGAGGATTTTAGTCAACATCAAAGTCAACATCAATGCTTACATAAAAAATTGGACCTTGACATAGCCATTATCTCTGGAAATTATACTACATCTAAGCTCTGTGCAATCAACGCTAATGTGTAAATAGCTTTATCTTCTCAATGGGATTCCAGTCATTAACATGTATTATTTACAATCGCTATCTGACAAATGTTTTATGAGTCACGATGCATCTATATATATTTATGAATATTCATGAACTAGAGATCACTGATAGTGACGTTCGAATGCGTAAATTTATACTTTACAAAAAAAAATGTTCTTTCCGAAACGAATATTAAAATGTAAATACGGCGACGATGCATATAAACAAAGTGCGATATGTTGGTGCGTAAGTTCGTTTACGGTTTTATTCGTGTCTGTCGTGTTTTATTTTATTTTAAAGAATGTCAACTCTCTCTGTCAGACCTTTAGTGATGTCTGATAATCTGTTTTTTAAATACCGACACGACATTTCAATGTTGGTTTTTAAGATAATAGAAATTTAAATGATAATCGCTGACGGAATTTTCGGTGTTGGAGTTTTTGCATGTAAAATATGTATTCCATTATTTTATATTTAAATAAAAAGCTTACCTTGATTTGTTTCGGAATTAAATTTAACTTTTGACATATATTCGTTACGACTGCAATTTTTATGATTAACCGATAATTTACCATCGTGTGGTACCCTACCATTGTAAAAAAAACGGAATGGTAGCAGAAGGGCTCAAGTATTATATTAAAGTAATGAAAATATTATCATTAACACACTCAAGATCATTTGCTTATATATATTAAATATCTAGTAGCATTATTTTAAATTACAGTGATCACAGCTTCCACGGCAGCAGTGGTCACTATCCGGCTTAAGTTACACTCACCATTAAAACATTAAAGCAATATAAAAGCTTAGTGGTAATTTCGTAAATGCATATCGTCTATAACTATATTTTGTCTCGGAATTCAGGCATAATGAAACGAAGTTACTTTGTTGTAGATTCGATCTCCTCTAATGGTACAAAGATGAGAATCCTGGCTTCTTAAAGATCTTTAAGATAAGGTCAGTTTTGACTGTCTTGTAATCGTTTTGTCACGACTTAGCTGTGATCTGTTGATATAATTTCTCCGAAAATTATACTCAACCAGACCGGAATTTGCATTACTTAAATATTTAAGTCTCGAATTTTTAATTTTGTAGTAGTAACTGCAGTTATTATTAAAATTATTAAAACCGATATGTACTTCGAACTAAATAAAACCCTTTAGCTAAACTAAATATGCCAATTGCTTATTACTCATACATCTCGTAACTATTCGTTACTACATTTATTTGTTCTTAGTTGACAGCAATAATTGCACAATTTGTGTCATCGCTCGGTTATTGCAGGTTGTTATTGCGATTCTATTTACTTTGTAACTGTTGATTTTCAAACTTTTGTTCAAGTAGGTATCTTGATCATAATAATGTCATACCTAAGTTTCTTGGTCGTTTATTTCTCCGTACACAAATGGCAAAAAATTAAGTAAAAAAAAAATAATAGTCACAATGAATTTTGCCGCTCCATATGCAATAGAGTACAGAAAATTACATATAATTAATACTGGAACGTACGCGTCTCCCCGGCGCCGCTCGCTACTTCTAAGACATCAGAATGTTTAATTAAACTGCTATTTACAACTAACTAGTGTACTCGAGGTAGGCTCTAGCGCGAGCCCGAGGCTGCTAGAAGACGTAATCTCAGGTTTTGAATTGATGGACGTTTTCGACCTACCGCGTGATGGAAACCGAAGGCGTGCTATCGGAAAATTGTAATTTTATGATTATAAATCAGTACATTTCTAAATAACTTACATTAATCTTACATCTCGATATATATTTAAACATGTAAACTCTATTTCAGAGATTATTTTTTTAGCTTTGGAAAAGGGTTTTATTCTTTCGCGTATGTATTATATGATCTAAGTAGATTGTTAACTAATGTTATTGAATTATTCTATTGAGTAAAAAATGTGTATGTTGAGGTTGTTTATTATGTAGCTTAAGATTCCACGGAAACTTAACGTCTATTGTAAAGAGAGCATGTACATATGCAGTTAATTTTATACTTTTAATTTAATATCTACGATAAGTAATTTATTGAACACTAACTTATCAAGAATATTTTATAAGACGATAAATTAGAAAAATGTTAATAAAAGTCTTAGCTATAACTCGGTAGTAATTATCATCACACTATATTTCCAGTGCGCATGCGTGAAAGATATTACTTTTATATAGAAGAGAGATAAAACGGCGCCCTCACACGATATCAGCGATATCTTTATCAGTTAGTTGCATATGCTTAAATTATTACGTTTTTAATGAAAATTAATTTTGATAATGATTTACGTATTTAAAAAACTTTACTAAAAATGATTACGTAATTTATTAAAAAAAGACCTGTTTGTAGATATTTATGTCTCAATGATAAGTTTTGATAAAGGCTAAGAATTTCTCCCGAGACCCTTTTCTCATGAGCGATGTCATACATATAAATAATAAATATAACTAAGGAATTAATTACTTGAAGTTAAATTTAATTAAGTTTCTTGTATAATTTCTATGTTAATGTACTTAAATATTTTTATCTTTTAGAATAAAACGTTACATATAGAGTGACGATATAACATCCATTAGTAAATAAGAAGCTGTTTACAATATCAACTCGTAGATAAACGAGTCCATTTTGAGTAGTCTACGTAATGTGACTAAGCTTTTACTGTTTAGAATATTTAATTCGAACTACCCACATTAAAATTAGCATATTTGCTATCTTTCGAAATTAGAAACTAGAATAACTATAAATAAAAATTGCATAACATAGAAAATTAACAATTTTTATCGTATTTTAAATGTTTGCGTTGTTCTAGGTTAAGGGTTAACCATAAATTACCCACTATCTTTACGGTCTTCAAAATTTTATTGAGATTGTATTCTCGCCGGCATCCGACTAATCCCCTTCGTGTCTTCTCCATTTTACGTGACATTGGCGAAATTATCCGTGATATTTTTTTCACTATTCAAAGCCTTTAATCTGAATGAGTGAATGAATGAAAAGTTATTTATCTTTATCGACAATATTAAGTTAAAGAGTTTGTTCCTATTACGAAAACGGAATTAGGCTATAAAACATGACACTGACTTAGAGCGGAGATGTAACTGTAAATGTGGATAACGTTTATTTGAAGCGGGAGAAATCGTGAGGAACGTCTAGCCTATTTATAAAGTATGTTCGATGATATAATAATGTATTTGATATGATAATTATTTGACGGCTTTGTAAAAGTATATTAAAACACAACACGACACAACGAAAGTGATGTTAGTAAGTCCTCTAATTGTAAGACAGATGAAGTGCCATCTTAGTGTTGATAATGCGTGTGTATCTAAGATTACAAATGAGAGAATACTGAGTTTAATGTGTATAAAAGTTTTTACTCAGTCATCAATGTAGCCAAAACTAACTACTACATTTGGCAATTTGACGCTCAGGTTCTTTTTTTTTTGTGATGTAGAGCCTCTAGCTAACTAGAAATGGCACAAATTATAGGAGGGACAAAATAAATCTCCATAATATATTGCTTTATATTATATTTTATAGCATGACGACGGTTTTAGTGTTGTGATACGACCTCAACTCCGGCGGTCGTGGGTTCGATTCCCACTCGGGGCGGATATTTGTATTGGGGCAGATGTTTTTATTTGTTTCCGGTCTGGGTGTGTCCTTGTGGGTCTCCCCATCGTGCCTCGCAGAGCACGTAAAGCGAGCGGTCCTGGTTGTTATCATAGACATCTGATAATAGTTACTCATGGTAGGGAAATTGTCTGCCAACTCGCAGTGGCGCAGCGTGGTGGATTAAGCTCCAATCCTTCTCCTTTATGGAGGAGAGGCCTAATATACTGTGCCTTTACCCAGCAATAGGAAGTTTACAGGCTGATTCACTGTGGTCCTATAATAATTAAAAATTAACGAATCGAATTAATTACGATCTTTAAAAATTAACGAATTGACCATATTTGAAAGTATGTACGTATGTATGAGGAATGCAGTTCCTTAAAAATTTTTTTTGACTATCTTTCACAGCATTTCAAACAATGACTAACTACATTACTACAACATTTCAAAATCGTAATTAGACAAGCGACCTATTGCGGCTACGTTCGTAATCAAATCATCTCGCCTTATTTGTCGTTGTGAAATGTCAGGTTGATTGTTCATCGTAATATCGCGGGAACGTTCGCGATGCGCCTCCGCCGGGATCGTGTTGCACTGTCACCGCCATTGTTTCCTTCCAGAATCGACACGTTCGGTTCATTGTTACTTGTTTATACTTATGTTTACAAATAAATATCTTGTTTACGAAGTATTGAATACCGTCAATTGTTCGAATGACAAACGATTAAATTCCTCGGAAACAATTTATTTTGAAAGCGCAAGGTAAATATTTAGCGTAGTACTTTGTATGCTTTTATATTCTTTAGTATTTTTTTCATTCGGCACGGTCTGTTGTTAACTCAAATCCGGACTTGTCCAAGTTTACTGCGATATAATTCATACCAGAGCAAATGTTTAAACGATCTAAGCGAATATCTGCTCAAGTGGAAAAATTTTTAAAATACCTTCACCGGTAAAAAGGTTCGTTGTCGTTGTAAAAAAAAGTTAACACATTAATATAGAATTAGATTAATTAATTAAATACAATATTCAAAATATTTCTTATTTTTCTTAATCAGTTTATATTATTACTGGTACAAAGTACAAACTCAGATTTGATTTTTATCAGTACCTATATAAACTAGTTATATCCAAAAAAAACTATTTCGAATGTAACATACTAGAAATCGAATTTGAATTTTGAATGTATACTTAATGAAAATAAAGTGTATTCGAATGTCGTAACCAGGTTTGCGTGTCGCACGATTATGAACAATCAAATGTTCTAAGTTGGTACTAATGTAACCTCCCTGGTGGAGCATGCGAAACATTAGCATACCCGCCGGACGCCTTGCCCACGCGCACTGCAACCAATCCATCATAATCGCTGCTGTGTGCGTAAACTGAGCCATTATTGTAACCGCCATCATAAATTTGCGCTGCGCCTTCTTGAACATACGATTCGAGACCTTGCATCTTTAGATTTTGAACGATTTTGAGTTTTTACGAGTAGGGTATACAATCAAACTGAGTTCAGCTATAACAAGAAAGCTGACGCTGATTATACTAAGAAAGTTTTGATACATGAAAAGGCTTACACAAACATTGTATTTGTAACTATGAACATAACAGATAACTATATGATTTTAAGCAATAATTTGCTGATTGATTCGAGATAATGAACTATTTCTTAGTAATATATATTGCGTTGGATGCGGAATATAAGGAAAAAGTAAATTATTTTGTTTTTAAAACGAATGAAATGGAAAATTACCGCAGATAATAAAATATAATAAGTTTTTAATTAGATGCTTGATTAGATATCCGATATAAAATCTTAAACTACTTAATATTAATCTTACATTTTTAATGAATCATGCTTTATTTTATTCAGATAATGACTGTTACTAATTCAAGTGTTATTTTAAATCTTCTTATAATATCAAATAACTACTCTTTATTTATGATGATTAATGTGTTGTATGATAAATATTATTATCCTTCATTTTCTAAATAAAAAGACAATTATTTAATATATATATTACAACAAGGATAAAAATTGAGTTATAGAAGGCCCAGATTAGTGTTGTAACTATGTACATAACACGGTGAAGATAAAAATACTAGTTTGCGAAGACAATATTGAAAAATCAGATCTACTTATATCAAAGTCGACATAAGTTATGTAGGCTAATTGTTAATCACCTAATAATGAACTGGTATACCTTCTGAATTTATCATTATTATTTTTTGATAGTTTGCTTTGAACTGTGTACGTGCGACCCTGGCGCCCACATTCAATCTATTGCCATGTTAAAAACCATCTGTGCCAACAATGATTTGGACGGAAAATAGATATCGATGATTGTGTCGACATCATTAGGTGAATTAATTGACAAATCGAAAATGAAAACAGTGACAAGGACTTGAAACGCAATAATGGACAACTTAAAGTAAATAAACAAATGTTTCTGATAATTCAAAAATAATTCCGTTTGAGATTTAGATAATAATGAATTATATGAACAGAACTGATAGCATGTCAGGATAATATTTTTAATATTGGGTGTCTCTAGATTATGTTAAATTGATTCTTAAAGATAAATCATATTTTCTAAAAAATACATTTACATCGTTTTGTAATAAAGAGAAAAATTGTAGGCATACAATGATATTTGCCCATAAAGCCTGACATTAGTCAAAATTCACGCTAATACGTTTAATTTTCATCTTCAGTATAATGATTTAGAATAAGAGGATTTAATTACCGACTGAGCAAATGACACCGTTTATGTGCCACAGACAAAAAACCTTGAAATTTTAATTTCGAATACTTTTAGAAGCATTCTTGTAATTAAGCCGTTTGACTGCTACACGGACTTCTTTAAAAACTCGCTTTTGTTATGATTGCGAAGTAAATTGTTTATTACGTGGTTAACTTCGTCGAGTACTTCGTCGTTTTCCTCAAATCCTGCCTCAAACAGCGTTTAACATGCAATAAATATTGTCTTTGAATTGTGGGAATTTATTGCATCCAATAAAAATCGATTTTATTCGTTCTTCATAATATATATGTACTTACATCGTTTAATTAATTGTTTTTTACTTTTTGTTTCAGGTAAGTTTGGTGATAAAAAAGTTAATTATTTCGAAAGTAAGTTCTTTAAAAAAATAATTCGCATTTTACAGTTTTTCCTTAAATTATTATTTTAAAACATAATATGTTGCATAGTTACCTAAGTGGTTATTTCTGTATTATTTTTACAAAATCATATCTTCTATAAGTAGTTGATGGCTGTGCACTGATAAACATAATTAGCATTATATTCATCTTTTGTTCGAGTTTGTTAGAATTTTAGAAAGTTTTATCTTAAAATTAGTCATAGATGCATTTTACTTCGTAATGACCAATTCGAAAGACTTTAGAGTTTTGGTGATATGATCGCTTACAATGTTGCCTTTTGTGTCCTGAATGACTATCGCTTCAGAGATTGCATATAATTATTTCCATTCAACTAAATGAATCACCATATTCTAATAATCATATATTTAGTTTTTTCATATAGATATCGTCAATTTTTTTTAATATAATATATTGCATACGGAACCGTAACGTACGAAAACGTATCTCAAACATTGTTTCTCTATTCATTTACAATGTTACATTAATGAAATAAATACTTTCTAAAATAATTTTCATCGTTTACATTCAATAATAAACATTATTCTAACTTCGATTATTGTTCTATTTCAATTTTATAGAACTTTCTAGCAATTATTCCGCGTTTCAATACTTTAACGACTGTAATCTGTCTAATTTGTTATTTCGCAATGTTCCGATCGCTACTTTATTGCTGATTTCTCTCAGCGATCATTAATATTGTTTTAAGAGCTTAATCACATTTCATTAAGTTTTATTATACGACGAATTGATAGTTTTAGATGTATAAGTATTCGGAAATTGTCTTTTTATTATCTATGTTTTCTTATTCATTGCTATGACCATTATTTTAAAACGTTGTCATCAAAATACTATTATTGAGATATAAAACGGGATATAACACTTGTATGTCATTGGTCATTCTGAGTAGCCTATATTTCGGCACTTACAAGGGGCAAAATCACGGGTACACTGAGTGCTTGAGTAGTACATGACTCGATTTACGACTAAGTTAATAGTTAGTTCTAAACATTAACCTTGCTGATCGTGAATATTATTTAAAAGTTTAATCTCAATGTTGTCTTCCATTGCAGGTGAAAATTAATTATTTTCTTCCGTAATTCATTAAAACGATTATTTTAAACGTTATAATGTCCAAGTATTCAGGTAGTCCGGATTATCGCAATACCATCTCGTAAACGTCGATCATCCATATACGACCTCACTGATCTACGGAAGTAAGCGAGGTAGTTTTTACTATCCCAATATGGAGTTCCTGCTGCTTCTAATTAATAAAAATATTATAATTGCTCTTGTCATATTAACTCTTGCGATACTTGATAACTGTTCTGGTGTAGTGGTTCGAGGATTTGTCTTAACGCCAAAAGTCAAGGCTTAGATTCCCGATCGAGATATTTGTTTCTGGTTTGAGTGGTACTTGTTTGTCTCCGACAGAACAGTGCCTCGTAAAACACGAAGAGACACCAATAAGTATTACTTAGAACAATTTCCTTATACGAGTATGATGTAACAACATCACTAATTAATAATTTCAGTAATTATATCCCGTGAAACAATTAAGAAAAAAATAATATTTGTATTAATTGTTGGGATTCATAGAGCACGTAAAAACGTCGGTCCCGGTTGTTATCATAAATACCTGAAAGCGATACTCATGGTAAATCATCCGTTAACGTAAGGTGGAACAACGTGACGGATTAGGCTCCAACCCTTCTCCTATATGAAGAGGAGGCTTTCGCATGACGTTTCCATGTTTCTGATTGTAATTCTCGTCATATTTAATACAAGGTACAGCCAAAATATCTTTGTGAAGTTATATTAAGTACAAAATGTCTAATGTCGCTGACTGTCATTTCAATATAGCGGATATTGCCGCCTTTAAAATGCCTTGTAACCTTATAAGGTTAGTGGTGTAGGGGTCTACAATACGCTTAAGCATATATAATTGAGACAGTATTAACAATATAATATTAACTAAAATAGTACGGATCTTTGACTTCGTTGTGACATTGAATGCGCCTGCGCGTATGTTAATCCGATACGGAGGCGGGCTCATGACATATGTCCGTTAAACGTAAGTAACTGTTTTGTAAACGTAATAAAATTAACTACATCAAATTGCTATTTGATTGTTTTCTTACGAATTACTATAGTAAAACGGTAAATACGTGACTTAAGTAAAAAATAAATAAAATATTCTCGGAGTTTTCGAAATATTTATCTATTCTGTAGGTAAAATATGTAGGTAATATTATAAAGATGAGCAATTCATTTATTTGCGTATTCAAACTTAAATTAAATTAAAAACTCAATCTTTAGTTTTAATATGAATTTAATTGGTTAAAAAAAAGTAGTAATGTAAAGCTACCATCAATAAGGTATGTAGATTCTACCGAGAAGAACCTGTAAGAAACTCAACGCAAGTGTCGAAAAAGGTTACATAATATAAAAACTATTACACCTGATAGTTATGAGCTGGAAAATAACGATAAATTATAATAAAAACTTGTAAATAAATAAAATACTAATACTTAACGCGTCACCGTCAACGACCACTAGGAGAATAAGAATTCTAAATCGGGAGTCCGTAAACACAACACTATCACAAACGCCAATTTAGTCATAATATGGGAGGATCGAACCCGCTAATATTAGTGCACCAGCTGGTGTGACCACTACGCCAAAGTGTCGTCATAAATACTTATTCTGTTATATAACACAGTGTAAAATATTACGTTAAGCATATCGTGTATTTCTTGACCGAACCGAATTGACTTGATCCACAAAATGGCGTACGTAAATTGAATTGTGTAAATCATTACGCATTCAACATTGTGTAAAGTTGAGGCTCGATTATTATCGCTTTTTAACCGTAAATCGCTAATCGTCATTTCGTGCTTAGAGAAAATTATCAGATGTGTTTTCAAACATAATTGCTTGTTTGCAGTTCTGTTTTAATTTTCATTATCTACATAGAAACAATTGAAAAAAAAAAACTCATTACATTATACTTGACATTAAAGCACAGAAATTTTTTTCATAGTGAGGCTTTATGGTGACTAAAATATTTGAGATATTAAAAACAAAAAATTCAAACTGTGTGATTGTGATAATTGCTTAAAAATATTTCGTCGTCAATATGTAATTATTTAATAATACATTAGGTTAATGAATAATTATTTATCAATAAACCTAGTTATAGATGACAAGCGATTACATGTCACATCGATCTTAATAAAGCAGGGCAACACAGAGGCCTAAATTATTTCCTCTTTCAAAGTCATGGATGACGTTTTTACAACTTTACCGATTAAGGAAGAGGTGTGTTAACACTTATCACTTCCCTTTACAACTTTAAACGCACCGCAGGCATAGTTGAGTCAAAAACTTGTCAATATAATCTGTCAATGTGACATTTAATTTCTCGCCAACGCAATCCCTAAGTAGGTTCTTTATAGTCAGCAGTTTGCTTTTACTTACGAAGGAATTTTTCATTTTTTATTTTATGAAACATGATTACTTATGTCTTGAAACTGGATAGTGACGTGTTTAAATTATTATGGCTAATATAAACGGTCATTAAATGCTTAGAGTGGGTCAATGTGCCATGTTTGGCTTGCGCAGTTGTGTAATGTATAGGCATTAAACAGAAATGGAGATGTTTTTACTGAAGTTCCAAAGATAAAATTGATTTTATTAGTCGAATGCCTCACGAAATCGGCTGAATGGGTATTTATTGAAGCTATGACAGAACTTTGTTGCAGCAATTGTCTTCGGAATATGTCCGTTTCCTTAAGCCGATTACTTTTAATGATTTGTTGAATAGTTTGTAATAAAACATTACCATTAAGGAAACACCTGTTCATTACAGGAAACACGAATGTGATATAATGTGAATGTGATATTAGAGGAATGTGATGATTCGCATATAGGTATATATTGTATTTTATATATATATATATATATATATATTTTTTTTCTTGTTAAAGTGTAAAACGTAATTGTTTTGTTTGAAATGAATTTTTTAATGAAAATTTATGATTAAAAATATATATTTTATATTGCACCATATCTGGAGTTCAACGAGAGTTATTGTTGATGCTTGGGCACAATCGATTATTGTTATGAATCTTATTAGATTATATTTAGATCTAAAATTCTAAATTAAGAATTATAGAATAATTATTAATTAATTATAAAAAAAAAACGCACTTAAAAATTAACTTGTAATAAATTCTTAGCAAAGCGGGTTCGGAATTGGTAATCAGTGTTTAATATCGTAACATGAGTGAATGTATTTTCTGAAGTCGTATATCTCTCAAATGGGCCTCGGACCCGCCGCGAAACGCCTAAAATGGCCGACCGGGAAATTACCACATCGTAAATAATTCATACATATTACTCAATCATGTCTGCAACGGTGTATGTTTCAGTAAAAATATCTTTTTTTTTCTTATTCTCCCTTTTGCGGTCGACGCGTTTTTCTCCGCTCATTGTTCATACCGTCCGAAATTTAAAACGCACGCGCGGCAAAAAGTTGCTGTCACGTTGACAGTTAAGAAGCTCTTAAAAAAGTTTCATATGTAATGTTTATATATAGTATGATTTTTTTAAATTATATATTATTATATTGTTATAATATATTATTATGATAGAATATTACAAAAAAAAATCTATGAAATAACTAAAGATATACTCGTAAAGTCGTAATTAGGCAAAGAATGAAATAAGAGCGTTTTAAATAAAGGTTGTTTTTTTTTAAATTATTCAAACCAAGTATGATTTTTCTCCTTAGGAAATTAATATAAATGAAAAAAAAAATACACGATTAGTTTTTTAAGTTCCTTTAGAGTTTGGAATTTAAAAATTGTAACGGCATTTCGCCGCGTCTCAGTGACCTAACGAAAAAGAGAAGATCGACCGGTCACGGAGTTACAGGTGCGCCTACATTCACTTTCAATGTCGCTACGATTTATTTTTATCGTTTTATTATTAGTATTATATTTTATGTGGCAATTTTAATATAATCTCGCAATATTATAAACGACAAAAATTATTGCTATTTTAATGTTATTGGTAATGAATTTATAAATTATATTATACTTATCGAACTTTTTTTATATGTTTGATAATGTTTACTATACAAATACGGTCGTCTACTTCGTCTAGTCTAGGAATCTAAGGTAGGGAACTTAATGCCTTGTTTTAGATAACAGTCGAGTGATGTGCATACAATTGTTTTTTTTTTTTATAAATGCAAATATATAAATAATACATACATAAATTAATATATAACACACCCAGACTCGGGGCGGGAATCGAAATCAAACCCTGGAGCGGAAAACCGGATCACTGCCATCTGCGCTAACGAGCCAGACTGTACTGTCATACAAGCTTACATTTTTTTAAAATATCAGTGTGCTTTTGCCCGTTGGCAATCAAATGCAAATGACAATTCGCCATTTTAATATTCCGACTCTATAGTCGGTTTATTAAAATAGCGGTCGTGGCCTCGAAGTGTTTTAACGGATTCAATTGTTTAATCAACAGATGCAGTTTCTTAAGACCGAGAATCGAGATAAGATTTATCTTTAATACAAGTTGTTGTTTTATAAATAGAAAAAGAAGAACGGTCATGATTTTTAAATACAGCGACTGTCTTTTTTTTAAATAATAAAAAAAAATGTGTAGGTACGCTTGAAGATAAAATGTGCTGACCGTTCACAGGTTCGATATTTAAATTAAGAATAAAAATGTTCGCTACGTTCGTGTGTGTTAACGAATAGTATAATAATATCTGTAATTCTTTTTTGAAAGTTTACCGGTTCATAACGGTCAGTATAACTATTTTATAATTCGAACTATAAAACTTAAAACATAACCTTATTTGAAGCGACGCTAGTAAACGGTAGCTCTGTTAAAAGCTACATGATCTCGATTGAGTCGAGGTTGTAAAATTTTATATCTCGGTTTATATTCGAAGATTCTGTCTACATTAGAATTTCTAATAAGCCAAATGCGTTTATTGACGCTTAAACAAGGTCGGGCATAAATGCTATTTGCTCATCCATTCCTAAATGCAAAATATTGTTGTACTATACTATAAAAAACTGTAAACGTGTCTCAGTTGGGCGAAGACCTCTTCTATTAAAGAGGATTGGAACTGAATTCGTCATACTGCTCCACTGCGGATTGGTCCTCAAAATTTATTTCAAGATTAGTAATTTTTTTTCTCGGTCTTCGCCGCCGTTCATGATGAATTTCAAAGTAATTTAACACCTGAAACCTTAACAATCTTATCTCGTATGGGACCATAGGGTCCCATAACTATATAGTTATAACCATCTACCCACTGACTGAACACAACTACACAACTAACCACTAAACCATCAAAATTCGCTTATTATTACTTTTTCCATAGCAAATTATTTATTTAAGAAAATATTTCCAAAATTTTCCAAGGTTTTGTAAGTTTCTACATTCTAATGTTAAGGTAAAAGATTATATAAATAACTCACATTTGATGATGCTGAATACTAACTGAATATTAAGGTTACGATGTGTATTTATATTCAATATGCCACTGGTTTGGCCATAAAGATATGCGGAGGTCAGGTGGCAATTACTATGAAATTTGTTAAACATCTACCGATAAGAGTATTAGCATATGCAGATATATGTTTAATTTGTGGTCAGGGTTCAGCACAGGTCTCAGGTTACCTAGGTATTATTCATCAACCTTTTTACGTGACACCGATCCCCAGACGCCTCAATCTGGTATAGGATCGGATAGCTTCTAATACGGGTATAATTTCTAATTCTAGTGATACTACTTTTGTAAATGCTCAAGTATGGATGGGTGGATGTTTATTACTGTCACGCCAGAACAGCTGAATGGGTTTGGGTAATATTTGGTACAGAGATAGCTTATAGTTTGGAATAGCACAAGGCTACTTTTTAGCGTGATAAAATGTACCGGTACGGTAGGGGAACAAACTCGCGAGCAACACCTAGTATCAAATCAATAATGACTTATTTATAAATCTTATAACGTTTCATTTTCTAATACTATAAAGTGACACATCTTATCTATCTTCCTGGAGTATTTAGTGCATTTCAAAAACTATTAGAAAACATCCAGAAAACATTGGAAAATATTGTGATGCAATAACATTCAAAATAGCATTGAAAATTCTCAAAATAATTGAAATAAAACTGCTCATACTTACAATTTAATGAGAAGGGTCAACATTACCAGTTCTAAACCTTACTTAATACTTATGTCAGCCGTTTCCTCCTAATTGCAAATTGAATTCTGCGACATCCGGCGTTATCTAGATATCTTGTTAGCCATTTCATTACAGGCTGCCTTTAATCTTATAAACACGCTATCTTGCGTAATCGATAACGTTAGATCTCGCTCCGTCTTCCTCCACACGTGAAAAGCAAAACAAGTGATTTTCTATATATTTAATATCTTCCGCGTTTAGAAAGTTGTTTCCGTTCCACTAAATGTTAGCATACATTGGTCTCATCGGTTTAAAGCAGCCATTCGTGTTGCGACAGGTCCACAAGCCATTAAATTTATTTCAAAGAAAGCTTTCAGTGCTGCCAATATAGCACGGTTGATTTCGCCAATACGCGACATTGAAGAATAGAGAAGACACGAAGGAGATTGATCAGTGCGGTTGAAATGACATCATCAGGATAATACGTTAGTCGTGTGATCTTGAAAATAAGTTTTGCGACTGTCGCATCGATATTATATACACAATTGATTGGTACGGTTGAAATTACATCATCGATAAAATGTAGATTTCCACAAACCATCACATAAGCAGGATAATACATCAGTCGTATAACAAGGTCACAAAATAATTTTGCCACTTTCACATGGATATTAGAAACATAATAAACATTATGGGTCTGTCGCAGCATTAATGGTGTGCATTAGACGTCAACTGTCTTGTTTCGTTTGTTCGCATTTGTGTTACTTTTAAATTATGCGTGTCACGTAAAATCGTAAATGCTAAAAATATACGCATCGAGTTTGTTTACAAATAAACTGTTCTCATGTTAAATATGCAGAGAGACGTTTACATTTTAAATTAAGGTAACGATTTTGGTCGAGTTTTGTATAACTATTTTTTATTTATGTATAACGTTGTGCAACAACATTTACGGTTTCCGTACCCAAAGAGTGTTAACGGAACCCTACGATCCCATGTCTGTCCTTCCGATCGTCCGCCTGTCTGTCACTACTACATATTTCTAACATTCAAGTAAACATTCAAGCAATATTCATTTCAGGCAGTATGCATACTGAGTTATTAGCAGCAGGCAAAACTGAGTTGTAGCAATTATTGTACGATTATTGCTAACAAATTGCATTACAATAATGCTGCATCTGCTGAGTAGTCGGTGGACTAAAATAATAATATAAAATTTTATCATAGGTTTAGCTCTAGTAATAGAAAAATAATATTTCACATAAGACAAGCGATCAACGAGCAATTGATTGATTCTTGATACTTATAATAGAGGAATCGATCGAGCGATGACAACGCGATTATCGCGAGATGCCTAATTTTTACTAATAGCCACGTCTTTATCTAGGAACATGGCAATCACGTTCGTACATTTACAACACAGATTGTAACGACTGACACGGTTATATCTTAACATCTCATCTGTAAGTGCAATCGAATCGATTATCTGCTATTATATAAACTTTACAAAATATCATTGTCGAATAAATTTGGTCACTCATACATTAAAATCATAAATTGTTTACTATCTAAAAATGAGTTTCGTGAGTATCATGTTCAGTATCGCTCGCGACAATAGGAATTTTTAGTTTTTTTTTTAATTTTATATTATTAATATTAAAGAAAAATGTTCATCATTTTATTAACTTTCAACGGCGCGTTAGCGCAGAGGTGGCGGTGGCCATACGCGTGTTTGTTATGGTCTGGTTTTTTTGGTTTGTCTATTTCTGGGCCCTCGTCACAGAATTCTCATCCTACTGGGGGCCGTTGAGTTTGACGCGTTAATTATTTATATATTTATATTAAACAGACTTATACATATTTTATGGAATATTAAGTTTACCACACCATACATGTGTAGGTACTTTATATGGTAATCTATTAAGAATAGGCAATGATAAGAAAATAGACGTTTCAATAACTTTTTACGTGTATTATAAGTAAAAAGACCTGAATGTGCGCAACAAACTTGCGTATCGGGTCCCATAAAGTGTAATAAGTGACTACAGAAGTACTTTTAGTCCTCGATAGGGTGAAAACTGGAGCAATTAGTTTTAACTCCCACGCATGCGAGTTAGTAAAATATTTTATGGAATTTTTTTTTATATATTTTGAATTTTATTTTATTATTTTATATTTTTTATGTTGGTGTGTTCAAGTGCTGAATTTTTCTTAAAAATTCGTCTTTTAATCGGTGATGAGGGGGAAAAATTATCATGAGGATTCAGTCATTACGATCTAACCCTTCTTCTTTGGAGAACTTTTCTCTAACCAAGCTGTGGGATAATTTTGAACTTTAGTATTTATATTTCGGTAGGTATATGCTACGGGTTTAACCGCTGTTATATTAGGCGTGTAGAAATTTCGGGCAAAACTAAAGTTAACATGTAGAGTAATGTACATTCACGTACTCAATATAACCACGATTGACACCGTAACATAAAAATACGAGTGTGAAGTTGCAGAAAAAGTGTAAAGTTGTACAATTACTACTCACAACTTTTTGTTTTTTCTGTTTGGCCTAAAAGTTGATTAGGTGAGAATGCCACTAGGTATTAAGTCCGCCTTTTGTTCAAATTTTTTAAATATTTGACCGATAAAGTGTTTAAATAAATAAATAATGTTATACTTAAAACAAAGGTTAAAAACGATTCCTAAAATGTGTCATTGTGTATGAATAGGACTAGTCGACGAACGCATTTAAACACGCGCTTTATGCATGTGATCTTTCTAGAATTCGAAGATCATGAGATTAATTTGTTCAAATAATCCAACATACTTCAATTAAGCTTTTGACTGTAAGGGGGTTTGTGCACTACAAGGAATTTTATATGTAGTATATACATTTATATGGCGTGCCATATCGGACCGTAAAAAAATCGGACTGCCGGACAGTAATATTCCTTGTAGTGCACAAACGCCCTAAATCCACAATATTTTATCAATCATTAATAACTAATCAAAAACTTGCCTATAATTTTAAAGAGTTTGTTATTTACTTAAGGGACTTTACGTTAGATACCTTGCGATTTTACGTTGTCAATGAGTTGTCAATCCATTGTCAATCAATCCCTATTTGATTGACATGGTATTACGCTCCTGTAGGCGTGACTTGCTTTTGTATATACCTTTTTTAATACGTACTGTATGACGTAAAAAGATTTTAGTAAACGGTTCTTCGTAAGAATTATAAAGTTTCAAGTTAATAATTTCAATATATATTTTTATATAATGTCATCTAACTACAATAAACATATTATCTACGCATATCTCGATTATTAACCGTTGTTTTTTTAACACTATTTACGTGTGTATAATTTTATTTGCAGCTTAATAAGGTTTTAAGACTAAGATAAGTTTTTAAATCCTCGATATCCCGTATCGTGGTATTATCATATCAGCGCCAGACATCGCATCGCCACTTGACCGGGTAATTGGAGAACTAATTGTCTTTATTAGTGCTAATAATTTTATTACAGTTTAAGTTACCTTCATTTAATTGAGTTAGATACCCGTTCTGGTGTAGTGGTGCGAGTAGTCGTCTTAACTCTGGCGGTTATGGGTTCGATTCGAGTTCAGGGTAGATATTTTTATTTAGACAAATATTTGTTTGCGGTCTGGGTGTATGTCGTATGTCTTTGATATAAGTGTATATCGTAAATCTCAAAATCTATCGCTTGTTAATAAAATCAAAGATAGATAATTGAAACTGCCCGTTTAAATGTGAATACATATCGTTTACTTTTTTTAATAATTTTTGTTCTGAAGGTTTTTATAAATTTATAAAATTTCCGCTTGGTTAACGAATTGCGTGTTATGTTTAAATGTAGTAGGTACATACTTACTTAAAATTTTTTTAAAGGTTTTTATAAAGTTCGTTTTTTTTAATTCATGCTAAATCGTGTTTTTGTTGATTACTCATTACAACCTACTACTTAGTTGTAGAAAGGAAAATCGCTAAATATTTTTATGACGTTAGTTTTTACGTTAAATGTGGTTAGTAGGTACCTAAACAAATTACCTACAATGTAGGTATAAAATTTATTTTTAAATTATATTTATGATAAATTAAAAAGATTGTCTTTTTTCCATTTAAAAGTCTATATGTAAAAATATAACCTTTTAACTAATTAAGTAAATCACACAAAAAAGACCTTTTAATCACGTAGCGTTACCTAAAACAGCGACAGTTTGAATTATAGATATTAACATATATCAAAGGTCCAGCATAATTCACCGTACCGTCTATTTTCATATATCCATCAATCTGCGCGTGTTCGCTGCACCTGCGCGCGCGCATCGTTATTATTAGGCGTCGCGACGGCCGATGAACCCGCCGACCCGCTTACCGAAATAACCGCACGCATGCCCAGACGCTGCATTTTGTCAAATCGATCAGAATAGCGAATAGCGAGCTCGAGAAATGCCAAAGGCCATAAGTTCACTCATCGTTTAATGTCACGGTGTATCGGTAGCATGGGCTCCGAACGATTTTTGAATCGATTCTCTCGTAATCGATGTTTTCTAAATTAATAATATTATTTATGGTAAGAAACGATTATCTATTTTTATTCGTTCGAAATCAATATACACTGAGAATACTGAATCGATTTTACTTATTTCTTTAAGAGAATAATTCAATTTTTATACTTATCATATAGGTTACGATAGTAGGTAGGTATTCAACGAATCAAAGTGTAACTTTGTTATTTATATTTTAGCGTAGCTTTGTTTAAAACGAATTCTGCAACTGTATACAAAAATATATGATTCCAATATCAATTACAGTTTTTTCATATACAGTTTATTTCAGTGTCGTTTCGATCGTACAATAAAATCATTCATTCATTGTATCGTTTAAGCTTATATTTTATACGACTGTGGGTGATTTTATTTACATCGTAAATGTATTCCTCGGATTTGACGTTTTATGACATGAATAAGGTTTTGACTGCAGGATATTTTAAGGAACAGATGCAAAATAAAGATGTGATGTCCGTTTTTATTATGATGATAATAACGTACTGGATTAGTTTTGTAATATAAAAATATTCCATTCATTGCCCTTTGATGCCTTTTAAAATTATGAATAAATATATTTATATAATTTTTAAAAAGTTCAAAAAAAAAAACTACGCAACTACTAATGTGAAAACAAATTGAGAGCCATTTTGTTCGTCTTAAATCTTGTATTTAAAAAAAAAAATCATAAGCAGGCTTACTGTAGGTCTATCAGTCTGTAAACAACCCACTGTTGAGCGAAGGCCTCTTCTCCATATAGAAGAAGGGTTGGAGCTTAGTCCACCACGCTGCTCCACTGCGGGCTGGCGGATAACATCCCTACTATGAGTAACGATGATTATCAGGTGTCCATCATATCAACTGGGTCCGACGACTTTACGTGCTTTCCGAAGCACGGTGGTTAAACCTACATGGATATACACCCAGACCGAAAACAAATATTTGCACAAGTATCGATCGAACCTGCGAACGCCGGAGTTGAGGCGACTACTCGCACCACTACACCAGAACAGGTTACATTATCTGTTAATTACTTTCCTGCCGGGTGACCTGACGGAACAAATTTTTTCAGACATTAGTTTCCATAAATAATTTGCATTATAACTTTAAATCTGCTTATGTAAATGTATGGAGAATTAAAAATTAATTCTATCAATTATACAATCAAATATAACTACATAAATATAACTTTTATATAATAATACATCAAATATAACTTTTTAATTAACTGTTAACGACATACTAGACGTAATTTTATGCAGATTTTTTTATATACTTTCATATTTAAATTTATTAAAATTGATTTTAGAATCAATGTTTATTACCTAATAATATTTATGGTATAAAGAAACTCAGGGTTGCCAGTTAATTAACACTAGGTAAAGTATCTATTTTTACTACAAAATAGTTTTATAATATTATTTAAAAAAAAAATCAACTATAAGAAATAATTATCGTCTTTATCTTAACGTTGATAAATATCAAAATTAAATAATGCTAATCCAGACGTCAGCTCAGGACGTTAACCAACAAATTGTACTTATTGGAGTTCCAGACGATAAAACGAGATTTATTTCGACTAGACAGTAAAATCAGACGAATCCTCTTATTACTGTTCTAGCAACTACTTTCATTAATATAGCCTTTATTACAATAGCACAAGTTTCAAAATTCGCTACGTTATATACTATGTACGTATGGATGTGTGTGTTGTCGCGATCAATATTGGAACTTGGCAGACTGTTACACTTCATACCCTATCTATATCAGTGTGCAGATTAAATTGTCTTTGTGTGCTTAAAGTTGAAAATTTTAATGATCCTTTATAAGAGTTAGTGTTAAACTTATTTAACTATTTCTTCAATTTTCTTCTCAGTAGAAATAGCATTCCGTTTGTAGCTTTATTTAGAACTAAAATTTAACTAAATTATATATGACGATTAATTGATTTATTTCACGAAAGTGACTAGATAAGTCTATACGAATAAAATTAGTTTTAAATTTAAAATGTTTATTATTTAAAACCTTAAAAGTAACAATTACAAAACACACTCACTTAAACAATTATTATCTACAAATTTATATTAAAGTTTTTAATTTAATACTGTATAGATATTGTTTTTTATAACTTTAAAGTTATGATAATTTTAGTAGAATTATAAGAACGCGACTTTTTAATAAATAATGTGGGAATATCGGAAACACTTCATCGCGAAAGTTATATAGGAATGTGCTTCTGTAAACTGGACACTTGTTGAAATTTTATCATATAAAATTACCTATAAATAATTACTCATGTCAAATGTTAGTTTATAGATTACTTAAAAGTATAAAATAAAGTTACTACTCGCATCTGTCTGTTTGTTTTGACACCTTCTTCTGAAATGTAGAACAAACCACGAATATTGTTTATTATTTTTTAACTATCATTTGTATTATTTCTCTAAAGGTTATGTTCTATATAAACTACAAAAAAAAGTGCAGTAAAGGTAATTCGATATAATTTTTTCGAGAAATCCAAACATTACGTGTGAAATCGTATGTCCCGTCATGTCATACTGTTTTAGTTATTCATAGTATTATTATGTAGTAGTATTAAGTGTAGTATAGTTGACTTCTATTTAAATTCATGTAGCTGTAGGTTGACTGTAAGTTTTTATGGCCGTTCTCTGTACGAGCGAGCGGAGTCGATTCGCGGAAAGCTATCGAGTTAGCTATACCATACTTATGGTGTCGGTTAGTACGCGATGTTTCATAATTTTTCCGTAACAATATTTCTAACGAACCGAGATCTGACGTGATCTTAGACGTAGCACGATCATTTTTCTCGATTTAAATGTCGGACTAAAAAAATATAATTATTTTAATGCATATTTAATTTAAAAAAAGCCGGTCAAACCTAAAATCTTCATACTTAAAAGACTACTAATTGTGTTATAATTTTCTTATTATAATTATCAAAAAAAAAACTAAATATCGTAATGAAAGATATTATATTTTGTTATATATATATATATATATGTATAATCATAATTATTACTACCTATTAATCCTTTTCGATATGATTTCAAATATTGAACGCAACTAAATTGATTTATTTATGCAAAACTTATAAAAATAAGAAATTAATTAATAGTTTATTCATTAGAAATATCTCACTTCGTCATCAAGTAATAATAATAAATCGAAATGTATTATAATTTAATTTGAATAATTAAAACATCTGCAGTTACGTGATGCGTAAGCTTTTTCTTCGTATAAATATTAATATTCAATAACTAATGACGTATCAAATGTTTGCTCATGAGAGATATTTAAAAAATAGTAATGATAAGGTCGAAGGGGAAGGTAGGATAGGACGAAGTATTTTTCTGTCTGTCTGTATGTTTCTTTTGGTATCACGCAAATTTTTTTGCACGAAATTAGATATGGTTTTCGCTGTTATTGTCCTAGTAACGATATTTAATAAAGAAGTATGGTCCGGTACGAAACATTTTTTTTAATTCTATTTTACGACTATTTAATATCATAGGTAAAAATATACTTTTTACGTAGGTAATAGGAAAACAACTGACTTTTTAAATTTATACTCGTAGAACGTGATCTAGTGACGCATCGGAATGAAAAACATAAATGCATCTAGATGTCGATTACCGGATGCAGTACCTATCTTTTTGTGGTCTAGACTGAGTAATATCTGTGATACGTCACAATTTATTATTATGTATGTATGTATCAGCTGTGCGGTGACCGGTAGAGAAAAATCGTCCCGAGCTCCCTCTTGCTGACGTGTCTTAAAAGGCAACGAAGCCCATAATGGTACGAGCACCTGTGCACCAAACAAGATGGTGGTGGGCAGCAGTGTCACTATACCGTGCTGCAGCACACTGCACTCGCCGTGGCAAATCGCCTCAAAATAACCAGCAATACAGAGCCCAGCCAGTTGCTCTGGAGTTCGATGGAAGACCTACGTTCAGTAGTAGACATCCAATGATACGATGATATCTGTATGAATATAATTACGCTGAGGAGATTGTTTTTTATACGGATTTATCTCAAATTACTGATCACATTTTTTTTTGTGATACACCATGAGACGGTTCGACTAGAATGTGGGGAGCAGAAAGGATACACGTGAACTTGTCTTACAAGTATTGAAACTAAACGCGAATGGAATACCGTGGGATGGATAGTGCTTCGTAAAGTACAATAACTCTAACATTTTTTGTATTAAAAATACGTAGAATACACACTCCTTGTTTATGTAAAAAAAAAAACAATTTGTGGAAAAAAAAACTTTCGGATTATGTACTAGTAAAGTATCGTAGTCGTAAATATATCAGATAACGTAAAATACCAGTCTATTCTCATTTTATGAAATATGAAAAATATGTAAATGGACTTTTTTTAATTAAATTTACGAATTCTATTAATTATTTTTATTTAAACATATCGAATACGCCACTACTGTATATTTCATGTTTTTTTTTTAAGTATTGAATTACTAGTAAATTAGTAATTTAAGTAATTTCTAAAAATTATCCATCAATAATTTGAACAATGTTTACTTAACGATCGATTATATCTGATGGTCGAGTGGTCAGGCAACTGGCACTTTACGCAGCGGTCGCGGGTTCGAAACCCGCCAGGTGCAGATAATTTGTATGACGAATATAGATGTCTGCACCGGGTCATGGATGTGTATTTATTTATATATGTATTTATATAAATTTATTAAATTTATTTCAGTTCCTAGTACCTGTAACACAAGTTCTTACGAACTTAGCACGGGGCTAGGTTAACGTGGTGTGATTGTTGGTTAATATATATTAACGATCGACTATAGTAATTTATAGAGTCGTATTGAAAGGTGTATCGCACAAAAACTAGTATGAGTCTAGTTTTTAAGAAATAATATTTTACAATAGCTGATGGTCACGTGCCGTTTCCTAATGAGTAGTCAAATTAACGGTATCAATGGGTAGGGAAGGTGAAGGAGGTTGGGAGGTGGGGGGAGGGTAGTCAGTGATGCCCCACTTGTTTTGCAACGTATGATTTATTACGCAACGATTGAGTTGCGCCCGCTCGTTGCGGAACCCTTCGCGGTCAAGTGCGTCGGAACGGGATTTTTTTTAATTGAACCTTGTTTATTGAGTGAAAAGTCGTGATATAATTTTATAGTATGGGGCGTTTATTTGTTGTTTATTTCTTTAGGTCCTATTTAGTGTATTTTCTTATTGTATTTTTTTTTTACAAGATACTATCAGAAACTTAAAATTTCGTTAAGTGTATTTTTTATAGAAGGGAAGAGTGAAACCAGTCGAGTAAAGGAAGAAATTCCACGGGCCGAGTACAGGAGCAAACGGTAATTAATAGAAGGTCACGCAGCGCCGTTAGATGCGCCTGCGCATCACGACTTATATAGGAGTCGGCGTCCGGCTCTGCTTTATTTAGCGAAATGACTTTTTTCCCGTCCAGACTCGTCGAAAGGCTAAGAAAAATAAATTACTCGAGATTGTAGTACATCGATGAATACAAATGACTTCCCAAAAGTAATTGTCCTTTTAAACTTTAAATGTATCTTTTCAATAAAAGGAATCGTACAAGACGTTAATAGGTACGTTAGAAAAGTCTACAGTTGGAATGTATCGAATAACAATCAATGGTATTTATCTATTTCCTTATTTGAAAAACAATTAAATGAAAATGTGGGAATGTCTATCGTCCATTTCGAGAAATTTCTCCATTTGTAGTTTCACCTTTTTACGAGGTATTTGATCTTTGCTAAATCCACATATGGCATTTGTTGGTCTTAACAGTTTTTATAAATTATTTATATTTATAATCTTACGTTATGAGAAAGTATTATGTAAGGTAAAACGGATTGATCGATTGTTCACGCTTCAGTGAGAGATTGTAGCGGCACTTTTACATATATTTTTGGTTCTATTCTGTTTTTAATATTATATATTGGATTGTTAATCTTAGTACTGGAAAAGGAGGGGGAGGGGAGCTAAATAGAATATGATTACATACAAAATACAAGAAAAAATATTATGTAAATTTTTGTACAACATTTATTTACACTAAAATAAACATCTTTACACGAGAAGTCGAACTCACAACAAAAAAAAGTAAAATTAATAATAGTAAAAAAAAAAATTGGTCCATAACTTCAATTTACACACAACCTCGGACACTCGATAAACCTGAGCTTGCATTAAGACCGTCCCTACGTATTAGATACGTTATCTAACCGAGTAGGTGTAGATACAACCGTTATGCGGATAATTAGTGATGTTCCGATTATTATCGATGTACATTTTCGATGTTTCGAATACGATGATTTCGTGTGATAAAATGATTACTATATAAGCTCATTTGATTATCATTCGCTCGCTCATTAAATATAAGAGAACAGTATACTATATAAGCTTCTAGAAAAGCGGATTTAATACATTTGTATCGTAAACATCTAATGTTTCGAGATTGCAATTATAGATTGTTGAAACTTGAATTCGTAAATGGGACAAGAATATACTTATATTTAATGTTGTATCAGAATAATTATGTAAATAATTCAAGAAAAGTTGACTTAAAGTATCCTTATTTAATACGTAGACAATTTTAAATATAAAAATTTGCGAAAAATTAAGGCAATACGGTCGCAGAAGCTAAATATACTATACTAGCGGCCCTAAACCTAAAGCTTCCTCATAAATCACTCTATCTATTGGTGAAAACCGCGTGAAAATCTATGCATTAGTTTTTGAGTTTATCGAGAACAGAAAAACAGACAGACGGGACGGAGGACTTTGTTTTTTAATATGTAGTGATGAAGAATGCTTTCTAAAATACTTATGAAAGTGCTATATCCTCTACTTTAAAAGTTTATTTCGTTCATAGCTGTAAAGCAAAGGTGATCACTTCCCCCCTCGTCGTCAAGGCGAGGGGCCGCGGGTACGTGGTGGCGGTTCGGGGAGAGGTGGCTTTCGTCGGAGTCTACTTCTCCCCGAACCGTGACCTGGCGGCCCTGGAACGGTTTCTCGACGTTCTGGGGCCGCTGGTGGGGCAGCTAGCTCCCCTTCAGGTAATCGTGGCCGGTGATCTCAACGCTAAGTCCACGGCTTGGGGTAACCCGGTTACGAACCCAAAAGGGAGGGAGGTGGAGGAGTGGGCGCTAGCGGCCGGACTGTGCCTGCTCAATGTGGGGGCAGTCCAGACGTGCGTGCGATGGTCGGGAGGTTCCGTGGTGGACGTCACGTTTGCCACGCCGGCCATCGCACGCAGAGTGGAGGGGTGGAGGGTGGAGACGGAGGTGGAGACTCTCTCGGACCATCGATACATAAGGTTCGAGGTGTCTCCAGCTCCTGTCCGTCCGGCGTCATCATCGTCGTCAACGTCGTCCAGGGGGCGTAGCCAGTTTCCGCGTTGGGCACTCTCCAAGCTCGATCGGGAACTGGCAGAGGAGGCCGCAATCGTCGGCCGCTGGAGCCTCCCGCTGCTGTCGGAGTTTGGGGTGGATGAGGCGGCCAGCCGGCTCTGCGACGCATTCACTGCTGTCTGCAGAGCGGCCATGCCGCCCGCGAAGCGTCCATCCTCGCGGCGGGCACTCTACTGGTGGTCGGCTGAGATAGCCGGTCTCCGGTCCGCCTGCAACGGGGCTAGGAGACAATATACCCGGAGCAGGCGGCGACGCCCCCAGGACGTGGACAGGGACGACAGGCTGCGCAGGATCTACGTGGAGAAAACGAAGATCCTGCGGCAGGCCATATGCCGAGCCAAGGAGGAGGCCTGGTTGGAGTTAATCGGGGGTCTGGAGAGAGACCCCTGGGGCCGACCGTATAATTGGGCGCGGAACAAGCTCCGCGCCCAGTCGGCCCCCATCAGCGAAACGCTCCAGCCGGACCAACTGGGGAGGATCGTCGGGGAACTCTTTCCCGACGAACCTGAGGGCTTCGTGCCCCCCAGAATGGCTCGGCAGACGCCGGACGAGGAGGATGGTGTTCCGCCACCCGTCACAGAGGCTGAAATGGAGGTGGTGATTACCCGCCTCCAGGGTAAGAAGAGGGCGCCGGGTCCAGACGGGGTGCACGGGAAAGTCCTCGCGATTGCTCTCGGGCACCTCGGCGACAGCCTCCGGGAGCTGTTCGATCGCTGCATGCGGTCTGGCCAGTTCCCGGGGGCCTGGAAAGAGGGTCGGCTCTGCCTACTTCCTAAGGCAGGGCGGACCCCGGACTCAGCTTCGGCAGTGCGACCGGTGGTGCTGCTGAACGAAGCTGGGAAGGCCTTGGAGAAGATAGTGGCCTCCCGGCTCGTTCAGCACCTGGAGGAGGGCTCGGGACCCGGATTGTCGGAATTCCAGTTCGGGTTTCGAGCACGCCGGTCGACTGTCGACGCCCTCAAACGCCTACGGGCGGTGACGGGTGAGGCGGAACATGGGAGGGAGGTGGTGGTCGCGGTGTCGTTAGACATCGCGAACGCCTTCAACAGTCTTCCGCACGTGGTGATACGGGAGGCACTAAAATACTTCGGAGTGCCCCCGTATCTAAGGAGGCTGTTGGAGGCGTACCTCTCTGATCGGAGGGTAGGCCTCGAGAACCGGTCGGGGTCCGTGGAGTGGCGGCGAGTCGGCTGCGGTGTCCCGCAGGGATCGATTCTGGGTCCGATCCTGTGGGACATCGGGTACGACTGGGTCCTGCGAGGCCGTCTTCTCCCCGGGATGGGTGTCATCTGCTATGCGGATGACACCCTCGTTTATTCCCGGGGACGAAATTACAAGGAGGCGGCGCGGCTGGCCGAGGTCGGACTCGACCTCGTGATCAGCCGCATAGAGAGTTTAGGGCTTCGTGTCAGGATTGACAAGACCGAAGCCCTGCTCTTCCACGGGACCGGCCGCAAGGGACCTCCACCGGGGGCTACCCTTCAGATCGGAGAGGGGAGAGTCAGGATGAGCCCGCAAATGAAATATCTCGGGCTCATCCTGGACGGAGGGTGGACCTTCGGCCCACATTTCGCGATGGTGGGACCGAAGGTCGTGAAGGCGGCGAGTGCGCTGGGCAGACTCCTTCCGAACCTCGGAGGACCCAGCGCCGCCTGCAGGCAGCTGTACTCCGGAGTCTGCCGGAGTATGGCGACGTACGGTGCCCCGGTTTGGGCGGATCGCCTCACCGCGAAAAATAAGGCGGCGCTTCGTGCTGCGCAGCGAACAATCGCGGTGAGGGTGATTCGGGGGTACCGTACGGTATCGTGGGCTGCAGCTACTGCTCTAGCCGGCGACCCCCCGTGGGAGCTCGTGGCGGAGGTTCTTGCCGAGACCTACTCATACGTCTCGGGTAGGAGGGCTCTTGGTGAGAACCCTACGTTGGACGGGATCCTGCGGGTGCGTCGGATAGGGCAGGAAGCGCTTATGCGGAGGTGGGGGGAGGACCTGGCGGGGCAGCCGTACGGCACACGCGTAACGGCTGCCATTCGCCCGGTCCTTGAGCGGTGGATGCGTCGAAAACGCAAGCCCCTCACCTTCCGTCTGACGCAGGTTCTCACCGGGCACGGTTGCTTTGGTGACTACCTGTGCCGGACGGCCCAGAGAGAGCCGACGACTGAATGTCACGATTGTGGCGCGGCGGTGGACTCCGCCCAGCACACCCTCGAGGTGTGCCCGAGATGGGCGGCGCTGCGTCAAAGTCTGACGTCGGTCCTCGGAGGGGACTTGTCGCTTCCGAGCATTATCATCGCGATGCTCGGCGACGACGAGTCCTGGAAGGCGATGGTCTCCTTCTGCGAGACAGTAATGTCCCAGAAGGAGGCCGATGGGCGGGTGAGAGAGGAGGCCGCCGACGTGGCCTCCATCCGTGGGCGACGAATGGGGGTGCGTAGGAGGCGCTACTTAATGCGCCTCCAGTAACGCCCCTGTGCCCGTGTCGGGCCGGGATGGGAACCCGGTCCTGCTAGATACGGCGTCGTCGGGACTGTTCAGAGGTGAGCCGGACAGTCCCCATGGAGGAGAAGTCTGGCCTTTTCGCCGAGGCCAGCCTGTCGCTGGAGGGATCCTGTTGCCTGCAGATCCGGGACCCTCCAATTAAAGCGGCTGAAGGCTCCCGCAGGGGTTTAGTACGGTATTGCACTCCCAAAGTGCCGAGTCCGACATAGGTCTAGGACTGCCGACCCGGGCATCCTGGATATCATCCGTAAATGGATTCCCCTGCGACAAAAAAAAAAAAAAAAAAAAAAAAAAAAAGGTGATCACTTGTCAATTTACATAATCGCCAATTTTCTTAGACCTTATCGGTGTAAGACATGACTATAATTTACTTCGCTTCATTTCGAACCATCAAGATAGGCGTATCTCAGCTGTTATCTCTGTCCCAGCATTAATACCGGTAAGAGACACGTGATAGGTTGACATTGTTTGATTGCTATTCTATTAATTTACACATTAAGGCGAGGATGCAGACCGCTATTTACCCCTCTGGGTAAGTGGGTGGTATGGCCGCCCGAAACGGTTGTTATTTTTTGGTTTTGTTAAGTTTTGTACCAAAAAGTGAACTCAATTAAATTTAAATAAATATAGACTACGTAGTTTGAAAAGAAGGAAATTATGGTATAAATTTAAAATTAAAAAAAAATCCTACAAATGTTTTGCTTTAATTTATGCTATGTTTGGGATTTTTTTATGATCGACTCAAGTTAATCTAATCGTGTAACTAACTTACAAGGATAATACTAGGATATACCCTAGATAATATCTTTGAGTATATTCTGAGTAAATGAAAAAAAAAATCATAAAACCTGTTCGATTTAAAAATAAAAATTAATATTAGTTGAATATTATACTACAAATATAAGAGGCAACTTACATAAAAAAATATATTTCCTAGTTAGATAATCAGTATATATTTTTTATCAATAATTGACGTGCAATCAAATTAGATCTAATTAAAACGGTCAATTAATGATTTATATAACTCTGTTTGTTCGAAAAAAATTAAAAAAATTATGATTATTTTGCCCGTTTTATCTATATGATTATGTATATGTCTCATTTATAATTTATAAATGAGAGCACTAAACTATGCACTAAACCAGAGATCAGAGATCAAGACAGATGACGATTAAACCACTAGACCAGAGATCAAGACAGATGACGATTAAATTGAGACTCTGGGAGTTGATAGTCTCTCATTGCGCTGAATGGATGAAGGAGATCTATGTTGAGCATCGAACATTCATTGGTTGACGATGCATAATAGCAGGAATATTAATAGGTATTATTTTGCTACTAGTAATATTATTGTAGTACCTGGATGTCGGTTCCCTGTAAGCGCAGGTGATAGAGGAAAGCGCGTTCGACGCCCGCCCACATAACCGAGACGAACGCGTGAGGTCATAGCGTAAAATAAATTTAGTAACGTTACTGACATTAATTATAAACACTTTCACCTATTTAACCGTTTTACTGACTGATTTGTTGCTATCTGTACAAGACATAAAATTTTATCGAGGCTATGTCCATATATGTACAGTAAATTTTGTGAAATCACATAAAGATACACTAATTAACATTTAATAAATATGGTTCAGACACCCAACTAGGACTCAGGAGAGAAATTGTACCAAAAATTGATATTTAAGCTTTTGATAGGGAAATAGTCATACCTCGCGGTTTTACATGCATTAAGTTTTGTTAGCCATAAGATAGGTTAACATTTATGATTATTGCTTTGTTCCTATGAGTTATTACTATACATTTTATGGCCTGTGTTACATATGTATGATCTTGCTTAGTAATAGTGAAAGAATTATTAATATCGGTTCAGTAGTTTCAGAGTTTATCCAAACAAATCTTCCATCTTTATAATAATAGTGAAGATAAAATGTTCTGGAAATTGAATTGCTCAAAATCCACAGACACAGTCGTATAATAAGTTAAAAGATCAAAGTTAACGTAGTAAATCTGCGCAAGCGGAGTAGCAAAATTACGTGAAACAGGTGCAAGAGGAAAGCCAATTTCTGCGTCACTCGTGACCGAGACTTTGTCGCGTGAGGAAAAGCAAGAGCCGAGAACATTGAACTGGCGGATTTCCTCACTGACATAATAGATTAGATATTATTCTAGACTTCCCGGTCACTGTTGCATAATGTTTTGTAACCGTTAAATTTGTTATATTGAATTTCGTTTGACTCTTTTTCGCAATTTTGTTTATGGACCGATGTTAATAATTATTTTCTATAACGAATGATACTGAGTACAAGTGCGTATTTCCGGTTCTAATAAATAGATACAATTCTGCAAGACATAGCTGTATAGAACAGGTTTGTTTGGATAATAAACATGTGTTTATGTGTTGAACACTTAAACGTTATGATAACATCGAGGGCAAAACGTGTGCGGTGAAAATAGAGGACTTTTGACGTTATGCGCATGCGCTCAGTACGCACGCACACGCACGCACGTTTTTATTAGCCAATAGGTATTAGCTATATTTTATAGGGCAATAAACTGTCAGTTCTGATCATAGTTTTATGTCCTTTAAGCTCAAGCACTTGATTTATCCTTTTGTACTTTTTTTTTGTAAATATGCCTTGTTTTCTTTCTGTAGTTAGATATATTCAATTTATATAAAGCTACTTGACGCGGTTTTACCTGCGTTGATGTTAACGGATACCTGGTTTATATCAGTTGTTGTGGGGTTTTATAGCATGAAGCAGATATGTTTAGTACTTTTTGAGACTTGCGTAGTCATGAAAACAGTTTTACAAATAAATAAACAAAAAATAAGTAAGGTAAAGGAGAACAGTCGACAAGATTGGCTAGATTCACAATTTTCTTGAAAGTTTAAATCCAATAGTTCTCTTTAATAGTCTTTTTGGTGCCGTGGTATGTTTTTATTTTACTACTCTAGTAGTATATGTACTTATTTAAACGTACTTTATTTTCACAACTATTATATAAGAAATTTCATTTTTAACACCAGAACAAACAACATAGCCCATAGAGAACTAAAATAATTTGTTTTGCGTAATGGCCGACGCGACGCGTAAAATTTACACGCAACGCGCCACCTTTGTACAATTTATATTCTGCACAAACAACGTGAACAAACAATATGCCTCTTAACATCTAACACGAAATACATCTCTGCAAATAGACGGTCGTCACTATATCTGAAGATGTGAATATGAAAGTTTATTATGACTTTGGTGAAGGTTTCTATATTACTTTTAACTTTTAAAATAATTAATATAAGTTAGTGATTAACTCTCACTTTTATTTTCGTTCTTAAGATTTATCTTAATAAAGATTGCTAAAATTATTGTAAGTTTCAACAGCTGAAGTGCTAAAGTGTAGGTTGAAAATCAACATAAAAATCATAAAAGATATTCCGAGGTAACATTTAGTCTTTATTTCATCAAAATCGTTCCACTCTATCAAAAGTTATTGTAATTTGAATTTTGTATTTTGAATGACGAGGTTAGAGGACAATAGGTAAGTTAAATATAAGAGAACAGTAAGTTAAAACATTGAAATGTGATCTAAAAACGGTAAAGACGTTGTATAAAAAAAAAATTATAGCATTTAATTATTAATAATTAACAATTAATATCTATATTTGAAATTTAGATTACAAAACAAGCCAAAAAAAAGAAATATCACATTGAGATTTATTTTAACGGAAAGTATAACAGTTTGAAGAACGACAATATGATAATAATAGATGGCGTTGATGGCAGTTTCTGGAATGCGATTCGTTAGTAACCTACCTTCAATCACATAACTACATACTAAAGTAAAAACTATTTTCGGACGACGGACGGCGCAGACACATGTACTTAGAAATAAACGAGTAAATTAAAACATTCACTTCATTAAACATTCATCATTTGAATAATTCATCATTCATTATAAAGCTAGAACAATTATTGTTACTAGACTACTTAAAAATTTTTTCTTTACGGCCTGTCTATGTATTGACTCATAGGAGTTGTAATCTACATATGCAGATGAAACTGAACAGGCTATTGCCTTAATAGATATTTTTATTAATGTATTCTCACTAAACGAGTCCCGTTGATTCACACAATGTATGATATTCGTCAGATTAGTTGACGTTATTGTCCCATTGTCAACCATATCCTACTTCCTACAAACATAAATGCCAAAGTTCGAGAGGATGGCTGAATGGATGTTTGCTACCCTTTCAGGCCAAAATTACCGAAGTGATTAATATGAAACTTGGTAAATAGACAGTTGGAGATCCCGAATACCATATAGGCTAATTTTTATTGCGATATTCATATGCTATCGGAAGTTACACAGAAAAAATTCGTGAGGTGCAATTATTAAGCGCTGTAAAAATGAAGACTATAAAAAGAAAATGTAACGTCACATTTTCTTACTAAATAAACTAGTACCTTCTTCAACTAAATGTTATGTCTCCTGTAACTTAGGCCGCAGTCATGCGAACAAAGAGACAAATAGACAGGTAACAGCGTAAACAAATAGTCGAGCGCTAAAACAAATTGTTCAAAACTTTTGCATACTTTGCCCACCGCGCTTCGCAAAACGGGCTTTCAGAATTAAACCAAATGGAAATTAAAATTCTGTAGCCTTTTCTTTATTTTTTTCTAAGAAATTCTAGATATTCCGTAAATTTGTTTAAAATTTTTTACTTTTTCTGGTATATTAATTAATAATGTGACTAAGGTATTAAAAGGGATTTTGTTAATATTTGATAAGTTATTATATGATAATTTGGATTACCGAAAGTTTGTCCATTACTGCTAAGACCGCTGTCTGTTTATCACATGGTTGTAATTTGGAACTGTATTAAATACAAAAAAAAAAAAAATAATAAGAGTGGCCATGTAGAGTGCACTAACCTTTTTTAACTTTACATTTTCATGAAGTGTAAAACATTAACGAACGAATTTGTCAGTCTATCAATTACTACATATATGGTATACATAAATCTTATTACGAACGCATAACTATTTTTATTATATTATGCTTGATTATTTGCAATTTAAATTATTTAAACATTGATAGTATTTAGAGATGAGGAAATTATGCCCATAACATCCAAACAGATCTCGGACATTTTAAGGTTTTGGACACAGATACGAAATAGTATGTCCCCATTGTATTGACATCGTAATTGCTAATGAAAGCGATTACAAATTGCCCGTCGGCTCTGTATGGTGAATAACAAGGACGCCTCTGATCAGCGTTGCCAGATTTTATTTTTGCCAAGTCGGGATTTTGGAACTTTTTGAGTGAAAAAGCGGGATTCATTCGTCGAAAGCGGGACATATTATAAAAACGTATATAATAAGAAGTTTTTAAATATTTATCTTCTTTATTTGAATTCAAATTAAAAACAAAATTACGTTTACGAGACAATAGATAGCAAAAATAGCCATAGAAAATGTATTTTAATAAAAATATAATATTTGAAATCAGATTTACCCTATCGTTAAATAGAGGAGTCTTATTCGTCTTCGGAAATAAAAGGGCGGGCGGCCAGTCCACACTTGTCTGTGTCACCCGCCCACACTACCTCAGCACGCTGCACGCATGGTCAAGTTTTCCCCGAAAAGCGGGACTGAGCGTGTCCCGCGCGGGACAATTAATTTTGATTTAAAAATCGGGACGTCCCGCCAAAATCGGGACGTCTGGCAACGCTGCCTCTGATGTATGGTCCCATTTCACGGATATCGTTTTTGTGTCAGACATATCGACTTTTTAGACTAAGAGAGTTTTCACTATATCCAATATAAATCATTCTCGCAGATTGACTGATGAGTTCCTTTTTATATAAACATAGCAAAGTGGGGGGCGGGAGCAGGGAGAGGGCCAAGTTAACCTAACTGGTAACTAACTCTAAGGTATTGTTTCTTGAAGTATTCAGTACATTTATATCACTGCTTTTCTTCTTGTACCGTTTCGTGATGTTTTGTCTATGGTTTTCGTCAGTAAACAGGTTTTTAAAACAAATAAAAATCCCAATAATAAAACGTTAAAATGAACAATTAAACAGCCGTAAAATGTTAATAACTATTTATTTGTAGTCTCTTTTTTGTCCAGTTGTCCTTCTACCACAGGGTTCTATCCTTGAAGACTTAAAAGGTAGACTATAGGTGTGTTAAACATATTAATATTTATATTTATATTATATTTATACACATACGCTGTTATAACGATAAATAAAAATAAAAATACCACATACATATAAAAGTCAAAAATTTTAAACTTAAAAAAATATTTAATTAATCAAAATACAGAAATCAGTACCTATACTTTGCACCATTAAGAAAATATTTAATTTTTGATTTTGATTAAAGATTACAAGGTACCTAATCAAAATTATATTTGTTTTTTTTTTCTTTTTTTATCTTAAGTGAAACAGGTTTGCAGTCCAAAACTTTGATTATAACAATAAAAATAGCTGTTTTATATCATTATACATATTATACATCAGTATATTATATAGTAAAGTTGATTTATATTTTACAAAAAAACATTTTTTATTTTCTTTCATAATTCGATGATTTTAATTTATTTAATTTTAATACCTCTGGTTACAAAAAGATGTATATTATAATAACAATAAAAATTAATTGTTAAACATTGTTAATAATATAAATAAAATTTTACATATTTTTTTGTAAGTAAACTCAGAAATACGACTTAATTTCTTACATAGAACTTGTCTTATTAAATCGACTTCTAAATGACTGGTTAATTAACTGCGTATATTTATTTATAAAAGTTCGCGTCTGAATTTTTACGAATTTATAGATTTTCGTTTGTTTTCTTTTATAATTTCATTTATATGTTAATAAAATTAATACCTATTTAAAATATATATAAAGAAAGTGTTCTTGTAATTTAATCAATTAACATTGAAGAGAAGCTGTAATGATTATAATCTATCGTTGCTTAAAACAATTACTAATGATTTAAAATTTTATAGTAATTTAAATAGTTTATTTTTTGTTGATTATTACGTTTTCATATCGTACATAATATCGTATATAATATATGTAATTCTTTAAATAAAATTGAATTAATAAATATTAAAAATATAAAACATATGAAATATAATAATATTATTCTATTAATGAAAATGAAATCTCATTTATAACGAACGTCGTTAATGCATCCTATAATGTATACACAACATAAAAATGTTAAGGTAATATATTGTCAACTCTTTAATTATTTCATGGGATTTAATTAGAAACTTAATGATGACATAAATTAGATTCATTAAAGAACTCGAAAAGTAATACAAAGAACGATGAGATTTATTGTATTCAATTCGAGAAAATAATATAATTTATTGAATTATTATTATAATCCATAAAATTTGAGAATACGAAAAAGTTATGTATATTGTTATTCAAATAATTGTACACCTCTATATATATGTTTTAATATGAATTAAAACAGTCTGTCAGTTTCATCAGACATTCATTCAGTTCATTATTGGGCAAATTATTTTCCTATATTTAAGAAAGCTCGATACATGACGCTGTTTCATTGCGGATAAGCGGATATTTTTGCGGGTTATCAGACAATTATAATAACATCTGGGATGCTTTTGTATGGTAGTGAAACCCATAAGGACAAACATCCACAAACTCCCGCATATAGTGAGAATCGAATTCGCGACTGTTAAACACTTAAACCTACTAGAGCGGTCAAATGACCACTTTTGAAACTTTAATTAAAATTGTAAAATTTAAGGTTTACATTTTATTTTTTCTAAGTTTAATAATAAATAAATAAATAAACGTCTCACACTCAACGGCCCCCAGTAGGATGTGAATCCTATGTCGGGTGGTCCGGAAACACACACAATACACAAGCACAAACGCCCAGACCACGACAATGTATGGCCTGTACAAATATTTGTCATGTGCGGGGATCGAACCCGCGAACGCTAGCGCATCAGCCAGTCGCTGTGACCACAGTGCCAACTCAACTTTTTTTTACAGGTTTACAGATTTCTTAAGTAAATATATATATATATTTGATTGTAATGTCGTGCATAAGTTAAACAAAAATGTAAACCTGGAATTTAACAATTTTAATTAAAGTCTCAAAAGCTGTTATTTGACCGCTCTGATAGGTTTAGTGTTAAAGAATGACGAAAGATCCATAAAGTGCTGCGACGGTAATAAAACTTTCGTCACTACAACACGAACATCGTATTTCTATTATAGTTAAAGTAAATTAATAATATCGGTACACAGAAAGAACTATATCAAAATACCGCGTGCGTAAGTAAAATACCTTACCCTAGTATTAATATAAACCAGTTTTGAGCGGATCATAATCTATATGTCGAAATATTTGTAAACGGTATCGATAGTTAAATCGATTCCACCAAACGATAATCGACTGTCGGTTATCGAGAAAGCACCATTGAACCGGGCCATCGCCTTCATCAGATAGCGACCGGTTAATTTGATTGTAATTGTATTGTTCCCGATGTTGAGAACTACATTAATTGTTTAATGCAACACACTCGTGTATACGTTATTTATGACCCACACAATATATATATATATATATATATATATATATATATATATATATATATATATATATATATATATATATATATATATATATATATATTTTTTTTTTTTTTTTTTTTTTTTAATTTACAAACTGGTTATACTTAATTGAGTTCAAGGATGGAAGTTCATAATGACCTGTATGGTTGATTTTCTTTTATTGGTACTAATTTGATTTTTTTTTTAATTTTTCATAATTTAAAATAAGTTGAAAGAATTTTTAAATATCAACTGCTCGACTCACGTAGTTAAATACGGACAATGTCAGGGAGACATAAGCAAGAATTGCTCGTTTAAAGGTATTAGATAGAATAGAACTCATACTCTGTGTAGATATACACGAAGACTTATTACAGTAAGTATATACTTACATATGTACCGTACTGACAATTAAATGATTAAAATTCATTATTATTTTTAATTAAAATAAATAAAAAATTTGGACATCCAGTTATTTCGTGCTATTAAGTATATTATAAAATCTATTAGTCTCGATGAGACTGAGTAATCTGCTACCTCATTAGGGATGTAACCGATATATCACGGAACGTTTTCTAAATCGATTTTAACGGTTTATTTTTTATTTTTTCGTTAATTGCGTATTATTATACTATAATAATGTCGTCTTTAATTTGATGCGATCAATATTGGCGCTTGAATCAAAGTTGTTTTAAAATATCCTAGTTTTCAGCTCGTAAAACTAATTATAAAAACAAGGTTAACAATAAATCACGTCAATTAGGGTTTTTTTCGTCTAGATTATCGAATAGTATCGCTATGTATAAAAATTATACTATAACCGCATAACGGATGTTTAATTGAAAAATAACACATCAACCTAAAATTGGTTTTAAATAATCAATGGAAAATATGGTAGCGGTATTAAAACAATCGTGATATGGCAATTAATATTCATAAGATATTTTTAAATACCAACAAAATAAATGTGTACCAATTTATACTTGCTTGTGATGCGTCTGATTCTTATTTTGTCAAGGTTTTTAATTTAGTAGAATTTTTATTTGTTTAAATTTTTAAATCAGTTTATTAATACTGGCCAATAAAATTGTATGCTTAAAAAACATACGTGAAAAGTTTAAAAGTAATTTAACTTAACAAAAAAAAGTATTACTCCAGTATATAATAATATATTGAATAAGCGATTGTTAAAAACGTGGATCAGTGGACTTATACGCAGTGTATTTATATTATAATATTTATTATAATATTAAAATAATAATCTGTATGAGATTTAAGTAACTGGCAATTTATTTATTGTTGTGTCATCGCCGCTTCGTCAAAGTTTTATGTATCAACATTCAGTGTTATAACCGACGGACGTTGTTTAACGGTACACTTATGGAATTTTTATAACCAACAATAAATATTATGAGCGTAAACGTTTTAATAAGTGCGATAAGTACAATAACAGTCGTATGAAACTTTGACATTGATGAAATTGTTATTTTTGTATTGAAATTAACAAAAATTAAACTGCCTAGTAACGCTATCTATCGCCAATAAAGTCTATCATATTATGTCATTCATCCTATGGCTATGTGAAATGTAGGTACATTTAAAATTACATGTAACCTGTGTGAAGTTTTATAAAATAACAGTCAGTCAGTTCGACGCTATTCAACTCGTTTTTATTAGAAATAACTATTCTTTCAATAATTTTAAGTTAATATGAACATTCGTCAGGTTGTTGGTCTCTACTAATTATAGGTTAAAATTACATATTTTTCTTTACAGATCAAATTTTTTTATTGCGTTAAATACATATATAGAAGACTCATTTTCGCGGGATTGTTGGGATGGTTAATAATCTTCAATTATTTTTGATCTACTTATGTACATATTACGTTTGATCGCAATCAATTCAGTAGATTTTTTTTCGTGAAAAATAACAAATATCCAATTCAAACATACATGTATCCATCCATTCTCACACACTTTCGCATTTTATTACTACTAGTAAGAAGTGCGAGGCGCAATTAACATAGGTATATTATAAAGTTAAACTGAGCAAAGCTGCGAATAGACGCTACTTAAATAGTTCCTTACTACGTGACGAAGACGATAATCGTGGCTGGTGAAGACATTAACGAGAAATATTCAACTATACGTTCGGTTTACGAGCGATGGAGAGATTGCATAACTTCATTACGTGTGTATCTGCTTCAAAATCAACCTAAGATTTGCCCTAAACCTTGAGATTTTGCCACATTCTAGCCATATGCAGGTGTACTACGATTTCGTAGATAACGTTAAATGACCAATTACTTTCTGTGGAATGCAATGAGTCACTTTCCAATAACAAAAAGTGATAAAATTCAGACAAAGTTTTTGTGATTGTAAAAAATTCCGTAATCATAGATTTTTTTTTAAAATCTAATATTACTTCATTCGGGTATACAATTGATCCTCCTGTCCCACTCTAGGCTTGGCGCCATACAATAACACGTAACGGTCCGTCCAATTTATGACCAACGACGTAAAAATTCCTTTTATTTGTGATCGAGATATGTAGGTCAATTTTTTTTTTACAACCGCGACAGGTTTTTTGATAGTGTTGTTTATAGAAAAAAGCGACAACCGTTAAAGAATTCGTGATGGTTATTTGCGTTCTATCGGTAATATATTATATTTTCTTATAAAGATTACGGTCACAGCATTGTCATCGTTCATCAAATGTCCAATTTGGTCACTTTAGAACCAATCTATTGGATTCAATTAATCAACGTTTGTATAATTGTTTGAATAAATACAATGGGTTATTTTTATTTTGAATGAGCTTCTTTCCACGCCTCCAACCGCGTTTTCTATTCGAACTGTTAAAAAAATCTTCGAATCATATTTTAAACCTTGGCATTTTATATTTTTTACTAATGAACTTTATTTAATTAGGTATCAAGGTTTGTCCATGACTCGTGTTGTCAATAAAAATCATTAAAATGAAATATACGTTAGTTTTGCATAAATTTTATTATAATTATTCTAGTTCTGTTGCTTTCGACAGATTTATTTGTTATGATCTTGTTTAATATGTCGTTATTCATGTTTTTCGTTACTTATTGATCTTTATATATATATAAATGATCGTAACGCTATAGTTAAAGTCGTTCTTTCACTGTTTACTTAAAAGGCGGCACAGAGGAAAATTTAATCTTAAAGTACTCCATCCGAATTCCTTTAAATAAAGGCTTAGATATTTTGTATATATATATATATATATATATATATATATATATATATATATATATATATATAAATTTTGTTTTGTCGGAAATAACTAAGAAATATAATTTTGGTTTATGTCTTGTCAAATACGTGTTGTAATATTATAGCGTTACTTTGCGTTACATTTATATAATTGTGCGTGATCTTGTCTACAATTAATCTAAAATTCCTGGTAGAGGCTGTGTCGGGCTTAGAAGTGTCACAATAAACATTAGTCTGTGTTTACATTGAAGACGCAGAGTGGACAAGTGACAACACGGTCTTAGATTGCAGGCAACAAGGTTTAAAGATGTATTTAGCCATTTCCGACAGTGTCTTAAAGGATCTATATTCGCTGCTTAAACTAATACTGCTTAAAGTAATTTGAATCTAAAATTAATTATTAAAGTTTTTATTATTAGTGTGTGTATGTGTGTAATGTAAATTACATGTGTTTTAGGTGTTGTTATTAGATTTTAAAAAGCTGTGATGACAAGACGCTATAGCCATTATTGCAACTTCGCAGCTCTTTTTTTAGTCTTAAAGTTACTCTCTATAAATATATGGTCCCCTAGTATACTATTTCAATTGTGTCATAACGGTCTATCAAAGATAGCATGATGATATAGATGAAGATAGCATAACGGCTAGTTTTGATATGTGTTGATAATCTAATAATTCAATGGTGATCGGTAATCAACAATTATATAACAATAGCAATATCAAAACTAAAGAAATCATGATGCGATCCATATGCGTCAATTGCAAAATGTCGATATTGACAACCTTGTGAGATCCGATTTCGCCCAAAACCTCGCACTTATGTTAGCATGGTAATGCTTCATTTCTGTCATGTCACAATAGAGTTTACAAAGAAATCGTTTTGTAATATAATGTTTTGTTACATTATCTATATTTATGGTTAGAACTTAACTAAACGAGTTCAACACATTTGAATATTACTCGCATTTGCTTGCGAAACTTCAATAATTTTACGCACGAATGATCGTCTGCTTTATATCGCTTTTTAATTAACTACATGTGTTCCATGCTTTACTCGTGTTAGTCCGGATTTTTATAGAACTATTACGTAGCCTTATAATAACATAATATACTACAGTAAAGAGTATTTCTATACTAAATTCAAATAAACATAAAAGCAGTCTCTTTAGTTGTACACACTTTTTAATAGATTAAAAAAGAGAACATATTATTATATTACAATTATTTTAAAGTACAAAGCGATTTAAAATAAATTGAGTAAATTAATATTCCAGTATCGTTCCGAGATCTTTTAATTTCAACTCTTGTACGGTGAAAATTAAAAGAGTAACTGTGGCTATTAATCATAGGAATGAAAGATAATTACTTCTGACGATATTTCTGGGGAAAGGTCAAGTGTTGAACGGGTAACATTGAATTATTTTAAATTATGAGTGACTTACTATCGACTGTTAAGCTGTTTACACACTGTCTTGAAGAATACATTTGCTAATACTATAAATAAATATATATTTTTAATGTACAAAAACGGTCGTCTGTTCCTAAGGTAGGCAAAAACCTATGATTTAAGTAACAGCCGACTGATATACATTTTTGGTTTGGAAATAACTATTACAACTAGACTCGTGGCGGGAATCAAACCTACAATCCTGGAACAGAAAGCAGGGTCACTGCTAACTGCGCAAACGGGCAAAGAGAAGAGAAGAATTCATTAGAATTAATAATGTGTGCAATTATTGCTTGCAAAAAAAATCTATATACATATTTCTTTCGTACTGTACTGTATTGTATCAGCCTGTAAACCACCCACTGCTGAATGAAGGCCTCGTCTCCATATAGAAGAAGGATTGGAGGTTAATCCACCACGCTGCTCCACTGCAGGTTGGCGGATAATTTCCCTACAATGAGTACGATCGTTATGGGAGAAGACGTATCGTGGGGAGACCCACAAGGACATACACTCAGACCGTAAACAAATATTTACACAAATATAAATATCTGTCCCGAGCGGGAATCAAACCCGCGACCACCGGCGCGCGGCTTTGAGGCAACTACTCGCACCACTACACCAGAACGGTCGTCACACCAGATCATCTTTATTTCTTTCTTAGAAAAACCACCATATCAAATCATAGTCACTGCAATATCTAAATTAATTAATAAATAAACATTGTTTTCTTAAAACATAATTTTGAAGAAAATATAAAGCAATTACGTCTCAAACATGGCATTTTTTAATCAATGACAAGGTATATTATAATAAACCTTCATCGATATCCATAAGTGACATGATATCCTCGAAAAAAAAAAAAAAAAACAATTTCCGCGTTTTACTCGGTTCACCTTACTCGTCATGTAAAGGAGCCGTCGACCTCATAGTACTTCATTCACACACATTTAAACTATACTCTGTAATATGGTTATCATTATTCTTTTGAACGACTTTTTATAATTTGACAAATTAACACAACTAAATGTCATTAAATAAAGATTTGTATGGAGTTAAATGTTAACGTTAATGATGCATAAACGAGAAACATACCAGAGTGCTAGTTTATTTATAATTTTCCACGTAAAATTTGTTTCGTCTTAAAGCAGCGGGGGTCGGTGGAAAACTTAATTAGTACAATAATTATTATGTTTTTAACTGTTTTAAAGATAAGATCTTATTCCGTAAATATTTCCCAAATCTCCTGAATTATCAATGTCAAATATTAACTTCTTGTTATAATAATATTGATAATCTATTTTAATTGTTATATTTGTTGTATTTCAATTTGCTCGCTTATCTAGCGATTGAGTTAATTGATAATTTTCAAATAATTCTCAAGAAATAGTTAGTCTTGTTGTCTTGTTAGTCTGTTATTTGCAGTTGCATTTATTCCTTTGCAATTTTTGTTTTTTTAAATAAATAAATAAAATACGCACTCAAATGAAACAGAAACATTTAATGGCGTTAATTATCCCATTCACGAACCGATCGTAACGCGAAGGCTGTCATTTTCGCAACGGAAGCGACACGTGCGCGTACGCAAGTATGCGGTAAGGATTCCGATACACAGTGTGATAAATGGACACAGTTCATAAAAAAAAGCATGTTAAACTAATTTTTGGTCGTTATTTCTTTGTTTGTTAATGTTCTTTTTTTGTAATTTATTTTAGACAAGCTGATACTCGTTACTGGTAAATTAACTATTAAATTGGATTTTGTTATCAGTGGATTTATAGTGAGGTTATATTATATCAAATAGTAGTATAGCCAATTTTAGTACGTAAATACCAGCTATCTGCAAGCGAAAGTCCCGTCAAAAGCGATCTAGCTATTTTTGGTACTAAAAGGATTAAACAGAGACGGACAAACATTATAAAAATAAGTTTTTTCAATCACTTCAATTATATTTTGTATTAAACGTTCTTCATGACTTTAGTTGCATTGAATATTTGTATGTTTTAGATTTGTTTTTCATATTGTATGTTTTTGATTTGTTTTCATATTGTTTGTTTCATATTGTCTGTTAACGATGTATGTAATAAAGTTTTTTTTTTTTTTTTCAATTTTCAATTATTCATGTTTGTAGTTAATAGTTTCTTTTAGTTGTAGAAATATGAAAAGCATTAGATTCAGAGTTTAAATATTACACTTAAACGAACAAATCTTTCCACTTTATAATAGTACAAGACATACGTAGTAAGGCTTCGTATTGGAGCAGCCTTAACGGAATCACCTGAATGAATCGGAGTGTAACGGCCTTGCAGGAACGATACGTGATCTATCTACTGTTTGTCGTTTGTTCGTATGTTGTGTCTACCTGCGCATGCGCAAATATGCACGCCTCATCTATTCAGAGTATTTTCATATCTGTCTTCTAGGAACATAATGTCGAATAGAAGTGATATATTAGAGAGGATTTATAAGTTTCATTGAATTTTTTTAAGTTTTGGGAGTACCCAAAAATTAATTCAGGATTAGTAAATCCTGAATTAATTTTTTATAATGTAAATATGTGAGTGAACACACAGTAAGAGTTTTAAATTCGTTACATTTAAATGAATATCCCCTTCTATACATTTTGATTTTTATTATTTATTAAATTATATTATTTAGGCATATTAAAAGTATAATAGTACTAATTGTTCACTCATATAACATTTCATCAAAACTGCAATACAACTATTGACAGAAAAATAAAATACTCTAAAGAACGTCGATGGAAGCGTAAAATTAAATATAAATTTCAAGTGGACAAACTGGTTTGTGTGTATTGAAAGTTTTAATGTTTTTACAATATCGATGAACTTAACCGGTCGGTAAGGATAAGTGTTTGCCACATTGACCTTAAACCTACTTCCTTATGAAGTGTCTTTATGAACCACGCTACTTCTCGGTGTCGACCAGATGAACAGGTGATAATATATGTTATAGCCGACTTATTTTTAATAGAAACTAGCGGCTCACCCCGGCTGCGCCCAGGGTATGTATATGTACCTAAATGTTTCTCATAAACCACTCTATCTATTGGTGAAAACTGCATGAAAATCAGTGCTGTAGTTTTTGAGTTTATCGCGAACAGACAAACAGACGCGGCGGAAGACTTTGTTTTATAATATGTAGTGATAAATCTTTAAGTTATTAGTGACAATCGTTCTGGTGTAGTGGTGCAAGTAGTCGTCTCAACGCCGGCGGTTGTGGTATTGATTCCCGCTCGGAGCAAATATTTGTATTTGTACAAATATTTGTTTCTAGTCTAGGTGTATGTCCTTGCTTGTCTCCCCACTGTGCCAAGCAGATAGAGCAAGTAAAGCCATCGGTCCCCATTATCATAGACAACTGATAGCGATCGTTACTCATGATAGAGAAATTATTATTATAACGCCAACCCGTAGTGGAGCAGCGTGGTAGATTAAGTTACAACCCTTCTCCTAAATGTAGAAGAGGCCTTTTCCCATCAGTGTGACGTTTGCAGGCTGATCGGTTCAGTTCAATAGTACTTTTTATTTTATTAAGTACCTACATATATAATAAACTTTAATATAAAAAATGTTTTATGTTTGTATAAAAGTAGGCATAGTTGATAGTTTCACATATTTATCAAAGAAATAAAATTATAATATTAATAAGACGTAAACGTGACCATGTCTCTTGACAGAGTACAAATTTAACTATCTATATATATAACTGTTATACGAGTAGTTAAAGCCTTTATTTCACAATAGTATCGATTTGTTTCGTATCTTCAATACAGTTATGATACGAGTATAATGGTCTGTAACAGTTAAAACCTATTAACTTCCTAGATCGTTTAACAATATTTCGTTACGCGTTGAAGGAGTTCATTTACTCATACTAATATTCTAATCTAGTAACTTTTATAACAGCTAGACTGATATCACGTTACCGTTTCGTTATAATTTAACTTGAATTTTTATGAATAACGTTTTATTAATCCCTTCTCCAATGTGGAGAAGAAGCCTTTTCCCAACAGTGGGAAGTTTACAGGCTAACTCAGTCGTTGGCTCCTGTAATATATATCTTTACCTTAGTTTAATTAAATTAATAGATAAAAGTAAAAGATTCAAATTAAATTTATTTATAACAAATCGAGATCCACCACTAATTACTTTTAAATCGTCTTGGAAATTCTATTTGTGTTAGACAGTCTGTTAACTGGGAGAGATAATAGGAAGAGCAGAGTATGTAAATGTGAACCAAACTAACAAGTAGGTACTCAATGCGCTTATAAGCGCGTTTTATATCAACAGGTGCTAATGTATACAATAGTATCTTATGTACAATATTAATAATATATGATATATTTTTATAGCATTAGTTATGTAGTAATCGTATCGCAGTCGTGTCATTGAATGTCCACTGCTGAACGTAGGCTTCTCTCTTCACCGCCTGGGCTCTATTGCTGATCATTTTGGGTGGGTTTGCCAATACTCGCCACGCTTGGCTGACGCTGCTGCCCATCACCATCTTGTTTGGTGCACAGTTGTTCAAACCATTATGGCCTTATATGTCCACCTCGGTAAGAAGGAGGTCGGGACTATTAGTTACTTATGACCAGTTAAATAACCAAAAAAAAAATGGAAAAAAGTCCAAAAAATGTTGTTTGACAATAATAATAAAACACGTAATAATTATTATTAAAAAAAAAAATCAGTATGCAGAACAGAACTCGTTACGATTGTATAAAATATGTATAGATTAATATATATTGCATAAACTTCGTAAAGAAAAATACATGTCGGTAGGTTACTGAAGTAGAACGTGAAGATTCATTGCATATAATTGCCGGCTGTCTGTTTATTTAATTATAAATTATATTGAATTGTGTAGTCTTCGTTTTAGGCCACCGTCGGCGTCGATGTTTAACTCGGTTACATTGGATATCCTTCATAGCAAATGTCAATGTGGATATATAACATTAGTAATTGTATTCTGAATATATTATGTTCCTTTATATATCTCAAATTAACGTTTCTTTGTAATTAAATTAAAGTTTTTTTCTAATATTGTTAACTTGTATCAACAACAAATTCTTGTTGAACAATCAAAACGCTAACAATAATTGCTATTTAAAAATTTAGCTACAAAATCTGAACAATTTTTGTTGATTATATACTTATAGAGAATATAGATATAATAAGCTATTAAAATTATCTCTTAGTGGAATTAATATCATCTATAAAATATCAAATTGAATATATATATAGTAATATTACTCGATATGTCTATACTTCATATTTGATATAAGTATAATCGTAAGTAGCACAACTATCGAGTACTAAAGAGATTAGATCGATTTTTTTCGTACAAATAATCGATTCTCCGACAACTTTACATTAGACTCAACGTATGCTGAGTTTGAATTACAATACTTAAAAAAAGCTATTTCACTTCTATGATTACCGTTTTCTTCCTGTAGGTTAGTCATAGCTTCATGTTTTATTTTCCTACCTCAATGAACAGACTATATATAAATAAATAAATTAATTAATTAATGTCTCACACTTAAGGGGGCATCCATTAATTACGTGTGGCGTTTTTCGAGTGAAATCTCAGTCAATCTCACGTGACGTAAAAATCTTAAATACTAGTCTTAACTAGTCTTAAATAAAAATAAAAAAATGAATAAGAAAATATTTTTTGATATAATGTAATCGAGCACAGATTAACTAACTCATACATTACAAATACGCATTAAAAAAAATCTCACATGAGATAATTGGTCGAAAAGTCACCAAAAATTTTCTCACGTAATTAATGGATGCCCCCTAATAGCTCCCAGTGGAATGAGTATTCTATGCTGAGGGACCGAAAATATACCCAACACAAACAGTGCAGACCACGACAAACATATGTATGGCCATAGTGGTAATAAAATATTCAGCTTTTATTACAGTCTCAAACATTCCCATACACACATACATTTTACTATGTCGTTTTCATACGCTTAGCTTAACCAATCTTCAATATACAGAGACGATGTCTTTTGACGTTTCATTTGCAAACGTTAATACCTGTAGAGTGACTAATATTTCGACTATTATGAGACTTCTAGTATTTCAAATATCAAATGATGTTGGTTAGATCAATCATTCGAAATGTTGCCAAAACCGCAATCAATCATGTGTATTTGTTGAGATATCTCGTGACAGTCGCTGGTTTGTGAATTAATGATTTCGTTTTATTAACATAATGTTTAAAACAAGGGTTTAAATACTGTTAAGATTTCGTACTCAAAGGGACGGTAACCTACTAAGTCTCTGTTGTTAACTCGTTATTATAGAAATTTATATATATTTTTACGAGTGACATTTCTATATAAAATCAGAAACATCAAAAAATATTTTCGATCGGCATATCAGAATATATAGAATTCGAAATAGAGAATGAAAAAGTCTTATAATATATAAATGTAATGTCTGAATTTCTTAAGTATGCGTGGTGATAGAAATATATTTTCGTTATACATATAACAGCAACATTATAAAAGTAATAAACAGTAACATTCAATGGAGTCAAAAGCATGGTCACCGTGTTGGTTGCGCGTGCGCACCGACCGTGGCTTTTTGTGAATGAGTCAAAGCGGTCTAGCCAGAGCAAATTTAACGGTATCCGTTGCTTTTGCTTGTTGTTTTTTTTAAATCTTTTACACCTGACAAGCTTCTGACTGTCAGCTCGTCCCAGATGCGCTGTTGTTACCTTTACGATTTACGTGTCACTTTATGTGTCGCTCGTGAAAGTTTAAGCGCGAGTTTATGTTAATACATTAGTTATTAGTCATTGCTGTTTAAGAGTTAGTGGTTTCTCTAATTAAGATATTGGTCGATAGTTATAACCTTATACGTCTATATATTGATAATAAAAACAGTTGAAGAATGAGGAAATGCTAATTAGTTTGGAATCAATAAACTCTGAAATTACTGTATCTATTTTAATATATCTTCCGTTATAAGACACACAAATATAAAGCTGCGGAACAATACCTAGCCGTTAATATCAAAGATGTTAACAACTATTGCCGTGCGGTGACCGGCACAAAAGAATAGTCCCGACCTCTTTCTTACGGAGGTGTCGTAAAAGACGACTAAAGCCATAGTGGTAGGAACAGCAGTACACCAACCGCCTGCCAAGCGTGGCGAGTATTGGGAAACCCTCCCAGATATAATGGGGGGGACTACGTTCAGCAGTGGACATCCAACGGTTGATGGTAAAAACTATTTCTTCTAACAAAAAAATCTTCAGTCTAAACAAGTATTTCAATAAGTATGTTTTAACGGTAACGTGTAAATCGAAAACAGTAATAATTTTCTTATATTTTGTTCTTTTCGACCGCAGTCGGTGGTCAGGTGGTCACACTTTGAGCTACAAACGGTACCCTGTCAAATGTTACCGTCATGTATATCAAAGGCATGATCGCTTGAACATACAATCTGGTTTGAAGATATGTTTTTTGATAGAACGACAAAAAATATATCTTGTTAAATATTTTGTGCATACTGTACATTACATACATATATTAATGTGCTGGGCACGGTCGCCGGTTCGATCCCCATTACTGAAAAACGTTTGTATGGTCCATATAATATAATGTATATGTTAATATTGTGTTTATCATGATCTGAGTGTGAGGCTTTTATAGTTAATCATATATTATTTAATCATCCTTTTTAATAATTAAAACAAAATCCAGCTAGAACTTACACATATTTATTTTGAAACACAAAAAAATATTTGTATTTGTAATAATAATTAATTATATTTCTTTTTTCAGGTAAGCGATCAGTTTCTTTCACTGTTTTTGAATGAGTACATAACGTAAGTAAAGCTAATTACTCGACTCCGAATATTATTGTTTTTGCATCTAAATTATTTTATTAATAATCTTAAATAATCCGTACAATGTCAGGGCGTATACCTAGTTGCTGACTGATAGTAGGTATAGTCTTTACTTCGAAATAAATCGAGCCATTTGTCGACCGCCTCAGGAATTGCCAAGGGATTTAAGGCAGTAAAATTGATACGTATAGACATTTAAAGCTTGTGATGCGCTGTCCGTCGTTTTCCGTACTTGGACCTATAATTTCTGGATGATTCTAGAATTTAACCTTAAAGGCATATAAATTGTAAGGAGGCTGTTATTGTATAGAATACTGGGCGTAGGAGTGATCTGATTTAATTTTTTTTTCGTTTTTTTTTTAATTTTTACAATTAGGTTGATGCCAATTAGGTATATAAATAGAAAATATTATAGATTATGTTAGACGGTTACTATTTTGTGGGTTCTGCTTAACAAGACCGTTTAAATATTGGTGTAAATTTTTAAAATAATCTACTTTGTGTTGTCAAGATCTCCATTTCCCTTTTAAGATCAATAATTTCCAGAACTCTAGGGGAAAATATTTCAGTGTTTCCAATTGTTCTTGGTCTAACCTCGCAGAATGATCGTCATAGATCTGTCACGTCAAAGTAAAACACGATCGTTCGATTCCAGTTTTCTATATAAAAGGGACTGTCGTTCGATCCACGAAATTAGCGATCGTAAACAGATAATGATTGTCTTCGGCTATAAATTCGGTACGTTTATCGAACCTGGTCGATCTCGAGTAACTCCCAAGATGGCGGATCAGATAAGGAATTTAATCAATCCTTGTACATCATCCGCCCTTTAACTTCGATCATTATTGTTATGGCCATGTATGAGGGTATTGTAACTACGTATAATAATACTAATAGCGTTTTTAATGCACGTGAAATCATGAAGAATAATATTCTTCTTGATACAAAAGTCAAACGTTTTTCCTATATTTTTCTCTTATAATTGAGGAAGTAGTCACAAATGTGTCGTGTCGTGCTTAATTTAATGTATAGGTAGTTTTTTAATTTTTTTAAATAAAACTTACCGTCATTTTCCCAGTGTTCCTTTTTGAACTGTCATAAAACCTCAACAATGGACGATAACCACAAAACAAATAGGAAACAAGGCGCGTACATACGTTTCGAAACAATTACCTACATAGCGCAAGACGAATCGGCGCGAGTGTGAACCAAATAAATCATTCGTATCGATTGACGCAGAAAATCAATTTTAAAATGATCGAGCGGTTACATGTTTTTATGGAACTTAGATATTCTGTTTGGTTTACGCTTTGTTATATTTTTTGTGTTGATTTATTATTTCGATCACTTTTTGTCTTACGATATTTGTTTTGTTTCGTTATCGACCGTTGATGATCACCTACTACTGTATATAGGCATTCTGCATGAATTAACAACGAGTTTTCATGTTCGAGGTATACTACTGGTGTAAACTAGTGAACCCTAGGATTCTTATAAAGTCGTCTGATCATCTAGTGGGGTTATTTCCATAGCCAGAACCTGAGTTAGATTTTTTTTTATGACCAAGTCTTCCAAACCGTAGAACCATAGGTCGTCACTGGAAACATGCTCTTTTTATTAATACACAAGAAAGGTTATGACGAATCTTAAAATATTAAAAAAGTTCTACTGATTTTAAAGATTAGTGAAATCGTAAAACCAAACATTTAGTTATTTATGCATGTAAATATTTCCTCAGACATTGTATTTTACATTTTAATTTGGGTCGCATACTGTAAACATATTTAAAGAAATGCTTTTTCTTTGTGCTTTAACAAATGACTTGTTAAATAAAACATCGATATTAAATTACCTACAAAGTCTGCTTAACAACTGATGATTCATTCTAATGAAAGAGGGGAATTCAATAAAAATAAATTAGAATATATAAAAATATAATTTACTTTAACAGACTATTAACATTATTATTATCATATATAACTAAAAATATTAAAACAAAAAAAAGCCTTAAAAATATAATATAATATACCTAAAGACTAAAATATATTATCAAAAGGAGTCCCTTTAGGCAAGGTTCCGAAGATACTGGCAGCGTTCCCTCTTTGAATAGCTAGACTAATTCTTTGTCCGAGGTAGCTGCCAGCTCTTCGGTCTCCTGTAATGTCGACTAACCTTTTTGCTATTTCCTTAAAAAGCATTATAGTTAGAATTAAAAAATATTTATAAGATATAAACAAAATTAAATAAATAAAAAAGGTATATGTTTCTCTTGTTTGCGTGGGTCGATCATCAACTCGATTCCACGCATTATTGATAGAATAACCGATGTTTGCGATATGTGTACGGTTTTTAGCGATTTATGCATTTTGAAAGCTATTTCGATGTCACCCAAATAACTCGAATATTCGGAACTTTATAGTTGTTTTCCAAATATAAACACTTATATTATTCTAATTATTGAATATTTTTCGACATTCGCGAGATGTCAATTCGTCAAAATCAATCGTTCAAATACCTTATTCGGGAGTTTAATTAATTGAAAATTGGTCAAACAACGGTCGTCATAATAGAATAGATACAGTTATTTGTGTATAAACAGTAATAATAGCACGGATTGGAAATATTAAAACTACAGTTAATTATTGTTTAGTTAATTTCTCGTATGTTATTATTTGGAAAGAACGGAAGCCGAAACAGCTAACTGGACGGCCTTAGATTATAAGTGATACGTTCGCGACGTCGTACGTAACAAAATAACAAGCTTCTGTTATTTGAGTAGTCACTGAACAATTATAATTGACAAAAATCAACGTCTGATACGTGGATAGAGTTACCGTCGCAATGTTGAAATATTAGACAAGTGTTGGTGAAGAAACAAAAGATATTATGTTTAATAAAAACTATTAACAAAAATAAAATCGAAGAAAATACTGAAAATTAAAAAAAAATTTAAAGTAATTAGCTATAGTCGTTAAAATAACTAAGTCAGCTTCAAACAAAAACAGAAACGTGAAAAGTGTAATATCTGACTGGTGGAGTGCAAAGTATCAGCGTGATCTTACCCATAGCCATCACACTCAGCCTGCTCTTCTGCTGAAGCTTCTTTATTTAAATGTCATATTACATTTTCATATATAAATATATTTTCTTATATTTCTTTAATGTTCTTTTATATCACCATACAGAGAAGTGGTTTTTAGCAGAGCTCTTCTAAATATTTATTTTAGCGCTACCAAGATTATCAAACTTATCAAATATATATATATATACACGGAGTTTTAATCAAAAGAAATTGATCACCATGAAGATAATACTACTTAAAAATATTTTAATAATTAGAATGAAATAATAATAATATGATTTAATAGTATCTGATGTATTATATATATATATATATATATATATATATATATATATATATATATATATATATATATATATAGTATCTTAGTACTTGCGCCAAAAATATTTAGTAATATACTAACGTATTTCTGATGTACATAAATATTTATTTTGCAGCCCTGTGTATATATTTGCTCTAAATTTCCTGTCCCAACAGAAAGTGGTCGCGTGTAACACGAAGCTAGGAGTAGTAGACCGTGGCGCTCGGGTTGCTGGATGCGAGTGATGAAATACTGACGATTGACCAGCTATATTTAAATTATATTTGTTACAGATTAACGGCATAAATGTTTTTATTTTTTAGAGACGAGGCCTGCTTCTGGCACATCGTGTGTTATAATCAAAATAATATGACGCCTATCTAAAGGTGATTTAAAATGTTTCATTTAAAATCACTTTTAAATCGTCAATTTTTAACAAATATACATAATTGAGATGTTACCACTGTTTTGACTGTAGATTCTGCTGATACTCTGAATATGACATCGTATAAATGTCAACAGTCGCTCTTTTAAAATTTGTCGATACGTACTCTTATTTTTAAGAATTATACATACGAGTACATTCAGAAACGTTTTATCGTTTATATTATCTCAACCAATCTATGTCACAAATTTAACTATTTCATGGGAAAAAAATTTTACCTCTCGATTACAGTCGGTCATGACTTGTCACTTGTACCAGCCACCAAAGCATTCAGTGTGTGAAGTGGAGAGCGCGGTGTAAAAACGCACACTGAATCAGACAAGCTTCATCAAGATCACCCGGCTTCGTCTATCTCTATTCATCTGACATTCCACCGGTTCATTCGTAATCGTTCTTAAATTGCTTTATCGTATTCGTAAAACGTATAGGCGACGTATTGTTGTATATATATATATATATATATATATATATATATACAGTATGACTGGTAAATTACTATCAATATTTAAGGAGACTACTCGGTACATGATTCTCATTCGAATTATGTAAAAAAACAGGTAAATATTAATAAACTTTTAAGTAAAGTTACACAACAATTATCCAATTATGTACGCGTCGTCTGGACACCCTAGCAGCTAGCTGCACTTTCGACACAAAACAGGTAGTTTACCTACGTCCAAACACCGCCACGTGTTAACAGGGTAGCAGGATAAACAAGCATGATCCAGTCCCCTTTAATACTTTAATCCTGGCTTAGGATATGCAAAAATACTAAGATATTTTACTCGTTTAAGCAACAAATTTGTTGACTAGGTAAATGATGTGAACTTTGGCAATTTTTAGATGTGAACAAGCGGCACAGTACAACACCTGTGCACGTGCCGCCGGCATGACTGTAGAGTGTCAACGCTTCATTTACTTGAATTGAAATTTATGAAAATTTGGTCAAAAATTAAGTACCTAGTTTTTTTACATAATTCGAATGAGAATCATGTACCGAGTATTCTCCTTAAATATTGATAGTAATTTACCAGTCACCTGTACCTATATATACATATTCACGTAATCACAGGAAGTCTCCTTAATGTAAGGTTAAATAATGACATTTTTATCACACTTAAAAATTGATTAATTATCATAAAATTTATAAGCTACGTCATTTCACGTTATCAACTTATGATAAATTATAGAGCTCTACATTGGACGAAAATGAAAACCTTGTTCTGAATTTTATAACGTTGAAGGTGTTTTTGTTGTACAGTTAGTGTACAAAGTTTATGTACCTAGACTAATTTTAGAATTTTAAAATTAATTATTGCGCATTTTGTACGTAATATCTAACAAAGTCAAGGCTAAAGTATAAGATACGAATGCAAATATTATTAAAATTTGAATTAAAAACACGACTATTCAACAAAAAATTGTATGCTTTCATTTAATGTCCTTAAACGATTCTCAATGTTTATTGATAACGCCATAATACGTACTAGCTTCAATGCTTAATATGCTACAAAAGTGGGACAGTAGACTCATAAAATAAACTCAGAGTCACTCAGAAGATTATGATAATATTAAGCATTGAAGCATGCAATCCAATATAAATGGGGTAGAACCATAGAAGAACCGAAGTAACTGACTAAACTGAAGTGGTAATGGGCGAAGTAAATATTTCTAAGAGCCGATGATCATTGAGGAGTTCCTGACTCATCCTGATTTCATATTTTGTTTTCATACTTGTGTAGAAAGATTACTGTTTTGTGTTTGTTCAGATATTCAGCCAATTCAGTTAACTTCTTTCTTTAAACAAAAATGTTTTATGTAAATCTAGTTCTTCTATTTCTTCTAATAAAGTAAATTGTTTATTAACAATAACGCCATTGTTTTAAAGTTGGTAAATATTTGTGGAAAAGTTAAAGCATCATGAAAACTTGCTCAATAATTTCCAAGACATCTAAATAAGAAAAACAAAATCTGTCCGAAAGGTAGTGTGATATAACCGACCCTTTAATTATTTTGAATTTGCAAATCCGCATGAAGCGATTTGTTGTTTTTATTATTTTAATAAAAAGCTTAAAGTCAACATGATTTATTCATTAAACTATGGCCAAGTGATCACGAAATTATGTTTAAAAGATCTCGATTTTGGTTAATAAATTATGCAAATGTTAAAAAATCATTTCGAAGAGATGGAATGAATTTACCTCTCAGGTGATTGAAAATCTATACCAAACTTAAGCGAGTTATAAGCGCTGAAACTATTGAAATAATTTTAAAAATTATTTCACCATTACGAAACTAAATTAATTCAAAGTTACAAAGACTATATATTGTATTTTAAAACGTCAAACCGTCGCAAATTAATTTTCGGGGCGCAACAAGTTAAAGCAACGTGTAACGCAAATACCGTATAAAGCTATGCAAACTGAGCTATTTCTAAGGTATTACTTTTTATTTATAGATATAATAGATATAGACAAGGAAACAGGTGTGAGGAATTCTCGACAAGTGCGGCGCCGTCTCTATGAGAATGAATTTATCGTGTTTCCATGCACTTGACGCACGATATGGTTGTCACTTACATTGTAGCACATCGGGAATTTGTTAATGGATTCAGTTTTATACATCTGCGCGATCTTTATACCAATATTGATGATGTGAATTAATAAGTGTCTTATAATACATGTAGCTGAATATACTTGTATAATAGAATTATGTTTCTGGCCGGCTCTCCTCAGTAGAATCTGCATTGCCCGTAGAACGTTCCCGTTTACTTAGAACTAAAAAAAATTAAAGTAACTATTTAGAAGTTTTTCTGAAAATCTATTTATATAAATTTTATTACGGTTAGTTTTGTCTTTCAATATTGTCAGAACTTATGAATTTCAATTAAATATTTATGATCACTAGTGTAAGTATGACGACCGATCTGGTAGTGGTGCGACTTGTCACCTTAATGTCGGCGGTCGCAGGTTCGATTCCTGTTTGGTACATATATTTTCGTTTGTTAAAAAATATTGACTTCTGATCTGGGTATATGTCCTTGTGGGTCTCACCACCGTGCCTCAGAGGGCACTTAAAGTCTCGGTTATAATAGACATCAGATAACGATCGTTACTCATGGTAGGGTAATTATCTGCCAACCCGCTATGGAGCAACGTGGTAGATTACGTTCCAACCCTTCCTGTATAGAGAAGAGGCATTTGTCCAGCAGTGGGATGTTTACATACTGATTTAGTTCAGTTCAATTAGTGTAAAATCAAAAATCAAATATTAAAAACATTACGTGTCAGCTAAAAGAATCTTGGACTAAATTAAAATATATAAAAAAATAGAAAAAGTTTTATCAAACAAAGTATTGTGATCCTTTTATTCCGATGAATCATTTTCGTTCATAAATATTCATAAACGTAACCTTGTTACGTGACAATCGTATGCTTTATATTGTTACATATTTTGCATAATCACATGCTGTGCACGGACTTATTTATTTAACTATTAATTACGATAACAGTGGAATTTGTCTTTCGGTTAAAGTGTAAATAATTAATATTTGTACTACGGAATTGCTTGTGATTAAGACAAACTGCACTGGCTGTAAGGGCGGTGCGTTTTAGTGTTGTACTTTACGGTACATTGTGGTAACGTCAATACGGTGCGGCGGCATGAAGGCTATCGACTATTGTGTGAACCGATGTTAGTCCACAGAATAGCTCGTGTCTATCTCTTAGTATTACTTATGGCTTAATACATCTATCATATGAGATATGAAGATGTATCAACTTTTCATCATTCATCATCATCATCATAATTATCATCATATTAGCCATTGGATGTCCACTACTGAACGTAGGCCTCCTCCGTCGACCTCCGGAGCGATCGGTTCCAAGCAGCCTCCGTCCAACGGCTACCGGCGACTCACCTTAGGTCGTCTATCCATCTCGCGGACGGCCGTCCGACGCTTCGCTTGCTGGTACGTGGTCTCCGCTCGAGAACATTTCTTCTCTATCGGCAGTCAGTTCTACGAGTTATGTGCCGAATGTGTATTGAATTTAATAAAACAGATCGATTTCGTATAATATGTACGAGACGCGCCAAAAGACGAACAGTAAACAAAATTATGAATAGGTATGAATTGTTTTGAAAATGATGAGCAAATCAAATACGCTTCACAGAATTAAATACAAAATCTTCGATTATAATGACGTACTATCATCATGACCTCTCGCTTCTCATATTCGTGCATTTGTTTAAATTACTAAAGATGATTATAAAGTGTCAATGACCCAAAACCCGAAACTTAATTGCAACGTTCATAACAAGACATTAGTCACTAATTAGTTTTACCTTTTTTTTTTAAAACGTATTATCGCTCGAGAAATCCTTGGAGTGTCTTCATGAATTTCAATTAACTTTATTAGGATATCAGAAATACTAAATTATCCACTTAGCCTCTTTATAAACGTTAAGAGAGCGTTAAATTAATCATTAAAAATAAATGGAGCGTCTGTATGAAGTGATCGCATTAAAATAATCTATTATAATTATTGACGAGCGGTCGCGCGAGTAGAATTATGCATGCATTTCAAATGGAGCCTGAGAGGCTTAGACCTTGTTCATATAGATAATTTTATATGATGGAAATGCTAGTTACAGTTCGCCATATTTTATATACGATGACGTCAATTGACACTAAACATTCTAAAGTAAATACAGCTTATAAATTCAAAAATATCTTTATTATTTCTTACATGTTTAATATTACATATTGTAAATATGTTTTAAATTTGGTTTACTTAAATAATTCTTTCTTCTTTTGTAAATTAATAATAAATTTTTCTTTTGAGAATAAGAGAACAAATTTGGTGTGAATTTAGGATCTAATATCCTATATACCGACATTACGAAAGCTGTTTTATGTTAAAGGCTCGTCGCGTCTAGTCGTCTGTCTTCATTATTTGTAATAAAATAGAGAGGGTTATTCGTTAAGAATTATTCACATTGTACAGTTATTTTACAGAATTTTATTGCAATTTTAAGATTTAAAGTAGAGTGACTCGTTCGAGTCGAGTGGGATGAGATATGTGTATCTTTATAATTTTTTTTTTTTCAAATGTATTTATACGGAGAAATTTTTTATTTGGAAAAAATAGGAAAAAGTAATATTTACAGTTTTGTAATTTACTATGTATAATTCAGAAAGTACATACAATACATAACTTCAATCTTCATGTACATATTCAAATGACACTAGATTTTTAATTATTTAAATAAATTTATAATAAAAATACGTTACTAAATCGTTTGTTAATATCAAAATAATTTCGACTAATTGCTTCGATTATGTAAAACAATTTTCAATCTAATTACAAAACTAAAATAACATTTTAGTAAAAACTCAAAGCGTGTGATTCAGCTGATTACCTCAATAGCTTAACCTATTTTTCGTAACAGTTATGAAAACAAAACCAAAACATAAAAGAAGACAATAAAGTAACCGACAAACTAGAGACAACGAGCAGCAATTATAAGGCCAACGTAATTTGATAATTAACTATGAAATCTGTGGGAAGAGTTCCCATTGCCTCAATGATATACACAAAAGTTAGATAACACGTTACACTTCCGAGGCTCAAATACAACACTCAGCACGCTGTTTTCTTAACTTATCGTCAGATGGGAAATCCGGTAAGACCCAATGACTTCCTCGAGCTACGTGCATCTGATTTAACGATTACGCGATAGCGACTGCTTTTTGTAATGATAATGCTTTCATCTCTACAATGTAACGGGTAAAGACGACGGAAGATGAAGAATATGGTTACATTTTCCGCTGTCTTAATATCCTTATTCTATACATAAAATTTTACCGTTAATGTTATACCTCTGAATTAAGTACTAAATTTTAATAATTTATATACTCGTATTAGTAGTTATTAAATTGTCCCGTACAAGATTCCAGCGCGTACGAGGAAACAAGTTCTTTGTTCTGTGAATAATGGTCCTCTCATGATGATAAAGCTCTTTAGCATCCCTTTCATATCCCGCTAACGTACGTCCCATGTCATTTATAACGCTGGATGCCCGTTAGTCTGACCCAGGGGTGCGGGGACGTGGTCGCAATTAGCGCTGCGCATGCACGGTCATGTCGCGATAGCCCGCCTAATCTGACATCCCGGAGTGGACGTGACAGGTCGTAGACGGTACCTGACAACCGCCTGACAGGCGCATCCTTTCATACGCTCTTGACGTGATAAAGCAAATTAGATTGAAGATATATTTGGGTAATTGCCCGTTTCATTTGAATCTTGATTTTGAATATATTTTCATATGATTAAGTTTTTTTTTTAATCATTTGTAACCCTGTACTGTAACATGAACTTGACAAGGAAGCAATTGGACAAATTGCGCTTTGATAAATAACAATTTGCCAAGGTATAAACTGGTAGATAGTCCCTTTGACCATTGGCCGTCGTGACTGGCGTATTTTATTGTATTGAACATCAGTTCTTAGTCAGTTTGAGTGGCATCAATAGTAACAGATTCCCGACAGTATACTGAAGATCCTTCTGATTTCATTTCAACGTTATCGTTTATTTTTTACATTTAGATTACTAGGGGCGTACTTTTCTGACAAATCTTACATATCTTATTAAAATCAGTTGTATTTTATATCATACACAATATCATCATCATCATCATCAAATCAGCCATTCGATGTCCACTACTGAACGTTGGCTTTCTCCATCACCTCCAGCGCGACCGGTTCAAAGCAGCCTCCATACAACTGCTAGGACTTGCGGTGACCGGCAGAGAAGAATAGTCCCGACCTCTTTCTTGCCGAGGTTTCGTAAAAGACGACTCAGGCCATAGTGGTGCACCAACCGGGGTGGTGATGGGCAGCAGCGTCATATCCTGACATAACACACTGCACTCGCCATACGCCTGCCAAGCGTAGCTAGTATTGACAAACACCCAAATGACTAACATATACAATATAAAGCTTTGAAATTATTTACCAGTAGCGTTTCTCGTATCTAAGAGTAATATTATTGTGACCGTAATCACTTAATTTAACGTTGATGACTGACCTCTTTATTGTACTCGAGATCAGCTTTACCTTCGCGCGAACTGTTATTGCGATCACGATTTAGATCACCAACGTTTTGTTTTAGATTTCCACGGTGAGCATAATGTGTGGAATTGGAACAATTTGTCGTATTTTCAAATATTATATTGTCGTTTGTGAATTGCGCGATCGCGTTGTTTTACGACAAAGTTTGTTTGTTCTATGCTTCTGATGTGCCAATGATAATTGAACTATAATGAAGCGCTCAAAATGATTTAATCTATATAATATAGATTTGAAATTAATTTTTTTTGTGTTTGTTACATTTTCTACGTTAATTGAATGATTTTGAAACTCTTATGAGTTAACTTATTCTGTTCTTTAACTTCAATATTCAAACATTGGCACTGTGGTTACAAGATCTGAGTGTTGCGCTAGCGCCGCTTGTGACACATGTTTATATAGGCCAAAAAGATGTTTGACGTAGTGTAGGCAATTGTGTTTGTACTGTGTATTTCCGGATCTGCGACACAGGATTTCATCCTTCTGGAAATCGAGCGTGATGAGCTTATAATTATTATTTACAAATTATTTCTACTTTTTCTTTTACGATAGATTAAATCGAAACCTTACGTAAGCGAGGTCGTCGGCAGTAACTTCTCTAAAACGATTTACACAAGATGGGTTCAAAAGTATTAATTTTAGTTCTGTCTGCGTGGCTTCCGACTGTAGAGGCGTTTTCAATTGTTTACATAGACGTTTGTGCGGTTAGAGAACTGTTTGACAATTTTTATTTATTATTATTGCGGTTTGGTTCGACAATACAACAGGGACTTGTATTTGCTTAAGCAATTTAAACAAAATACGTATTTCGTTTTGAGAGAGAAATTCGAAGTAGGTATCTACTGAGGTACCTATGTGAAATCTTTTACTTTTTGTTTACTACTTTTCAAATTTCTTCTTCATATTTTTTTAACGTGTTAACATATTTTTAATTAATAATAATTAATAATTTCTTGAAATTAAAATGTTAAACGCGACTTGGCTTCACTTATTAAGTTAATATATAAACATTTATCAATTGCAGAAGTTTAAAATAAATTTTTGATTTGTTCATTTATTTTGTATAATTTTTATTTGTATTTACATTGTCTAGCTTAAAGATTTTTTTATTAGAATAGCGGAACGTTGTGACGCAATCGTCCCTGGCGCTCGGCGCACGCGCATCGCTAACCGCGTTAGCGACGTCGTGATAACCGCTCACATTTCGCTGCTGATTTCTTACTTGTTTAGTATATACTTGCGACTGTACTGTACACTGATTGTCACTATATACTTTAACATGATCATTTTTAACATTGTTCAGTATAAGTCTTAACTATATCCCGATTGTTGTCCTATTTATTTATTTTGCATAAAAGTGGAGTAAGTCACATGAAAATTATCTTGTTTTAGTTTTACATTGGGTGTGTTTTTTGTCTTCTTTATATTTTTTTAATGTAATAAGTAATACGTTTGTTTTTAACTGTTAAAGTTATATAAATATGAGTTGAGTATTTATAATCTACTACAAGCAAAAATACTTAGGCGAATTACAGGTATGATTACAGGCATCATCAAAACAAAAATGTTTGTACCTATATTCTTTTAAATATTATACTAATCGCTGATACAAATATGTATTCTGAATTTGGAGATAAATTTGATTAGAAAACATAATTAAGATTCTATTGTTTTGTAATATCGTTTAAATCATACACGCACTGCTTGAAGCGTTCGACGCACCTCAACAACAAACTAACGGTGCCTAAGGCTACGATGACATCAATATAAAAATTTAGAACGACCGTAGATACCGTTAGGGTCTAAGATAGGTAACCTACATTTATTAAAATCCTATTTAAAAGTTTTTATAATTTGAACAAGATTACACAATTTTTAATAGCTAAATTAGTTTTGTTCGTCTAATAAATTAAACATAGCAAGAAATTTAATAACAGCTTAAATTTGAGCAGTATTTTTTTGTTGATTTCATTATAATTATGTGAAAAAGAAACAAATCGTAAATTTTACCGAAATTGCTTTCACAGTACAATTTTTAAAATGTAAAGTCGAAAATTGTTACTTTTTATAACCAATTTAAAAAGAAATCAAATTTCGTGTTTAGTGTTTGTTAAAAATAAATAATAAGTGTCGACCCTAAGGTACGTGCGGCACAGATTACATCGGACTCCCACGTAACGGCACGTGACCACCTGCTCCGACTGTCTACAACGGAATACTTAGTTTTACTAATAAGATTTATTTGATGATATAAAAATCGGGACATATTTGATACGTGTGAAGAAACACGTTCTGATTGTATCGCGTTTTTGGATGGAACAGTAGAGGTTAATTTTTTTTTTAAATTTCTTTAATGTAATTAATGAAACAAAAGGACGTAAATATAATCTTTGTTTTTATACGTTGTCAGTAATAAATAGAGTATTGATTTTATTAAAAGAAGCACAGGAAATGAATGTGGAGTAATTGCATTATTACATACTAGCTTCTGCCGCGGCTTCGCCCGCGTGGATGTCAGTTATCGCGACCAAAATAAAAAAGGTATCCTATGTTACTTCTAATACGTCCAAGAATATGTTATAAAGTTTCATGATCATCGGTTAAGTAGTTTTTGCGTGAAAGCGTAACAAAAAAACTTACATTTCACATTTATAATACATATTAGTATGATTGTAACGCCTAATAGTCGACTATTATATAATAATTTATATATAAAATGATTGTTTTTTCTACGATAACAACGAATGTCATAGTGGACTAAGATTATATTTGTTTTGAATTTAATATTGAATACTAATTAGTAATTACATATTAAATGACCAATTATTTTTTAATTACGACTAATCAGGAAGTGTTTAAATAGAGAAAGTTTTATTTTACGTCGATTCATTAACAATTTTGAAGTCGAAAATATTTAATTTGCAAAATTTGTACAGAAACAACAATTCAAATAAATTAACGACCGATCTGATATTATGGACGTAATAAATTGTAATTGCAGGCAATTACCGCGGACGACGATGTCTAGAGGCGTGTAACCTAATTTATTGCCTAATTAGAGCTTTACGTTCGACAAATGGGTCAAAACCGTGTCAGGAAACAACAGAATCGTTGCGAGCAACTTTCATCCAAATTTTAAGGGCAGTAACGCACAAATCCCTTTAAGGGCCCCCGAAGGTTACGCAACAGGCTAATGAATGGAAAGCAGGTGAATGTCGCTATGTAGAATATTTAAAGGATATAATTTTTCTCTTTTAATTGGCTCACAGATATGTACGCAATGCGCAGCGCCTGGTGGTGCTGTTCTTAAAAGATTTATCTCAGATTCTCAGTGGACTGCACAAGATGATTGTAGGAAGTTATTTGCGATTCTGAGACTATTGTATCGATATTTTATTATATAAAAATTCTCGTTCGACAATCTTTATTTAAAATTGCAAGAATATTTAGTCGTGGTAGATTTATAATACTAAATAGTAGTTACTTGGACGAATAAATAAGAAAATAAAACAAATGTGTTAAAAGCTTTAAGTTTGATATGGAATACTTAGCTGATAAAGAAATGAAAGGAATAGTTTCTGTTACAAGTAATTACAGTTAAACATAACTTACTATTCGTTAAGAAAGACATTAACATTTCTTTATGTCAGGTGATTTCACTTGAGGCAAAAGAATTCATTGAACGTATTACACACGCTGCCGCAAATTATTGCGTACTCTATAGAGACAGCCAAAATTGCCGAAAAGCAGTGTCGCAATCACGAATTGAAATTACATATAGTGGGTTCGGTGTAAAAAATCTCTGTAGGTCAGTGAACAGGTCCCGTGGCATTTAACAGCCGACACGAAATTAAATTATATGAGGTACGTGCATCGAGAAGCAAACATTGCAAAATGGTGTGTTATACTCCATTATGACTTAAATTGCCTTCGCGCAATTTTTGAGGAATCAAAAAAAGATTAAAATTGAATATTTTCCTTATTTACGATGTTAAAGATTGTCGTTTACAGATCAAAATTATTGGAATAATCTTTTGCGGTTACTGAATAGTTTTATGATTACAAAATCTATAAGCCTCACTTAATGTTGGTTGTAAGATGACAATACTATTCAAGTACCACTTGTCAAACAAGAGATTTACATACATACATACATGGACGAAAATTTGGGCCGTCTGGTCAGTGGCTGTCACGTCAAGATTAACAGCGCACTTGTCATGGTCAGCGATGGCAGGTGAAATATTTACGGTACACTATCTCGTTTTCATTGAAGCAACCGTAACAGTAGATTCGGTAAATTTCTCTTTGAACAATGGGACAGAATTACAAATGGAACCGCATATATGGCCTTATTGTACGCTTATATATTCGATTTAAGGTCTGGAATCAAAAAACATGTAACGTCAGTGATATCCTTTAATCGAATTGTCATTGCTTATTATTGTATTACTGTTTCTTTATATGTAATATTGTAAGGAGTAAATGCCGTTCTCGTTATCTTGAAGATACCAATCATTGGTCGACCGTTGTCGTATACTGGTGCGAAAATTCCAATAACGCTGACAATTTTGGGATCGACTTCTCAGATCGGACATTTGTAATTGTACAAATATTTGTTTCTAGTTCTTGGTTTTGAAATAATTAGCCAATTCGCAGTGGAGTAGCGTGGCGGATTAAACTCTAACCTTTCCCCTATATGAAAAGGAGGTCAATGACCAATATTTCGTTTTACAGACTGTCAGTTCAGTTTAATTTTTAAATGTTTAACTTTTTTGACTTTATATTTATTGGTAAACTCCTATGAGTGGTATCGTAAGGTGTAATTATAGTTTTAACTGCAAGATTGTACAGTCGAATTGATTTTAGGTAGTTTAATAGTCAAATAATTTCAAACATATTGACGGTCTACGACGAGGACGGACGTACGTATTAATCAATGTAAACTGGAACTGTGACTCAAGTCACAATTATTTCCCTTCTTTAATAACTTTGTCAGTGCGTGTTACTTGCAACTAACACTGGATAACTCAGTCGTAAATTCTCTAAGGAATCATTATGGTTATAAATTTCTGTTTTAATAACTAGAAAAATCGACAGTTATCTGCAATATTTCGAGGGGTTTCTCATACTAGCTTTGATATTTTTACCAAAATACATACATATAATATTTTATTTTATAAAGTACAATTAAAAAAACAACGAGACCTCACAAAACTTTAAATAAAATAATAAGTACCCACACAATAAGCAATACGATGAACAGTCCCAATTAAGCGAGCACACACGAAATTTAAATGTTCGTCAGTGAATAGGTATACGAGTCCATCAGACTTGTTTGACGAACGCTATTCAGTGACAATCTCGCTCACATCTAACAGCGGGATTCGACTGAGATGGAGTTTTTAGATTAGATCACGCGATGCGAATATTTTACGACTGGTTCCGATGTCGTAACCCTGTAATACGACCACACATAAATAAACTTGGGGTGTGTCCTCATATATGACCGTTCTTTAGTTTGTTCTTGAAGAAAATAATTATAAAAAATGTATAATCATGTAAGTTTTGTGTTTTCTGTTTTTATTCTAATTACTTGTATTTTATTAGTATATCATTCATTACTAAGAATATTATTTGAATCGTTATTTAATATGCACCTTATTTTGTTTTAGTAAATAAAGCAAATGTTTTTTTTATTATTATATTTGTAAAAAATTATTATATTGCTACTTTATTTTATATACATTACTTTATTATTATATATATTACTTTATATAGGTATAAAATAATTGAAACCAAGAAATTTTAGATATATAAGGGTAGTAACATAAATAAATCTCCGCTTTCAGGTCTGTGTAATCAATTTAATAATAAGGTATAAATGTTAAGCCGGAATACATATACTAAGCTACACAGTAAGCACTAAGCCTTAACATTGCTTAACTGAAATAATATCTGCTTAGTTGACAAATCGCCACTTGGCCGGTATACGATTACCTTACAGATATGTTAATAGCAATTCTGAGGGGTAACGTTGCGCAAAATTCCCACTAATGATGATTGTCATTTCAAAAATGATATCTGATTTTATTACGTAGAAACATTTTGCAAGTGAAAATAACAATATAACATACAAATACAATTACGTTTAAGTGTACCTATTCGTATAAGTAAAGTAAAGCCATCGTTCCCGGTTGTTATCATGGACACCTGGTAATGATTGTTACTCATGGTAGATATATTATCCGCCAACCCGCAGTGGAACAGCGTGGTGGATTAAGCTCCAACCCTTCTTCTATATGGAGAAGAGGCCTTCGCTCAGCAATGGTATGTTAACAAGATGATACAGTACAGTACAGTGGGTATATTATTTTGTACTGTGGATGATCATGTTAAAATTCAAATTCCTAGTACCTATTTCATATTTTGCTCCAGCTTAATTTTTTTTATATTTATCTTTACTCTCAAAACATTGTGAAAATAAAAGACAGGCTTGGCAAAATACAAATTTATTAGAATAAAAAATTGAAAAAATATTTATATATACAACCGAAAATGCCTCTTCTTCATATAGAAGAAGGGTTGGAGCTTAATCCATAATGCTGCTCAACTAATAAGTAATGATCGCTATGAGGTGTCTATGATAATAATCGGGACAGGAGGAGTTACAGTGGGGAGACCCAAAAGGCCATACACCCAGCCCAGAAACGAATATAATTATGTACAAATACAAATATCTGCTCCAAGCAAGAATCAAACCCGCAACCGCCGGCGTTAAGGCGGGTATAGATACATACATACATACATATCGAGTAAATAATGGTGTTTATAAAACCTATAGTAAACGTAAAGAAAACCGTATGTGTAAGCTAGTTACATATAATTAATTCAATCAGTTACTAGGCTTCTTGTATCCACTTACAGACTAGACTTAGTCTGTATACGCGTTATGTAAATATTACGTTAATATAATCAATTCGATGCTAATTATTTCCGTTCCACATAATTAATTGCCAATATATTCTCTTATGTGTTGGTTAATATGTATTATATTATATATTTAATATGTGTGGTATTGTCCTTCTCTAAAATGGGAAGACCTTTGTCCAGTAGTGGGACGTTTACAGGTTGAATTAGTTCAGTTTAGCTGGTAAATAACTGTCGTTTGACTTAGTATATTGATATTATATATTTTTTATATATCGATACTGCTATTCTAATACGAGTACATCGTAATCCACAAAATTGTACATTTACACTTTTTTTTTTAAAATGGAATCATTGTAAAAAAGTGCAGCTTCTGTAAAAATTCGAAGTCAAATTGTTTATTTAGTATTTATAAATAAATATTCTAATGTGTCATATCCCACACGCAGACTTTCGCGCATATTAATATGTCGTACACAAACATCAGGTAGCAGCAGTCAATATGTAGTAACCCACATAATAATTAAATAAAGTAAATAAAAAATACTTAAGATTATATTATTTAGGGTTCGAGGATATATATCAATGGATATATATCATGATATATATCATGATATATATCGTGATATATATCCGATATATATCAAATGATTTTTTATGATATATATCAATAAAAAATTGGTTTAAATTTTTTATATTATTAAGTAAGTAACTGTATTTCTAATTTTCTACTTCCCAAATGTAGAAGGCGTTGGAGTAGAGTTAAACTCCCTAATACGGAATTATTTTATTATTTTATATTGAAAATTAACAGTGTATTACGAATGACTGATAACTGATTTGATAACTAAAAGACTTATTTGATTATATTCTAGAGTTATTATTTGTAATGTTTATTGTTTTATAATAATAACCTTTAAATCAGGACTAGACACTATATGGATAGTGTTAGTTACAAAGTTTTCTTATAACAGTTAATAATAACAAATTTAAATCGAAATGAAATCAACGACAAAATTCAATCACCTAAAAATTTAAAATCATCATACTCAAAATTAATACCAAAATTCATTGAAAATTACAAATTAAAATTAAGAATTCAAAATCAATACTAAAATTCTGTCAAAAACTAAAATTATTAAAATTTAATTAAAGTCACAATTAAAATCTAAATCCAATCAATACCTACTAAGTTTAAATTACAATTCAATCAAAATTAAAATTCAAAATTAAAACCAAAACCAAAATTAAAATCAAAATCAAGACCAAAATCAAAATCAAAATTAAAATTAAAAACCTGTTTTGTTACCTAAGTGTAGGTATTGACTGATTAGAATTTGTAAAAAGGCTGTTTTTAAGTTGATTTTTTAATATATTAGATTTTATGTTTTTTAGTTGATTTTGCCTGATCTAGAAAAAGTTTTTATGTTTTGGTTTCATTTGTCAGATTTTAAGTACCTAAATAAATAAAACATTAAAAATTTTAGTTTTTGACGTGATAACGTCTAGTAATTTGATGAAAGCTATCGGGTATATTTTTTTAAAGATGACGCCATTTTGTCACGTTCCATGAGCGAGCGAGAGCGCAGAACAAGCGATAGAGAGGCACGATTAGCCTAAGTTCTGTCTTACACTCCATCGGACCGCGATCGAGTAAAAGAGACAGTGGCGCCACGCAATCTACACGCGAACTGTTTTGTAGGGATGTTCATCGGAAAAAATATCGATAAATTTACTATCGATAATTATCGAATCGTTTTATCGATAGTTATCGATAATTATCGAATGAATAGTTATCGATAATTATCGGTCGATAGTTATCGATAATTATCGGATCAAAATTATAGAATAACACTTATCGATAATTATCGAATGGAAAATTATCGAGTAGTTACGAATTATCGATAATTATCGCACACCCCTACTGTTTTGTGATTTGTCAATTGTTTGGTACAAGTAGGGATGTTCATCGATAAAAAATATCGATAATTTTACTATCGATGATTATTGAATCGTTTTATCGATAGTTATTGATATTTATCGAATGAAAAATTATCGATAATTATCGGATCAAAATTATCGAATAACACTTATCGCACACCCCTACTGTTTTGTGATTTGTCACTTGTTTGGTAGAGAGTACCACTTGAAACACTCCCCTTGATTTCCTACTTTTCCTATCATCTTACTATCCTTAACAAAATAACTCAGATTGGAAAATCTTGAATATCACACTATCATTGTATATGTGATAATAATTCAATTCGATTCATAAAAGTATACAATTCTACATCTATGTATTCTTATGACGTTATCACGTAAAAATTATCGTCTGTAAACCGACTTTACAGACAACCATTTTTTTAAAATAATTAATTATGTTTATGTAACACGTATGCAAATAGTATACATAAATAATAATAATTACAATAAATTAATAATATGGCTTTCATACAAATATATAAATATCCGATATATATCAAAAATTTTGATATATATCGGATATATATCATAAATATCCGATATTTTGATATTTATAATAAATATCGGATATTTTCGAACCCTGATATTATTACTACTTGTGCATTACAACAAAAATCAGAAAAAAAGTTACTAGTTTTATTTCATTTGCGATCGTAAAACGTTTGTATCGTCTCCGGAAAAATATCCCAAATGTGAGATACGATGTATTAGAGTGGCAGTATCGATATAATAAAACTGTAAACTATATTTGTTTGAACACATTGATGTCGGGTAGATATAAAGATGCAAATCATTTTACGTTTTTAGCGTTGATGTATATTTTTTACTGTGACATATCTTTCGCTATGAGCCATATAAGCTGTGTGGATATTTTTCTGTAAAGTTATTTTTTTATTTTTTTGTGATATATCGCTCATTTGGAGCGACAGTGACACAAATGTAAATCAGTTAACTTTACACCAGATCAGAATAAAGGTTATTTCATAGTTCAAAAGAAGATTCTGAAGCATTATTACGGCTAATTATTATTTTAAAATAGTTTTATTATAGCTGGATATTGTGGCATTTTCACTACCAACGCAGATGTTTATGCATAGTATTTTGGAATTTATAAGTCGTAGTTAGTTGTTTTGCAATTTATAAGTACGTTTTTGCGTATTTTTGCAAATGTGTCACTGTCGCTCCAAATGAGCGATATGTAATACAAGTAAATGCGTTATCTATATTAATATTACAAATCTAAAAAGCTTGTTTATTTGTTGTCTTCCTTGATACATCTTAGCGAAAGTGGAGTTTAATAAAAAAAAAATCGAATCTGTTTATAAATAACGGAGTTCTGAGGTGACAAACAAAAATATTAGTCAAGATTGAGAACATTCTCATGTTTTTAAAGTCATTCAATATACCAACAATTCCACTTTTTCCAAACGAAAGTTTAAAAATAAACAATTTTTATAAAATATGTTTCTTCTTATTGCAGGTAAGGCATCAGTCATCGTAAGCAGCTCGGCTGGTGAAGCTGCAGATTTAAATTTTAAGTGCTTGTCCGAGATCAAGTGAAATCTGACAACGCTGCGTTGGTTTTTATTTATAGTTAATTTAGTTAATCGTGGGAAACGTATACAAAAGATTTGAAAAGATGTTTAGTAAGAATTAAGTTGATTAACATTTACATACGAGTAGTAGATTTGTTTTAAAGAAATTTAGTAGTTTTGGAAAATATCCCCAATAATTATAATATTTGACGACGTCTTTGTGTAGTGGTTACATCCACTGAGTTTATTTATTATCTATTCAACATCTTACCTATATATAACAATCGATCAATTCCTTTATAACTCAAAAATATCCTCATATTGTGTTCAATGACAGCTTTTCTTGACGAAATCGCGTATTGCGTCAATCAAGGAATTGTTGGAATTTAGAAGCTCTTAATTAAATGATATTTTGTAATTTAAGTAAACTATATTCTTGCATATTTGCAGCTATTGTTACTGCTACAGTTGAATCAGTTTTAGAGTGATATATTATAGCCTACCTCAATATAAATACCTACTATTTTAGTTACATTCAGTGATAAGTTCAAATAAAGGAATTTTTACTGGTTTCTAATATATATATTTTTTAATACAGAATGGGATTTAATATTTTTAAACCAAAAGTTAAAAAAAAAGATTTAAGATTGATGCTTAAGGATCGCGTTATATTCGTGACGTGCGCACCGTAGTCAAATTGATAGTTAATTGTAGCCTCAGGTCGGGAACAGGAAAAGATTATACCGTACAGATTCTTCATTGTTACTTATCTTATATGCTTATTTTAAGATTCATGTTATAGAATTGACAGGACACGCGAACTCGTATATACTTAGGTATATTGTAAACTAGACATGATTATATACTAAACGGGTCACGCAGATTCATCCGTGTCGACCAGTAATTTGAAAAGTACGTTGTCCAGAAGAACAATTGGTTAAAAAACCTGACACAATACGTAGAAGCGAGTGTGTGGGATGTCTACTTTGTTTATATCGTCGTTGTTTATATGTGATGATGGAACAGCGAACCTGATCATATTTACATATGTTATATGGAACCCTTGTCGTAATTTCCTTGATGTTCGTCTACGTCAGGTATTCGATGTTTGTACATTTTTGACTATGAGTAATCAAAATTAAGTTGTCAAATATTATTATCTTTAAAAACTGGCTAGTATTTAAGGATATTTATTAAAAACAATATTTTAGAATATTTAATGACAAGTTATATTCATAAAATTTTTGATAACTTCTGGCGACTCAAATGAAATGAGAACAAGAAAACAAAAAAGTATTGAATGTATTTCTTTTATAATTTTATTTAATAAACACGATCTGAAACTGTAAATCAAAGGCACTAAATTATAAAGTTAACCTAAAACTCTCACACCGAACATAAAACGGCAAGGATCCGAACGAACTTTCCGATGCAGGCGCAATAAATTAATTCGATCTCGTTTATTTTGAATTCGCCGCGACCCAGATAGACGAAAACGAGCAAAAAAAAAAAAAAAACTTACACCAAAATTACGCAACATTAAATTTTCACTGACAATTACGCTTTACGTAACCGTAACCATAATTTTAATTACATAAATGACGTTAGATACGATGTTTTATACGCGACATCGCTCGAATACTTGACAAGTTTTAGTAACGAGCATACGAACGCAGCTAGAGAAATTTTTCTTAATCGCCTGTAAGCGAAACCCGTTTTTATGACATTTCAATCTAGCGACTATAATCGTTTGGACATGTTTCAAATTAATTATGTCGTCTAAGCGGTTGATGGTATACGCAGTTTCTCAGAAGTTTAGGACGTACCTTAAACGGTTAGTCGCAGTTATTAGTGTGGCAATTACCACTTAGCTCAGTTGTTAACTCTTTATAGACGTAACGAGTTCAATTTCTTTAATTTTAAAAACTGTGTAGGATTGTGTAACTTCCCGAGCGTTTTCCTGTAGTTCGTTCTTCACTTCGATCTAAAGTTTTTAGTTTCGTTCCGAGAATACTGAATCCGGTACAAGATGACGAAGTTTTTGAAATAAATAAGAGATATTGACTCATCGACTTCGCTATAAGTAACGAAAATAATAATGATATGCATGGTTCAAACATCGGTCACCGCGACAATGGCTACATACTGAGTGGTTGAATATTTAGTAAACGCCGTCTGCGGTTTTCAGTATATATTATTGCATGCTGTAAATAGATGGAAGACGTAATTATGCTAATCCGTTTTATGTGTACAAATAATATTTTTTTCTTCTTTGTTTATTAAACTTATTGCAATTTTTTTTTTGTAAAGTATCTCATAAATAAATAAGATAAAACAATTATGGCACGCTTCATCAAAACAACCGTCAAAGAAATTTCAATAATAAATTACACTGGACGAGATAAAATATGATAGAGATAAAAATATATTTTTAAAAAAAGAAGAAAAGACCAGGAGCTCTATTTTTGATTCACTCGTATGAAATTGTATCGTCGAATGCGACTTATGTCACACTCGTCTTATGATCTCGTTTTTACGTATTTTTGAATCGTTCACCTTAAATGTTGCCAAATGTTGCCAAACGCGATACGAGTGAATCAAAAATAAAGCCCTAGGCCGTTTAGAAAAACGCCGTTATAAAAAATGAATATTTAAAATTTTCGAACGTGCAAAATATGCACGCACAAACGGCACGCTCGCGTACCGCAGTAGGCCAGACATTCCGATGTGTGATTTCATAGTCGAATAGCGATGTGGACATGCGGCGAAAATCGTCGAAACATGCTTACTATCCCTCCAATTCAATATACATAACGGGCTACCATTGTTTCTCGCCTTCACCATCGTCACGTAGACACCGGCGCCATATTGAAAGGGACGTGCTACAACGCACCCAGAATACCGGACCCCTGAACTACTGTAAGATTAAATTTATTAATGTCTCCGCTAGAGTTCATCGTGAATTGGAGGTTTTCTTGACCCAGAGAAAATTATGAATGTAAGTTTTCAAGAACCGTATCGCATTAGAATCAGGGTCTACTAGTGTGGCAGCCTCGCCTTACATTTTAATTTTTTTTTCTTTTAGAACGTGGACTGGTTTTTGTTGATTGAAACATTAAATGTAAGTATATACTTCCGTGTATGTGATTAGATAAATAAAACTAATTATTTATAGTGAAGGAAATAATTTAGAAACCGTTTCATAATGAAGTGTCATTAAATAAGGACATTAATGATTGTATCTAATTATTAATTAACAGTTGAATAAAGCTAGTTCAGTTTTAAATCGAATAAAAATTATAAATTACAGTTTACGCAATAATCGTAATAAACAAAATTTAATAATTCTAATGACGAAATATCATATTTAGAGCGTAACTAAAACATAACTTGCCTTTTTTAAATTAATCGCAATTTGTCATTCATAATTTAAAATGTTTTATTTATTCTTAAAAATTTATGCAAAAATATTTATAAGGTCATGTTATTTTAATAAATATATCAAATGCTATATAACTGTTAAAAAATAATTATATTAAAATTTTCGCTGAGACCGCGATCACGTTTCGTATCCATCTTATACATAGAAAATACATGAAAATTCCACCCTTTTAAGGAGTTGAAGGGGATGAAGGTTTGTAAAGGAGTTCTGATTATTTTAAATTTAGTATTACGGTCTACGGAGATTTATATTTGGGGTTAATGAGTTTTGGGATATTCCATTATAAAAGGCACGAAGCTAAAAACTGTTTAAAGTTAATAATTAAAATAATATAATCATTAATTATTTGTCTTTTGATTGGAAAACAATAGGTAATTGAGAGTTTCAGCTTGACATGAAACAAAACTTTGGAAGGTTAAAATAAAATAAAGGATATTTTATGTAACTTATTTTTAGTCTATTTGAAATATATGTACATATATTCTGCGCAAGCCAAGTTCCAAGCAATTAATTGAATCATTAAAACTTACATATAAAATATGTTCAACACACACGGTCGTCTTTTCCTAAGGTTAACAACTTAATGACTGTGTTTTAGGTAACAGCCGACTGAAATACACGTGTACACACATCCATATATATATATTTTAGTAAATGTGTCCAATTAGTATATATTTATATACTAATTGAATACATTATATATATACATAATACATATTTACACATTAAACCCAGAATCGGAAAACCATCCTAATAATTAATAGAATAAGTCATCAATATTCAAATATTTCACAATTAAATGATTTTTTTTTTAATTCGGTTGATCTAGAAGTCTGTTCTGATGGTCACCGCGAAGTAATACTCATAGAAGAGTACAACAAAGATGTCGATATTTTACTAAATAATAATATTTTTTTATTCTCTGAAAGTTTAAGTCAAGGCATTGATAAAAACTCTGTATATGTCAGTTTTATAAAATAAATTTAATTACTATTAATTTTTTTAACTGAAAATTGACCTTTTTGCGCTTGTGACTGAATCTCCCCTTAATGAATATAACCTCTTTATCCTAATAAACGTAATCACGTAGCTAAGAATATGCACTGTTTTACCGTCCACCATAAATTACTCTTAACAATGATGAACAAACCAGATAAGTGAATAACAAGCTTGACCTCGAACACAGCTCAAAGCTGGTTTCAGATTTTTTCCTGCATACATATGATTAATGAATCTTTTCAATAGAAGCACAGCTAAATTCTAATATATTACACATGTAAACATAACTATTTTACTAATTACTTTATTACTGATACTGTAATTGTACTAAAAGAAAACATTTCAAGGGATTCTTGTAATATAAATAGAATATTAAGCAATTGTTTTAAATGCTGTTTAATTAATTAATGAAAATTCTGGCAATAGCTTCAAGACAATGAGTTTGTTTTCGCCGACCAATTTTAGCGAACGCACTTGATTCAACGCCATATGCTATCGTTCCACAAACCTGACCCATTTATATCAAATTCGCATAAACTTCTGCTAAATATAAAGCAGAGACGAATCACCGTTGACTCATATGACACAAATCCAATTGCCACAGTACATCAACAAGATTTATTTATAGTCAGTGCACAAATATATTTTTTATGACCTCGTAAAAAATCCTTCAATTATTTCATGGTCGTAAATCATCAGACGGCAAAACCTAGTTTGACTCGGCTGCTGTTTATGTCCTGGTTCGATTGCAAGCGAATAACGAGTTGAGATATTATCGCCAGAGCTGCAATCTTAGAATCAACACGGAACCTGTTTAGAAAAATGATAAGCCCAAGATCCTAGTTGTTCCATCAACATAATTTTCAACGCTAAATGTTTATGCTTTTCAAATTTCCATTCGAAATTATCTTATTGAATTACGCTTCCTGTACCTTCAACATGGCTTACAGTAAATATTATTTATTATATGTTTATTTTTAATGTAATAACACTATGTGTCTAAGATTTAATTCTTAAGTATCATTAGCATGTAAACTATAAATTCTTTTTAGTGTTTTTTTTTTCAAATATTCAGTCGTTATTTAATGCGGTAAGTTAACACTTGGGAAACAAAACTAGAAACAAGCCATATTAAGGATTACCTTTTAGGGAATCGCACAAAATAGGCAATTGTGGCCCTTATGGTGCGTTTCGTTTGCGCGTGCTTGTTTGGCTGTCAATCACATCTGTTTTGCCCTGTAATGGTCAAAGAAATAACTTTGAACTGTTATATAAAAGAAATTAAAAATCTATGGCCATATTATTGAGGCAGCAGCGTTAGGCGTTAACTAATATTTTCTAATTAACTTTTGTGTTACGAGTGTTTCTAACTTTTATTCTATTGAGAGTTTACGTATACGAAAATCTACTTTATATTACATTTTATCAAAATTTTATGTACATGTTATTTAATGCAATATATGTTAAGATTTAAATTGTACACGTTCATTACAAAGATTAAAATCGTAATTAAAATTGTGTATGACATACCTGTAAAACGATTAATTTTACCCAAACTACCAAAATTATATTATAATGTAAGGAATTTATAAGACTGAAGACTTTACAATCATAATTTCTAGGTTATTCTAATAACATAATAACTCATTAATACATTTTCTAATAACTTTTGGACGTGAAGTATTTTTATTTAATAAATGTAATTATTTTAATCAAGCGAATTTATTTTAACGTTTCTTAAATTTATTCATATGTTCTTCCCTAACCCTTGACGAAATTAGGCATGAATAGTCGAAATATGTCATTTGAGATTGATAAACAAAGGAAATTGAATAAGAGAATGTAATAATAATCTTACCGGAAAGACAGAACTTCTCGCGATTTTTTTTTAAATGTGATTCCTGAAAAGATATATTAAGTTTTGCATAAAGTGTGTTCTCAGTATCTATGTTATTTTTTTTTTATATTACATCTTCATACAGCTCGTCATAGTTTACCATACCTACTTGTTGGTAAGTGTGAATGTATGTACCTACTGGCAATTTATTGTCGCAATTCCTTGTATTTCATCCAAAGTATTATTGCTCTCTGAGACAGGTGCGACTGCCAAAGGTCGGACATTAATAAAACATACATTAAGATGACAATCAAGAGTACATCTTGCAGTTTAAAATTTAATACTTTATTTTCAATTCATCGATAATTTTTATATTTCAATTTTAAGAATCAATTATTTTTTTGGAGAGTTTTATTTTGTTAATTAACTTATCAAAAGTGTTACTTTGTAAACCAGACTTGTACCATCGCTGTAACGGTTATTATCATTGACACCTGATAAGGATCGTTACCCATGGTAGGAAATTATCCGCCAACCCGCAGTGGAGCAGCGTAGTGGTAACTTCAACCCTACTTCTATATGGAGAAGAGGCCTTCGCTCAGCAGTAGATGGTTTACAGGCTGATACAGTACAGTATAGTACCACCGCTAAGGTCCAATTCCATTGTTATATTTATAAAACATAGGTGGATAATTGACTTTATAATGATTATTTTGACAGTCAAAGGGAGAACGAAATTTTTCATTATTGACATGTAAACGAGATTTTTACCATGTCTGTCGTTGATCATTGACTTCCCGATATGTCATGATCGCAGCTACTGCCGTGATCATGGTGTACAGTGTACCGGTGAACATAGTGCTTCCAATAATGCCGAAATATCGAGAACTCAAAGTGATCAATGATAAACGAGTGGTATACCATACAACCCGTTTTACATCTCAACAATAGTGCTAGTAAATATAAGATAAATACGTTTAACATACACGGTCGTCTGTTTCTAAGGTAGGTAACTTAATGCCTGTGTTTTAGGTAACAGCCAACTGATATACATTTTTTTTTTATAAATAAATATGTATAAAAATACATATGTAAATAAATATATATTTATACCTAGACTAGGTCGGGATCGAACCCACAACCCTGGAGCAGAAACCAGGGTCATTGCTGATTGCGCCAACGAGCCAATTAAGTAGTGATGATAAAAGTTTAAAAAGTTATGTATGTTTTACATTATATAGGTACGTATATTATTACTGTATTAAAAATTTTATCCGGGGTGAATTTTTTGTACTCAAATCGATTATTTATCATATTTATAAGATTAGTTTTTAAAATTAATTATTCAATTTGGCTTTTAGAATATATTAAAGGTGATTATATATCAGTGCCACTGAATATTTATATCAAAAGTGTCATAAACAAACTCGTGTTAATATTTCAGCTTTCTTTTTTACTATTATAAAATTAAACCTTAATATAATTCATTGACATGTCGATCAGGGGTTGTTCAAGCTTGTTCTAAATCATATTTATAAAATCATAATCGAACATTCGTGTAAACATACTTATGTACGTGCAAGAAGCGTGTGCACCATTAATCTAGTTACATTAGCGGTGTCCAAGGAACTAGTTTTTAGAGTGATATTGGCAACGAGTTATAGACAGAAATAAAAAAGATCATATCCGTTTAAATGGATCAATGTGCCAGGTGGGTGAGGCAAAAACTCGCATCTTTCAAATTATATAAATATGTATATAAAATAACCAGAGAGGCACGTACCATTGTTGAGATAACTAGTAACATTGCCGTGTCTGTAGCAACTTTTATGCGTAACTTAAATTTTATTGAGAAAAAACAATTAGTCTTCCTATTAAGCGGAGTATCATTTTGGATGCCAGAATTCTTTACGAGAATAAGGATAATATTAATATTGTTAAAGCGATTTGACAGAAGAATAGGTATCTGATTGTAGATACCTGAGTAAAACTTGAACAATAGTGAACCAAGTCGCAGTTTAAGCGCTCTAATTATTTTGTATTTGCGGGCTTTATTTTAATAAATAATAATCTCGTCGCCAATTTTTTTCTGTAGCCATAATTTATAATAGGACAATTTAAAGCCAAGTGTGGAATGGAATGCTGAAAAAGACCCTGCTAAACGTGCAGCGGTGATCATTAAAATTCCCGCTCGTGTGTTGTCTATTTAAAGAATATTGGTAGGCCTTTATTACAATATGCAACAAAAACTCAAAACTCACCACCAATATTCCGTGTGCTAAGATTAATATAGTAGGAGACGTAAAGTGATTTAGATTAAAATAATGATACCTGTGTCATCGAATTGTGTTAATGTAATTACTTTTTGAGACATTGTTTTTAACATAAAATTCGTAATTCTTCAACTAAGGTTGATTTGTCAATAAAAATTTATTCATTTGATGGAGTTACAATTTTATGTTCAGGAGCAAAATCCTTATAATCCATCTAATTCATTCCACTGAATCATAATAAAAAAACAAGTATTTCCTGTATATTGTGGATCCTTGATCTATCCCTCATTTGTCCTTCTCTAATCAATAGCATTCGTGATGGCTGTCTCTTTTTAAACTCGCCAGACGGGTTGTTCGAAGGTGCGGGTGAGAAACGGCAAGAGCCTATGATTATAAGGTAATCATCGTTACCCCAGAGAACTGGTAATGGTCTGGAATCCGTCACACCTACTTAAACAATGTATCCCACGCCGAAGACCATCTCGTTTGTTACGTGCATTACATAATGTTCGAATTCCTCACTTTTGTTTTCACGACTGCGTCTAATCTTTTACGATTGTGGAGGTAAATGTATTATCGTCGTTTTTTAACACGCATTCATTAGCTTGGTATGTATCTACTCGTATGTAAGGGAATCTTTGAACGTGATTTTTACCCCCTTCAAAACGTCGGATTGATTTGAAATAAATAAATAAATAAATATTAACCAACAATCACACCACGTTAACCTAGCCCCGTGCTAACTTCGTAAGAACTTGTGTTACAGGTACTAGGAACGGAAATAAATTTAAGAAATTTATATAAATACATATACAGTGCAACCTCGATATAACGAAACTGAAGGGAAGTAGGAAATATTCGTTATACCAAGTAATTCGCTATAATGAGGTTTGTTATATAGAGGTTAGACTGGACTGCGATTCGTTTTAACGAGGTAAGAACTTGGAATTAAGTGGAAATAATTAATAGGATACGTTATATCAAGGTTTTAAGTTGAAAAAATTCGTTAAATAGAGGTAAAAATACCTTCTACCTATATTCTGCAATGATTGAAAAATCGTTATAAAGAGGTTTTTGATAAATGTTATTCGTAATGTAGAGGTATATTTTGTATTATCTCTTGCGGGCAGTTCTAGGGGATTTCGAAAAATTCGTTTAATCGAGGAATTCGTTATATTGAGGCTCGTTATATCAAGGTTGTACTGTATACATAAATACACATCCATGACCCGGTGCAGACATCTATATTCGTCATACAAATTATCTGCACCTGGCGGGATTCGAACCCGCGACCGCTGCGTAAAGTGTCCAGTTGCCTGACCACTCGACCAGCCGGCCATCAAACACAAATTTGCACACTTATCAAGGACCGATGACAATGCAATAATTTAAATTGACATCAAGCACCCTACGCTTTTCTACGATAAAACAAATCTTTTTTGTTAATCACACTTCTTAATTTATTGAAAATTATTTTCTAGTTATTAGGATGAAACCGTATTTTTAATTTCTTTTTTTTTTACTATTATTTGTTTAAAATCGATCGCGTATTGCTTCATTTCTAAATAAGTAATTATTTATTTCTAGTTAACTTGTACAAGTTATGTAATTTCACAAGAACGGACACCCACCACCTCAGTCCCCCGAGATCATGGACGCTGTAAAGGGTCCGAAACGTCGGGAAATAATTTAAAATAAAATATTGTTAAACTGAAATTTGAAATAAACGCGTTTAAATCCGTTTTTACACTTTTAATTACTTTTAATTAAATAAATTTCACAAGAAGTTTCTTTCTCTAAAATTATTTTGTAATTTAAAGTGATAATTGTTAGTAAAAGTAGTAAAGTTTGTACGTTATAATTACAAATTTTTAATATATATATATATGTATATATATTGTGTCGATATTTACATTTCTGATGTGACTGAAACGTCGTGACTGAATATCATTATTTCCCATAAAATAATTAAATTACAAAAAAATGAATGTAAAAATTTTACTTCACAACCTGCGCGATACATCAACGTTATAACCAGCATTTCCAAGATTGAATTAAGGGACATTAGTCATCCAAGCCTTGGATGCTGTCAGTTTGATTGCATCCGACGTTCCTACAGATTGGGTGCAGAGGTCGAGACCTTGAACGCTGTGTAATGGATAGCCAGTGACGTGATGAATGCGATTGATCAGGATCAGGTCCTTATCAATCTGTGTCGAACTGATGATAATAATCTATTGATCAAACTTGTCACTGCATTACAATTTTAAATGGTAACACCTTTTAGGAAAATTCTTAAATTGCTGTTTATAATAATTGTATGTACTTAAGATGAATTAACATGATAATAAATAAACCTTAAAAATTCTCGTTTTTCGTTTTATAATTTAATTTCATAATACTTATACTCGTGTACGTTACTCGTATGTATCGGGCTTGAGTCGTGCTTGCATAAGAAGAGCTCCGTACTTATACTTAAAACTAGATTTATAAAATCGACATAAAATGCCTTAAACATATCTTTATTATATGGGAATCCTCATTATTTTTTCTCAAATTTTCTTTATTTTTCTTGGTCATCATAGCGGCCATTATATTTTGTAGTTATAATATGAAAATATCGAGTGTTTTTATAGCTACATTGTTTCTAACACAGTCATGTTCAAGTGTTTAATAGAATCACAAACACACTGGCTAGATACATTTTCTAGCCAGTGTGTTTATGATTCTATTAAACACTTGAACATGGTTGTGTTAGAAACAATGTAGCTATAAATAAGACCGAACAATTAAGCGATTAAGTAGTATTTGTGATTAAGAAACGATCATTAAATCGTTAGCGGTAATTTGTACTTTACTAAATGAATACAGAGTCGATATTAATCTAGCTTTACATCGTGAGTAATTTCTATTGACGTAGAAAGTGACAACGATCGTGTGTGGAAAGTCAGGTGGGTGTTTTAACGGAATGGAAAACGGTGAAAACCCGTCTTCATTGTTTGTAGTCCTCGTTTTTCATACGAAAACTGGACGTTATACGCTTAGACGCGTATTTGCAATTTGCATACAATCGCTAGGGAAATGACGGCCGTAATGGATTAGTGCTGTATGTTTGTGGTACAATATTTATTAAAACATTATTCGGTGTAATGGCTTTTATATCTAAATTGTAACGAGGTCGTTTCTGTCGATGAAAACATAAAAATAAAATACATTTTTTTTAAATTTTTTCCGTATGAACATGCGCAATTTTTTTCCAGAAAAAATGTTTTGAACCGATTTTTATGGAACTTAGTATATGCTAAAACTTTTGTACCTTGTCATAAAATAGGCTATAAATTATCATACTTTGACTCATATAAACGGGTGAGTAATGAATTGCTTGATATAGTTGTCTTGAAATAAATGCAATTAATTGGAAATAATCCACTTATATACACATTACACACACTAACAAGCTCCCTTTCTATAATTTAATATACTCATATTTAACTTTTTATCCTAACGTTGTAAGGATATCAAGTTTCGTCACACAGACATACTCGTATATATCCTTGGTACTTGTAAGTACACCTCGATCGATAACAAATCTACATTCAAGGTGATTTGTCTAAATATTTTCGTGTCTATTCAATACAGTTGTCACTATTATACTCCGTTGAGACAACTCTATTCAACACTCCGAATAATTTATTGAACACATGCCTGCTTTATTTTTTTTTTTATTTTTTTTTCTAGTAACTTAATTTTGTTTTTTAAATAATTTAATAAAATCTCTATAGACCTGTTTCGGCCATGACCTTTTTATATATTGTCTTAACATTTTTAAATATATTTAACGTGTATATAATATTATGATGATCCGTATTACAATATCGTTTATCTAAAAAAGATACTCAAAAATTATCGTTTAGTTGGTTTGATAAATAAAATTTAATATTATATATTAAGTATATGTTATGGATTTTATTATTTCATTGCTAAGCACACACTTAGACTTTAACATAGTATTATAAGTGGTCGTAATTTTTTTATTTTTAACTTTTTCAGTAGTCAGTGAAACTACTCTTTTACTTTTCTTATTCTATAAGTCAATTATTTTGTCAACATGTCATTTTAAATACATTTAAATATAGCTTACAGTAATTATATACAATAACATGTTGACCTGCTTTCGACACTGAAAATCGTATTACTCGACGAGGCTTCCTAGACCTTGAACAAGACGAGGTCAATAATTACAGCTTGTTATTACATTTAATGGTATCTACAGAACTTTAATATTTCCATTTCCTATTGATATTGTATCCTTATTCTTAACTGAAGAGAATCCTTTGCCCGAAAGTTCAATTCTCTCCAGTTCAATTTTGTCCATTATAACATTATTTTTTATTAACTGCGTTAATGTATACTAATATTAGAAGAAGAATGAACGATTTTTGCATTTGTATTTAATTGTTCTGGCCTCCTTTAAATAAATAAAAAAAATCAAAAGGAGATGAAGAAACTTGTCGTTTTAGCTCTTGATTTGTCTTTTTGGTTAGCACCTTTTATAAGTTGTTTGTTTGTTATTTTAAGACATCGGAGATAATTTATGCCTGTATACTGCCTGTAACTATTAAATTTAGATACTTTAAATCTGGCCAATTGTGTCGTTTTATAAATTCAAACATAGAAGATTAAAAGAAAGATAACATAATATTTCTGGTAATTATATTTTAACAGGATCGAAATATGGAATAAAAGTTTAGGGAGCTTTGTTATTAATATATTTTTAGGACTTTAGAAATAAATAAAGCAAATGCGAGCATAACTACACTTGTGTCTAACAATATTATAACAATTATTACCATATAAAAAAAAAAAAATAAAAAAAACATTCGACCTGATTTCTCCGTTCTGTCGAACTTTTTCTATCTAACAGTTCGATGATAAAAATGAGCTGTCAAAATACGGTTCAGATGTCTCAATTCGATCGATACTAAGCGTGTACTAAATGATCTGTCATTAGTCGAGCTTCTGCGGCCGCGTCCCACAATGCTCTCGATCTCCAATAGATCTATTGATAACCCGAGATGAATATTTCGTGTCAGTTAAGTATGTATGTTAATGTTTCGCTAATGTTACTCGTACCTGTATGTTTTGAGAAAGTGTAATGAAGATATTTACTGTGTCCATTAGTTTTTGTTAGACGTGTATTGTAGTGTGTTGGTTTGTTTTTTGTCTGTATTTGTTTTTTTTTTATCCGACTGCGCCAGAAGGAGGGTTATGTTTTTCGAGAGTATGCATGTATGTATAATTTTTTGTCACGCTCTGTGGCCTGAACGGCTCGATGGATTTTAGCTTGAGAGGTGTCATTAGGTTCGTATTAACTATGAGAGTGACACTGGGTTTATAAAAAATAAAAAAAAAAATGGCGGATTTTTGGCGCCCAATTTATTTCATTTCCAATTTACACAAAAACGCAGTCGGGTTTTTTAGTTTTTTAATTAATAACTTGTTAATTGGTCCAAGTTTTGTACTAACAACACCAGGAAATATTATTGTTGATAGTATCTTCTTTTGTACATATATTTTTGTGTATCACAAAATGAGAAAAGATAATATTTACTGATTACGCGGTGCGTGAAATAATTAAAGAGCTCGATGATATCAGTCATAAGAAACAATTGTTCGTCTACATGTATTCATTCATTAAAAGTGTAACTAATTAATGGCATCGGATTTAAAAAACCTATTATTATTTCCTATCATTGTTTCCGAATATAAATACCGCCTACAATTAGTTACTTAAAGGTTTTCCGTGCAAATCTCGATAATTAAGTATTTCGACACAGAAATCTCGCTCGACAATATTTAAACGAAACCTTGCCATCATCGGCCTTGAGTTCAATTTCGTGTACGTCGCATCTAAAGATAAGTCATTGGAAAGTGAAATGGGAGCGCACCTGACTTTGCTTTCTTTACGTCTCGGTGTTCTTTTTGATTCAGTGAGAGTGGTCTAGATACGATAATTGTGCCGGTAGCGATTCCGTGACGAGCCCTGCCCGACCTCCCGCCGGTACCACGGGTTCTCGCTGGTAACCTTTCCTCGACTCGAACAACTCAAACTAGTTTTGGTAAATGAGTAAGTCCGAAGTGGGCCCCAGATGCGTTTGTGTAACGATTATTTTAACGAGGCAAAATTTTTTTATTCAAAGTTCAAGTTTAGCGTGATTAATTAAAAAAAAGTTTAACCAACTTCAGATAAACGAAATATATGTTATATATATACGCATACGTTCTTGATTATGTTTTCTTATAGAACCATTGCAATATCCTCGATATTTAGAATTCACAAACACTCTAACGGTGATACATCATTTAAAATTCGATGCATTGACAATGACATTAAAGTGCGTCATGCGTTTATGCATCATCATCTCCGTCGAGTACCATTGATAGTGGATTCTTCAAATATTTCGACTGTTTGTCGAAAGTCGTGATTCGATATCGGAGCCATTGACGCGTTTTTGCAGTTTTACAATTTGATATCGCGACGTCGTTCACCGCGTTGTGAAAGTGACATCTGTTGATATTTCTATTATACTTGACATCTCTTATATTCGATTCTGTTATTGTTTTTGTTTTAGGTTTCTCTTCATGAGAACTTTTGATCGATCATTGTTGATTGAGACATTTATTAATTGTTGTGAATGTCTTATTAAATATCAAAGTTTAGTGCTTATTTGTGTTGATGTCTTTTGTTATTGTGTCTGTTATATCATTACGAGAAATATTTAAGTCTTAATATTATTAGACAAATATGTTTGTTAAAGATCGATGATATTATTTTGTGTATTTGCTGTCGCTGTTAAAATCATATCTCTGCTCCCCGATGCACTTGAGGCTGATAATTCACGTAAAGCTCATCATACGAAAGAGTCCCTCTTAAGGAGCTTTCATTCTAACGGTTCAACTTTCTCCACAAATCCTCGTGCCATGTAAGGCCCGTTTGAGCCGATGAATGATTAATCCGTAGCTAGACTCGTGAGCAGACTCCGCGGCGCCCGCTATCGCGCATCGGTTGCGCGCGCTCCGACGAAAGTGCAAGTCGCCCAGTTCCCACGACCACCCCGTGCTTGTGGACCGATATGATTCCGATATTTATACTTTCTCGAAATCGATAAGCTAATCGATATTAATATCATGTCATGTCTTGTTATAGGCAACAGATAACCGTGAGTCAATAAAAAAAAATGCAATGATAAAAAAAGACAAAAATATTTGATTTTTTTTTGTTATATATATTGTTATATGTAGTAGATTGTGTTGGAATTATGTGCTAATGATGTATGTATTAGATCTTCAAACAACGCTTTAATGATGATTCAAATGAATTATGTGAATTTTTTACTGTCTTATAGTAGCGGAGAGTAATATACATTAACAGACTTCTTCATTCTTTCAAGTACTTATTATGTTAAAAATATATTGTATAGTATTTGACGGTTTTATTTGAGAATTATAGCAAATTGGAAACTATTTTAAAATTCCAGTTCAGATATGTCATATTTTAGCCTACCTTGTATATGATTTAATAGTCGAGTTTAATAGTCTGATACGGTTTGTTACAATTTTTTCTATAACATTTCAAAGATAGGATAAAATAATTCAACATCTGTTCAATATAACGCTAGATAGCGTTTTTTACATTTATAGTAGGCTGCACTTGCTGCTGTATTCCTAAGATGTTTTTAAATTAAATTAAATTAAATAAAAAACTATTGAAATTGGTACAGCCTTACATATAAAATAGATAAGAAGGGACGAAGAGTAGTTATATATCTAGAAAAATATTAGCAATCTGTAATCATAATAGTTTGTGGAGGAAAGATGAATGAATGCTTTTGAACAGGTCGCGATGAAACGTTGTCAATATATACTTTTTATCCCGAAATACTTACGGGATTGAAACTCGGATATAGTGTTGCAATTTTGGAAAAATCTTTTTCGTTATAGATCCCGCTTATCAAGAAAGACATCAGCCAGTTCTTCAGGATGAAACCACGCAGGTCATCTAGTAGAATCATGTTTACTGGACACAGCTACTTAGAAAAATATTGTGGTATAAACAGACGAGCCATTGAGTCTTATCGACATTATATTTCTCGTTGGCGATTAAAATATCCATGATTAGTGTAGCCTCATAAAAGTGTATCTTAAGACTTTAGTATTAAAGTTTATTGTTGAAACGTGCTACTACTACGTTTTGCAATTGTTTTTAAGCAATGTTCAGACTGCCTGCCTGTTCGAATTCACTTCACCTTGTTTGTCGTGTACTGCACTATTTCTCAATTAGTTGTATGATTGTCTTAAAGGGTATCGGTTCGACGTCTGTGTAATAATCTTTAATTTTGATTTTGTAATCTTGATAGTATTACTTTTGACCTATTTCTGTTTACCGGAGAACACACGTTTGGATTATTATTGTTACACAGAAGATGAAATTGTCTGTTCTTTCGGTAAACATTTTAAAGAAATGAATCGTTGTTGTATTAGCAACTCGCGTGATTTGAAACGTCGGTCTTTTGATAATTTATTTACTTGAGGAAATTCTTAAATTCTAAGCCTTGATCTAAAGATACTTCTCTTTGAAGTTTGTTAGAATAAAATTGCTGTCATAATTGTACTGTAAGCAATCTCTTAAACTAGCATAGTTCTTTAAGATTCTCAAGATACTATTTTTATTCTGAACGATCTGCCCCGTTGGCGCAATTCGCAGTGACCTTATTATACTCCGCTCCAGGGTTCGGGGTCCGATTTCAAGAGTCTGGGTGTGACATATTTATTTATTTGTATATATAAATTTATTGAAAATATGTATTATAGATATATGTATAATATGTATATCAATCGGCTGTTATTTAAAACAGGAATCTATTTGAGATAGTGTGTGTAATTGTGTATGTTAAACATATTTATTTATTTAGAGTTGTTAATATATAAGTTTGTATACACGTAGCTTTACGGCTAGAACTTACCGATAGTTGAGGCGTTGTTACATTAACAACAATGTAAAGTTTTCTACATTCATGCTTGAACGTCCAGTTTGTCGCTCGTAAATCAATTGTTTTTAGGACAGCTGTATAACAATAGAGTTACGGATGTTTTATTACCTACTAGTGTGTTTGTTTGTTTCCGTCCGATTTTTTTGTTTGTTTTTCATGTGTTTATTGAAGTCTCTGTGTGTTTGTTCGAAGAGCGTGGGATGTTGTATGTGGAAAATATTAGGTGTTTTCTTTTCGTCTATTTGTGTAAGCTTAAGACTACAGTTGGTACAAAGCTAACATTTTTCATTTTGTCGGTGACGTGACTATTTCAAAATATGCTAATTAAGATACAAAAATGACGTGTTCAATGTTATTATGTTAGAAGACTGTACATTGATTTATTTGAATTCTTGAACTGAAATTAATTAAAACAGCCTGTAAATGAACCACAGTTAAGCAAGGATGTCTTTTCTATTAATATGGGAAAACGAATAGAGCTTAATTAACATTGCTACACCACGGTTAGCGGATAATTTTCCCAAGAGTAACGATCAGTACTAGGCGTTTTTGATAACCGGTGCAAATGATGGAAAGGCTCCTCGATCGACTCCGCACTCCGTATAGCGCCTTCCACTACTCCGACGACGTTCTAAGCCGAAGTGCGATTTCACTAGAAGACACCCTTAGGACGAATTTCCATTTTGAGACCTAGAATCTCCTAATTTTTACGGCCGGGTTTCAGTACCTACTCGGCTCCCCCAGTGACGCAGTAATGACCGCTAGGGCCATAGTAACACTCATCTCGAAGCAAAAGATGTGAAGACTTATATAAATAAATAAATAAATTTACTATATAATAAATATTATATAGTAAATAGGTTTTTAAAGGGTCGGCAACGCGCATGTGATGCCCCTGGTGTTGCAGGCGTCCTTAGGCTACGGTAACCGCTTACCATCAGGCGGGCCGTATGCTTGATTGCCACCGTCGTGGTATAAAAAAAAAAATATGAATAAAGTCCTAGACCAAATATAAATATTTATTTAAATACAAGTATCCGTTTCAAACACAAATCGAACTCGTCATCACCGTTAATGGAATTTTAGGTACTCATTACTTTTTACTAGTATTTAATGCTGTTTTCAATATTCTTACGCCACTCGTGATTTGGATCAAAACTCATAACAAGAAATATAGTATCTAACTTCATACATTTTATTAACCTATTCAACGGCTTACTGTAATTAATAATATAATTTCCCGTTGGTACGAGCAAAAATTCAATTTACGATTCAATAAAGTGTTCCTATACAAAGCTATTAAAATTTAATAACAGCTAATGCCGTAAGCGTGTTGTGATCATTAAGCGCTTATGCAGCGCTGAAAAATAACTCTCACTAAAAACGTTAAAAATTAACGTATCGTTATTATAGATTACTTAATTAAATATCGCTTTAATTTTGTGTTACTTAATACTCTGAAACGCGACATTTGTGGTAATTTGTTTAAATTTAAGTGACCTTCATTATCGTTGATTTATAATATTTATTAATTTGAAAAATATTTACCATATTAATATCCTTGCAATGACTAAACTGGATTCTGATAAAGAGTATTATGAAATTTGAATTTGTATACAGCAGGAAGTAAGTTTAAATAGGCAATTAGAAGATTTTCAAATAGAAAACACATTTCTAAAGCAACAGTAACTTTATATTGAACTGACAAGATGGATTCGTAAAATGACGATTCGAAAGCCAATTTGCACATTATATATATCTGAATAGAAATCACAGTAATATTCAAGTCGATTCAATAAGATGTAAATATTAAGCGCTGTAAAACGCTTTCGGTTTGAAGGGCCTAATGCGGGTGATAGCGATCCAGCGACGCATGCGCTGCCGATTCGATACGCACAGAATTCGTATTGTCGCGTAATGGCGTGTACGGTGCTAACGGAACCACGCGACCGGTTGGGGACCCTGACATAGATATTATAAGGGAAGCTACTGAACTCTCACGTGAATATTCCTAGAAACAATTATTTACTATTTTCGTTTTAATGTTGTAAATATATGAACTACTTCCCTAATGTTAACAGTTCTAAGTTAAATCTATGAATCCTTTTAAATGGAAACTAAGCTAATAATTTAGAAAAGAGTAGGACACATGCTTAAAAAATAATTATCAACAGACGTAAAAGGTTATTAATGGCATCCCTCTAATTTTTATATATTTTACCACGCAATACTTGTAATAGATTTTAATATTACATATTTATTGAAGTTAATACGATATAAATTTTAGAAAATACATCAATCTCTAAGAGAAAAAAAATGTTTGGAAATGGTCATAATACTAAGAAGTATAAAATAGTTTGAAAAATCCAAAAGTGCACTCCTCATAATCTCATTTTTCATAATAATAATTGTAAAAAACAAACCACATCGAATTAGACCGTGAAATTAAAAAGGGTTCTATTCCTAACTATATTCATTGTCAAAAGTTAAAAAATAAGAACTCGATTGGTGTCTGTCTTATGTCTTTCGGTCGTTATCATGACACAGGATCCGCACGTACAGATACAAGGACGTCCAAGACAGAACTTTTTTAAACAGTTTTTTAATTAGTTTAAATAACAAAAATGGCAATAAAAGTATCATAAGTGTTAAAAATTGTATTTTTTTAATATGTATGTGTATACATTATTTTACAAGTGCAATATACCATAAATAGAGACATTTTAATTTCGAAAAATCACTTGTTTTGCGTGAAGTGAGAGTAGAACCAACACTTATGAGGTGTGCAATAAGTAATAGGTATAACACCAAGAACTTAAAAATAAAATACGAACGCAATTAGAAATTCGGGTAAAGAATGCGCCGCGATGGCGCGTGACCCGGCCGTGGCATTACCACAGGTATCTACACAGATCACCTCCGATCTGTGGGTAGATATCACTCTGTAGACAACTCGCTTGTTTAGTTAGCTTCGAATCAAATCAGTTACAATGTTAACTTTAGAATTTAAGGTACGTTTCAAGACTTCTTTATTCTTTGCATTGCAGTTTTTTTTTTTTTTTGACAAAAATATTTTATTAAATTTTGATCCTATATTTGTTTCCAGTATATTCAATCTTCATTTTCCGAATATTTTTTCACTTTTAATTAAAACCGTAGGACTCCGTGAAAGATTCGATATCTACATGTTACAGATACATCTTGTTATTCTTGTTGTATGTTGGTGAATAATTATATTTTAAATAAATAACAAAATAATATTGTTTAGCAATTTTCATGCCATAATTTTATTAATGTCTTTGTATAGACTATTTTACTGTTAATACATTTATGAGTTACTAGACGTCCTTCGTAACCCACTCTTACTTTGACACTTTTATGGTCATTTCCCTATAGGCCTATACCATAATTGTCACATAGTACGATGTTTAATAGCTTTCATTAATTTATACTGATTTACATTTATATGTTTAATTTTTTTCTGTACGTCAAAACGTACTAATTTACGTGATTATTTCCGTATTAGCGAATGTGAAGTGTTGCATTTCTCGATATCATTACAACGGTGTTCGCGGCGCGGTCGGTCTTTTAAATTCGCATTATCCGGCTGTGACACTCGGACGAGTCGATGGCCTGCGTTACACAAAAAGATCGGTCAAGTTCAAAGGTACAATCGCTTTGAAGAGTTGCGTTTTTATGTTTATTTAGTGTGCTGTTTATATTTTTTCGAATACTTAATAGTGTAACTTTATATTATATTTATACGAGAGAGATAAAGAACTTGTGTTGTTTCAATGTTCTTATCAAAAGATATTTAAAACTATTTTTGTGTTAGACTCATGGGAGCGAAACAAGATTTTTATATACTAAGCTGTTTTTATAGGTTTGATAAAGCGTAAACCTTATCTTGTATAAAAATAAAAATGATAATATTATGCTTTATAACTTGTAACCTTAACGTCACATTTACGTCAATTTGATGTCATCTAAAATAAAATATGGTCATCAAAATTATAATTAAATTAAGTATTAAGTATTATAAATAATATAATTAAATTAAATCACTAATTTAATTTACCTATTAATTTCTAAATTGTTATTGATAGGATTATATATTAAAATCATAAATATTAGTAAACCTTTAATTTTAATCTATGAATACATGTCATATGTATTTCTAACAAGTCTCTTACAAGTCTTTTCTGCCATGTGTCCTCTAAGTCTTCATGATTATGCGCTTCATGTACTGGAACTTTCTTCGACTTACTTAACTTACTTGACTTAACTTAGTTTGAGCTAATCAAACATTTTGTAATGTTAACACGACTGTACTCCGTGACGCAATCTACGGTCACTGCCCTCTTGTGACATCGGTTCATATGTTCATGAAGGTTTTACCAATTCCAAAGTAATTCGCATTAGGATACGAGGTCGAGATCCTTTTGTGAATCTTTTATCTCCGAGATAAAAGAGACGGCAAAAAATGGACACATTTTATCTTGGGCATAACTTTCAAATTTTGTATGAAGAAATTCTCAAATGAAAAATAATTCGATAAATTTTGGGTATGAAATCATTATATATATATATATATATATATATATATATATATATATATATATATATATATATATATATAAGTATGTATACTTAGGTAGAAGTATTCAACTTAAAGGGAATTTAGACTTTGAATAATCTTTCATACTAATAAATCTTTTGGCGTGTTGTACCAAGTTTCTAATATTTTACTGCCAATCAGGAATCTGTTTGTTATATATTATGTAATTCGTGAGTGAATGAGACAATGTAACCAGTTTGAAGCAAATATAAGATACATTTGGAAAATGAATTGTTTTTTTTTTTTGCATCAAATGTTATTTCACTTTACGGTTTGTGACTTCAAACCAATCTTTTCTTTTTGGTAGTAGAATTCTGATCATAAATGGTTTTGACAAATAAATAAGTGTTAGGTAAAACCTTTTTAGGCGGTATTTGACCCACCAACACTGTATTGTTTTTGTACTTTACTTGAAGAATGATACAATCATCGTTATAAGGAGATAGAGCAATCAACTAAATTCTACGACTGGTATGGTATTCGTAAATGTTTAAACAAAATAAAATTTATCAGACGGCTCATCTGCTGCGAAAAATTTATGTCTGTTCTTATATTGTAATTTGTTTATAATCTATAAACTCTGATATTACTGAACCGATTTTAATATGCTCTCCCAATTAGAAAGCGCGTCAGTCGTCGACTATTTATCTAATATTTGATTTCTTTTTATCTGCGGAACTTTTACTCTGAATGACGCTGGTGGTGTCGTTGTAAAGGTGTCGTCTGCAACTCTATGATGATTTTAGGTTCTACTTGAAGCGTTCCCTTCTGCTGTAATACTGATTCAGATCTGAGATCTTGTCACGCTAATACCCTTACGGCGAGTTGTACGAAACCGTCGCTAATTTTCCATTAGTTAAGTTGCAATTAATCTTAAAATTAGTTGATCTCATGATTAATTTAAAGCTGTTGGAATTAATCATCCGTTAGATAGGTCTTTAATTAAACTAATTTTTTTTGTTAACTTAATCAGATGTAGGTTTCGTGCAACAGATAATCACGATTCTTGTGATTAAATTAGTTTAATTCACTTAAATTTTAAAATTTGTTTTGTGCAACTCGGCGTTAGTGTTACAGAGCTGCCCACAGGGTATGGATGTGGAGAACACTTTAGTTAATCACTTAGCGCACTTTTTATAGCGCTTAGATAAAAATAGTATTTTTAAATATTTTTTATTACGGAGCCGTTGTTGTTTGTGCAAAGTTCTGGCGTTCGTAACAGTAACTAGTTAATATATGTTTACTATAATTATATAATATGTTACTTCAAAGCTACTTAGATTATTGTAATCGTGTCCAAGGTTATCTTGGTAGCAGGTCTTCGACATTGCGTTTTGCTTGCGTTAATAAATTACATATTATCTTATGATAAACAATTTATTATAATTTTTTTACTTACCGTCTTCACAGAGATAACGTAATGATATATTGGTATATAATTACAATAACATTACGTACATAACATATAAAAAGTACCCATAACCCATATAGGTAGGTATTTACCTACCTATATGGGTTTTTATCTATTTATTTATTTATTTATTACTACCGTATTGCACAATACATTAAAGAATTGTACAAAAGGCGGGCTTAATGCTAAAAGAATTCTCTACCAGTTACAGTTAGTACGTGTTTTAAGAGCAACTGTTTAGTTTCTTATCGATTCTTCTCAGCAGAATCTACATTTCGAATTAGTGGTAGCTCTACATTCAATACATCTTATATCTTTAAACGAGTAATTCTTGTGTATAAATATATATAATCTGAATCTCGGAAACGGCTCCAACGATTTTCATGAAATTTAGTATGCAGTATGTAAATGTAGTATGTATATCATTAGAATACGAAGGTAAATTTTGCTTTCATTGATAATCTTATAATAGCTCGGATGGGAACCGGGCGGATTCAAAATCAGAAAACCCGGGTTCGAATACAGACCAATTTTTTTTAATTTTTTTTTTCAAGTTTCTTCCAGGTCATCCAGGTACTTGTTCTATAATGAAGTTTCACCGGTGCTTTGAAAACCTACTTGAATAAAGTAAATTTTGATTTTATTTTATTTAAAAGCGTCGAAGTATTTTGAAAATGAAATATTAATAAGAACTATGAAATTAGTTGATTAAATTAAATTTTAGCAGAACTATCAGATTAAATCATCTTACATTTCCTTTCAATCCTACAATTCTTTAAGTTCAAAATTTTATCTTCAATACAATTTTTTAACGACTTGGTCGTGTACAAGTTTTAAACATGTGTTGTATGCAAAATAAATGCAGTACAACATTGAAAAATTCAAGTGAATCTCAAAATACGTAAATGGCGTTTATTAATAGTTCGAGAACGGTGTAGGTTGCTGTTTGCCAACATTGGTCGGAGTTTGCTCTCACCTCGAGCTGGTGTTTGACTAGCTTCGAGTACCGACGCGCCAACTCCCACGCGTCGATTTACATTTACTGTTAATTCCTTTATGGTGTGTCAACGTATGATAAACGATACGAAGGTTGCTCGGTGCAAATATTTTATTTAACCTGTGTTGTAGTTTGCATCTGTCGAAAAGTTATTTCGCATTAACGTGCTGTGTTTGCAGCTAATGTTTGTTGAACATACACTAGAAATTATATGAAATCTCATTCATTTGAAATAATAGTTTTCATTGCTAAAATAGCACGGACGATTTCGCCAATGTCACGTATATTGGAGAAGATACGACGGAGATTAACCTATGCAATCGAGATTACAACCTTAATAGAATTTTGAAAACTGTAGATATAGAACTATAGATAGGTGTTTTATCGTCCCTTAACATTGAACAAAGCTAACATTTAAAAAATTTAAAACTCAAAGTCAAGAGTAAATGACCGTCCATTTTTTCAGTGTAATGTAGCATGGCAATTATGTTGTGTTACACAGCCAAGTTTGATTCAACCAAGTTAATTTGTTTTATTTTGTTTACAGGCCAGCAGAAAGATATCGAAATGCGGATATCTGTTCGTGGCGCCGGGCTGGGACTTTTCCAATCCGCTCTACAGGACAAAGGTAAGGGGATTATTTACAAATAATATAAAACAAAAAATTAAATAAAAAACTAATCTTCTCTCGGCTGTTATCTTTTTGCAAATATTTTTTTAAACAGACTTAATAAAACACGGTATCAAAAATTTTATTTATATACAATTCTAACGCTTAAATTGAACAGGAAACAATACAACAAAAAAAAAAAGAAGAAAATTACCCAAGTTATTATGTAATTTAATATCATTATTTAAAAATAAGGCAGACATAATTGTATAAAAATAAAGAGTCTCGAAATAATAAAGAAGGATAAGGTCACATTGACAAAACAATAAAACACGTTAGAGACGGTCGGTTTCGAAGAATCAAATATTTATTGTCGAATTTAAACATAATTATTATGCTCGTACAACATAAGAGACATGCTAACATTAGGTTTGTAGTCCATTGATCATCAAGATACACTGCGCTGTGCTGCTTTTAATTAAATTAAATTTGTTTTATTTGTTCGTAGGTACTGATATGACTTTTTGGTTTTCAAATAACACTCTCTTCCTCCTGGTTTCATCCGTGTTGAGTTTTAACTCTTGTCAGACTATTTGACATTGCTTTTGGCATCGATCTGCTCACCTGAATTGTTTAATTAAAATACTATAATTTTCATACTAAATACAACTAAATAATTTGAGCGCTTTTATTACAGGATTCTGTGCCAGTTTGTTAATACTTTATGCAATAAAAAGCCAGCTTTAATGAGTAAGTCAGGACATTATACCACAGTTGACAACTTTTAAAATTTGACACGTTGAAACCGCAATGGACGTATAGTCGATTTTAATATTGTGAGCGTAAGATAGCATTGACTATACTACTGCTTAGCTTCTTAGCTTTGTATTTCAGTGGGCAATCGTTTTTATATTTTTATTTCTGACATGCCAATGAACACAAAGAAAATAAAGATGTTTGATGTATGTAACACGGTAACCTGTTCCTTCGCAGAGCCGTATAATTTCAGTATTGATAAAATTATATTTCGTATCACTAAAGCGAAAACACTTTTTTATTTTGAATTAAAATAATATTTATGAACAAATGTGGATATATATTTCATTCGATTTATTTTTATTTCGATATAGATTTCATATTTACTTGTGTGAAAGCGAGTCTGTTTGTCCGTCCTGACTTAATCTTATCGAAATTTGGCATATGTATTTGAGACGAGAATATGATTTTTTTTAAATACTACAAGGAAGTATAATGCTTAGGGGATCGCTAAATGCAAGCAATGGAAGATGGGAGCTGTTTTAAAGCCATTTTCTTCAGTTAATTGATAGATATTCATTGACGATGATTTTTTTAATGGTAATAGCCATTAATGGAGCAGAGTCGTTGTTTTTAAAGATGTACCTAGAATAAGAAGGACATGAAGATGAAGAAAAAAAAAAAGAAGTTTTAACATTCAGAGTGTTGTGTGTGTTTTCGGACTCCCGACAAAGAATTACATCTTATTTGAAGGTCATCATTGCCGTGCGGTGACCGGCAACGAAGAACAGTTCCGACCTCTTTTTTGCTGAAGTGTAGTAAACGCGACTAAGGCCACAGTGATGGGCAGCAATGTCATCATATACTGCACTGCGCTCGTCCACCCGCTTGCCAAGTGTAGCGAATCTTGTCCAACCCTCCCAGAGATGATGGGGTGGAGGTAATTGAGCGTGAAGCATTTATTTATGAAAAATATAAAAGATAAGATTTGACTTCGATGATGTTTCAAAAATGTCAGCGACAATTATTTATTGATATACCATTATCACAACTGAAAGAATTTCCCTTGATATGTTATAAAGTATAATTAATATTAATCGCGTGACACGATCCGTTATGAAAAATTACCACAACCGAGTAATTAGGCTGTGCCCGTGTTGTATAACAATGTGTGACAGCTGTGATGTTGCCGCAAAACGATTTCAATTATGCACGAGTCGTTTCTCGCGATTTCACTCATGTTATATTTTGATACTTGAAGAAATTATACTTTTGATCACTGCTTCGTTTCTGTTATTAGCAGATGCTTAGATGTTAATAGCTAATATGTTATCATTTTGTATGAATAGAAGTGATAGCTCCTGTGAATCGCATTCAAATAAACAAACGTCAGATTTAATTTATATAATATTGATATGTATATTTCGCAAATTTCAATTTGAGAGTTTTTATTTTATTTTATATTAATATGATTAGAAATTATTATTGATTTTTGTCATTTTATTATATCTCATTTAAATTATTTCTTAATAAGGGAATAATTTGTTATCTTTAATTGATAATGTACTTGAACGCGAATTACATTTCTTTCATTCACAACGAATCCTTTTAGGCTTAAGGCTTTTTCTTTATAAACCTTAATAGCATTAGTTTATTTATAAAAAATAAATCTTGTTTTATAAGCACTACGCTCGCCTGTTCAATTGACCCTGGTCGTTTGAGCGGTACAGACGAAAAAGATTATCGGCCGGGCTTATTTACGACTAAATGCACACGGGTTCACGAAACGTACCGCGTCCGTACGAAATATTGTTATATTATAATGCAAACGATTGAAAAAAGGCGATTCGAATAAGTAACGTCTCGGCGATCACGATAAAATCCGACGGGGGTCCGCTTTCTGGCGCCCGAATGTGTCAAAAAGATACGAAAGAGTCGAGGCGCTAATCGTTAGTTAAACGCCCAAACCCAAACCCCAATAAATCTCCTTAATTTTAAAAATATTTCTTTCGTATGTAATTCAAATAGGCAATTAATAAAGATTAGTTGAATTTGAAGTTTTTTTTTATTTTTTTATTTGTAATTATTGTGTTATATTTTATAAAAGAAAAATATTCAACAGTATGACGTAGTTGCTTCTGACCAGAATTTTTTTAGTGCCTCTTCAGAAAATGCACTTAAGCAATTACAAGGTTCACGAGTCCAGTCAACGAAATTGAAGTTGGCGGACCTCGTATATTATTAATCACGAAATTTCGAATCGGATTTTGCGTTATCAATTCACTTGTCAAGAACAAGGGATTTGTTTTGTTTTTATTATATTAATAAAATGTTCGAACTGGTTATGGTTTGTGCCGACCATCGATTGTGCTTGATTCGTGTTAAAAGTTATTGAAGCGAACATCGGCGAATAATAGTGACTGACAAGCGCGCTTGTGAATTCGCCGGACTCGTTTAAATATCGATTTTGATGATATAATAAACCGTATTTTAAAAAAAAGAGAGATTCATGTCATTCATGTACTACATTTTGATAACATAACTTTTGCCAACCTAAATCTGTATAAAAATTGCGATTAAAAATTGTAACATATAATAAAAAAAAGCTTTATATGTACGCAAATGATCGAGAAAGTGAAAAAAGATGTTCAAAGGAATAAACGCAGCGACAGCCGCCGACATTTGCATAAAGAGGAGGCGTGGCTAGCCGAGTTCTAGTCTCTAGATCGATTATATCAAGATGAGTTTCACTGAGCCTGCTATCAGTGTCAATGACTATGTACTCATTCATTTTATTGCGTGTATTAAGTATCACTATAAAAATTTATCTACATTAAAAAAAAAAAAATTATATTCGGTCGAAAAAAGAGAATTTTAGACGTGTGGAAAATATTTTTTCAGTGAATCTATAATAAATAAATACCCAACGACTCCTGGAGGATTAAATAATTTACTGGGTATCTGTAAAAAACACAGAACATAAGCATAGTGGCCTAGAACAAAAGAAATAATTGTATGTATCGACACCTAGTACAATAGATAGTACTTGTGGTCACTGCGCCAATGCATCGTAAAAACGTTTATCTATTTACGATATTATTATTAATCTTTTATAGTAAATTTATTAAAAACAACAAAGCTAATATCAAAATTAATAAATTCCAATTTAGCCACCGATAAAAAAGTGCAAATAGAATTACAAAAACCTCGTCCGAATTATCGTAATTTATTTAAATCATAGTTGTGTTGTAGAACAAGCGCCGAGATAATATCTGCTTAAATGTTAAGCATTCGGGGCTAAGTTCGGACCGATTTATCAGCGGGTTTGAAATAATCGTGAATTAAGTTTGATGCATACTGTTACATAATGCCATAGAACGCTATGAAACGGTTTATTTTGTCATATTGGCTATCGTAAACGTCTATGTACGTCAAGCACTAAAAAAAGTGTTCTAAAGTGTTATTTTAATTTTTTTTATTAAAATTGTATAAAAAAAAATCTTTCTTAATAATTTCAAATTTAACAAACATTCATCACAAACTGACAGACAGCGAAAAGTGAAAACTGATTGATCAGAAACTGGAAGTGTCATATTGTCTTATCATAATTCGACACTTTTTTTTTAATAAAAAATAAAATAAAAAATAGAAAACCTATTAATTAACATATTAATGTGTGACTGACTAGCTTATAATTATATAATGTTGACAAAAATCGTTGAAAACGTTACTTCTATTTTAATTAAATAGTTCGGTTGAAAAATAGACTAAGATCTCCGAGGGGACAGTCGAAAATTGTATCACATTATACATAAACGCCTACGATAAATTAATCGCGGCAGACACAAAACTATAGTTAATTAGAAATAATGGGATCATGGATATAATATATATTTTTATCATGGGGACATGATATATATTTTGAAAAGATTAATCGTTTTTCTTAATAATTCGTTGAAAAAAATACTCGAGAAGAATTATTAAATTTTCATAGAACAGCAATGAGAGTTACTTTTAGCAACTCTAGAAAACATGTAGTTATGTCATGCTATCGCTTCGTTGCGCTATGCTTTTAGTAGTTATTTGACCTTACTCTAACCCGTTGATTGCGTATTGTTAATGGGTTAAAATATGCTCACAAGAGTTCATGATTGTTTAAAAATGTCAATAGGTTTAAGTATAAAGTTAATGTTTGTATTGTTTGTTTTATATTCTTACTCTTTCATAGTACGAGTAGGTATGTTAACTTACGGATTATCACTCATGAATAAAAATAATTTTCACTTATAACTTAGCATATAATTCGGAAGAATACGTTGCAGTCAACTAAATAACAACTCTTGTTAGTCAATTGTATAGTGTACTTCGACATAGTATATTTATTGATTAAAAAAATGTTTTGTTTAGTCGTTATTACTTTAAATAAAATGATATTAACCTCAACCACTTACACCCTTAACCCACTTACCTTCTTGTATGTCGAAGGGGCGGCCCTTCGCCCTACATTCTCACGTAATTAATGGGCGCCCTCTTATAATTATGTACTCGCATATATTAAAAATATCTCGGGACAAAAATTTTATTCGTAAAGTGATCCCACTTGGGAGTAACAATTTTTTTTTAAACCGAAGACAAGTGTCTCCTCTCTGTCCACCAAATGGTTACTTTTTTATCTAAAAAAAAATTGTGACAGTTTCGTATGTAATGAAAAACTTATAAATTAAAAAATTGTTGAGCAAACGAACAAAAAGGCCTAACTGCAATATGTTTAATTTTACTGAAGAAGAAAAACAATTAAAAACCTTGTTTGATTTATTTGACATTTGAAGTTATCTAAAAAAAATGCACAAAAAAATTATTGTTACACCAATTTTACGTCAGCTCCTTAAATATCGTAAGGTGCTTATTGAAACTTCTTTTTTTTTACACGCAATGAAATCGTGAAATTGTAACAAATATCATAATAGGGTATTTTAAGCAACATCGTGGGCCTAACTAAAGTAAGCTCGGCGTCTGCTTCTAGAGTAACAACGATTTCGTAAACACTGACAATATCACGACACTGAGTTACACAATCCAACATTCATAAATAAGTCCCTAAAGTTAATAAATAAGCCCTTACAGTTACTAAATTTTAATTTTGCACAAAACGGATTGCTCTTTTTAAAAAAAGAAAAATCACAAACAAATCTTATTATATTCGTAATTAGTTGCATTATTTCTTTTATCAGTAATATAAACGTAGAATAATAAAATTCCCTCGAGATTCTGTGCACGTTTATTTTCGATACTTCTAAGAATTATTTCTAATGTCAATTAATTACAGCTTTTATAAAATTTTCTATATGTTCCACAGATAAGTAAGGTCTATTCAAGTACATAGCACAGGTGATTAAATACGACACAATCGCGATTTCGAATACGGCATCGCACGTTTAATTGTTTATGATTCGTCTCGTGTTCGTCGACGGTAAAGAAAAATATCGTATAGAAGTCTGCATAAAAAAAAAACACAGTGGAGGACTATTAAGAGGTCGAAGTACCTTCACCCAGCTGTGGAACTCTTACGGATGTTACAGTACAGTATATAAAGGAATTAACGCTAAATTACAATGAAATGTGGTTCATTATTCGATGCTCCCCACACCCCACTATGCGTGCGCGTTTTTAATTGTAGGTTTTATGGTAGGTATCGGTTATACCAATAGAAATCGAAAAGTATTAGCAAAACTTTTTAGTTCGTCTGACCATCTATTTGAGGGTCTCACTGTGTTGTTGATGCTGCACTTTTCGTTTTGCATTGTATCTATTCTTTAGTAAATCTTTTTAAGATCAGAATACGCTCTCAGTAAGCTGTACTAAAACCGCATTGATTTACCGACGAGACCACCCCGTTCGGATCGTTATGCAAACTGTAATTTTGTCATATTCAAAGGTATATAATATCGTAACGTTAACGTTAACAGTAATTTCCTTAGCTTTCTACTGTCTATCACAACTCGGTTGTCAAGTAGTGCAGATCGCACGCACGACTGATCGCCGTACTTTAACTAACTTAAGCGGCGGAGAGGTCGTGTGTTTTAGTTCTGTACACGAGGAACTCAGTTTTATGATCGAATCGTTGAAATAATATTTTTTATAAAGATAACATCCTATTTATTTACATTCATTTAGAATGTGATATTTTAAAAAAATTTATTATTATTATTATGAAATTATTTTATTAGTAAAATGTCATAAAATTTTTATTCGCGATGTTTTTTCTGTACTTATGAGTATTTGTTAAATTAATATAAAGATTACAGTATTATACGTATTTACAGCGAAAAACTTAAAAAGTAATTACTTATTATTATCTACTATTTGTTAGATTCGACCAACGACCTATTACAAGTTTTAATATATCATAGGATTAGACTGATAATCTATGACATAGTGCGATTTTATATAGCCTATAACGTTTATGAATAAACGTTAAACACGCCGATAATCAATCCGATGGAATGGCAGGTCTTGGGTTCAACCGAACTCTTCAGATTTATTATTTAAATTAAACATAATATACGTATAATTATATAAACAAAACAAATAGTGTAATTTTAAAACAATTTAATTATCATTAGCACGATGTTATTTAACTGACGGAAGTCGATCGTTAGATTCGTTAGTCTCTCGAATAGTTTTTATTGTTATATTATTGTATTGTGGAAAATTTTTACTAAGTACATGTTTGTTTTCATATCAGTCTTACGTATGAAAAATATTTAAAATATTTTTGATTAGATAAATTAAATAGATTCGATGACAATAATTATGTGCTTTATATTATTATTTTTTATCTATATATCTTATAATAAAAAAAACAAAAATACTGCAGACTTAAGATTTCAGCTGGATTTTTATTTATGGAAAGCAAAACCTTTTTATTCTATCCAAATAATTTAACAGCTGACTTTGTTGCTGACCGAAAAAAATAAATAAATAAAAAAACCAATTACTTGTCAAATTTTTCTAGATCCTTTTTTACGCTAACGTAATTAATGGATCTCCCCTAGCTGCTTCAGTGTTCTCCGCGTATATCTCTAAATGTACATAACATACTATCTTGATGTATGCATCCTTTCTCAATACGAGACGGGATATCGTATCGGGCTCCTTAAACTTTATTAAGCCATTATTAACTATCTTAAACGAACATTATCTTTACAATTTATTCACGTTTCGATGTTCAGCGTGCCGCTGCGTTCTTTTATCGTTCTCCGTAATTAAAACACTCGTTATGAACATAAATATATTATATATGTTTTTGAAATAAACATTACTCCTGTCCGAATGTATTTTTTTAGTCGTAAACTTTTAATATCCTGTCAAATCGTTTGATATTGGAGGAATTATGTTATTTTTAAAATCTTTCATATTTAAGGTATTGTCGCATAGGACAGGCTGGTAGTAAAAAAACATGTGTGACTTAAATGGAAGGTCACGAATTTAGAATGACGTTCGTTCTACTGAATTTTTTTTTTTTAATTAGGCATCCGCATGTTAAAAAATAAAATTCTTGTCACATCTATCTTTCCTTCTGCGATGTTATCAGTAGCCATATAAATATATATATAAAAAAACAAAACTAAATAAATCTCAACATCCCATAAAAACAAACTTAATTCGGTGGTAGACTGTGGATATATCAACATTAGCAAGTCGAAAAAAAAAGCGAAGCGGGTCCACGATACATTGTCGAATGTAAATTTATTAAAGTTTATGGAATACATATCCAAGGGACGTTGGACGAAAAACTAAATGCCGTCCACTGACCAAAAGTCGTTACCCACCGAAAAGTTAATTATTACTTTTAAATACTGACTGTAAAAAATGACTGTGCAAATGATATCGGTTAAATTTTCTGTCATTCTGTCTTTGAAACAAATTTTAATAATTGTCAATAATTTTTTTTTTTCATATTTTAGGAATTTATTCCTAAATTTAAAAAGGTAAGTTTTTTTACAACCGTTCTAGTGTAGTGCTGCAAGTTTTTGTCTTTTGTCTTAACGCTCGCGGTCGCTGGTTCAATTCCCACTCGGAGTAGATATTTGTATTTGTAGGTACAAATATTTGTTTCTGGTTTTGGTGTGTGTTTTTGTGGATCTCCCCTGCGTGCCTCATAGAGCACATAAAGCCGTTGGTCCCGGTCATAGTAGTAGATACCTGATAAACATCGTACTCATAACAGCGAAATCATCCGTGGTGGATTAAGCTTCGACCCTTCTCTTATATACTGTGGAGCATTGGGATGCTTAAAGTCTGATTCAGTTCAGCTTAGGTTTTTTAAACATTTCATTATTTGAAAGTAATAACATATATTCTTCACTTTTACACTACGTAATGTATACGCTAAATTTTTTTAAGAAAAACGGGAAAATATTAAATACAAATAAAATATTAAATATTATTATTAAAAAATTAGTAACATTTTTAAAACGCGCGAAAACGTTTTTTTTTTTTTTTTGTAATGTAATAATTTTTTTTTGTTTAGAGGCCTTTAGTCGAAGGACGGTAGAATTGGGCGACGATTACCTTCGCACGACGAATTAAAACGTCATAATTTATATCGACTCTGTCTCGTCATAATGACGTCCCATGGTTTTTAACGTTCAACATATTTTTTTCATGATAATGAACTACCTTTTTATTATCGGTTACCGGTTTAAGGAAGTTTGAAGACATGGAAACGTAAAATATTTTTAAAATCATTAAGTTTTATTTTTATTTTTTATATACGTAATTAAAATAATCGTTCGAGAGACGAAATCATTTATGAGGATGATATGTAATTACTATTTGGTTGGAAAAAATGTTAAGGTTTTTTTTTAACAATGCTATTGGATTTTATCGCTGATTCTGTGGGTATATTTTTAATACCCTGATATCGAATTTGCATAGTTAAATATAACGCTTAATTTAAATTTAAATTCAAATAATCAAATTTGTCAGCATTTTCATACCAACTTTTCTACATTGATAAATTTAAAAAAATAGATTTTTTTAATTATATATGCTTGCGTTATCTACACAAAATGTGTGGTGTGGTGATGAAGCCGAAGTTGGAGCGCACATGCCCAGAAGATACCTATTCATTCTACTTTTGAAGATACCAATGCTGTTACGGACAGTGTAAACGAAAACATGGAAGACATTCCCCATTTGTGCCACTCCTTCCCTCGAATCGGAACTTTTAGGTTAAGATATTGCTTACTGCGTTTTTTTGATAATTTACAGCTTATAACATTTATATATAACTTTACTAAACAACTAACAACAATTTTTCATCACTATTCATCAATTTTTTTCAGCTTTCACTATACTTTTTTAATATAAAAACTATTCAATATAATAATCTTATTTATTATAATATTAATTATGTACAAATAATATCTGCTAATAACAAATTTTAACTCTAATCGCGTTCATCGCTATCACATCTCTATTTTCATTCAATAAATATCTCAACACGTAATACGAGTAAACCAAGATAATAATATAAATATATATAACTATCATTATTATTTATTTATTTAAATTTTATTCGGTAGTCACGAGTAACTTTCCGCACTATTTAAATTTAATGTCAAAGTCACTTCAGGTAATTCGTGTGAAAATATCACCGTAATATAATTTTATACGATTAATTAAATAATGCACAAAAATTTTATATGTATAATTGTATCTATTTTACTGTTGTTTAACTGTTTTTAATCTTAACAGCACGTGTACCGCTTCGCTTGTTTTATGAGTTACAACTACTTTCTATTGAATTTATTAAAACTTCGGTAACGGCAAATCTCAGATTTACTCAATAAAGTTATTTATTAAAAAAAATGTAAATTTAATATTATTTACTGTTACTTTTTAAACTGTTTATATATTTATAATAAAAATATACTTATAATAAGTGTACTGAAGTTAAAACTATTTTTTATTATTAATGATCCCAGCAATTATAGACCAATTTCAGTCTTACCGTCATTAAGTAAAATTTTTGAAAAAATTATACTAAATCAACTTCTTTTCCATTTTAATGTTAATCGAATTTTTCACAGTGAACAATATGGTTTCACTAGAGGTCGCTCTACGACAGATGCCGGTGTAGCACTTCTCAAACATATATATGATGCTTGGGAGAGGTCACAAAATGCTATTGGTGTATTTTGTGACTTATCAAAGGCATTTGATTGCGTGGACCACGAGATTTTATTAAGCAAACTAGAATATTACGGTGTTAATGGTAAAGCTCTTGATCTCATTGCTTCATATCTATCTAATAGAATTCAACATGTATCAATAAACGGAACGATGTCTTCTGCATCTGTGCTAAAAATGGGCGTTCCACAAGGATCGATTCTAGGTCCTTTTCTTTTTTTAATATACATAAATGATCTGCCATTTTACGTTAAAGATATTTGTGATATAGTGCTGTTTGCAGATGACACATCACTTATATTTAAAGTTGATAGGAAAAAAGTAAATTATGATGACGTGAACAGCTCTTTATCTCGAATTCAGGATTGGTTTAAAACAAACAACCTCGTCTTGAACGCCAAAAAAACTAAGTGCGTTGTATTTTCGTTGCCTAATGTTAAACATCCAAATTATAATTTAAAAATAAATAACGAGAGGCTTATTGTCAATGATACTACAGTATTCTTAGGGATAAATTTGGACTCAAAACTTCAGTGGAATTCCCATTTGTCATCCTTGAATGGTAGACTCAGCTCCGCAGCTTTCGCTGTTAGAAAAGTACGACAACTGACCGACGTTGCTACTGCACGTTTAATATATTTTAGCTATTTCCACAGTATAATGTCTTACGGTCTGTTACTGTGGGATAATGCTACAGATATTGAGACTGTATTTATTTTACAAAAAAGGGCTATTCGCGGCATTTACGATCTTGGAGCTCGAGTCTCCCTACGGGATGTTTTTCCAAAGGTAGACATATTAACGGTTGCGTCGCAGTATATTTATAACAATATTATATATATTCACCAGAATATTCGTTGTTTTGAAATAAATAGTATTAATCGCGCTGTAAACACTAGAAGGAATATCAAAATTGTAACTCCAAGCTTCCGACTGCGTAAAGTAAACGTCTCCTTTCTGGGTTATGGTATTCGCATGTATAATAAAATCCCACAAACAATTCTGGAATTGTCTCATAATAAATTTAAAGAATTTATTAAGAAAAATTTATTAGACTTAGTGGCGCTGTATTTCATGCAAGATACTACTAATTTTGTACTAAAATACAGTTTATATATTATTTTCAAAAGAGTAACTGCGGAGTTTCTTGCCGATTCTTCTCTGCAGAATCTACATTCCGAATCGGTGGTAGCTTTACTTTTACAAAAAATAATAATAATCACTACAATATTAATTTTTTAAAATGACGATTCGAAAGTGCTCGTAGGGCCTATTTGAATAAAGTTAATTTTGATTTTGATTTTGATTTTAACTTTTTTTTTTTCATTTTTGTAAGCCTAATCAATTAAATTCAATACGATTTCCGTGGGAGGGGAGATGAAAGTCAGAATTTATAATCGGGAACGAAGTCACGGGTATGCGTAGTTAAAAAATAATAATAATAAATAACGAAAATTTAATTTTGGTTGTAAAGAGTAGGTACACATAGCTATATTATTTTTATAAACAGGAAATATCTGTTTGTTTGTATTCGATAAAATACTTAAATGATTTGAATAATCATAACAACATTTTAACCATATTATACTGGAGAATTTTTTTTCTACTTTAATTCCTTCACTATTAAAGCTCACACAAGCTAACACAAGCTTGACACAAGCTTGTTTTTAAGAAGTACATATTATATGTCGCTCAATAGGTATGTCATATTATTGTCAATTTAGTTTTATATATATTTTTTTTATGTTAGTTGGATGGATGGATGGATTATGTTCATGGGCCTACCATGACGTCGCCCATGAACATAAACTAGTTTACCTGGAACTAGCCCAGGCAACTCATCTATGTGTTGCCTATCCAGAGACATAAGGTGTTAAAGTCTCGGTGCCAGCAATTTCACTGCCTGTCTTGCCCTTCTTTCCGAAACATAGCAAAGCTGTTTCACGGCAGAAACAAGTAAGATGGTGGTACCCATGTAGCCGGGAGCGCGGCACAGATCATCCCTCGCACCGGTTATATGTATATAATATTATATTTATTATTTACGTATGTATATTTGTATTATATTTTAATTTATTGTATTCGTTAAACACTATTATCAGTTTCTTGTTTTAATAAGTTTTTGTACTTTTCCTAATCGTTGCTACTATATCATATCCTATGCCCATAGGTTGACCGGAAGAACTCTCGACTACCGGGAAATAGTTTTATGTCACGTGTACGCGAGTTAAATCTAGCAAGAAATAAAAGAATTACTAGCATTTTAGACCTTGTAAAACAGAAGTATAAAAGACTTGTAAACAGAATTAACTCTATATTAATAATCGTAGAGGAATATTAATGTCTCAAAATAAGCGCTACAGATACGTACCTAATAGAAATATTTATATTCCAAATAACTATACGTCGTGCGGGTGAATATATTTGCTCCAATTTCTGTTTAAACAAAGGATTTATTTTCGGTTCCGTAAATTCGTCCAGCACGAAACATGCGATATGATCAGATTCCCGTTCAAATTCTCATACAAATTCTTAGAGCAGTGCAGATCTAGACCGAGTCACGCTCGGTTATGGTTATTAAAATTTTGCCCTTTTCTAAGGCGTTACGCAATCAAGTTATTTAGTTGTAATTTTTGTACATCGAATACGATGATACGATTTTATATGAATTTTTTAACAGATAGAGATATACTTTGTGGTATTCCGAAAATTGCAAATAATGTTAACTTTGCAATTATCCGTAACTGGACAGGACTGACTTACAGATAAGTAATGTTCTGAATTTAATACAATTATAAAATAAGTTTTAAGTATACAACTGTCGAAAAATAGTTCCCGTATTTAGAATATTTCTGTCATTTCATACATTTCGATCTAATTGTCAGACGAATTGGTGACGATAAAATCTCGTTATTTAAATATAATATTTTAATAAACATGCCTTCATTTGTAATAGATTTTCTACCTAGCTGACATTATAATTTTACTTTCAAGTTGACATATATACATACATGTATGCAAAGTATAAAGTTTTACTTGACTTGTTCTGTTAAATGTATAGTAATTACGAAAATATTAAGTAAATATTGCTTTCGTTGGACGTCTAGGCTAATATCTAGGTAACCTAGCTTATTTTAGAGGCGTTGTGAAGCAACCGCTCAGTTGAGTAACCTTTATGGCTGTGGTGTCTATTTACTAGAATGAAATAAAACCTAAACATATAAAAAGAAAAATTAAAAATTAAAAAAAAACCGTATAGCCTATGGCCTGGCCTAAGATATACTCGAAAAAAAAAGTGGAAAATGTACAGGAAAAAAATAAGATACCGAAATAGAAAAATACTGTCAGCGTGGGGCCACGTCCCAGTCCTCACTAGGTAGGCCTTATACATATATAGGACTGTCGATCTGTAGTGCAATGTATATCGCCTTAGGATAAGTATATAATATTATAAATACATGATTTTTTAAATAAAGCACGGCTATCTAGAGCCAGTGGATGTATTTCAATAAATAAATATGTTTAACGTCATCTGTCCCTAAGGTAGGCAACTTAATGCCTGTGTTTTAGGTAGCAGCCGACTGATATACATTTTTTAAAATAAATATACGTATATAAATAAATATATTATATTACACACAGACTCAGGGTGGGAATCGAACCCTGAAGCCGAAAGCAGGGTCACTACCAACTGTGGCAACGGCCTAGTCAAAAATAAAAGCTACTGAAATTAAGTATATCCGCAATAATGTAGCTTGGTATATTATTTTATTTTTCTGCATCTTGTGAGAAGTCATTCCATAGCAGTTAGACGTTGAAACTCTGTCACAGTTCAGATTTCATTGTTCTTAATAAAAAAAAAGACATTTGTTAGCATAGGTTAGGATATTCTCACTCACTGCTCCCCTCGCCACACGCCTCAACGTTTGGTTTTATGGCTTTTAAACCTTTAGCTATGAACAAGGCTTTTAAAACGGAAGCAATATTTCAAATCGTACTTGTAACTTCTATGATTAGTGAGCATAAACAAAAGGGTTTTTATGAGTGTTAAGTAATAGATAATATACACATAAAGTTTTAAAGTATTTTAAACGATAATCATCAAGATTTAAAATTAAAATATATAATTAGGTGCATACTCGTATATTAGTAATTTTTTTCGAAATAAAATTGAAAAAAATTCTAATTTTCCGTTGAAAGTATGTGTTTATTTATTCGAAGAAGTAATAATGCGTGTCCCGGGCAAAATTAACGTAGTAATCGATAACCAATGCAATTTCTACCAACTGCGGTCTAGGTCCGCTGTAAGACCTAAATTACTATGATTGTAGCGATAGCACCAGCTTTCTATATGTTTAGAAATTTAATACCTAATGTGGTCGAGGGCGGGAAACCGGGTCGTTTATCTGAAACGTTATTATAATCTTTGTTTGTTTATTTTTTACTACGCCAATTATTTTTATAATTTTTAGTTTTTTTGTTAATTTTAGAATTCTAGAATAAAATGAATACATTCATATTATTCTATTCATATACATGTATAAATATAATAATTTCGATAACTTAAATGGGTAACGCACTTCTGCCCCCACTAAAAGAGGGTCATATCCTACGATCTTTTTTTGAAATTAAAAAAAAAAAATTTAAATTCGAATGACAAATGAGTTTATCGCAAAATTGTAGAATGTACATAATATACAATTGCGCTGAACGCTTTTTTTTTAAATTTCAAATGGCAAAATAAGCATTGCTATAATATTTGCCATTGCAAAATATTTCCGATGTCTCAAACACGAAACCGTATTTAATCAGTTGTACTCGTGTGTTTGTCTGTTACATAAGAGATCGCGTCACGTTCGCTAATGCGTGCATTACATTAACGGACTGCATTAAAACGTCATGAGATGTTATTGACCTCTTGATATGTTTTAAGAAGCTGTTTTATGAATACAATTTACAATAATGCGTCTATTGTTATTGCCTTTATCTTTGAAGATCACACGCAAAATGTACTTGAAATGTTTTGACGGTGTGTTGGCGCGTGACTGGTGCGAGTTACTGGTCATACTGATGGTTGACGTGGTCTGGGTGTTTGTGTCTCTATGGTTTGTGTTTCTGGACCCCGGACACAGGATTTTCATTCAAAAAAGAGGTCGGGACTGCTCTTTTCTGCCGGTCACAACACTGCAATTTCAACACAAGCTTTATTTTATAGTCTATTTTGTACTGACATGTATTCTTAGTTAAATCGTCGATATGACTAAAGAGTCAGTATGAGAGTCTAAATCACTATATAATTCTCTCACTATTGAGTATTAACTCAGCCTTATACACGAGTGGAATAGAGTGTCGACCGCATGAGCATTGAGCCCCACTGTGACTAACATTTTGCACAGAGTCGTATATTTGTAGAGCTTAACAAATTTAAATAACTTATTTTTATCATAGTTGTAATAAAAAGGCAGATTAGAAAATTATTGGAGAAGTACCTTTAATATTATAATAATTGAATGTTACTTCTTTAGATGGTACTGTAAAAGAAAATGAAGACGAAATCAGTAAAACCTTTACCCTGATTGTAACAAAAACAATATCTAGGACTACATCTAGTAAAATGCAATTGCCATTACTTTTACAAAATAGCTAAAGTAGCTAATTAACAATTGATTTATTTATCTAATTACTGTAGAAAGTAGGTCACATTAAATTTGCATGGTAACACTGTGAAATTCGCGCATGAAACGTTCTACTCTGATAACGCGTCACGCTGCGCAGGCGCAGCGGACAGTGTGAGCCGAGTTAACAGTGTTGCTATTACAGCTTTTTTAATTCTCACTTTTTTATTATGTTTGATGATTTAATTATTGACTTAATACAAATAAATATTTAATATAATACTTATGTATGCCTGTGTCGTATTTTAGGTCTACGTTTATAATTGTTTTAATTTATTGTTATGATATTGAAATATTATTGTATTTTTAGTTTATCTATTATTTATAATTCAGATTCCAATTTCAAAAATTATTTTTACATTAATGCGAAAGATTGTGTGCAAGGATAGAGGATAGGACATGGGATGGATGTTTCTTACTCGTTCTTGCAAAAACTACTCAATCGATTACAATGAAACTAGATACGTAGATTATCGAAGACCCTAAGTAATCCACGGGCTATTAACATGGCCGTAGCCATGATTATCTTAAGGGGGAGGAATAAGAAAATCAATATAATATACCTGCTGTAAAAATAAAAGAAATTATCGCTCAAACTAAAATCTATAAATAATCAAGAAATTGCGTGCTTATTGTTTGCTTTTTCTTTATTATAAGTTTTGCTTGTCGGTTCGTACACAAGTTAGGGGGTGGCAACTGACTATCCTATAATTAAGACGAGATTGGGAATTACGCGGGTAAATAAGCGAAGTGCAGCAAGGTAAAGGCCTGTACTGTAAAGTGTACTTTACGCTGTAAAGGGTCCGAAACGTCGGGAAATAATTTAATTTAATTAAAAATCGTTAAACTGTAAAGTTTTTAAAACAAATAAACGCGATAAAATCCGACTTAAACTTTTAATTAAATGAGTGAAATTCGCGTAAATATAAGAGAACAGTATGGTAGTATATGTCTATCCGTCGCCGGCGGACATTAAATAAAGTTTTACTTTAAACAAATTTAATATTTAAAAATTGAAGAAGGTTAGTCCCTATTTGAACAACAAACAAGTTACCTTTCAGTATATACTAGGCCATCGTTGTCTCTTCTATATAAAATACATATAATATATTAACGTGCATCTTTTTGTGCGTGCGCGCGGTTACACGCAATGCGGAAGCGGCCGCGGTTACCGACAGACCAGACCCATAATTTGTCTATAGGAAATATTTCTCACTTAACTACTTTCATTGTTCAGCGAATATTCATGGTTTTTGCTAATATATCCATTTATCTGTTGAATGGGAGAAGTTTTTTTTAAATGAAATATAATGTTTTATTTATTTTATAATTAATCTCCATAATATTATGTTGAGTTATAACTATATTTATATCAATGTAGTAATGAGTGATTATTACGGTAAGACGTAATTAAAAGAAAAAATCTTTTACTGTTTGGAAGTATTGTTTTCATTTACTTACCTTCAAATGAATATATAATGTATATATCTAGAATTCTAGACTATTAAAACCAGGTTCCTGATTGATATTGAGGCTTTGTTTAGGGAGGACTGCGTAGAACGGATTGTAGTAAAAATATAATATGGAAGTGACAGACAATATGGTTGCTATAAATATATATTATTTTTTTAATTTATTATGTCAAACGGTTGTTAAAAAACGAATCGTTCCGAATTTCCTTACAACTCAAAATCGGTAATTATATGTTTTTTCGATTTGAATATATGTACTAATATAATATAATATCATACGTAGGTACTGAGTGTCGATATAATAGCAAACGAACCGTTTTTTATTGTGAATATCGTCACACATTGTTTAAAATTTAACGGTTCGTAAGCAAAACGAATCGTTTTCTGAATAAACATGAAAGTAACACACAAACAACAACACATTAAACGGCACATATATATGTAAATAGCTGTTTAACAAAAGCGGTAACAGTAAATTGTCTAATTTTGGAATAGTACCAAAAAATTAAACTCATGATTTTCAAAAATATTTTTATTCAAATTATGGATTAATATGTTACCTTAAAAATAGTTTTAGTTTTTATTTTTATTTTACGGGTAAACAAAGAACAGAACAGTATTTACTACTGTAATGTAATTACGTAATTTTGGTTTACAATTCCTCATATACCCTCAGAAACTTCGTATATCGTTCCATAATAATTTATCTTTAAAAAAATACACAAACTGTCAAAAAGAACATAAAACACATAACAGATCATCGACCGTACGTACTTCCTATTACATAAAACACGTACATAACGAACTACACTATAAATAAATTTCGTTTAGTTTTTTCCGCTGTAAAATGTTACTGGACTGGTCGATCGAATCCCATTATGGCTGACTAGGAAGTACTAACGTATAGGGTATACGCTGGTACTGTTACCAGATAAATAGTCTTGAGCTCGTATACATTGATACGTCCAATCTTGAACCTTATCTGTAAGAAAAAATATTTTTAATTAACACAGCTTCTTTATATAAAAGATTATGAAATTCAGCCCTTTTTGTATTAGTTTTAGCTATTACTATTTGTCGAAGTAGATAGTAGAAGTGCAAGTAGTCTGACTAGCCTCTTAATAGTCGTTACTTCACTTAGAGAAGTCATAAGGCGATGTTTCATAGCCTATATGGCCAGATAACGAAGCTAAATTTTTCTAAGTTTCGTTGGAATAGATTCAGTAGTCTTTGTGATTTGCGCTTTTGAATCTGGTAATCAAAACTGGCAACACTAGAGACAAGTTCAAATAAATAAAATTCTTCAGCCGTATTGAATGAAAAGTTGTATTGTACAACACTATCTATGATAAGCTATGAACGGGTGCAATAAATCTGCGCACGCGACACGCCCCGAAGTTATTCATACACGAGAGAACACTTCCGGTTTTATAATTTGCTCATTAAAAGATACAGAGTTTTCTCTGTTTATATAATTATTGAATTTATTTTTAACTACTTCCTTGTGGACGTAAGTATTGGCATTGTGGAAAGTTTATTTTTTAAGGTATTTTATCATAGCTGAAAAACAATTTTATATACGCTTCGATGATTACACTCTACATATACACGCCCTACCTAATAAAATGTAGTATGTGTTATTATATAGAAATATAAGTATGTATAAAAATACAAATCCCAATAATCCCATAAAACAGAAACCGTACCGAAAATGACAAATGTAGAAAATCAACGCAAGCGAAAACGAACGAAACATCTAGTATGAACTTAAAAGCAAGTTCTTAAAAATATATATCACTTCCGTGATGTAACTCAAAGAGGAGTAAATCAAAGCAAATTAACATGTCATAGTTTAAATTTAAATTCATATACGTCTTTCACCATACAAAGAAACGGGTGGGGTCAGTGAACTATCTAATTGCTTGTAATTTTTACGTTTTGATTGTAGTTCAACTAGGGTTGCCACCGGTTTGATTTTAATGGACATATCCTTGTTTTAGAGTATCAAAATCATTAAATTACATTCTATAACAAGATTTGTCTGGAATAATAAGCGATAATATTATAATATTAGCATTTTATTGGATGTACATAAAATTAAATAAATAAATAAAACTGCAAAACTATCATTCTTAACTATTAAGATGAGCAAAGCGAGTCCTCCATTACGTGAAACACAATTCTCTTAAAAAAATTTATTAGTATTCACTTTTATAAATTTATACCGTTTGTTGTAATGTGGTCTAGATAACTTTATTTGCAATTACAATTTGGTAATTTATTTTATGAATGTTATTAATTTGTAGATAATAATACTCAGTCAATCAATAATAATACGTCACCATATCCTGCCACATCACGCTGTGCTCGCCAACCGACTGCCAAGCGTTGTGTTTGTGTATGTGCTACTACCAGTGTTGTGTATGTACAACTAACCAGAGATTATGTGGGATGCTTTCGATATTGGACATCCAACAGCTGATGTGGTTGTGGATTTTTCATTCTACCCTCAAAGGTTTAAATACAAAACTTACACTAGCAGGATGAATCAATTAATACTCAGAGTTTAATTTTTGTACGTTTCGTATTGGCAACTTTTATAATTAAAAAATAAATAAATATTTATAAGTATTTCGTTTACTTGTCCGAAATTTGAAATAAATGATAGCTACTCTCAGCCACGAACACGCATTGGAATGCTTACACAATACTTGATTGCGACTCTGTTTGTTACAAACATTTTTTTTCCTATATAAACGAAATTGAAATGTATTGTATGTTATTCTATTTAAAGTCTTCACGAATTCTATAGCAATGTGTAACTGATAACTATTTAAGTATATATATTTTTATAAACGTAATTTTTACCGTTTCGAATAATATAGTTCGATATTTTAAAATATTCAAAATATTAGTTATAACGTTAAACGAATTCCAATCTCAAGATCCCACTTACATCAGAGGTTAAACGTCAACGATGCATTTAACACCCACTTATAAGTGTATGAAGTACGTGCGTATGTTTACCAACATTTCACAGCTACTCGAATGTACTAGATAGGTACTACGTTAATAGTAAATGTATAATGAAATAAAATATAGTCTAGTATAAAAATGTTAGTAAAATTGATTTTGATTGTTTTTTGAGTAATGATACGCATATAAAAAAAAAATTAATAATTTCGAAATCTGGCCATTTAAAAGTCACTTTATAAAAAAGAAAAAAAAAAAACTTTTTATCTTATAGGTACTATTTTGAAGTATAGCCGAATATTAAAACAGTACATATATTAATACAGTTGTATCTAATCTATAAATGTTATATAGTTAAACGGTTACCTATAAATATAATATATAAGTATATAACATAACGAACATAAGCTTCATAACAGAAACGATTAGACGACTTAACAATTTTTCCTCTTCCTCACTAACAACTAACGTTTTTCTTACTTACCATTAGGTAACACGTACATTTTTCCAGTATTCACTTCCTCACGAGAAAGTGTTTGAGACGGGTTTGTGACATACGGAAGTTTTACTTTCATACATGAGAAAATTTTCTTGTTCGTCAACTACAGGATTACTAAGTCTTTAATGACCGAAGCATATTGTCTGGTACCGGATTATATAAATAACAAAAATGTGTAGGTTTTACGATGGCTACCTAATTGCTTAGAAGAACGGGCAAGTAATTGTTCAGTTTCTTGTCAATTCTCAACTGAATCTAGATTCCGAATCAGTGGTAGCTTGATATTAAGTATAATTTAAAAATTACGTTATGTACATAATATATAAATAAGTAAATTTTCCTTCCTATATGAGTTTTAATGTAATCACAATTTTTAAAAGTCTAGTTTCTTGTCGATTCTTCTCAGAATATTCCGATTCAAAAGTATACTTGAATAATATAAAATATATAATTTCAATTGATTTTTAATTCTTAATACTAATTATAAATAATCTTACTACTATTGTAAATGCTTAATGTAGTATGTTAGTTAATTATAAAGCCAGAACGTTTGAATGGAACCTCTGTAGGTATGTTGACAGCATCCAGAATAAACACATAACACATACTATTATCTATATCTATTATATATACATATCTCGATACTCCGAAAGGATACGAAGTTACGCATGTAAAAACTGGAGATGCAAATAGTAAAGGTAGGTTAATTTTAGTAGGTACCTACCCAATTACTAGTCTGATGTGAAAATATGATTATTTTTTATTTTATATGATTTCTTTATCTAGAAATAAAGAAAATACGTTAACGTATTAAATGTCATAATTGTTTAAAAAAAAAAATGAAAACATCATTTCGTCTAAAAATCTAAAAATAAAGTATCTAAAAATTGATAATCTAAATCTCATCTGTTATGTTACCGGTTTTATATCAAACTTTTTTAATTATGATATAATATTAATATAATAATTTATTCGTAACGACAGTGCACCGTGTTCTCTATTAAACGAACACAGAACTAATTAATTTAATAATATAATTATGTTAATAATATTACGTAAGCTGAAAGCCGCGGAACAAGTATTAGACCAGAATTATTTAACAGAGAAATTCGTTGACGACTTGATTGCTGGCCTCATAAGGGTCTGTATACACTTGGTCTATAAAGAGTTTAAAGTTATGTCTACACTATAACATAAACATATTTTGATATATGAGATATCGTGAGAAATAGTTCTATATATGTTACTAACAATGTTCGAGTGTATTTTTCGCCTTTCGTATTTTAAATGTGCAGACCTTTCTGGTATAGTGGTGAGAGTAGTCTCCTCAACACCAGCGGTCGCGGGTTCGATTCCCACTCGGAGCAGATATTTGTATATGTATAAATATTTGTTTCCGGTCTGAGTGTATGTCCTTGTGGGTCTCCCCACTGTGACTCGGAGAACATGTAAAGCCGACGGTCCTGGTTGTTATATATATTTAATAACTTGGTAGGGAAATTATCTGCCAATCCGCAGTGGAACAGTGCGGTGGTTTAAGCTCCAAAACTTTTTCCTATATAGAGGAGAGAGCTTTGCAGTTCAGTTCAAATGTTTAAGTTGTTCTAGATTAAAGGTTAACCATAAAACACCTACTGTTACTACGGACTTCGAAATTTTATTAAGGTTGTTATCTCAACGACACCGACCAATCTCCTTCGTATCTTCTCCATTCTACGTGACATTGGCGAAATCAACCGTGATATTTTGTTACTATTAAAATCCATTAAACCAAATGAATGAATAAATGAATGCAAATAGTTATATACTAACATTACGTATTCTGCTGGCTATATGTAATTGTGCGCATCTATAAAAAAAAAGTTAAACGATGTAGGTATATGATAAAAAGCAAGTTTACTTACAACTCAGGCATTTTTAATCACTTTCGCTTTGCTTGGTAGCGTATAGCGCGGCAGAACAACCGTTCTTACTATTTTTTTATACAAAATTTTCAATCTTTGTATTTGCTGCCTTAAGTCATATAATTTTTTCCTTCGTTTCATAAAAAATATATGGATAATAAATTACTGGTTATAAAATAATTTTGAATATTTCTCGTATCATATTAAAAGTTTTATACACTACTAAAGTTAGTACATTATCGATGCCAAAACTGCAGTAACTTCCGTTAAACGATTATAAAATAATTTTTTTATTAAACTCGCATATGAAAGAAACATATAAATATTAACCACAAGTTTTTATTTAAAAAAATAATATGTTACCAAATTGAAACGCGGTCCTGAAACGTCGCTCGACATAAGGTTACTTTCACTGATAAAAATAAAACGAGAATGATATTTGGACTTGTAACGTGCAATCTTGTTCTTGTCATTTTATTGAAATAAAAAAAGTATATACGAGTATATCAAAATCTCTTTTAAATGGCGCCGCTTTTATTAAAGTATAAATCCTATTATTAATATTATAAATGCGAAAATCTGTTTGGATGATTGTTACTCTTTCGCCCAAAAACTACTGTACGGATTTAGATGAAACTTTGCAGTTATATAGCTTATACATCAGAATAGCACATAGGCTACAAACTATAAAGAAATTGTGTAATTTGACCATAATATAACATAGTTTCAAGAATATCACGCGTAAACACGTAAGTGACGCGTATTTCATGGCGATTACGACATTCTTTTCACTAGAATTCACTAAAGTATGGACTAGGCAATATGTACACTCTGTGAACTTGGAGAAACGTTTTTTTGTATGACAGTCTTTGTTACCGAGGTGTTGTAAGAATTCAATACAAATAGTCTGAAGCCTGGGGAAAGACATAGGCTACTTTTTGTCAATACAACCACGAGGGCGAAGCCGCAGGCGGAAGCTAGTATTAAATATGTTACAAGACTTCCTTTTTACATTACTATTTTAAGATAACTCAAAATTTTATTGATAACATACAAAATTCGACTACGTTTTAAGATTAAATAGTGTATAGTTATGTATGTGTAGTTAAAAAGGTTATTAGTATCATTAGATTTTCTCTTAAAAATAATTTTTACTGAATAGAAAACATTACACAAAGAAACAGACTGTTAAGCATAACCGTCATATTTAGTTAAACATAAACTTCGTTACTTTTTAATGATACGAGTACAATAATTATTATCGTGTTTTAATTTTAAGATTTCTTAATAACTATCAAGTGTGCGTTCGTTTTAGGTCCTGACTCTCTTTGACACATGAAAGCTTCGACTTCGTTGATATTTGAACTGAACTGAATCAGCCTGGAAACCTCCCATTGCTGGGCAAAAGTTTCTCAGTGAAGGGTGATTATCGTTATATGCAGTTATCGTCGTATGTTCCGACCAGTCTCGCAACGAACGAATAAACATTAAGAGAAAATTACAAGCAATTACAGAATTATTGAAAGCGTTACAGACAATTTAGAAATTTCTTTATATTTTTCTTTACATGCGCAAGTGCAGAAATTGAAAGTCATCGGCGGATGCGCGTTCGCTTTCCAGCGTGTTTACTAGACTCAGGTATTAAGTGTGAGCTTTTTATATTTAACTAAACTTGTGGTACCTACGGTTTTATGGTAAAACGCTTTAACTTCGATGTATTTGTTTTACTAAATTCTTATAAACACTTGTTTTTGTAGATTCATGTACATTATTTAATTATAATTTGTACATATTATGAAAAAAAAAAATTTTTAAATTAATTACACAGAGACACAATCTCTCACTTTTGTTTTATATGTATGTATATATGTTATGCATATATAGGTAAAATAAAAAAAACCAACGAATGATATCACCAGCTTCCTTTAAGTTTCAAGTTTCCAATCATTATTTTTAATATAATCTAATAGACGAGTTTATGTAGCAACTGACTTAAATATGTAAACTTATATTTTATACACAATTCAAATTGTTTGTAAAATTTTGAAGAGAAAGATTTACTCTTGTACTATAGACTTAGTGGTAGCTTTACATATTTTTGTAAAACTATGATTTAAAAGTCCTTTTAAAAGTCTGCTTGAATAAAGTATAATAAGGTCGAAGCGGATGAAAACTCGACTGGTAAACAAAATAAAAATTATTGTCACCCAATAAAATGATCTACAAAATTCAAAGAATAACTAATAATCAATTCGAATATCATCGATCATTATACAAAACACTTTCTCGGGACGGTTAATATAACGCGTGTGACGACGCTACGTTACTTATCGTCGGCGATCACAGTCGCCTTCCTGCTGCTCCATCTCCACCTGCCTTCACAGGTTTCGTTTTGTCAAGAGACCGATATATCATGTTTGATACACTTTTTGTTTTATATAATTTAAGAGTTTTTTCTTTAATTATAATAATAATTAAAGATAATATTTTAAATGAGAAACGAATAAATAAGTAATATAATTTTTTAAACTGCCATGTCTTAGAATAACCATATCCCGTTTTATTGATGATATTTCGATCCAGTTGAATTGGATCGTGATTGTGGCTTAACTATAGTTGTACGAATCTTTATACATAATATATATACCCTTTTTTTACTTTTATGATGTACTAATTGACAGACGCAACTTTATATGCGACTATTTTCACTTTTCCCGTATTATCCCGTCGTAACCCTATGCCAAATATTTGTATAGATCAGCCAGTTTGTCTGGATGTTTCTGGAGCCATGACACAGGATTTCATCCATCCATTTCATCCCACTGGGAACCGTTGAGTGTTAAGAGTTTATATACTATTTATGCCCTTTAAGGCTTCGTTCGGACTACCTCCATAAAAATTCAACACAAGCGACTTCGGTTTAAATATAAAAGCGTAATAGGAGTTACTTTCGAATTTATAATTATTAGTATGGACTAGACGTCTTACGTTTCACATTCATTCATTTTGGATTAATGACTTTCAATAGTGCTAAAATAGCACGGATGAGTTCACTACTATAGAATGGACAAGGCACGAAGGAGATCGATTAGTGCGGCGAGATTACATCGTCAATAAGATTTCAAAGAGAGTAGAAATAGTCTAGGTGATGTTTTAAATACTGTGTCCATCTGAAACATTTTTTTAGATTTTTAATGGTAAAACAAGTATTAAAAATTATATTTTGTATGACGCAACTTATTTCAAACAATAATAATGATTGATAATAAAAATCCTACAAGTAGAAACTTGGATTGCTTTTAAACAAAAAAATATGTTTAGCTGGTAAATAACTATAATATTAATATAATTTGTAGTCGACGCGCGTACCCTCTAGAAGACTTTAATGGTGTGGGGTCTCGACGCAAGTAGGTACTGTTTTACACCTCAATCATATTCATGTAAGAACCTGAGAGAACGTGAGAATCTGACTCCTACATATCTCTACATATATAGGGGTTCAGTATCACTTTAATGTCCTCTGTATAACTATCTTTTATATGGTGATACTCAATTAATTTTTAATTTTAGTTTATTTTTATTTTACATTATAACAATCATAGTAACACTACTCTGTAAAAATTTCAAGTTTCTACCTATTACAGTTCCACAGATAACGCTGTCTTAGTAACAGTGTTCTATTGGTATCCTACGCTATCAATACGGAACCCTAACGATTGTCTTATTGATTCTAATATCCATTTTACTGAAAAACGATGCGCACGTGAGTGAACGTTTCTCTCTAAGGCAATGCAATTGAAATATTTAATGCAGTAGGAACAATATTATTATTTTGTATAATGTAGAATGAATATCAACAGGGTTTGCTGCAAACATTAAAGTTAGTGTCCTATTAGCAATAAAAACAATAACAGTAAATTCTACAAGTTTAACGTTTTCCAAAAAAAATCACTCTTACTTTCGGTCCATATTTTTTTGATTTTTCTGATTAGAGATAAAAGTTTTGACACAATTCGTATAAAATTCGTGTCCTAATTCTATTTTTTGTAAGTAAAATCACAGATGGACTTAAATATTGGAAGGTTTATCTAAACCGAGTCTTAGTGCAACGTTTGACAACGTCAAAATAATTTATCATAATTAGGATAAATGACTAAAAAAATTTTAGCCCTCCGACTAGTCGATGGTAGGGTAAAGTCGTTAGTTTGGCTTACTTCACAGCATGTAATCGTATTCAGTGCCCCAGCATCGGCAAGTCGAAACTATCCATCAAGGCACATAGGATAGTGTTGGAGCTATAGCGTGCACGCAACGCAGCATAGACGCGCAACACTTAGACATCGCCAAAAAAGTCAAAAAAGTCAGTGTAAATATATACAGTAGTGTCTGATGCTTTGTATATACTTTCGCCGAAGAACTTAAAAACTCATCTCTTTCACCCTTAAATTGAATCGTCTGGTGTCGATTCACGTGTTCTGTCTAATAAACTGTCGGCTTTCATTATTGCATATTATAGTAATGTTATTATATTGTACTCATCATTATTCTATGATGGTCTGCAGCTGTCTTTCGTGTGTTTGTTATTAAACAAGCACGGTGAGACCGTCCACCTGCGTTGGGGAAAGTCGCGATTTGCCAACGATACTGCCATAACCTGTCACGTAATTTTACAACACGTCTGAATTCGATCGAAGTATCTTCGCTTAGTTTTCGATGTACTGAAGAATTTTCATTTTATGGTAAAAATATGTTCCCAATTCGATTACAAAATAATTAAAATTTTACGGGAAAAAGTTACTTAAACTTTTCTCTTTAGTTCCGATCTTAAAGATAAAAAATAATTGCGAGTTTTGATTTGTATTTTAAAAGTATGTTTTTTTTACTATCTCAGTTACATACATCGCAATCCATTGTAATATTATTAAAATCAAAGATTTTTGTTCGTTTGTAATCAGTACTCTACCACAAAATTTTATAATTATTTAAACATTAGAAATCTGCATAAATCACATGTAACATAAGCTATAAAAGCTTGCTAAGCTGTGAATATAAGTAGCGACACGGTAAATATTAATGTCAATGTGGGCGAAATTACGACGGACATCTCATAAAAGAATACTTTCGCCAATACGGTATTAAATATAAATTACCGAAATATTGTTCGCTAGATATTATTCCTTTGATCTAGCAGCTGCATAATCAATAGCAATTTTCACTTGCTACGGTAAACACCGATGATAAACAAGGCGAGCACTCGACTTTCCCCGTTACAAGTGGGCGAGGCTGGTAACTAAATCGAACTGGATATATCCGGTATTGACTGATTTATTATGATTACGAGCGCTAAGAGAAATTGTTTTTTGTTTTGGACTTGTTGACAATTGAGCTAATTTTAATTGGATAATATTATTATAATTTAATCAATAAATCAATGGACTTTAATAATTATTTTCGAGTTCGACTATATAGTTAATTTATGATACTTTTTGACATCGAAATATTTCTGATTTTTTTCTTTGTTTTTGTTTTAATAACGTATCATATATTTAATTGCTACGAACAGTGAGTCCTATAACTTTGTATATTTTAATTCATTTGGTTATTCATATGGTGGTTATTGGTTACGGAACTACGCAGGATTCTTATCGACAGTATTAAAATAATTGTACACATTATTTTGTAATAATCCCCCCCCTCCCCTCTTGGTGAGATTTCGTGAGATTTTGCTCGACCCCCTAACCCCTACCCTAATCTCGCGAAAATGCGTTTTCACCTCCAGATTGTGATTCTCTTAAGTATGTGGATCGGATAAAAACCAAACGACTGCTTAATCTAATCTTTGTTTAAGATATATTATGTTTAAAATTAAATTTAACCATTTAAGGAACATAAGATGAGTTAACATAGTCTATTCACTTCAACTTTTGTAAATAATTATTTAAATTTCGCATTGTAAATATGTATAATATTGTAAAATTTTGATCTTCAACTTGTTATCGTAGTTTATATTCCCGGTAGTGACAATTAATTGTTTTATTTATAAAGACCATACATACACTTCGTATAGATTGGTCTTGATCCCACGAAGAGTACCCTTGAAAGCTTGCTTGAAGTTAAAGCTTGAAGCAAGAAGCTTGAAGTTATTATTATAACTGTTTAACTATACTTCTGCAATAATACTAATTTTTAACTTTATTGTTCCAGGTAAGACGCTGAATTTTTTTGGAGAATTGATGTGAATTTGATTATTTGGGGAATCTTTGTAAGTATAGTGCAAAGTTAGAGTTAAGAATCTTCACTTTTAGCGTTAAATATTTGAATATATTGTGTACGACGTAGGTATTTGTTTATATAATATATAGAATATGTTGGCTCTGCATAGTTTACCTTTCTAATAGTTAAAGAAAGTCTATTTATTTCTTTGTTATCGGTAAGCTCTGAAACTACTAAACGTTTTTTTAGTTTTATTTTTTTATTCATTCTTTTTGCACACCAATACACAATGAATTAATTTAAATCGATTGATTAAAATTAATTTATTGTAGCCTACAAAACATTACGCAACGCCTCCAGGAGTATCTAATCTATAATGTTAATATAGGTTAACCTATTTTCAAAGTCATTTAAATTGTAAATTGGTAATTATCGTGATTTTTATACCTACTTCTTTTTGATTTAATGTTTCCTTGATTTTATTTTTATTTGAGTACTTTAGACCTATGCTGTAAAAAATCGACTTCAAAACGATCTTCAAATGTCAAAATCGCTATAAAGACCTTTATACACTTAACATTGTGCGGTGCAGAAAAATGAAATGTTCCAAACGGTTTATTTAAGCAGGCTATGTATGTTTATATGTACATTTGTCACTCTGTCATCTCCTACCGTTTTTGTATGTTGACAAATAAAGTAGTAACGTAAGAAAGTTCGTGATTACCTACTAGTTGTAGGTTAGACAAAAAAGCAAAACATTGGAACTAGCGGTTCACAGTGGATATAAAAAATAATGTAATTGTATCATAACTATCACCCAATGAAAGATCTTATCAGGTATATTTTAAAAATGTATATAAGCTACCTATATCTATACACATAAAAAGGAAAAAAATTAAAGTTTTTAAAGTAAATCCTGTATTTATTTTTTTAATACAGCAACAACAAAAGTAGTATTCAGTATTTATGTATTTATGTATGTACGTATATGTATTTATTGCCTATGTATTTAATATAATGATTGTTACTTATTTTATTATCTTCTTTTTCCTTTTTTAATATGAATTTGTTCAGTTTTGTACACCTACAAACGGCCGCTCTTATATGTCCTAATGTTAGCTGGTAGAATCTTTTAGCATTAAGCCCGTTTTTTATACAATTCAATAATGTATTGTGTAATAAAGTATAAATAAATAGATAAAAGTCGTAGCTGCGATTACCGCTCCGCACGTCATCCGCATTCACTGTTGTATGTATTGACTCCTATATCTTACAAAAAATATTATCGCTTTAATATGGGACATGTAATTGTTTAACAATATATTTGGCAATGACCTTCAATTTAAGTATAATGATAACCACGTCCGTTATTTTATTAGTTAATAAAAATGTATATTTATTCGAAAATTAATTTGATTGCGAAATTGGTTCATAAAAATGTAAGCTTTATTCACCACCATAAAATAATCTTGAATTTTTACAGCATCCGATTACTGACGTCGAATTTTTAAGAAAAGTTATAATGCAATATTGTACGTTATTACGATTAGATAAAGACTGAAATCGTTACCTATATAATAATATAAACTTAAAAGAACTGTCTTAACGCGCTTGTTGAAGGAGACCGAAAAAAGTATTTTTGCCTAAGAAAGCCTTTTATATTAAAGCTATATTTAAGCTATTATTTAGCTATTTTTATACTAAAGCTAAAAAAATCACAATGATGATGCAAAAGAAGGAGTACTGACTTAAAAACATCTACCAACCTAATATCGATACTTATCGCAAGTAAAACCACTCGGAACGTCTAGCAACATACATAATTTAGAATGCGACTAATCTCTCGTCTGATAGATTTTATATAGTCTACTGGGACTTAGCACAAATCACTTACAAACATTCCAATTACATTTCATAATCGATTTTATGATTATACACTCATTTGCAAAAAAAACGGGCGGTTTCGATTTTCTTCCTGGCTGAAAAAAATAAAATACCAAAAAGGTTTTAATCATTTGAACATGTTACTGGCCAGTTATAAAAGTGCCATAATGTTTATAAGAGTACATTCCAAATTCAAATTTTTGACTGAGCCTGGTTTTCAAAGAAAATAACTTTTAACTACATTTTGTGGCGCGAATTCCCTATAGTTAATATCGACTCTAATGAACTTTTTGTCAATTTTTATTAAATTATCTGGTGTCCTTGACATTTAAAAGTATTGTTATTGCTTTTTAGCAATCTCGAAAATGGTAGATAAAGTGATAAAAGCGAGCAAAATTATTGCGCTGCTTGAAGAAGGTTGCAGTCAATGCTTCGTGGCTCAGAGGCTAAATGTGAGTCGGTCGACAGTTCAAAGGACCTGGCAGCGCTATCAAGAGACCGGTTCCGTCAAGAGAAGGCCTGGTTCTGGCAGAAAGACATGTACCGAACCACGGGATGATCGTTTTCTAGTTAGTCAAGCGTTGAGAAATCGCAAGTCTTCTTATGTGTACCTCAAGAACACCCTCGAAGAAGTAAGAAATGTGCAAATTAGTCTATGGACGGTCAGGAGGAGGCTTCTCACTGCTAATATACACAGTCATCGCCCGGCACGCGGCCCTAAATTACTCCGTGGACATCGAGTTGCCAGGCTTAGCTTCGCTCGAAATTGTGTGTCATGGACTCATGAAGACTGGGATAGGGTATTGTTCTCCGATGAAGCCAGGATATCTCTGCATGGTGAAGACCGACGTCGGCGAGTGCTACGTAGACGAGGAGAACGCTTTGCAGAGGCATGTTTTGAAGAAATCACACCTTATGGAGGGGGCTCTGTTATGTTTTGGGCAGGAATAAATTCTATGGATCGTACGGAGTTAGTCTTCATCGAAAACGGTACACTGACTGGACACCGATACATAACGGAAGTTCTAATTCCTTATGCACAACCCGCTTTAACCGCTCTTGGCGAAAACTCAATTTTTATGGACGACAACGCTCGCGCCCACCGGTCTGGCGGTGTGGATGCGTATATGCTAGAAGTCGGAATTCGTCGTTTGGACTGGCCAGCTAGAAGTCCGGACCTCAATCCCATAGAGCATGTCTGGGACGTTCTGAAGCGACGAGTGAGATCAGTGCAGCCGGCTCCGCAGACCATCAGAGAGCTAAAGAATGTGATTACCGCGGAGTGGGAACGTATTCCCCAAGAAACCATAAAAGATATACTCACTAGCATGCCCAGACGAATGCAAGCTGTGATTTCAGCAAGAGGGGGTCACACTCAATACTAAACTTTTATCTGCTTTTAATGTATTCAAGAAAAACAAAGAAATTAACGCGTTTCATTTTTATTTAGCGAGCAGGTACAATCATAGTGTTTTGAGCTTAAACATTATTTCTTAATAATTTAATTAAAATGTTATGATAAAACTGATGAAAACTATTCCTTCCTAATTAATTTATAAAATTCTGAGGATAACAATACCTAAAATTGTCAAACAAACTAATAGTAACTATAAAATAGTTCTTTGCATAAGTGCCCGTTTTTTTTGCAAAAGAGTTTATTATATGTAGTATGTATATTATATTTATGATTATATTATATGTAGGTGGTAAACTAAAACACATAACACTTTTTATCCTCTCAAATGAGTAAATTAATATCCCGACGCGTCCGTTAATCTATCGATATAATAGCAGTTTGCCTGTAATAACTCCCACGAGATCACAATCTTTAACTTTTTGTCAAATCACTGTTTTTAGTAGGATTATAAAAGTAAAAGTGTGGAATTCTATTGCGTCTGTACATTGTAGCACCTTTTCGCTTGCGTGTCGAAGTGACTAGCGAAAACGAAAAGTCATTGTCGGTTTAAGTGTTAACGATTAGTGTTCGTTGGTAACGAATTGTTTATTAATTTCGATGTTTGTAGCTTTATAACGACGTTAGATAATATGAGGTTCTTGTTTCAGCTGATTTCTTAATTCCTAAAATTAGTTTACACTCTCCTTATTAAAATATGTCTTGTTCAAATTTTCAATCGTTAATAAAATACAACTTTCATATATTATCTCATTCATTAAATTTTAATAATTACTTTTATTTTTATGTGCAAGAAAAAAAATCTTTTTTGACCTAAGTAAGAATTTTTAAAAAAAAATTTATTACTTGTAATTTTTTCTTTTTTGTTGGACGTTGCTGTAAGAGCTATGTTGATATTTTATTTTGTTAATTAAAGTAATATTATGATATGTTATTATTACTGTTCTTCCATGAGCATAATCATTATGTTTGTATTTAATGACTACTGGAATAGTGATGTTACCCACAAAATTGAACTATTTTTTTTCTTTCTAAAGTTTTCATTTTCTATTTAACAAACGCTAGCAATGTTCCTATATTTAATAGCGGTATATACGATTCAAAGCAATATAAATCATAGCAAAAGTTGTATTTAAATCGTTTCGGTACCAATTTATATTAGATTACTACCGGTTATCGTTGTTCTGATTAATTAATGGATTTAATATCGATTTGTTACAGTTTTTTTATTATTATTATTATTAAATAGCTTAACATTTCCGACTAATAAAATTTACGTTTCGGTTTTATTTTTTTATAATTCGAGTCGTTGAAATGTCACATTCATTAATAGTACATTGATAGCGATTCGACAATTTATTAGTGAACTAGACGTATTTTGCGTTTTCACTAGCATTCAGTTTTGATTTCAGATTATTTAACATTAAAAGGTACTCCTTTAGAGAAATCAGCTGACGTTTTAGAGACTGATTTTACTAAATAGGTAACGTAAAAATAATTATCAAATGGGACCGGAAGAGAGTGCAATTCATTCAAATGTACAAACAAACAATAAACTTTTTGGCATCATTATATCGGTAGGTAGAGATACGTGAGATATAGGTATATTAATAGAAGACATTCCTATACTCATCCATTTCCTATATAAATGTTTTACAATGAAATTCTTGTAATCCTTAGTCTTATATGAGTCATAAAAATTACCCCTAAATCGGTACAGATTTCGGTGTTTAAATTTCAAACAATATTCACTCATATTTCAAAAACATTAAGACCCATATTACAATGCAGCGTTTACATCCATTCGGTAAATTTGATGTCGTACTAATGATTTACAAAAAATAATAATAAATTACAAAACGTCAGTTAAGTCATCTCCAAATTACCGGCCACGTAATCTGTTCTACTTAACCGCAAATTTCTTTAATCGAATTAAAAAAACCTTTGGTTTGTACCAACATTCAGGTACTTTCGAGTCGATTTTTTTAAAGAAATAGCATCACCTGTTAGTTAATGATTATCAGCAACCATAAATACCACCAGAGTCCGTTTTCGACTAAAGAAATAAAGAAGACAAGTGAAAAAGTGGTACGAAATGCAGCTATGGTAGCTACTTCACGCCAATTTTTTGGCACAATCGTAACCAGCCATATACAAGCTATATACATAGTTAACTACCAAAATAAAAAAATTAAAAACATTCGAGTTTTAAATAATCGGTTTGATAATATCTATTTGAATGGACATCGCCGTGACCGTCCGAAGTTTCACTGTTGATTGTTTACTTTTATCGAATCGCAATACCGAGGATCAAATTACAAGTTCACGAATTCTAGTCGAATTTAGGACGTCCACTTTCGCTCCTAAAATTGCAATACAAAAACGGGTCCATTGCGGAAACTATGTACAAGATATTTTACTTTAATTATATAAAAAATTAATGATTGATATCACCTTAATAAGTATTAGTTGAGATTTCTCTTCTTCTTTCTCTTAGTTATATTTATAAATTAGGTTTAAAAAATCTTTCTGTTTTCTATTTGAAAACGTTTTTATTTTATTAGAAATTCTAAAGAAAACTTACTTCCCGTAGCATATATTAAATAAGAAATAAACAAATGAACGCTTAACACTCAACTGCCGCCAGTAGGATAAAATATTGTTGGTTCCACCAAAACTAGCGCAATAGCTAATGGTTGATATCGTCCGTTTCCAACCATTGGGCCAAATCGTCGATATTTGAATCTCAGTATATATAGAAGTAAGTATATTTCTTAATCTTAGAAAGCATAAGTAGTCTAATTAATCTGAAAATCAGAAAATAGTTAAAGTATACGATAAACCGGATTCATTCTTGTTGTGTTTATAGTTACTGCATCAGACTTTAGTCAAGCGTGACTTTTTACAATATTTCTCAATTAATTACCGACCGAATTCGCGCAATAAAACAACCAAACAGCTTTATTACTGAGGAAATATTTTTTTTGATAAGTTTTGTTAAATTTCAAATTAATAAGAGCAGATTATTTTCCACATACAATCTTTGATATGCCAGAACTTTACCTTAGACTTCGAATTTCGATAAATTGCTTCGTATTTTCTCTACATAACGTTGAAAATATGACAAGTGATAAATGTTTCAACCTCCAGTAGTTTCGGCTCTACTATGATTAATATTTAAATTCCTTTATATAATAATAGCATTAGATATAATGATTACGATTAGCGTAGAAAATTAAAAAAACTACTACTACAGACCAAAATATCGAAGAAAGTAATTCACCAGGAGGTTTTCTATACCCATTTTTGGCAAGCGATCAAGCGAGCCACCACTTCTCGTAGGAAAAGTGAAGAAAAAAGTGAAAACGTCGTTATTTGTGAGAGTTAATGAGAAACGTGTTAGTCACCAAGTTTCTAATGTTTGTTTTAATTAATTCCCTTCTATGTTATATGCTGTGTCTAATAGAAGTTGGGATCTTACGAAGGTCCGATCACATGGATTTTTATCGATTGTTTTAAACCGTTTTTTGCAAACTTTAAACAAAGAGGTTGTCCATTTGCGATTTTTATTTCCTTATCTAAATAATACACCCTATTTTATTTTGAATATAATTTGATACATCTCAAATATGTATGAGAATATTAAATTTTGTGAAAATATGTCACTATAACCAGTCTATTTTTAGTATCGAAACAATTTTACAATTATTATTTTATATAAATTCAAAACGAATCTTGTTGCACTATAAATTAAGCTATAAGTAATATTAGCGAAATTCTTTATATGATGTAAAACTTTTAATAATATACATAATATGCTCTTTAACTTATAACGATGTTGTTGTAATTAAAAAACGAGGTGTAACTAAAATTATTGATATTTTAAAAGAGTTCTCTTCATTACTACTATATTTTATGACTTCAATATTTTTTTATGGCTTCAATAAACAGAAAGTATAAACTACCAAAGTTTTTGACACCATCATTTAATTTAGCTTTCAATTCCATAGCCGCTTTCTAAAAGACTTGTCTTCTTTATTTCAGGTTAGATTTATCACATAACTAGTCTCAGTAAATTTCGTTAAGTGCTAGATTGGGTAAAGTTTTATTGCTATGTTTGAAATACACACACAGTCGTCTATTCCTAATGAAAGGCAACTTCATGACTGTGTTTTAAGTAATAGCCTATATAATTTTTTTTTCTTATTAAATTTACATTAATAACACCGTCACACAAAAAAAAAGTTGTCAGTACTTTTGACGGGACCCATATATCTCTATGTATTTTGACCCGCTGAATCCGAATTTGAGGTCAGTTTGACCCGTACACCGTGAAATTTTCGAGAAAACTTTGAAAAACCGAAAAAAATGACGAAAATCGGCAATTTAGGCGATTTAAAATGATTTTAAAAAAAAAATTGATCTAAACTAAGCATGATTTTTATGTATTTTGACCCGCTTAATACTTATCTGAAGTTTTATTTAGACCATAAGCCATTAAAAGTTTGAGTAAATTCCAAAAAACCCTGAAAAATTGCAAAAAAAGCAAAAATTCCAGATATTGTGTTAAAAAAAATTATAAAATTAAATCAATCATGATTCTCATGTGAACTTTATTTCAATTAGAACCTCAAATTCGGATTCAGCGGGTCGAAATACATAGAGATATATGGGTCCCGTCAAAAGTACTGACAACTTCTTTTTTTTATGTGCCGGTGTAATACATACATTAATAAATATATATTAAACGTAGAATTGACTCTACAACGCTAGAACAGAAGGCAGAGTCAAATCTATCTGTGACGACGGGCGAAACAGTTAAATTAAAAATTTACATTTTCCACGATAATAGAATTTGGAATGACAATAATTTCTTGAAACTATGTTTAAATTATAACAATCTGTATATATTCCGATGCTAGACCCAACCGTTTACTTCTATAAATTATTTTAACTAAATCCACCACGTTGATCATCTGCGATCTAATGTTCATGTATCAGACGTCTTAAATTTTCTATAAACATGCATCTATACTCACTAAGTTTTCCTTTAACGTCGAGATGAGATTGATCTTAAAACTTGCTCTCTTGTGCATTATTCAGCGGCGCAAGTCCGCATTATCTCAGCTTCAAACTAACAACAAATATAGTTTTATAATATTGCTAAAGGGTTTTTTATACTTCTCGGCACTTTATAATTTATTTAATAACTCATCTCATATCAGTTTTTTTACTATAGGTACAGTTACGGACAAGTGATGTACGTAATTTTGGTAATGAGACTTGATTTTTCACATTACGCATCATTACCGTATTTTTCATAATGTGGTAATGATGCGTATGCGCATGTTGTGAGGTCCTTAAATTGAAATATAATTTTATAGCACTTTGATATACGTACCACTTTAATTCTTAAAGAACGGACTTTAATAACCCCCTATCATTTACCCTCAATAGTGAATTTTGACACAAAAGACTGGTTCAGATTCCATATAATTTAGGAAGATTTGTTGTTTTACATGTTTATATCTTTGTAAGGTGAAGTATAAAATAATATTTCTTACAAACTTAAGTTATACATTACGATTTTTTTTTTTGTTTTTATTTCTCAACTATTAACGAAAAGTTAGGTTAGGTAGAGACAGATTTTTATTTAACTGTATTTATTAAAAAAAGAATACTTAAATTAATATCTAATATTCTACTGGATGAATTGTATTTTGCTCCTTGCAGTTTTAAAATTCTACTTAATAATCCGACGACCGTTCTGGTGTAGTGGTGCGAGTAATCGCCTCAACGCCGGCGGTCGCGGGTTCGATTCCTGTTCGGGACAGATATTTGTATTTTTTATAAATATTTGTTTCTGGTCTGGGTGTATCTCCTTGTGGGTCTCCCCACCGTGCCTCGGAGAGCACGTAAAGCTGGCGGTCCCGGTTGTTATCATAGACATGTAATAACGATCGTTACTCATGGTATATGGATATTATCCGCCAACCCGCAGTAGAGCAGCGTGGTGGATTAAGCTCCAACCCTTCTATATGGATAAGAGGCCTTCGGTCAGCAGTAGGTTGTTTAAAGGCTGATACAGTACAGTAGATAATAATCCCGTTTCAGTAAAATCTAAGACAAATGCAAAGTTCTTACAATAAAAACTATTTGCTGAAAAATATCTAGAACTAGATAATTTTAATAGTTACTGCGGTAGTATTAAAATACAAACAGAATCATAAGAAATAGACGAAACAGCTCAACTTGACACAGATCGTGAGTATCATTGGGACGTTTAGATGAATTATTTTGAAGAACATTAATAGTTTCTAGGTGTGCTTGTACAGCGCTCAACTTGTTCTCGTGCTAACACCGTTATCGTTCTGTACAGTTTATCACACGTCTTAAATCTTAGATTAGATTTACATGTTAAATATCTTGACTTAGCATATTTTAGCCGGCGATTAATCAAGTCGAGGAAATCGAACCTGAGACTTCGCGGCCGGACTTAATCCGTCCTCTGCGAAACTCGAGAACCGTTATCCGTTTGCGCTTGCGCATGTCAAGATATGATTTATAACTTATTCACAGTGAGTGACTTGATGGCTATACCGTTGCCTGTGTAGGCTGAAGGTGCTCAAATGTCTATGTGTCTAAATGTAATAGCTAAATATGGTCAAAGTTGTATATTGCGTTAAGTTTTTCGTGTATGTTAGACGGTCCAAATGCATATTAGCTCCGATGAAAACTAAATAAAAAAGTTATTTCTTTAAATTATTATGGTGATAAATTTATAAAAAATAGATTCACAAACTAATAAATCAATGTAAATTATTAATTGAAAGAAAAAAAAAACAACGAATTAATACTGAAAGGTGAAGGTTTTTGGAAACAATTAAATTCATAAATTAAACGCATCATGCAAGTTCTAATGTGCTTATATTTAAATGCTTTACACATCAATTAATTCCATCCTTAAAGCTCATATATCATTTCAGACATCAGGCACATAAACATGAGGTCATTCCGGGTCATTCCCTATACCTCAGACGAATCTGACCTAGAAGGGTCGCAAATTAGATGCCTCGCACTCTTAGTGAATGCAAAGCACCATTTAAGCTCGCATGTCTGCAAACAATTACCCTGGACCGTTTTAATGTTCCCTCATTACAGCCTGGAAAGCAGTCGTACAATTTGACAAAATTGTATCTGTCCCTCGCGTGCGAGCCTTTTGCAACTTTGTCGAAATAAACACTCGGTCGCCTTAAAATAGGTCGATCAAGATCAATGACCCTTTCATATTACATCAGATATTGCCATCAATAAACGCTGTGTTTATTGTAATGATTTATCGAGTGTCAGACCAGCTTTAACGTAAATGTTTATAACCTCGATACGAGTGCGGAAAACTGATTTCGTTTGATGGCAAAAAGTATCGTGCTTATTGAATATGCGATTTATAGTATTACATTTTAACATTTAATATCTTTAAATATATTAATTTTTAGGACAACATATTTTTATTTTCTCAGATCATTTTTTGCTAGTAAAGTGATAATTGCTTAATTAAAACGACTCGGAATCGTGACCCAACAACTGATATTTAGAGTTGAATTTCTGAAAAACTTAATTAAAATTCTGCCGCACTATAATTATTTCCTGCATAAAAAGGACATTTCAATGTTATTTTCAACTAGAGCATTGCGCCATTTAGAAGTAAAAAATATCTGCATAAAAGATAAATATAGATAACATAAAAGTAAGCTTTTAAGACTTATTATAGACTCCTAGCTTGCTACACTATTTATGACATTCAAGATCCGTGGCTGTTGGGATTAAGCGTGAAAATACATTCACGCCATACTAAAGTCATTGCCCCACAAGGGCATTGCTGAAACAATCGTTGGACGGTATGTGCATGACAATGAGCCCTACGCGCCCTTCGCGGTGCGCATCTCAATAGATCCTGGACCTGGGAACGAAAGGTATTATCCAGTCCCATGTATTTGAGGAATTTACAAACCCCTGTTAAATAAAAATACTACCGACGAACACATTCATTTGTAACAATCACGTTACGAAAATTTCAGTAACCAACCGCAAAATTCTAAATAGTTCGAAATCGACTAAATAATTCCCAAACTCGATTATTCGGATAGATTGGACTCGGTAATTCGAAAGTCAATTTTTTGTATTTTTTAAATAAAACGGTGACATAATTAACCTCACTTAACATGTACTTACCCGTTTGAAAAATGTTAAAAATAAATTAAGCTCTAAGCCTGTCAGATAATCTACGTCCATCGGGTAATTTATAAAACATCTTACGTAATACCGAGACTACGAATGACATATTTTAACTTTCTCTCGACACGATATAAAAATATAGATTTATATTGTATTTATTATATATCAAACACGCCTAAGTTCCACCCAAAGTCTTATATGTCAGATGAAAAGCATCATATTATTTATTTCATAGGATTATAGACTTTAAATTCCTGAGACATAAAAATTATTATTCCGTGACATATCATAATATGACGTATGCGATTAGTACGACACGGGTCAGTTGGTGTTAAATAAGATTGGGTTACATTTGTGGGAAACGAAGTTCACACTAATTCATAAATAATATTAAGGTGCTTATTAAACTTGTAATTCGATTTTCCTCGAAAGTGGTCATGATTTTATGCGGTAACATAATGTTTTATGCAATATGCTAATTTATGTATAATAATTTACCTTTCGCAATGAGATTATGCCATGTACAAGTTTATTATCATGTGGGATTTGTTAGAGATCATTATCTCGTTTCGTGTCTGCTAAAAATTCAGTAGGTATTGCTCAACCTTGAATAATTTCTGAGGCTGTAGCCTTCCTAATAGAAGTTAGACTTACAAATATTGATTAATCACATGTCTAGGTATCGACGTCGTTCTGCCTAGAAGATCATATTACGTTATATATTGCAATTATTCTACAATATCATTTTATTTATTTTATTTGTTTATTTTTATAGGACAACTTACAAAACATACACTAATATTGACTTAACAAAAGCGCTTACAATCACCTGCTAAGTGTTGTTTTATTTAAAAGCCGTCACGGCATGGTAAAGGACAGTTTTATTCAAAAAGAAAAATCATATCATAAAAAAACTAATAAAAAAATAAAAAAAAATAAAAAATATATAAAAAACAATAAATACTCAACGTCACACATTATTTAAAAGAAAGCTTACACACCAAATATACAATATACACTCATACGATGTATGTGTCATGAAAAAACATACAGAAAAAACATACAGAACAACATTTTTCTTTAATAATTTCCGGATTGGTGTTATCAAATAAGAGATTAAGTGCTAAACCATGCCATGACATTTTTCTTATAAACGCTCAGGACGTTAAAGAAAGTGGAATTTATCAATAGACTATAATTAGGTAGTGACGCATCCGCGGTCGTGACTTGGACCGGCCTTGGCCCATACTTGACCCGAGTCAGAATCGAGGATAGTCAAAGTGCAGTGCTTATATATAGATATCAATTAATTTAGAAGAATTAGAATCGAATAGAAAGTGTTATGTGGAATTGTCTGAATATTTTTTAGCTATTAATTTAGATTTACTAATTAATATTTTTCTGCTTTCATTCTCTCCTGTCTTGTATTTAACGTTTTTGAAAAGCTTTAGTTTTCGTTGTGTTGTTCGGTTTATGTCTTAGCGAATTTCTGTGCCTTAAGACTAATTGTGAAAATAATAATGAAAATAAGGCCAACCTATAGTCCTCATAAAACGGTGTCTGGTGTAATTTATAGCTACGATTAATTAACTTTTTCTATTGTAAATTTTACAATGTTTATAAGTACTAGTTAAGATTTATAACATGACACCACTATCGAACTTGCTTAAACAGTCATAAAGGCTATTTTTGTCCAAGCGGTCGTAATGAGAGTTTTTATTGGACATTTCTGTGAAACACAGCTATCAAAACCAAACATCATTTTTCACGATGGCTGTGTAATTTTAAAACTGTCACATGGTCCCTTCGCGATTTGTATCGTCATTATCTCGGGATGTGTAAAATTGAAGCTATTATACGCCTTATTACTTAAATAATAAGAATTTTATTGGCGTGGCAAAGGAATGATGTCCCGACGGTGATAATGATTGGAGACGAGCAGACACTTCGTTTTGGCTTTGCGTGAAATTCAATGAATTATTACAACTAAAATTTACAAAGCAAACCCTTAATAACCAAAGGCGGATTATGCATAATAACAATTAATTTTATTTTTCAAATATAAACGTTTAATTTACGTGCTTTAAAGATAAGCTTAATTGTACGTTTGGTTATTATACACCTTGAACCTATTGAGCATTATTTCAAAAATATTTTAGTTATATTTTATTAAATTGGAATTTGTGTGTCTTCATAGTAATTTAATATCCGTAAATTAACTGTTTTTTTTAAATACCTTTTTGTTTTAAGTCTGGATCAGTTAGTCTCAAAGATTCTTCAAGAATTAAAACATTAATTTTAAATTCATTTACATTATTACCCAGTAAGAATGTAGGTACATATTTACAACATCTATGGCGTCAGATCACACGATAAAAAATATCTACATCATTGTTTATTACTGACCTCTCAAACATTTAATTAAAATTGTCGGGTTGAATAATACACAAAAATACTCGTTTAGCAGTCATTAGCGAACACATATTCACCTTCATCTAATACATGAATGGATTGTCTGTTTGTCCGTTTGTCAGTACAGCGGTCGACCCTGACTCACTTCACGATCGATCCTCAGAGCCGACTCGAATAACTTCCCATAGTCATTGTTCGATTTGCATAGATATGAACCAAAGACTTCTATGTTTACTACCCATAGAAGTCTTTGATATGAACTGTTTATTTATTTTTAACCGACTTCGAAAAAAGGAGAGGTTATGAATTCATGTGTACGTATCGTATTTCTATAAAATTTTAGTACAAAAACCTCGAGATTTTAGTACAAAAGGCAGAAATGAAAAGGTCTTCCTCTAATATCAGTCAGCGGTCACGAATTTAAATAAACCAAGCGTACATGACTCCTGTTATGGAAAAAAAAAAGATTTAGTTTTTAACTATGAAACTCCGCCTAGTAAATTTTGATCGTTTGGGTAGACACATTTAAAACAAAAAAGCAATTTAATTTCGATTTACATAAACTAAACAAATCTAAAGCGCATTCATCAATTTAAATCCTTAAAACAACTTTTACTTTATCAAGATAATTTATAGTTGGCCACGAATAATCTTGATCATTGTACGTACGCTGGAAATATCTTGACAGATCGTTATCTAAATGAAAAGAAAGTGTACTATGAATGGCGCTCATCGAATAATTATTTTAATAGTCGTGAATCTCGATTATCACGCTCCGTCCGTCTGTACGATTATACGATTGTGTTACACACTATTTGCTCACTCGGTTACAGTCGGCACTTAAGTGTTTTCATACTTACAACTTTTTATAATACTCTGAAATGGCTAAATTAATTTAGTTGTTATATATCACGCCGCGCTGCTTCACCGCAGGTTGGCGTATATACATACTTCAGAAATTCTTTCCAAACCTTCGTTCACCGTCGAACACGTGAATTTAAAAGGCAAAAGCACGATGAGTAAAAAAAATATTCCATTAAAATATCAAGTCATTCTCTCCAATATATTCCGAGTAAAATGGCAGTAACAGACAGACACACGAATCTATAAGTGTTTCCTTTTAACATTTTTCGCTCGTAAACCTTCGGGAGGTAAAATACATTTTTTAAAGATCTTTTTATATAGGCGTTAAAATGCAGGAAGAACTTGTGTAGTATAGTATAGTATTGTGATATTAAGGACAATAACGTAAACACATTGAGATAAAAACCTTCGATGTTTCACGATATTTTATATTAAAAACGTGTTTCAATATATTTTGATGTATTCTAATTATTTTTATAGCATATATATTATGAGAATCGTGACAATATATAATTATAATAATTGGGTTTTAAAAATGAATGAGTAATAATTTTTTTGTAATATATCGATTGTATTTTTTTTTTTAAATATTCGATATGATAGATCGATTACAGAATTTCATAATTCGAACTAATATTATAAAGCTTGAGAGTTTGTTTGTATGTTGGAATGTGCCTAATCAATTTTTTTTAAAAGTATAATGACAATTTTGTTACTATTTAAAATTAAATTACGACAGTAAGTAAATACTAGATAAGTATTCTGAAACGCTCGAGTAGTGGAAAGTTCTGTCTAACGATTTAGGAGTATAAATTATCACGAGCGATCATTAGCGTTAGTCTATGAAGATAAAATCTTAAAAAAATAACTTTAAAAAATGTTAAGTTATACAATAAAAAAAAGTATTTTACTGTAATAACCTGTGAACGTCCCAACGCTGGGCATGGGAGGTTTATCCTTCTCCACGATTAAACCACCAAACATGAGACGAAGTTCCGAGACATATAAAAATAAAACTAGCAATAAGTGGTGACAGCCCAGATTTTAATCCGTGACCACCTGGTATCGTTTTCTACCCATTGGGTAATATTGACGTTTTGTTTTTAAATATATATTGCAATATTATACTAACATTACTACATAACAATTAAACGGTTAAATCAACAAAAGTTCAAGGTTTATCAATCAGCTGGATACAATATTAACGTTAATACCTCGGTCGCAAACGTGACGTAAGCGTAGGCGATTATTATATTTGGCTACCGGTCGATGACCCGCGCAGTGAAAGTTGGCGCCAAGCTGACTGCACGCGCGCACCCTCGCCCTCGACTCACCCATTGCTCTAGGATCCATACTCTGTCCTATTTTTTAATTGTCATAATAAGGATGAGCAAAGCAAGCGGGACCTGTATTTAATTGTGCTATTTTAGAAAATATACTTAATGTTTGGAGTTAAAATAGAGTAGGTATATGATGTTTTGTTATGGCTTAGATGCATTTTCAATTATTTTAGTAGTTTTATTACTTATAATATTACTTAATTTTGTTTAGCATAAGAAAGAAAATATTTATTCTTGACAAAACAAACATTGTATACCTACACAAAATTATAACTTAAGTTTAACAATCAACACAAAATAATAAATAAAATAAATAATAAAAATAGTAAAATACAGTTAAAAAAAAAAGAAAAAAAGTCGTAAGTAAGCAACAAAATACACTAATAAAGACAGAAAGAAGAGCATAGAGTACCAGATGTTTCTGGTACTATAGTAGTATAGTACCTACCAACTTAAAATGAAGAAAAAAAAGAAAAATAAAAAAAGAGAAAAAGAATAAGGTGTATTATGTAACGACCATAGTCCTTTCGGAATCTTTATAAAGATATATAAAAAAAAAATTTGGTCTTTTAATAATGAATTAAGTATATAAAGTGACTTAAAACATATTGCAAGTAATTATCTAGACATGTATAAAAAGCGAATACAGTGGCTTTTATCTGGAAAGTGTTCGCAAGTTTATAGCTTATAAACAAGCACCAATAGTCGGTGCTTTTATCAGAGAGATTACACGTCTTTCTCGAGATACCAAGATTAGGGCGCGACTCGTAAGGGCTAGCGCATACAACGGTACAACAGTTAACCAACAAGTTATTAAAATTTTATATCTATTTCTATCTATAGAAGTATAATTATACAAGTTATACTCGTACAGCTCTTTTATAATGTTGTTAGTTATTATATAGAATCATTAGAAGTTAATCCTTTAAAGTAATTTAAAAAGGAAATGAAATAATTTTTAAATGTACGTTCGTCTTTCTTTTTTACTTTTTCGTCTTTCGTTCGTCCTCCTTTTCCAAAATTTCGTTCCCGACTAGGATTTTTTAAGAGGATAATGAATATCACTTTATAGTGTCTTTACAACGACTTAAATCTTATCAATTTATTTTCCAATATGAGTACCGTTCGCCTTAGAAACTGTTAGGCTCAGCCTTAACCGCTATTTTCTTTAACCGGCTGTCACACGTTTAGATAACCTCAATTTCGGAATTCCGTTAACACACAATAAATTTTAGCTTCCCACAATAAACTATCGCCTTTCTATTTTAAAACAAAATGTCCATTACACAACGGCGGCGTTAATTCTTAACTCTCATTGTTTTATTGTGTAAGTCAACGTAGGTGCGTAAAATATTTTTGTTTGAAAGGCAACTGTGTCTTGTGGATATCTGCTTCGGAGATTTAAATTTCGTAATAAAGCCACGATCCCCGATTGATCAAACGCTAGCATGTTTTAAGATTCTTTGTTTACATTTGTTAATAGAATATTAGAACGGTTTGATTCGGAGTTATGGGAAGATTATATTCATGATGGTAAGTACTCATCGATGTTTTAAAAAATAATCTTTGAAACGCCGGTAGAATCCAGTTTAAAACAAACATTGTGTTGTATGTAGCAGTTGAAACACTTGCGACACTGCGACCCAAAAACCCCGACTTGCCTCATCATCCCGGAAACTTGGTAACGAGATGAGTTTACTCGTCGAGTTGAAAGTTTTATGATACTTAGGTAATCTGAAGAATTTCGCCACAAGAAAGTGTTGCGTCAGATGAGTGTTAAAGCGCATCCAATGAAATGCCAGGTCACGCGTGCCTTCCGCCCTACGCTGGGCTGTGTGAACGTGGTATTCAGAATTTAACTAGCCCATTAGTCGCATCTGGATCTTCCTCATTTGCACATACTTTCCTTTCGTCTGACACTCTCACGTTTCTCTACTAACAAAAGTGTCTTCGTCTCAGGGATATTTAGATATAGTATCATATTTCGTTGATCTGAGCTATGTATTATAATAATTCACTCTCATATACAATCAAGGGGATCAGAGCTGTTGCTTTTCCATTTTGAAGTATTTAGATTATTATTAGATATGCAGTTGGCTTGGAGATCAGGTTTCTCATAATATTAAACTGTTGTAAATAAAAAATAATAATTTATAATTTAATTCCGTTGATTTTTTTTTTAATTATGATTGGTGAAAAAATTTACATATTTAGGATATTTTTCTGCTTTTCAATTTTTTTTTTTTCTATCAATAAATTACAATGTGACTTTAATTCATTACCTAACTTCCTAATATATATATGCAAGTACTGAATTTAATTTGTAAAACGTCTAAAACATTATCGTTATCTACTTTCCAAAAAAAAATACCATGACAAATGATATAAACAGATCGTTAAGTTCGTGCTCACGCGCTTCTATGGAGCGAGATAGACGCACCATGGTAACATACGAGTGGACGAGATAGAACACATCGAATTAAGAATATTATCAGAATCGATCTTGATTTGTCGGGCGCTGACAAGCGATCAGTCAATGGGAACACAATGGTGGGTGCGGTTGAAACGATATTCGATATGGGAAATTTAAATTGGCATCGAGCTCAGCTCGCTGGAAGGATTTTGATGTGATAGATATGAAAATATCACCAAGCCTTAATTTGTTCCTACTCTATTATTACAAGAATTTAGACAAGCAATTATGTTCTCTCTTTTTATATTTTATATATTGGTTTTAAGTGTTGTGTCAACTCTTAGACCAGTGCTTTCGTTTATGATGAATACGACTTCAAGCATATATATATATATATATATATATATATATATATATATATATATCTAGGTGAAAGTATATACAATATAGGTACGAGACAGGTACGCTAGTTGAGTTGATAATGAGCAAAGGAAATGGTTGTGCATTCTTCAGTAGGGTCAATAAAAAAAAAATATATATATATATTAGGGTTCGAGGATATATATCAATGGATATATATCATGATATATATCGTGATATATATCCGATATATATCAAATGGTTTTTTATGATATATATCAATACAAAATTGGTTTAAAATTTTTATATTATTAAGTAATATTTGGCGTTTGTTACTGTATTTCTAATTTTCTACTTCCTAAATGTAGAAGGCGTTGGAGTAGAGTTAAAACAAACTCCCTAATACGGAATTATTTTATTATTTTATATTGAAAATTAACAGTGTATTACGAATGACTGATAACTGATTTGATAAAAAATGGTTGTCTGTAAAGTCGGTTTACAGACGATAATTTTTACGTGATAACGTCATAAGAAAACATAGATGTAGAATTGTATACTTTTATGAATCGAATTGAATTATTATCACATATATAATATGATAGTGTGTATTACTTTACATATATATGATAGTGTAGTACTTTTATATATATATATGATAGTGTGATATTCAAGATTTTCCAATCTGAGTTATTTTGTTAAGAATAGGAATACGATAGGAAAAGTAGGTAATCAAGGGGAGTATTTCAAGTGGTACTCTCTACCAAACAATTGACAAATCACAAAACAGTAGGGGTGTGCGATAATTATCGATAATTCTTAAATACTCGATAATTTTCCATTCGATAATTATCAATAATTATCGATAAGTGTTATTCGATAATTTTGATCCGATAATTATCGATAATTTTCATTCGATAAATATCGATAACTATCGACCGATAATTATCGATAACTTTCGTCAACTATCGATAATTTTTTTCCGATAATTATCGATAATTTTCGCCAACTATCGATAACTTTTCCTTCGATATAATTATCGATAACTGTTCATACGATAATTATCGATAACTATCGATAAAACGATTCGTTAATCATCGATAGTAAAATTATCGATATTTTTATCGGTGAACATCCCTACTTCTACCAAACAATTGACAAATCACAAAACAGTAGGGGTGTGCGATAATTATCGATAATTCGTAACTACTCGATAATTTTCCATTCGATAATTATTGATAATTATCGATAAGCGTTATTCGATAATTTTGATCCGATAATTATCGTTATTTTTTAATTCGATAATTATCGATAACTATCGACCGATAATTATCGATAACTTTCGTCAACTATCGACAATTTTTATCCGATAATTATCGATAACTGTCGCCAACTATCGATAACTTTTCCTCCGATAATTATCGATAACTATTCATTCCATAACAATCGATAATTATCGATAAAACGATTCGATAATTATCGATAGTAAAATTATCGATATTATTTTCCGATGAACATCCCTACAAAACAGTTCGCGTGTAGATTGCGTAGCGCCACTGTCTCTTTTACTCGAACGCGGTCCGATGGAGTGTAAGACAGAACGCTTAGGCTAATCGTGCCTCTCTATCGCTTGTTCTGCGCTCTCGCTCACTAATTGTGACAATGAAGACGTCATCTTCTTCGAACGGGCACCCCTTCATCAATTTACTAGACGTTATCACGTCAAAAAGACTTATTTGATTATATTCTAGAGTTATTATTTGTAATGTTTATTGTTTTATAATAATAACCTTTAATTCAGGACTAGACACTATATGGATAGTGTTAGTTACAAAGTTTTCTTATAACCGTTAATAATAACAAATTTAAATCGAAATGAAATCAACGACAAAATTCAATCACTAAAAATTAAAAATCATCATACTCAAAATTAATACCAAAATTCATTGAAAATTACAAATTAAAATTAAGAATTCAAAATCAATACTAAAATTCTGTCAAAAACTAAAATTATTAAAATTTAATTAAAGTCACAATTAAAATCTAAATCCAATCAATACCTACTAAGTTTAAATTACAATTCAATCTAAATTAAAATTCAAAATTAAAACCAAAACCAAAATTAAAATCAAAATCAAGACCAAAATCAAAATCAAAATTAAAATTAAAAACCTGTTTTGTTACCTATATAAGTGTAGGTATTGACTGATTAGAATTTGTAAAAAGGCTGTTTTTAAGTTGATTTTTTAATATATTAGATTTTATGTTTTTTAGTTGATTTTGCCTGATCTAGAAAAAGTTTTTATGTTTTGGTTTCATTTGTCAGATTTTAAGTACCTAAATAAATAAAACATTAAAAGCATTTTAGTTTTTGACGTGATAACGTCTAGTAAATTGATGAAAGCTATCGGGTATTTTTTTCAAAGATGACGCAATTTTGTCACGTTCCGCGAGCGAGCGAGAGCGCAGAACAAGCGATAGAGAGGCACGATTAGCCTAAGCGTTCTGTCTTACACTCCATCGGACCGCGTTCGAGTAAAAGAGACAGTGGCGCCACGCAATCTACACGCGAACTGTTTTGTAGGGATGTTTATCGGAAAAAATATCGATAATTTTACTATCGATAATTATCGAATCGTTTTATTGATAGTTATCGATAATTATCGAATGAATAGTTATCGATAATTATCGGATCAAAATTATCGAATAACACTTATCGATAATTATCGGATCAAAATTATCGAATAACACTTATCGATAATTATCGAATGGAAAATTATCGAGTAGTTACGGATTATCGATAATTATCGCACACCCCTACTGTTTTGTGATTTGTCAATTGTTTGGTAGAAGTAGGGATGTTCATCGATAAAAAATATCGATAATTTTACTATCGATGATTATCGAATCGTTTTATCGATAGTTATCGATATTTATCGAATGAAAAATTATCGATAATTATCGGATCATATTATCGAATAACACTTATCGATAATTATCGATAATTATTTTATTATTAAGTTATGATAGTTATGATTATTATTAAGTTTATGTGACACGTATGCAAATAGTATACATAAATAATAATAATAACAATAAATTAATAATATGGCTTTCATACAAATATATAAATATCCGATATATATCAAAATTTTTGATATATATCGGATATATATCATAAATATCCGATATTTTGATATTTATAATAAATATCGGATATTTTCGAACCCTGATATATATATATATATATATATATATATATATATATATTTGGTGCATCACGATGTTTTCCTATCATATCCAATATTCTCAATTCTCGATTATGTCAATGTTCACTACAAAATCTTTGTAATTCTACGTAATATCAGTTAGTAAAAACGTGCATCAAGTGTCAGAACCTCGACTTTCACTTTTCATTGACCCTACTGAAGAATGCACAACCATTTCCTTTGCTCATTATCAACTCAACTAGCGTACCTGTCTCGTACCTATATTGTATATACTTTCACCTAGAGTTTGAAAAAGGATAGACAGGTGATACAAGTTAGCTATTCTAAATTAATTAAATTTTGTTATACTTTTTTTCTCTTGAATTACAATTTCACCATTGATTAAAACAGTTTAGTTTACATTTTTAAAAGCAGATCTATTCATATTCAAAATATACTAGATTCAAGTAAACCTTGGTTATTTTTGACTTATTGATTGATTGATTCAGCTTGCTGATGTAAATGTATTTAAACCTTTGAAGGTAGAATGGAAAAATCCAAAATCCAGAATAGCCGTTGGATGCCACTGCTGAACGTAGGCCTCCCCCATCATCTCTGGCGGGGTTTACCAATACTCACAACGCTTGCTTACTTACTTAAGTACCTTTGATTGGTCAATTTTCAAATCATTATTAAATTTATTAATCATTTTTAAATTATGCTTTCTCCTGCTCGAAATCCTCCTTATAGTAAAATGAATCTTTATAATTATTTTTAGGTTTGAAAATTAACGCATATCAGTTCCGCGCTTTTAAATTGGAGAGTGGCATATGTAATATATATTTCCAATTATAATAAGACAATCCTGTATTCTGTGCAATTTATCAAAGACTCAACGGGTATACAACACGCGCCGCTACATAAACTATTTAAGTTTCGGACACACTAGCGTTATGAAATGGAGGGAATTCAACTTCAAAGTTAATCCTCTTGCACACAAAACTGAGATAAGTACAAATTAAAATAGTAAATACATTTATATATTTTAAAACTAAAAGATGTTCGTAATTTTTAAAGCGAGAATTTTTAAGTTTTCTTAAAACAAGGATTCAAAATTGTCTCAATAGCTATAAAATTGTATCGGTATTGCTAGTTATAGTTTTGTCATTTATCAACTATATTATTTGATAGCTAGACTAGCTGTTAAGCTAGCGGTCGTGGGTTCATGACAACTAAGATCGAACCCGAGAACGTAAGTGCTGACGTCAATCCGTCGTCATAACTAAAAGTATACCTTCCATTGTGTCTAATTGCAAATCTAAAGAAAAATAACATATACCTTAAATACGTAATTAAGTGTTTGATAACGTCTAGAAATCGTACCATGCTAATTGTTATTAGTTCGCATGTTAACACAAGTGTGGATGTTACCTTATCGGCAAGTGCAATAGGTCTCTCTCGCGTGATTACGCCGGTGTTATCTGTACTTTTACTTCATCGTCTTATAAATTCCACGGAAACTTTCATTAAGCTATGAATCTCGTGAACATGATGTAGAGAATCGAGTATGTGTTAACATAATCGGATTGTGATGTGTGATAGCTACGTTGAATTTTATTACCAATACATTTTTATTGTATAAACGTTTATTTTATTTTATTTCCAATATATATTAATATTATAAGCATCACTATTACGTTAATATTTTTACTTTCATATGTACGGACCATTCTTATCTAGTTGGCAAGGTATCATTTTATATAGTATTTGTATACTTTTTGAGAATGCATAATTGCATATATTAATGCTCAAAATCCTCAAACAAAACGTTTTGATCTTATTTGAGAATTCTTTTTTTTTAAACCTTTTTAAAAGTTAAACAAGAAACTATTGATTAAAAAATCTTCAATTAAAAATCATTCTAGGTTCTTAACTATCGATATATCAGTTGAATCAAGTAAATAATGTGATGTCTATTAACAATATATATAGTAAATAATTTATCAATAATAAAGTCTACAAGCACACTGTTTATATAATACTATAACAAATTAACTTTCTAATTAAAATTTCTCTAATTTATCGTATTTTACGTTTCAGGTAATAATCGAGACATCTGATTACGGTAACGTATAATCGATATCAGTAATCGATTTTAAAATCTTTGAAATTTAATTATCATTCGATGTTATCGGGTCATAATCGTTATAGGAGTGAAAGTGATTCCTAAGTTTTCTACGAGTCGTAAATTAATTTACAGAAACAAAGCGAGTGCGTATCTCTTTCGTGGACGTAGCTCGCGGCGTTGATGTGTAATAAAAATTTAATAAAAATGTGAGAACATTTACGATTCATTAAAATTGAAAGTTTTTTTTTGTTCTATTTTTTGTTTTAATTCTATTTAAATCATACACATTAAAAAACTTTATTGCAAAATTAATGTTTCTATCGTTTTGTTTTTTCTTTTCTTGTAATTTAAATGATATTGTTATATTTGGTATTATTTTCAAGTTCACTCCAAGTTTTAATATAAAAGTGGAAACTTTTTTGGCTTATATAAAAGTTACTGTTTTGTCAAATGTATATATATATTATTAATTTATGTTGTACGTTTCCCAATAAATACATAAAATACAAATAAAACCTAACTTTTATAACTCGTACAGCAGTCAATATTAATTGTTTGTTAATTTAGTCGTATTGGCGTATCGGTGATGAACGTTTCATTAACCGACGGTCACGGGTTCGATTCTCGCTCATAGCAGATATTTTTATTTTTACAAATATTTCTTTCTGGTTTTTACATTGGTCTTTGTATGTTTCCCCATCGTGCTTCGAAGATTACGTAAAGACATCTGCTCCGATTGTTATCATAAATACGTTGGTAAGGGAATTATCTTCAAACCCTCAGTTGAGCAAAGTTATTAAACTCTGACCTTCTATATGAATGAATCTATTAATCGGCCCGTTAACGTCTTACTGCTGCAAAGGCTTTTGCTCCATATAGGAAAACGTTTAGAGTTTAATCTACCACGCTGCTCCATTGCGAGTTGACAGATATTTTTCTCTACCATGACTAAAGATTGCTATCAGATGTCTATATGTGATAAAAACCGGGACCGAGGGCCCAGTATGTACTCTCTAAGGCACGGTGGGCAGACCCACAAAGATATTGACCCAGACCAGAAACAAATACTTGTAAAAATACAAATAACTGCTCCGAACGGTAATCGAACCAGCGACCACCGGTATTAATGCAACTACTTGCATCACGACACTAGAACCTTTGCCAAGGTCTTTTGTATACATAGAAACATAGACCATGACACAGCAATGAAATATCTAAAGACTAATTCAGACCAATTAATATAAATACTATTTCATGGTTACTGTATAGTACAGGAAACGACCGAGTCTCTGATCCGTTCAGTATTTTTTTACTATACAAATACTAATTTATCTAACCGACAAAAAATGATACAACATTAGAATCGCAGATTCTGAACTATTGATACTAATACGCGGTGACAAGCAACCATCGAGGATAAGGGATTCGCTCGGGTACATTATACGCATCGGTTGTACAATTATACACGATTATACACAATTATACGGGCAATTTGCGATAACAAGAGCATATGGATCCATATTCGAACGTGTAGGCATTTTGTGGCCGAAGTTAATTTCACATAATGTCAAGGTCTGCAAGTACATAATTATGTAATTATATTTAGCCTTATTTTATCGACTTCAAAAAAGGATGTTATTAGTTCGTCTGTATTTTTTTTGTCTATGTTTGCGTCTATCTTATGTAAAAATGGTCAAGCAAAGTTTTTCTTCCTTATTGGATTTATAATTAGGATCTTATAATTGAACAACTTGTAAATAAGTATATAGTAGAATATAGTATTCTTGCAAATAAAATTATGATTCATTGATTGAATGATTCCTTTTTTTGGTCTTTTGATAATTTAATAGAAAATAGAGGCTTTGTTGGACTATCCGTTTAAGCATTACGAAAAGGAAGAGATAAGAGTTTGAATTAAAGTTTTTGTTTGTTTGTGTAAACGGGCTTGTCAACGGGATCAATCGAAAAAAAATAGATAAACTAGATAGAGATAGGTCGTAGGAAACCACACGGATCGTTTAGTGAAATATATACGTTTTAGACGAGTTACTCGTTTCGATCGAGATGCGCGTGCGCACTGAACGACTTTAGAACGGCTTATATCAGCTTTTATGGCCTATTCCTGTGCGACTTTAATGAAGTAGGCTACGCTTCTTTATAGCTCGTTAAATTGTTGTTCTAACTAGACTGGGCATGATCTGATTTTCAAGAGATCAGATTAGAATTTACTAAGATATAATATAGATAAATAATGTTCCTAATTATAATGAAAATCGTTTTTTTTTTTTTTTGTTTGGTATGTAAAGTTCAACCAAAGAGTTAATCGTTAAAAACTTAAAAAAAAAATCACAAACATTACACAGTTCATTATATTACCTTCAATAGTCGAAAAACGAAATTATAATTCATATTTTAATATTTGGGTATGCGGTTTCAATGAGGGATACGAGTGAAAAATTCGTTGCGTAAATCACATTCGCGTCGGTAGTACCGTAGGTTGTTATTACGGACGATACGTACGATATCTCGATTCTCGTATCCGACTCGATCGGGACGAACACCACAACCTGTGTTAAACTAACAGCTGCGTTAGATACAAGAAAATAAAAAATTAAAAAGTAAATTGAACTAAATTGAAGCAGTCTGTAAATGTAACAAAGCGGGCCTAAGGCTTCATCGCCATATAAGAGAAGGTTAGAAGCTTACTTCTCACAATGTTCCTCTGCGGGTAGTCGGATAATTTTTCAACCAATAACACGTTTTTATGATTTACACTGTCTTTATTAGGTTAATTAGTATCGACATAAGTGACAAACTTTTATTTTAATATTTAAAGTCACTAAGAGTATCGAATATTTTTTTATATATTAGAAACTTTTCTAAAAATTCATACTTCTAGACACAAGATATAGTTCCGCTATGGAGACGTCAGATGAAACTTGTCAATCTATTATTAAATCCTAGGATATAATATGATGGTTGGCGCAGTGATGACAGAAGTTTTTTCACTATCTGTCGCGGATTTTATTTCCGCTCAGGACAAATAGACATTTGTCGCGACAGTCTTGGCTTTTGTGCTTGTGTCTCTCGCACAAATGTTTGTTGACGCATGACACATGACCCTACACGTGTTGAGTAGTATTCCGTCCTACTTGGATCATTGACTCTATACTATACCTGATATGTGATCTTAAACTTTATCAAACCATCCGTTCCGTAGACGATTTATGTACATATATCCTTAACCGTGTTTATTATTAAAAACGAAACATTCTTTGAAGATTCTACATCACATTCAATTTAATCATTTTATTCCACCGATGTCATTAATTCACGTTCAGCAACGCCTGCTTATCCGCATCGGAAGTTCCTGTGCGATCTCGATAGGGCTGCTTATAAACTATATTAAGACAGTCGTAATCGGGCTGCTACGCTTTTCATCGGCCGCACGATTAAACCTTTGCAAAAGACGTATATACAAAACGGATTCGCATTGATGGTTATCGATTACCATGCTTATTTTGAGTTTTTGTATTTGATCAAAAAAATACGCGAGAAGTATGCGAAATGAATACGCACTTATGTTTTTTAAAATGGAATTTAAGGTCCCTTTTTAGTACATGTAGTGTATTTTTATTATTTTCATAACGTTCTGTTTATGGAGGATGGAATGCAATCGCTTTGATTGATTTTATGTGTTCCACGTCTAGAATACCAGACGTTTATGTGTGTGGTTTATTAGCTGTTTTTTCTGTCTTGTGACTTACAATTGAATTCTTTAATTAAAAAAGAATTTTTAAGAAACCGACTTCAAAAGCCTCTTCATGGTACAAAATAATATTTTTGTTTGTGTTTAGTTAGAAGTCGTGCCGGGTGAACGTAATATACTATACTATAAATAATTGATTCCTTGTTGACGATCGGAGATTGGAATTTCGGTTTTTAATTTTTTATATTAGATTTCGCATTTGGTAAGTTTAAATTTAATTTGTATATATTTGATAAAAGGCATTTCAATTATATTATCTTTTTATTTTTTAACACTTTTATTTATGTTTATATTGTACATATGCATCTCTCACGGTTATTCTTCCGCTATTATGATCCGCAACGTGATGTTTTTATAGCCTACGTTACATGTGATATGATATATATTTTATGGGAATACAATTATTAAAACAAGTATCGTATCAAAATTTATCGATAATAAAAAAAAAGAAAACAAATATTTAGTATTAAATATGTTTAACATACACACACGGTCGTCTTTTCCTAGTGCCTGTGTTTTAGATAACAGCCGACTGATATACATTTTTTTTTCAATAAATGTACATAATATAAATTATACACGTAAGAATCGAACCCACAACCCCTTAACGGTAAGCAGGGTCACTGCCAACTGCGCCAACGGGCTAGTCAACATTAGAATAGATATTTCTTTAAAAAATTTTTTTTATTTAAGTTAAAACAGAGAACAATATTATTTATTAAATAATTATTAACCGTACAGTTTATACGAAAGTATAAACGACAAATTGATACTAGAAACAAAACTATGTATGTAGTTCAAGCGAACAATCGCTTACATTTTTTCTCGATTTTATTTGAACATAATTATCAGCAGTTGTTAGATATCGCTCGTAACCTCACATTATGTCCCACGCTATTGCATTAGAAATATTTTATTATCGTATTGAATTCTATGACATTGTAACAAGGGCTGCTTGTCTCGAACTAATCAATATGGCTTAGTAATTAATTAATTGTTTCACCTCGCTCCAGATAACAAGTGCGGGTTTTATGACTGACGAATGACAAGTTACGAATTCGATCGTATTTTTTTTAAAATTAAAATGCACTGAGATACAGAGTAACCGCTAAGTTTGTTGTCAGCTCTTATTTGTATATCATTGGCCACTAGTTTTGTCCCGCGGCTTAACCCGCGTAATTCGTAAAAATATCGGAATGATAAATAGCCTATGTGTGTATTTTAAATCTCAAACTATCTTACGAAGTACATACATCATCACTTCACATTTATAATATTAGTAAAATAAGCTTATAAATTTATATATGTATATTTAATACTATAAATAATAATTCATAATCTCGATCAATTGCTATTTAGTTGCTTTTAAAATGTTTAAAATACTGATTGCATATAAATTAACACGTTTTGTTTCAAAACTATTCGTATCTTTATAATAATTTATTTTATATTTGAAATATAATATTTAACCTACTTTTAAAAATTTATTGGAATGCTACTAATGTATTATATCTAAGCGTTTGTTTCTTTATTAAGCCATGCTAATCTCGTACATCGATTGTAACTCAAAAACAATATCTTAAACTAATATTATTTATAATATTTTAATTCAAAATATAATTATAGAGTATAAAACTTGTTACTTATTAATTAAAATTGTAATCTCGACCGAACCGTTTGATTATTCTCCTTCGTGTGTTCTCCGCTGGACGAGACATTTGGGAAATTATTCATGCTTGGGCACTACTGAAAGTCATTATTTCAAATGAATGAATGTGTACACATAAAGTATAAAAATATAAATTCATCATACGTTATTTAAACAAATATTTCTAACTATTATTTAGTCAAATACCCCGTTATATATCCCGTTTCTTTTCTTCAAATAAACAAGAAATCCTTGAACGATAATTAATAAATCATGAACGTAATCGTATGCCATATATTAAAATTAGTTATAAAAAAATTATGTATTCGGTTTTATATCATTATAGCATGTCGTAACATTTATTTGTAATGTTGATAGTACAGCTTCCAAATCAAAGGCTGCCTCTGTCTCTGTGAGGCGTTTAACTTAACGTTATTATAACATGTAGCAATAACTTACTGTTGTCTGTTTTTTTTAAATTACATAACTTTTAATCTTAATTATTAGAATATTTAAGATTGTAACGAGTTTGTAGCGTATATAAGTATCTCTGATTAGAACTTTGGACACTAAAAATTTTGAATATACAAAAGCTATGATTGTTTTTATGATTCTATACCCCAAGGGTGCCAAGGGAACCCTATTACTAAGACTATATCGTCATTTCGTCTAGACACTCGATATTTTTTAATAACAAAAAAATTTTGGGTCATAGAAAATTAACAAATACTTTTTAAAAGTAACTAAAATAATTAATATAAGTAAATGGAAATAAATAAAATAATATAGAAATGTAATATGAAATTCAGCTAAAGAATGCGCTGCGCGTACCTACAGCCGCTTTGCTATTACGCTTTACGCAGTGTGCTTGTTCGTTTGGCGATTTTAATTACTTAGGAATTTTAGATACTAAGTATAATGATGATGATGATAATGATGATGAATTTAGTAAGTATTAAATTTATTCTAATGGACATTTGACCTTGAGAGTGTTTAATTACGAAATGCTCGATAGGTAATTACATTATTAGTTGATACAAAGATTAATAGCTCGTAATTGACTTCAATAAACTGAGGTCAATCTTTTGTCTCTCAGTTGCTACATTTGTAACTTTATTATATAAATACAGTGTACTGTATGATATATTAATGTTTGTAAGATTGCATTATAATCAGTGATTTAATGACTTCGAATTTAATCGATCTTGTGATTGCAAAATGTCAATATTATTAGACATACGTCCTTGCGTTGCTTAAATGTTGTCCACAGTGGGTGTAATTTGATATTTGTTTTACGGAACATCCGCATCGAAATATCGATCGACAATTACATGGTTTTAAATTTCAAAAATAAGTCGTATTTTCTTTTATAACATCATGAATATTTCTAAGGGACGATATCGTTAATTAAATACATCGTCTCTTACATAACTAATTTAATTTTTTAAATGAACCGAAATAAACTTTCAATAAAATGCTTTAACTGTTTTTAGCACGAATGATTAGAAAAATACTTTAAAATTCATTACATTAGGTAAGTCTCTCTAATTATCAGCAAATGTTTTTGGTTCGGTATTTTATTCATGAGCGCCATTCGCTTTGTCCGTTTATATAGCCCTTTAAGGCCGGTGCAGTTTTTTAGTCGTATGTATACGCGCACACAGTTGGTCAAAGTGAGCAATTAGCATTATTATAAAAAAAAAAAAAAAAACATTCGACTCTATGTCGATGCCAAATTCAAACGCTTTTTGCACTCGTTTTTGTAAGTGCTTAAAAAAACCGTTCAGACTCCTCCAACAGTATTGAAGTAAGGTTTAATTAAGTATTGTGATTACAATTTCACATGTAGTACTACTCTCTAAGTCGTAGTAATGATATCGAACTCGAATGTTTATCATAACTGCCGTATAATAGAACCGCGGGCAAATCGTTTGTTTAAAATACGCTGTTATCACGATTTAAACACTGACTCGGCAGAGTGCTATGCAAATCTGCGAAATTGCCACCAGTTGATGCCATCTCAACTTTCCACTGTTCTCCCATTACAGATCCAAATAGAGTTTATCCGTTTATTTTCAAAGAGAAAACAATGGCCTCGCCTTTCCATTTCTCTAAATCAAATATTTCAGATTCTTGCAGCTATTATGAGTTTATAGGCGTGAATGATTTATTTTGTTTTATCAACTGTATTAATAATAGGTATATTATATACAATTTGAATTCAGACAGAGCTGTTGCATGCAGATTATAAAGTTGTTTTCTAAAAAATTAAGATATTCAAATAAAAATTTTGAGGGCTATCGAATAACTGTAAATTATCGGAATGAGTAATCCATGATACCATTTATTAGAAAAAAAAAGAGAAAGTTACTTAAATATTAAATGGCAGAATGTGGCAGTCGGTTAACGAACGAAATCTCAGTTCGTGGCCTAGAACATGATGTTGATAAAGATAATAGCGAGGTTAACAGTGTACAAACAGACAAATTCTATTAATTAGACGATTTAGCGTGCAACCGCGCCTTAATTCGATTAGTTTCACTAAACTACATAAATCTTATCGTAACATTCCGCTCGGACAAAACAAAAGCATTTGTAATGTTTGCTTCACTAGATAAACGTCGCGCGTCGTATGAAATTATACAATATGATCTTGAAATTGACAAATCAATAAAGATTGATGAAATTGAAAGTATCAAATGTAAATGAGTTTTGGGTGATTTGAATCTGTCATATATTTTCAATTTATACAACGCAATGCTAAACAGTGAACACGATATCGCTCGGCTTGTAGACATTTTGATGGATGGGTGGTGTACTTTATCTCTGATGATGTCTTCAACCGTCATACAGTAACAACGCCTCCGCTGCTCGGCTCATTTCCGTGGCCTCGGGCGGAACTTTCACTGGAGTTTCGCTTAAGATCGAAGAATTTCTAGACAAACCTAATAAATTAAGAAACGACTGGAACAACGCCTTAAATTTATTTAGGTTTAAATAATGTTCTTCTGATTCTGAGTTATATAGTCAAGCGTGTTCTCTAAACATTAATCAGTAAAATTTCACTAATTTTAAGTACTATTCAATTTTTAATAATGTGAGAATCGTACCACGCATTTAGTGTCTTTTTAATGTATGAATATATTATGAATATCAGAATACACTGATTTTGTGATTGAATATGTGCATGTGTATTAGTGAGTATTTACTAACTTGTTATTGAAATTCACTGATATATAGTGATTATAGCTTTACTAACGTAATTAATGACAATTTCACTGATTTATTCTTAGAGAGTGTATTTACTTATGAATGTTATTTTGAGATAAATTAGAACAGATAGCAGCAATTTACATGACTTCCTGTAAATAATGCTTGATACAGTTTTATATTTATCATTTCGTAATCTCTTCGCGTCCTTGTTTTACAATTAATCAAGCTTATACGGCTAATGTTATTGCGCCAATAAAATAAAGCGTCTTTAGTCTTTTATTGAACGCCTAAGGCGGCTATATAACCCAGAGTTTGTACCAGATTACAAAATATTTAAATTGAATTATTTTATGGTAACCTTATTTATTAGAAATTAATAAATCTTTAATTTTGATGGCTATGATAGTTATTGTATACTTAATGTTTTAATTTCGCTAGAAGATTTAGATTCATATTTTGATATAAATTTGTACCTACTTTAACAAACTTTAAACGTCCTAAGGCTGAGTCAAAACGGCTAATCCTCTTTGCCAATGGAAATTCGCTGTTTGAATGCGGATTGGCGGATATTTTACATTTAGAATTTCTAACTTGTAAACGCTAAAATTATGTTTCTGTACTTTCTTTAAAACCTTCAAAATTGCAAATATAAACATATATACAATTTGTTACAATACATTACGTTATTATAAATACATTGCCAATTTTTTTGTAAATAAATTTCAAATAAAACAGTCTGATACAATAATTTTGAAATTTAAGTGTTCGCCGTGTATCGAGATTGTTACCGCAATTATCTGAGAAGATTCATTTCTTACCATTGCGTGCGCGACTCGCGATCGACATTTGTAATTAAACCCCAGTTAAACCCTTGCAAACGTTTTTAAGAACTTATAGATAAATTACACACGAACCTTAAAGCCTAATAGCTTTTGTTAGCAAGTTCTTAATATCCTATTGTAATCTGTCGAGTCTTTTATTTATTAATGTAACTTTTCTGTATCGCACAATTTTTTTTAATTATATATTTTTTTTTGATCAATTGTTTGGGACCCTTGTGAAGTATTACGAAATACAATTTTACGACATTTGTAGTTTGTAGCATACAATATTTTTTATTGTAGTTTGTAGTATACAATATTTTGACTACATATTGTAGTCAGTTATCAATCACAAAGCTTTGCGCGACTAAAATGGCGACACTGTAACAAAAAGTTACATCAGCGATCATTTGGTATAATCTATTTCGCAATGTTACTTTTGACAGATGTCTTTTTAACAGGAATTTTTCAATATTTTTATTAGTATTTTTAACATTTTATTCGTAAATATTTATTATTTTTATTTTTTATGGTTATATTTTGATATTAAAAATGTCATCAGAAGTATCAGAACAAGCAATAAAGACTCAGGTTTTGTATCAATCGATCGTTGATGACATCTCAGAGGATGTACCCATGGAGGAGTGGTCATCACTTATCATAGAAGTGCCTGAAGAGAATCCCAAGCGAATTTTATATGAGCAAGGCCTGTACAGTCCAGGCAGTGGTGAAATATGCAGTAAATATGTGTCAATGTCCGCAAGTTCAGTTCTAAGGCATCCTTATTTCAACTATCCAGCTGTTCTAGACCCAGGTATTAAAAAGGCTTTACTTGATCCAGAAGAAAAAGTAACATATCCTGATGATGGCCAGGAATTGTATATGTCGCTCTGTAAAGAAATGAATCAATGTCCTGTTAGTATATTTTTTAAAGGTTTACTCAAGGATTCAATAGATTTAAGATATTATGGTGTAGATCCGTTTGGAGTACGAGCAATGGCTTTGGCTTTGCAGTATAATAAGTATGTAAAAACATTAAATTTAACTGACAACTTCTTGAACGATGACGCGTGCTTTCATTTAGGCGAAATGCTCATTAGCAATTCTACTTTATCAGAATTAAACCTAACGGGTTGTAGAATCGGACATACAGGCGTGAAGAAATTGTGTGCTGGATTGCACCTTAATAGAGGGCTACAAGTATTAAGTCTTGATAAAAATCAAATAGGTGACATAGGCTTAGAACATTTATCTGCTGCAATTTTTCGTGGTATCAATGTGAAAGAAATATCCTTAAGCTATAACAATATTACTGGTAAATCTGCAAACATATTGGCAGAAGCTTTAGAAACATACAATAAATTCACACATATAGACCTCTCTTGGAATAATCTATTTGCTCCAGTTGCAGGAACCATTAATCTTTTATCACGACTAGCGGAAAATAAACTTTTACAAGAATTAAATGTATCATGGAATTCTCTATCAAGTGGACGAATCGGAAGTGCCTTGAAGGCGGTTTCAAAATGTCCAAACCTTCGTGTCTTGAATCTAAGCAATAACAAACTCACAGGGGACGCTATACAAAATTTAATAGGTAATTTAGAAAAAGCGAAAAAACTAGTATCACTAAATCTATCTTACAATCCACTTACTCCAGACGACGCCTTAAAAATACTTCATAAAATGAAATTAAACAGTGTAAAAATTCAAAACCTTTTGATGGAAAATGTGTTTATCGACGGTGCTTGCCTGATGTTATTGAAACAAATTAAAGAAATGAAAACAAAGAAGAATGTTAATATTACGTATGGAGGTATTATTGGCGGTTTCCAACCTTCAGAACCAGATATGAGAGAGATAGTGTTAAATAGAGTTGATTTTTTAATGATGAAAGGAAAAAAGAAAAAAATTGATATAGCTATAGTAGCTATGCAATTGTTGAAAGATAAAGTTGATATGTTGCCCGCGAAAGGTTTTGCAGATGCTTTGGTTGAAGCGGGTGCTGTTCTCGACGCTGATCTCGTCGATGAAATTGTAAATGCGTTTTCGGTATCAAAAAATCCTAAAGCAAAAATGATTAGTATTAGTTTACTAGTAGATTATATTCATCGTAAATGGCCAGATCGCAAACTTCCACCAACTCCACCCCCAGAGTCTGAACCACCTGCTGTTGAACCTCCACCTGGAAAAAAAAGAAAAGACAAAAATAAAAAATAGTGTCTTCTGAATTGATATTTTGAAAACTATACAATTTGTGTTTTGGAATGGAACTTTATTTATTATTACTTATTTAGATTTTTTATTGGAATTTTATTTTTATTCTTCCATTACTTATTAATTTAAATATTTTTAATGGCTTATTAAATATATTATTTTTACATCTGACCTTTTTCTGTCCTATTGCATAATTGAAAATGAAAAGAACATGACTTATGTCATAATTTCATATAGTATAAATAATAATAGGTTTTGTGATGTTTTTACAAGTTTTAAGAAGTTTACATTTTGATTGATATAGTGTTTACATTTAATGTTTACGTATTATGTCTTCGATCGAGCTATCGCAAAACAACAACGTTGCTACAAAATTGAAATTTATCTATCCAAAGTCCTCAGATACATCCACAGAAAGTTCTCTCGAAGAGTGTATCTTTGAATCATCTAAAATATATAGGCAACACCAAGATGAAAGAAAAATCAGTCAAACAAATTATGGCGATTTGTGTACTCAATATGTTTCATTATCTGCAAGTTCGGTTTTTAGACATCCCTATTACAATTATCCAGGTGTAGTTGATCCCGGTATTAAAGAAGCTTTGCTTCATCCAGAACCTCAAGTAATCTATCCAGATGACGGTCAAGAACTTTACTTAGCATTGTGTAAAGAAACAGGACTTAGTCCAATTCGAAGTTTCTACAAAGAATTATTAGAAGAAAAAGTTAACTTGAAATACTATGGTGTAAGTCAAACGGGTTTTCGAGCTATTGCCATATCTCTCAAGGATAATAAATACGTCAAAGTCATAGATTTAACCGACAATTGGATGAATGAAGATGCATGTTTTCATTTAGGTGAAATGCTGATTGAAAATATATCTTTACGAGAATTGAATCTATGCGGGTGTCGTATTGGACCGGAAGGTGCAAAGCGAATGTTTGCAAACTTGCATATCAATAATACTTTGCAAAAAGTTGACCTTACTAAAAATTATCTCGGAGATGCTGGCGTAGATTACCTGGCTAAAGCAATATTTCGAGGTTCTAATTTAAGAAACATAACTCTTTGCTATAATAATCTTACAGCTAAAGCTCTGGTTATCCTTACCGAAGCCTTTGAAACTCATAATAAATTAACACATCTTGATCTGTCTTGGAATACGATTGTTTCACCGAATGCTGTGTTCAATTTATGTACTAGGTTATCTGAAAATACAGTATTTGAAGAGTTAAATTTATCTTGGACTTCATTAAGTGGTCTTCGTGTAGGAAAGGCAATAAAAACTCTTCTATCAAGTCAAAGTCTAAAATATCTTAATTTGAGTAATAATAAACTATCAGATGTAGCTATCAAACAAATAGCGAATGGGTTGGAAAACAATCGAAGCTTAAGTACTTTAGACATCTCGTACAATCCTTTAACTCCGAAAGATGCCTTACTTTTATTGTTATGCCTAAGGAACCGTAAAGTAAAGCTTCAAAAACTTTTACTTGAGAACATATTCGTGACAGCTGAATTTCTAGAGCTAAGACGCGAGATCTTGTCTTTAAAGTATAGAAAGTATGCAGTTATAACATGGGGAGGTTTAATACCGAAATTTACTCCTGTCGCTGCTGATATGCGTGATATTGTGTTAAATAGAGCTAACGCCATATGCTCGAAGTCAAAGAAGTCGGTGGATATAGCTTTAATTATTTTAGAACTTTACAAAGAAAATAAAGAACCTATGGATGTTAAAGTTTTTGCTAAGGCGTTGAGGACAAATAGTGTATTTTTAGACGAAGGCTTACTTGAAGAGCTATCAAACAGTTTTGCTGGACCCGCTTCGGGTACAGGAAAAACTGTTAATATGGTCAAATTAGTCGATTATTTAAAACGCAAGTGGCCCGATAGACAACTTCCGCCTACTCCTCCGCCAGTAGAATCTGAAGGTAAAAATAAAACGAAGACAGATAAGAAAAAATAATTCTTTTTGAAGTATTTTGTTTATTACATTTAAGATATTTATTTGTTAATTTTATTTATAAAATATTATTAAAATATAACTGGTTTTATTTATTTTTAATATTCCCAGAATTATCGTGTCGTGAGGTGACTTGTTCCATTTTAAAGACCGGGGTGTGATTTACATCTTGAAAACAAAGCTGGGCGCGTGATCTCTACCCGTTGCGGCGCGTCACGGCTCGCATAATGACTCGCGCATACAAATATTGAAAGTGTTCGTGTTTTACCGCGTTAATAGATATTTGTAATTACAATTCACATGCTAATTGATATCCTGGTGAATACTTTAATCACCTCTTCATGCTAATCGTTGCAACACCTTCAATAAAATGAGCAAATCAGTATTGACTTAAATGCTATTGATAGGGAAGATAAACAATAACATTTATATTAAAATTCATCTCATGTCTTAATTTTATATAAAATACTTACGTTCAATCTATCTACATAATAACATAATATTATTATACACACAATAAATATTAAAATTACCTTTATCAAGTAAGTTATACACTCTTATTATAATGATACACCTTAAAACAAAATCACTTAACGCTGACTTCCTCTTTTCTCGAGTGTCATTTACACGATTACGTTTTCTGTTTGTCGGTGCCATCGTCGTGGTAGCGAGATGTACACGCTGAGCGGCGCGGACGCACGGTAGCGTGTGTCACGCAACGCGTGCTTGTCCGCTTTATTATTATTTATTGCTCCCCAATAATCCCGCCTAGATAATACCTTCGAAACGAAACGCCGCCGAGTTACATTCTTCTGAGATCTGACGTAAGATTTCCAGAAAACTTCGTGGCTAAACAGTTATGAGAGTTCAAAAGTTTGCTCAAGCGAAGCGTGTTCCGAAACAGTTATATTTAGTACGACAGATAAAAATCTATTCACAAGCAAAAACCACACGCTCGTTCGAATTCTGCTGCTTAAATTTACATTTACATCGACATGGCTTCTATTTTTAAAGACTGTTTTTATTGTTTCAGGTATGCAGTGTGATCTCGCTACAGGAACAGGCGTAGAATTTTAAGTATAACGACTCAAAACACTTCGATAAAGGTTGAAATTTTTATTGTAAAGTATGCATAAATATGTGAAAAACATTTTTTCAGTAAAATATAATAAGGACATTGAAAGTACGAAGTCTATGCATATCGAAAGTCAAAAACGTGTGTTCGTTTGTTTGAAGTGTCGACGGTCAATAGAAAGTTACGTGAAGAAGGTAGCGCCGCGTGGGCAGGGACTGATTAGGAATTCGTATTTCGTCGCTTCTTTTCCACATATCAGTGTGTTTGTACTTTTACTTTCAAATTTACTGCCCCTTCATCTTTCTTTCCAAGATATAAATAACAATTATTCACAAGTAATATCTGTCAACGATTGCTATCGTGAATTTAAAACACGTACAATCAATTGTATATGTCTTTCGAATTCCTTGCAACAATGTTGCAGAAAATATTTAAAAATTAATAAATATACTGTTCTCTTATATTTACGTGAATTTTACTCATTTAATTAAAAATCTAAAACCGGATTTTATCGCGTTTATTTCAAATTACAGTTTAACAATATTTTATTTTAAATAATGATCATTATTCGGACACCCACCACCTCAGTCCCCCGAGATCATGGACGCTGTAAAGGGTCCGAAACGTCGGGAAATAATTTAAAATAAAATATTGGAAAAATGTAATTTGAAATAAACGCGATAAAATCCGGTTTTAGACTTTTAATTAAATTAATAAATATAGGTAAAATCTGATGTTAGTTTCATGTTCATTAATATTTTCCAATTCCGATTGGTGTATGATTTAAATTTTCGGAAAATTACTTAAATCATAACTCGTAAAATTTAACAACCCATTACGAGCCAAAGAACGAAATGTTCTGGTACAACATGATTACATATTAAATTTAATTTCGAAACGTATACCTTTAAAATTATAACTGAAACCGAAAGTACGAGGACGCACGCAATTTTTATATGCAATAAATCAACGGAAAATAATCAATGTTTTGTATATGGTAAACTTGGAAGGTCCGAAAACGAACGCGATTCCTTATCAGATTGAATTTTACGGCGACCGAATATGGTATGTATGAGCAATTTACGAAAACCCCCCGGCCTGAGTTTTTCATGAATAATATACGGGAGAATCTTAAGAATTTATACATCGGTATAAAATATATAAATATTACTAAGTTGTGTGAAAGTGATAAAAATGATAAACGATATGAACAGCCATTCAAAAATCTAATACGGCTTCAAATTACCGTGATGTATTTTTCACTGAAAGTAAACTAAATGCGGCCATTTCATATTACAACTAAATAAGCATTGCTTTAAGCTTTCTTAATTCCTAAAACGGTAGTATCGTATGATTTTGTTGACATTGAATTTCGGAAAGCAATAATGAAAGTGAAATTATCGTAAGAGCGATAAATATTTTAACCAATCATACCGTATTAGGTGACGCTATTTGTATTTTTCGAATATTAATTTTATTACTTATTTATGTACATATAATTATTTTATAACTTAAATAACGTAATAACCTCAATTTAATATTAGCACGGTTTAAAGAACTTTATGCAGTTGTCCAACGGATACGTAGCGAAGTGCCAATCTCAGATGGGAGAGACCATAGAGAAGTTGCCATACACTCACATGGGACGCGTCAATTGGGCTGCGCATATTATTATTGTTCCTGGCTATTCACGAAACTTCAAATACTTTGAAACATTGTATGTTTTTACGCTGTGATGTTAGTGTTATCACTCGTATTATTTGTTTTATGCTTTCTTTAAATTACAAAGATCTCGTATGTTCTAGAAAGTTTTCGGTATTTTTATATATCAGTTCATAAGTATCAATATTTGGATAAACAAGTTATCATTATAGGAATGTCCGATATGTTCAAGTTAATATGAAGTCATATTATTTAACTGTAGTTAATGATCTCGTTAGAAAGTCAAGAAATATTCGATCAATTGGATGTAGCGCAGAAAATATAATTATCAACGAGATTTATTAAATACTACCTGTTGCCCGCGATTTCGTTCGCGTCGAAATTTTTATGTGTATAAATTCCTTTAACGGTTCATTTCAGGTACAGATATTATACTATCCTATAAAAAGTGTGCGTTTTTCGGCATGAAATGTAGCCTGTGTAATTCTCTGACCTCTAAATACTGCAAAAAATCATGTTCGGTGAAAACAAAAACAAACGTATCCCTTTTGAACTGTACCTTTATTCCGGATAAAAACTAGCATTGAGTGCTATTCCATTAAAACCGTTAAGAAACTGACAGAGCAGAATAGTCCCTACCCCTTTCTTGCCGAGGTGTCGTAAAAGGCGACTAAAGTCTAACTGTGCGAAACACAGTGCACCAACAAGATGGTGATGTGCAGCAGCGTAACCATACCTTGCCGCACACTGCTGCTGCTGCACTTGCTGTACACTACGCTTGCCAACACGCCTGCCAACCGTTACGATTATTATCGGTAAACCCTCACAAAAAGACCAGCAATACAGAGCCCAAGCGGTCGCTCTGGAGGTCGATGGGGCCTACCGGCCTTCATTCAGCAGCGGACATCCAATGGCTGATATGATTATGCTATTCCAGACTATTCCCTAAATCTATACCAAAATTTCATCCAGATCCGTTCAGCCGTTCTGTCGTGATTGAGTAACAAACATCCATCCATCCAAACTGTCGCATTTATAATATTTGTAAGATAATTTAACGATACCAATAAAGTGTTAATATTAAGTGTTATACTTGTAAGAGGAAGTTAAAGTCGTTCGTTTGCTATAAATCTCTTTCAAGTTAACAAAAAGAACCTTTTAAAAGATTCATTATGGTTTATGATTTCATTACGATATTTTCCATAGCGACGACTTAATTCTAAAGTTTGTTCATTATCTATTAATATAATTTGCTTCCTCGTTCTGTATTGTTGGTATTGTTATTTCTTCATTACGAGTTAGTCAATCGTAAACGTTTAGCATAAATCGTATCTAAATTTTCTTTGCTTTTCTTGTATTAGACAAATTTATTAGTCTAACTGTTCTTGCAATTGGAATAGGAGTATCGACTCAAGTTTACGAGAGACGTTTTTTGTTTAACTTAAGTGTAAGTTTTTTTTTTAATATTTAAAGTAACATCTTGTTACTTTATATATTAAACGGTTTACAGATTAACGAAATCCTGTTTTTGCAAAAGTCCTCGTTTCTTAGTGTCATAATTACTACAATAGCACCATTACGTTGAGAATATTCCAATAACACAATTTAGTTTCATTTTAAGAGATTTTTTTTTAAACCCTTATAGAAGAATAACGATGAAAGTCTCGACAGACCTCCGATTCCTCCACATAACAAAATCAGCCAACCATTTACAAACAATAGCGGTGATTTACACAATCTGCACGACACCGCCGCGCTCCGGCACCATGGCTGACTAATGAATTGAGATATTTCACGCTGAACACCATCGATCACGTGCCCAACACACAAAAGGAATGCGGGTCAAGGTGCGCTACGAGTTATTCCTCGTCTTGATTTAATTTGACCATTTTGTGCAGAAAAATCTTGTAAATCTAATAAGATATATTTAGACTTGATAAATTATATATTTTATTTTATAACTAGAGGACATCAAAAGAAGTAAAGTCTCATAAGCAACTTAATGATTATCCAAGACAGGAGATAGTGTTGAATTGAACTAACAGTTATGTATTATAGGCATTATACTAACGATCATTCAAATCCAAAGTTATGACGCAATACTTTCCAAACAAAGTCCCACAAGATTTCAACAGGACTTCATTGTAATTTCCTTGTAATTTACAACACGGCATAAACAACAGAAGTGCTAAGTGTTTTCCCTTATCGACAGCCGTTTTGTACTTGAGGCTATCATAAACTTGGAGTAGATCGGACCGGACGCGGTGATTAGTAGGCGAGCTCGCACGATGGTATGCTGCGTTCACACTCGCTGCTACATGTATCTCGGTTTATTACTTACTATCTTATTGTTAGCTCTATATTTATTATTTACGACGTGTAATTATATTAGGTCTTATTTTAGTTTGAGATCTTGCACTGATTTTCATATTTTGAATATTATACCTTTTACAAAGTGTATCAAAATTTGAAATATGGTCTTGTTTTTGATACTTTATTATTATTGTTATGTTTTTACTATTTCGTTTTCTTTGTTATATCCTAATGTATTTTATTGACTTTAAAGTATGGTGTGTGTATAAATTATAGAAATATAACTGTTTCAAAATCGAACATTGTTGGGGTTTGTTTTACTCGGTTAAGTAATCTAAAAAAATGTGTTTAGATAGTTCGGTTTACAACGGAGATGAGAGTTCGATCCCTCGGCTCCATTACAGCGTGATTGCGTATCGTTTGACGATTAGGATGCGCGTGAGCAAGGCACAAAGACGCCGACTCGTCTAATGCAGGATTAGATTAGGTTAGCCATTATTTCCGGGTTATTTAAGAAAATATATTTATTGTATTCTGAGTAAAAGAGATTACTTTACCATGCCACAATATATGCAATTAAATTGCTTTTATTGTTTTTCGTAAAGGTTTTGAAATGGGTAATGTCATATATGTAATATCATAAATATATAACATTTAGCTATAACAACTTAAATACATAAAACTAAAGATTTCGTCAAAAGCAAAATGTGGCATTCGAGCCGATGGCACTTTATGATTGACTTAGATGTATTTTTGAAATATGACGATTCAGAAGTGATTTTGAAATCCTACTCGAGTGAATTATGTACATTTTGGTTGATTGACAGAAAATTATCAGATATATATCCTATTAAAGTATTAAATATGTCCCCTCTACACCTGATTATTTTCCGGGACACTCTCACGACGGCCCGTGATTCCAACGTAATTTACCACACGGAACTGTGGAAGTCTATTTGAAACGTAATGGGTTTTCTGTCTCCTTAAAGGTGTAACGCTTAAAACCATAAAATTAACTGTATCCCGAATGATGACAACTTTCATTTTAATCAAGAAGTAGATATAAATAGATTTCTCACAATAATACTGTGAGATTCTCATTCTGGTAGACGTTGATTGATTAGTCTTGATCATATTTATTTAAATTGAAACTGTATAGTATCGTGACTAGTTTTATCTCATTGAACAAATCTTTTAAGAATTTAAAATTCTGTTTTGAAATTATCATTATTAGTAATAAATATTTTCACGATCTTAAAAACATTGTTTATAAATTTTTCAATATTGCTATAATATCCTAAAGATTAATAAAATATTTTAAACCTAAATTGTATTTAAATAAAGTTAAATATTGTTCGACGCGAATCAGAAGACATAATGTGGTAAATCAAATAGGCACGAAATATTTTCGCTGATTCTCGATATTGATAGGTAATATAAATTACGCATGTACACAATACAAGATAGAGGCTATTAAATTTAATTACACGTGAGCGATGCGCGGGAGTTCGGATGCACGCCGTGTTGCGCAAGCGCAGGTGAACGCCAAATGTCAGATGGATGCGCGTGCGGCCGTCATTGTGGTTTTTAATTCTATACCCATACTTGATTAGGCATAATTATTGTTCATCTATAACTATTTGTATTTCAGGTTTTCTTTTTTTCTATGTATTCGTATTGCGAATACGCAAATATTAAAAATTCTGTCGTACTTAACCAAATTATGTACAGATAATAATAATAATTAATGGAACTTAAAGTTATCACATTACTAATTATATGCTGAAAAATTGTTCAAACATATTTTTGATAACAATAATAAATAGTTAGGTCTGTTATTATACCTAATTTAAAGATAAATATTATTATAAAACAAATCATTTAAATCATCAACACGTCTTACAAAGTTTTGCAGATCATAGAATAGACGAAGATGAGATAATTTCAGTCTATTCCCACGCCTGCACCGATGCGATGGCATGATGGTAACGAAGGTCGCTCACGATTGATTGTGAAACATTCTCGAACAAGTGCTCAGGGTTCACGGTCCGAATGGTCAAACTTTGAACGGGTTATATGGAACCGCGTGAGAGCAACGTTGACATTGGAGACCACACGTGTTATTATCCTATAAATTGGAATTAATAGTATCTTATATAATGTATATTTAGTAACTTTCTTAACGAACATTAGGCTATGCTTTTGCGGTACTTTCCCGTGGTCTGTCTTGTAAGGGCGGGTGAGGGCGCACGGTGGGTTATTTTAGTGGATGAGGGCCCCACACTACCCCATTGTCTCGGACGACGGGGTGTGCGTTCAGGTATACATTTTTTTCCGCCAAAAAAGGCTATACTTTTCCTAATACGTATATTTACGCATACAGATGAGTCTAGATTCTGTCGCTCTAGATTCGATCTGTAACGCTTCATCAATAATTATATTTTAATTGATACACAAAATTTTAATTACTCGAGTAAATTATGTGTTGTTAAGTCGACAATAGTTAATTAGGCGTCAACAACTGCAAAACAACGATACACACATGTACATATACATGAGTTTTTGAAATTTTAAAAATGTAAAGACCACAAAGTTCAAATAAAACAATAAATAAATATGCATAAATATTAGTTTTGTATACGTTGCATGTGTATTCGATTTGTTGTCGGGATATCGAAAACTACAAGTCATACAATTCATACAACATTCACTGTCAACACATAATCTCCAATAACGAGTGGGGAACATAATGTTCGCGATTTCTGTGTCCGCGCCGATATTCCACGTGTGAGGGTAGTTGAGGCGTTTATCAGCGCCATCTATATTGCATGCAGTAGTTAGCTACCACAAGCGATGAAGTCTGCAATCACTGCGTGAGTTAGATTCAGAGCTATTTGCGAGCAGGGTGAACGCCCCTAATACTTTCCGACGATATAAGCATAAATGAATTTTATTTCAAGGGAATAAAGTCCACTACTTATGAATTACTAGTGACTATAAAGTGGTCTGTATAACAGAGCAATAGGATCTTAAATCGATTGAACGTTTGTGTAGTAAATGCAGTCCTGCGAACGAGTTCCGTGTTATCATTATATTCCGATCATAATTGCGCAAAAAATGATTGTTATGCCATATGCAGATAAGTTTTATAGGTGAAAATTAATTTGTGGTCGGTTAGCGTGATCTAAACGACAAAAACGTGTTGGTTGTTACGCTTTCTAAAACTCTAGCAAGAATTCCATTTTCTTTGATTTCTACAAAATTTCTGCTTGTATCAAAGTTGCAACAGTCATTTTTATATCAAAATTCCCTAACAGATGAATTTTATAAATAGAACTTTAAAAAAAAAATTAATAATTCTTTCGAATTTCGAGGTTATAATTCGAACCCATATCAAATCAAATTGAAACATAAATAAATCACTTGCTAGAATAATCTTATTCCATTTTGAGTTTATATTATTCGAGCACAAAAAAAAAACAGTAATTGTATGATAATTGACGTATCAGATGACCGTATATGAGAAAAAAGTCATCTATATTCTCTCAAGGGACGAGATAAATTTCAATCAAAGAGCGCGTAATTACAGATGCGGCAATCGTATAACCAATCACGTTTAATGTCTACTACATTCCATAGTTAATTGTCTCCACAGCGCGGTGGTAGCTGAAGCCCGGGTGTGGGGCGCTCTAATCCTGTCTAACGAATGCTACATAAAATCAGGGTGGATTCGACACGGCCCCACTAGTTATTAGTTAGCCTTCCGCGTGGTAATCGACTCGGTATAAATAATAATAGAGAAATGGGGACCAAACTTTAGTAGAATAATCAGTTTTTATTACTACTTGTCATAGGCGTAGCTTGGTCGAGGGTTCATGTCTTACGTCTAGAATAATTAATTTTTTTTGTGTCCGAGATCCTTGATCTAAATTTGTTATAAATTTTTCTAATTTTTTTTTGTCTGTGTTCTAATATACACAAGTACATTATTACAAGAGAAATTACAAAGGTAAAGTAATTACAAGAGTAAATCGAAACAAATATCCAAAAAATGAGAAATTCTTTACCTTCCTAAAAATACGTATAAGGACGTGTAAACATTTTATTTAAAAAAAAATGGTTGTCTGTAAAGTCGGTTTACAGACGATAATTTTTACGTGATAACGTCATAAGAAAACATAGATGATTGTATACTTTTATGAATCAAATTGAATTATTATCACATACCTATATATGATAGTGTGTATTACTTTACATATATATGATAGTGTAGTACTTTATATATCATAGTGTGATATTCAAGATTTTCCAATCTGAGCTATTTTGTTAAGGATAGGAAGATGATAGGAAAAGTAGGAAATCAAGGGGAGTGTTTCAAGTGGTACTCTCTACCAAACAATTGACAAATCACAAAACAGTAGGGGTGTGCGATAATTATCGATAATTCGTAAATACTCGATAATTTTCCATTCGATAATTATCGACAATTATCGATAATTATCGATAATTATCGATAAGTGTTTTTCGATAATTTTGATCCGATAATTATCGATAATTTTTCATTCGATAAATATCGATAACTATCGACCGATAATTATCGATAACTTTCGTCAACTATCGATAATTTTTATCCAATAATTATCGATAACTGTCGCCAACTATCGACAACTTTTCCTTCTATAATTATCGATAACTGTTCTTACGATAATTCTTGATAACTATCGATAAAACGATTCGATAATCATCGATAGTAAAATTATCGATATTTTTTATCGATGAATATCCCTACTTCTACCAAACAATTGACAAATTACAATACAAAACAGTAGGGGTGTGTGATAATTATCGATAATTCGTAACTACTCGATAATTTTCCATTCGATAATTATCGATAATTATCTATAGGTGTTATTCGATAATTTTGATCCGATAATTATCGATAATTTTTAATTCGATAATTATCGATAACTATCGACTGATAATTATCGATAACTTTCGTCAACTATCGTCGTATTTTTATCCGATAATTATCGATAACTGTCGCCAACTATCGATAACTTTTCCTCCGATAATTATCGATAACTATTCATTCCATAATTATCGATAACTATCGATAAAACGATTCGATAATTATCGATAGTAAAATTATCGATATTTTTTTCCGATGAACATCCCTACAAAAGAGTTCGCGTGTAGATTGCGTGGCGCCACTGTCTCTTACTCGAACGCGGTCCGATGGAGTGTAAGACAAAACACTTAGGCTAATCGTGCCTCTCTATCGCTTGTTCTGCGCTCTTGCTCACTAATTGTGACAATGATGACGTCACCTTCTTCGAACGGGCACCCCTTCATCAATTTACTAGACGTTATCACGTCAAAAAGTTTATATAAATGTCTGTAAAATTGTCTTATGTAGACAAACAACTAAAATAATATAGTTAGTTAGTATGTAGCTGCTTGATAAGGACAGAGGATGGAGATATGATTATAAATTAATAATATTAATAAAGGTATACACAGGAACCAAGGTAGGAACCGCCCAAACACTGTTCATTATAAGATTAGCATACCGTCTAAGGCAAGAGAAAAATCGGACAGTAGCTATCTCAATTCACTTACAAGGTTGATTAAAATAAAATGCTTATGAAGTAAGTCGAGATTGCCCACGGCAACATGGTTCTAGACTGATCGTAGCTCAATTATAGGCAAATTAAAACGTGAATTATATTTTATTTACGAATAGTTCTTTATTTATTTAAAACAAACATATTCTGGTGTCTTCAGCTAATATTTGTGAGATACGCCTAAACAAGCTACTACTTCTTTTGTGTCATCAATAAATAAGACACATAAAAATTCAATTACCATGTAAATGTAGTTAATGTAAAGAGATAAATCAATAAATCTGCAGACGGCGTAAAGACTGCATTTTCAAGGTGGTTTGTTGCGTCACAGTGCGGTTACCAATCTTTAGTATTTTTTCCGCGACCGCATCGCATGGTGCGGTCAGATCGACTAGCCGGATCATGTTCCTTGTACGTCGTTTATTTTTAAGGGTGTCTAGTCGATTGAGAAAATTTTATCATGAGAACCTCAAAACTCTGTCTACAGACAAATCTTTACTATTATTTATTTAATTGAAAGTCTATATCGGATTTTATCGCGTTTATTTGTTAAAAACTTTACAGTTTAACGATTTTATTAATTAATTAAATTATTTCCCGACGTTTCGGACCCTTTACAGCGTCCATGATCTCGGGGGACTGAGGTGGTGGGTGTCCGAATAATGAATCAATTGTTATATACCCCGCTTTTTATACAATTATAAATTATTACTTTTAACCGTTCCCATTCATGCAGAATGAGCTTATTGTGTCTGGAAGTCGTGCTGTGTTCTTATTTTCCTTGGGTTCAATTATTTTTAGTACTGGCTCCCAAGCTGGTGGTACGTTCCAACCATCCTCTCTATTGAAATTAGGATGTTTTTTGATTTCAATAGCCTCGCGAATCATCCTTGGTAGGAATCGGTGTTCTTTAGCGAGAATTTGTGGCTTATCAAATCTGATATAGTGGTTGGTACCTTGTTGAGTATGTTGATACACAGCAGACTTTGTTGACCGTTGGTGTTTCATGTCAGCTATGTGTTCCTTGACGCGTGTCTCTATACTCCGCTTAGTTTGCCCTATATAAGAGAGACCACATTCACAGTCTAATTTGTAGACCCCTGCATCTTGTAAAGGTATTTGACACTTGACAGATGGTAATAATTGACTTATCTTCGTTGGCGGCTTGTAGTAAGTTTTTATTGAAGCTCGCTTCAAGATGTAGCCAATCTTGTCAGTGACTCCTTTGACATATGGTAGTACGGCAGGCTGGCGCTCAACTGTGGCTGTCTTCTTTCTCCGGGATCTGTGACGCTGACGCGGTGCTCGGAGGTTGTTGTCTCGCAGTACCTGCTTGACGTGCTGTAGCTCTGCGTCCAGGTGTTTCTCGTCACAGATCCCGCGAGCTCTCTGAAACAGAGACAAACCAACGGCAGAGAGTTGTCTAGGATGATGGTGAGAAGCACCGTTTAAATACCTGTTTGTGTGGGTGGATTTTCTATACACAGAATGGCTTAAACTATGATCAGGATTCCTGATTATAAGTACATCTAGGAAAGCTAGTGTGTTGTTTGCCTCTAACTCCATGGTAAATTGAATATTGTTATTTATGGAGTTAAGGTGTTCTAGGAATATGCAAGTACTGTCTGTTGGTAATATGGTGAAAGTGTCATCTACATACCTCTTGTAAAATCTAGGAGAGATAGGTGCTGTCCTTAGGGCTCGATCCTCGAAGTCCTCCATGTAGATGTCAGCCACTATGGGGGATACTGGAGAGCCCATAGCCACGCCATCCACCTGTATGTAGTATTTGTGGTTCCACAACAGGTAGCCAGTTGTAAGGCAGTGCTTGAGTATTATTGCATATTCTTCTGGCATGTCGTTCTCCACTAGTCTCCTTCGTACAATTTCAATGCATTGAAATTGTACGAAGGAGACTAGTACGAAATTGTACGAAGGAGACTAGTGGAGAACGACATGCCAGAAGAATATGCAATAATACTCAAGCACTGCCTTACAACTGGCTACCTGTTGTGGAACCACAAATACTACATACAGGTGGATGGCGTGGCTATGGGCTCTCCAGTATCCCCCATAGTGGCTGACATCTACATGGAGGACTTCGAGGATCGAGCCCTAAGGACAGCACCTATCTCTCCTAGATTTTACAAGAGGTATGTAGATGACACTTTCACCATATTACCAACAGACAGTACTTGCATATTCCTAGAACACCTTAACTCCATAAATAACAATATTCAATTTACCATGGAGTTAGAGGCAAACAACACACTAGCTTTCCTAGATGTACTTATAATCAGGAATCCTGATCATAGTTTAAGCCATTCTGTGTATAGAAAATCCACCCACACAAACAGGTATTTAAACGGTGCTTCTCACCATCATCCTAGACAACTCTCTGCCGTTGGTTTGTCTCTGTTTCAGAGAGCTCGCGGGATCTGTGACGAGAAACACCTGGACGCAGAGCTACAGCACGTCAAGCAGGTACTGCGAGACAACAACCTCCGAGCACCGCGTCAGCGTCACAGATCCCGGAGAAAGAAGACAGCCACAGTTGAGCGCCAGCCTGCCGTACTACCATATGTCAAAGGAGTCACTGACAAGATTGGCTACATCTTGAAGCGAGCTTCAATAAAAACTTACTACAAGCCGCCAACGAAGATAAGTCAATTATTACCATCTGTCAAGTGTCAAATACCTTTACAAGATGCAGGGGTCTACAAATTAGACTGTGAATGTGGTCTCTCTTATATAGGGCAAACTAAGCGGAGTATAGAGACACGCGTCAAGGAACACATAGCTGACATGAAACACCAACGGTCAACAAAGTCTGCTGTGTATCAACATACTCAACAAGGTACCAACCACTATATCAGATTTGATAAGCCACAAATTCTCGCTAAAGAACACCGATTCCTACCAAGGATGATTCGCGAGGCTATTGAAATCAAAAAACATCCTAATTTCAATAGAGAGGATGGTTGGAACGTACCACCAGCTTGGGAGCCAGTACTAAAAATAATTGAACCCAAGGAAAATAAGAACACAGCACGACTTCCAGACACAATAAGCTCATTCTGCATGAATGGGAACGGTTAAAAGTAATAATTTATAATTGTATAAAAAGCGGGGTATATAACAATTGATTCATTATTCGGACACCCACCACCTCAGTCCCCCGAGATCATGGACGCTGTAAAGGGTCCGAAACGTCGGGAAATAATTTAATTAATTAATAAAATCGTTAAACTGTAAAGTTTTTAACAAATAAACGCGATAAAATCCGATATAGACTTTCAATTAAATGAGTAATATTCGCGTAAATATAAGAGAACAGTTTACTATTATTTATTTGATTAATATTATAAATATTTTTCGAAGTTTTGACTCTACTTTTGCTTGTAGATTTATTAGTCTTTTTTTTTAAATCTTCATTGCGTTTATTCTTATTTTAAAATAAACAGAACCTAAGGAACTCTTTTCCGCAGTTCGCATTGTAAGGCGTAAATTATGTAACCGGCTCACTATTGTCCGGGTTTTTTATCCTTTGCGGTCGGCGAAGGAAGTTTCATGTACGCGTGGCTGTTTATCATGCACTCGTATTGGGCCTGCGGTTTTCATGTGGATTGCTGTTCCCATGTCTCGAGGAACCTTTGTTTTTTTACTTTGTTCAGCGTACAATGCCACTAACTTTTTTTAAATCTTAATCGCACCGTAGTCTTTCTTGGAAAGGCTCGTGAAAAAAAATCTCTTAAGTAATAAACGATTATCGATCGTGCCGTATGTATTGTCTAAAGTATTTTGAATGATTGCTCGAGTGAATTGAAAGGTTATTTGTCAGTTACGTAGCAGGACCACCATACCAAAAACATTCGCTATCTGTTTCACGATCAAGATCAGGAGCGATACGTGACGCGTGCGCACGCGTCGCACGCACGAACAGTCCTTGCACTATGAACCTGGAGATAATAATCACACATGCTCTGAAATCAATCATTTGCGTCCGTTTACGCCTATATGATTTATCTTAAATGTCATGACTTAAACTACCATACTAGCTTAGTTCATAATCACACAACTAACCAAAAATCAATTATTACAAAAAAAAAACCACTAAACAATCTTAGCTGCTTATCAGTTGAAAAATTTTACGAGAATAATGATTTAAAAAAAGACCTTAAAAACTTTGTCGTTTTCGAAATGTACTATTATTTGAAGAAAATTAAAAAACAACAGCTAAGTGCCCTTTACCCTCAAGCCATGTCAATATAATAGCATTATCTCAAATTTTTTCTTGGCCTACGCTGCCCATTAGCGTGGTACATCACTCAAGAGCAAGACCGCCTCCGATGTTATCTCGTAGCATTCCTGCAGGACAGGGGTCATTTTTTTTGAATAAATGCCGTATTTACTGACATTGCTTTATTCTGTTCAAATAAAATAATGGTATTTTAAGATATTTCAGTTTTATCGGAACGAAAACATTGAGGTGTTTTACATTTTTAAAATTACTTTTCTTTAGGACAGAATATTTATTTTAAGAGTAAAATGTTATATAGAAATCAGACACCAATAAAATTGTACTTTTGTTTCGCCACGACAGACAACGGCTATCTTTGGGCGCCATTATACTCCTTTATATTTGTTACACGGTCTATTAATTATAACGTTTACATTGACTTACTAATGAGGATTCTTCTCCCATTTACTTATTCTTTTTTTGAATAGTTTATTAAGCGGCAATAACTTGTCTATACAATGACGTTTACCAAAAAAACACATCTTGAAATGTTGCTGGTTCACCCTTTTATAATGTCTCGTTTATATCCGTATCGTCTGTTTGATTGATGGACTTTGCTTTGTAAGGGTCCAATTTTAATGGACTTCTGACGTTGATTTAATAAAACCCTTTAGGCCGTCAAAAGATCTCAGGGTCAAGACCCCGATCTCGAAGATATGTGATGCGTTATTATACGACGGTAGTTTGAAAATAACACGTTAAAAGTCGTTCTATCAAGTATATAACATGTGTTTTATGATATATTTGTAAAACCAAAATGATTCAAGATTTTAGATATTTAATTTTGTCAAAATGATCTAGTTACAGTTATGCATGCGGTCAATAGACATCGCAATTAAGAAATGTAAAGTTAGTATCCATCAGTCACGTAAAACGGGTCTGCCGCCATTTTGAAAGTATTACATACAAATGAGGAGTCTTCGCATTTCGATTCAGCATCACCATAATCGAATCCCTTTACCTCGGCGTATATTCACTTGGACCCTAATAAACCTGATTTTTTTTATTATTCCGGTAACCAAAATGATGGGCTTCCTCGCACTCCGAACAATCATGGAAGGCAATTTGAATGCGATTCACATTGTTTTATTTTGCGCATGACACGCGGTCGGTAGCGTCGAAATTATTCTGAGAAATCTAAAGCTTAATTAGAGGTGTTGTACCTTTAAATTGTTATTTTTTTTTTTCAACAAAAATTATTGGTGTATCCGAACGATTTTGCGTGTTGGGTTTTATAGCACGAGCTTTAAATGAATGAATTTGTTATGCCTAAATCTTTACCTACATCTCTGTTGTCTTTTAATCAACTTCAAAAATTGAGGAGGTCCTTTTCGGCCATATCTTTTACGTGCACTGTTAATTTTTTTTGTACATTTTCTACATTTTTACTAAGCAATTGCATAGTAAAATTACAAAATTTTGTTATTGTATTGCAATTTTAATACGCTTGTTGCAATATTACATTTTGTTATAGACAAAGTACTAAACAGGTTTCAATTTTACAATTCTGTGTTGTGGTATTTAATCTTTTTTATAGATATTTGGAATTTAATTTTACTAAGATAAATGACCAATAAAATTACTAACAAATATTTCATATTTGTTAGGAAATATACAAATCATTATTTATTTTATAAAACTTTTGTTTGCATTTCTACTATATTTCATTTTAATCATGTACGCTGTGTGTTTTTACAATTATTCATTGTAATTTTTTATTAAAAATTTGTAAAATTTCGATACACATTTACATTTTAATTTTACTACGATTGGGCTAATTGGACGTATGTTGGGCAATGTCCTATATAGGTATACCTATTTTACTAATTTTTTTTTTTATGTATAGTGTATTCAAATTCCACCCTTCGAGGTAAATAACGCTGGCAATTACGAAAATAGGTTTTTGTTGTGGAAACAGTTACATTTTTTGTCATAATTTAAAATTTTAATCGCGTATTAACACCGCTATAATTTTGCCTAGACAACATAATTACGCCTTTGCCTTATAAATGAAAACAATAACATGCTTGTATTAATCCATCACGAGGAAGGTTCGAGATGTTTTTTTTTTTATTTTTGTATTAGGTACGCAAGTGTAATGTTGTCGAATAAAAAATATAAAGATTACTATAGTAAAAAAACTAATAGAAGTGGTGTAAATTTTTTTTTTCATAAACTTTTAATTTACTATTTTCAAACATACCTACATACCAATACTTCGGAACAGTAACATGGTATAGATATGTTTGAAGAGCACAAGTGTCAAACTTCAAAATTTATTTAAAATACCTAAAATTGTAGTAAATTAATAAAAATAAAATTAATTTATTATTAAACACTATACCAAAATATAACAATAATAAATAGTCAATAATAATTTACCTTTACGTTGAATTTTTGATTTACGTTAATATAATTCGTTCGAGATTATTATATTTCAGAGTATTATTTCGCATTTAATTTAATTTAATTAAAAATCGTTAAACTGTAAAGTTTTAAAACAAATAAACGCGATAAAATCCGATTTAGACTTTTAATTAAATATTATTTCGCATATTATGCAAGTAATTTTTGAGTCATAAAAGCACAGATAAAAAATTTAAATCCCGTTTAAAAAATCGAAATAAATAAATTTATTCTCTTCAATTATTCTCGTCAAACGATACAACGCTTGACGGACGTGTAATTAAAAATCGTTTGCACAGAAATACCTCGTTGAAATAAAAAAATAAAAAAAAAACAATCTATCATCAATCATGGCGAACACGTGCTCTTGACTTCACATTAGACATTACGTTGCCTCTCTTCCACAACTGAATCACGAAAACTTGTCAAGCTGTTGTTTCGAGGGATCAGCGTACTTTCCTACAAAATGGGACCTCAGTTTAAATTATCCCATACTATTAAACAAGCAATATAGGTACACATTAAATCAGATTCTCGAAAGAGATTAAACGATGAATTTCGCATGACAGTGTCTTTACAGGGATGAAAAATCGATCTAGCTAGCCATTTTATACGCAAAAACATTTGTTAGTGGAATATGGAATGTAATTTTACCTATGTCTCATTACAAAAAAAAGTTTGATTTCTTTATTTTCACCTGAGCAGAGCTCGGTTGTCCAGGTAATTGTTTTAAGATATCCATTCTATCAGCTAATAGGATTATAAGATTTTTTGTTAGTGTTCCATTCCGTTATAGCGTTTCATATCTACCCGCAATGAACAGTTTAAAGAAAAAAGACTTTCCCGAGATAAGCCCAAATCAAAATCAAAATATTTTTATTCAGCATAAAATTATTACAATTATTTACTGAACGTCATGAGTCTACCACCAGTTTGGAAAGAAGAAGCCTCTGACCTGAGAAGAACTGGCGAAAGAAACTCAGCGGGACTAATATATTTTTTTAATGTAATGTTTTTTTTTTTTCAAAGTAAATTGTAATTAACAATAATTCTCTATAAATTGAAATAGCCTGGAGGCGATCACATCATTCCCAAGGCGTACTGTCTTCTAGAAAATCGTTGATAGAATAATATCCTTTAGTACACAAACGTTCTCTCACAATTTTTTTAAATTTGGCAATAGAAGCTTTTTGAACGTTTTCTGGGAGCCTGTTGTATAAGCATGCAAGCATGTGTAAAATAAAAATAAAAACTTAATACTAATAATATATATTAATTAAAAAACTTTATTTATGTATCATATAATAAATATACGTACTCTTAATTTTTGTATATTTTATAATTATGTGAAAAAAATATATACAAAATTATATATGGTAGTAATGTGTGAGTTGAACGATTTAGTTTTCACCACTCAAGGCAGTGTTTATATTCGTGCTGTTGGAATAATAAGTCTCTCGTTGAGAAACTAGTTACTCGCGGGTAATTTAACAAATTGTCCAATTTTTGTAACGACCAATTACATATTGAACAATGCCGAATAGTACGCATTTTAGTTAAATCAAAGGTCGACCCATGTTCGCGGATTTCATTATCTTTCCTACTTTTTAATTATTGTGAAATTAATAGATATTTTACGCAAATTTAACTATAATCTTTAATAATAATTTCAGTTATACAATAATGCAGCCCTGTCTGAACTAGTCTTGACCGTGTATCAGAAGTTCGAATTTAGTATTTTATATCTACTTCCAATGTTTTAAGTAATTTAATTGCTTATTTTAAGTATTTTATGGACCTTCTGAACTACATTTCGCCTCGGAAATATAGACCCTTCAATACTCTGTCTCGAATATCTATTCATTCTATTATTGTTTTTTATCCATAATTTGTAATAACAATTACCCCGAAAATTGAAATAGCAATTATTTATTAATTCTGGGACGTTTCGCTTCCTGGCAGACAGAATGGTCATCTTATATCTTTAAACGAGCAATTCTTGTATATATATAATCGGAATCTCGGAAACGGCTCCAACGATTTTCATGAAATTTAGTATGCAGGGGGTTTCGGGGGCGATAAATCGATCTAGCTAGGATTTATTTTTAGAAAATGTTGTTTTATCCCTTTTTTTTACGCAATTAAAAAATACCATTAGAATACGAAGGTAAATTTCGCTGTCATTAACAATCTTCTAATAGCTCAGATAGGCATCGGGCGGATTCGAAATTAGAAAACCTGGGTTCGAATCCAGTTTTCTTACCAATCTTTTTTTTCCTTTTTTTTTAATTAAGAGCTCTTTTTATTTTTTATTTTTTATTTTACTATTACGTCGGTAAGATCGAAAATATTATTTATGTTTCATTTGTATGTAATGTATCTAAATATAATTTAACCGAGCAAAGCTCGGTCATCCAGGTACTATATATTATGTAATTAATAATTTATGTTATAAAAAATATATCTATATCATTTTGAGATGGTGGTCCTGGTCTTTATTATAGACACGTTATAGCGACCGTTACTAAAGGTAGGGTAACGCTAGTCAACCCGTATAGGAGCAGCCTAGCGGATTAAGAGTCTTAACCCATCTCCTATAATTATGTAGAAGAGATCTTTGCCCAGAAATGATTTAAAATGTTGTCACTTATGAACATTAGAAAATAAAACAAAAACATCAACTTATTCTTAATTTAAAAAAAAATCCTGTTCTACAATTTGTATGTGTGTGTATTATGTGTATGGAGATATGGAGGTGTCCGTAGTGTCGTTTACTGCGAATGTCGCAATTAAAACCGCGTGTAATTACTTACATCAGCGATGTTGAAAGCGATTCCGTTCGTTCTATGGTGCGTACGAGTGAGGGACATTTCATATTGTTTGTATTAAATTAATGTATGATACGTATCGAAGGAGAAAATTTTTAATAAATGTACAAGACTTAAATTGTCTAAATCATTTTATAACAGTTTTGGTATCAAAATTATAACAAAATAATCGTATTATACAATGTGCTACGATATTTTCAGGAAATTTCTTTATTTAAAAAAAATATTTGTGTTAGACAGCCTGTTTTTGCTGAAAAAAAAATTTCGGCTATAAAACATCACGTGTATTAAAATTAAATCACTAATATTTTAACAAGTATCTAGGAAGTTTGCCTAATTGTTTGCATTTAATTTAAAATAAATTGCTTTCATGTACTTTACTGAAAGAGTCAAACCTACCTACTAGAAGTAGGTAGGTTTTTTCTCTCTTACAATCGTATCCTCATAAAATATTTTAAATGTCATATTACACTTGTTACACATGTTATAGCTTGTCAATCGTATTTTCAGAATCTTGAATACGATTTTTGAAATAATAGGTATAGATTTAATATCAATAATCACACAAAAATTAAATACATATACCATAAAAAAATCAAAGTACTAATGTATATTATATATGAAACTTTAGAAAGTTCTTAAAAGCTTTTACGAAGTCCAGTCGATGTGACATGTGTACGACCGAGGGGTCAACGTCCGGCAGATTCGTGACTTGATTAATTACACTTCAAGATGTCCGTTCTTTGGCAAATACTAGCGTTTGATGAGGTATGTGAGATATTTTTTTACTCGCAGTAGGTGGGATAGTAGCGTAGTTCGATACCCACGATAAAATTTGTATGGGCCATACAAACATTTGTCATGGTTACGACGTTTTTCTCAGGACCACCATTCTCATGTTATGGTGCGAAAAGCTCCATTAAGCTTCAAACAGCTCCATCATCGTGGGTTCAATTCTCGCTCAGAGCTTATATTTAAAAACATTTGTTTCTCGTCTGTTTCGTGTATGAAGAGAGGAGGCAGTTGCCCAGTAGTGGGACGTTTAAAATATACAATTACAGTTCAGCTCAAGATGTTTGTATTTTAAGAAAGTTTTCGGTCCCCGACACAGGATTCTCATACTACTGGCGGTCGTTAAGTGTGAGATATTTTTGAGTAGTTTGGTATATTTATAATAGGGTATAAATAGGGTGTCACAAACTGTACTCATAACCTCTTACAACCATGGGACTAGCTTTATAAGTGGATGACACATTTCGTACATTATTATCGATACATACAATCTAAGACATAACAATGTCCATCTGTTTGTTATTTCTTTTGTAAAATGTGCTGAAATTGGATCTAATGCTCGTATTTTAAATATACTTTTTGCGTTAAAGTATGCATATCAATGTAAATTATTGGCAACAAAATACAATGCTGTTTTTTTTTTTCAATTAGTCCTATTCTTGATACACTACAATTAATTTATACTTATTTATAAAATTAATATAAATAAATAGTAACAATTGCTATTCAAGTCTATGATAACAACAGGAACCGACAGCTTTACGTGCTCTCCGAGGCACGGTGGGATAAAATACAAATTTAAGTGACTCTTCACTTTTTATCAATGTGAGTATCATAGCACGCATGTGTCTCTATTCAATGTATGAATATGTGAATATCAGAGTCCACTGAGTTGATCATTAAATATGTGTATAATATATTATGTAGTAAGTAAGTATTCACTAACTTATTGAAATTCACGGATATGTACTGAATATAGCTTCACTAACATAATTAATGATATTAAAATTTCACCGATTTATGTTTAGAGAGTACATATTGACAGTGCCATAAGATACATACATAACACCATAAGATCACACACTTGTTATTTTTTAACTTAAAATCGAAAACATTACTATTGAATATGTAAAATAATAAAAAATAAATGTAGAGAAAACAAAAAAATAATAATAGTAAAACAAAATAAAATTAACGTGAGCCAAATCGCGAGTAATGATTTGCAATAAGAAAGTTAATTATATTTATTAAATTGTTTTTATTGTTCTCAACATTCTACGATTCGAGAAACCACTCATCCGACCAACCAATAAAGATTACAGTTAATGACAATTTAATTAATTACATTTAATACTTTCGAGAAAATAATGAAAGGCATTAAGTAAATTTAAAATCATTGTCTTAAAAAGTTAACTGTAACTTTACTCCGGACATTGCTTGGGTTGATTTGTTGTAGGCTGATTTTATTATGAAAAAACTATAATTACTACCTATACCTAGAATATATAATTACTACCCATACCTATAAAATATAATTACTACCTCTAATATATAATTACTACCGACCCGCCCCGGCTGTGCCCGGGGTATGTATATGTGCCTAAACCTTTCTCATAAATCACTATCTATTGGTTAATTATACACAAAACTTAACCAATTATGTACCTATCTAAACCATCCTCAAGAATCACTATATCTATTGGTTAAAATCGCATGAAAATCCGTACAGTAGTTTTTGAATTTATCGCGAACAAACAGACTGACAGACAGACGCTGCAAAGAACTTTGTTCTATAATATGTAGTGATTTGTGTTTGTGTTGTATGTGCTAAAAGACGTATAGTATGAACCGTTCCATAGACCTTGTATTAAAAGAATATTCTCGAACATGAACCTTAGCAAACAGCTATGTATGTCGATCTGTTTGGCTCGATCAAGTCCTTAAATGTCAGAACTAGGTATGTAAAATATTTAATAAGTATTATAGTTTAAGGTACGTTACCAGCGGGGTGTGACCCAGGCAACGTAATTCTTTACCATTGTGGCCGTGTTATCACTAATGATTGTTATGTCATCTGCGTGTGTTGCGATAATTCGATTTGAACGATTAATCGTTACTAAACAAATAATCGATCACCTTCAACTCACGCTTCCTATAGTATTTCAATTTGAGATATCATTATTTCTCGATCGTGAATAACTTTCTGACGACCGTTCTGGTGTAGTGGTGCGAGTAGTCGCCTCAATGCTGGAGGTCGCGTGTTTGATTCCCGCTTGGGGCAGATATTTTTAATTGTGCAAATACAAATAGCAACGATTTTCGTGCTATTTTCACCAAAAGATACAGTTATTCACGAGGAAGGTTACATAGGTTAGGTTACATAGGTTTAGGTACATATACATACTCCGCGCGCAGCCGGGGCGGACGGCTAGTTATACGTAAAGTATGTTCTACAATCTACATGAATCTTTACCCTGACTGATGATCTAACTCGTGACAGTTTGGCTACTTACAATATCCGTTACATACACGCGTTGTTAAAATTGTTAGTATCACGAAGCAATTACAAAGGTTAGTATATTTTATATCGACATTTGTATCAATTCAAGTGACATAAAAAGTCTTTGATTCTTCTTCAATTCTTCTCTGAGAAGACAATTTGACCTTTAATATATTTATACACATTGTATTATTTATGCTATCGTCTTCTCTTCTGTTTTCTTCCATCTCATCTGACTTATAATTATAATTTCTAATAATATAGAAATATAAACTAGTTTTTCTTTTTATTTATTAAAACTTTCGGATATTTTATAATAATAAAATTTTATCTTCAAAATAGCATATAATATTACATTTTAATATATCGTACGTATGAATCATTTGTGTCAAATATAACACAGTTATTTCCGTTTACGAAAGTTAATATATAGTGAAATAATAGTTAATATTAATAATGGTATAGTCTGTTAATATTTAAATATATTATTTTGCAATTTCCTAAAGACTACAATTTTATAAATATCAAGTATCTGTATTAAGTGATTAGTGGATTTGTTCCACGTCTTGTTTAGCAAAACAGGCGTCAAATATCTTAGCGCTAAACAGAACACCGTGCTTGTGTACTCAGACTGGATGAATTGTGACAGATTTGGTGCACGCTAACAACATAACACGCTTCAGCTCAACTGTTATAAGAAGTTTATTTAAAATTAAAATAAAATCTTTTATTGACAAATTACTACCTTACTGTTCTCTTATATTTACGCGAATTTTACTCATTTGATTAAAAGTCTATACCGGATTTTATCGCGTTTATTCAAAACTTTATAGTTTTACAAAATTTTAAATTATTTCCCGACGTTTCGGACCCTTTACAGCGTCCATGATCTCATCAGATCATGAGATCATGAGATCTATATAGACTTTTAATAGTATAGACTTTTAATCAAATAAATAAATTACTACCTTTTTGAAAATCTTTAATTCATTAAATTTTTATAAACGTTGGTTCTAAAGCTTAAGTGATGGACAACTTTGTCTTTTTTGTTTTAGATATATTTACATTTAAAAATTTCTCAATTAAGACACTCAACGAGAACGCAATTATAAAATATAATAACGAGATCTTGGAATATTTCGCCCTGTAATACCTGAAAATCTTCGAAAAATATTAAAGTTTTATGCAATGCCTCTGTCTTAAATGTCAAAGTATCATCGATAGAGCTATATTATTCCACATCTATAATATAAAAATAAGTCGGGTTTTCCTTCCTGACGCTATAATTCCAGAACGCACGAACGGATTTCCACGGTTTTCCATTCGTTGGAAAGGTCTCGGGCTCCGTTAGGTTTATAGCAAACAAAATTCAGGAAAAATTTCAACAGAAAAGCAGGAAAACAGGGAAAATCATTTTTCACTTACAGCGCCATCTCTGATACATAGCATGTACTACAAACCAATATGGTTTTGCATGGTGGTGGAGCAGATGGCGTGATGATGTACGTGGTGTGAGTATCCCTTACGAAAATAAGTTGGTGGCGAAACGGAGTTCGCCGGGTTTGCTAGTAATATATAAATTTATCTTAAGACTAGTAAAGAATTTGCGTTTTTTCTTCTTCAGTTAAATAAAATACGTATCGATATTATCAATTCAGTTGCGTCAGATTTCAAACCTTAAATCATTACTTAACTAGTAACTAATATTCGCAGCGTGTAACACGCTAGAGGCTAGGCTAGGCTAGGCTATAATTAACCGATTCACGACAGGTACTCGCTAGTTAGATAGTGGATGAGACACGACCCCAGGGCGTGGATTGCGCATGTGTGAACACTAGAACATTGTAATGAGAATTTTCGTCATGTTTGTCTAGATCTTCTTATCTATTTTATAAATAGCAAAAGATACCTAATTATCTTAAACTTAAAAGCTATACTTATAGCCAGTTCAGACCATTATTTCATTAAAAGTAGAATGCGGTTCACGGTTTCGAAGGCGCCTGCATTGAAAAGTTTCGCTAATAAGCCTTAAAAACGATCATAATAAAGTTCTTAAATTTCTCAATTATCGTTCCTTATTAAGAGCAAACAAAGTTATAATTGCGAAGTATTCTAATCACTTAACGTTTAACATATAATGATAAATAATAATTGTTTTTACATTTAAAGAAATGTCTCATTACGGCACACCGTACGTACGCTTATTGTAACGTTATTAGCAACATTGTAAGCGGAGGCTCGTTGAAATAATTTAAAAGATTCCTTCTAAAAATAGTGTCTGGGGCCCAATTAAGTGATTACAATACATATCTTTTTATAAAGAATTTCCATTTTACTCGAATATTTCTAAATGATTGTTGTAAAAACGTAGAAAAGTGAAGTATTTATTGCGTTGGATGAGCGGTTGTCTGAAATTTTTAGCGTGATTACTTTAAATGTCTTGAAATGCTTTACTTTGTAGATATGGTATTTAATATTTGTACTAGACGACAGGCATGGTTTCACTTGTGGAATCGTTCGTAGTCATTTCTCTCCTATAAATCTCATCGTGATATAAGCCTGAACCTTTCCCCTATAAACAGCCTTATTAAGAAACGAAGATTTTTTTTAATGAAAATATTTTCGAATTCAGAAAAAAAGATTAACTGAACTGAAATGAATGAGCCTGTAAACGTCCCACTGCTGGGCCTCGGATAAGCCTCTTCTCCATAAAGGAGAAGGGTTGAAGCTTAATCCACCACGCTGCTCCACTGCGGATTGGCGGATAATTTTCCTACCAAGAGTAATGATCGCTATCAGATGTCAATGATAACAACCGGGACCGACGGATTTACTTGATTTCCAAGGCAAGTTGGGGAGACCGACATACACCTAGACCAGAAACAAACATTTTTACAATACAAGTATTATCTGCCCAGAGCGGGAGTCGAACCCGCAGCTGCCGGCGTTAAGACGACTACTTGCGTTACTACACCAGAGCGGTTGTCCAGAAAAACACAAGACACGAAAACTTTACAATTTTATTAAATGTATAGATTGTACAGTTGTACACCAAATGCAAATAAACATTAATGATACTTACGATAAATTATGTACAAATACGATCCTATCGCTAAAAAAGCGATTTCATCCAGACAACCCTTTTCGCGTAGGCACGATATACCTAGTAGCAGCTGTTAGGAAGTTCACCAATTAAAAAAATATATAAAAAATATTTATTAAATAATTTATTACTCATTAATATGCTCAACTATTAAATATTTAACTAATTTAGTTTACTTTTATTTGACTGTAATCAACCTGAAAATTGTTAACAGATCTTATCGAAATATCAGTAACGTTAGTAAAAAAAATATAAATAATTTAAGTTGCTTGAAACTTATTCAATTCTATTTAGTTAAAGCTTTAATAGGTTAATTGGTGTGACATTAATGTTCACGAGGTGTCGTTTGATAGCCATCTTGTCGCTAATGTCGCCTTGTCTTTATCGAGTTATTGAAATTTTCAATACGCGCGATCGAAGTCTCTTTTGAAGGTTGAATTCGTTGATTTTTTAGTGTTTTGTTTTAATTTTTTACGTAATAAAAATCGTAATATTTTATATATAAAAATGTGTACACGAATTGTCGCTGAATTAAATTATTGCTTGTTATTTTGAAAAGGTACATAAACGTTCAGTTAGTTATATAAAATATTTGTTCTAGTAGGCAGGAATTCGACATACTCGTAGGATTAAATATTAACCAACAATCACACCACGTTAACCTAGTCCCGTGCTAAGTTCGTAAGAACTTGTGTTAAGGGTATTAGGAACGGAAATAAATTTTAATAAATTTATATAAATACATATATACATAAATACACATCCATGACCCGGTGCAGACATCTATATTCGTCGTACAAATTGGTACAAGTCGCACCTGGCGGGAATCGAACCCGTGTCCGCTGCGTAGTGTCCAGTTGCCGGACCACTCGACCAGCCGGCCGTCGAAAGCAAATGCAACGAAGAGAACATTAATGCGGTTATGTACCTAATGTGGGTAATCTCAAACACTATTCTCAAATTTTCTTCATCATGTTAGAGGTATGTTTCAGATCGAATGTAGTCTAAAAACTATCATCCTACATTAAATAAAAAAGTAACTTAAATCGTCAAAACTCAAGCCAATTATCAAAACTCAACTCGGGTGAAAGCAAGAGAAACATGATTATAATAAAAATTGTTTTTAACATAATAGGTAAATTAATTTTAATACCATTGTCACAATTGCATTTCACGGATTTAAAAAGTTCATTAAAAAAATCATCTTTTCTAAGTCTTTTCAAAGCTACATTTTTATAATTACTACAATGGATATAATCCGTATAAATATTCTGAATGTATTTCTGTCCAGAAATTACGAATTAATCGAGAACTACTCACACAAAGCCGCGTGTCACAGCTAGCTATATAAAGTCTGTGCAATAACTTCTATTGTGCTATCTATTCCCTATTCCATTATCAATTCCACAGGTGTGCGGGAGCAGTGATTGGAAAGCGTCGGCCCGGCACATAAATACGGCCGATTTACAACCACTGCCGATGTTTGAATTAATGTGTTTGAATTATAATTATAATATTGACAATGTTAATGGTACTTGTTATTAATATGAATGAGTGACGGGGAATGGAATAGAATGGAAAATTACCTTAATATTTTTGATATTTTATAACAAATGTATTTTAGTAATTTATTACTTTAACCTCAAAATTATCAGATGTTGGGTTGGTCACAGCTGATTGTTGCCGATATCCGCACATGACAAATTTATATGAGCCATATAGGGGTTTGTTATGGTCTGGAAGTTTGTTTTGTGTTGTGTGTGTATTTCCGGACCACCGACACAGGTTTCCTATCCTACTGGGGAATTATGTATGTAAAAGGCATGTATGCAAGACATTTATGCAATAACAATTGTTTTTATCGTTCATCAAAATAGAGTAATTATAAATAATTAATTATAATGTAGGGGAGCGAGGGGCTTGTTGTAACAGTTTCCATGAAAACTAATACATCTTGAGATCCATTAACTAAATTGTTACTAAATAAAGACGGATGGATGCTGTAACTCTTCCTCTACCAAACCAAGTAAAAATAATACCATAACTATTAGTCATTATTTTACAATAAATTATTTTCAAGAAGAAGTGCGGTGTTACAACTTACCTCGTGCTTGGGGCAAGTTGTAACGTCGACCGGGGCAAGTAGTAACGACAAAAAAAAGAACATAATACCTGTAATCATTTATTCTTTGTTTATTTGTAACAAAATTGACACCTTTCTAAAGTAGATATTATATAATTCTTATCAAAAATCAACCTAAACACACTTTTTAAGTAATCAACACCTAAAAATTAAGTAATTAACAGTTTCATTTATTTAAACACTACTTATAATGATCATGGCACTTTCAAATCGATCGTAACGACTCTTTCACAATACCTGGGATGTCATATATTGTCATCGTTTTCCCCGGATTGTTGTGATCCATAATGTCTGTGCCCTATTTATGTAAAAAGGTTTTTAAAAGGGCCGTACACTCCTACGTCTAAAGGTTGCAAATTGTGGGAGCAGTGCGGGGGAAAAGATAACATGATAACATAATTTTTTTGGTGGTTATCAAGTAGCAACAAAACTGGCTCTTCCTTGGTGGGTTTTGCGTGTTTGATAAAATGATCCATAAAAATTAAAAATTCTTTTTCGGTCATCCATCCAGAGGAATTACCAGCTCCAAGGCAATCTGGAGGTCCACCACAAATAAACATTTCAGAATATTTGAGCCTGGGAAAAACGAACATCGGTGGGATAAAATTACCCGCAGCGTTAGAGGCACAAGCAAGTGTTACAAGAGTTCCCCTCTCGGCTGATGTGATAGCTCCAATTTGCTTTTGGCCACGAGCAGCTACTATTTTCTTAGGTTTTTGAACCGTTGTGACCCCTGTTTCATCAATGTTCCATATTCGAGAAGCATTAAACTGATATTTTTGGAGAAGACGTTGATATATTTCAAAGAATGAATTAACGTTAGGCTTATTGAAAGACGTTGCTCGACTTAAAGACGTCGCTTCTGGTATCCTTAAAGATAAATGTGGATTCCTGCGCATAAAATTTTAGAACCAGTCAATACCAGCCATGTTATTTTGATGCCTAGAAGGAGGAATGTTTTTAGCATTAAGCTGCACACCGTATTGGTATGCTAGTTTCTTTACTTCTATAGGAAGTAGTCCAAAATATATTTCGGCGCACTTGAGTAGGTAGGAAGCCATCTTACCTTCTTCTTCCGCAGTAAATACTTGTCTAGGCTTAACATAACCAACTCTTAAACTTTCATTATTCTTCTTTTTCTTTATGTATCTATAAAGAGAGACGTGACATAATCCGAAAGTCTGACTAGCTTTACGAATACTCCTTTTTTTTTCTAAGACTTCAGCTGCCGCTAACTCGTACACTTCTTGGCTTTGTGATGCCCGCTCTGACTTTCTTCTATACAAAAATAAGTAGGTATCTGCATCATAAACTTGGGGCAAGTTGTAACACGTTACAACAAGCCCCGGGATTTTGTTACAACTAACCCCATGGTATGATTTTTGACATTTATCAAGATAAATATTTAAACAATTTAACAATCTTAAAAACTGTTACACATTATCAGAGATAGATAAATTTGAATGTAAATAAGATATAGAAAGTTTGAAATTAGTCGATAATAATAACGCAAACCAAAATTTTACGACAGTACAATTTTATATTACCTGGCAAAAATGAAGCGCGTGCACACTTCCGCTTACTGCGTCGGCCGGCGGGACACTGGCTATGGCAACATGATGCGGCGCGGTTTATTGGTCAAATCGAGTCAAATAAATTCGCTAATAAATTTTAAGATCCTAGTGAAAAGAGCCTGTTACTACTTACCCTTGTTACAACAAGCCCCTCGCTCCCCTACTCCAAAATTATTTAATTTCATTTAGTCATTCTTAACAACTTTGGAGTTGTCTGGTTGCTGATAGCAATAACACCGCCTTTGCGCACTTAAAATGGGAATATCTTGTACTCTCATTATGTAATATCCACTGTAAATTTAGTGCAATAAACGGCCGGCTGGTCGAGTGGTCAGGCAACTGGACACTTTACGCAGCGGTCGCGGGTTCGAATCCCGCCAGGTGCAGATAATCTGTATGACGAATATAGATGTCTGCACCGGGTCATGGATGTGTATTTATCTATATATGTATTTATATCTTAAATTTATTTCCGTTCCTAGTACCTGTAACACAAGTTGTTACGAACTTAGCACGGGGCTAGGTTAACGTGGTGTGATTGTTGGTTAATATTTATTTTTTTATTTATTATTTATTTATTTATAAAGTATTTATCTATCTATCTATCTAACTTTTCTTGTATTTATTATATCTTATATTATGTTTAAAAATAACTTTTAAATTAAAAAAAAAAACTAATGTCGGCTCCACTCGTTCGTAGAACGGCACGCGCGAGTGACAATCGTCAACAATCGTCGCCTGCGGGGAAAGTCGGTCGCCATAATAAGAACGGCTGATACGCCCTGTAGTATTACCACTTCCGCGCGGCTGCCGGAACGAAAATTGTAAATAGGCATCATTAGTAATTCTAATTTTTAAAAAAAGATACCTATATTTTTTAATTGCGAAACATTAAGAAAAAAAATTAGTATCGAATTGCAAGTTCTAATAAATAGTTTATATTAACTCGATTTTTTTTCATTAATTAATATTTTTACGTTACACCTTATAACATTACTACTTTACTCTACTATAACTAAAAATCTTTGTTTTAAGTTTTACTAAAAATTTAAAACATTTTGAAATAGTAAAATTTATAAACTAAACATTTATTTTTTAATAGTAATTTTTTTTTTATATGTTCAACATACATACACGGTCGTTAAATGGGCAAGTTAATATGTACTAAGCTAGGTTCTAAACTTTCTCACCAGTAACCGCCTCTTTTCCTATTAAGGCATCTTTTACTTTACCCGCCGTACTGTTTCGTTATCGATCAGCGGAATATTTCCCAACTTAAATGTTTCGACATTACTACATCAGTACGTCTACCATGAGTTTCCAGAAACGATACACGTTAGCGAGTGTAGTACGACTTAGACAATTTCAACAATTTGTATGGAAAGTTGAGCAGCGCCTCTACCGGATACTATCATTACTATTGCGTTTCTACGTTTACTACTGTAGTTATGTCATGTGCGCTTGTAACAAAAACTCATGGTAGACGTACATATCTGTCATTAAAACTGTATTAAAAATTTCTTCACAATAATATATCTATAGGAAACTACCTTTACCTATCTACCTGACCTACATTTACCCTATATGTATAAGTAGATTAAATTTATAAATCTCTACCTATTTTAAAATATTTTTTTCATTATTTTTTCTTTTAAAGTACCTCTTTGAATGTACTCGTATGTTATTATTCAGACTAGTAACGGACGTCGCACGTGAGCGCATAGATATACCACATCCTCACATTTCTCGTCGATAGTGTGAAGCGATAACCTTAACTCTAAGTTACTGATGAGAAGTTATTATTCTCGAAAATACGACTCAGAAGATAAATATATAAAAGTGATATATATTAGTGTATGTTTTACCTCCTGCTGTTAAGTCTTTTATAGCGTAACTTATGTGCAAAATAAACTAAGTTTGGTTTCGCAGGTTGCGAAAAATATCTGACAGGTAGTAGAGTGATGTTTAAAAGTAAAAAAGAAAAACTATCAGAAATTTGTATCTAAATAACTATCAGAAACTCTATCATTAACAGCTGAACTAGAGCCTTAAATATATAAGGGTCAGTATAATGAGGTAGTAAAAATAAATTTAACAGTCCGTTTATGCATTATTCGGTCGGAATATTATGATGACATTTGAGGTACCTTTTGTAGTATCTATACTATATAATATTATAAAGCTGAAGAGTTTGTTTGTTTGTTTGAACGCGCTAATCTCAGAAACTTCTGGTTCGAATTGAAAAAATATTTTTGTTATGGATAGCCCATTTACCGAGGAAGGCTATAGGCTATATAACATCCCGCTCCGACTAACAGGGGCTAAGCAATTATAAGAAATATTACAAAAACGGGAAAAAATAATCTTTTTTGAGAGCTTCCGTTGCGTCTTTTATTATTTCTCTTCTCGAGACATTTTTTAACTATAGTTCCACTTTTAAAGTAAATATAACTTCACTCTTTTACTGAGAATTTTCGAAAAATACAAAAACTCAATAATACGTTGAACGACCCAGGAATCAGACCTGAGACCCCTTGCTCGGCACCACTCCTCCAACGAGGCGGGTACCTACTCTTAGAGTAATTGTTTAAAAATTAAGTACGTTTTTCCCACAAATTAACGCGGGTGAAACCGCGGGACACAGCTAGTTGAAATATAAAGGTTTATCTGCATCTAATTTATTATTATGGGTCATATTATCATATGAGTGTATGCCGTATGGTGTAAAACCCCTTTCGAGTTTGTGTTAACACCCTTAGATAGAAGACTGAAATGTAAAATTTTGTTTTGTAATTAAAAAATATTTATATATAGGTATACTTACACTTTAAATTACGGGTATGTACAATGGGGATTAATATCAACTCTGTATGATTCCATTAAACGTGATACAAGTCCTCTGTTCACTAAATCCTATTCGTAAACCACACATTTACTGCACTTTTCGCCCAGATTACAACTAATAAATGTTGTTATAAATAACATCGACATTTATTTAATTTAAATAAAATTGTAACTGCAGGTTGATTCTGTTCATAAGATATATTTAAGTAAGACGTAAATATTTAGAATTTTTGTCTGTCCTGTTGGACTTGGTTTTCACAATTGGAGATCTAACTTAAAATCTGGTGCAGATTTCATCTCAATATACTGTCTAGAAATGGAGTTATTACTCTATAAACAAGTCGTAACGAAATAATAACAAAATCGTAACGAAATAAATTCCACGCATACGTCGCTGCTCGTAAAAACAAGTATTTAATAAAGTTGATATTACCACTATTTTTTATATGTAAAATACTTTTGTTAATTCTATTTGTAATGTATACACGTACACCAGAATACAAACCGTACAATGACTTTAGAGATTACAACTCTCATTGATACTTATGATTAGACAGTCGAATTCCGAAGCACCGCCATCGTAACACATCCGCCGGTCTCCTTTCAAACGCGTATTGTCAATTACACGCGATGATATTTATTATTTCTTACCTTGTTACTGTAATGAGCTACATTATTTGGTTTATTTATAATTAATTAGGTATTTCTTAATTATTGGGTACGTTTTTATGGTTCCTTTCAAAAGGAGCGAACTGAACTTTGCTACTAATGAATTTGCAGAATATAATTTTGTTAATATGGTCGTTATAACGATAAATAAATCGCCATATCATTGTATCGACGTTTACTATTATAAGCTCAACGCCAGCAGACGCGGGTTCGATTACCGCTCGGGGCAGATAATTGTATTAAAAAAAATATTTGTTTATGGTCTGGGTCTTATGGGCCTTCGCACCGTGCCTTGCAGAGCACATTAAGCCGTCGGTCTCGGTATTATTAAAGTTATCTGATAGCGATCGTTACTCATGGTAGGGAAAATATCCGCCAACCCACAGTGGAGTAGTGTGGTAAATTGAACTCGATCCTTTCTCCGTTATGGAGAAGAAGCTTTTGCTCAGTCGTAGGACGCTTACAGGCTGATTCAGTTTAACCTATAGTGAAGGGGCATGATGCATTATGCTCCAACCCGTCTACTTCGTAATAGAAAATTTCTATTATCAGCTTATGATATATAATTTGACGACGCGTTGGCGCAGTGGTCACAGCAACTGGTTGACGCGCTAGTGGTCGCGGGTTCGATCCCTGTACATGACAATTATTTGTATAGGCCATACAGATGTTTGTCGTGGTCTGGGCGTTTGTGCTTGTGTATTGTGTATGTTTCCGGACCGCCGACACAGGATTCACATCCTACTGGGGGCCGTTGAGTGTGAGACGTTTATTTATTTATTATTATAATAGGCTTAATTTTTGTAGATCTTAATACCATGTCACTTTGTAAGAATTTATCTTTCGACCACTGATTCATCCTACTTCCTATTAATATTATAAATGCAAAAGTTTGGATGTTTTTTATTTTTTCACCAAAATACTACTCAACTTATACCAATAAAACATTTTACGTAGATAGCTGGAGATGCAGAATGACGTGGGAATATCGGCTACTTGTTATCCCGACATTCCCACGAGATTGGAAGCTATACGAGTAAAACCACGAGTCGCAACTAGTTCAATTATAATGATTTAAGATACAAATAAAAGATAAAAAGACATCTATCGTAACGTATATTACATAAGAATAGTAAAAATTATACGGTATTTAATAACGCCTAATAATATGGCAGCAACCATTGTCTCTCCTCTCATTGTTCGAAACAAAAACTATGAATAGGTTAAAATTGAGAAATATGCAAATAGCGGAGAAAGTGTGTTCTTGGACGTTTTAAAATAATTACCTTAAATAGTCGTATGGAAGTTTTTGTGGCTGTTTGGAAGACTTAAGTCATACTTGTTACATTAGTGGATGTTCAGTTCTTAGAAATTTTTACATGGGCGTAGTATGGGCAGGAGGAGGAGCAGCTGACCCCCCCCTCTCCCTATAGAAGAACTAGTAGAGCGGTCGGTCATTGATAAAAAGATTTTTCCGTCTTTCTTTCTCTAAGGCTTAGAGAGATAGAGTCTAAGCAATGTCACTAATAACGATAAGTGAAACAAATAAAAGAACACCTCCACTACTAATGTGAGATACCTACTCATATAATATGTTAAAAACCAAAATACATAATATACATAATAAATGTTAAAAACCACGATTAAAACAATACAGTCTAGGATTTCCTTTATCCGAACCCTATAGAGAATCCTGGCTACTTCCTTGAATTTTTAAACATTTTTTTTTATGTTTAAAAATCAATTCCAAAATTGCTACGAAAAATAAGTCTAGAATATTTTATATATGATGTTTGAACTATGTACATAGTTTAAAAGTAAATAAGATATTAGAATTTAATTTAATTATGAAGTACTGCATTGTAAATATAGAAAAATTAAGGGATTACGTTGCATTATAGTTTATTACTTAAATATAATTTTAAGTTTATATTGCTCGAATATGATTCATTAAAAACAAAAATATAATCCTACCCGCTTTTCAACTCGTTTTTTATTTTATTTAATGACATATAAACGACGAGGACATAAAAAAAGTTATGCCTAAAGCTATGAATGTAGTTTTTACACCATCGCTGATAAATGATAGTTAAACTTAACAATAGTTTTCCGTCCGCAATCCAAACTCAAAACAATGCAACACGTGCGTTCTTTCGTAACCGTGATATAACTATAAACCATCTAAATTGTATACAGCTTTCGTTGACCGATTTTAATACTATTACGGGGTACTTGTTATTTATGTATCATAATAGATTGTTATTTAGTACTGTTACAGTATTTATTTGTTTCGTATTCACATCAATGGTATTTTTTTAATGTAATATAGATATATTACATACAATATTACAATGTACGAGTTTTTATAGCAATGTTTATGTGAAGTTTTTGTATGTGTGTGTGTGTGTGTGTGTGTAAGTGAATTGATACTCAAGATGTGTGTAATCATCAGCTGATACGTGCTTTGTTCTAGACTTTAGTTCAAACTTAGGCCTTCTATATTAAAGGTGTTATGATTTAAAATGATTAACTAATCATACAAAATCATGACACATAAATAACATTCAACAACAACAAATAAATAACATATAAATATCAAGGTTACAAACATTTCAATACTCAGAATATTCTTGGGACGTACTCTTATGTTGAATTGTCTGTTATTTTTTCACACGCTAACATTGCAAAATATCGCCACCGGAGATTTGCTAATCGATGTTTAAATATTAAGAATAAATATTGTTTATTTTACCCATGAACAAGGTTTTTAACAAATACGTGTTTAACGATATGTTCCTTGAATAAAAAAGGGAAAAATATATATATTAATCAAAAACCTTATGTGATCGTGACTGACTTTATGTCTGATGATGTTTTCTTAGCGACTATACCACTATCGCCTATTTCACTACCATTTTCATTAAATTTAGTAGATAGGGATCGTCCATTAATCATGTGATGCTTATTAGGGGGGAGATATCCCGCCCCGAGTCTGTGTGTAATATATATTTAAAACATATTTACTTCTTTTTTATTTATATCTAACACTTGTGTTATCATCTTGTTTCAGAGATGGCAGCGGAGGTGGTTCGTTTTGTATGACGATGGAGAACTGACTTACTCTCTAGACGAACACGTGAGTACAATATTATATTTAATTTCTATTAATGTCTTTCAATCGTGCCAAAATTAAATGAATTTTGCTAATGTTACGTAGAATTGAGAAGACACGAAGGAGATTGTTTAATTCCTATCGTGAAAGGGAGATATAGAGGTTTATGTTAAAGCGTAAAATAGTAACAGACAGACGGTGTAACACCTAATGATCATTCTCAATTAGTATTACAGCTTTCCTAGAGGTCTAAAAACTACATCTGCTGCATTCTCGTAAATTTCCTACGAGTCTCGAACATCGATCGGTCTCAATGACCGTGCCAGGGCTGCGATTAAATATTTATGAAAAATAATGAGAAAAGAAATAGTTTGTTTGGATATTGTTCTTGTTAAAAGAATAAACTGTTAAATTCGAAAATAAAAGTACTTAGAGTTAAGTTACTTAAAAATAATCTGAAAAAATGTTTTACGTCTAATAATTTTGACGAAAAAGTACAACTTAGCCTTAGTTGTACCTACTTGTCTAAGTAAGTACTTCCAATCTCATCTGGAGAAATCCCGACAAAATAGAATCTGTCGAATCAAACAAAGTAACAAAATATTAAAAAAAACAGTTTATTTAATATCTTTTATAAAGATAATCTTTTGAAGTCATTTTAAATATATTTCTTAAAAATAAAAACTGACAACCCTAGCCACATAACATATTCAGACCAGTCTCGGCGAGCTATACCTGTAGCCTGTAGCCTTATAATTGACTTGTTAGTTCAAACGCTACCGTATCCAGACGTTCACCCCATCGAACATATAATGCATACACACATCTATACATGTCCGAGTAACGTTTTTATTTAACCATTTAATAATAATATAATTGAACTCAATCTTAAAATAGTAACATAGATACATAGTCCGTATGGAGTATCAAAATTTATTTTGTACCTCTCGACTTTGCAATTGCTTTGCTAATTGTAATGCAAAGTTTGCATTACAATTAGCAGTCAAACCGAAAACAAGGTTCGTGTATTTGACATATTAAATGAAACACCTTACTTTAAGTATAAGGAGATATATTTTGATTTGGAATAATATTTTACAAGAATGCGTGTATACACAGGAGAGAAGCAATTTAGGGGGCCGATTATATGGCATATACGGTGGTATACGACCCTGCCAAATATTATGTAATGTCATAAAAGCTATTGTTTTCTTAAGAAATTTAATATTTTGACCGATAATTATTACCCCGTTATGTTAGACAATTAGGATATAATAAATAATTATCTTTGATTATGTAACTATGATAGGTTTATTAATTTAAACGAAATCAAATATGTATTTATTTATATTTCGTTAAATATAAATCACTAAACAAATCAAATTAAAATTTGATTTTTTTCTTATTTCAAAATTCATCATAAACATTAACAACCATTAATCTTAACTCAACGATGCATTGGCGCAGTGTCATAGCAATTGGCTATTGCACTAGCAGTCACGGGCTTAATCCCAGTTCATGACCAAAGACTTCTTATTCATGACAAATGAATAAATATTAAATATAAACCAACAATCACAGCACGTTAACCTAGCCCCGTGTTAAGTTCGTAAGAACATGTGTTACAGGTACTATAAATACATATATACATAAATACACATCCATGACCCGGTACAGACATCTATATTCGTCATACAAATTATCTGCACCTGGCGGGATTCGAACCCGCGACCGCTGCGTAAAGTGTCCAGTTGCCTGACCATTCAACCAGCCGGCCGTCAAATGAATTGAGTGTAACGCGCTTATTTACTTATTTATTTATTTATAACTTTAAATTTATACAAAATGTTAATCCTGAACATTTTTCTTTACATATAAATATTCATTTCATACTTAGGAAGCATGAATTTTAATAGAATCCTTATCGGGTATCGACAAGAATTGTTTTTTTAACTATACCCGTGCACTTCATAATAATGAGACGTGATCTCTGACTATGGGCCTTTTAAACAAGCTCCAAGTCCACAGCGTGCAATAGAGAGGGCTATTCTTGGTGTTTCTCTGCGACAATCGAATCAGAAATGACGAGATCCACAGACGAACGAAGGTTGCGGACATAGCCCAACGGTTTGCAAGCTAAAGTGGTGGTGGGCAAGGCACATAGCTCGTAGAACTGACGGTCGATGGAGCAGAAAGGTTCTCGAGTGGAGACCAAGTACCGGCAAACGCAGCGTCGGACGGCTGTCCGCAAGATAGACAGACGACTTGAAAAGAGTCGCCGGAAGCCGTTGGATGGAGACTGCTTCGAACCGGTCGCTCTGGAGGTCGATGTGGGAGGCCTACGTACAGCAGTGGACATCCAATGGCTGATGTGATGATGATGATAACCCGTGCAAACTTCACGATCACTAAATTTAACGTTACAAAAAAATCTTGCATTATTTTATTGAATATAATACATAGAATTATTTTGTAAAAGGTCTATAAAACCTTTTTTCTTTATTATATTAGGACAAACGAGAGGTACCGTAATGGAAAACGACCTTTTCAGATTGTGGTGTAAAAAGTTTTTGTTTAATAACCTCATTGAACAATTAAATGTTTTTTTTTAACTTTTACCTCGCATGAATAATTGAGATACTCGGTGGATTCCTGTTCGATGTTATTCTTATTATTACAATTTATATGTATATCGAATATAGTTATGTAAGTTTGTTTGTGGATTTTTTTTTAATTTTATATAATTGTTCAAAGGTTTCTACTCAACCTATGCCTTTGTCAAACAGTGCGCATGTTGTCTTCTATTTCGATAGTATAACACTGTAAACATTGATCCATAAAAAACACACTGTAAAAGAACCTTTGTATTAAAAATCGTTGCATAAAAATTTTCAACGCTTTATCGAAACAAAATATTCTCATAAAATTTAGTGAAGGCATCGTGAACAATTTCCCGATGTGATTAAAAATGCTGTCATATTTTTAAAAGAAATTCTTCGTAGTTTTGCCTATACTTTCAAACATTTACAACCTCTTTTCACCTCAATGTAAGGTTTCCATTAAAACTTAAAAAATGGAAAGTCAAACTATAACTACTACTTAAAATCATTAAAAACTCATTAAACACAAATAATAAATAATACACAACACTTAACACAACAACAAAACAAGAAACCATTTTGAAATTCGCGTGAAACGATCTTAAACACACCTCATTATATGCTGTTTCAAGCGAGTAAGTAAAACGAACTTAGTTACAAAGTAGGTACCTATGTAATAATTTCATCTCGACCGAACGATGCCGGCCATGTAAGGCGTCGGTGATGAACGGTCCCTCAGAACCGAACGCTGTTCACCGTGACACACGTGTGAATACAGAAGATTTGCATCACTAAAATAGAGAAAGGAAGGAATGAGGACGATCGGATGCGAAACGCATTGGACTTGTTTATGGGCAATTTTGATAGGTATTCGATATTTGAATTAGTATAATTCTTAAGGTGAAGGTTAATTAGCTTTGTGTTGCTTTGTAATTGAGAATCAATTTTAATTATTATTGTCCTATTGCGGTGTACGTGGTGGATTGTAAGTTGTTGATTGTAAGTCATGTGAAAATCAACCAAAGAGTTCAAAACTTCTCAGATAATCAATATTTACGTTTTTAATATCAACAGGGACCAGTAATTCGTTTGTCTTTACATTTGGAATGTACATTATTCCAGATCGATATGGAAATAGATATATAATAATATGTCAAAAAACCTGTGTAGTTTCAGCTCTGATCTAATGAGTCCAATAGTGATATCACAGAGCGTATGATTTTCTCTGTAAAAAAAAAAATGTGACGCAAAAAGTTATTTTTTAAATCCCACTCGTGTCAACTCGTGTTGAACACTTTTCTACAAATAAACGTCTTTTTTTATTTATAATTTATTGCCATAGGATAGATACGTTCCACTTCAACCAATATAGTTATGTGAAAAAAAATTAAGATATGAAAGTGTTAACATTCCACACATTTAATTAATTATTTTTTCGTTCTTCATTAGACACTAGTTTCATATTCAAGTAATTTCTATTTGAGTTTCGAAGCGAGTTCAATAAACAAACCTTGGCAGGAGAAATTGGCTGCCAAGTTTGATGCTAATCCCGTTACAAGCGTTGCGGAAACGACGATTAAACGCAAATCTGTATTTATTAGCGAACAGGTTTCACATGAATCATCTATACTTAAATAAACAGGATACATGTCGTTTGGACATGTTGTCGAAGTACGCGATACAGTGTTATAAACGAAACAGGTTAGGTATAACTGTGAAAATTTTCGATTTTTAGTCTGCAACGGTAATATCTATTACGCCATTCCTCTAATCAAGGAATATTATAGTAATAGTGATATTAATATAAGATAGTAATTTAATAAAGTTGATGAGTTTTGTTTGTTCAAACACGATCTCGGAATGCACTCAGTCCTGTAGGTTCTGATTTCTGGTGATGCAAATAAACATAGACGATATAACATAGAGAAGAAACAATAATCAGCAATGTCAATCAATCTGACACAATTCGAAACTCCGCCTTGAGTAAGTACCTTAACATTAAGTAGCCTTGGCAAGTTACAAAATTCTACCTAAAATGTGACATAACACTATGGCATAATCAGAATTCACAGAAGAAAATACGATTCATGCGAATAATACTATTGTTTGCGTCAAAACGAAGCCGTACTCTATATTGGATTATATGCGAAGGATGCCTTACAAGTACACACCTTGCGGGTGACCCGTTTCAAATACGTATTTGCAACGTACTATCGACTGCAATTAGGAATGTCGTGATCAAATAATTACCGTATACAATTTCATAACCAAATGTCACGGATCCGTCTCGTTGTAAAAACAACTTAATACCTTAGCAGATAGCTCTAAGCGAACAAAAGTTATTGTTACGCCAATTCGGCTGTAATTTTTCTAATCGTTCACACAACTATGACCGTCATGTCACTCATGTGCGTCATCTTCTAATTGTGTTCCTAACATTGAGCTCCGTTCGTTGCTCAATCACTGATCATTTTTCTTCTCGATTCAATTAGGCACAAGTGCGTCAACAATTAATATTCGTGTCTCGATTCATTTGAAACAAATTATCGCTCGAGGTATCGAATTTTAATCGAAATTTTATGTTTAGATGCGAAAGCATTATTCGGTGCTCTACCCTGATACAGCCCGAGGGGAGTAATTTAGCAATGTCCAGTGCAATAGCAATCCATTGGTTGTAGTTATCAATTGAGTTTGAACCGCTTATCTGTGTGGGCAGGAATTAATTTTGATTATATCTTATTAATTATGCCCGCAATTAGCCAGAAGCTGTTTGTACAAATGTTGACATAACCAATATTTACTGCTCTGGTTCAAAATTTATAACAAATCGATGTACTGTCTTTTGTAAATGTTAGTGTTGTTATGCGTTCTGATTTGTTATTTTATATAAGATATAATTAATATGCAATTTAATTTGATGATAGATTAAATTCCACATCGCGTTTACTTACTTTATCAAGCGATAAAACTAATCAAAGTTAAAATATCTTATTTTACCGCAACGAGCTGGAGTATTACACGTGCGTCCGCTTCGGCATTCGTTGATGGAATGCGGCCGCATTGAGCAAGCGATACTCTACGCTGCGCGGGCGCACCCACTGCGATTCACCTGCTAGCACGCTTCTGTAATATATGATCTGCCGATTTAAAAGTGATTTACGAATTGACACTTCGTTAAAGTAAACTTTAATGTTAATCTTTAATTTAATATCCTTAGTATTTGTTCTGAATTCGAAGCCACGTTTTTACGTTGTATATTTATGTAGATGTAGTAAGAATGTTGGTCGATCTTTTAATGGATTTTTTAATACTTTACTCTTGCTAGCAGCCAGTATTCGAACAATAGTTGAACTGCGTTTTTTCATGATGTAACAAGTTGCACACGAGTGCAACGCTGTGGCATTTCCTTCGCAATGAAAAATTGTTGAGAAAAGTTACGACATAACCCTATTGTGAGGCTTAAAACTTACTCCACACTACACCCGCATACCCGATTTGCTCAACGAGTTTATTACAAGTTTAATTAAAAAGGTGTGTATGAACATGTTCAGGCAATGTCGCCTTTCTGTATCTAGTTAATATTTATAATATTCTATATTTCAGACCTTAATAATTACACATACACTGTGATTAACACACACTGACGTGTATGTTTCATTGACGTCTTTGATTATAGAGAACATGAACTTTCCATTGGAAACCCTAGATTACATGTAAATTATAATAGTGGTAAAAATGGCCCGTTGACGCAGTTTGCAGTGACCCTGCTTTCTGCTCCTCGGTCGTGGGTTCGATTCCCGCCCCGAGTCTGGGTGTAATATATATTTATTTATATGTATATTTATTAAAAAAATATGTGCATCAGTTGGCTGTTACCTAAAACACAGGCATTAGTTTGCCTATCTTAGGAACATACGAGCGTATGTGTTTGAAAAAAAAAAACAACATAATATTTATAACTGAAAGAAAAAAAGTTGATTTTTTTCTTTTGCTTCTTAGTCAACAAGATATCGAGTAGTTCGTTTATCTAAAATATTTTGTTGATATTTTAGTTTTATTAATTTATGACTTTAAAACGTTTAAAGTTTTGCAACTGCGTGTAACCGAATGCATACTTTAATGGCGGAATACCTTGGACGCGATATTTGAAGAGTGGGTTCAAAATTTAAACGATTGTGTCATGTTTTGAAAATATTTTATGATTATGTAGAAATAAAATAAATAATACAAATGAGATGTTATTATTTTTGATATAATGTAATACTCGTACTATTATACTCTATCGATTTGATAAAAATATAAAATTATTTAAAAAAAATTATGCGTTACCTCGAAAAAAAAACCTCTTCACAGTATAATAATTATAATCCTGTTTCAGGGGTACGGAAAACACACAAGACAAATTATGCTAGTTTATCCCTAATTTTTTCATTGAAAGTCTATCTATCTACGACTACTACTACTACTATCTAAGGTTATAAAATATCTGTTGAAGTTGTAAAATTACGGTATTTCATAATTTTTTATATTTATTATACGATGTTAGACTGGTGACACATTTCTTTAATTAATTACACTGTGACTAAGTTTTCGTTGAAAAAATATTAATTTATTTTGAGCGTCAAAAACTACCATCTTTCATAAAGATTTACATAGCTCCTCCATCTAAAACGCCATAAAATCTCATCCTTGACAAGGGACGTAACATTATGACAGCTTAAAAAAGCAATTAAAATTACCGTCACCATTAATTTCGTCTCTCTGCTCGATATCACAATATTTAAAGCAGCCTAATGTAAATAAGGGAATCAAGTGAAATGGAACCCTGTTCTCTGCAACATTCGTGTTATACTTGGTTTTAATAAATGTAACAAAAAATATTGTAAAACTCATCGGACCTTTTATGGCAGAACATAAGTTCCTAAGATTATATCGGGAAGACAGTTAAGTTAAATGTACCAAGTCGTCTATGTGCACACCTGAAGATGTTAATCTTAAAGTTGTAATATTTATAAGACAACATGTCCGCACCTCCGAAGTCGCAACGAACCCGGCGACACTTTAACAAATTAGCCGTTATGCTATTCCATTTCCACTACCCAGCCTTACAGTTTCAAGATTTATATTTTTTTCCAATTTTGTGTTGCCATTCAAACAACTCATTATTAACTTCAATGCTCGCGGTAAACAGCTAACGACTTTTTACTGTTCTGGAATGTAAAGCGGCGTGGTATCATACCCATACATTGTCATAACTGTACAGAAATCGGGACAAGAGCCGACACCTCCTACTTAGGTCCGTCAATGATCGCTTGCAACTGACGGGCAGGTGAATTGACGGTTCGTGCGGTCCCATTTAAATCTTCGTAGAGCGAATAGCTGCGAAATAATGCAGTGAGCAATAAATAGTTATTTGCGTCGGCATTCGCTCTAAAACGTCATCGAGGAAACGGCAGAGGCGGACTCGACGGCTGTGATGGAGTCCCTTGTTTTCTGGTCCAAGGCAGTGACGGTTGCGAATAATTCCTCTTATATATTTATATATATAATATGATAATCAGTTAATAGAACTGAATAGTAGTATATTATGACATTCAATTACCAATTTATTTGTTAAAGGAAAACTAAAACTTAACATATCTTGTGTAATGTTCTCCAAATCACTTTCATAACACGAATAAATTAATTAAATTTATGTCCCGACAACCGTTCTGGTGTAGTGGTGCGAGTAGTCGCCTCTACGCCGGTGGTCGCGGGTTCGATTCCCGCTCGGGGCAGATATTTGTATTTGTGCAAATATTTGTTTCCGGTCTGGGTGTATGTCCTTCTGGGTTTCTCCACGTGCCTCGGAGAGCACGTAAAGCTATCAGTCCCGGTTGTTATTATGGACACCTGGTAATGATCGTTACTCATGGTAGGGTTATTATCCGCCAACCCATGAAGGAGAAGTCTGGCCTTTTCGCCGAGGCCAGCCTGTCGCTTTAGGGATCCTGTTGTCTGCAGATCCGGGACCCTCCAATTAAAGCGGCCGAATGCTCCCGCAGCGGTTTAGTACGGTATTGAACTCCCAAAGTGCCGAATCCGACATAGGTCTAGGACTGCCGACCCAGGCATCCTGCATATCATCTGTAAATGGATACCCCTGGGACAAAAAAAAACATATCCGCCAACCCGCAGGTATCCACCACGCTGCTCCTCTTCTTCTAAGCTCCAACCCTTCTTCTATATAGAGATGAGGCCTTCGCTAAGCAGTGGGTTGTTTACAGGCTGATACAGTACTACTGTACAGTACAGTACAGTTATGACCTCATTGAACGATATTTTATGTATGAATTCATTGAATAATATTTTTTGTAGAATGAGAACCTGTTCTTGAATTATTTTTATTAATATATAGTAAATCTCCTGTCTTGTACGTAGCTCTATCGATTATTACCGCTCGCAGCGGTTCTCTAGATCTATTTTCTATATAACCAGTGCCATGTAAACGTTTTCAGGTTAATCTGCATAACATTAGCAAAGAAAGAGGTTTCGTTTACGTTTTGAAAAATATCGTCTGTAATAACTTCATACTCAGTCTGTGTAAACTCATAAATTAGCTCATACATAAATAGTCGTATTCATATACAATTTGTATGTTATGTATTCAAATTTTTCTATTTACAATTTCCAATATAACTCGGCGTAATTAAACGAGGCAAGTCGAAAAAGAACTATTACTATAATGGATAATAAATAAATAAATATGTTTTATATACACACACGGTCTTATGTTCCTAAGGTAGGCAACTTAATGCCTGTGTTTTACGTAGCAGCCGACTGATATACTTTTTTTTTTGTTATAAATATACATATAAATAAATAGGTATATACTACATCCAGACTCGGGCGGGAATAGAATCCACAACCCTGGAGCAGAAAGCAGGGTCACTGCCAACTGCGCCTACGGGCCAGTCAGATCACATCATTATCTTCTACCTAATGTGTGTGTAATGTAACAAACAGTCTAAAGAAGTCCCACTGCTGGACTGCTAGGTTTACAGCTTAATCCGCCACATTGTTTTACTGTGAACAGGTATATTTACATATGTCGTAGAATTTCTTCACCACATTTGTTTTAAATTGTATATGCCATTACTATAATGAGTGACAACTCATTCTTTAAAAACCGTAATCGTTGAAGGAATTTGTTTTAACGACTTTTAAAAAAAAAGTGACGGAATCTAAAATGCGAAAGAAACTCTTAACCCTATGACTGATAAAGATTTAAACAAACATGCTTTTAAGACCACACGTGCGATGATAAGAGCTGTCTACGACAATGAGCTTTTACAAGTCTAAGAGATCAGCGGACGAACTGAGGTTTTTTATTACGCTCGAATAACGGTACCTATTCTGTTTCTTGCTAGACGGTGCCTTTGACGTTCTAAGCTTTATTTAACTTTCCTCCCCCGGTATAAACATTGCTCTATTATTAAACACGGTGTAATAATCGTTTAGATAATGAAAATAATTACACAGAGCTCACTACAGGTCGTTGCCATTGAAAACCCATGATCGCTGCACAGTTGTAGAATATATTTTAATTTATAAAAAAAATATTTTTTTAACACCTACTATTTCAAAAAATAACCTACACTGAGTTCATTGCCGGCCAAAGGTGCCTTCTATATAACTTACACATTCACACACACGTTCAAAACACTTACCAGAAGATATATTAAATATGTTCTTCCATTGTAAACTATGGCATTATACTCATACATGTACGTATTCGTCATTGACCCAACCGGTCACCATATGCATAGACAAATATCCAATTCATTGTACGAAGAGTTCACATTGATTTTCCCAAATTTTCTTAGTTTATTTGAATTTTAAATTAATTTCAAAAATTAACATACATTGTGGCCTGGCTTGACCACCCTGATTTTTTTATTTGTAAGCAGAATAATGAGCTAGTAAAAAAACAAAAATCATTTACATAAAGTGTTAAACATATTTATTTATTTATTTTCTCATTCTTAGCTCTTTGTACCTACTTCTTTTAATCCCTTTATCCACTGAAAAATTCATGACACCTCTATGCTTGCAAGTTATTATGAGATGCATTAATTATTTAACACCTTCCTTGATTTAAAAAAATCTAAAACCTAAAAAAAAAAACGGTTACCTATCATCAAATTAAATGCTAGAAGAATTGGTCGAATCTTGGTCGAAACTGTTCTAGAATAATTTGATCTAGTTTAGTTACGTGGTTCGTCGAATCTCGTCTCCATTTGTCGTATCTCAGATGTCGAGATGATCTCCATCACGAAGAAGGAACAAAAACATTTATTTATTCGTGGCTTGATTGCTTATTGTATTGTAATGGGACACAATGATTAAGTGACGGCCACAAAGCTGCCTTCACATGCGCGATACGTAATTAAGAATGTCAAGATAATATCACTGTAATATGATATCTGTTGAAAAATTATTTCACTGTAATATGATATCTGTTGAAAAATTATTTGAGAAACTTTTTTTTTTCAGTGTTTATGTCAATTAAATTTATTCGAATCGCTAAAAATAAATAGTAAATATTAACTGTCAAAGTAGTTTATATAGACCAGGGCCGAAGCCTTCAAAAATAGTAAAAAATGAAAAAAAATCACAGTAGGATGAAACCCATTAGAAAAGGAGGGGAATATGATCAAAATGAAAGGAAAAATAAATTACGGTCGATCCGAGTTCGGGAAGTGGGAGGGGGGAGTTTTTAAGGGTAAAAAATGGTTTATCTTGATTTCCGGCAAAACTACAAGTCCTATGGAAAGAAGTTAAATGGAAAAGTTGTAGGTAATAAAAAGATCTACAACTTTTGTATTTGCAATTTTTTCACATAACCTCAAAATTTAGGTGAAAAATTCAAAAAACCAAGTTTTTGGTTTTTTATTTATATCTTTTTCAAAAACATTTTTTTTTCTACGAAATTTGGTAAAAACTTACCTTATTATGTCCCAAACACACTGTAATTTATTTGATTTAAAATATTTATTTTTTCGCCTTATTTTAACTTAATATCAAAAAAGCACCCTAATTTTCAATCGAAAATTCTGACGTCAAAATATCAGTTTTTTTCAAAAGTTTTGGGGGCTTTTTGTTCGTTGAAATATCTACTTTCTGATGGTGTAAAAAAAAATATACATTACTATAGGAAATTTTCTCAGAAAATGCTACGAAATTACAGGTAGTATAGTCCAGACCCTCCTAACCTCTTCCCCACTTCTCTATGAAATACCTTTTAATGGGCTAAAATTTTCCGTAGGTCACTCAGGTATATAAGTTATCTTAAAATATCAATAAACAGACATCTATACATATAATTTAAAGAAGTTTCCATAATTTTCTCAAAATATTGTATATATCTTATTAATTTTAATCTTATTTCGTAGCATTTTCTGAGAAAATTTCCTATAGTAATGTATATTTTTTTTTACACCATCAGAAAGTAGATATTTCAACGAACAAAAAGCCCCCAAAACTTTTGAAAAAAACTGATATTTTGACGTCAGAATTTTCGATTGAAAATTAGGGTGCTTTTTTGATATTAAGTTAAAATAAGGCGAAAAAATAAATATTTTAAATCAAATAAATTACAGTGTGTTTGGAACATAATAAGGTAAGTTTTTACCAAATTTCGTAGAAAAAAAAATGTTTTTGAAAAAGATATAAATAAAAAACCAAAAACTTGGTTTTTTGAATTTTTCACCTAAATTTTGAGGTTATGTGAAAAAATTGCAAATACAAAAGTTGTAGATCTTTTTATTACCTACAACTTTTCCATTTAACTTTTTTCCATAGGACTTGTAGTTTTGCCGGAAATCAAGATAAACCATTTTTTACCCTTAAAAACTCCCCCCTCCCACTTCCCGAACTCGGATCGACCGTAATTTATTTTTCCTTTCATTTTGATCATATTCCCCTCCTTTTCTAATGGGTTTCATCCTACTGTGATTTTTTTTGGTTTCAAAAATTATCGACCCTGGTCTAATATTATTGTTTTTTTTTTAAGTTTTCTAAATGTGTTGTTATATTTGAATATCATTTTTCAATCTATTTTTTTTTTAATCTTAATTGTTATTAATTCGAGTATTATACATACTGAAAAATTTTAATTGATCCTAACAATTTTGATAATTATAATGATTTAATTATTATTTTTACACGTTTTAAAAAACTTTTTCTTTTTTCTATTAAAAATTATTTTTTATTGTATTTAATAATATTTAATAAGTAAAAATGACTGGACGAGTGACAACTCTCCTGCCAACGTTATACCTAACTTTATCTTCAGCTTATATTTCTGTTTCATTTTACCAGTTCTGCTATTCAAAATTTTGCACCACAATGAGACGTAAAACTGGTTATCAGACCATCTTTCTATCCATGCCCTAACACAATATCTTAAATCGCGCATGGTTAGGACAAGTTATAGGGCGATTCGAAAGTGGGTCACATGACAATGAGGCTGTCCCGGTAATTACCGACACAATAGTGCATTGTTTGCGCGGCGACATTTCCGTCGGTGAGCATCCTGTGAGCCACATGGATGCATATATTCATTTAAATCATATTAAAATTTTGTATAGAGATGAGATACAGCTTTAAAACCCTTTCGCTACCAACGTCACATACATATATGTGAAGACCCAATTTTCTTTGCTGGTCCCGGTGTCGCAAATATGTGACGGGTGTTAATTACCAATTTATGATCACTGTTGTATCAAGTCGTACTGCACATAGATGTATAATGTTATACAACAATAAAATAAATGAAAAATTTTATTGGTCTGGCAATAATTATAGTTTATAAGATCTGAGCGTTTTTCTCCTGAGGCCCCGGTAGCGAAAGGGAGGATCTTTTATTTTTGATAAGTTGAGAAGGTCTTATAAACGGAAAACGTTAATGATAACTGTGATGTTATAGGTGAAAATACGGTTCGACACCACATTTTCTTTTTTTTTTCTTTTTTTTTTTTAGTTGTCTCATTTGTCAGCGGTGATGTTATACATAGTTGAAAACGTATCATAAGAAAACGTACGTATTATCGTGGATATTCTGAGACTCGTATGTACATATAACCGCCAATCTGTGGTTGAGTTGCGTGACGAATGAACCTTGAATTCTTCTTTTAATACTTTTCTTCCACTTGTTGACAAACGAATTTATCAATCGCTAAATAATTTTGTCGAACACTTCGCATACAAAATACTTATAGTGAAATTAAGTCCATTACCTTCACAATAATTGCCAACAATACTCATAGTAAAAATTCAACAATTACGGCTAACTAGTATTTGGTATTAAACCTAGTTAGTAAAGTCGAAGTGTCATTGAAACACAAAAAGACTACTTAAGCAAGGGCTTGTCTAGCAATCAGCTGATCCGGGTTAATCGGATTAAAATTACGTGTCGTGCTTTACCTTTACCGTTTGTGTTACATACATTATATACTTACATATTTATATGTACAGAATTTGTATCGATTATCAACTATATTTATAATCGATTTTGAACGCAGAGACAATATTATAACGTCAACGCAATGAACAATATTTGTAACAAGCTGCGATTCGCAGTTTTACACACGTATCTTCAGATCTAATGGGAATGTCGAGATAAAAATAAAAAATTAGTTATTCTTGAATAAATTTAATTACAATCGGTTTTGTAGTTTTTGCGTGAAATAACAAGAAACATCCTAACAAACATTAGCATTTATGTTGTAGGATTTGCCGTGCGCCTTGCGATGATCGGCAGAGAAGAATAGGCCCGACCTCTTTCTTGCCGAGGTGTCGTAAAAAGCGACTAAACCCATAGTAGTGCGAAGAACTGTACACTAATCAATATGATATGTAGCAGTGTCACCATATTTTGCTACAACACACTGCAATCGCCAACCGGCCTGCTAAACGTGGCGAGTATTAGCAACCCCCCCCCCCCCCCCAAGATGGGGAGAAGAAGATGAGGGAGGCCTACGTTCATCAATTAATATCCAACGGCTGATGGGGAGGTATTGAGAGACGTAGGATCGTTGATGCTTACCGTAGTAAAGGGATTATTATATTGTCTATACACTATCTAATTCGAATTCTATGCTGTCTTAGAGTAAGACTCAATTTTGTACTGGTACGGAGTACTGCTGTCATCTGCCAAACACCGATTCAATTTACTAGACTCGCGGCGTTCGAGGAGTTATCGGAAAAGAATCGCTAACAACAGTGAAATTACCGTATTTAAAACACCGATGCGATAGAACCTGCTTGTCAGCTTTTATAGAATATCTTTTGGAATGTGTTCAGGAAATTCATAGCATTGTTTTTCTTCGATTTTGCTACAGAACGGCGAGACATCATGATTATAACCTGACTCGCTCCCACGAAACGTGACACATATTTCTGATAAGTGTAGAACACCCTTCCAGTGTCCATGTCCTTTGTCTCATATAAACCTTAAAATAACTTGGGTACTCTTGTCTTCAAAAGAAGAGGCATTTTCTAGGCGAGCGCATTAACACCTAGGTAAGAGGAACCTAGGTAAGTCGAACGTCATGACAGAATTCATCATTCATGATCAGGGAAGATTGTAGACAAGTCGATGACGTATTATAAATATTTTTTTTTCGTACGATCTCGATACCGTTTGAGTGAAAGTGATTGTGTAACAGAGGCAAGACATTCTATTATTGGGAGAAATTGTTATCATATATTAATTATAAACGCTTTATTTGACTAAAACAGGACCGACCGGTGTTCATAGGTGTTAATTAAAAAATATTCCAATCTGTTCTTGGAATTTTTAAGGTTCCGTAGCCAAATACATTCATTTCATTATTATATGATTATAGGATTCATCATGTGTGTCTGTCTGTCCGTCCATATGTCACAGCCACTTTTTTTCCGAAACTATAAGAACTATACAGTTGAAACTTGGTAAGTAGAGATGTATTCTGTGAACCGCATTACGATTTTCACACAAAAATAGAAAAAAAAAATTTTTTGGGGTTCACCATACTTAGAACTGAAACTCAAGATTTTTTTTTATCAAAGCCATATGTATATGGTATACGTATGTGGTATCTGTGGATAGGTCTTCAAAAATGATAGGATAGGTTTCTACTAAACTGAATAGTTTGCGCGAGAGACACTTCCAAAGTGGTAAAATGTGTCCCCCTCCCCCTTAACTTCTAAAATAAGAGAATGATAAAAATAAAAAAATATATGATGTACATTACCATGCAAACTTCCACCGGAAATTGGTTTGAACGAGATCTAGTCAATAGTTTTTTTTAATACGTCATAAATCGTAGACCGCAATTTTTATAGATAATGGGTACGGAACCCTTCATGTGCGAGTCCAACTCGCACTTGGCGGGTTTCTATTTTATTTTAAGTCGATATGCCAACCTAATTTGAATTAAAGTTGAGCGAATCAAATTTTTATTAGGCATTTTTTAACTTGCTCCTGACTAGTTGTTAATTTCCACGCTATTATAATAATTATATATATACAAAGCTTTCTATTAAAATGTAAAATTAAAAATTGTATCAATAATAACAATTAATTTTCATTAAATAAGTCGTATGCTACGTCAACATGACTGACAAGCTGATAACGGATGAATGTGTAAGAGGCGAACTGACGTTTACGGAAAGTGTATTGACATAAGGTAAATTACCCGTAGCTCCGGAATCAGAGGCTGTGACGACATGATTGTCCATATCAATTGTAAGGAGAAATGAATTTCATGATTTTCTATACTGTAATAAAGCTGAAGGGTTTGTTTATTTGTTCGTTTCTTTGGTCGCGTTATTATTTATTTCGTAATGATTAACGTTTTGCGTTTTCGATTATACGAATTTCGTTTTACCTTACATATTTTATGAAGAAGTCTATATGATACTATGAATTCATATATAAATTATAGGTACGTAAATATAAAATTTACTACTATTATTATTTATTTTAATTATTATAGTATTGTATTTTATTATTATTTAAATTACTAATTATTATATTATTTTGCATTTTTATGTTTTCATACGCTACAATTTAACTAAAAAGACATATATTTTAATCTATAAATTATCACAATAAACATGGACGTAGGTAAAATCGAACGATTCAGCTACTCTGACTTTAACTTAACAGATGTGCTTTACCTTAACACCGCTGTTAAATTATCTTTGACGTTTATGGTAACTTATCTTCTGTGAGTCACGATAAGTTGTCTTTAGGCAATGATGACCTTCCTCAATTTATAATCAAAAGCCAAAACTAAAATATAATCAACCCCGTAGTTCTGAAGAGTAACGCCTTGAAATGAACTTTTTCGAATCTTAGGTCTCGTATAATATTTTAAAAAGTATTGTATTGTAGGTACTTTACAGATTGTGCTATATATAATTTCAATCGAGTGAATGGCTTCGCCATTACAATAACATAACAAACTTTATTCTCTCGCTAGTTGTCTTCTAGTTTTATCCCCGTAAATCTTATAGATCAAGCACAGCCTAAATATAATTGTATATGTCCAACTACGTACATACGAAGTTATCTTATAATATTACAATAGGCGCAGTAATTTTTGCGTGAAAGACCAAACATCCATCTCTCGTATGTATGGATGCATCGATATGTAACCCATCCATCCATCTTGCATGGATCGTCACTAACTCGCATTCATAAAATTAGAATAGGATAACAATAATTAAAATCCGTCAGTCGAATCATTCATGTATCATTTGATTCCTTGCGGCTTTGTTTGTATTACCATTACGTTGCAATGATATCGATGTTTCTCGAATCGAATAGCGGTGCCCCGGGCTTCTACTAGATTCGTCTCGATTCGGCCAAGAACCGGCTGCGGTCAGATTTGACCCGTGTTTTGTTTTGCGGCTGCTTCCTACTGTTTCTGTTCATTCTACAACAACGCTGATTCAATTTGACAGCGGTTAATTATTCCATACGATTCTTTTATCGAGCTACTTAAAGTTGTCGATTGTCGCAACCATTTAAGTTAATTGGTGAATTTTTGACGAGTATACTTTTTGTGGTTGAAACGAGTTCATAGTATTCCAGCCTTTTATAAGCTACGAGCTTTTATTAGTACTAGTGGTCGCCCAGTGGTCGAAATTCGACTAATCTATAATTAACAGCATTATCAATATCATAAAAATATGATTGCGCATAACATGGTGAGCATATGCAGCAGTCATTGAACCTGTTCTGTGGTAAAAAAAATCGAGGAAAAATTTGTTGCAAGACCTGTATTTAAAAACGTGTTGACAATAAATAGACTTTGACAAAATTTGTGTATATATATGTACATTGTACATATGTGTGTGCCGTAGTATGTGTAGTGTTTTTTTAATTAATTTAATGTATTTTTTGAACATTATTAAAAAATATATTAGCTTTCTGCACTTCTTCTCCATATAAACTTTAACTGTGCCAAATTTCATACTGCTCCGTCCGCGTAATTTTCGTAAAAAGGGGTACAAAGTTTTTGCTTCACGTATTAATATTATATAGATTATTTATTTACTATTAGCCTAAGATCCCACCGCTTGATTCTGCAGGTATATGTTTTTTTGATGAAATTAATTGTAAATGAATGTTGAGGGAGTATGCAATGGATTAGCGATAGGTTGCCTAAAACAAATCAGCCGCAATTATCTGTAATTAATTTTCGTATAATTAATTCGGTAATATAAATTGCAGCTATATGTTTTTTTAATCAATTTTACGTCATTTTAAAGGAAATGATGTAAAGAATAGAAAAAAAGATGGTTGCCAGCTCTCAGCCAGCCGCAAGTTAGGGTTGCCAGATGTAAACATGTATTTGTATAATTGTTGATTATTTACAGTTATCCGTTTTTTTAAAAATTTTAATACAAAATTGAAGTTTTATATTTCTTGTTTACGATAATTCATGGTTGCCAGTGAAAAAATGGCCGCAAGCAGTGGTTGCCATGCTTTCAATAAACGATTCTTCCTCCAGGTAAATGCGACCGCAAGAGTAAAGATACACGGTTTGTTACGTGCTCTAAACAAGAGTACAATGTAGTGTGTAGATCTAGTATTTCTTTAATTAGTATTTATAAAGCATAATTTTTGAGTACAACAAAAAACTTTTTGCGTGAAAAAAGAACTATTTTTCATCGAAAAACATCATCTACAGAATCTTTCAAGCACATCGATGTATTCATTCAATTCAAATTTGTTCATTCAATGTTCATGTATAATAACTTTTTCGTATTTTTTTTTGTTTTGTTTTATTTAGAACTAGTTACTTTTTTTAATAATAAATCTTATCAATATTATCGTATTAGATTCGTAATAATTAAATAAAAATAATAAGTATTAGTCAATCAGAGCAGTAGAACATAAAATAATGACGTTCAACAATAATTTTGATTTCAATGATCTTTTCAATAAAAGATCTAAAAATATATTTCAATAAAAGATCTAAAAACAAACTAAAAATATATTTTTTATAAAAATTATGTAATACACAATATACTTATTCTAAATGTAAATCTTACAATTGTACATATACATATATTGACTTAATTATTAAAAAAATACTATATCTACATCTACACTACATTGTACTCTTGTTTAGAGCACGTAACAAACCGTGTATCTTTACTCTTGCGGTCGCATTTACCTGGAGGAAGAATCGTTTATTGAAAGCATGGCAACCACTGCTTGCGGCCATTTTTTCACTGGCAACCATGAATCATCGTAAACAAGAAATATAAAACTTCAATTTTGTATTAACATTTTTAAAAAAACGGATAACTGTAAATAATCAACAATTATACAAATACATGTTTACACCTGGCAACCCTAACTTGCGGCTGGCTGAGAGCTGGCAACCATCTTTTTTTCTATTCTTTACATCATTTCCTTTAAAATGACGTAAAATTGATTAAAAAAACATATAGCTGCAATTTATATTACCGAATTAATTATACGAAAATTAATTACAGATAATTGCGGCTGATTTGTTTTAGGCAACCTATCGCTAATCCATTGCATACTCCCTCAACATTCATTTACAATTAATTTCATCAAAAAAACATATACCTGCAGAATCAAGCGGTGGGATCTTAGGCTATATGGTGCGTAAAAAATCCGTTTCCAGAAAAAATAAAAAATGCTTATTGTGGCATGCTGTAGCTAGTTAACAATGTTTTGGAGAAAACTAGTTACACTCTTTTGCACACACCAATAAACAAGCACACTAAAAATCCTTTCACCCTAATTGCATCGTATACGTCTGCTACGTTTTGTCGTGGGTGAAAATAATTGAACGAACAAACGATTGGTGAACAAATAGAATAGTTGTTGGTGGTGGTGAGCCGACGAGTTGTAGCGTTGAAACGTGCCCCACATTTTACTAGATAAAATGCAGCATGCCTTATCTTAGGGCTGTGGTTCCAATTAAAGTTAATATATATGTACCTACTTCTTCTTTTTGTATATATAGTAATAATTAAATAATTAGTTATTTTTTATTACATAATTAGTCTCAATTTCGCGAGTCAGTCGAATTATCGATCCTCGATCATCCTGAAATTTTGACGTTTTGTTATTTTTGGTCGCGAAAGGAAAGGGTAGACAAGGTCATGTAGACACTGACGACAGGATTAGTACACAAATTTAAAGTCACTGAACATGCTATGGAATGAGCTATCCTTGGAGATCTCTCTCAAGGATAAAATCAGAAATGAGATTATCCGCGAGAGAATCAAAGGAACCGACATAGTCCGTAGAATAAGCAAGTTAAAATGGCAGTGGGCTAGTCACGGAACTGATGGCCACTGGAGCGGACGTGTCCTGGAGTGGAGACCGCGTATCGACAAACGCAGTATGGAGCGTCTTCCGGGACCGACGACTTATGCAGGTTCGCCGGCGGAGGCTGAATGAGCGTTGCGGGAAACCGGGATATTTGGCGCAAACTTGGAGAAGCCTATGTGCAGCATTTGACCGCGATAGGCTGAAGCGAAGCGAAGCGTTACGTAATTAGTTTCATGAGAATGTATATGTAGTAAACATTTTAAAATAGATTTTTGATCATTTTAGATAACCAGCGCGATATCAGTCATTGTTAAGATTATTGCTTCACTCCTATGATATTTTATATTTTGCCCTTTTCAATAAAAAAGTTTATATAACGGTTTTAATTTTTTTTATAGGAGTACCTAACTCTTTGAATTACCGTGTTCATACAAAGAAACACCTTATCTTCATTTGTATTGATAAATGGCTGTGATACCGAATTTTTACTCATCACTTGCTACAAAGTTTGATTTCATATAATAATTCCCCTGAATTTACGGGTACAACTTTTAGTTGTGTTTATGTATTACCGACAATTTCGCAACTGTCGAATCATAAGAATATGCGTCAATGAAAAAGTGAGAGTAACGCAAAAAAAAACTGAGTGAATCGAAACGAATTTGATGATACGCTAAATTTTTGCGCTTTTGCGTAAAAATTGCGTAACATTATGTATTCAAAAATATTGCGTGTAGATACGCAAAAACAACAGAGAGAACACAATTTTGTTTACTCATTCATTCATCATTCTCTTCATCGCTTTTTTTAATTTAAATTACCATTTTAACGACTTGTTTTATTTAAATAGTAGTAAATATATTTTTTTTAAATCAACTGTCTACCATAGTTTTGTATCAATCTGTAGTTGTGTGTGTAATCGCCTTAACGTTAGTGGTTGCGGGTTCGATTCCCGCTCGGGGCAGATATTTGTACAAATATTTGTTTCAGGTCTGGGTGTATTTCTTGTGGGTCTCCCCACTGTGCTTCGGAGAGCACTTAAAGTCGTTGGTCCCGGTTGTTATCATGGACATCTGATAGCGACCTGAGTTACTCGTGGTAGGGTAATTATCCGCCAACCCGCAGTGGAACAGTGTGGTAGATTAAGCTCCAACCCTTCTCCTATATGGAGATGAAGCCTTTGCCAAGCAGTAGAACGTTTATAGGCTGATTCAGTTCAGTTTATATGCAAATAACAATAATAAGAATCGTAACTTGTTATTTTATAAGCTAAAACCTTCCTCAATAAACGAACTAAGTATTTAACGTAAAATATATATAACAAAATCATTATTTAATAGTGGCCGAGATATTTAAAATATTTTTACGTGCCAACCCTACTGGATGCAAATCACTAACGACATCTTATTAGCACGGAATCGCTCTCGTACACTTGTTTAATGAATCACCTCCCTAATAGGTAGCAATTGGAGCTATCGATACAACGCATAGAGAACTAATAATTAAATCCGCGATTAGCTTTTTAACAAGTATGCTTAATTAAAAAAATCAAAAAACCCGACTGCGTAAAATACTCTTATTATAAACTAAAAAGAATAAAACAATTTACTAGCTTTCATTTGATACCCATATTGCTACAGTAAGAAAAAAATTCATTTCCCCCCCCCCCCCTCATTCCGCCATTTGCGGGCGCCATTTTGAAAATTTATATAGCCTATGTCACTACTACAATTTAGACAAATCCAACGACACCTCATATGTCAAAAACCATCCAGCCGCTTGGGCTGTAGGGCGTGCCAAAGAAATGGACATACATATATACATACATACATACATACATACATACATACATACATACATACATACATACATACATACATACATACATACATACATACATACATACATATATACATACATACATACATACACTCGAAAAACATAACCCTCCTTCTGTCGCAGTCGGGTAATAAAAGGGTTCCTTAACCAAAAGATTCCAACGGAACCCTGTTACTAAGTCTGCGCTTTTCTTCCGTCTGTGACAGGACTGCATCTTAAGAATCGTAATAGACTATATACTTGAAATATTTACAGTATTTATGACTATAGCAAATAAAATGAATAATGAGATAAAGTTAAAAAATTTAAGTCCCCATACAATAAACGTGATCTCTGATGTTTTAAGCTCTTAACATGTTTGTATCGTTAAATGTATTTTTTTCAAAAATAACTTTAGCTGTTGTTTCTTTTTTTTGCGAAAGTAAATAATATAATAAACCACATCAAATACTTCTCTCACTAGTCTTAAAACGTACAACGTAAATAAAAAAAGCGGGTACCGAATCCGACGACCACTACGCAAAAGTAGTATTATTATCGAATTATTGATACAAGTCCCATTAAAATAAAATATAAATCCGCGTTCTCACTATCACAGAGCGCCCGGTCTCGATGCGGTGTTGCTCTAATTGATCACTGTAGATTGAAAGCAAATTCCGTCATTAGTTCTGTGAATACGACGTTAAATGTAAATATCTATGGTTGGAATCTTAATCGATATAAATAAATAAACGCGTCATACTCAACTGCCCCCAGTAGGACATCATATTATGTCGTGGATCCGGAAGCACACAAAATTTCTAACCCAAGCCGTACGTACATACATACCTACCCGCCTGTACTTACAATTAGGCCTTTACGACATAGGTATACCTTCGACCGAAGGCGGAACAGCCAATTGCTATAACAAATGCGCTAATCCGTTCTCTTACGCTTTTCTTCGTATTAATCGGCCCAGTGGCTAAAAAAGTCCTGAATAATAATGGACAGTTACGTTTTCGAATTCGGGCTAATCGTAATCCTCTCAAAGTCCAAATGCAATCTTGCAATTAGAATTTGCACTTGCAATTACAATTATTTCCGAAACATGCATGTTTTGTTGTATGAAAATGTACCATCCAACAATTCGCAATCGTTCTTTAAATTCTGCTCTTTTAATTATATTCTAATCGATGATCAGTGACATTTCTTAAAGCTTTTTCTTTTAAAAAAAGTCGATGATAATATTTTAATCGATACAAGTGATTAACATCGTCAAGCGTAAGCAAAAAGTATTTATTTATTTATAATTCTTTATTGTACACCACTTTGAAACAAAAATTACAGAGATATATGCTTAAATATTATTGCACAATAAGGCGGTAAGTATAATAATTAAATATTTTAAAGGCACATTATATATAATCACTTCCGTATCATTATGTTATGAATGAATGTTTGTATCGTCAACGGGTCAAGTCGACTGGAACTCGATAAAATAAACGGCGCCAGAAACGACACGCTTGTCTCGTTTACGATCGCATTAACTAGATAATTTCTGTTATTATATGTTATGAGATATACAAGACATTGTTAACTGTTTTCACATACTTATTTAGTTATTTCCTTGTATCGCTGTTTTGGAGGAATGAGGAACAGGGCGTAAAGTTCCTCATCCACCATTGAAAAGGGAGGATCCTCCGACCAAACGGGTGTTGAGTCTAGTAGGCTACTGGCCCCCGACTGTTGTTGTCGGGTTCTTGTATATATGCATGTTCAACCGCTCAGATAACTTTGATAGCGCGATGTAGGATACGTCAGTTTTTAGTTCGTATGTGGCGAGATAGATGTCGCTACATTGTTACCGAACTAAACTAAAGTGGCCTGTAAATATCTCATTTCTGTATTAGGGTCTTTTATTTCTATATGGGAAACGGGTTGGAATCTAATACACTACGTTGCTCCAGTGCGGGTTTGCGGATAATTCCCCTACCAAGAGTAACGATCGTCATCAAATCCGACGGGTCCAAGTTATTCTCCACCACCATTCTCCAGTGCATTCTGAGGCACCGCAGAGGAACCCAGAAGAAATAAATATTTGTACGTTATATAAATACGTTTCGAACGGAAACTGAACTTGTGACCGTCAGCGATAATGTAACTTTCGTCACCAATTACCAGAACGATCAATGTGCACCTGTACCGACTGAAACATATGAGAGATTTTAGCCAACATTTTTAAAAAAATGCTTTAGATGCATTGATCTTCGATCATTATGAACAGATATTAATAATAAAAAAGCAAGTTAACTGATATGAAATTAAAAAAAATATATATTTCGGCTGATTACGAGATTTCTATCTACCTTCATCAAAACCTGTTTTCTGCGTTAAATATTATATAGTTTAAACATTAAATAACCTTGATATTCATAACTGTGAAACTCATAAATGTTTTTATTTCTCCGAAATGTTTATCGTAACTTCAACTTTATGACTACCATTTGTCATTTAGATCAATATCTACACTAATATGATAAATCTTTAGCGGCTGTTTGAACGCGCTAATCTCAAGTCCATCTGATATTTAAAAAAAATCTTTTCCGTTAGAAAACCTGCTCATTGAAGAAGGTTATAGGCTGTAAAACATCGTGCTATATAGATAACATAAAGCAGGTGAAACTATTCTAGCAGACAATCTCTTATTCCTGGATAAAGTCTGACGTCATCACATCTTAATTCCTTCGAACTGTCATTCGTAGCATCAGTACCACAACGGCTATCTCATTGACCTTTATCTATTGAAGGCTGCGTGCGTGAGGTCCATAACTCGAGGGATAATCGGCGACAACGCGTGGGCGACCCTATAACCGTTCACCACTTATATTTAACGGTTTTAGCTGCAGCATTCGAAGCATGAAATGAAATATACCTACATCGGCACTTTCTTGAAGTATCTCCGAAGTAAATTATATGTATGTGGTGCATGTAAAAACTATCAAAAAAATACAAACCCTATTCTGAATTAAGAACTTTATTATTATTTTTCTTTTTAATCGACAAAAATACGTCAAAAAAATGCGTTTCCATTAAAAGTATATTTGAATTTTTATGCAGTGCCCGGAATATAATTTAAATAATGTGGGGGTATTCAACAGTATTTTGGCTTCACCAACTTCTGAAGAGGCTAGAAATGTATATAAATTAGTCCTAATATATTTAAAGCGACGTTGTTGGTTTAGTTAAGAACGATGGAGGTGTTGTGGTCACTGTGTGACAAAACCTCCTATTTGTTTTTTAAATAAAGAATTAAAAAAAAAGTATATTTGAATTCTATTTTTTTTTTAATCGAAAATGTTCGAAGATATATTTAAAAACCGTTATAACAGAATTCCATTCATAATATTCGATAAATTTACGTGTAGGTATATAAATTATCCGCGAACGTAACAAACTGTTAGGTATCCCATAGCAAATCCATAATGTAGTTGATGATCACCAATTTAACTGGTCCTTGTTTCCAATGCATTTTGATGGGATGAGAGGTCTTTAGCGGTTGTTGAACCGGTCATGATTTGTTAAAGGTGTAAGGCTAATTGTTTTGTACACGGACATATGATTTATGACGTCACGCATTAGTGTTTAATTTATTAGTACTCTATTTATTTAAGTTGATATATTTATTATTATTATTTGTCTGCTTAAAAAACTTTATTGAGAAGTACGCTAAAATTAAGGGAAGAAAATGTATGTTCGAATTGAATGTGTATAAATACACAACACACACCATTATTTAAAATGAGTCTCAAATTTTATGATCATGTTATTTTTGATTTATTATAATTAAGGCATAAAGAGAAATACTATAATAATAATTCCTGTGACGTCATAAAATAATAATTGACCTTTATTAACAATTAAAAACCGTAACCAGTAATTATGAACTATTATTCTCATAATAATTCAAAATTGATTCACATTGAAAATTGCTCAGGTAATAAACATTTATTCTAAAATTACCATCTTTGACGTACCTAATGACGGTTACATAAACTTTGCGTTAAATCGTGTAATAGCAAAGCATTAATTTAGCATCTGACAGAATTCTAGAGCTCAAATTATTAAACTTAGTTGGCTTCGAAAGAGCGATGTCCTTATGTTATGAAAATGATAATCTTCGAAGAACTATTTTTACCAAACTTTGACCTTATCTTAAAACGTATCGAAGAAGAAAAAAAAAATAAAGAATTTGTGTTTAAAACATTGCCTAAATAGATAGAAATTTTATTGCATTATAAAAATTATCCCGCAAAGATTCTTAACGCATTGATGTGAAGATGTTAGTATCATTACGAATAAAATTTCGAGTAACAAAAAGCATTAAACAATTACCGAATTTAATAATACCAATTTATAAAACGATGATAAGTACGATATTTATTAAAGACGTAAGTATGTATGTATATCTGTTTGTTTTAGCTTTCAGCAACAATACAGATGAGAGTTCCATCCATTCATGGTCCGTTTGAATGGCTCTGTCCCGCTACAACGGAAATTATGGTCGCTGGACCGTCGCATAGGAACAATTGCATAATCGTTAATCGCTGCCGTCACAACGGTAGGGTTGGAAGTGATAAAATCACGAAAACTTCAGTCAGCAGGAAATTCATTTCCGACTTTGTATTGACAATTTTCGCAACCGTTATAGACTCCACGCAATGGAAACGTCGTAAATTGTTTAAGACTAACATCCGTGCGCTTAACCGTTGCGTAATTGCTAGGGCTGCTCGCGATCTGATGTCAAATTAGACCATTTCGGGATACAGGGAAAGTAGTATAATAAATCACCTGGTCTTTACTTCTCATTGGACGTGATTTAATAAAGTTTGATATACGCTTATTGAAGCTTGACCGCGTCAATGCTCCGTCCGTCGATTTTAATTGGTCATATCGTTAACGTGTTTTACGTGAAATTTATTTTCACTTTTTCGGTTCGTTATCCGAGTCGTTAATGCTTTCACCGATGTATCGCTTTTAAATTTGCAAGATTTATATGATATCATTCGTAAATATTAAATGTTTATTTGATATTTTGACATTACGCTTATCCGACATGATGAATTAGGTGACGAGAAGTCAATTAAGTGAGACATGACCTTAGAATTTCAGTAAATAAATTTAATCATTGCAACGATTAGTATTACTCGATAAACCGCTGAGATAGATACTTAAACTCATTATAATTGCAAACAATTTCATTTAAGATACATAACTGTTCCTGTCTAGCCAATTTGAAGTAACTATTAGATAATCAGCTACTATACTTGAAAGAACTTAAAAAACATTTTACTTCTTCTATCCGGATCATTAAATCTTTATTTACAATTTTAATATTTATTTACTACAATGTTATATTTACACGCGTCACACGATAGTTTAGTTATGCATTGAAACAATTAACCCTAGGTCAGCTTAGGTCAAGTTCATCAGGCCAAGGGTGCCTTAGATCCATACCATATCAAATGTGATGAACGCTGACAACATTCTCTATCTTGACTGTAAAATGCAATTATAACTAATAGCTTATATATATATATATAGCTTTATTATATTAGGTATATGTAACTAGCAAACCCGGCGAACTCCGTTTCGCCGCCAACTTATTTTCGTGAGGGATACTCACACCACGTACTGCCGCCATGCAAAACCATATTGGTTTGTAGTACATGCTATGTATCAGAGATGGCGCTGTATGTGAAAAATGATTTTCCCTGTTTTCCTACTTTTCTGTTGAAAATTTTCCTGAATTTAGTTTGCTATAAAGCTCACGGAGCCCGAGACCTTTCCAACAAATGCAAAACCGTGGAAATCGGTTCGTGCGTTCTGGAATTATAGCGTCAGGAAGGAAAACCCGACTTATTTTTATATTATAGATAATACTAGCTGCTGCCCGCGACGTCGTCTGCGTGAACGCTATACAGCACCAAAAATACCTACGATTATACCTTTTAAAATAACATTCATTTACCCGTTTCTTCTTTACATTCCATATCTACAGAAAGTACAGTAACAGAGGGAGACTGTCTTTTGTAAAATTGACTTTCAAAAAGTGCTTATTTTTAGCCTGCTTTGAATAAATGATTTTATGGTGATTCTGCTGAATGAAGTCATAAGTTGTGACTGAAACGGATGGAGAAAATAATAAATAAGGAATACATAATAGGGTAAAAATACATATTTATAGGACTTCTCGATAAACAACATTAGTAGTTTGGCTCTTCGCAGCCAAAATGTAAAGAGAGTCAGGATTGGTGACGCGGGAGCAAGCGACGTACAGCTGCCCGTGTGAGAAGCAGCTCGTCCTGAGGTCGACACCAGCTACCCTCAGTGTCTGCCCCTGCGACTTATTGATGGTCATTGCGAAGCAAACACTCACGGGGAACTCTACGCGCTTGCACTGGAACGGGAAGTTATGAGGTATGAGGGGAATGCGTGGTATAAATACTGCCTCGCCGACGCCACAACCCGTAAGAATTTCCGCCTCAATGGTGTGTTTGTGGAGCGAGATGACTTTAAGGCGGGTCTCGTTACACAACTTTGGAGGAAATAGGTTCCGGAGAAGCATAAGCATTTCTTATTTTTATGATATATATGGCATGCTTAATTTTCCTCTTTCTTCGTTATTTAGCTCAAATTGCTTACAGCAATAGCCTGCCGTTTTTGAGTTTAAATTTTGTTATACATCTATGCAGTTCTTTTTGAGTTCTGTTTGTTATTACATACAGAAAAACTCGATGAATTTTATAAGACGTAGATGAAGCAGCTTAAAACTTATATAAACACGTTTTTTTAAATTGTCTTGCTCATCTCTGAAACGAATCAACGATACATTTTTTATTAAAATGCACAACTCCATCTATGACTTTTATAAACAACTATTAACCTCGCCAACATGATCAAATTTAAATTATTTATATCCAAAAAGAGTTTACACACGTAATTCGACTTGATGTTTTTGGACTCTCATAGATGGCGCTGCTCTAAAATTGTCTTGATACTACTTATATGAATTTCTTATTATATTATTTTCATTCTTACATTAATAATGTTTATCAGCCTAAGTTACTTATATTTCGTGATTTTTATAGTGTGAAGATAGCTTATAGCATGGTTATTAACATAATAACAACATTCAAATATGCGTCGTTAGATTACACGCTGTTACAGAATGCGTTGAAGAAATAAAGGTTCACTGCTCGTTCCCCGTAGGTGATAGCGTGATAATATGTAGCCTATGTTATGACCCGACTTCTTAATAATATTCGTGCTAAATTTGAAGTAAATCCATGCAGTACTTTTTGAGTTTATCCCGGACATACATACAGACAAACAGACAAACAGACAAACAGACAAAAATTCTAAAAACTATATTTTTGGCTTCGGTATCGATTGTAGATCACACCCCAAGTATTCTTTTAAAAAAATATTCCATGTACAGTTTTCACTTTTCTACCATTTTATTATATGTATAGATAATAAAGCTGACGTATTTGTTGGTTCGTTTGGATGAGCAAGTCTTGGTATCGACTACTATTTATTTATTTATTTATAATTCTTTATTCTACACCACTTTTGAATGAAAAATTACTGAGATATATGCTTAAATATTATTGCACAATAAGGCGGTCTTGTTGCTAATAAGCAATCTCTTCCAGACAACCTTACGTTATGAGTTAAAACATAGCCGGAGTAAAATGGAGGGTGGTACTATGTAGACAAGGAACGTGATACTAAAGAAACACGTTCTTTCTTTAGGAAGCCTGTTTATCAAAAAAGTTACAGAAAATCCCGCTATAATGCCTGAGATCGGAGATGTAATCATATACGCGGATAAAACCAGACGACTCGTCTATTTTACCTATCCACCAACCTGTGATGGAGCAGTGTGGTGAATGTTCTAAACCTTCTATATAGGACAAGACGCCTTTGCCAACAAAGACACATTAGCATCCAGTTTCTTTTTAACTATTAAAACAACACGCTTCGTATTATCATAATAATGAAAATGAGCGAACATTTAAAGGACCCTCAGAGGACGCTATTTTTAGATGTAGGTGCAGGCTACAAAGTAATATTCTTGGCAAGGTTCTTCGAGGAATAATTTGCGACCTTTGAATACCTTGAAAATTGGCGCTGATAAATTAAGCTTTTAAACTCTGCAATTACGAATACCGGAGATAATATTTTAAACGTTTAATTTACTTCTCACCGTCAGTGAGGAAATAGAGTCTAGATTCATATAAATATCTAGATAAACGGATCGAATATCCCTAATGAGTCTGAGACTAATTACCTGCGTTGGATGGTCTATTAGGGCTAAGCTAAGTGGATGTGATATAGTATATTCGCAATTTAAGTGCGACGTTGAGCTACTGGGTAGTCTGAGAAGCGTTCGTCAATCGAATCGAATAAATAAAACTATGTTCAGGTTTCTGCTCATCTAAAGTGTAAATAATATTTCTTTAAAGTCAAGCACACACTTTCGTGGTATAATTAATTGGATATACGTACTTTTATCCCTTCTGTTTGGTTTCTGAAAATCTATTCTATCCTCATACATTAAATATACTGCATCTGCATCCATTTTACAAAGTTGTTTTTAATTTGGTTTTCAAAATATTGTAGAGAACAATAACGCATTCAATTAGTTTTCCTATAAGACATTTTATCTTCCACAACTTACTTGCGCAATTAGTTAAATAATAGATAGGTAACGCGTCCGTACTTGAGACGTTGGTCTCAATAAACGTGTCCAGTCTAGCCTCCCGCGGCGCCCGACATGTGCCTGATACCTTGTGCCGTTAACTACAATTTTCACGAAGAAAACTTGATTGCAATGATGCCCAAGGATAAATACGTTTCCTGCGTTATTTAATGGTGAAATAAGGAAATTTAATTATGAATTCTGTATTTTTGTTCGCTTGATTAGATACTAATTCTCTTCCTGGATGGAATTTAGATGGAATAAGCTACATTTCTAAATGTTTACTGCTTTTTTGTACATAGTGCTAAGTATGATTAAGTACATTAGTAGATATATTTGTGATCTGCTATATTTTTAATTATATTTATATTTAGATAACAATAATACGGTAAATACCGATATACTAATCGTAAGTTATATTTTGAAAACAAATTCTTACGAAATTTTCTTTTACAGCCAGACACGGTCCCGCAAGCCAGCGTGGACATGACGACGGTGTTGGAGGTGAGCGAGGCGGACAGCGTCACGGGGCACCCCCACAGCCTGGCTATCACGGCACCGGAGCGCGTCACCTTTGTCAAGGGCACCTGTCGCGAAGAGGCGCGCTGGTGGTCGGACGTGTTAAGCGTTTACCCGAGGAGCAAGGTAAAAGAAACAATATCCTTATATAATAAAAATAAACTAGCGGCCCGCCTTGGCTGCGCCCAGGTGTATGTATATACACCAAAACCTTCCTCATGAATCACTCTATCTATTGGTGAACACTGCATGAAAATACGTGCAGTAATTTTTGAGTTTATCGCGAACAGAAACAGACGCGGCGGAGGACTTGTTTTATAATATGTAGTAATATAACTTAAAAATAACCAGACAAAACATTAACACCTCAGTAGTAGTTCTTAAATTTATTTTATATTAAAACCACTTGAACTCTTACCTTAACCTTAACTTTCCTTGTTATCGCAAAGGTATAAATATTGTGCTCAAACGAAATCTTATTACAGATAAAAAGAGCACGAATAGGTAAAGAGTTAACTTAAGATTAATGTGAATTAAGTTATTGCAATCACAAATGTAATATTCAAAAATCTCAGAATCTGACTGTTATTAAGGAAGGCTATGAAAATCACACTGACGTCTTAATAATAATTTAAAATTAATAACGTTTTAGGAGCAAATAATAAGTAATCTCAAACTTTATATCAATACTGCAATAAAATTTACAGCCTACAAAAGCCTAAGGCATAAAAAATGACTATCGGTCCGCTAGAGATTAGCGCGTTCGAACAAATTATATAGCATCATAATGTTCGTACAAATAAGATTCATAAACAAAACATGTTTTCGCAAGATAAATTGAAATTAAACATAAATTCATTTAAAACGCATTAGTATTCGCTTTTGAACCTATAATCTGCGCTCGAGCCTCCCGGAAGTCATTTGATGTCTCATTAAGTGTCACATCTCGTATATATCCGCTGCTAGCTTCACCCTGACACCGCATGGATTAAGGTCACAGCGGTGGTGTTACTTGATTTATAAATATCGGTTAAGATTTGTAAACTATAGCATGCTAATTTGTAGGACAAAGTTATCTCTCTGTATTTGATGAAACTTTTTATCCGACTAGGGTACGTCGAAGGACGTTTAGATTTGAGTTCCATAAAACATTTTTTTATTTATTTTTATTTATTTGGGAAACAAACAATTATAGTAACTCTTAGAATTAAGCAATAATAAAAAATTAACATAAATCAGTTAAGTTTCCACTAATAAAAAATACATTTATCAGTACAAATTAATAATTCAGTAATATTATAGATAATTATTAATAAAATCGTAATAAGAAAATTACACTTCCTTAAAAAGTAAAACTAAACAGAACAACAACAAACAAACAAAACAAAACTTCTTTAAAACAAAACAGCAATGAAAAAATAAATAATAATAATCACACTTCTTTAAAATTTAGTATGACTTCACGTTTGAAATAATTGATTTTGTCGTGCATAATGTCAACTCTCTCACAATACCTACTCATTGTACATTTTACTTACACGACAAATAAATTTATTTTTTGTATAGTTAGACTTACATGCGGGTACCATAAACAAATATTTTCTCCTTACACTACTAATTCTAGGTCAATTAAAATTAATATTACTCATGAGGTATTTAGAGTCTACTACGTTATTAATAATTTGACATGTGACGAAAATTATTGTTAGTCTAAGTTAAGATCATTAGTTAAATGAAACATTTAAATCATATTCAACCATCAACATTTCGTTTGTAAACTACCCTTATGTAAAAAGTTCCATGTCAATCGTACTAGTTTTCCTTACCGATACCGAAAAAACAACAATATTCATAATTCATATGCAACGAGGTCAATTAGATGGACGCTAGCGAATTATGAACCATAAAATAACTTTAAACGGATCATGAGCAGCCACTAATCGTGAGACGTAATGGAAAACGATTGAATGTAGCTTTCGCGTGGAATGATAAGAGCAGTCCTGATAATGTTTCTCTTCCGGCTACGCAAAGTTAGCACCCCCCTGAAGGATTTTTGAAATCAAAATGACTTTAATCGATAGGTCTACGTTAGGTCTGTATAGGTCCACCAAAATTTTTGTTAGGTCGCCTATTTTTTTTAATAAATATTTTTAATAAATAGGTCTATTTTTTCAACAAAAAAAAAAAAAAAAAACCTAACAACCTAAAAAAAGACCTAATAACCTATTATTGATAGGTAAAACCACTTGAACTCTTACCTTAACCTTAACTTTCCTTGTTATCGCAAAGGTATAAATATTGTGCTCAAACGAAATCTTATTACAGATAAAAAGAGCACGAATAGGTAAAGAGTTAACTTAAGATTAATGTGAATTAAGTTATTGCAATCACAAATGTAATATTCAAAAATCTCAGAATCTGACTGTTATTAAGGAAGGCTATGAAAATCACACTGACGTCTTAATAATAATTTAAAATTAATAACGTTTTAGGAGCAAATAATAAGTAATCTCAAACTTTATATCAATACTGCAATAAAATTTACAGCCTACAAAAGCCTAAGGCATAAAAAATGACTATCGGTCCGCTAGAGATTAGCGCGTTCGAACAAATTATATAGCATCATAATGTTCGTACAAATAAGATTCATAAACAAAACATGTTTTCGCAAGATAAATTGAAATTAAACATAAATTCATTTAAAACGCATTAGTATTCGCTTTTGAACCTATAATCTGCGCTCGAGCCTCCCGGAAGTCATTTGATGTCTCATTAAGTGTCACATCTCGTATATATCCGCTGCTAGCTTCACCCTGACACCGCATGGATTAAGGTCACAGCGGTGGTGTTACTTGATTTATAAATATCGGTTAAGATTTGTAAACTATAGCATGCTAATTTGTAGGACAAAGTTATCTCTCTGTATTTGATGAAACTTTTTATCCGACTAGGGTACGTCGAAGGACGTTTAGATTTGAGTTCCATAAAACATTTTTTTATTTATTTTTATTTATTTGGGAAACAAACAATTATAGTAACTCTTAGAATTAAGCAATAATAAAAAATTAACATAAATCAGTTAAGTTTCCACTAATAAAAAATACATTTATCAGTACAAATTAATAATTCAGTAATATTATAGATAATTATTAATAAAATCGTAATAAGAAAATTACACTTCCTTAAAAAGTAAAACTAAACAGAACAACAACAAACAAACAAAACAAAACTTCTTTAAAACAAAACAGCAATGAAAAAATAAATAATAATAATCACACTTCTTTAAAATTTAGTATGACTTCACGTTTGAAATAATTGATTTTGTCGTGCATAATGTCAACTCTCTCACAATACCTACTCATTGTACATTTTACTTACACGACAAATAAATTTATTTTTTGTATAGTTAGACTTACATGCGGGTACCATAAACAAATATTTTCTCCTTACACTACTAATTCTAGGTCAATTAAAATTAATATTACTCATGAGGTATTTAGAGTCTACTACGTTATTAATAATTTGACATGTGACGAAAATTATTGTTAGTCTAAGTTAAGATCATTAGTTAAATGAAACATTTAAATCATATTCAACCATCAACATTTCGTTTGTAAACTACCCTTATGTAAAAAGTTCCATGTCAATCGTACTAGTTTTCCTTACCGATACCGAAAAAACAACAATATTCATAATTCATATGCAACGAGGTCAATTAGATGGACGCTAGCGAATTATGAACCATAAAATAACTTTAAACGGATCATGAGCAGCCACTAATCGTGAGACGTAATGGAAAACGATTGAATGTAGCTTTCGCGTGGAATGATAAGAGCAGTCCTGATAATGTTTCTCTTCCGGCTACGCAAAGTTAGCACCCCCCTGAAGGATTTTTGAAATCAAAATGACTTTAATCGATAGGTCTACGTTAGGTCTGTATAGGTCCACCAAAATTTTTGTTAGGTCGCCTATTTTTTTTAATAAATATTTTTAATAAATAGGTCTATTTTTTCAACAAAAAAAAAAAAAAAAAACCTAACAACCTAAAAAAAGACCTAATAACCTATTATTGATAGGTTGTTAGGTCTTTTTTTTTTTGTTGAAAAAATAGACCTATTTATTAAAAATATTTATTAAAAAAAATAGGCGACCTAACAAAAATTTTGGTGGACCTATACAGACCTAACGTAGACCTATCGATTAAAGTCATTTTGATTTCAAAAATCCTTTCATGGGGTGCTAACTTTGTGTAGCTTTCTCTTCCGTCGATCGGTAATGGAAGCGTTGAATGGTTGATAAGCATTTGAAACGAGGATTCCACGAAGGCCTTCGTATTTTATTGTACACCTGTGCAAGAGAAATATGGAGGCGATATAATAGGCTCGTTATCGTTGTAGAATAGTGAATGTTTGGTGTGAATCAAGTTTAAGGAGACGTTTCCAATTAGTCGAGAACGTAATTTGCGTATATTATTTCAGACTTCTTTTTATAGTAACAATGAATGAACTTAATAGATTGACATTTTAAATGGCTTAGTAATTTGTAACATAGAATAAATGAATATTTTTTCTCGAAATAATCAAAAATTAAGATATATTATTATTTTTTTATTTATTTAATATATTATTATTCGACTACACTGGATTCACAGAAAATATTTTTATATATAAAAAAATTGATTTATTTGATAACGCTATACTAGAACAGCAGATATACATGTTTCCAAAATTTATTTAGAGACTAGATGGTACGACGACAATGTTTCAAAAAATTATCATTTCAGAAATGCTAGTTTTAGCTGTTTTACTCCGTATTTGAATACGCGATTAGGATCCACTTGGCCATCAATTCACTGAGTTGTGTCAACCCTTGATGTAATCAATCAGCTGGTCTCTATCTTAGCCCTCTATTAATGTAGGTACCTAATATTGTGAAAGTTGAATATAAATAAACAAATGCAATTTCTCTATTATCATTTATTCCACAGGCACATCTAGAACTTGTTTATTTTACAATTTACTTAAAACGACTTTACCACACCCGTTTTCCTCGTTACCAGCAGAACAAAGAGATGGCAATTGACAGATTGTGTCGTCACCATTTTCCATTAATTCGGTTGAAATGGGTTTCAGACAGGAAATTCTCGGGGGGAAATCTGGCGCGAGCGCAAAATGATTCATGAGATCGATTGATATTTTTGAAGTTTTCTTGAACATTGTACCTACATTTCCGTGTTTCGAATGTGTTTATAGGTAATTTTTGTGTATCTTAACCACAATTTAAAAATAAACACATTTTAATACTACCTTTACAGTTTAAAAAAAAATGGTCTGTGCTAAGATAATGTTATACAATATAATAAAAGTAAGGAAGTGTAAAATGGAATAATTAAAATATTTGTCGTTGGTCATTTTAATTGTGCCTCATGCCAAGACGTCCACAAGCCTGACAAGCCCCAAGCATCCACAAATCCATCCACAAACGCTCTCTTTACATGCTTGTACGTGTGGGCTTTCCGAGACTTGGAAAGCATGGAAAGACACCATAAAACCCCGATATTTCAACATTGTTAGTTGTTACAAGTCGTGGCTAGGTCATGGGTACACTAGATTGTAGCATTCGGGAACATAAAATGACCACAGACATATAAATATCCCGTTTTACAAATTACTCAAAAAATTCGTTCAAGATTATTACATTAAGTTTCATTCATCATACCAGTGGAGTAAATCATTATATTTTACTAGGTCGTAAGGCACAATAGCTGGTATTGAATTGTTTGTCAAAGGCGAAGTAAATACGATTCTTGTAACAGAATACGGCTCCTGAACAAAGAGGTCACAAGTGTGACGATTTGCATAGAACCGGCTCGCGTCCTTGGCTTTCAATTGGCAAGTAACGTGATAACTGGCACGCAAAGGACAAATGCATTGTTGACTTGTATGTAAACTTTAATGTAAATTTATAACCTTATACGTCAGTGACTCTTAAACTTTTTGAAAAGAGAACTTAAACGCTTTTATTTCATTGGAATGTTTGTAATACGTTAACTTTGATACTCGGGTGACTAACCTTTTTTTTAATACAAAAGTTCTAATAAAACAACATTTTTTGCTATTCTTGTGAGTTCCTTTATTTATAAATTTGCGAAAGAATTTTAATAAATATTATTTTTTAATTATATTGTATAATCATTCTTTGTTAACGATTTAATTGACTTAATGGAGCACCAATGTTTTATGGGTCACGGCTTGATAGAGTAAGATCCCAGTGCCCCCAGACCTACGTCATTTTAGCAAAGCTGAAATTTTGAGGATTTCTAGTCTACTATGTAGTTAAGACAGTATGCGTATTTGCTACCTCGAAAGCGGGGCCCTTTCACAGGTAGCGCGAACTAAAGGTGTATAAAAACTTTACTCACCTACGTTAAAGTAGAAACGCTCATATTTAAATATGTTTTTAAGAATATTATCAAAAACTGATATTTATTATTGCCAGACCATTTCCGTGGGCCATTACTTCCGCCAGACGTTATAAAGGTTCTTTAAAAATGAGGCAAACTACGTTATAGTAGCAAGCCTACATTTTACATATATCACTCATGGTACTATTTCAAGATCCTTTGTAAGCAGCCAGACCAATCCGATGGGCCAATCCTTCTCCCAGACGCTGTGAATTTGATGAGGGAAGTAGAGACTCGTGCAACGAAGACAATGAAGATGAATAGTTACAAACTATTGAATAAAATATTAATAAACTTTGCATAATAGATAATATTTTTTCAATCATAATTTGTCAACTGTAACATTTTAAACAAAATTTTTAATAAAAAATAACCATAAAATTATTTACACTTCTATTGTTTCCAATTTATTGCATCTAAATGTGCAATAAATTGCATATTTAGATGCAATAAATTGGAAAGTCAGGGAGAAGGCTTGTCCCATCGGATTGGTCTGGCTGCTTACAAAGGATCGTGAAATAGTACCATGAGTGATATATGTAAAATGTAGGCTTGCTACTATAACGTAGTTTACTATTAAATAATAAATATATTGAATATTAGTTTTTGATAATATTCTTAAAAACATATTTTAATATGAGCGTTTCTACTTTAACGTAGATGAGTAAAGTTTTTATACACCTTTAGTTCGCACTACCTGTGAAAGGGCCCCGCTTTCGAGGTAGTAAATAGGCATACTGTCTTAACTACATAGTAGACTAGAAATCCTCAAAATTTCAGTTTTGCTAAAATGACATAGGTCTGGGGGCACTGGGATCTTATTCTAAATAGAAAACACGCTACAGACACATAAATAATCGTGCAGTTTATGAGTATAGAGGTGTTCGTACATGTTTAAGCTTTAACTCTTTAAGGCGTCTGGGAGAAGGATTGGCCCATCGGATTGGTCTGGCTGCTTACAAAGGATCTTGAAATAGTACCAGGAGTGATATATGTAAAATGTAGGCTTGCTACTATAACGTAGTTTACTATTAAATAATCAATATATTGAATATTAGTTTTTGATAATATTCTTAAAAACATATTTAAATATGAGCGTTTCTACTTTAACGTAGATGCGTAAAGTTTTTATACACCTTTAGTTCGCACTACCTGTGAAAGGGCCCCGCTTTCGAGGTAGTAAATAGGCATACTGTCTTAACTACATAGTAGACTAGAAATCCTCAAAATTTCAGTTTTGCTAAAATGACATAGGTCTGGGGGCACTGGGATCTTATTCTAAATAGAAAACACGCTACAGACACATAAATAATCGTGCAGTTTATGAGTATAGAGGTGTTCGTACATGTTTAAGCTTTAACTCTTTAAGGCGTCTGGGAGAAGGATTGGCCCATCGGATTGGTCTGGCTGCTTACAAAGTATCTTGAAATAGTACCAGGAGTGATATATGTAAAATGTAGCCTTGCTACTATAACGTAGTTTGCCTAATTTTTAAAGAACCTTTATAACGTCTGGCGGAAGTAATGGCCCACGGAAACGGTCTGGCAATAATAAATATCAGATTTTGATAATATTCTTAAAAACATATTTAAATATGAGCGTTTCTACTTTAACGTAGGTGAGTAAAGTTTTTATACACCTTTAGTTCGCACTACCTGTGAAAGGGCCCCGCTTTCGAGGTAGTAAATACGCATACTGTCTTAACTACATAATAGACTAGAAATCCTCAAAATTTCAGCTTTGCTAAAATGACGTAGGTCTGGGGGCACTGGGATCTTGGACCATGAGTACCACTGCTTTTTGACATATGAACGAATCGTTTAATAAGCAAATTATTTGAACTATTACGATTAAACTTCTTATAAACAAAATTATCTGAATAATCGAAGTATTTGAACGATAATATCATTCATTCCGGACTTCATTCACTTTCAATTTGATATAAATGTACGTGTTGTATGATGAAGCAATTTTTTTAATACTAGGAAATGTAATTAAAACACAATCGTTCGATCATACCTCATAACCTCTAAACTTAATGGACCGACTAGGAAGCGAACACGGTTGAGGCAAATAGTTCGATTATAGAATTTAACCTTTAATTATATTTATATTAATTTACTAATTCTGTGGAGTTTGCTTGTACGTTTGTTTATTTTATTAGTTAGTATCTACTAATTAATTCTATAAAATATTTTTGTTTAAACAAAATCTGTTTATCTCGGAAGCTATCACTTTGTGACTATACTATCACTACGTGGATCGTCTACATTACTTTTAGTTTAAAAAAATCCGTGGCCGAGATGGCCCTGTCGATAGAACACGTCAATCGACGCAAAACGGTCGCTGATCCAAATCCGGGCTGGAACCAGTGAATATTTAAGTGTTAAACTGTTTTTAAAGTCCATCTGTCGGTTAATTTCCAAGGAAACATCATGAGAAAATCAGCATTTAGGAAAAAATCTGAAATATGGAATAGATCAGAATTAGCTCAAAGCTTTTTCCTGTATATAAGAAGAGAACGCCTATTAGCATTATAAGTAGAACATCCACAAACTATGTCATTACAATACGTTAAAATCTAATTAAAATCCCGTTTCAATTAATTCATTCAGTAAATTATGTGAACAGAATAAAGTTATGAGGTTATGGACCAAATTAATGTCACATTGCTCAATTTACGAGAAAACAATTTTTCAATTAGGTCAACGGCCGGCCGTTCCAGTGAATTTCGTCTGTGACCTATATAATGGAAATACACAATTAGACTAGGATTTAATTTCTTAATGACTCATCGAGAACATTGAACTCTAATCTTTACTATCGGACCCGAAAATAATTGTATAAGTTCTGTCTAATTAATATTAGTTGATATGAATTACATAAATCGAAAATAATACGGTAAAATTTTCGACCGTAAAATAAATGTTTGAAAAATTGTATTATACACAGAAATGTCTCTGATATGTTAATTGTTTTATGTATGTATCTTATGAATTTAAAATATGTACAATTTCTCTTTACACTGAAAATAAGTAATATAATGGTCGGAAATGGTCGTGGAAAGTGACATGCTGCAACCTATCTATAAAACAATTTGTACCCGTGCGGAACCGAGGCAGGTCACTAGTGTTTATATCAATATGCTGAACAATAAAGCCGAAAATTTGGTTGGTTTAACGCGGTGATTTCTTAAACTTGTCTGAAAATGATTTGGTTTATATTATACATCCAATATAATGTCATATTATGACATACAGAATGGAATCAACATACTTGTACACTCCAACATACACAAAAAGTATTGAAATGAAACGAATATAGAACCAAAAAGATAGAAAAATCTTAATGACAAACCCACAAACAAATCTTTGATCTGTCGCTAGTCAATAGCGTATATTTTTTAATTAACTTAAGTCCACACTAATGAATTTTATAATATTCTTGAACATCCGGCCAAATTAAAGCGCAGTACACACCGACACCGCGGTTCACTTTTGATTTTATTATATTCATTAACTTCGGGTTTTGTAGATGAAGCAGTTTTTAATTTAGGTTTTTAACGGTGGTTCAAGATGGGTAAGCATTAGAGCACGTTATGTTAATGTAAGAGTGGAGTGTTATTGTCAATCGTTGCAGGTTCGGTTACTTGTTCGTATGTTTTTGTAAGCATGTTTGTTGTTTCTTCGCCATGCCACTAATCTTGAAATTGATTTTTTTGCGTCATAAATATAATCGTTCTCGTAATGCAAACATTAATAGTTTACAATATAAGCTCAATCACATAATTTATCATCATCATTTATAATCATATATCATCATATTTTAATGACAATATAAAATTATTTATATAAAAACTTTTTTTATTATTATTGTTATTTTAATTGCTGTAAAAATTGCTATATTATTCAATATTCTAAAATATATTTTGACAAATTTTTCATTGATAAAGCATGATAACAATATAGTATGATGAATATTGAATAGGTACTGATTAACTGTTATCGACAAGAAATCATGTCAGTTGTAAACATTGCTTTGAAGACCACCTTGAAGATGATTAAGAAAACAAGTTTACAAATGCAGTTGATATTTCATACGAAAATAATTAAACAGTTGTCTAACAACCTTTCTTTTTTGAAGTTGGGTTACAAACAACAGATAAAAAATGACATGACACGACTACGATGGCGATTATTTTGTAACCGTAAATACAGTTTAGTTGTTTGAATTTCGAACTTTAACGCGTGAAAAACCGCGTTGACTATCTAGCTAATTACAATAAAAAAACGTAAATCCACCAGCCCTACATTAATATAGTAAAAAGTTGAAATATCTCACGTTATCGATTAAGATCTCAAATAAATTATATTTATTTATCAATGTCATACTGTTAATAACGACACAAATTGATTAAAAAAGATATCGTAATTGCTGGTCATTTAAATCTCGCTAAACATAATTTTATGTTAATTTTATTTACATAAAAGCAAGGTAACAAACGGACACACAACAGACTTTAGATTTCAATATTATTAACAGCCCATAAATTATAATATTAATATTAACATAACCATAAGATAAGTGTAAATCAGTTTCCCAAATAAATAGTACATAAGGGGAACCATTAATTACGTGAGACAATTTTGGTGATTTATCCCTGATTTTTCCCCCCTTATCTCACCTAATCTTACATGAGATTTTTTTAAATGCGTATTTGTAATGTAATGAGTTAATGTGTTCGATTACATTAAATGCCACCTAACAGATTACAAACACTATGTAACAGGAAACATAAAAAATGGGGTCACAATTGTCAAACTAAAATAACGTTAACGTACGTAAAACGTACGTACACGTTAAAACCAAATATTTCGTGGGCTAAAATATATAGATAATTAAAAAAATAATAATACCGTATTCATAGTATTCCACACATGTCACCCTCATACATGTGAGTAAAATTACCGGTAACATGATAGAAAAAACATCACAGATTTGCAAACAAAGTATCACCGACGCAACAAGTAATTAATTAGTAGAATATTTTTTTTCACCACTCACCATCCAGCGGACATACCAACGTATGGTGACCATAAACGTTGAGGAAGTGTGGTGGAAATCGTTAGAATCCATCCACCAGCGCGGGAACGGTATCAATTAGTTCGTTCTTCTCGTGATAACTAATTTCAGTGTTACCTTTTAATTGTCAGATACCATATTCGATGTGGTCGACTTAATAAGCCATTAATTAGCTGTATATGTTATTTCCGATACATTAAAATACAATACGACTTGTTAAATCATTAACAATGTTTTAAAACCATTAAAGATAGAAAGGCACGAAAGTCTCTCTAAGAAAGCAATTTCAAATAAGAACTTAACGTGACAGAGCTGTGAAGTTTCGAATGTACTTTAAAGAGTTAATTTCAGTTTAATTTTGATAATACATAAATAACATAAATAAAATTGTAAATTGTTGCATTAGTATATAATTTTTGTAAGATGTTTACAAAAATACAAGTGTATTTTTCAAAGATTGTCGGGTGGTTTTTTGTCAGCACAGATTAAAAAGTAATTAGAACAGGTATGAGTTATCAAAATTATATCAGTTCAACGACCTTCGCACATCTATCTATTTGCTAACGGGACGGCGCCGGCGCCGAGCACTGATCAAATTGTTTTATGTTTTCGCCAATTAATTCGATACTCAACCTAATGGTCGCGGCGGACGTATCTGTAATCTATACTTATAATAAAAAGAGAATTGTTATACTATTTATTGAGAGAGGTCGATGACGTGAGAAGCCATAAAAAAATCACGTCACGACTCAGCATAGGAATAGGAATTTAGCAGTACCTAATCGTAAATGACAACCTATATGAGAAATATCGTAGCTGGACTTGAGTGAAACCGCAAAAACAGTGGTGAACAACAGCACTATGTGGATAGAAGAACATTTATCCAGTTTATAGTGGTATTACAGATTATGTTGTAGTTCAGAGGGTGGAACGACCAGATATCTGTCCGATTACTGGTCGGAACCGCTACGGGTACGCGACCCCGAACTGCTCTAGCTGCTAGTGTCACACACCCCTCCTTGTAATCCGTGGCACTGGTATCCCTAACCCCAGATCCTTCTTTTATATAATCCTTTCCACCTATACCTCTTAGCCAAGAATTCCCAAGGAGGGTTGATGTCAGGCAGGCGGCTGGTCATAAAATATACTATGCCAAATTCTTCTACAACATGAGTTCCATGAATTTAGTATGCGATAATGTTAGGGCGTACCCCGCAGGCGACGCGCAGACGCAGCACCCGGCGTCTGTGGGAAATGGACAAGGGTTGCTGCACCAGGGACGGGGGCAGCGTAAGAAGCTAGTCCGGGAAGTAAGCCTGAGGATTGCGAGTTGGAATATAGGTACGATGACTGGAAGAGGACGAGAGCTAGCGGATGTTTTAGAAAGGAGACGGATAAATATAGCGTGTTTGCAGGAGACGAAGTGGAAGGGACAAAGAGCAAGAGAAATTGGGGCGGGTTACAAGTTTTATTATTGCGGCAGCGATGGGAAAAGGAATGGCGTAGGTGTAGTGTTAGATAAAGAGCTCAAGAACAAGGTGACGGATGTGAAAAGAGTGAATGATAGAGTCATTGTAGTAAGACTGTTGATGGAAGATTTGGTTTTAAATGTAGTTAGTGTGTATGCGCCGCAAACTGGATGCGATGACAGTATGAAAGAAAAGTTCTGGGAGGATTTTGATGCGGTAATAATGAGAATACCAGAATGTGAGGAAATATACATTGGGGGGGACTTTAATGGACATGTGGGAAGAATGAATGACGGGTATGAAAGAGTGCATAGGGGCCGAGGTCACGGAGTCAGAAACCAAGACGGTGAAACTCTACTGGAAGCAGCCTTGGCCTTTGACCTAGCCATAGCAAACACGTTCTACCAAAAACGGGAACAACATATTATCACATACCGTAGTGGTCTACACTCTACTCAAATTGACTACATTCTATTAAGAAGAAACAGGCTAAAATCGGCTAAGGACTGCAAGGTAATACCCAGTGAGAGCCTCGTTTCCCAGCATAGGCTACTGCTCCTGGACTTAACTCTGAAAGTACAGCGTTTTAATAAGAGCCCGAAGCCCCCAGCTAGAACGAAATGGTACAGACTGGATGATAGGGAATTAGAGGCAAAATTCAAGAAAAGAGTGATTGGTAAAATGATAGAGATGGGAGATATGGCGGAGATGGGAGTAAATGAGTGCTGGAGTGAGATGGCAATATGGGTACGAAGTGTAGCGAGGGATGTCTTTGGGGAAACGAAAGGGAAAAGGAAGATAGACAAGGAAACATGGTGGTGGAATGAAGAGGTGCGGACGGTTTTGAAAGAAAAGAAGAATGCTTTCAAAGAATGGAAAAGGGTGGAAGATGGAAATGATAGAGAAAAGAAAATAAAAAGATCAGAATATCAAAACAGTAAAAAGAAGGCTAAGAAAACTGTCGCAATTGCAAGGGCTAAGGTGCAGGATAAGTTGTACGATTCTCTGGAGAGCCCACAAGGCCAAAAAGATCTTTTTAGAATATTAAATAGAGAGATAGAGAGAGAGAGAGATGAATGCAAGAGATATAAATCATATGAAATGTATTAAAGACGAAGCGGGGAAGATCTTGACGGATGATGAGGAAATAAAAGGACGCTGGAAGAGATACTTTAATAAATTAATGAATGAAGAAAATGAATGGAGAGGAGTGATAGAAAATGTACGTAGTAATGAAGGAAGGGTGAAAGAGGTAAGTATAGAGGAAGTGAGGATGGCAGTGGAGAGTATGAAGAATGGAAAAGCAGTTGGGCCAGATGGTATACCAGCGGAAGTATGGAAGTCTTTGAAGGCGGATGGATGTAAGTGGCTGACTTTATTCTTCAATAAGTTGTTGCAAGAAGAAGTTATACCTGAGGAATGGTGCAACAGTTCACTGGTGCCCATCTTTAAAAATAAAGGTGACATACAGGATTGCAGCAATTATCGGGGAATAAAGCTCATGTCACACAGTATGAAGATATGGGAGAAAGTGATAGCGCGAAGAATGAGAGAAGAAAGTGAGATCACACAGAACCAATTTGGATTTATGCCGGGCCGGGGAACTATGGATGCCATATTCGCACTCCGCCAACTTTGCGAAAAATACCGACTTGCACAAAGAGACTTGCATATGGTGTTCATAGATCTGGAAAAAGCATACGATAGGGTTCCCCGTAAGGTTCTGTGGTGGGCTATGAAAGAGAAAGGTGTGCCAGAGAAGTATGTGCGAATTGTGCAGGCGATGTATGATAGAGCTAGTACCCACGTGCGGTCTGAAGCCGGAGTAACTGGCAAGTTCAATGTGGCTGTAGGCTTGCACCAGGGGTCGGCTTTAAGCCCGTATTTGTTCCTCCTAGTTATGGATGCTCTAACATCAGACATACAGGAGGAAGCACCCTGGTGTATGCTATTTGCCGACGACGTTGTCCTTGTCGGAGATAATACTCTTGAGGTTCAGAGCAGACTGGGAAAATGGCAGGAAAGACTGGAGAACGTGGGATTAAAAATAAGTAGAATCAAAACGAAGCACTTGTTCTGCGATTTCAGCGGTTTATCCAGTTTTACCCATATTGCCTTAGATGGTGTATCCCTACCAGTCTGTTCCGACTTCCGGTACCTCGGGTCATTGATACAAAATGACGGTAATGTGGACCGTGACGTGCAAAATAGAATAAATGCGGGATGGATGAAATGGCGACAGGTCTCGGGAACAGCTTGTGATCCACGAATGCCTCTTAAACTTAAGGGGAAAATCTACAAAACGATCATAAGACCTGTCGTAATGTATGGATCAGAATGTTGGGCAATGAAAGTGGCGGATGAAAGAAAAGTGCACGCAGCCGAGATGAGAATGCTGAGATGGATGTGTGGAGTGACGAGGAAAGATCGGATTAGAAATGAGTATATAAGGGGAAGTTTGAAAGTAGCACCCGTGACGGAGAAAATGAGAAGCAGTAGGTTAGCATGGTATGGGCATGTAATGAGGAGGGATGAACGATATATTGGTAAAAGAATGTTAAGAATGAATGTCGAAGGACGAAGAGCGATCGGCAGGCCAAGAAAGCGATGGATGGATTGTGTGAAAGAGGACATGAGAAAGAAAGGAGTAAGCGCTGAAGTGACGAATAATAGAGAGGAATGGAAGAAGAAAACATGTTGTGCCGACCCTACATAAGTGGGATAAGGGCAGGGAGATGATGATGATGACAGATTATGTTGTAGTATTACGAATTATGCTTCATATTTCACCCTGGTACAAGACGATTTTATTCACGTGAATATATTACACCGGCACACAAAAAAAAAAATTGTCTGTACTCCGGGCGCCATCTATCTACGGGCATGTTTTTCGACCCGCTGAATACGAATTTCAAGTCAGTTGAGGCCGTCCAGCCTTCAATTTCAAATAAATTGCAAAAAAAAACCCAAAAGATAGCAGCAATTTTCTGCTATTTTATCGATTTTTTGCAATTTTATGAATGTTTGAGGGAACTATGGTCCAAATTTATTGCAGAATCAGACCAAGCAGATTATATTACATGAAAATCTTCGTCGATCCGGGTCCATAAAAATTTTTATACCATCTTGGTAATCCCAATTTTCTTCGATTTTTGCAATTGTTGATGATTTTTTAATTTTTTTTTTTTTAGATTTAAAACAGTTTATAAATAAAGTACGATCGAAATTTGTATTTAACAGATCAAAATACATTAAAATTATGCTTGCCTTAGATCTCAAAAAAATTTTTTCTTGCCAAAACATCGAATTTTCGCTATTTTTGGGTTTTTTTTGCAATTTACTCGAAATTGAAGGCTGGACGGCCTAAACTGACTTGAAATTCGTATTCAGCGGGTCGAAAAACATGCCCGTAGATAGGTGGCGCCCGGAGTACAGACAATTTTTTTTTGTGTGCCGGTGTTATCAAATGTTTAATTTATTCGTCCGTCCGTGTCCGATCCGAAGTCCGTCTAGTGCTCAGCGGTGAGAGAAAACATCGAGAGAGAAATTATGACAATTATACACATAAATCTGACAATATGTGGTGAAGTAACGTAGCTAATTTTAATATAGGAGTAGGCTCTTTTCTATTTCAAGTCTTTCCACAAGGCCTTAAATCAGATTATTACACTTAAAATACAGTAATTTTATAACTTTTTTAACCAAAAATCTATAATGAAGATTAGTTGATTATAATTTAAATACATATTTCCTTCTAGTTTCTAGTGTGCTAATAATGCTGTCTAAAATATCTAGTTAATTCTAAATTCTGTCCGAATGTCGAACCAGTAATACAAATTCCTTACCACCTGGAATTAGTTCAGTCCAATGCTGCAATATCCGTTGTAATCGCGTACAACAGTTATTATTTTCGAACTAATATTAATGTTAACAGTTTATTTCGCCAGGTTTCGGTAAGTGATGAAATGTTTTTGTTTGCTCGTATGTTTATTTGTAAAATAAATATTTTTAACATACATACACGGTTATCTGCTCCTAAGGTAGGCAACTTACTGCCTTTGTTTAAGGTAATAGTCGACTGATATACGTAAAAATTCGTACATATATAATATACAAATATTACACTCAGACTCGGGGTGGGAATCGAACCCACGAAAAGAAAAAAATAAATTAAAAAATCGAAAAGCAGGGACACTGCCAACTGCGCCAACGGACCAGTCTGTTAGGCTTATTACTTTTTCAACTTAAATTTTATGTTTGAGAATATCCTTAGATTGCTAACTTTGTTTCAATTTATAAACGTCAAAATAGGAACGGAGCGGTCTGATTCGTATTAATTAAAGTCTATCAACAAATATACTTCCATTCTCAGATACGCGCTTTCGAACAATTATCGTCGATCTCTCGCCAACACTCGTACGAGTCTCGTCTCGTCCTGTTAAACCAAATTCGGACGGTGGATTGAAAACTAATTACTAATAGTTCGTTGAGATATTTAGACGTTTTATAACGGAACTCTTTTTATCGATACTCTTGTAATTGACTACCTTATATCGATCGGTCTTGAGATCCGCTCGTTTAAAATTTACCTATTTTATATTTATTACTGTTTATGGCAATGTGAGGTTTTATAACCTATAACCTTCCATAAAAAATTCTCAAATATAATTATTTAAGTCAAACATTAATTAACATTATATTAATATTATCAACAACAAATACATTTTTCAACTATTATAAATATTAATTATAAATTCAAGCTGTGAAATTTTAGATTATCCATCTGCCAAGCGCTATATAGTTTGCTTTTTTAGATTATAATTATTTTTTAAATTATCTAACATGATAAAGTGTATTAAGATTTAGGATATGCTTAAGTCACTAGTAATTCACATGAATTATAAATAATATCTGCGACAGCATAAGAATAAAATTAACAAAAAAAATAATTTTAGTCACGTATAAACAAAACTGTTGAATAATAAGATGAATAGATATGATAATTTTATATATATTAAAAATTATATTTTTAGTAATTATCCATTTATATTGTTTTATAATTAATGCTTGTTCGCAGGGTCGACATAAACGTAACGCGACGTTTCCGGGAGGTCAAACAGCCAGCCTCTTGCAGTCGTCAACAACTAGAAGTACGTATAATAACTGTTAAATGTGTAAAATACGCTATGATTTACTCTCAAACATGCATCAACATTTAATATTAGAACAACGACACGTAGTGAGACACGTAGCCTTAACCGATGGCCATAAGTTCTGGTAATACCAGAGAATTTCAAGCACTTAAATTCATGTTATTCTTGACGGTGAAGACTGTCTACAATCACAGTGAAACATGGCGGCAAATTAAGCTCGAACTTATCTTTTAAGAAGGACTGGCTGTGAAAAATTCTAAGGCACTTAAAAAATTCGGTTGCACATATTTCATAATTTAAATTTGAATCGGAGTGATCTGATTTCAGAATACTCCGCAGACGCGTCGACGCTCCGGGATGCGGCGGAGTGCAGCGCGAGGCCCCGATTCTGCGGAGGGACCACCACCTGGCCAGGACCCCGGGTGCAGCCGCCGCAGCCCGAGATACCCAGCCTTACTACACCCACCAATATCGACACCAAAGGTAGGAAATTAATACTACTTATAAAACTAAACAAGTGTGAACTATTTTCTACCAAAGAAATTTTATATCTGTTTCTCGAGTATATAAAACAATTAACTTACATAACAATTAATAAGGGTAATAACTTTTTATTTTATTTAAAAAAAAATACTAAAATTGTTTTAGCTATCGTCTTTGGATGTCCAATTAAATACTATAAAGCAAAATTTTAGATTTTTTTTTTAATTGCTTACGTTTTACAAATCGATAAACTCGAGAAATACCGCTGGGATGCGACATTCTAAATATATATCCAATACTCGAAGACTCTATATAAAGACACGTGTCCTTGATAGCCTGGGAACACACAGCCTTCGGTAGCTTTCATTGACTCCATTCAGACACTCCCACTCGTGACATCGGCCCGTATTTCAAATGAGCATGCATCTGATATAGAGACTTTTGCAATAAAGTTAGAAAGGAGACACGTAAACGCAAACATTCGGAACTTTTCGGCACTATTTCTCTGGCAGATGCATTCAGTACTCCATCAAGAATTAACTTGACCAGTTATATGTAGTGAGCAGTGACGGAGCGGTCTGGTTCGTATTGATTAAAGTCTATCAACAAATATACTTCCATTCTCAGATACGCGCTTTCGAACAATTATTATCGTCGATTTCTCGCCAACACTCGTACGATTCTCGTCTCGTCCTGTTAAACCAAATTCGGACGGTGTGTAACTTTAATTTTTACATAATAAAAATTAAAGTATTGTGAAGCTTTTTGTTTTAATTTATAACATTTTTGTTCTTAATCTTTGATAATAATAGGTTGAGAGCATTTCTGCATACTTTTATTCCATATTTAATTCAAACACAATTCAATTCTTCGTTATATTGCTTTTAGCTGTTTGTGTGTAAATTATTTCGCCAATGTCGTGTGAACTGGATAAGACACGGTGGAGCTTATTCGGTACTGCATATTTAAAACCTTTTTATTATTCTTATGTCATAAATTTTAATCTCATCGTTACCTTAATGTACATACTTTGTTAAGTACATAAGTAAATAGTTTGATATTAGAATTTTATTAATTTTTATATGTAAGAATAACTAACGTTACATGTTACGTAACAATTAATGTCGACTATTAGCGGATAAGTGTGTGTTATCCCTTATGCAAACATACCTTCCCACTTTAGATGGCGCTCACGCAAATTTGCATTTCAAATTTTGTCCCATAACTTTATATCTGTGGGTCTTATTAGTGAGCTCTAAATTATTTTGAAACGGAGATTTTGAAATCCCATTATACATGCTTTTCTAACATCGCAACTAATTCACAAATGTTCGAAACGCCGGATAATGCTTGTTAGCAAGTCTATAAACATTAAAATTTCTTAAAGTAAATCATATGAAATATTTATAAATATGATAGGCGTTTGAAGTGTTTGAACTGTTGAAGAGAATACTTTTTATACTTTCTTTTTTCATATAATATTTAATTAAATATACATATATTTTACATATATAGTATATATACAATATATATCGTAATTTTACCCCAGACATTACATTACACCCAGACTCGGGGCGGGAATCGCATCCACAACCCTGAAGCCGAAAACAACGGACCGGTCAATATATTATGAATTATGATACAATTTTATTAATTCAAACTCTCAACTATATAACAAACAATAATAATAAAAAAAAATTAACAAAAAATTTAGTAAATTAATAACATTGAATAATCATTTAATAAACGGTCATATTTCAACATAAATTATGAAATGTAGCGTTATTTTTTTTTTGTGTGAGAAAAATAAAAATAAGTCAAATACATGTTTAAAAATACAGTTATTCAGTCGTTATAACGTTACGAATTACCTCTGTATCCAATTTACGCGACGATTATGTAATTGCGAGCAATCGAATCGGTAAAAATTATACCGTTCCGAATACGACATACATTGCGACTTTTATATTACGAGATATCTGTAATAACTGTATTTGAGATGCAATCTCTATGAAATTATGTTTGTCGATTGCGTCGATATTATGGTGCGATATTTTTTATAAACATGTAATAAATATTTTTGTATCGTTTAATAATACTTTCAGTCTACAATGGTTATGCCTTGATCGATTTTGACAGTTACTTAAGAGGATTTATGACGTCACTAGAAATTCAGTATGGCGGTAATAAATGGTGGTATTTCAGATAGTTAAAAGGGTTTTAATTAAGTTTTCTATAGAAAACTTGCACCATGCGGGAAGGCCGGCATAGAAGAATTGTCGAGACCTCTTTCTTGTCGAGGTGTCGTAAAAGGCGACTAAAGCCATAGTGGTGCGAATAACTATGCACCGACCGGGGTGGTAATGGGCAGCAGTGTCACCACATTACAACTGCGTCCGCTAATCCGCCTGCAAAGCGCGGCGAGTATTGGAAACCCCTCTTCCCGCCATAAAAATATTGGGGAGGCCTACGTTCAGCAGGGGACATCCAATGGCGGATATTATGATGATGATCATAGTCCAGAAATAAGATAGGCTTTTAAAGCATTATTCTACGAAATGGGATGTATAGGACTGGAAAATAAATTCAACATATAATATAAGTATCAAGGCGGGCGAACCCACGAAAGGCGATAGGTATTATGTACAACAAATTTGAATACGTTTTAAAAAACTCAACGCTCGAATTACGAACTTATTTTGTTAGATACATAGATACTCACAAGAGTAAAACCGCGTTCCGTAACTAGTGACGCGTATAACCTCTCTCTTTTCCAGCGTGGGACCTCAGCTGGGTTATAAATCGCGTCGGGTGACAACAAGTTAAGTTCTAATTAGGTACCGTTAGACGCCTGTATGGGACCGCATGAAGTACGGTCCGATAGCAACTCTCAGACCTTACAAAGTACTTTTAAAAGTGATACTTAGAATACTTGAAGAATACTTGTTCTGAAAACAAAAAAAAAGTAAGTTGTAGAATTGGGAATGTGGTATTGCTGTGTGGAATTTCTTTCAATATAAACTTGTGGGGCATGAACTTGACTTCATTGAAGCTTGGGGCATGAGATTGTCTGTGCTGAAGTAATGATTGCACTTTATATAATTATAATCCCATAACTACTGTATCTGTGTTTTTTTTTTTCTGTTTTTAATATGTTTAACATACACACACGGTCGTCTGTTCCTAAGGTAGGCAACTTAATGCCTGTGTTTTCGGTAACAGCCGACTGATATACATTTTTTTTTAAATAAATATACATATAAATAATACATATATAAATATACATATATTACACCCAGACTCGGAGCGGGAATCGATCACACAACCCTTTGAGCAGAAAACAGGGTCACTGCAAACTGCGCCAACGGGTAGATAGGTAGATAAAAATAGGTGTCTTCTATATTATATAAATTAATTAACTAAAAATAACCTCAACATTTCTCATATTTATTTAAAACATATACAAAATAATTTAAATATTAAATCTAATACATAATCAGTTCTAATATTCGTGTGGTCTAGAGTCTAGATCTAGGGTCCACTTCACAACTGCCGTTAGTAACACTCGAAGCGCTAATTGATAGGTCGCCCTTGATCGCGATTTATGCAGACTCTGCCGTTTACGATGTTTTGTTTATGGTGCAACAGATTATAAATTATATTAGCATCTGTGAAAGGCAACTTGCCCTATATTATATTATTTACAAGCTGATAGCCGCGATTTCGTTTCCGTCGCTTATTTTGTATTAACGATCCTTCTATCGTACTAAATTTATAAATGCGAAATGGATGTTTTTACTTGTTCACTTGAACTGATTGCAATGAGAGTTAGCTTGACATAGATAGCTGGAGATCCAGAATAACACATAGGCTACTATTTGTCTCAACATTTCTACCGCATCTGAAGCTATGTGGGTAAAACCGCGAGACGCAGCTAGTGTAAAATACATAGCTATCAGCAATTAATGAAAATACATACATCAAAATTATTGAAAGGAAAAATAAATTTTGTTTACAAAATTTCCTTGTAATTTTTACAAGTGTTTATTTATTATACAAATGGTTGTTTCTTAAAACTTCAATTAACATTATGTTAAACTAGCTGTGCCCCGCGGTTTCATCCGCGTTAATTTGAGGAAAAAAATTACTTTAAAAAAAATTAAATTAAATTAAATATTTTTAAAACCAATACTCTAAGAGTGCCCGCTTGTGAGTGAGTGGTGTGTGTTGAGTGCGTCGTTGGTCGAGTGGTCGCACGCGCTACTGCCGAGCAAGGAGTCCGTTTCGATTCCTGGGTCGGTCAACGTATTATCGTATTTTTTTTTCGATAATTGTAAATTATCGAAAAAAAGCAAATAGCATGCATGGTGTATGACAATAGGCTCGCCCCCTATTTATTACATGGGACTCATAACTGGCGAAAAGTGGGTGTTACATTTAATAGGTGCATCTCTGCCTACCTCTTTGGAAAATAAAAAGCGTGATACTATGTTTACTTGAAAAGTTAAACTACAGTAAAAAATGTTTAGGGAAGAGGAATAATAAAAAACGCAACGGAATCTCTCAAAAAAGAAATTTTGCAAAGAAATTGCTCAGACCCTATTGGTCGTAGCGTGATGTTATATAGCCTTCCCCGGTAAATGGACTATTCAACACAAAAATATTTTTTCAGTTCGAACTAGTAGTTCTTGAGATTAGCGTGTTCAAACAAACAAACTCTTTAGCCTTATAATATTAGTATAGATAAAGATATCGCAAATTATTTTCAATCATTTCGGTGTAGTGGTGCGAATATTTACCTCAACGCTGTTAGTCGCGGGTATGATTCCCGCTCGGGGCAGATTTGTATTTGTTCAAATATTTGTTTCCGGTGTGAATTTTTGTGGATCTTCCCGCTGTGTCGAGAACTACGTGCTTTCCGAGGCCGTCGACTTTCCTATATAATATAATCTCGCAACGATCGCAAGAACTCCTATAGTATAATAAAACGAGTTGAATAACTTCAAACTGACTGAATTTTATTTTATAAAACTTCACACAGGTTACATGTAATTTTTAATGTACCTACATTTCACATAGCCATTAGATGAATGACATAATATGGTAGACCTTTATTGGCGATAGATAGCGTTACTATACTTCAGCCAAATTCGATATGGAATGTTTACCAACAAACCGTTGCTTAGCAACCAACCATAGGCAGATAATAACAACCTATTGAAAAATAATTATAATAATTATATTTTTTAATATTTATACACAGTAGTATAAGCTACATAAAACTTGAAATAAATAATTCAGGGATTTAGATATATTTATATATTATCTATAATTATGTGTTATAGAAGTAAAGTTTACTTGTTAACGTTGATATAACTAATTTCCCACTGAATGATTTCTAAATATTTTCATAAAAATGTATATACCTTTATTAAAAATGGCTACACTATCGCCGAATAACATTCAAAATAAAACAACATTTTTTTAAAAATGAATTTATTGTGATTAATAATCTATGTTCAGACACTCATTCTCTTTTATCATTTATTTTACTTTACTTACGTTGAAAAAACCTAATAATTATAATATTTAAAGTAGAGTATAAAAATCGATTACAATTTACCTTTAACAATATAATGACTGATCAAAAAAAGACCAAATGCTGCTTATCTGCGAAATTTTCCTGTCAATGCAAAAATTTAGGGTTGTTAGATGTATATTAGTAATTAAAAAATTGTTAATTTTTGTTATAAGCTAATTTTCTTGCATATTACGTATTTGACGGTTAAGTTAAGTTCTAGGAAACAGTCTTAAAGTAAAATTTTTAATGTATAACTAGGAATTTGGTGATAAATTACAATTTTTAATTAATAAAAGTTTGATAACCCTATACATGATGACATTTGGTTTGTTTACATAAATTCCACATCGAATTTGGCTCAAGTATAGGCAGTTTGCTTTTTGTTAACTTCAATACAAAAATAACATAGTATTAATAGTGACATCAATGTTTCTACTATTTTCAGACGCGATAACTGTACGGTAGATGTCGCTGTATTGAAATAAATCAAGCAATGGTTTGGTTCACGCTGCATGTATATGTTGTTAGAATATTTTATAATTCCTATCCGACCATAAGTGGTCGCGGGTTCGATATCCTAGAATTTTCGCGGTGGTTTTTGAATGTAAAATTTCAAAATCACAATATTATCATGAAATTAAAAAAAAAACTTCGCACGCGTCCAAAATATGTAATATTTTTGATTGAAAATAATTTAAAAAGGAAATATTTAAAAAATAAATACTGACTTTGACATGATCGTCGTTGATTTTTTTTTTAATATTAAATTTCCATCAATAAATATGTTTAAATATTGAATATATAAATATAAATATTCGTTTTATCATCACCGATGATGCAAGTCAATGTTATTGAAATTATAAATACTTACCTATTTTAATACGTTGATTTTGTCTAATGAAAAAAACTAATCTACTCACATTAATGAAATAATGAATTGTCAGTAATAATTTGTATCGTTCTTAGTAATTCAAAACGTTAACGCTTTAAAGAATTATGTATCTGCGTCTATATTTATTAATTTGTGCGATAGATAAAAAATACTCGCATTAAATGTAAATAATGTCATAGCTGTCATATTAATTACAAAAATTATTCATATATATGGCGCCCCATGTACTTGTGTGATATAGCTCAAAACAGGCTCAAACAATTTTAATGAAAAAAAAGTTTTTATATATATATATTTTTTTTAAGTTTTAAAATGTTATATGAATTATTGATATTGGTTAAGTATTTAAAAATATCTTAACTCTCCAGAAAAAAAACATCTTTTAGAAATAATAAAAATAATGATTATGATACATTAATTACAAAACAAAAATATGTATATCAGCCAGCTGTTTACCAAAGAGACAAGTTTTACGTTACCTTAGGAACGGACGACCATGTGTGTATACGTATAATACATAATTATATACGAACATATTTATATTTATTTATATAAACTCCTTGAAATAAATAAAATCCTTACCGTGATATTTAAATATTTTATTTCAAATATTATACTTTTATTGTACATAGTTTAAGGATATCTGTTCAATAAATATCATTTACAACACGCGGGTACTTGCGTGTGCGCACTTTGCGATCTCAATTACAGATCTAACGCTACTGTAACCTTTAGCTAGCGGTCGCGAGTTCGATCCCCGCACATGAAAAATATTTGTATACACCATACAGATGTTTGTCGTGCTCTGGACGTTTGTGCTTGTGTATTGTGTGTGTATCCGAACCCCCCGACACAGGACTCACATTCTACTGGGGGCCGTTGAGTGTGAGACGTTTTATTTATTATTAATGTTACGATCATAGATTTAAGCGCCATATTAGGTCATCTCTTGATACACAGGCTTATATTTAGCTGTAACAATTTTAGGCCCTGTTTCGCTGGTTGTTGATAAAATTTACTTCGCACATAAGTCACTGGATAGGCTTTATCAGCAAGAGTCACCTCAACGTATAAACTACAACTTTTGCATTCACAGGTTGCGAATAGAAATATCTGACTAGTAAAGCGGAGTTTGATGGTGAAAAAAAAAAATTGTGTGTCAGCTCCGACGCACGACTGGAGTTTACTCCTTAAGTACGATTGTCTAAACATACGCAAAAAGAGTTTATCCAACTGAAAATAAGATTAATACCATATGAAAGGGTAAATTAACAAATTAATGAAAATAATATACATATATAAATATATATTTATTCATTTTATATACATTTATTATAACTAATCGGCGAAATATTTTACATTAAACTTTTCACAATAGTCAATTTCAGATGTGCACAAATATTTCATTAGGAATGTTGATAAATTATGTAATTATTATTATCTGACAATTATCATTTATTTTTTAAATATTATTTTTCAATATTAATTAAAGCAACATTACTTTCGCACCGCACCATAGGTGCGCGTGCACCGAAAAAGTAACGAGGTCATTCATCAGTACATTTTACCTCTCATATTTTTCTCATATCGGGCGCCTTATATATGAAAATCGATTCTTAAGGAGTAAACTCCAAAAAACATGTCATAAACTTTTATTATCACATACTATTGGATACCGTTATACGTCATATAGCTTTATCGGCAACAGGTGAAACGGGACTTTAAAATACCCTACTGCTGGACATAGGTCTATGAAAACGATTACAGCTTAATGTGATACGCTGTTTTACTTTGTGTATTAAATATACACAATTAAATTTGATATTAATTTATTTGAACATTTTTATGTTAAGACTTTCAAGCAAAACTCATTATAATTATTAATTTTATTAAAGAAAATATATTCGATCCGTGCCCAACACAAATGCAGTACAGTACAACCCTTAAGTGAAACGTTGCAAAATTTATCAAACCGATACAGTTACAAGTTACATAATGTAGTTAAACGTCAAGTTTATCGATAACGATAATATTGTCCCCTTATCGATAACTGATATCTACACCAACAGTTAAATAATGACAGCGGACCAGTTTGACGTTTATATTACATTTATTTTAGTTCATTTAAATTAAACATTTTCTAAAAGTGAACTAAGTCTTTACGTTCTACTAATATTATAAAATGCGAAAGTTTGGGTGGATGTTTGTTCAAACAAAACCTACTGAACCGACTGCAACAAAATATTTTACGTAAATAACTCGAGATCTAGAATAACTCATCTTGAATTCACATCTCGCTACTTTTTATCCAAACATTACCACGGTATCGGAAGTAAAGGTAATAAAACCGAAACGGCGCAGTATTTATATATCTGCTTCACTTCCAAGTCCTAGACAGAATATGTCTTATAGAATAAAAACTTCTTTTAAAAAAAAAAAAAGGTGTCGCGTATGGCTTGGCCTAGGATAATAATAATAAGATACCGAAAGAGAAAAATACTGTCAGCGTCGGACCACACGGACACGTCGCAGTCTTCACTGGGCAGTCCTCCCATATGGATAAGATAGATAATAAAAAAGGTACGGGCAACTAGAGATTATGAATGTATTTCTATTTATACCTAGTTTAAAAAAATATTGTTAACAAAAATTTCTAACAAAAAAAAAATTACAAATCCAAGACGTAACAACTAACACTTATTGTAAGCGTGGTCAAACAAATCCTAAATAGATAATCGTTTTTTTTTTTATTTTTTTTTTTTTAATGTAACATATTTTGTTGCATTTTAAGTTATTCCTCATTCATTACTCCTTGACAAGCGTTCTGGTGTATTGACGTGAAAGTTTCATTAAAGTCGACGGCCGCGGTTTCGGTTTCCACTCGCAGCACATTAAATTTGCTTTAAAAGTCTGTGTATGTAGGTCTTCCCACCATACTTATCCTGATAACGATCATTACTCTTGCTAAAGAAATTATCCGCTATCTCACAAGCTCAACCCAGCGTTGAGACCTTTAAGGGATGTTTAAGTTCATACTGTTCTCTTATATTTACGCGAATTTTACACATTTAATTAAAAGTCTATAACGGATTTTATCACATTTATACTGTTCTCTTATATTTACGCGAATTTTATTCATTTAATTAAAAGTCTAAAAACGGATTTTATCGCGTTTATTCAAAATTACTGTTTAACAATTTTATTTTAATTTATTTCCCGACGTTTCGGACCCTTTACAGCGTCCATGATCTCGGGGGACTGAGGTGGTGGGTGTCCGAATAATGAATCAATTGTTACATACCCCGCTTTTTATACAATTGTATAAAAAGCGGGTTGTATTGTATTGTATTTTTATACAATTAGACTTTTAATTAAATAAATTATCACATTTATTTAAAAACTTTACAGTTTAACGATTTAAATCCGAATATTTGGACACCCACACCCACACCCCAGTCCCCCGAGACTATGGAAGCTGTAAAGGGTCCGAAACGTTGGGAAATAATTTTAAAATACGTTAAATTGTTAAAAAAATCTTTCACTTAAATTCAAGTTATCCCTATTTTGATATTTCTATTTTTCGCAACTTTGAATTCCTCAACGCATTTATATATAATATGTATGTAAGAAATATGAATGAATTATGACGATCTTAGTCTAATAGTCACCGTTGTTGATTGGATTTAAACTTAACAACATCGAGATAATATAATATCGTGAGTGATGACCGGTGATCGGATTCCGATACAACGTTTAACGATTGTTTATTCGATTACAATCGATTTATGTAATCGATTCTATAATGTAAGTTGTATAATGTAACCGCTTAGTATCCTTTGTAACTGCGTAATGCGTATATATATATATATATATATATATATATATATATATATATATATATATATATATATATATATATATATATATATATATATATATGTTTTACAGTTAAAACCAGTTTTTAGATAAAACGCGTTTTCCCTAGTTAGAACTAGTTCTTGCTTGATAGCATTACTTAATTCTAGTTTTAATAAAGGCATTTAGCACCACAGGGCCACGAGGCAACCCGTAGTCAATCAAATTATTTTGAAAAACGATTTAACCGCTAAAAATGTCATTGTCGTATCATTTCATTGTCATATCGTGATGTATTATTATAACTTTTGTTGCTTCTGGATCATGTGGTTTTCTACTTGAGGAAGAATTATGACAATGCGTTGGCACTGTGGTCACAACATATAGCTATTGCGCTAACGGTCTCGGGTCGATACCCGCACATAATAAATAAGTACTTTTATAGGCCATACGGATGCTTATTGTGGCTGGGTGCATGTGTGTGAGTGTGTTTCCGGACCCCTGACACAAAACTTTACCCTATTGGGGGCTCCTAACTAACTTAAGTTAACACACATGTTAGTCTCTTTTATTAATTTATTATTATTAAAACTGATTCAGTGGTTTCAGATTTTATCGCGGACAATCAAATCATTTATATTTATAAAATTTAGTAAAAATTTTAATCTTCAAGCCGCAACCGACAACGTTACGTAGCGATGCGGTTACGTTTCACTTTCATCGTTTCGGGTGCGCACGCGCCGGTGCGTGACAACGCGACAGATCTTTCTCCGTTCTGTTTAAAATTTCACTACATCGACAGAAGTCTGGCAGAAGTTGAAGAATGACATTTCTTCTATTTGTCTTATTTTTACATTTTTAGATATTAAAATAAATATAAAAGACTCGACTGGATTGAATCAGCCTGTAAACTGCCACCCAACCACTACTGGACTAAGGCCTCTTCTTCATATAGTAGACAGGTTATAAAAGATAATATTGCCTTAATTAAAAAATTATAAATAATCAACTTTTAAACTTGTGATAATAACAGCAGTGTGATCAACAGTTTTTTTTTCCGAAGACTTTATTTTGTTTGTCGAAAATTGTCAAAAGAAAGTAAATTACAATATAACAATTTTTTGATATTAAAATATTTCTTATCGACAGATTCGAACAACCTCATAGATTAGAAATCATACTTGCTTTTATACCTATATATATAATATTGATGGTGTGTATCTAAGATAAATGCTTATATATATTGAAAATGGCATATTCATACAGATAGACAGATTCAGCCTTATGTCCATTACTAAATATAGGCGTCTCTCATCATCTCTGGGGGTTTGCCAACACTATGGGAATTGATTTATTGTTATCATCGTCGTCACACTTGGCGGGCGGGTTGTAGAGCACTGTGTGTTGTGACAGGATATGGTGATGCTGCTGCCCATAGCAATTTTAAAAATAAATGTTAGAGAAAAACTAAATAAATAAAACTTAAATACATATAATAATAAATAAAATATGATTAAGCAACATACCATGATAAATAGGTATTATTGAGTAATTTATAAGTACAAAACTCTAAAATAATATTATAATCTTCATACCAGCAAACTTCGAAATTTTGACCTGGACAAAATTTCCGTTTTCTTCGACATACATTTTTATTTTATTTTAAGTTAGACTCTTACGAATTCGATGATATTTTCTATGTTTGAGAAAACAATTTTTTTTCGTTGGTATTGAATCGGTTAAAATCAAACAAATTTTTGTTATATAATTATAATTCCATATTATTATTATTTATTAGTGACATCAATGTTTCAACCGTTTTCAGTTGCGATAACTGTACGGTAGATGTCGCTGTATCGAAAAAATTCAAGCAATGGAATGATTCACGCTCCATGTATATTTCGTTAGAATATTTTAAAATTTCTATACGGCCTTTAGGGTCGTTGTGGCCTTTTGGTTTCACTCTAGGAATTTCTGTGGTGGTTTTTGAATGTGAAAGTTCAAAAACACATTATTATAACGAAATCAGTGTAGGCGTGTAGCTTAAACTAGCTGTAAGTGTAAGATATACGTACGCAATACGCAAACGTCAATGGGGTAAGTCACACCCCGCCACATAGTTTTGTGTATACATTTCTTGATAATTATTATGAGTGTTTGTTTTATCTTGACTCATTTTCGCTTTTTTTTTAGGTTTTAGTTAATCATGACAGCGAAAATTATATAAAAAAGCATGTCTTGAAAACGAATAGTAGAAGGCCAAGCTCCAAGGCTCTCTCATATAAGTTTATGAAGTTGTTCAAGTCAAAGTGGGCTACCAGAATAGACTCGAGCTTGAAATCTTCATAAACAAGTTTCACACGCCACGTACGGAGTATCGTAAAGTTTTATACACATTTAACTTTGTGTTAGTATAATCACTTCGACAATATACGTTTCACTTGTTTTAGAAAATGAGAAATTATTGCGGTAGACATTTGTATCGTGAACTTTATAATAATTTTGTTTGTGTTGCGAGAAACTCAACTGTTACTCTTTTCAAAGTCTTGCACGGAAGCCAGTTCATCTAAAATTCTAAACCCTTCCAATCCCTAAAACCTCCTTGTCATTAATTAATCTTATACTGAATAATACGCTTTGGCTTAATTAAATACTTCTTTTTTTATTTTGTTTATGTTATTCTTATAATTTATATGAACTGAACCTTTTTTAGGTTTAGGTTTAAAGACATTTATTCTCATATGGACAATATTATCACTTACACGAGAACACATTTATAGGAAACATTTGAAAACACAATTCGATATCGCACTTTTAAGAAATAAATATCTATGAAGTACCACAGTTATTTCAATTTATTCAATTTAAGACTATTAAATAAATACTAATTTAACGTATCATTTTATTATAAGTTAGGTACTTATTATCTATTATCTAAAATGTGCTTAGCAAGTTCCTTTTTAAATACGTTAAACGAGTTTACATTTTTTATATGTGAGGGTAGTTTGTTATAAATTTTTGCATCTTCAAAAGTGATCATTGTTTTACCAAAATTTGTTCGAATCGGGTAGGACGAGAAAACTAGCTCGACGAATGCTGTGATTTCTGCTTGATACTTTTTTGTTTAGTATTTCTGTCGAGTGTTTTTCGGATAAAACTGCAAACATATATCTAAAGGTTTTTTATATGCATTATTTTTGTTTCATTGTATATTTTTTTAGTATGTGTAATGATATTTTAAAAGTAATTTAATTTATTTATTTTGTAATAGAAATTTTTGCGGTGGATTTTGAATGTAAATGTTCAAAACCACATTATTATCATAAGATTAATCGCATTTAACAGTGATCCGACTTTCTGCTTCAGCTTGTATTTCACATTTTGAAATTGTCATAAGCCTGTTTTATTTGTAAATATATAAATGTTGTGTAAAAAAGTGTAAATAAAAATAAATAAATATTATACCCAGACATGGGGCAGAAATCGAACCAACAATCCTGAAACAGAAAGTAGGGTAAATGCCGACTGCGTCAACGAGTCAGTCCAGCCTACGGGCCAGAGCCAGTATATCAATAAATTATTTTTACCAAATACCTGACAAAAAACCGATATTATCTCCCATAGTCACTTTTATAATAGGTATTAAAGAACGAAATAACAAAAAGGCCCATTAAAAACCCCCTCAGGGGTATATATAGCTTTAATATAAAACCGAAGTCATTATATAATTCGCTGTGCTTAATTGCTTCTAAGAGCGTGACATGTTAGTGGCAAAAAATTTATGATTCACCGAAAGTGGACGCTACAGCGAAAGCTTCAGATGAGCTAGACAATGCTGTGTATCTATATACACATACACACATATGTACATACATATACAGAGTGCTCAATCATTTAATATCATTAATAATATACAATATACGCATTATTTTAAAATAATAATTGATCAATATTTTAATATTACTTATAGTAAAATAAATTATTATTTATTTCGTTCTTTAATACCTGTTATAAAAGTGACTATGAGAGATATTATCGGTTTTTTGTTAGGTATTTGGTAAAAATAAATAATATTTTAGCTATTTTAATAAAAAATAAATAGTTTATTTTCTTTTATTTCAATTGCATTGCTGGTCATAACTGCTTAATGCACAAAAGGGTTTACTATTTTATTATTTTTTTATAAAAGAAGGTCCCAAGCTTCTACTTAGGATACGACTTAGGTTTATTGTGATATTTCGGACATATCGCACCTTTAAAGTAAAACTGTTACTAAACGAAAATATGAAATTTTAAAGGAGAGCCAATATTAGAAAAAAGTCAATGTTTTTTCGCAATAAAGTCTGAGTTCAGAATTCTATAAGACATTCAATGAGATTCTATGATATGTCTGTTTTCACATTATGACATGTGATTTAAATTTTTTTTATTTTTTATTTACAGCATTATTTATTTTGATTTATATTATTATAGTAACACTTTACCATTAATTTTATTTGTTCATTATGGTATATTACTATGAAATTACAGTGCAACTAATGTTACTAAATAGAAAACTATTAAAATTTCATAAATTTCATAAATTTTTATACATTAAAATTAAAAATCATAATCAATCAGCGGTGTTATAATATTACTCAATAAATAAATAAATATATATTCAAAAATAATAATGTTTTATTACAAAATAGAGATCCATACAATCATTTGGTATACTTATTTATCAATCAGTCTTGAGAAATGTGAACCTTTAAATCACGCCATTTACGTATCTTACTATCTTAATTATTAATTAAAACATTTATAAATATCTAGTTTGACTAAAAACAAACCAACTGAAAATAGCAATATAAAAATATAAAAAATTAATAGTAATTGTTACTGTCTTAGGCAATGGGATTATTCTTGGGATTTAGTATGTTGGTATTTAACCATATATTGGACTATATGGTTTTTGATTCCTTTTATGATATCTGAGTTTACTTTTGCAGCCGTGTATATCCAAATAACAACACTGTTGTTTTAAACTACCGTCATATCTTTTCTACGATCATGTTCTTGTTGGTATAGACACAATATTGTATTTAGTGAGCCTATCATAATTCGGTTTAGTAACGCTTTAATTTATCGCTAAATGGCGTAAAATACGACATTTTACAAAAAAAGACAAGATTATCTTGCAGTTTACGTGTATTTAAAATAGATAGCATTGATAACTGGGTGGGGCTCAAAAAAATTGTACCATAACACACTAGAAAATATAACACACAGAGACGCACGCAACACATTGGAAAAATTGTAACACACTAGAAATTAGTAAGGCCTTGATTACACTATACCTATCATAATTTATTAAAAATGTTAGGTATTTTTTTTTAATAATTTAATAAATATTTTACCTTATCTCTGGGCTTTTTTGTTTATTTCAATTTTAAGTTCATCCATACCTCAAATTCAATAAAATGCAACATGATTTATTAAAATATTTTAATTAAAATTAGTTATACACTAAAGAAAAAAATACCATGGTAAAGATGTTGTGAACCATGCTTAATATTATCCAGTGTGTTTCGTAACACACACGGAACACAACATAACACACTATACTAAACACACGAGAAGATTCTTGGCTTTACTTGATTAAAACGACCTCAAATTCAAAGATATTTCAGAAATAAAGCCATAACATACGACTTAAACAAGGATTTATTTAATCTCATAATTTTATATAACGAAAGAGAAACACGTACCTTAAAAATTCACCTTTTTATATCCAATTTTTTCTATGACAAAAATGAACGCCGCACATCACACGTCGTTTGTCGCGAAACTAAAACGCTGACATTAAAACTGACACTTCATAGATGTTAGGTTAAAGTTTAGCCTAATTATAATATGAATCATAGTGGAACTATTACAGAAACAGAAAAGTTACCGTGTAACACATTCATTGTAACACACGAGAAGATTAAAAGGGACATTTTTTCAAATTAAGTTAGTTAGTTAGAAATTGTACTATTTCTCTAAAATTCATTTGAAATGCTTTAAATTAGCTCCCATACTAACAACGCTAGTAAATAAAAAGTACATTAATAGCATATTTTTTTTGTAAAAAATTAATCATTGTCCTCAGACTGCACTGGGACATTTTAGTTTTGTATGGAGAACAAAATTGCCTTAATGTTTCGTGTACCAAAATAATGTGTATTTGGGTGGTTAGATGATTATTTTTGGCTCCTAACTATTATTTATGTTTTCATTATTCACCAACAAATAAAATTTCATGAAAAAAGCTTAAAAATAATACTAGAATTCAAGTATAAACGGATGACCGCAATTTATTTTTAAAAAGTACAATTTTTTTGAGCACTACCCAACTCAATTCATGAAAATTTTCGTTTAGTAACGGTTTTACTTTAAAGGTGCGATATGTTTTTTGTATAAATTTGTTTGGATTGGTTAAGAGGTCTGACACGTTTATTTCAATGTTACGCATTAATTACCTGCCATTAATACAATTATGAATTCGATTTTTACATATTTATACATTTTCAATTATTTAATTAAAATAACACATACATTTATGTAAATAAAGAATATCAAGAATATTTCCTATATAGTAGATATGCACATACGACCGTTCTGGTGTAGTGGTGCGTGTAGCCTGAACAATATTTTAATATTCTCAAATATTTGTTTCCGGTCTGGGTGTATGTCCTTGTGGATCTCCCCACCGTGCCTCGGAGAGCACGTAAAGCCGGCGGTCCCGGTTGTTATCATAGACATCTGATATCGATCGTTACTCATGGTAGGGAAATTAACTGTCAACTCGCACTGGAGCAGCGTGCTGGATTCTGCCCCAGTGCTTCTCCTATATGGAGGATATGCCTTTGCCCAGCAGTGGGTCGTTTAGAGGCTAAATCAGTTCAGTTCATACATATTCAAATAAAAAATAACAGGAATATTTGCTATATAGTATATACTATATAGTATGCAGACATGTTTAAAGAAATTATTTTGTGTTTGGCGAATTCGTTTAACAAAATGAACATTTAATCAATTGCTTCATAATTTTTTACCAATTTCATTTTGATATAAATTTTTGAATTTGTGAATATTTAGCAAACAAGCATGTATATAATGAAAACTTTCGCCTACCATTCCCCCCCCCCCTCTCCCTTTAATTTATTTGACGTAAAAATACAATCGGGTACAGTTCAGAGCCATAATTCATACAATATGACTAATGACTAGAAGGTCGATGACACCTGATGTTACCTTCCCACATCGGTTAATAGAGCAAAAAAGTTTTTAGTTGAAATAAAACAAATCATATGGTGAATGGAAAAACCGATCCAATTTTTTTATTTGACTATGAAAAAAAAAAATCTGTAGGTTTTCCTTATTTCGAGTTCACAGAGTTCTCGAGAGAGATCAGTTTTTTTTACATTTGTCTTAAATTTCTTAACTAAAAATCTTTTTCTATTTATTAAGAAAAATAATTAAAACCATGATTTCACGATCTATACCGACAATAACAAATTTACTTACCCCCGACTTCGAACATAAATCAAGCATGAACGAGACGGGCGGATATTTAAGTAAATACATCAATCAGGACGAGTCTCGCCGCAACAATACTCTGTGGGTGTACTCTATCTCATTCGTATGCATTACTAACATTTTTTTTCAGCGGTAAATCTCTACCGTATGACGTATATGACACCTCTACACGAACCATTATTTTTTACTAGGGCTCGCATGCAATAAGTTTTATTTTCAACGATAAATATTACGATCTCGACCGTCCCCTGAGATCTTTTGTGTGGAATTAAAATTCACCGTGCGATAGGTGGTTTTTATTATTTACTGCAGTATAAACTAAGCTGATTGTTTATTTTTTACATAAATAATTATTTGAAAGATCAGCGCTATAATTCGATATAAAGCTGATTTCATTGATTTGCTGGCACCTAAATAAAACTGATGATATAGATGTTTTATTCTAAAAAAAAATAAGAGTTTTTGTACTATAGATAGTGTAAATTTTGCTGTAACATTAACAGAAGCGTATAACTGATCATGAGACTAGACACAAAAGTACAATCTCATCAACATTAGCCTTAACATTTATCGGAAGCCCAATTCCTAAACACGTTATTAAAAGCGTTATGGAAATATTATGCAAACTTTATGCAGTGTCCGAAATACATACTTTCTCCAATCGTTTTATATTAAAATGTCTTGTCAACCTTGATGTTTATTCTGAGAAAGCAATAAACGTTCAAGTTTAATTGCTAATAAAGAATTAATATGCAAAATAATAACTCGTCGCGTTTAGGTCTATAAACGCAACCATTTACAGCTCCACTCTTAATGATGATTTACAAGTTCCACAGATAATAATATGTCTCTATAAAGAGGGATAAATGGGAACATATCTGCGCGAGCGCCGACAAAGCGCGCGAACGCGTTGGCGCCATTTTATTTGTTTTGTCGATTAATATCACCTCTAGAAGGAGTGTTGTCCATTTAAATAGGAAATGGGAGCAATTTGGTTATCAACTCACCGCTAACTTAAAAAGGGTTAAATGTTTATCTCGTTTTAGTAATTAACATTAACCTACATCGATAAAAATAACTACGACTTTGAAACAGGTCTCGAAATATTATACTAATATTAATTTGTATAAGGAATTTGTATAGAATTGTTTATTCTTGACAGACTAAAGTTTTAAGTTTTCAAACGTTGTTATTTTTAAGGCATAATCGATTAATATTACCAATTAATAATAAATTGTTAGTTTTAAATTTTACGTATATAAGTTATACGCTATGTAAAAATTAAACCAAATCGGTAAATATATGTTTTACGGATAATCATCGCGTGCGTATCAAGTTAAATGTTTCGACAGAGCGACTCCACAATTTCGCATAATGACACGTTCATTTATATTATTTGATCGCCGGTCGTCGTCTTTTACAATAGCTATAAAGGCCCTAATACATTTGTTTAAACATACACCGTACAGCCAAAAGTCTTATTTTATTTATACTTCTTGGTGCTCATTACAAATATCGTCAACTGAAATAACAATTTTGAACTAAAAAAATAAATACCTGTTTAGTTCAGGTAGCGAGGGAGTTGTAGCATATCTGTATATGGTTTAGTAAATTTTTAAAAATCCGCCATTCTATCCTAGAAATATACTTATTAAACTTTTTAAAAAAAAATTAAAAATTATTTCGTCTGCGTTTTGTGTGACGGTTCCTTTACTTGTAAATAATCGACTAAAAGGGCGCATATTTTTATGTTTTTCTCTTGTTTGCGACCTTGGCACGCGATCTAGTCGTTGCGGGATTCCTTCAATTATCTCGATTCGATGCTCAGCCGATTTTACCCCAACGTAGCATCAAACCTTCCTTTAACTGGCGACTGCGTAAATACGTCCGTCGGTCCCTCAATGATATGAGCCCTGGGCTATATGTAACGATATGGAGATTTATTACCACATTCTGTACTTTAAACCGGGAATGAGGTTTCGATAGCGATAAAATAATAAAAAGTATACACCAATTTAAATGATTTAAAAAATACCTTGGAAATTCTTAAGGTCAAGTATCCTGTTTACTACGCTGAACTAGGTAATTTAAAGTTTTTTTACCCGGTACGCTGATATTCATCACAGTTCTTCATGTTTTGATACGAAAATATATTTTTTATAAATAAAGGGTCTAGCAGACTTACTATAAGGAAATTGCACCGACGTCTTTGAACATAGTTGAACCTTTTAAATATAACTTCACCTAAAGTACTTGTACTTTTGATTTTAGATCTCTGCTTTCACTTATAAGGATTTGTGTGTGTGTGTGTGTGTGTTCTTAAAGAGTAAACTTTAGTCGTGCGTCGGAGCTGACACACACAGATTTTTTTTTAATTATGTTCCAACAAATGCAAACTTTTGTATTTATAATATGTTGCAGTAGAGTCTGAGATGATTATAATATGTTTTTATGGTGTTTGTATGAATTGCTGTATCTCCAGTAGGTAATTCATACAAAAAACCACCCTCAAATAATAATTTTTTTTACACATCTGAAAATTAATCAAAATATATATATATATATATATATATAGAACTCATTGATATATATTTTTTTGAATTTAATTACATATCTGTCATAGTTTCTGAGAAAAAAAATAAAACCGTTAGGGTTTGTTACCCCCATATCTTCCTTATAAGTGAAAGCAGAGATCTAAAATCACAAGTAAAGTAAGAAGGGTGAAGAAGTATAATATTTAAAAGGTTAAACTATGTCCAAAGACGGTTCTATTTCCTTATAGTAAGTCGGCTAAACCCTTTCCTTTATTCATTTCTGTTAAACAAATAAATAATTGTTATATCTAAAGGCAAAATTTTTCGTAAGTAATCAATTGTAATAATAAGAAATAAAATTACTAAAAGTCATTCAGTAACCAATGATTATTTCATACCACCTAGTCTGAAGTCTAAAAATCTTTTTATTATGATGAATAGCTGCGTTAAAAAATAATGTAATGTATAAAAAATTCTATCATCATTATATATAACTAGCGACTCGCTCCTGCTCCGAACGTGTGCAATTTACTTATGAAGAAAATGATCAGCGCTTAGCAAAAAATATTAAGTATATTTACTTTACAATGTACTTATTATGTTTCAATTTTTAGTGTTTGAAGCTTTGCGCTCTCTGTCAGTCATTTAAGTAAGTCGAATACGTTGTGGTTATGAAAACGAAATTACATATCAAAATGTATAAAAATTACACATACTTTCGATAAAGACACGTCTTATTTTTTGACATTTCCAAAAAAAAAATGACATTACTTAATCGCTAAATAATTTTGTCAATCCATTTACATGATATATATATATATATATATATATATATATTTAAATGTCATTTGTTCTAGTGTACAACGACCAACCAGTGTCGTCTGCGTCCCCTCCGACCCGCGACAAGATCAATGGCGAGGAGAAGGCGCGCTCTCGCCGCAGGGATACGTGGCCCGAACCTGCTACCACTCCCTCCAATGGCGAAGGTATATATATACAATATATGCATAATAGGCTAGCGACCGACCACAATCTTGTCCTATGGATGGCAATGATTAGTCTGAAGTTACCCAAACTTATAGTTGCAGGACACAAGATTGCTGGAGGGCTGTTCCTTACCTTATCGGTCTCTACATGCTATTCCCATTTCTATTTTTAAAATATAGCACTACTATTATTATGCTATTATTTTCTTAAAATACAAAAATAAATTTAACAGATTCCAGTATGTCTTATAGAATTAACTGATAATAAATAATTATAAAATAATTTCACCTTCAATATGGATTAATTTGGTACGTATCGTCATCTTATTTGTCTCATCTTTGCAGCAAATGTAGTGCGATCACCATTACTACAGCAACAGCATCAGCAGTATGATGAACAGCTACGTGACATTGCTGCATCACTCACTCGACCGCGATCACGTCGCGCACTTCCACCGACCCTCGAAAGACCTACTAGACTACCTCCACCTGATAGACTACCGGTAGTACTTAAAATGTTTCAACGATCTTATGTAATGTTATATAAAAATACATGATATATAAACAAGGTTCTTTAATCTTTAAAAAAATAACTTTGTAAATATTAAGCTTTAATATATTTTTTTTAGGCAAGAGGTTCACCGGATGGTGGACCACCTCCTGATGAAGGTATAACCAGTTCAGCCAGTGAAGGTAGTGAACCGACAGATACGGTAGAAACAACTGAGGCCACTGAAGGAGGCAGGGTAGAATTACCAGCTGAAAGGTTACTACACGCAAGAGCTGGATGGCTTCAACGAAGGGGTCCTGGTGGATGGTCTCGACATTGGTTCGTCTTGCGAGGAGCAGCTTTGTTATACTTCCGAGATCCTCACGCAGAACATAGGGGTCTTATGGATGGTGTAATTGACCTTAGCGGTATTTCAAGAGTTGTGGAACTACCAACGTCTGCTTCTACTAATGGCTATGCTTTTGAAACTGAGGTAATTTAAATATATTAACTTAAATTCATGCTAACTGATAAAATGTATAGCCTAGTTTATCAGCAACTTATGCAATGCTTATATTTAATTTACAGACCTGGGACGGCAAACACATAGTTTTGTCAGCGGTTACAGCAGGAATTAGAGCAAATTGGGTCTCGGCTATGCGAAGGACGGCTGGATTACCAGATGCGGGTCCACTTTCCCTAATATTGCGGGAGGATACAGTAGACCAGACATCTGAATCATCCACATCTCCGATTACACCCATTACTCCAAACACAACGAAATCAGGTCCATTTTCTTCTGACGAAGAATACAGAACAGCATCAGAAGGCGGACGTAGAGATAGCGCAGACTGGGGAGATGTCGGCTCTCAACCACCACCATCACCTATTCTCAGTCGAACTCCTATATCTAAGGTCAAAGAAAAAGTACGTGCTCGGGGTTGTCAACAAACACAACTTAAGACCGATATTAAAGCCGACAAGGACGAAATTGATGCTACCAAAGAAAAAGACCTCCCAATAGACGAAGTTGACGAAAACGATAAACCAAATGAACCCAGAAAACGCAGCTATATTTCAACTATAGACAAACAAACGATCGAAATCGAAGATTTGCGAAAGCAGTTAAAACTAGCATTGAATGACGTCAACGCTGCAGAATCCGAACTAGCGAGGCTACGTAAACTAAAAGCAGACGCCGCGTTAAGAGAAAAGAAAATGGAAGAGTTGGTTATAACATTACAAAAGAAAGAGGAAGAATTGTCTCTCAGGACAAAGGAAGCTGAAAATTTAGATGCAATAAAGCAAATGTATAATCAAGATAAAACCATGTGGGAGAACAAGCTAACAGAGACGCAAAATTTCTTGAAAGAATCAACAGAACATTGCGAGTTGTTGACGAGTCAGTTAACGACGGCACAAGAGACAATAAAACAATTACAAAAAGAATTGAATGAACTCAATGAAAGGCTTCATAAAAGTGTCAAAGAAAATGATAATTTATATAAAAGAATAAGAGAATTGGAGGGTAAAATAATTTCGGAGTCACCAACTAGAGAAAAAAGAAAAAGCATTGGATCACTTAGTGATCTTAGTAACATCAACCAAGACTTAAATTTAGAGTCATTAGAGAAAAACAGACTGATCGAAGAATATACAGAATTAAGAAATAGATTCTTAATGGCTATTCAAGAAATTAAGGCTATGAAGAGAGAACTTCGCGAATCACATAACATGTATGATGAACTGGAAGTAACAAATATGAAATTAAGAAATGAAATGAAATTGAGGGAGCAGTGCAGTAGGTCCGAAATAGATTTGATGGCAGCTCGCATTTTAGATTTAACACAAAAACTCACAGCGTCGGATAAGCAAGTGCGAACATTAAAACATAAAATTCAAAAAACTGAATCTAGAGAAAAACGACGCAGTTTATCTTTAAAGGGCAGGGAATCTTTTACATTAAGTAAAGAAGTTGAAGAGAAATTAACAGAATTAGAAAATAAAATTACAATGTTAGAAACAGGAGAACCTGTGCCCACAATTAATTCGCCTTCTAAAAGTGCGTCGCCTGCCAAAGAAAAAGTGTCCAAAACGGATAGCGTAACAGATGAAAAGAGGATAAAAAGATTAGCTGCAAGGCTAAGGAGGAAATCCTTAGATAGCGCCACGAGCTCCGAACCTATGAAAATGCTAGTCCGACTTAGTTCCCTCGAAACCAAAGTTGCTTCTGCTTTAGAACATCGTCGAGATGTAACCATTTCATGCGAATCGATCAATCAATCATTAAGTCCAATATCGAGGTCGACCGAGAGTCCCTCAAGTAATGATAGTCCAGAAAGTTCAACGGTGGGTACACAATCGCAAAGGCATCTCCTAGACAGGTTGCAGAGTCTCGAAAACGTCGTCATTCATTCGAGAAATAAAGTTAATGAATGCTTATGCCAAATGAGCGCTATGCGAGCAGCTAAATCTAGACGATCTCCGTCTCCGAGCGTGGAAAAGAAGTACAGCATTAAATCAATGGAAAAATGCTTAATGGACGTCAGTAAAAGATTACAAGAGTGCTTCGACAAATGTGTCATTGAATCTGCTGAACGTCAACAGTCAGGGGAAGAAGAAATCAACGACAATGTCGCACAGGTAGTCGTTCAACTTGAGGAACAGCTGAGGACAAAACTTCTCGAAATATCGAAGAAAAAGGCGGCACTTTATGAAGCTGGAGAGTTGACCCAGAGAAAGAGCTTAGAAATTCTAGCAGAGAAGCTAGCCTACGAAGCGGTCCTCGTGGGTCGAATACAAGAGGCTCTAGAATCATCTAACGGAAGCCGGTTCTTCGCTAGATTGATAAAGTCTGAAATAATCGAAACTAGTCAATTAATCGATAATCTTAAGGCTAAGATCAACGGCGACGACGCAAAAATCACGTCCCCCACCAAGAGCTCCCTCGACTACCTGGCGAGGATACTCTCCCGGAAGATCGACGTGATGGCGAGCGACCGAGACTCCGAGGAGTCGAGGCGATCGGAGGTCATAATCGAGAGCGCCGACCTCGAAGCCCTGAAGGCCTCGCAGAGGGAGGTCGCCGAGGCCGTCGACAAATACAAATCGGAGAAGCTCGCCGAGCTGTGCGCCGCGCTCGCGAGCGAGACGCTCAGCTCCGCCGCGCCGGCCGACGGCGACCTCGAGCGGCAGCGCGCCAACGCGGAAGCGGCGCGTGTGCGCGAGGCGTGGGCGGCGGCGCGCGACGCGCTGGGCGCCGAGCTCGTGCAGGCCGAGGTGGCGCGCGCGCTGGCCCGCGCCGCCGAGCTGTGCGAGGGCCGCCTGGACCGCGCCCGCCGCGCGCGCCTCACGCTCTCCGCGCAGCAGCGCGCCGACCTCGAGCTGTGGTGGCAGGCCGCGCACGACCACCTGCGCTGCGAGATGGACGCCGCCGTGCGCGACATCGCCGCGCGCTACCGCGAGTGTCTCGCCGCCGACCGCCGCGAGGAGGGCTCCCCGGGACTCGACAGCCGCGCGCTCCTGCAGCAGCTGGCCGACGTCCTCGCGCAGAAGGCCCTGGTGGACGCGCGCGTCGCCGTCGTCGAGGGCACGTACCGCGCCTCGGAGCCGCGCGACGCGCCCCGCCGGGCCGAGGACGCCATCTCCTCGCTGGAGACCGACCCCGCCCTCGAAGCGGAGTTCGTCTACCTGTTCCGGCACTTCTCGACCGAGTGCCGCGCGCTCTTCTCCAGTGACTGTTCGGGTAACAGTGAAGACTCGATGAAGATCGGCGAGAGCCTCGAGCGGGTCGAGGCGGCCGTCGCGGCGGCGCAGAAGAGGCTCGCGGGCGAGGCGGCCGCGGACGAGGCCGAGGCGACGCGAGGCGAGGCGGGCGGCGAGGCGGGCGAGGCGGGCGTGGCGCGCCGCATGGAGGCGTTGCGGCGGCGCGTGGAGGCGCTGCAGTGCCCGCAGTGCGCGCGCCTGCAGGACGCGCTGGAGCGGCTGACGGCGGAGCGCGCGCGCGGCGAGTGCGCGCTGGCGCAGCAGGCGGCGGCGCTGGCGAAGGCGCGGCACGCGCGCGCGCAGCTGCAGGCGCAGCACGAGCGCGAGCGGCTGGCGCTGCGCGAGCGTGCGCGCACGCTGCAGCGCCGCCTCGCCGCACTCGACTCGGAGTACTCGGTGCAGCTGGACAGCCTGCGCGCCGCCTATCAGGTACGTTTCGTTTCCATCGAAGAGGAAACGATTTTTGTTTTTAAACTATATACATTATTTTCACAATTAATATTTGTCACAGAGTGCCGTAGCGGCCGACACGCACGGCGACAGCCTACGCGCGCGCTACCAGCAAGAAATCGAGCAGTTGCGCGCGCTGTGCGAGAAGGGTCTGATGGCCATGGAGAGCTCGCACCGTCGTATCGTTCGCGAAATGGAGGAAAAGCACCGCGCTGAAAGAGAACAACTTCGGTACGATTCCTTTATAGAAAATTTATCTTCAAAATGAAAACCTCTCGGCTAACCTTCGAGGGCCCTTAACGAACAAATTAGTATTATTGGCATAGCTACGCGTCCGTTAATAACGAGAACTATAATAGAATAATTTGAAACTTTAAAAATAATAGAAAAATGTTTATTTAATTATATTAATACCTCGCAAGTATCAGACTCAATCCAACAACCGTGCGGGCCCGCAGGCTGGAGAAGGAGCAGGCGCTGGCGGAGGAGACGCGCGCGACGCTGGCGGCGCTGGACGCGATGCGCAAGGCGCACGAGAGCGAGGTGCGGCGCGAGGTCGACAAGTTCAAGGCCGAGTTCCTGGCGCGCGGCGCGCCCGACCTCGGCCAGCTCAGCTCCCGCCACCAGTGCGTGCGCGCCTACATGTTAACTTCCTTACAAACTAAATCTATAATCTTTAGAAGCTGCCGATTACTTTTTGATATTGTATTTTTTTTTTTTATTTCACATTACAAGTTACTATAGAAAATTTAAAAATGAAATAATTAAAAACTTCATCACAAATTGAAATGAAAAAAAAAAGGTCAATCGAGCCGCGCTAACACCCGCATCGCATGTGGTTGCAGGCAGGAGATGGAGGAGATCCGGCGCGAGATCCTGTCGCTGTCGGAGAAGTACTCGGTGAAGTGCGTGGAGTCAGCGGCGCTGGAGGAGCGGCTCGCGACGGCCAGCGCGCAGCTCGCGCACGCGCACAACCACATCATGCAGCTCGACGCGCGGTGAGCGCCGACACACACGCACACACATACACACACGCACACACAAACACACACACACACACACATACACACACACACACGCGCGCGCGTGCGCGCGCCCACACACACCTGTCGCTGGACCGGAATAGTTATATTGTTTATAATTTTGAATCATATATACAAAAACCATCACATAGTGAACCCAAAGAAAACGCTAGTAAAAACGCTTCAGAAATTTTAATATAAACTAGAAAACTAAGATTAAGACCCCTAATTAATAATAATTAACTAATCTCATATTACAGTAACAAACAACTTCGAGCGCATATAATGTCAGAAGCCAACGAAATGAAGAACGCGGAAGCGTCCACACTGGCGCAGCTCATCGAGGACACTGCACCGGTAAATTTATTTATCTCTACATTAACGCACATCTCGGACTCGCTTATATAGCCTCATACATCAGATCATCACATCACGTAACAACAGACATCAGATCACGTAACATTACCATTGCATATTTACATAGGAACACAGATTGTTTATAAATATAATTTTCACAAACTTTTTATGGAATAGAGCATAGTGTATATACTTATTTTTTCAATCTACGCTTCTTAGAACTTGGAAGTAATTTGATCGTACCAATTGAACTGTACCGAGCTTGACAGGCCGTATTCGATATCTTATATATGCGAATTTATTTATATATTTTTTTTATTTTTTATTAATTTATTTGTACATATTTTATATTGGCATTAAAAATTCTTCACAAACACTGTTCATTAAATATTTTTCAAAATTGAAACTTAACAATAAATGAATCCAAATTAATTAAGTAAATAAAATGAAACATATCAATATGATTATGAATATATAAATCGAATATCGATCAAATCGTGCGATCACATATAACTCGCAGTAGTAAGTCTGTCACTGTATTGCATTGGCGTGGTTGGCACTAACAGCATGGGGCGGAGGCGCCGCTGTGGGCGCACCTGCGGCGTCTGGCGGCCGCCTGGCAGGGCAGCGCCGGCTCAGGTAACCCGCCACACCGCTACACTAAGTCCTACAATGTTACACTAACTTTTTACACACACTGAGTTAGTACTGTACTGTATCAGCCTATAAAGCACTCACCGCTGAGCGAAGGCCTCTTCTCCATATAGATGAAGGGTTAGAGCTTAATGCAGCACACTGCTCCATTGCGGATTGGCGGATAATTTCCCTACCATGAGTAACGATTATTACCAGATGTCCATGATAACAACCGGGACCGACGGCTTTAGGTGCTCTCCGAGGCACGGTGGGGTACCCACAAGGACATACACCCAAACCGGAATCCAATATTCTGTACAAATACAAATATCTGTTCCGAGCGGGAATCGAACCCGTGTCTACACCAGAACGGTCGTCAACTTAGTACACTACTGCATAACTTATTAATGTAAAATGTTACATTGAGTACGCCATTACACTACCTAAATTAAGTTAGTACACTATTACACTAACTACAACACCATAATACCGCACTACCACATATAAGTATATCATCTGGGATAACATTATCATCTAAATTTTTAAAAAACACATGGTTATTTGTAGATTATTTAAATAATAATGAAAATAAAATACGTTTCAAGTTACTATCTTACCAAAACGATACTTTAATTTTTATGGTCATCATACACATTATTTATAATTAATTAACTTTTAATTATTCCTAATTTTTACTTTTAGATAATACAAATTAACACGTTGTACATAAGTAATTAAGTCGTTTTCATTAAACATTTATTTAGCATGATATTATAGTAATATGGTTCTTCAGTATACATTTATAATTCAAACTAAACTTTTCTTTTAAAAATTGATTATAATTCATTAATAGCAAGTTATAAACACATAGTAAAGATTTTAATAACCCATGAGTGATGATACTGCATCTACTGAGGTACTTGTAGTCTTGTATCGTTAACACTTGGGTTCCATAAGTTTTTAACTTCTTAATTAAATCCCGGTGTTAACGAATATTAACAGATAAGCTAACAAATGCCTCAGCAGTATAATATTAATATACAGGTAAATGGTGAGTTACTATCAATATTTAAGGAGAATACTCGGTACATGATTTTCATTCGAATTATATAATAAAAACAAATTGGTAAATATTAATAAATTTCTAAGTTACTCAACAGTTATATTATTGTTATTGAGGTGTCGTTGGATTTGTCTAAATTGTAGTAGTGACATATGCTATATAAATTTTCAAAATGGCGCCCGCAAATGGCGGAATGAGGGGGAGTTGATTTTTTTTTCTTACTGTAGCAATATGAGTATCAAATGAAAGCTAGTAAATTGTTTTATTCTTTTTAGTTTATGATAAGAGTATTTTACGCAGTCGGGTTTTTTGATTTTTTTAATTAATTAGATGTGAACAAGCGGCACAGTACAACACCTGTGCACGCGCCGCCGGCATGACTGGAAAAGTGTCCACGCTTCATTTATTTGAATTGAAATTTATGGAAATTTGGTCAAAAATTAAGTACCTATTTTATTTACATAATTCGAATGAGAATCATGTACCGAGTATTCTCCTTAAATATTGATAGTAATTCGCCAGTCATTCTGTATATTTATAAAATATACTCAACAATGTTAACACAAAAAACTTTAGGTTAATTTTGTCTGTTATGGTTGTTGGAAGTACAAATTTATTTTATTAAATAAAGTACATCATTTCATATTTACCATCATTCGCATGAGTTTTATTGGTTTTTGTCATTTGTTAAGATTTTAAATATTATGTAATACAACAATAGTTTTTAATTTTCTGTACATATTCGCATAAGTCTTGAAAAAAAATCTTATAACACAAAATTAGTTTTACTGAACTGGCCTTTCACTTAAAAATTTCCATAAATTAACAATTCATTAAAATAAACCTCTTTTTATTAACTCTATTTATTAATTTCGTTCTTTAAATTAAACACCGTAATTAATAATCACAAACAACATTAAATTGATTACAATTTTATTCAATAAATATTGTTAAGGAATCTGTAGTAAAAATATTAATAATACCAATCTCTTTACGACTTTAGTTATCTCTCAGGGGGCATTCTTCCCTTCTGAAGAATGGAATCTTAGGGCATCTATTAATTACGCGAGACAATTTGGGCGATTTTTTTTTACCCTCCACCCTCTAAAATCTCTTGGTGAGATTTCGTGAGACTTCCTTTAAACGCCTCACGTAATTATGGATGCCCCCCTTATTTATATGTATTTTGAAATGTAGTGTGTACATGTAATGTGTAATTCAATGAGACGACTTGTTTGCTCCAAAGTTCGTTTATTAATCCCCTTATTTTATTAGAATTGCACATTTTATAATATACCGGGAGGCTTACATGTACACACTACAGAAACATTCGGTATATTATATTATAATTCCCTTTGTGTAACGAATGTCGTCGCGTCTCAGACGAAATCGAGAGCGAGCCCGGCGGAGACGCGCGCGCGCTCCGGAGCGACGCACTCGCGGGCGGACGCCGCGCGGGGCCTGACGCTGCCGCCCGTACAGGTTTGCGACTACGCTATCGAATTTTTACAACTAAATATTTACGATACATGTAAAAATATTAACTTTTGGTAACATTTTGTGTTTATTAATGTATTTTTGTCCTTTTTATACGTTTTATGCGACTTATTTCTTGATCTGTGATACATCATTACTTTATTGTTAATAATTCCAATCTATTAATATATCTTCATATAAACAATAAACGTTTCTGTTGGTAATTTTAAGTTTAACCTTTAAACTTGACGTTTGGTTCGAACTAAATTGAAAATATCCTGACTAAATAATTTTAAGAAAATGGATTTTCATTAAAATTAATTATTTTATAATATATCGATTACTCATTATACATTAATATATTAACATTTCCATCTATGCTGTCCACAGAACTAAAGCCGCAGCGCTGCGCAAGCGCACTGGCGGGCGTCGTCGCCGAGCGGAAAAAGCGCTTTGAAGCTTAGTGACGTCACAGTCCACTCACAACAGCAACAACCGCGCTCGCACCTGGCCACTTAGCTTGACGGTACCCACGCCTTGTATGACGTAGCTATCCACTAAGATTGTATGAGATCGTTTGATCGAACTTAAACTTACGGCGACCTAGTAACGGCTATATTTGAACAATTTAGTTTTTAAAACAAGGCAGATGTGGAATTATGATTACTCTTCGAACAAAATTTTAATTTCACACCTACCCTTTAGGGATTATTATTAACGACGTAATGTTACATTAATATATTGAAATGTATTCTCTAAATATTTATAGTTAAGTTATTAACTAAGACCAAAAATGTCCTTCCTCTACGAGAAGTGGCCAGAACTTTTAACTCCCACCCACCACAAAACTTGTATATAACTTTATTTGTTTTTTTTTTTTTTTTTTTTTACTTAATTTGAATTAAATATAGAGTGTATATTGTTTTCAATTTATTTCATTCTTCCTTATTTTACGGTTATGCTATTTTGGATTGTGTAACTTGTGTTATCTGCTTGATATATGATATATTAATATATATTATTTTTATCGGGCCATTGCGGTTCATAATAGCATAATTCTAAAAGCCATGCAGTAATATTTTTCCTTTCACCCCACGGACGTTTCTTCTTAGCGGTAGATTCGGGTTAGTGATGTATCGATCGTGTAAAATTGTAACATTGTGTAAATACTCAAGTCCGCTCATCTTTTGTAACCAGTCGTTTCGTGCACAGTTTGCTGTCATTTATCTTATAAGGAGTTTGTTACCAAATATTTCTTATTTATGAGATTTTTTTTTTTGACATACGCGTTTTGCGGTATATTCGGAGACACAGCTATATACTCTCGGCGTGATTTTTTTTTAATGAAAAGTAACTAGCAAGAATCATAGTTTTAGGAAATGAGTATAGATTATAATAATATTTAATAGTATGTAGAACATTTTCTGTAAGCAAAATTATACTGCTGTAATCGACAAACTTTCCGAGTTTAAAATTACAGTTATAGTTTAAGAAAACTAATTGTTTTGAATTAATATATATCATAATATTTTTCTTTAAGATTTTGTTTTGATTTTTGAATATAAAAAGAACTACGATTCTTGCTGTAAATGAATATATGTGAAGACGTAGCGATATTGTACTGGGACAGTTCATCGCTGTGTCTCGTTAGTTTGTAGAAAAATTTGTTTATGATTTTTGTAGATTTATAAATAGTTATTATACTTACATATGTATTCGGAAACGGGAGATATCATGTATTCGAGTTGAAAAATATATAGAGGCATGTTTTCAATGACCTGTTACAAAATTTAAAATATTAGACTTGATAACATTAACAATTTTAAAATTTCACTGTAACGGATGTGTATGTTTTAGATTTAACTGTTTTTTTATTTTTATTTTAACACTTTATTTTAGAACTTAAAAGTTTGACATTGTCACCTTGTGTTTCGTTTTAGTGTTGTGTCGCACGCGGCTGCAGTCGAGATAAACGTATTTTATTTCGACAGATTTTAAAAATCGACTGTCGTTTTTAATTCAGATGGTATGTGTCCGAGTGCGATGAATCACGTGTCACGTGTGTTTGTTACCATGTTTTCCGAACTGGGCATTCGAACGGTCTTCCATCATCGACTTCACCTTGTTGTGTATAGTTATCACCCGCGTCGGAGCGTCAAGCGAAAATATGCCTTATCACAATGACATATGATAGCTGCGGTGTATTTTGCTCAATATATTATCTAGTATTATGGGATATACCAAAATTAGATTCATATGCGCTTGTAATGGCAAGTCTTAACGCGACTGACTGCGGTTATTGGTGTAATGGCAGTTTATTCATTTAAAAAAGAAAAACAATAATGTAAACTAACAGTTTACATATGTTAAAGAGGATTTATATAAAAAAAATAAACTAACGCCATCTAACGATGAATTAAGAGAAAGTGATATTTTTCCGCCATTACACCAGTGGCCTCTGAGCATCTATTTTATCTCCCTTTATTGTCTTAGTTGACGTTGTAAAGTGTTGGTTTATATAACAAAGATTTTTAAAATAAACTACTTAATACAATAATATCGTTTTATTTCGAACAGCCTTCTTTACAAATACAATATAATGTCCAATTTGTGTTTTATTTCATAAGGAAATTTTAGATATTTTTTTTTTTAGAATTTGTACATTTTTATAACAAATATAAATAATAAAAGCAAAAGTAATTTTATTTAATAAAAATTATAACATAAATAGACGCATTAATTTATAAATCTTACTGTCATAGGCAAGTTGATATAAGTACATCGTACAAAAATTATTTTTAAAATTTTTAAATATATAAAACAATTTCGGTTCTATCACTTGCATATCCAGCTGGTGTCCTTATTCACTTATATTTAATATCTAAGTACACTATTTATTTAATATGTATAAAAGTTCAAAGCATAATATAAAATGTATCAATGTATTTTTATTGTACTCCAATAATAATATGTATTCAAAAAAAAAATCTATTCAAGAAAACAAAAACAGCAGCAATAAATTAATTCAGTAACACTCATTAAACAATTCTACATGATTTACGCATAACTGCTCTCGCGAGCTCCTTTATAATTTCTAAACATTTCACATTCAGAGAATGAGAATTTCAGAGATTAATTTAAAATAAGCATTTAATTTTACTTCCACGTTTCTTAGAGAAACAGAGAAACTATTGCACATTTTAAAGATCCATAATTAAGAAATATTTTTTATAAGTCTATAATGATATATTAATATACGTTTTCTCTTACATAAATAGTTCGTTCCATGTTTGATGTTTCTGCATTCCTTAATAGTAAGTTTTAATCATTCTTCGATTTTAGAAAGTTCAGTTACATGATACTAATATGATCCTTTATCGGTTTGTCGATTGAATAAAGTTAAAATTTTTGACGTGATAACTTCTTATAAATCGATGAACGTCGACTACACGCTCGACAAAGCATGAATCATTGTCATGTTCCGCGAGCGAGAGCGCAAAACAAGCGATAGAGAGGCACGATCGGCCTAAGCGTTCGGCTTGGACGTAAGACGTTAGTATCCCCCTTCCACTCCATCGGCAGATGCGTCCGAGTAGAAGAGAAAAAATATTTAAATGAACGAGTGCAAATTAATGTTAATTTATCGAAAACACTGTAATTTTCAATTAACTCCTTTGTATTATACAAAACTTATTGATTTATTATTTATTTATTTAATAAATAATGATAATTCAGCGATAATAATTCAATTCATAAAAGTATGTAATTTTTCATCAATGTATTCTTATAATGATATCACGTAAAATTGTCGTTCGTAAACCGACTTTACAGACAAACAATTTATTTTTTATTTTTTATTTATTATAATATTTACACAATTAAATTTTTTATCAATGGCATTGCCAGTCTGTAATGGTACATGTGTCCAAACTTATAACTGTGATATGTAACACTTGTCACTATTACGAGAAATAATTAAAATAACATAAAATTAGAAATTAAAGGCAGGTTCTTATATAAGAATTGCGCTATTACGGCGTTTTAGTTTGATCTTAAAAATACGAAGTCTTGAATGTAATACTGTGGTACTGAGACCTCGGTCAAGTCCAACTCGTAACATTCTCTCATCTAATAATAAACTGCTAGTTTATTTTTCTTTCTTATCACGGAATACAGTTTTGAAGTTTTGCTTCGTGGCAAGATGTAAAGGTTATAGAAATAATTCTAGTATGAATCATGAACACAACTTTGAATTAGAAACATAGAATAGAACATAATTAATAGTATCACAATACCGTCGTTCAATAATATAAAGTTTTTAATTTCACTATTGTATTATTCAATATTACTAAATTATATAAACTATAGACAACTGACTCTTCAATTATAAAACTACTAACATTGACTGTATACTGAAAACTGCATCAACTCATTCCATTAAAATTATTACATGACATAATATTCAATCATCTGCTGAACTTGTAAATCTTAATCCTATTTTTGATTGAAATAAGTTATGTTTATTGACAAGGAATTTAAAAGATACCTTGAAAATACGTAGTTATATTTATATTTGAAATTACCAAAAAAAAAACTCACAATCCTATTGTATAATTACTTTTGAGCTACAAGTACATGTTTGCACTGTTGTTAGCAAATTTTGTCAATGTTGTTCATCATCTTTAATTAAGATACTTCTTGTTTTTTTATTTATTTATTGTACTATTTATGTAACTGCAATGTTTTTAGTGTGTATTATGTTGGTGATCTAATAAATAAATAAAATAAATAAAAGTATTATCTGGCACTTGTGAAATTGTTAGGCATATATACTCGGTTTGCAAGCTTAGCAGATAATATACTTCATATGGCTCCAATAAATAGAAAGAGACAGCGCGTCACAGCTCTAGAGCTCTATGAGCGGGCGGCCGGCGGCCTGCTCGCGCAAGCGCAGGCGCGCGCGCCACTCGCTGCGGTCCGACAGGATCTTCCGGCCGTACGACTTGTGGATGTCACGAAACGGCACTTTCTTGCGGGGGAGCTCAGCTTTCACGCTCTCTTTGTCTGGAAGAGGAATAAATATTTGAAAACAATATGTCAGGTATAGAAAAGAGACATTTATAGTATCACGATTGAATCTAATTTCAATGGGCAATAGTTTAATATTACAAATATGATGGATAGACATTTTTTTTAATATTTAATAACAATAAATCATAGATCAACCGATGGAGTTTAATTTATTTTATATTATAGAGAATATCCACATATCACATAGCATTAAAACCTACAAGAATTTGTTTCTCATAATACCTATATAAAATTAATAATATGTTACACATACAGTATATAGTCATCTTTTCATAAGGCAATGTATTTTAGATAACAGCAGACAGATATATGTTTACAATATAATTATACCAAACTGGATGTGGGATTCCAGTAAAGACTCAGTCCTGCACTGCCAAATGCTCCAAAAATATAAATAGCAATTATATTAATTCAGCATCTATTTGATGCACAAGTAACATGAGCAAGTTAATAAAATGTCACCAAGCTATTTTTTTTTTTCAGTGCATTGGTATTGATAACATTAGAGTTTTAATTTCAAATAAGCTTGTTTTTAACAATAGGGTATAAACATATTTTTTATATATTAGTATATTTTTTAATGCGTTTTTTGTGTGCCATGCAGTAACTGGCAGAGAAGAATAGTCTGAACCCTTGCCAAAGTAATATAAAACATGACTAAGGTCATAGTGGTGCAAACAACTGTACACCAACCAGAATGGTGATGAGTAACAGCGTCACAGTACCCTGCCACAACACAATGCACTCGCTTCCCCGTCTACCAATGAGAATTGGCAAACGCCTCCAGAGATATGGGGGAGGCCTACATTCAGCAGTGAATTCAACAGCTGATGTGGTGAATATTTTTTTTGTAGCTTTGGGAACATTGAACATTGAAAAATCAAACTATTTTTTCTATATTTTAAAATGAAGTTGATTTTAGTAACCATTTTTCTATTTGTGTTAGCTTTAAAAAATTGAGGACTAGGAAAATCTTTATTCTCTGGCTAGATTAAAACATGTTTTATAGTTTATCCTTTAAAAGCGTTTATATGATTTTTTTTATAACAATTATGTTAACTTACGATGTCTGCTCCCTGGAACAGCTTTAGTTTCCCCCTCGGGTACTTTGTTAAAAGGATTATAGCGCTGCCCTCGAGGAGGTACTTTTGGTTCCTCTTCAGGAGCAGTTACTGTCACTAAAGCAGCAGCCTCTGCAGCCTCTTCAGCTGTTTTTAGATAAGAATAAAAATATTTCACACATTGCAAATGAATTGATAAGATTTTGTAAAAACAACAGTATTGACTTTTATATCTCTTTTTCTTAATTGGCATAAATCGTCATAGTCGTAGAATAGTGACGGATCTTGCAGGTTCGAAACTTTGCAGGACATACGTTTCAAATAGTTATATTGTTGTTGTTGTATATTTGAAATGTCTGCCCTGTGTGGTTTTGAATTTGTGGAATCCGTCACAATCCTACGACTATAACGAAACACCAACAAAACATACAACAACAACAACAACATAGTTGTTTGAAGTGTCTGCCCTGTAAAGTTTTAAATTTGTAAGATCCGTCACTATTCTACGACAATGACGAAATGCACTAAGGATATTTATAGTTATACGATCATCTGAATAAATATTAACTAATATGCATGAATGCTAGCCTTAATATGTAAAGATAATTCTTTTTAAAATATACTTTTCAATTCTAATAAAATAACTAAAAAACAAACTTGTGTGTTTATTACCCTGAGCTTCATCCAACTGTCTCTGTAACTCAGCTACCATTAATTTCATATAATCATAACTTGCGCAAGCCAAAGCCTTCATCCAAGCCTCCATTGAAGCTTGGGAGTTTGTGCATAAGAAATATGTGCGCCCACTTTCACAGTGGAACACTATCTTGAAGCTATATGATTCTTCCTCAGTTAGCTCTGTAAAATAGTATGGATAATTATTCTAATTAATTTTGATTTAAAATAATATGCTATTAACGCATCAATTGTTTTTTTTTTTTTAATTCTATACCTATCGTACATCCTTCTAGTATAATAACACCAACTGGTTCTTTATCGCCTTTCTTATCGAAATAAAACAGTAAGTTTCCTTTTAACGTAAACCATCTTCGTTGGTAGTTTTTTCCTATTTCGCCTCGCATATCCAACCAGCCCTCACGGTCCACTGGTGTCGCTGATGAAGCAAAAGCACACAAATTCTTTTCGTTGATCTTCATTTTGAACTATATAATTATCACTTTAATAACCACACAAAAAGGATTGTCAGCAATCAAAATATGTTGTATGTTGAAACATTGATATTATTCTAATCTGTACGTTCGGGTAAATATTATGTAGACTTTTATTTTAAGTTGTTATATTTTTATATATGAAGAGAGCGAAAACAGTTCCAAGTAATTCGGAACCTTTTTTAAGCGTTGCGATTTTAAGTATTTTTATTTTCATTTACGTTTTTAACGTCAGACGTCAAGTCATTTTATACCAAAGAGTATATAATATTTTATACCAAACTTACCAAAGAGTAATTTTATACATCTGTCCAACGTCAGACAAAGGGTATGTTCGCGCGCCCTCTTCTAATTGATAATTCATCACTTTTATAGGATTTTTTAATCTATGCATTCCACAGACCACATGCACGGAAACGGAAATGGGACATGCGCAATAGTTTTTTATTCATCAGTTTTTAATAAAAATAATAAGTAATGAAGAAAGTAAAAAGATAATTTTGTTTTTTATCTTTTATGAACAATAGCAAACAATTATTTACTAAAGTTCGACAGTTAAATTCAGTTTTTGATTAAATAAGTATCATTTCCGCGCATGTGGTCTGTGAAATGCATAGATAAAAAAGTATGAAGTACGCATGCGCTCCTATAAAAGTGATATGAATTATCAATTAGAAGAGGGCCCGCGAACGTACCCAAAATGTACAAAATTAGGCCGTGTTCCGAAATATACTGGTGACTCTGACTGGAGCACTGTGAGGTGTGACGTAATTTTAGTATACTGCGAAGCTGTTCCTTTTTAGTTTGCTATACTGTGCTATACTGGTTACTGTTTATAACGAAACGCAGTTCAGTATACTATTAATTTCATTTTTGACTTTTTTTTTCAACAATCAAAACAACAAAACAAATTGAATATTTTAAACGGGTTAGTGGGTTAACATTTTTGAATAACAATATTAATTAATAATAATAATTCGCGCTGTTATATTTTTCATACAGTTTTGACTTACCTACCATTTTATTATATGTATAGATTAACAGTAAAAGTAAAATGTCTCTTAGAAATAAGACTATATTATACAAAGCCTGTGTAAGACCTTTTTTTTAATTATTTTACAATGGGAAATGCATTTAAGCATCCCGCCGCCCGAAGGCGACGGGTATGTAGGACTCGCTGACTCTCCCAAAAGCCAGAATACCTACTAAAACCCGGCTATCTGCGCCGCAATGGGGCGCCACGGCTCTCCCTCCACCGCTCTACTGGTCCACTCTGCGCGAGGCAGAGAAGACCAGGAGCCCCTCCTCACTTCTCCACGCCCTCTCGGCGCCACGCCCTCGCTGACCACACGTCCCTTGCGGACTCCTTCAGAGACTCCAGATTATACAGAACAGATTCTTACGAAGTGCTACGGCTTCCCCGTGGTACGTTCGTAATGTAGACCTGCAAAAGGATTTTAAAATCGATTCGATCGCCAAGCACATGAAAACGATCGCCTCTAGCTATTTTGAGAGAGCGCGCAATCACACAAATCGCCTTATAGCCCAGTCGTGCGTGTATAACACGCCATCGAGCTCTAGCGCTCCGCATAGCGCCGCCTCTTAAAACGGCCATCCGACGCTGTCGTCATAAGCCAAGATGCGTTCTCACTAGGAGACACCCTTAAGAGGACCGTCCTTCAGAGAAAAAAAAAGGTTCCTTATACCATTTTGATCCAGAGGAATGAACACATGAAGATAAGAGCGCCGTGACTCCTTGTCGTGACGTCGCAATATAAATAAATACTATACTGTAAACTATACTGTATCGAAAGATAAAATAGCTCTGTTGTTTTTATATTGATTTCTTTATAATATGCAAAATTTTCCAGCAACAAATTCCGACCTACTTTTTGATGCAAATAAAATTTCGAAATTTTACTAATTTTATTTTCATGGAGAACATACAGCAGTTTTTTTTTATTTTCAGAGCTAATTATTATCGCACTTTTCAAATCAATAACAGTGTGTTTCTATGACGGCGCGGCGTAGTGCGTACTGCTATAGTGGCAAAGATATCGCGTAACAGACACAAAAGCCATCGTCGATTTAAGAACCTCTTGCGTCTTTGAAGTCTTGTTTCTATAATAGATAGCTACTTAAGAAACCTGTAGTTGACCTAAAAAAGAAAAATGTAAACCTAGAATTTAACAATTTTATTTAGTTTAAAACTTTCAAAAGCCGTCATTTGATCGCTTTGGTAGGTTTAGTGTTCAAGTCTTATATCAAAACAATACATCAAAGTACATTGGTGGAATTTTATATAAAATTAGTTTTTTTTTAAGGTCCTCTCTTCCCAGTCCTCTCTTACCTGCGCTGCTTATAAAAACATTTTTGATTGATCGACATTTTTTACACAGTTTCAACGAAAATGTACAAAGTACTCGTGGCATATTTTAACAGTCACAGCCTCACAGGTGTATGTTCGACATCATTAGAAAGAAGAACTGACTTCGAGTGCGACAAGACGATGTAATTTCTCCGAACATTTTTACTGCTGCTTCGGAAGATGTCTTAAAGCTTCTGAATTGGAACACACTTGGTATCAACATTAATGGCGGGTACATCACTCAATTCGGCAGTACTTCACAAACTTTGAAATTGACGGAACCTGAATACTAGTCTTCGAGCAGACTGCTTTGTTATAGTGATAATAATCTAATAGTACCGAAACCATCATTAGCTGTCACAGTCAATCTCGACCAAGGAATTTATATCATAACTGGAACGGTCACATAATAAAATTGTATATTCAAATATACATCTTGAAATATTAGACATAAGGTTGACATTGGCTTATAACATGTAAAGTGAAAAATCGTTCCGAGCGTTTCGTTGACTACTGGTATTTTCTCTTTCTTACGAGAGTTGCCTTGAATTCATCGTAGAAAGAGATGCAATCCCGGCCGTAGAGAGCACGTGAGCATTCCAGTTTGTATATAAATTCCTTGATCTCGACAGACACCTCAACTTTTCGTTTTCACTTAAGTATAAGCATGTGATGAAATAAAATACGACCGTTATGGTGTAGTGGTGCGAGTAGACGCCTCAATCCTCGCGCCGGCGGCCGCAGATTCGATTCGCGCTCGAGATAGATATTTGTATTAATTTGTACAAATATTTGTTTCCGGTCTTGGTGTATGTCCTTGTGGGTCTCCCCACCGTGCCAGCCGTCGGTCCCGGTTGTTATCATAGACACCTGATAACGATCGTTACTCATGGTAGGAAATAATCCACCAACCCGCAGTGGAGCAGTCTGATGGATTAAGCTACAATCCTTTTATATGAAGAAGAGGCTTTCGCGCAGCAGTGGGTTGTTTATAAGCTGATACAGTACAGTACAGAAATAAAATGACTTTTTAAATATGTAATATTTTATTCATAATTATTATTACCTATTTTCACAGTTATTTATAAAGTTATATTAATATCAAGTATTACACTAACTTTTGTTTATGAATTCCTAATGATTGCTCTATTTAGAAAATTTGATTTCCATTTCAATCATTAGATTTTTCCGCTTACGAACTAATATATGACAAAATGGTGTGGTCTATGTACAGTACGATCCCGATTCCCTAAAAAAATTGACGAATTCACAATAACAAAAATAATAAGGGTCAAAAACGTAATCTTACAAAATAATTCATTCAACTACGAATCTCGCTTAACAACTGTACAAAATATTACGAGTGGTTTCTTTAAAACGTGCTCCATTATACATCGGCAAAGTGGGTAAATAATTAATGGTACATCACTACCACGATTCTATTTACAACGTGTCGTTTTACAAAACAAAATATAAACTATATACAACATCATTAAATATTCTCAAATGCTGTAACACATTTAAAACATTTCATATTCAACTAGCCATAATTCAGTTAGTGCGCGATCGAATCGTCGCGTCGCTACAATTAAATAATTTATGTATAACCGGCACGTTAACCTCGCCCATACACAGAGCCTGTACAATTTGCCTACGATCACTTCCCGTCGCTGATCAAACGAGCTTGCAACTAAAATTAATCAGGTAAAAAGCAAATTAATGGTTTAAATATTTTACTTTTGTTCAACAAATAAACGCTTAACTTCCCTGTGGAATCCAACGAAAATAGTAAACGGATTAAGACACATCACCGTGCCGAGAAACTCTAAAGATCATTCCCATTGTTTTTCATTAATGTACATATTACAATATTTTTATGACACCTGTCTATTACTTATCTTTAATTTTATTAAAATAGAAAATTTCATATACCTACTCGAAATGTAAGAGATTCGACCTATCATCGTATCGACACTGCCATTTTTACAATGGACCTCATTAATAATTTTATAAAACGAACTCTATTAATACAAATGCTAGTTCCGAACATGATCTAGAGGGCTCTCTTTATTACTATTATCATCTAACCGTAAACTATTGGTGTTACTAATTATTTTCCGATTGGAGGTTTATTATCATAAGAAAACGATATTACTAGACGCTGTTTTAGAATGTTATACCCTTCCCACTAGCGCTACCGACGCGGTCGCTTGGCAGTTTACTTAATATTTATTACATTACCAAAATTTTGCACTAACTTTATTCATAATTCCGAAGAAATGTGTAATTTATATCAACTGACGTTGAGCTTTGATCCCTGGATATAAAACTGTACACGGTAAAAAAACTCGTGCTATAAAATTAACTGTTAATTCATCTAATGTAAAATTCCATCTACATGATTTTGTTACATTCATATGCAATAAAATAATAAGAAAATTTATTTAAATTTAAATAAAAAATATATATATCTGTACAAAAATAATATTTAAATTGATTAAAAAAAAATTGTTGATTTCATTAAATGTATTAGAGACAAAAACGAAACCCTGTCAATGGAGAGTACTATGAAAATATGCAGCGGTAAAAAATATCTAAATCACTATTCGAATAGCTAACACCTTTGGTAATTCATACCGGCTTGAAACAAAATAAAAATAATATACTACATCATACATAGCACAACAACATTACAATTACATTACAACTGCAATTAATTAAATTGTGACACTACATTTTTCTGATAGCCACATTAGAAGACATAAGACTGAAACAAGAAGTCAGACAGACAATCAAACTCTCAAATTGCTTGAAGAAATGAACTACAATATTCACAGGAACCGCCCATCTACCATGGTGCAGATTTAAAATCATTCAAAAACACTAGTACTAAACTATCAAGTACAATAGACTCTAGGTTAGTTTTCAAAGTTTTTCTTTAGATATACTTTTATTAAAAAATGACTAATGTTTTATTTGGGTATTAATTACAGATTAAATTTAAGAACTCTTATAGAAATGAAATTGTAAATATAAATATGTACGTTGGATACAAAAATAATTAGAAAAACATATAAAATGTAGATAAAATATAAATTGATTAGTTAGTAATTGAGAAAATTGGCAATATATCACCAATTAAAATAAATCACTACTAAGACATGGTAAAAATGGGAGACTGTTCAATAAAAAATGAGGTTTACAATGGAGTGTGAGATCACGGAAGAATGGTTTCTTTATTTTCGAAAGACTACAATGGAAGAAATCTTATATATAATGAGTAGAGATGAAAATGAATTGCCCTAAAGAGACTACATTTCAAACACTATGGTTTTAGTAAAAACCATATTGTATTCCGAATTGGACCTTTGTAAGATTTAATTTGTTTATTCATAATAGTTCCCCGGCTTACCTAATATTTTTTTTTATAAAATTTCTAAATGTTTAATATAACATTTCGATATTCATACAAAGTTGTGGCAACCTACAAACCTAGTACTCTTATTACTATAAGCTGCAGTGTGATATCTTTAACAGATGTTGGTGTTGGAAAACACAAAGGCAATTTCTCAATTACCTTATTAATACATAACTTTTAACTGTTTTATGTAGGAACAGGTTACAATAATAAGAGACAACAATCGGATTACCACTCTATCAATTGATTTAATATAACAACTATTCATAGACCAGCTCAACTACGTCAACCATGGCTAAACACCGATCCTTGACAACAATAACTTGTCCCTATTTAAGCCATCTTACATACGAGCCATACGATATAATTAATTTACCTAAGTACTGCTTCATTTACTAAGAATTCTATATGCTTTGAAGAGTGAGAGTTCTATTGGAAAAGAATCCATACATTCCTATTTACTGTAAAATTCATCACAAATTTATTGTAGTCAAACATTCCATATCAATTGTCACTAAAAGTTTAATCTCAAGAGATTTTGTGAAAAAATTACATTACTCTGATATCTATTTAATATTAAGGCTACAAAAGTAACCTTGTTCAACGACACATCCGTCGTATACTTGTTTAAGATGTTGTACTTTTTAATTCATTCAATGGACTTCAATAATCTTTAACAACGGTAAGATTTATCGCATGTCTGTATAACTACATGCATCATAATAAAATAACAGATACAGAATAAATAGTGAAAAATGTATAAAAATCAATATAAATTAAACTGAATTTTTAAATGTACATATAAAGCAATGTAGCTCTAACATAATTTATACAGACATGCGACACTCTTGACACCAACTCCAATAAATAATTTTATTACTATAAATGGTAACCAACACTAGATGGCGCACCTGCTCGACCACAGTCGAGTGTCCACTAACCACTTCAAAATTTAACACTTCACAGAATATAAAAAGGACACTATCGACAATGATCACACTGTATTTGGTACGTGTGTTGCAATGATGGCAGGTTCAAGCCTCCGGACACGTCAAGATATCGACGACAGCCACGCTAGCTCGGTAGGTGTGATTGGAGCCGCTCTAGCCTATGGCGGCAGCAGTGTGGTACAGCTGCATGAGCACCTGCACGTGCAGCGGCAGGCACGACAAACGGTCATGAGTCGCGCCGTCCAGCGCCAGCCACGAGAGCGCGTTGTAGCCCTCCAACACATACCTGTAAAATATTTTCAAATATGTATTTATTTGGCTACACTTCTCTGCATTATAGAATGACCTTCACCTAAGTAGACTTTCTAACACAAGAAATAATTTTTATATCCAAACCAATAGATTTCACTAACCAAACTCTTTAATTTATAATATCGTTGAAAATAGATTATTTATTATTCATGTAATAAATAATTCATTTAATATTTTATACAAATATGCACACTTGAATTTGATATCTTGAGACAAGTAAAGCAAGAAACAAGTGTTAATTCATTAAATATTGTGCAAGTATAAAGTTTAACATAGTACTGCATGATTTCTGTAAGGTGGCACAGTTCCAGGTTAGGATGGTATCAACATTACCGTAGGACGTCAGTGGTGGTGGTGGAGTCGAGCGGGTGCGCGTTGTGGTCGCGGCGCTGTGTGAGCGACGCGTCGTCGTCGTGCGGCGTGGCGGCGCACTGCAGGTGCAGCGCGTTCTTGAGGAAGGCGGGGCAGGCGTCGCGCAGGTGCGCGCTGCTCGCCCACCACCAGCCCGGCATGGCGCCCAGCGGCGCCGTCGACACCAGGTAACCTAACGCGAGCGGCTGTTGCAGCACCGTGCCCACTTGCTCCTATAATATGCATAAACTCATATTGCAATTATTCGATACTCTATTTTACTTATTTACGGATTTATTACGGATTAATTTGCCGCAGTGATGTAATTGTTAATTCTTTTAAATTTTAAAAAGCGACAGTTTGTTTGGATGAATGAATTAAATGATGTTTGTTATTTTTTCAAACTAAAATTACTAAATTATTATGAAAACTTTTTACTCTCTTACGAGAATGAAGCTTGTAACAAAATTTTGATATCATTTAAATTTATTATCAATAAAATCGCGTAGGGTTGATATTTTCTCGTATTAATTTATTTTAGTCCTCCGAGCCGGATTCGACGCGGTTATTTTTGAAATGTCCTACAGTTACGCAAGCCACCCGACACTGACCGGCTGGTGGTTGTCGTCACGCGAGTACACGCCGGCGGCGCTGAGATGCGCGCTGCGCGCCGGGCTGCCCTCTCGGCTCGCCTCATCCTCCATGCGGCGCGGCGAGGCGCGCGGGCTGTTCGTCGACCACATGAACATGTCGCTGAGCATGTCGTGGATGTTCTCCTCGCCCATGTCTTCGTCCACCATATCTAACCCGAGCAGCATGTCGTTCTCCTCGCCGTTGGCATTCGGTGGCTCGAATGGATTTTGGTTTGACTGTTGAATATTCAAAACGAATTAATTTGTATAATTGTTACAAGTTTGCGGCTGTATGGACACATAATGACATATAAACATAGATAACAAAGGTTTACTATATGAAAAAATTGTAAATGTGTATGAGACAAATCACCGTTCGGGTGATTTCGGTGGTCGAGCGATTACGGGTTCAATTCCCGCTCGAAACAGGTATTTATATTCGTACATATATTTAACCATTTACTAAAAATTATAGCTCAGAACACCTGGATTGGAAAGCATGTAAAGCTGTCGGTCGGGGTGGTTATTATAAACATCAGATAACGATTGTTACTTTTGGTAAGGATATTATTCGTCAAGACGTGCTAAAATAACATTAATTGGTTAATTAAGCTTTCGAGCCCTCTTTCTATATAGATGTTTTGCGGTGTAGGCCTTTTTATACGAAATTCAAATAAAGCCTGAGAACAGAATTTTAAATACTACAATTCGCTTATATTTACCTGCGTAGTGGCAGACGTAGGAAATACGAGTATGTGCGTAGCGGTGACGTCACGCGGCGTGTGCAGGTGGGACTGTATGGAGGCCTGCGAGAAGCGCTCGTCGGGCGTGAACCGGTCGGCCATGAGGCGTAGGCACGAGTCGGGCTCGGTGGACACCAGACAGGCGGACAGGATGCACGGCGCGCCGGTAGGGTAGAGCGAGCAGCTGCCGCACATCTCTCGTAACATGTTCGATGCCCGGTTCAAGTTCGGCCGGGACAGTAGCCAGCTCCAGCCTGAGGAGTTAATAGTTATTTGAGACTTATCCCGATCATTGTAATACAGCTTTTATATTCAAAAACTTGAATGTTTGAAAATCGTCGTACATCTATCATATATAATCGATACACACATAATACATAATGTACTCATGGATTCTCTATATTGTATATATGTAAGAGTACTCGATCGAGTAAATTGCATCTAAAGTTTCAAATTTTTTTTCTTATGACGCAAACCAGTTAGCTTGGCTTCCGCGTCTTTTCTCCCATAGTGAAAGTATTACAAATATAAAAATGTACCTTTAAGTTCTCCATGGCCGATTCTCCCGACCCGACCGACAACGAGCCGCCACGGCTGAGCCGATTGTGACATAACACCTAAGGTAAAGTCCATTAGTTTCGTCAATCCTAGTCTCCGCGCCGGGCCGCCTCTCTTCCGTCTCGATCTGAAAGTTAAATATAAATGATTTAACGTTAATAAAGTTTACACAATAATTACTAATACTATACTACTACTAATATACATATAATTACTATACTACTACTTAATAATACTAGCTAGAAGATACTTAAAATAATCATATAAAATGAAATTTTAATTTGAAATGCAGAACAAATAGTAAGATCTTAATAAAACGGAAGATGTTTTTAGTAGTACTGATTAAAGTTTTGTAAAAATTAATATAAAATAAATATATATCTTACGTGATATATAAATACAGAAGGCATATTGGTCGTGTCGAGTTTCAATGTGAGCAGTAATGGTGGCGGTTCGCGCCCGCGACAGGAGAAGCAGAGACAAGATACCGCGACAAGCGTCGTCTCGGTTCTGTTGTCTCTGTCTCTCCAGTCGCGGTCGTGTGTCACGGGCGCGAACCGCCACCATAACACGATCAAGACGTCAGGGTCACGTAGGGCTCACCTGGCGGGCACGTGTATGTTGATGGCGGCCGTGTCGAGCAGCTCGCCGCGCGCGTCCGTGGCGGCGGCCAGCAGCCAGCGCTGGTCGTGCGACAGGCAGTAGGCCAGGAACAGCACGGCGCCCTGCTCGCCGCACGCCGTGCCCCACGTCTCCGCCACCTCCTTGAGCGCGCGCGGCGGCGCCAGCACCCACGCGGGCGAGAACAGCTTGTACGGCTCGCGGTTCTTCTCCTGCGCGACAAAATACATACATACAACAACCTATATACCACGACCGTACGAAACGAAAATACGTTTCTAACGCGTTAATTTTTTTACTGATGGTTTGTTGACGTCAACCGTAGCCGTAGCGTAATTCTTTATTTTAAACAGAACAATAAATCCTGATATGAGTTAACAAAAGTATGGATAAAAATCTCGGGAACGTAATAATAACAAAATATAATGTATTTAATATTAAAAGTTCATGACGACATTTTGGTTTAATTTTATACTTGATGTATCATAAATTTAATATCATAAAACTTTTTTACACTGTAGACGAGGAATCATCCAATAGAATGGATACTATATAATACAATATAATATTAAATACTTACATCCTTCGAGCTAAGAAAGAGGTTTGCATGGGCAGCGGTCCCGAAGCCGGTGAGCGACTTCCCGTTGGGCGAGTGCGTGAGCAGCCGGCGCGCGCCACTGAACACGCTGAAGGCGAGCGCGCGCACGTCGGCGCCGCCGCCCGCCCCTACCGCGCCTCCGCCCAGCGCACCCCACGTCTCACACACGCCCTCCAGCGATATTATCTGTCGGAACGAGCATTCACTGACATTAATACGTACTTCGAATCCCAAATTCAAATTTTCTTTTAAATGAATAGATTAAATAAAATAATAATACAATTAAGTTATTTTATATATTATGATTGTTGAGACGATATTCAGTAATATTAGATATTCGCAACGTAAAAAATTCTGCTGAGGAAGATTAGCAAGAGACTTAGGCCGAGACTCCACCAGAGCGGAAATGTGCGGAGATGTGTTTTAACAACTAATAGAATTTCGTTATGGTATCAACTGAAGCGGTGGGGAGACGAGGTGTGTGAATAACGAAATTCAATTGGTCAATGCCGGATTAACCAATAGGCAGAGTAGGCAATTGCCTAGGGGCCCCGCTTCCACTAGGGGCCCCATGCAAGCGACAAGAAGAAAAAAAAGTTACTGGCACCGAGATTTTAACACCTTATGTGTAGTAGTGCCGGATTAGCCTATAAGCTATTTATAAGTAATTGCTTAGGGCATCCCGTCTTGGGGGGCACCAGAGATGACATGACAGAGACGAAATCATGTTGTGTCGACTCCACGTAGGCACCCACCTTATTTTTTTTTAGGTGAAGGGCGGATGACCTTTTTCTTTTTTTTTTTTTTTTCGTCGTCCGAAAATGGAACCGATAACAATGAAATAAAACAATGGAACCGATAACTGGGCTAGTTCCAGGTAAAGTACGTTACGACTTACCACTTACCATCAGGTGGAACGTCTGCCAGTTTGCCTATTCACTTAACATTAAAAACAAAAGTAAAAAAAAGGGGCCCCGAGTATAGCATTGCCTAGTGTCCCTGACAGGGTTAATCCGGGTCTGCAATTGGTTGTTTAAACCCATCTCCGCACATCTCCGCTCTGGTGGAGTCTCGGCCTTAACAATCAATAACGGTTCACACAATAATAATGGCCACAGTTCGGTCTCTATTTTTTTCTGTTCAAATTATTGAATATCAGTTGTTCTCTAGTACGACCACAGATCACCGCCAATAGATACCGCATGTTGAATATTTTGTTCCGTTTCGAGTTCGCCAAAGTTGGCGGAACATGCAGGTTGCGCGGGGGAAGGCTAGTGTAGTATAATTGGCTAATTTACAAGGTCATTACATTACATGTCGAGATATATATATATAGCTATAAGCTATGTGACTGCAACATTCTAGCTCCTTTTTTAATTTGACATAACAGCAACAATAGTAACTAATGACATATATACACTTATATGTATTTAACACTTTCGGTGCGGAGCCGTCGTGCGAAAATCCGCTTCCACATACTGAACGACAGAAACAAAATTCACCATGCAGTACTGTGGACGTATTAACTCGTTTCACTTGTAGCGACAACTATCTCGCCACATACAAACTGACGTATCCTACATCGCGCTATCAAAGTTTTCAAAGCGATTGAGTATATATACAAGAACCCGACAACCAACGTTAAGTGGCGCGTAGCCCACCAGACGCAACACCGTCTGGTCGAAGGATCCTTCCTTTTCAATGGCAGCCTCTCAACCTCTACGCCAAACTGGTGACCCCGAGCATGAACGTCAGCGCAGCCTTCGCAAAACTACGTCATCATGACATCATCATCGCTTCCTCAAGCTTTCGAGCAGCGAGTCATACAGCCAGCCAGCATCCACGGCTACTATGGGTATCCTGACCACCAGCATGCAGCGGACGCGCATTCCTGGTCAACACCCACAGCCTTCTCAGCGACCTTGGCAAGCACACTGCACTTCGGCCGGTCAGCAAGCAGAGACGCACTTCTCTCCTGGTCGACGCAACAGCCAGCCACTACGCAGCACTGCACCGTCCCAACTCACTGGGGCATCACCGCAGACAGTTCTGACTAGAGGTGGGGCGTATTTATCGTAACAGGTAAAAATAACAGGTATTTAAAAATCACAGATAACAACTGTTATCTCCAGTATCAACTACCTGTTACTACAAATAACAGATACAAATCATTCAATCATTCACCCACATGAAGACGAGGCGCACGCACTGTTACTGTTACTGTACTGATATCTATCTGTTATTTTAACAATATTTTGCTATCATTCATACAAACAGCAGGAACCCTTGTTAGAAAGAGAAGCTCTAAAAAATATTGAATATTATTCATTGTATTAATTATGATAATGTTAACGCAAACTAAACTTAATAATCATAATCTTTTATTAAAACGGTAGTAATGAGGAAATATTTTTTAAATTAATACTTGCTAGTGTTATTATAATTATTACAATTTTTAAAATGTTTGATAATATTTATTTAATGTTGCTACAATCATAAAATGTTCATATATTATATATAATATCAATACAGAAATTTGAAAATATAAATTGTTCAAGCAATATTTAATTAATAAACTCTTTTGCAAAAAAAACGGGCACTTAAGCAAAGAACTATTTTATAGTTATTATTAGTTTGTTTGACAATTTTAGGTATTGTTATCCTCAGAATTTTATAAATTAATTAGGAAGGAATAGTTTTCATCAGTTTTATCATAACATTTTAATTAAATTATTAAGAAATAATGTTTAAGCTCAAAACACTATGATTGTTCCTGCTCGCTAAATAAAAATGAAACGCGTTAATTTCTTTGTTTTTCTTGAATACATTAAAATCGGATAAAAGTTTAGTATTGAGTGTGACCCCCTCTTGCTGAAATCACAGCTTGCATTCGTCTGGGCATGCTAGTGAGTATATCTTTTATGGTTTCTTGGGGAATACGTTCCCACTCCGCGGTAATCACATTCTTTAGCTCTCTGATGGTCTGCGGAGCCAGCTGCACTGATCTCACTCGTCGCTTCAGAACGTCCCAGACATGCTCTATGGGATTGAGGTCCGGACTTCTAGCTGGCCAGTCCAAACGACGAATTCCGACTTCTAGCATATACGCCGATCTACACCGACAGACCGGTGGGCGCGAGCGTTGTCGTCCATAAAAATTGAGTTTTCGCCAAGAGCGGTTAAAGCGGGTTGTGCATAAGGTATTAGAACTTCCGTTATGTATCGGTGTCCAGTCAGTGTACCGTTTTCGATGAAGACTAACTCCGTACGATCCATAGAATTTATTCCTGCCCAAAACATAACAGAGCCCCCTCCATAAGGTGTGATTTCTTCAACACATGCCTCTGCAAAGCATTCTCCTCGTCTACGTAGCACTCGCCGACGTCGGTCTTCACCATGCAGAGATATCCTGGCTTCATCGGAGAACAATACCCTATCCCAGTCTTCATGAGTCCATGACACACAATTTCGAGCGAAGCTAAGCCTGGCAACTCGATGTCCACGGAGTAATTTAGGGCCGCGTGCCGGGCGATGACTGTGTATATTAGCAGCGAGAAGCCTCCTCCTGACCGTCCATAGACTAATTTGCACATTTCTTACTTCTTCGAGGGTGTTCTTGAGGTCCACATAAGAAGATTTGCAATTTCTCAACGCTTGGCTAACTAGAAAACGATCATCCCGTGGTTCGGTACATGTCTTTCTGCCAGAACCAGGCCTTCTCTTGACGGAACCGGTCTCTTGATAGCGCTGCCAGGTCCTTTGAACTGTCGACCGACTCACATTTAGCCTCTGAGCCACGAAGCATTGACTGAAACCTTCTTCAAGCAGCGCAATAATTTTGCTCGCTTTTATCACTTTATCTACCATTTTCGAGATTGCTAAACAGCAATAACAATACTTTTAAATGTCAAGGACACCAGATAATTTAATAAAAATTAACAAAAAGTTAATTAGAGTCGATATTAACTATAGGGAATTCGCGCCACAAAATGTAGTTAAAAGTTTTCTTTGAAAACCAGGCTCAGTCAAAAATTTGAATTTGGAATGTACTCTTATAAACATTATGGCACTTTTATAACTGGCCAGTAACATGTTCAAATGATTAAAACCTTTTTGGTATTTTATTTTTTTCAGCCAGGAAGAAAATCGAAACCGCCCGTTTTTTTTGCAAATGAGTGTATTTAATATGTAATATAATATAAATTTTGTTTCGTAATCATAACTATAGTGAAAAATACGATTTACATTGTGGAAGTGATTGTGTGTTGAATTGGGCAGTCGAATGAATACTTATGGAATACGTAGAACTTGTCACCGTCGGTATCAGTAGTATGAAAATAACAGGCTGTTATTTAGTAACAGGTGTTGAGTCTGTTATTTTTGTGAATGTGAATGTAACAGTTATAACAGATCTGTTATAAGTCAGTTATAGTCAGCTGTCCCTGTCACTGATATCGTTTCGGATACATTACCTATGCAATTTTTGGAAATGATGATTCTGAATGCAAGTAAATAAATTATGATGGTATTTACAAAGTATATAAAACCGAACATCCGAATTGTAAAAAATATAAAATTTAATAAATTATTACTTAAGAGTTTGAAAATAATTCTGTTATATTAAAACATTAAAATAACCAAACAGCAACCACACTCTTTTCCAAAAAATGTGACGTATGCGTATCCGAACGTCTTTTGTTTAGTTCGACGGGATTGGTTAAAATATTTTGCTATGTTAGTAGACTCTATTTCTATAGAAATAAAGACGAAATTCGAATTATTACAGTTGTTTGTTTTAAATTTGATTTATTACATGATTTTCAAATGCAACTCGTTCAATTTGCGCGCGAATAAATATAAATAAATTTGAATTTTGAATTTAACTATAATGGAAAATACGATTTACATTGTGAAAGTGAGTTGAATTGGGCAGTCGAATTAATACTTATCGAATACGTAGTACTCGTCACCATCAGTATCAGTAATATGAAAATAACAGGCTGTTATTTAGTAACAGGTATTGAGTCCTGTTATTTTTGTGTAACAGTAACTGTGATAACAGTTACCAGAATTGACCTGTTATAGCCCAACTCTAGTTCTGACTCACCGTGAACTATGCGGCATCTGGTTCCGACTCACTGGAACTTTCCACTGGCCCGGCATCACAAAAAAATAAATGGACGACTCAACCTGCTATCGACCTCCGGTCTCGGAGGGGGAGTGATGAAGCGACAACTATCGCGCCACATACGAACTGACATATCCTACATCGCGCTATCAAAGTTTTCAAAGCGATTGAGTATATATATACAAGAACCCGACAACAAACGTTAAGTGGCGCGTAGCCCACCAGATGCAACACCGTCTGGTCGAAGGATCCTTCCTTTTCAATGGCAGCCTCTCTATTTCTACGCCAAACACTAAAATCGCTAGCAATTACTGCGGACGAATTAACTCGTTCGAGTAAAAATGCTCGTACGTACGGTGAACGAGTTATCTCGTCCGTTCAAACTATAGTCAACTATAAGTAATGTTGCCATTTTAAATATCGTCAAGCGCGAGTTTTTTAAATTATATAAATAGTATTCATTTTTCAAAATTGGCTTTAACAATTTAAATGACATTTATTATGTATGGTACTTGTAACTCATTATGTCAAATGAAAATATAAGTTCTATTACTTATGGAGAATTAGAGCAGACACATTTTCTTATTTTTTACCCGACTGCGATAGAAGGAGGGTTATGTTTTTCGAGTGTATGTATGTATGTATGTATGTATGTATGTATGTATGTATGTATGTATGTCCATTTCTTTGGCACGCCCTACAGCCCAAACGGCTGGACGGTTTTTGACATATGAGGTGTCGATAGATTTGTCTAAATTGTAGTAGTGACATAGGCTATATGAATTTTCAAAATGGCGCCCGCAAATGGCGGAATGAGGGGGGGGGGGAGTTGAATTTTTTTTTCTTACTGTAGCAATATGGGTATCAAATGAAAGCTAGTAAATTGTTTTATTCTTTTTAGTTTATAATAAGAGTATTTTACGCAGTCGGGTTTTTTGATTTTTTTAATTAAGCATACTTGTTTAAAAAAGTTGTTGTCTGTAAAGTCGTTTTACTGGCGATAATTTGACGTGATAACGTCATAAGAAAACATTGATAAAAATTCTATACTTTTATAAATTGAACTGAATTATAATTACTGAATTATCATTATTTTGTATAATACAAAGGAGTTAATTGAAAATTAATTTTTTTTCGATAAATGACATTTATTTGCATTAGTTAATTCAAATATTTTTTCTCTTCTATTCGGACGCATCTGCCAATGGAGTGTAAGAGAGATAGATGCGTCACAAGCCGAACGCTAAGGCCGACCGTGGCTCAGTCATGCTTTTTCGTGCATGCAGCCGGCGTCCATAGATTTATAAGACATTATCATAAAAACAAAATAACAATGTCGATTCAATTGTTTGTAATCGCATCACATCATTATCAATACACGTGTCGATGTCGAACAGTGATAAAAATAGTAATTCATATAATGAGTGAAAGGGACATTTCAAAAAGACATCAATGCACAAGTGTTCGTCATTAACCAAACAGTATATTTACTAGTATTTGAACTCCGAATTAAAAAAGTAAATACAATACTATTTACTTACTGATGAAATGTAATGCCATATTTTTTGTAATTTGATGCCCTACTCGATTTGTCACACCATTTCACTGCACACCTAGCCATTTCAATAGTTTTTGTAACAAAATAATTTTTCAAATTTTTAATGCACTCTTACGTGTCTACGGGTCACAGAATTGGTCGACACTGATGTCTCGTTGTCTTGCCTTACTTTATATTAGTGCAAATTCACTAATGTGTTACGCCCGGCCTTTGCCCTGTATACGGTATCTATTGGATGTGATCTGTCAGTACAACCAACTGAAATGACCTACAGCGACAGTACGAATGCTTTGTTTCTTGAGAATAATTAGGCAAATCGAGAAAAAACGTGAGCGGTGGTCACCTTGACGAGAGGGTTGTGGTGGTGCAGGTGGTGGTGCGCCTGCGCGGCGAGGCGCAGCAGCGCGGTGAGCGCTCGCGGGCGGTGCGCGTGCGCGGCGGGCGGCTCCACGACGTAGATCACGAGCGCGGGCGCGCCCGCCTCGTCCTCCTCCCAGGCGCCGGCCGCTCCGCCGCTCTCCGCCTCGTGCTCGCCGGCGCCGGCCGCGCCGCCCGCCCCGCCGCCGGGCGTGCCGGGCTGCTCGGGCGCAGCGGGGGGACGCATCGAGCCCGTACCGTTCGCTACAATTGCACAATTAAATATTACGTTATCTATTTTTCTATACTAATATGAATAATAGGATTTCTATTAATTACGATTACAATTTAAAAAAACGCGACATATGGAAGTGGAGCTAGACATAAGTGCTGTTAAAACCACGCGGATAATCAGTTTCAAATGATAACACTCGAATAAAGGTATGCTTTTATTATGGATTCTAAAACTTACTCTCAAATAATGTCCGGTCGACGTTCAGCGCAGCCAGTTGCGGCACAAGATTAGACCGCAATGTCTCCGCGTACGCTTTCATGTATTCCCCTAATCTTCCAGGAGGTAATTCCCCTGTCCACTCTTCATAATTCGCCTCCCTAAAAATATAATTCATTGCTGATTTCAATAAAGGAGCGTATAAAGTGTATATATATACGAATTTATTATTACTAGGAATAATATTACTATACTTTTAATAATATTTATACTTCATAATCTAACTTACCGCTCGCCGTCACTAGGCGCCGTCCGCACGATGCCGTCCCTTGCTATCCTCGCAATGGGCTGGTGGCGGCCCAGGCGGCACGCCTCGTATGCCGCAGACAGTTCCCGGAAAAAGGTCCGGATAGGTTCGGCCAGGTAGTCGCCGTCGGCAGCCAGCACGACGTAAGCGACGTCCCTCGCGTACGAGTAAGGCTCAAGCGAAAGTCGCTCCCAATGGCGCAGCGCGTATGGCGAGAGCGATATCCAGTCTCGGTCGTGGCCCACCAGCAGCGGCGGCACGGGCTGCGGCTCGCACAGGTCTTCGTTGCCGCGCCCCGCCAGCCGGTGGAACTGGCGCCATGTCAGCGGGCCCGTCACGCCGCAGTCCCACATGCGCGCGCCGCAGCAGCGCTTTTGGATCGCGTCTTGTAGTAGCGGCCGCAGCCGACGCATCAATCTGTCATCATATAAAATGTGCTATACTACCATACTAATCACTCTACGATATAAATGTTGTATAGACCTACTAATACGGATAGGAGTAACGTGCGTGAAACCGAATGTAGTGGTACTTTCGAGAAGCATCATTCGACGCTCTCGTGTTGCCATTTCGTGTATAATTTCTGGAAAAATTCTTAATGGTACTTTAATTTTTAACTTACGAGGTTCCGATTTTTAGGTGCCACTACAAAAGAATAAATAATACAAGACGAAGACAGTACCTGACAACGTCTCGCGAGGAGCGCGGCGCGCGCGCACCTATGAAGGGCCAGCGATGCACGGCGCCGGCGGTGCCCGCGGTGGCAGCCGTGGGGGCGGGGAGGGATGTAGCCGCGCCTCCAGCCGCCGCTCGGAGTGCTTGCGCAGCCGCCGCTCCACCGTCCGAATACCTACAAATTCGATCAATTCAATGAATCATTTACCGAGTTGAAGTCACCGTTCGTACGGTGCGATTCGTAGACGGCGGCACTCACTCGAGCAGGTTGAGCCGCAAGTGGTCGGGGTCGAGCGCGTGCGCGGCGGCGCGACGCGCGGCGCGCGCGAGCGCGGAGGCGGGGCCGCCGGCGGGCGCGGCGCACTGCGCCACCACGACGCCCGCCACGTCGCCCAACGCGCTGTGTGCGCGCCCCCCCGGCTCCTCCGCCAGCCCCGTGATTTCCATCTCGTCCTACGGAAAGACGAATTGAAATTGATCAGACTAACGGACCCGAGAATTTTTGTCTACATTGAGTACGGACACTCGACACATTGATTGATATTTGTGTTTACTACTCTATAAGGGCGCAAGTATTTATAAAAAACTAGCGAACCCGGCGAACTCCGTTTCGCCACCAGATGGCTTCGTTTTTTGTAACATTTCGTTTGGGGATTAAACCACCATGCAAAACCATATCGGTTTGTAGTACATGCTATGTCCCTGTTTTCCTGCTTTTCTGTTAAATTTTTTTCCTAAATTTTGTTTGCTATAAACCTCACGGAGCCTGAGACCTTTCCAACGAATGCAAAACCGTGGAAATCGGTTCGTGCGTTCCTGAATTATAGCGTCAGGAAGGAAAACCCGACTTATTTTTATATTATAGATAAAATAAACTCTTTGAAACGATTTTCTAAAAAAAAGTTTTAAAATCTAATAAATAATTTATCTGCGTGTTTTTAGTAAAGAAATAGTAATAACTTAAAAGTTAAGAAGTTTACTTCAAGACGATTCCAGATGCTCGAACAATTAATGTATCATTTGTACTTTAGAGGTCCCTCCCTCTATCTGTATCTTCTTTCTAACATCAAACTAATCAGTGGCGGTAGCTTCATACAAGCCAAAAAACCGGGCTTGCCCTACTTCAAATTCCGTACCGACCGAAAACATTGACTTTCATATTTAAATTTTCGCGCGCCAATTCTTTCACTTCATTTTGTTTTTTATCTATGACTATTATAAGTAGTGTCCGAACGCGCCGCGCCCGCCGGCCGCCAATTACTACGTAGCGTTGACGGCCCCATGCATCTCGCTCACACTCATTGGCTTGCAACGGGGCTTCGCGAGCACGTATATCTGCACCGTTCTAACCTATGAAAAAGTGTTATGTCTATAGATATAACTACAGTACGTTTCTATAGCAATTAGTATGGAGCAATAAGCCCGGCTTTAACTATGAAGTTGGTCACAAACTAGCACTTTGTCTAAGAGCGTCACGAAGTTTAAAAGAAAAACAAAAATTTCATAAATTATATAAAAAGTATAAAAACCCTAGAGATTATGATACATTTGCTATGCTGCGTACGAGGGGTAAGAAGTTGATGGGATCTTGTTATAAAAAATATTTACAGACGGTTGAGGAGTCTCTGTGTTGCAATATAAAGTCATTTTGGAGCTATATTCAAGATAAAAAATGTAGCAACAGCAATATTCCTAGCACCATGAATTATATAGGTTATGAGGCAACTAGCAGAAAAGAAATATGCGAATTGTTCGCGAAATACTTCAGTTCTGTTTACTCTAATAACCCGGCTGTTTGCACTCAACATCCAGACTTTCTAAACTATGTAGAACCTAATAATTCTATTAATCTTATGGCCGTAAACGAACATCAAATCAAGCTTAAAATTAAAAATATTGATGAACACAAAGGATCAGGATCGGACGGTATTCCTCCTGTTGTATACAAGCGTTGTATTGAAACAATATGTGTTCCGTTGTGTGTCCTTTTTAATAAATCTTTAAAATCTGGTACGTTTCCTACACTGTGGAAAACAGCTCACATTGTCCCTGTTTTTAAAGCAGGTGACAAATCATGTTGTGAAAATTATCGTCCTATAAGTATGTTGTCTTGCTGTGCCAAATTGTTTGAATCACTTGTTTATGATGTACTTTACAATCATCATCTCATGGCTCAGGCTCATTATGACTTTATCACACAAAAAGCTTCTAGTTTACTTGGATTCATTCTTAGAGTGTCTAAACCTTTTAAAAAGACTTCATCTTATTTATCTTTGTATTATGCTCTCGTAAGAAGCCTATTGGAGTACAACACTGTGATCTGGTCGCCAAATTACTCTGTTCATATCAATCGCATAGAAGCAATACAAAAGCGTTTTCTTAAATCAGTCTACTTTCGTCTAAACCTGCACCGTGAGCTACACACGATGAAAGAATGAAAAAATTTCAAATGATATCTTTGGTCTGCCGTCGTAAATATTTGGATTTTATGACACTTTACAAAATAATTAATTACTTCATTGACTCTCCATACTTGCTGTCTCAACTTAATTTTAACATTAACTACCGTATTAGAAGGCCTAAGGTGTTCTCTCTTGACGTTTATCGTAATAACACATCTTATTATAATCCCTTATCTCGTATGTGTCGCCAGTACAACCAGCTTGTCAGTACTTGTGTTGATATAGACATATATCACTGTTCTCTCGCTTCTTTTAAAACCATACTTTTAAAACACGTTACTGATTAAGCAATTTTAGTTTTTAAGTTTCATTTTATATATGTATACTTATTCCAACCACTTTTGTTCTGTTAAATTTTATTTTGCTGTATGTCGTACACATTAAGGGTTTCAACCTAGACATTTTTATGTTATGAACTGTTTTTGTATCTTTTAATGGCTGTAACCTGTTCTGTACGTGATTAAATAAAAAAAAAAAAAAAATATGTAATAATAATTATACATTTTGTTTAGTGATTAAGCGGATAAATGGTACATTTTCCATTTTCGTTCTAAGTGTTAACTTAACTTTTGTGATTTTGATTTTAAAATGAGTTCAGATTAAGATCTTATTGTTTCTTATAAGAATTTAAAGTGTGTGAAAGTTTTAATAGGCGAGGAAAAGGTGAAATCTTTTATCTTTCGCGGAGAAAAAAAACCTCATAGCTTCGGAAAAACCTACACAGGATTTGTGTATTTCGCAAACAAGTAAGTCTTACAAAAGATAGTTTAATAGATCAGTATACAAGACTCATTGGATTATAGGTTACTCTCATTTCAATAAATTGTATTGTTTGTGTTTCATATCTTTTTCTAACGAGAAAACGGTTTGGAATACGTCTGGTTATGATGATTTAAATAACTTATTTGGTGCCATTAGAAGGCATAACAATTCATAAAAACACATGAATGCGGTAATTTAATTTTGTAATTTTGGTAAACAACGCATAGAGAAATCTTTATCTCGTCAAATATCTAAAGAAATTTCAAAATACAATACGCGTGTTGATCACAACCGCAGTGTATTTTAGTGATTAGTCGACATTGTTTGTCATTTAGCACAACAAAAGTTACCTTTCAGAGTTAAAGTCTTAGAGCTCGAGTCTGTGTTCCAAATACGACCTTGTTTTAGAAAAACATATGCAACAACAAGACAGCGGCAAACCGGGGCCTAGTTATTTATCGAATAAAATTCAAAATGATATCATTCATTCCGTATTAATAGCAATTTTCTTAAAGCGCTATTCCGACTCACACTTTATCTTATTATTACGTTAAACAACAAATGTAATTTTCAAAAGTCGATCGGGCAGTTTGTCGCCTATCATAAGCTTTTTTAATGCCTCTGTAATAGTGCTTTAACTTTTCATGTGTGTTTTTTTGTTTGTTAGTTTTTTATGTAAGTTTGTACCAGATCGTGCGAAGTTTTTATTTGCTCACTCATAAACACGAAAAGGCATTTTTAAAGCCACCGAAGGAATGTCATTGCTGACATGTTTGTGATTTTCTGTCTAGTAGTAACATGCCTTCAGTGTGCCTTAAAAAACGTATGTCGGGCTTGCCCTGTTCGCAAGTACTAGGCACGCCACTGAAACTAATATAATGATATTATAACATTGCATTATGACGAAGCGAATACGCTCAGCTCAATCAAACATTAGGACGCAAACGAGTAGCGTGTGAAGCGTAGCGTGTAGTGCAATGAAGCCATAAGACTGATGAGCTCTCACCTCGTAGAAGAGTCCCGCGCGGTGCGCCAGGCGCCGGTTGACGATGGCGCTGAAGCCGCACGAGCAGCGCGTCGGCTCGTCGTCGGCGGTGCCGCCCCAGTCGCCGCTCGGCAGGTACGTCGCTGCATCCGCACCGCGGATGTTGCCCACCATCTGTCGAGCATTACATTCACTTCTATCAAAATACTAGTCGAGCAGGTCGACTCAACTTCGTCCGTTTCAATTTGTCTAATATACTAAATTAATTACAGAAATAATCTATATTACTACTACCTACCTTACAACCTATTAAAAATATATTAACGAACAATATTATATATAGTATAGTTCGATCGGTAGCGGGATCACTGACCCGTGCGCCGGCGTTGCAGACGCAGAGCGTGCAGCTGTCGAAGTTGTGGTCGCGGAAGACGTTGAGCACGGTGTCGGCGAGCAGCACGTTGAGCAGCAGCGGACAGACGGGCGCGACGGCGCGCGGCGAGGCGGGCGAGGCGCCGACAGCGCACAGCGCGCCGCCTGGCGGCGGCCGCGGGGACGCGCGCACCTCGCCGCCCACAACGCCCGCCCCTCCCGCCCCTCCCGCACCGCAAGCGACCCCGGCGCTGCTCGCGCGCTCGTTGCTGGACGATATCGAGCGCTTCACTCCGCCGCTGGTGTTGCTATGGTTATTCGTAGTCGTGTTTCCGCCTGAGTAAAGATGTAATTATTGTATTGTCTAATTAACTACAGATAGGTGAGCTGTTTATGCACTTTGATGTACATATCATTTTAATGGTACCAATGATTACATTTTTAATTATTTTTTTTTGACGTAATAACGTCTAGTAAATTGATGAAAGATACTGGGTACATTTAAAAAAACATGACGTCATTGTCACAATCCGTGAGCGAGAGCGCGTAACAAGCGATGAGGCACGATCGGCCTAAGCGTTCGGCTCACGATCGGCGGTCGGCCTAACTTATAACGCATCCGAGTAAAAGAGACACCGGCAAACGCACGCAATCTACACACGAACTGTTTTGTAAATTTTTTGTTTGTAAAGTTAGTGAAAAGTTCATGTGGTTTCCATTGTTTATTACAACAGCAATTGTAGCAAAAAAGGTAATTAATTCTATCATCACCATCTCATATATTTGTTCTTTAATTATTAAAAAAGTAGCATCGGTCGGCGAGTGCAGTAATAGGTTATATTACAATTTTGACTAAAAAATTATTATGACTCATATAAACGATCATATAAAAGTCAACTGTTAAACGCAAAATAGGCGCACAGTAGACGTCGAGTTGCGGATACAAACCCGTGAATACATATACATATATACATAACTGTCAACTGTCAACTGTTTTTATTTAGTATTCAATGAAAAAAAATATATATATAAGTTGTAAATAAATTGTTAATAGCACATTGTTACTTGTAATTAAACTGTATTATTTAAGTTAAAAAAAATATTTGAATTAAACACTGCAAATAAATGTTAATTTATGGCAAAAAAAATAATAATTGAATTAACTCCTTCTTTGTATTATACAAAAAGGACATGGTAATAATAGGGTACTTTCGGTAGTGAAAAATATATTATGAAATTTGATAAAAATTAAAATTTATGTAGAAATATACTTAAATTATGATTTTGAGTCATAAAAGCACATGATTGTTTTATTATATTAAAATTAAAAGTCATAACTTTTAATCAGTATATCACGTGATCTAAAACACGATCCGCCATGATGTGACGTCATACAGACAATGTTTCCGATGTACACTGCGAGCACAGTTCAGTGCTCTCACTGGTGAAAAATTCATTCTTTTATGGAGTACCAGTACATTGCCGCAATACCATAGATATATGACGTCATACATAGTCGCAATTTTTGTACTGTCAGCACTGGCGCTTTCGAGGTAAGGTGCTCTCAGTACTTTGATCACATAATCAAAATATATAACAATGAGAATGATTGATATTATTATAAATTTATTATTATTATAAATTGTTATTCAAAAATGTCAATAATATTCAATTAATATTTATTCTTGTTGAACAGAAAACGTATACTTAGGTACATGATAAATATTTTTATTTGAAAACAATGTCGAAAAATGATGATGATAGTATATTGGACTGCGTTTCGTTTTATCAGTAACCAGTATAGCATAGAATAGCAAACTAAAAAGGAACGGCTTCGCAGTATGATGAATTGATGTCACACCTCAGAGTGCTCTCAGTGTATATCGGAACCGGGAACACGACCTTTACACATATTACGTCACCAAAATAGCTGACAGCGTTTTCGCGGGAATTGAAAAGATTTAAAATTTATTTTTATTTTATGACAAGAAAGCGTGTTTATTTTGCCGAAATACATATTTTTGTGGCTTTTTATTAGGAAAATCAACATTTTAAAGTACTTTTTCAAACATAGTAGAATACCCTATTCAATTCATAAAAGTATGCAACTTTTTATCAATGTTGTTGTTTTAAAATTTATCCCCAATAGGGAAAGGCAAAGGACTATAGTCCATACAGCCTAGTCTAAATTTGTTTTTTATCAATGTTTTCTTATGACATTATCACGCAACTAAAATTATCATCCGTAAATTGACTTCACAGACAAACAATTTTTATAAATATTACTTAGCATTTAAATACGAAATAGACTAAACTTTTAATTTAATTATTACTTAAAGAGTCGACCAAATGTAATGTCCAACACGTACCATTCGCTCCGGCGGAGTCGGGGCGCTGCTGGTCGTCGCGCTCGGGCTCGCTCTTGGCGCGCTGCCAGCGCGGCCGGTACACGGCGTGCGGCGGCAGCGCCACGGGCGGCAGCAACTGGCTCGGCAGCGTCGTCAGCGGCGCATACTTCGACGAGCCCACGTACTTGAACATCGTCGGCGGTTTGAACACGTACGACCAGTCCTAAGAATTTGTTTAGAATTAAACCGATTTCTTAACATCGAACAGCCATTATATTATTTTAGTAACGGGCAGGCTCCGTACCTCGATGGGGTCGGGCGGCGGCGAGCCGTGCGCGCGGTGCGCGTGCGCGAGCGCGTGTGCGTGCACGTGCGTCTGCGGCGCGTCGTCGGGCGGCGAGAAGCCGGGCGAGGGCTGCGCGTGCGCCTCCATGCTGGGCGGCGTGGGGAACATCTTGCTGAGCTCCTCGGCGCGCACGCAGCGCCCGCCCACGCAGCGCGTCTCCTCCGTCGACTTGTTCGAGTCGGGCGGCGTCTGCACTTGCAGCTGGAACGATTCGCACTCGATAAATCTCTCGTCTCTTATGACACTGATTAAACTAAATTTATTTTTATTTTCTTCTAGTTTAATTTTTCTTTACGTTAAGTGAGCGGCTAATTTCACTTTATCTAGTAATAATTTTGTACGAAAAATAAAATGATTAATTTAAGAAACATAATAACTTTTAAAAGGACTACAGTAATATTATAAAATTTAGACAGATGCATATTAGAACTAACATCAATATTAAACAGCTATTTTACTTATACATACTATATTATGTGTTATGGGTACTTTTTATACTAGGTATGTATGTACCTTTGACTCTGGCTCGACTTTTCAAGGATATATGTATATTTTATTTAATCGAAAATCACTGCAATATTAGTCAACATGCAAACTTAGGTAAGTAAAAAATAATAAGAAGGGTACACTCACAAGTCTTACCGTCTCATCCCCACTGGCGGCATCGTCCGAATTATCAAATATCTGTTCCAGGTCTTTCAGCGTCGGACATAAACCGTCTGAAGTAAATAAATTCTTGTACTCTTTTACGTCCTCCTACAAAAAAAAAAATCAGTTATTATTTGTATTCCAATGAAAACAATAAAGCCCGTCCGAGCAATAAGACACGAAGACGATATGGACTCACGTGGTCGAGCCGCTCGTGCTTGACGTGCGCGAGCGCGCGGTCGGCGCGCGCGGCGGGCAGGCGCGTGTGGTCGTGGCCGGCGTACAGGTCGGCGGGCGGCGCGCCCAGCGCCAGCTCCTCGCTGAAGGCGCCGTCGCCGCTCTTGAACCGCTTCACGGGGTGCTCGAGCCTGCGACACGGACGCGGACGTTACTCGCACTCGCTTTGTGGGGCTGGACGAACGTTTATTACTATTTCACACCGAAACTACTGTCGTGAAACTCGGTACGTCGATAGATTTACATGTAGGTGTGTATTACATCACCAAGTCCACCATCACGGATATCTTTTAATGTAATAACAAAAGGTCTCTTACTGGGCGTTGGGTCATCACTAGTCTATATTGCGAGTCTACAAACACAAAATACCCAAACATCCCCACCCACAAGAAGCATCCATATGGCCCCAATTCATACATTTAATTTAAATTGTCAGTAACTTAAGTTATTTTTGAAATTAAATGCGCTAACGCATTTTAGAAAGTTCAGTTTTAATTAAAATTTATGAATAGAGGTACTTTACCCATAATATATTAAGTTAGATAATCTATAGTGTGATTAGAACTAGGTATGTCAAATATAACAGTTTTATAAAATTATAAAAAAAAGATACATGTAGCCAACAATAAACACAAACAACAATAAACTCAAACATTGTTGATGCGCTTATTGGAAACATAATATAGCGAGACAATGATTCATACTGAAAAGCACTTGAATCCAATATGACCGTGTTAAATACTCGCTAGAAGGATAAAACTAATTGTTTACTAAGGGAATTCAAAAACAAAAAAATGTGATGTATACACAAATTTTTAAAAAATAATTCTAGTGTCCTGAAATAATATATACTATTTAACTACAATACCTGATAGCCATTTGATAGCATTGAAAAAATAACTACTATTATTTTCAGACACACAAATTAGTTTATAAAAATTGAGATATGTATCGATAAATATCTGATGGATGTCATATTTAAATCTTTCTTAAAGTTAGATACAAACATACATATTTTAAATATATATATATTATATAGGATTCAGATAAGTAAATACAGAATATTGTGTGAAACTATTTAGAAATGCATTAGCAGGGATAATGGATTTTTATAATAATCATGAATTCAAGACAGTTTCATGACATCAAACAAATTACATTCAAAGCACGAATATTCCTCTCATCACGATTTTATAACATGTACGAATTAATTATCACAGTCACAACCACATAACTAAGAGATACACATAAGAAGTGCTCTATATATTTATTGTTTATGAATTACTTCATTTGGATAGATTACTCTCATTCTTATTATCTGCGCTCAAACGGCGTCTTTCGTAGAGGAAAAGCGCTCTCTCTGGTTCCGGCTCGCGTCTACATCAACGCATATCGAGTGTCTCCTTATAAATATTTGACATTATATTAGAATATAGTACACACAAACGCATCACAAATTTTAAACACATACACACACTTTCACACTGACATCGATAGGTTCTATAGTCATAAAAGTTATTTAATTTTAATTATATAAATATCAGTTATATAATTATATTTATGCACATCTTTGTTGTTATATAGATGGCGGAGTATATTGATATTATATAATTTTTGACGGTTGATGACTCGAGAATAAATTGTACCATGACATGTATGCATTGGTCGTCGTACATGAATATTAATCAATATAAATATCTACTGCATTTCTATGATATTATATGCTTGTCAGTGTATTATACAGCACCATATTATATCAGACTGAGGCGAAGTGTGCAAAGTACAATTAATATGCGTATATACGTACAATAGAGAAGTTGCATGTTTTTTTTTTTAATCTTTTTCAAAGCTTAATGAAAATTGTTAAGGAAAATAAAAAAATAAAAAATAATTCAATTGATTTTTTGGGTAAAAAAGTGGTTTCTTTTTAAATCTAAATTCAAACGGTAGTGACGTCATTATATTGCTTTAGTAATGCCAACGCGTGGTGAAATGATAAAACACTTATGTTTACTTTCTCGAAGTGAAAAAAATTGTCATTGCATAATATGATATACAGTTTGTTTGTTTAATTTAGTAGAATTTCATTATTCAATAATCATAAATATATTGTAGTAATAAAGTCATGACTTTACTTAGTTGACATGAATTTTCAGAAACATTTTAAAAACATATCAAAATCAACTTTCGGCAAATTTTGAGATCTTGCTTTTGTAAATCCGACATCAACCATATTCAAAGTTTTAGCGAGATTATTTTATGTATTTTAATTATAAAGTAATAACTTTTTCTCGTATTGCTTGAAAATGCTTATTTTTAAAGATTATATTTGACTATTTTGTTATGACACATAGTGATCCGATATAGATAATACAAAAGTAGGGATGGCGATTGTTCTAAAAAAAGATCGATTTTAAAATCGATTCGCATCGCAACATGATAAATCGATTCTATAATTATATAAGTCTAAAAGGCCGAATACTCAAAAAAAAAAATTTGAAGTTGTACTTATAAATAAATATAAATTAATATGAAAAACAAAAAAAGCACCATAATAACCGATTTAATCCAGCACATGAAAAAAAAAAATACTAAGAATAATATCCTTATTTTGTGTAAAATTATTAGTATGATCATACAAACAAGTGTTAGAATCATTAAATATAGAAATTAGTGCTAATTTTAATTTTAAAAAAAATGCTTTCAGTATTAAGGTCGCCTTTTTTATACATATGTACATGTGTACGTTCAACTAAGGAGGCGTTCAAGTATTTCGTAACGCAATTTGGGGAGAGAAGAACGCATTCTTATTATCTTATTCGAAATTTTGAACTAGTAACCGTTTAAATAAAGATGAATTTAAATGGGTGTTGTCGACATCGTATTGCAATATCCCCGACGATATGCATGTACATACGTGTGAGTGAAGTTGTGACAACGTACACGTGTGTGTGTGTGTGTGTGTGACATGTGTGTTTACTCACCAGGCGTGCACGGTGGTGTAGTCGTAAAGCATGTGCAGCGAGTGCTCGTCCTCGAGCGGGTCGAGGCGCTTCTCGGGCGCGGGCAGCGCGGGGCGGCGCAGTAGCTCCGTGGGCGTGCCGCCTGCCGCCCCCGCGCCGCCCACCGCGCCGCCCGCCCCCGCTCCGCCCGGCGACCCCGTGCTCGCCGCGCCGCCGCCACCCGGAGACTCGCCCTGGGGCACAAATAGCACATTTCAGGCCGTGACAACATGAGGCCACCTACAAAACCATAATATTCGGGTAAGTCGAAAGTTTGTCTTGAACGGTCACTGTTTACCACTAAAATAACATAACATTATTAAGGTCGCTGTACTGTATACTGTTCTCTTATATTTACGCGAATTTTACTCATTTAATTAAAAGTCTATATCGGATTTTATCGCGTTTATTTAAAACTTTACAGTTTAACAATATTTTATTACTACATAGTTAAAGATTTGGTAAAGGTTCTTTTTTCCTCCAAAATTTCTAAGGAGTGGGATTTTACGAAGGTAAAACCCAGTAATAATAAAGGAAAATAAAAGGTTGAGGAAAAATAAGAGGTTGAGATTTTAACTCAATAAAGGAGATGGGGACTTTTGGGCCAAAATGTAATAAGTAGAGATATGGTTTAAAAAATTGGTTATATTTTTTTATCTTACAATATAAAAAAATCAACTTAATTCTGAATCTGGGAGCGGAGAAAAATGAAAAAGATTGTTTTCATCAAATTAATCGGGTATCGATTCAACTAAAATCGATTACAGAATTAAAAAAATAAAGGTTTCTACTAGGTTATTAACTCAAAGTATTTAGATGCACAATATTGAAGTTGTAAACGATAAAGTTCATTTAAATAAAGTTACATTAATAGCGAAAATATCATTTAATATTTGAAAATAATATCGATTTCGTATTGATTTAAAATAAATCATATTTTTAGTGACAGCTAACAACTGACTGACATTGATACTAGCCGTTTATTTTTTACCTACATTTCCTAGATGACATTTTAATAATAATAGAAGAAGAATGAAGTATGAAATACATTCAAAGGTTTTTTTTAATTCTGAACAATAATTATTAGTGTTTCAAGTTATTGATATTTGTAATGAGTTTTCAAACATTCTTCACTAAATGTAAGAAACATTAGTGCTTTAAGAACTTAGTGATCGGGTTTTTTAATAGACATTGTAACATAACCTCATTTTTACAAAACGTTTAATAACTCCGCTCTCAGATAGCCAAAATATACAGAATTTTCAGCGAGGGATCTATAATCCTGAATGCATTAATTGATACCATTTTCATTTCATTACATTTTGGCCCAAGAATGTATGGAATCGTATCCATCTCCTTTGTTTACATAATTTTTATTTGAATTTTGAACCGAAAATCGATTCCTCAATAATATCGTAAATATGTTTCTGACAGCACACAGTTCATTGTCATCAAAATATATTCCGAGATTATAATATGTAATTTTTTTTTTTTAAATTAACAAGTTTTATAATGACAATAAACCTCATGATTGTCTTGCAGATGTGATGTGATTACAGAGTTTCGTTTTATTTTTTGGTACATGTTAATTTTAAATTACTGGTCTGAATCGAAAAATTAAAATCGAGGCTTGCTCCGCTCACTGCACTAAATATGTTTTTAAAAATTGCATGTTTTGGAAATAGTTCTGAGACATGTACATGCCTGCCTACAAGACGACTAGCCCGTAAGGCCAGCGGTCAGCGGACGAGTATCCGAGCCGCACCGTACCTGCGCGTAGTGCTTGTGCGGCGGCGCGGAGGGCGGCGCGGGCGTGGGCGGCGCCAGCGGGTCGGGCGTCGGCGCCGGCGTGTGCAGCGTCGTCGGCACGCTCGTCTGCGGCACGTGCGGGGCGCGTTACGTTTATGTCAATAAAACATGCAGTTATCTGTACCGACTACGAATTAAAAAAAACGTGTGCGTCTCGTCACGCCCGACAGAAGAGACAACTTAAACTAATATAAGTTGAACTATTTAATATTGAAATTAATCATTATTATTTATATCAATTAATCACTTTCAAAAATGGCGATAGTTTTAGGGTATATGCTCACTGTCACAGTAATAATATGTCTATCTCACACTAAACACTGAGTAGAGTGAAGCGAAAGAAGGGGAAGCGTCTGTCCGAAATACGGCTAGCACTGTGGGTTAGAGTGAGAGAGGTGCCTGCCTACCGCCGCTAGATGCGTGAGAGAAAGCGAAGCCAGACAGACTGACGCCGCGCCGTTACGCGTTACGTGACGAAGCGGTTTACCCTCCCATTAGAAGTTGTGTGTGTCACCTGGTGAGCGTGCGGCGCGAGCGGCGCGTGCGCGGCGAGCGCGGCGTGCGGCGCGTGAGGCGCGTGCGGCGAGGGCGCGGCGGGCGAGGCGCCGCCGCAGCTGCCGGGCGAGCACGCGCCGCCGCCGCCCACGCAGCCCGAGCCGCAGCCGCTCGCTCTGCGCACGGGGACACGGACCTCTCGTTAATATTATACTTCTAGTTGTCGACCACCTCATTATCTCATACGCGTCGTCAGCTAACTTCAAACCTCGAGAAATTCTAATAACATTCTGTAAAGCAGTTAATGCTATTCAGTCACAATAAAGGAATTATCAGGGCTATGTTCCAATTACTTCTAACCGATACTTTCACATGGCAAGAAACTTTATGTACCTACTATTTTAGGTCGAGATTTGGATGGTTAACCGAGGACATATCGATCGATGACGTGGGTATAACTTAACAGATTGACACACTTTAATAAGGCAAATACCATTTTTTTCGACGAAATTTAGTTAATATTTTTAAATAAGTATACTTATTTATTTCTGTAGTTAGAACCACGTACACCATAGCATAATGATCACAAATGACACAACTGAATTCCCATGTAAAACTGACCACATTATCTCAAAACAATACAATCACTGGCGTTGTCCTGTCGTGATGAACGTGAATGCGATAACGGCCTTTCGGTTGAAACTATGAAATGAATCGAGCGAGTTAAGAGTATTGAGATGAGGTAGATGTTATTATGCGTGTATAGCGGAATGGACTGACGCATTTCATAAAATCTATAACACTTAGGTACGTAATTTATAATGCTTAATAAAAATAATAAAAAGATACATAGTATATACATATATATGTTAGTGTCATGAAAAAAATAATCTAAAATTATTTTTACGGTGTTATAATTTACAAAACCTAGACGTGAATTTTTTTACAGTTTTGATAAAGTAAGATATAAATGAGTTAATAATGTGATATTTGACGGGCATTTAGACAATTGTAAGAGGTAATTTTGGTTATAGCAAAAAAAAATTGAATTCAGTTGATAATCCTTATATATAATTATATAAATATATTGTTTGGAAATATTAGATTTGTTTGCTTTTTATATAAAATATCTAGTTAAATAATATGGTCATAAAACATGCAATTTTAATATATGTCATGCATATTCATAATCTACGGAAGCTATACAATATACATTAATTCGAGGCAGCATGGCATGCAATAGAACAGCATCACATTATTTGCGTGTATGGTGAAACATTCAAACGAGTTAAATAGCTATGTTCGATGAGAGACACACAATGTTAGTGTTACTTGACTATACTTACGCGCGACTGTGCTTCGTCTGACGGATCGTTTGCATCGTTCAGGTAGTATTCCGAATCGCTTTCGTTAACATAAAATACATACGAACCTCAAGGTAGCAGCTGCATTTCGTCGCTTATTTTCATATATCGTATTGATTTTTTCCGACAACATTCATTTAACTAGACACATAAACAATGAGTCCGAATGTGGTCCAATAGATCCAGTCTTCATCGGTTAAGTAAACCAATCTTTACTCGGACCTTTTATAGAAGAAAATATGCTTACGTAACAGCAGCTCTCCTCTCGCGGAGCGCGTGCAGCCGGAGGTCGCAGGCGGGCGGGGCGGGCGGACCGGTACGTACCGTGCGAGGACGGGCGGCGCGAGCGCGGCGGGCGGCGGGGCGGGCGGCGCGCGGCGGGCGCGCGGCGCGGCGCGGCGGTGGAAGGGCGGCGGGCGCGGGCGCGCGGCGCGGCGCCGCCGCCACCTGCACAACACAAGGCTAGTGCGCCCGCGCCGACCGCTCTGTCACACTCGCGAGCTACGCGCTACCGACCTACGGGCCGGCCCGGCGCCGACTGCTCCGAACCGTTCTAGCGCTCGGGCCTCGCTACCGTATTCTATGTACATGCGTTTACACTTTAAAAAGCGACCGTCTCTCGAATTCAATATTTACAATTTCGAGTTCGACTACGGTGCGCGGCGGACGATTACGATTCGACGCGACCTCTACTGAAGCGATATTTGAGTAGATTAGTTACGCTCTATATCGAGTGTGACAGAAGCTCGTACGCAATACAGTGACTGAGATGTTAAGCACAAAATAAGTAATTTTGAAAACTACACATCGGGTGTTAATATTATTTAAAACAAACATCTCAGCCATGCATATATATACAAGTAGTCCAACGGACATGTCTCAGTGAAACGTGTACGTTAGCGAAGCTTATATCCCTCTACGGACTATGTACTATTATACTATACTAGCAACTAAAACCATACTGTATAAAACATTCACATACATAACATCTACCTATCTATCTACAAAACTACATCCGTACGACAAAACCGCTCCACGCCAGGGAAGGTTTCGTCGATAACAATCGTACTGAAACCTTATCACGTCTGTCGTAAGGCCTCGGACGTGTGATCGACGGAGCTCAACTGTCGTACATATGATTTGCATTTCATAAATAAATATTTCACGAGTATTCGTTTCATACATAAGATACATGAGTATAAATGCGTAAAACAGAATGTTCCCTCTACTGCTTATATAGGAATATAATACTGCATTTGACTACAGCATACGTTATAATTGTGTTGTAATCGAGAAATGTGCATTATAATTGTTTCTCAAATTAATGATGAATCATTAAGTATACTGCGAGTAGTTTATATATTACGACACATCAAAATATCACTGAAAATGCAATACTATAAAATTTGAGCTTTTTGTAAATTAGATCTTGACAGAAAAAGAAAAACAAAATCATGCAAATATAAAATACATAAACCAAGATCAAGAAGGAAAAAAATAATAATGCATATTACTCAATAAATATTCAAATATGGGAAACTACAGCAATAGCGTTTAGTAATTATCTGTCGTAAGGGACTCACTTCGCACAGGTACAAGGTGTCTTTCTGGTGGGATCCAAGAAGTCATCGTTCACGTCACCCGACGACTCCGCGTAACATAATTCCGCCGTCTGGAAATGTTATTTATTCCATTATTTTAAAGAAATTAAGCACTTAAAAAAACTCTTCTCTAGACATGTACCATTGTAGTGTAGCAGAGTGGAGAATTAAATAATAATTCTTTATAGAAAGCCTTAGACGTAGTAGAATGGGACATTTAGAAGTATGTGTTGTAACAGAATTGTAATAAATTGGTGTAGTATGTCAGTTATAATATAAATATGTACGAAAAGTAAAAAAGCAGAAGAATTATGACTTTAAAACTTCTAACGTTGTGTATCGTTTTCTTTATATAATTTCGGAAGTTTACTCGAAATTTTTCATGAATGAAGAAGAATTCCGTTTCCAACTTCCGTTGATAGCAATAAAAATAAAGTATAAAATAAATAGCAGTATATCGTAGCGATTTGATTTCATATGAAACTGTTGCGATAGGTGCGTGACAAGAAGGAAATAAGAAATAAATTATCAGTCGACAGTCTTTATTGTGTTGGAATTTTAAATGTAATATTATCTATATTTAAAATTTTATTATTTCGATTAATTTGGCAGATTCTAAAATGCACAACAAAATTCCAAAATGATGTACTATGGTATTTTATGAAATGTGTGCGAGAGAGAGGAAGGGGGAGAGAGAAATAGTAAAAGAGCGAGAGCGCGCACCTGGTGCGGGCGCGGCGCGGCGAGCGCGGCGAGAGTGCGTGCCGCAAGCCGCGCGGCGGGCGGCGGCGCGGCGCGCGGCTGCTCCATGTCCGTCACCAGCACGTAGGGCACCGGGTAGGGCATGCGCAGGCCGCCGCACTCCACCTGCGACGCGACACGCGCACGTTACACACGCCGTCAGTTGCTAGTTGCTACCATGTCCATTCGTATGTGCGATAGAATACACATTAAGCTTGCTTTTTTTATTTATACGTATAATTTCAATTTTATATCTAACGTAATATTTTTCCACTCGGTATAATCACAGCATGTAAAAAATATCTCACACTGTACGCGAGGTGTCTCGCGGTAAACTTTATAAAAAAGTCGTCTCTTATGCTAAAGTAAAAGATAAGAAATATTATAACATAATATTTCAAGAAACCAAAAGTACAATATTTTAATATATGTAGTGACAATGTAGGTATGTATAGGCGAGTGACCTCGACGGCGCCGCAGCCCTGCTCGAGCGGGTAGAGGTGTCGCCAGGCGTCCAGCAGGCGCGCCGTGCTCGCGTCCCCGTCGCCCCACTCGCGCCCCGTCAGGCGCCCCTCCAGTCCGAACGGAGCCAGGATAACTGCCATCATACATCAACTGATATTACAACAAAACAGATATTTATAAACTTCTGACGACCGTTCTGGTATAGTGGTGAGATGTAGTTACTTTAAACCGCACGCCGGCGGTCGCGGATTCGATTTCCGTTCGAGATAGATACAGTACAGCACAATATACTTCTACCACTTCTAGAAACAAAGAAGCAGCCCTTTTATATCAATAACGATTCTCGAAACTCCCAACGTGAGCGATGTCTCGAGTAACAACTCATTTGAAAATTATATAATTAAATTCTAAAATATAAGTAAATTGAAAACAAGTCCTTATAGTGATTTTTTTTTTTATTTTTTTTTAATGCGAAAATAATCTAATAAATCTAAAATAAATAATAAAATAAATATCTAGAGCAATAAATTATGCAATCACAAGTAATGACTGACAATTTTACGATATTTACATTTCAACTTATTCTTACTTATCCATTTATATCCACATTATCCATTTATACATATATAAAATTATCTACAAATACGAGATTCTTATGTTAATAGGAAATATATGTAGAGTATTGTAAAGTTCTTTTTTAAATTAAACAATAATACCATAAAGTATTTGGAAATTTCTACCAATATCTTTTTGAGTATTTTTTTCACAATATCCGTCTACATGAAAAACACATATAGTTACTACTTTAGTTTGCTTATTGTAAAATAATTAAATTTAACACAGTAAATATGTGTTAGGATTCTGGTCAGATCACAGTTCAAGTACTCAACCTGGATAATAAATCAGATTACATTTACGAGCTATGCATGCCACGCTTGGCAGTGTCTTAGGTCAAGTTACTAAGACATAATACAGTGAAACAAAATACAACAATCGATTGTCGGTAACACACATTTTGACACACACACAGTCGGACATGCTTTTTAAAGCATTTTACATTTAAGAGATGAGTTAAATCTATTTTGTAATTTACCTGTAACCAACTACGTTCTAACTCTCCGATTTATAAATCAGTACTTCGGAGGTACACAGCACTAAGTCACATTTTTTTTTTTACAGAAGAGCAAATAGACATTATTATTCATTGTGTTTTTTCAGTGACATGGTGTTATCTTTAAAGTTTATATCTCCGTAACTTTTAAGATGAGGACACTTTGTACCACTGTAAAAATCGCAAATGTTATAAATATTAGGATCATTAAAAAAAATAATTTCGAAAAAATTGGACTCAGTGTCATGTACCTCCCGGGGTACTGAAATATAAAATGGGCGTATGTTCGTCCCTCACCCTTGTTGTCTCCCCGAGAGTGCAGGCGCGCGAGTCGCTTGGCGGTGAGCGTGCGCACGGGCGGGTGCTGGCGCACGTCCACGGACGCGCACACCGTACTCTCGCCGTGCAGGAAGAACGCGAACGAGAACGACAGGTGCCAGGGACTGGAAAACAAATGAAAATACATTCAAACTATATAACTTAATCAAACAAAATATAATAAAATATTTAAATATAATATAAATTATGGGTTTATGTCTGATTCATTTGCTGTTTCTGCTGTTCGTCTCTGGAACATGTTACCTGAGTCTATCCGTAGAGCTCCTTCACGTGAATCATTTAAGAGACAAGTTAAGGAGTTCTTCTTAGCCAATATTTAACATGTGGTGATCTCAATAAACGCTGTGTAATTGTGTTTTGATTATTATCGTCAGCTTATTATGTATTAAATATTATGTATGTTTGTATGTATGTATGTTTATATGTATGTATGTTTGTATGTATGTATGTTTTTATCTATTTATGTATTTATGTATGTATTATGTATATAATATAACGATTGTCATTAACGTTATCTTACTTTCCATCTTTTCTTTTTTTCTCTTAAAGTGAATGTTAATAATTCTCAATTTTGCACACCTACAAACGTCCGCTCTTGTACGTCCTAAGGTTGGCTGGTAGAGAATGCTTTTAGCATTAAGCCTGCCTTTTGTACAATTCTTTGATGTATTGTGCAATAAAGTTATAATATATAAATAAATAAATACATATGCACCTCATACTTATTAGTACCCATTTAGGATAACTTGTGCATGTGGATAGTAGCATATAAACAAACAACATCAAACATATATTTATTTAACTCTATTATACGTACAAAAACGTTATCCAAATATACAACCCATAGAAACAAATTTATAAAGGTGTGGGTAAAACATCTTTAAGACCTACACGAATATTTGTCACATGTAAGTTGCTTTATCCGGCTCGTTGGACCAATATTTATAATTAAAAATATTAAGTTTTCAATTGTTTGAAGGGGAACGAAGTCTCACTCTGATGTCTTAACGAGTGCAACACAGAGATCTTCAATCTACTCTTGGAAGTGAGCCCACGTGTTGCCACGAGAGCTTATTTAAAACAGCTTAGTGAATGCAGCTGGTTCAAATAATAACTTCCGTTGATTAAACAAGAAATTTAATATTTAGAAATAATAGTAGTTTCACAAGTATAAAAAGTGATTTTTTAATTAATTCTAAGTGTAAATCAATTAAATTTAAAAGTACCTCTTGCCGACATCTTCCTCGTCGCCATCGTAAGGTTGAACGAACCACTTGCCGAGCCTGACGAAGTCCCGAGATAACAAACATCTGAAAAGAATAATAAAATAATGTAAGAACAGATGAAGACATTTTAATTGCGTATAATGTTTTTATACATAAAATAATTAAAATTACATGTTATAAAAAGACAGTTATGTCGTCACATTACAAATTAATTACTATTTGAGTATCTTTTTTCATAATGTTTTCATATTTAATAAAAAAAGTTACTGTTAGAAATAAAACTAAAGATGTATTCAGTTAAAAATCTCAGATTTAATTAAATTAAAACAATTATCTTTACACCTGACTGATGATGAGTGATCCTTAACCTAAAGACTGCAAATGTAAACAGACCTCATAAAATACAAGATCATATAATTTTGTATAATCACAAAACTTTAAATAAATATGAGTACCTATACAAAACCATAAAAAAAGAAAACTTGTAACTAAGCAAATGTATTTTTTTTTAAATATTTATTTCATAAGTTTACTGACACTTAATTTTATTTTAAATAATAAAAATTAAAAACAACATATTTTCATCAAGTATAACTTTATAATTTTAAAGTAATATTTACTTATTGAATCGAAAATAATCATTCGAATATTAGTGTCACTAGCGGTAATGTTAGGGACTATTATCTCTAATAAGAATGTCATTGATATCGAGTCTTCATTATCTTTTAGTTTTTCCATAATTATATTTATATACAATGAAGCTTCCATACAAAAAAACATATATTACATTTGAAATATTACTTTCAAGAAAGATTACAAAACTGTAGGGAAAAGGATATGTAGCCTTTTACTTGATATGTCATGAGAAAAAAAAAATATTCGGACACCCACCACCTCAGTCCCCCGAGATCATGGACGCTGTAAAGGGTAAGAAACGTCGGGAAATAATTTAATTTAATTTAATTAAAAATCGTTAAACTGTAAAGTTTTAAAACAAATAAACGCGATAAAATCCGATTTAGACTTTTAATTAAATGAGTAAAATTCGCGTAAATATAAGAGAACAGTAAGAAAAAAAAAAGTTTTTTTTTGCATTCAAGTTCATCATCACACATGTGTAGTGTTTACAATAATCAAATTACAAACATTTAAATTAGGACTTTATTATTCTGAATTTGCAAAAATCCCACTACGTGTTGGCAGATTACTTAATCTGGTTTTTACTGATAGTTCTTTATTCGGCAACTAACAATTTAGCTTTTATATGTAACTTAATTAATATATATATTTTGTAATTATTAAATTTGACAAAAGTTAAAACGAGCTCAAACTTATATATATATAATTCTTGGGAACTCTTTTATTTATGCTGTTAAAAGAAAAAAAAAAATCTTTATAGTGATAAGACAAATGTGTGATAATATTTCAACAAAGTATAACAAGATCAAAAGGACAATAACGGCTTGTGTGCAGACCAAGTAATAACATTAATTAACTTTGGATTATTCATTTTAAATGGATGATTTACAGAAAACGAACCGATATTCTTGGAACTATGTTCAATACACCAGATAAAATACCAGAAAACGTATTATTTCTCTCGACAATTTAAACTTATTTTAAAAACTTAATTATTTCTCAATAAAATGTTTTAATTCAATCATTGATCAACATTAAAAATATGAAAAACCTATGAGTGACCTTATTTATATATATTTATTTTCTCTATTGAATTTTGAAATGAAATCGGGTTTATTTAAAAAGTGTTATAAAGAAAATAGGTGTGTAAAATCGGCAGCAATAATATATATTAATGAATGGATATCATAACTCATAAGCGTGAGTTACCCAGTATGACTACATATCTACGGATCAGTTTTTTTTTTTAATTGTACTTTATGACTGATCATATAACACCAAGTTAACGTACAAATGCCATTGTGTTCGTATTAGATTCAGGTTGAGCGTATGTTGAGTGGCAAGTTACAATATGTATCTATTTATCATGCGACAGATTATGTTGAAGGCTGTTAGTCTCGGAATCAACTAGTCAGATTTAAACAAAAAAAAAAAAGCAATAAAAAGCATAGTTTAATGAAACTTGTAGGCTATAAAATATCCCGCTATGATCGATATGAGCTGAACAGTAAGCATAAACGTAAATACGATCGTGATTTAAAAATAAATAAATTGGGACCTCCTACTAACTCTAATCTTATACCATGTACTGCATGGCATACGTTTAACCTAACAGTGACAGGTAATATTGTGTTCTAGGACTTCTAGGTAAAGCATGAATAAATCAAAATAAAGTACATATAATTTATACATAATAGTTATCATTGGGCAACGTTTTCGTGCTTCTATTGGCGCTCCGTCTGCGTATGTGTGTGTGTGTGTGTGTGTTTAATGGAAGTAATATTCCGTAAAGTTCAGACGCGTACCGCAAAATGAACGAATATAATTTTTAAATTGTAATATTATTTTATTACTCAAAAAAAAAACTTATTTGTTAATAATAAAATTACGAGTTCATATAATAACGATCGTGTAAATATTGTTCGTAATAAAATATGTTTAAAGTACGTGAGATCGGTCATAAAACACTAAAGATGCTAATTAATTTATATTGCCGCCCTTAAACTGACGATTAAGGATCATCAAAGATTCCATAATTAAAAAAAATATATTAAAACTCGTTACAAGAAACATTAATTGATGATTTAACTGCACTTTAAAACCTGCAACGTCGCATATAAATATTTGCTAACACCGTCATTAAAAAAAGAACATCCTTTTATCTACCGCATCGTAGCGACACTGGTCATGAGGAATCCGGCAACATTTATAGCCTATTAAAAAAATTAAAGTGAAAAAAAAAATACTTTAAAACGTTTGTCCCTTCATTACGACACGTATCGTAAAATTGTCGCGATCGTCGACGCACGCATTGTTTCTTTGACGTGCCGCCGTCGGGGTCAATGACTCGTCTGGATTTCGTTCATATCCGAGCCGAGCTGCCCGATACCGCTCCAAGAACACACTCTATTTATCGCTTACACAAAGCACGCTGGTTAATGACTAGGCTGAAGCGGTGGGGTGCAGTAGTGGTTGCGTTAAAAAATGAACTAATAGGTGTAATGACCTTGGCGTTCAATAAATAAAATCGCAGCGACCGAGCGATAAACGAAGCATTCGCACTAACAACTCGCTTCATTAATTTACAATATTTTTATAATTAGAGTATTTTCTAATAAAAGGCAGATTTAATATTTTTTAAATATTGGAATAAAACTTGAAATGTTTGCGGTCTCGGTTGGCCAGCAAGGACAGGAAGGTAAAAAAAAAAAGTCGTCTTTCGAACGCCCCGTAACGATGACGTCGGACGATGCGCCCGCGTACACCTGGTGCACGACATATTGTGCGCAATGCACGATTACGATTTACGATTGATCCAGCGGCGATATTGTATCGCGCGATAACCGATTGCTCTAATAATCTGTTTCATTTCAAGTTGCTATTAATCTGATACGCGTATTTTAGCAAATTCTGAACAAATTCGACGCATTAATTTGAGTGTTATACCTAATCAATCCGTGAGCGATTATTATAATTATGGTTGTGATTGTAAGTTATTAGAAATTTAATCTCATTTATTTATTTATTTATTATTGTATACAAATCGTTCATCGTACAAAAGGTAAACAAAGTCGACACCGATTTTATTACGCAAAAAATATCACAAGACGTGATCACGTGACCACGACTACAAGTCAATGGCATATAAAAATCTTGCAAAGAAACTTAATTCTATTTATTGTCAAAGTTACACAGTGATTACACAATAAGTGTTGCGAGTTTGCGAGACGCGAGCATAAGGAGAACGCTTCTCAAACCGGTGGCGATGCCGGTTTGGTTCTAGATTCGAGAGCGATCACGCCACTCGGCTGAGAACTGTCACTAAGTTGGCAAATACGATATCCGTCAAGAAACTGAGAACTACGCAAAAACAAACTGAGAAAGCGAAATTGTCTTATTTTTATTTGTACTTCATTTTCAATATGTTAAGTTAGTCTAGTTTATGTAATTAATAAAAAAATGTACCTATTCAAGAAACATTTTTTACATACCTTTCGATTAAGTTATGCAACGCCTTAAACAGCAACGAGCGACATTCGTAGGAAAGCCCGCTCTCCCAGGAACCTTGGTCGCCTTCTGCAAAAAAAAAAGAATACCATAATTATTAGAGATGAAACGGATAGCAGTTTGGCCGGATACCGGATACCGGATATTCGGCCAACCATGTGGCCGGATAGCCGGATATCCGGCCGCCGGATATCCGGTGGAACTTAGCCGTTTGGTTTTAAACCGTTTGGTTTTAAGGTAGTTCCTACATTAAACCACTTTTCCACAGATTCGGCTAAAATTTTTTTCACGGGTTCAGAATAGCTTTATTTATGAATTACTAAAATTTCATAATTTTTGACGGTTTAGATCGCGAGATATTTAAAGACAAAGTTCGCGATTTTGAGAGTAATGTCCCATTTATGTATGTAAAATGTCCGATTTTTTATTATATTAAAAAATTTTCTCGAAAGAATTGAAAAAAAAAACTAGGAGAGTGGTGATAAATGTTTTTAGAATAAGATAAAAAAATAAAAGTAGCACTTCACGGTTTTGTTATCTAGATATTAAAACAATAAATATTAATTTTAATTTTAAATTTATAGTGATCTGGCAACACTGTGCACAACGCTCTCATCTTTTTAATTTAATAAAACTATTATTAGAAAGCGCAATACTATTTGTATATAGTAAGACCATATAAACAAAAATATATAAAACACTCAGAGCAACGTTGCCAGATTACTATAACTAACGATATAAGGCAGAAGGTATTAAGGTAGGACTACACTTCCCCACGCTGGAACTACCTTAAACCGTTTGGCATCGCACACACACACTTGCGTAGCGAAAAATCGTTCCTGATATATGTATATGACAGAATTTACGAGAAAATCAAACGTAAAATTTCGAGTGCATTCGCTATTTCAGTGAAATCCGACATATGGACTTGCTTACTTTTTATTAAAGGCATCTCGAATTGATCGCAATCACGACACATACATTTTGTGGTCAGTTAATTTGAATCAGTACCCGCAGTTGTCAACGTTTGCTAGAATTTATCTTTTAGCACCTGGCAGTAGCGTTTACAGCGAAAGGTTATTTTCAGAAGTTTGTCTGGTATAAGAAGGCAAGCGGAGTCGCCTCTTACCAACAAATGCAGAAAATCTGGTATTCATTCACTACGATTTGCCTCTTGTTAATTTTGTGTACTAAACTGATTAATAAAACAAACATTTTTGACGTGCGGTTAAATAAATAAACTGTGTCCATAACCTATTGTGGTATTATATTATTATTTATTGATTTGCCTTGTGTAAAATAATGATATTTTTTTGAATTTTACTATCCGGTATCCGGCCGGATACTGAATTACTATCCGGTATCCGACCGGATAGTGAAAAAAAGGCCGGATAGGCCGGATACCGGATAGTTACCGGATATCCGTTGCATCTCTAATAATTATATTGAAAAATATTCGAAGCATACATTTAAAACCATTTAAAACTACACAAAATATACTTTGTAAACAGTCATAGTTCTTCAATGAGGAGAGAATAATGTGCGTATGCGCATATTTAATATCGCCTTGACATTGTTGCAATGAGTATCGACGATATCGCCTTTGTCGTCCAACAAAGTAATTAGGTACAAGTCTATCTTAGGTACGATTCTATACCCATATATTCCCGCGCGACTGTCCTAATTAGTATTCTGATATCGAAAACATAGCCATTTACAATCTCTCAATTACGTACGAGCAAGGTCGAGATGACAATGAAAAGACCACAATAGCAGAGCATCGGGGAAGCGATAAAGATACGTATATTGTTGTGCAGCGGTAAGGTACGCTTGAAAAGTTGAAATAGCTGTTGTTGCATTCGCAATCGGAAGATAAACTCGGCCTATCACTGGCTTTCCGTGTGAAAACAAAACGGCCCGAGCGTTGCCGCCCCGCCTCGCGCCGTCCTTGTCTCGCGGCGGGCGGCGGGGGCGACCCCCGTGACGTCACCATATCGCCCGCTGCACGTGCTTGTGTTTGTCGCGCGCGACAGCGCGACACACATGCTTACTACAACACCGGCCGACAACTTTTTAATTGACATTGAATTTTATACCTTATTAAATATAGTAATAAAACACAATTAGTGAAATAAATGTTAGTTTTTGCTTTTACATATTTTTTTCAATTTAACAAGTCAAGATTGATCATCTTGAAAATATTGCGGCAGCTATGTAACATTACTTAATGAAAACATTTCGTATGGGATTATGAAGTTATATTTCTACCAGGGTACGGATATTGGAGGTGTTTAGGACATAAGTATTTGCGCGAGCACGCGTCGTGCTGGAGCGGGTCCAAGCGTGCAGCCTTGACATTCGTGCTCCAGGTGCGCACGCCATCTCGCGCCGCGGTTGAACTAGTTTTTCCAGTATCTAGCGCATGCTGACATAGATGATAGTTTTGATCTATAATTATATAAAGTTTTTAATAGATATCCGCAGTTTTACAGTCACTGTTTTACACTGAATTAATTAAGAGTAAGAGATTTAAAAAGTGCCAAACGTTTTTAATATTCAAAGTCGACTTATTAGTTATTTTATAATCTCCAAACTAAACAAAGTTGTGAGAGCATGTCGTCGAGGCATTCAAGGGCGTCAAGTAACAAGGCAGTATACGCGGAATGGGCATAATAAATAAATTGATTACCTACAGTTCTCATTGATTTTATATACCGTACGAGTCAGTTTGTTTATTATCTTTTATTATTCTAAAAATAATTTTATTATTCACGATTCAAATTAACAAGAATGTTTTTTACCGCAAAAATAAACAGACTATAAATTTATAATTTTATATAATAGCGTCAATATTAATACAATTCGAATAAGAACAATTTTACTGGTTTTATGATTCAACAAACTGTTTTCGACGTCTATACATACATAAATTATCATCACGAACGTAAAATAGAGGTTGTAAATATTTGTAATACAATAAAAAACACGCCACTTGAATAAAATCTCGTTTTTTTCGAGTCTTATAACGTGCCGAATTTAAGTATAACAAGAATCCGGTTATAGAGACAACGGCGATACCGCTAGTATGAGACTTGCAGTTATTTCATATAGACTGTAATCATTATTGCGCCGGTAGTCGGCAGTCAGTCGGTCGTATCTTCCAAGGCCGCGCCGACGAACGGTCCGTTTACCGTACAACACAACATCGACACCGGAGCGAGTCACGATGACTCCCAGACTATCTCGATAGTGTCTACAGCGGATCTCACTATTGTTTGACGAATACTACTAGATTATGGTTATTCTTATCATATAATACATATAGGAAACAAATGCAAGCCCTAAAAATATGTTAATGGTACTAATTTTATAACATACTAGCTTCTGCCCGCGGCTTCGCCCGCGTGGATGTCGGTTATGGTGACTAAAAAAAAGTATCCTATGTTCCTTCTATACCTCCAAGAATATGTGTATAAAGTTTCATGATAATCGGTAAAGTAGTTTTCCCGTGAAAGCGTAACAAAAAATCTTACATTTCACATCTATACTAATAATAATTTATAATATAAGTAGGGATCAATAAAGATTTTCGATAAGGAATTACAGTAAATAATGACGGTAAGTTTTGATTTAAAACAAATAAAGTACCGACTGAAACTAATTTATGTACTATTCAGTCAGTAATAAATACTCCCGACTCAGTAGACACTGTTGGCGTTATACTTGTGTATGCGATTAGATAAAGAGTTGCAGCGGTATGCAATTATTAGGCACGTAAGGGTTCAAGGTCGTATTAGCGGTGCGGTGTTACGGCGCGGGTGGTACGCGCCTTGCCGGTCGATAGGGACGCGCGCCGTCGCGTTGCCGACCGCGACCGCGACCCCGCCGACGATCGCCTGCGATTACCACTTCCGAACTATGGACTCGATGCATTGCGGACGATTTAATATATTAACCCCTTATTGAATTATCTGGCGGCGAATCAGTTAGCTGTTACACTTTATTATCTTCATTTATGTTCTCTTAAGTCACTGGGTACAGTTTCAAATTTCGTTATTTTTCTTTTATCTTATCAAGTGTGGTATTTGGAGATAAGCATTTCCGGACGTCCCGATTTTTACCACATAATAAAATATCCCTTGCGAGACATTTCAGTTCATAGTCGCTAGATGAGTAGGTAGTCAGTCGACTACTCGATATGAAATAATAAACACACAACTGCACAGAAACGGTATCAGAAGAAAAGAAAAAAATACAAAACAAGATATTAAAATATGTTTAAAACTTCACATAAGTTAAATCATAGTCTCAACTTCAAACTGAGTTGACACAACAAATGTGATTTTTCCCTAAAAGAATCGAAAATGATAGAATTGCAGAATAAATGTTCCGTAGATTCAATGAAAGCAGAATTATTCATCCAATTGAATTTTGATTCATACTGTATAAAGTTATTCATTCAAGTATAATAAAGAAAAAAAGGAAACTTATTCTAGAAGCTAATTTCTTCTGTAAACTTCCCTCTCTCACAAGATAAACCAGACAGTACAGTTATTGCTATTAGTATTTTTAGGTTAAAAAAAGTTTTTTTTTGTTATATTGTTACGTCCTGCTTCAAAAAAATTCGCTTCACTTAAAAAATTTATGTTAAAAAGTTTACTCTGTCCAAAAAAAAAGCTGGCGACACTGTTAAACTTGTAAAATCTTGTAGGCTTATTAAAGTTTAATTTAAAACGTTCAATTTGTAACTAGATGATAAAGTTGAAACATCTGAACTGATGGTCTGATAAAGTGAATTACCTTGCGTATCCCGCTTTAAAAACATTCCTACTTACGAAATTACTATTCACATTGCGGCAACAAGTTACCGCGAATATATAGTCTCGTGTTGGACTAATCGTGTGGGCAATAAATACGGCGTTTAACGATTCCGTACTTCGCAGAGCGTCAGGATTTATCGAAGTCGGTGACAGCTTTACATTATTGTGACACGAGACGTACTTGTTTGTAAACTTCGATACTATTTCACTGTCTATTTACCAGCAAAGGATATAATTTTTTATTTGTATTTTTGTAACGTCTTTAAGAAGTATCTGTTACAAGCAAAGTTTGTGTTTAGATTTCTAGTAATTTTATTTGTTTATAATGATCGTTGCCACTCTTCTCCTATAAGAAGAGGCCTTCGCCCAGTAGTGAAAGGTTTAAGGGCTGATTCATTCATTTATTCATAATGATAGTTTTGTTTTAAATGTCAGGACAAGAACACGGAGATCACAATTACATTATAGCATTACACATAATTTGTGAATAAAAATAAGTTTACTATATAAATGAGAAATAATAATAAAAAAATAATAAAGAATTTATTGACGCGAGCTAAAAAAACATGGACCATGTTTTCACCGAGAACAAAATATATAGATATTTAATTTTTGAACTTAAATTAAGGTATAATATATGACAATATGTTCTTGCAAACAGATCAACGTTTTAATTCATACAATAGTATATCAATTACAACACATGCATGTCGATCGAATATATAAGAAAAAATAAATAGAAAGTAGATTATATTAGTAGGGATAGTGAAATATAAACGTTGCTTGTTACGACTGTCAGCGCGAACCGAGTAGCGAGACACGTGTCGAGAGATGTAAAAGGATCACTTAGGAAAAAAACTTGCAATAGAATTTCAATGACAAAGTGGATTATGGAACCACTGTTTCATAAAAATAGATAAAAAATATATTCTTTCATACGACTACGTTGATAATAAGAACCTGGAAATATTATGTATTAAAGTAAACATTAAAAATAATCAAAAATATATAAATATTTTGCAGGTTTCTTTAAACCAAATCAACAGAACTTTCATTAAATTAAACTTTTCAAAATAAGAAAATCTGAACGTTCATAAAAGCCTTTGATATAAAGTATATTTTGACATTCTGTTACATACCATCTAGAAATGACTTCACTGGTCGTATATTGCCTAATGACGTGTCAAAAAATTCGTAGATATAGCATCCTTGAATCAAAATGGCACCCAGCGTTTCTCTGAAATATGCGGAGAAGGAAACATAAAAAGACACTCAAATGTTAGTAGCTAGTATCACAGGATTTAAAATACTTTTTATATTACATTATAGACCAGATCAATATCAATACAACAGATACGTTTATAGTTTTTTCACAGTTGTCGCTTAATAAAGATCATATTAAAATTTATCTAATAGATAAAGGATATTCTGTGAAAGATTATTATTTTAGACGACATAAGATGCGTGGGTTTTGGATAATTACATACAAGTTTTTTATTGTTTTGCGACGAAACAATCAATGTATATTTTGTAATAAGTTTTTCTTTTAAAATACGAGTAGTATCTGTTGAGTTTCTTTTTCTGACACGACTAATTAAATATGAAATATCGGAATGACAAACACACAAGCCAAAAGCGCTTTTAGAAAGCCTACGTGATTAAAATACTATTCGATATGATTGTTACAAACAATAAATCAAAACGGTCTACTATCTAATAATATTTCAGAATGTCGTACGAGTGAGAACATGTGCCCGTATATGGTAGGTATAGCTATAGGCAATGCAGATAGGTGAGCGTTTCGCCTCATGCCTCCGTTCTCACCCCACGACCGTGGGGACCTGTTGAGGCGGTCTTGTGCGGTGGCGTACATGAGGACACGCTTAAACGAATTTTCTAAGTTCACTTCGAAAGACAACAATATAAGGAACAAATTTACAATCAATATGAAATTATCGCTGTTTTATTCAGAGTTTAGATATCGCTTTTCGTAATTGTATTATTAACCACTCTCTAAAAAATATTTTATATTTCTGACGTAACTAGAATGCGCCATTGATTTTTTTTTTCATTATAAATGCTTTCTTCAATGAAATGTTGTTAAGAAGAGAATAAATCTAGTCCAAAATACCTAATACTCAGACAAATGCCATATACATAAATCAATATTACTCCATGATATAAATAAAATATAATCATTTATTTAATAGTTGTTATGTGTTTTACGATCTATCTGTAGATGGTTGTAAAGCGAGTTTAGGCTTCACTAATTGAGTAATTATATATTACTCGCAGTCAAATCAAACAGAAAACACTCTTCTTTAGTAATAAAACTAATTATGGGTTGAAAAATTAGTGTTATTAGATTTCGTTCATAGGACGTATCAAAATTGAAACGTTACTTACAAACGAAAATATTAACATTCGACAAACGTCATTATAGTTGAGATGGTGAGTGAAGGGAACATTAGAATATTCGACGAAGTTCGTGGTTCAAATTTGGATGTTTTAAAATTCATCATACTTAATAGTTAAGAAAAACATCGAGTGAATAACTGCATGTCTCGGAATTATTCAGATAAGTTGGTTAACCACCATACAAGGAGTAGGTAGAGCCGCGTGGCGGATTAAACTACAAACATTATCTCTCACAGAAGAGAGAACAAGTAACTAATTTTTATTATAGTCACGTGATTTCAAAGTTTCGATGTAAAGTAGAGCAATATCGTCGTAAACAGAGAGCGTTAGTCGAAACGAGTCTTTTGATCTTCGGTTAGTTTTCGCTAGGTGGATTCAGGCATAGAGCTAGTAAACAGCGAGTGACAGCTGGGGTAGGGTGAAAGGGGGGTGGCGGAGTGGGAGGTGCGCGCGCTTTTGTTTACCCACGATTGTTACCGCTGCCGACTGCGCTATGCTAATTGCCAATATATGTATATTATTTGATCTTTCGTAAATTGCAAATAATAAAAAAAGTTAATTGTTTTCATTCTGTTGATTATATTATAAAATTATAAACATTGCATAAGTAAATTTAAAGGTTAATTAATATTTTTGTTGTCAAGTGGCACGTTAAAATTAAATAATATACCTATCTTAGTGAAATCTATAAGTTTTTAATTATTTCGTAGATTTAAATAAGTGTTCAAAAGTACGTGGAGACTAAAAGAACGTAAGCAGATTCTATCGGCATTGATAATTCGATTCGAGATAGTATCGAGCGCGTGGAAAGCTGTCAATTCGCGCGCGCCCTCTGCCGCAGGCCGGTCCCTCCCCGCGCCGTTCGCACACGCCCACGTGCGCGTGACGTCACGCGCGTCGCCGACGTCACGGACCGCCCGCGAACACCCGATGCGGGCGCATCGCCTACCCCGCCGTTGCGAGCGTGCTTTTTTTTGGTTAATCGAATACGGGGTTACTGAATTCGATCGTATTGTAACTCGTTTATGTCTAATTAGAATGTCATTTAAGTATGATACAATATTTAGAAAAATAAATACAAAAATCATAAATCTATTTTTTATTTCCAATTCACTAATTGTATTGTCAATTGATTGATTACGAAATGTTATTAATAAAAATACACTTTTAATTAAAAGGCGAATGAACTAACATTTGATAAACAACCGTAATCATAACTTAATCGTAACCGTTCAATCGTCTCCAACTCTCCATCTCAGAGCGCGTCAAAGCTCGCAAGAAGCTTGCTAATCGCCGTAGCGCTATGGATCGAGTGCGGGGCGGCGCGGCGACGGCGGCACGAACACTCGCACCAGCCATCTGCGCGAGTCACGCAGCTGCTACGGCACTACCCTCTCACTTTGTCTCGACGACACTCTGAGAGTAGCGCGACCCGCAGTCCCGCACTCGACGACATGTGTACCGGAACACGTCGAGACATTACGCGAATAAGGTGGAACTTGGAAGCTTTAACTGGCATTGTTTTAGTTTTTTTTTTTTAATATAAGAACGACTAGTATCGATTATTTTAGTAATGTATTTACGAATATTTTGAAGTGAATTTTGGCATCCAAAAGTACACTCATTTGCAAAAAAAACGGGCGGTTTCGATTTTCTTCCTGGCTGAAAAAAATAAAATACCAAAAAGGTTTTAATCATTTGAACATGTTACTGGCCAGTTATAAAAGTGCCATAATGTTTATAAGAGTACATTCCAAATTCAAATTTTTGACTGAGCCTGGTTTTCAAAGAAAATAACTTTTAACTACATTTTGTGGCGCGAATTCCCCATAGTTAATATCGACTCTAATTAACTTTTTGTCAATTTTTATCAAATTATCTGGTGTCCTTGACATTTAAAAGTATTGTTATTGCTGTTTAGCAATCTCGAAAATGGTAGATAAAGTGATAAAAGCGAGCAAAATTATTGCGCTGCTTGAAGAAGGTTGCAGTCAATGCTTCGTGGCTCAGAGGCTAAATGTGAGTCGGTCGACAGTTCAAAGGACCTGGCAGCGCTATGAAGAGACTGGTTCCGTCAAGAGAAGGCCTGGTTCTGGCAGAAAGACATGTACCGAACCACGGGATGATCGTTTTCTAGTTAGTCAAGCGTTGAGAAATCACAAATCTTCTTATGTGGACCTCAAGAACACCCTCGAAGAAGTAAGAAATGTGCAAATTAGTCTATGGACGGTCAGGAGGAGGCTTCTCGCTGCTAATATACACAGTCGTCGCCCGGCACGCGGCCCTAAATTACTCCGTGGACATCGAGTTGCCAGGCTTAGCTTCGCTCGAAATTGTGTGTCATGGACTCATGAAGACTGGGATAGGGTAATGTTCTCCGATGAAGCCAGGATATCTCTGCATGGTGAAGACCGACGTCGGCGAGTGCTACGTAGACGAGGAGAACGCTTTGCAGAGGCATGTTTTGAAGAAATCACACCTTATGGAGGGGTCTCTGTTATGTTTTGGGCAGGAATAAATTCTATGGATCGTACGGAGTTAGTCTTCATCGAAAACGGTACACTGACTGGACACCGATACATAACGGAAGTTCTAATTCCTTATGCACAACCCACTTTAACCGCTCTTGGCGAAAACGCAATTTTTATGGACGACAACGCTCGCGCCCACCGGTCTGGCGGTGTGGATGCGTATATGCTAGAAGTCGGAATTCGTCGTTTGGACTGGCCAGCTAGAAGTCCGGACCTCAATCCCATAGAGCATGTCTGGGACGTTCTGAAGCGACGAGTGAGATCAGTGCAGCCGGCTCCGCAGACCATCAGAGAGCTAAAGAATGTGATTACCGCGGAGTGGGAACGTATTCCCCAAGAAACCATAAAAGATATACTCACTAGCATGCCCAGACGAATGCAAGCTGTGATTTCAGCAAGAGGGGGTCACACTCAATACTAAACTTTTATCTGCTTTTAATGTATTCAAGAAAAACAAAGAAATTAACGCGTTTCATTTTTATTTAGCGAGCAGGTACAATCATAGTGTTTTGAGCTTAAACATTATTTCTTAATAATTTAATTAAAATGTTATAATAAAACTGATGAAAACTATTCCTTCCTAATTAATTTATAAAATTCTGAGGATAACAATACCTAAAATTGTCAAACAAACTAATAGTAACTATAAAATAGTTCTTTGCTTAAGTGCCCGTTTTTTTTGCAAAAGAGTTTATAATAAACCAATTGAAGATGATAAACACGTTGAAGATAATTTTGTTACAAGCGTATATATCAACAAATGCATTTATAAGTATCTTAAACCGAGCAACAACATCGGGAACCGATCGACAGCCACGGGGCGTTGCGCGCGCGCATCAATAAATAGCTCGATCGGGAGTGCGGCCGTCAATACACGTCACTGCGGTGGTTTAATAATAAAACTTGTAATGCGGTGGACGCGGTCGGCGTTCATCAACCTTGCGGAAAATCTTAGTTCAAAGCTAGCGCATACGTTCTGCTTTCACGCTATTTTACAACACTTAAGCCGTATGCACATGCACTGCTCACACTCTTCGAATTGTTTACGTAGTAAATGTGCGCCGTGGAGCGAGTTAACGAAAATGTAATGTTCAAAGTAACAGTAGCACCGTTATATAAAGAGACGCTTGCGTAGGGGCCTTTCCCACGGCCCCGCCGTCGTTCCGCCTAATTTCTCAGAGTTACAAACGCTGATGACGATTTGAGAAGCTTCTATAACGCGATTGTGAGTAATTCAATAATGAATGCGTCAAGTTATAAACATATATCTGCGCGAGATATCGTGGGCGCCGCGGACTAATGCATTGCGGAATCCTTACGTTTTCGTGTCTGCTATTATTCATAATTAATTACGTTTTAATTTAGAACGTGACCATTAACATTCACTATATTCAAATTAGCTTATCTTAAACAATAAGTTATAAACATTATTCTAGAGATTTAAATGTAGAGTCGATCCTTTCAATTAAAACAATATTGCGCTTGCCCATTGCGCCCACACCGTCTGCGGCCCTCCCAACTAATTATTATTAAGCTAACGGGTCGTTTCCATACTTTTTGATTTGTTTGGCTAAGTGGAATGTTAAATTGATAGCTGGCAAGTAATTAATAAATGCGTTCTAAATGATCACATTGGAATAACTATTTATTAATTTGCAACAATTGAAAGTAGTCAGATAAAGAAACTGATTTCAAAGTTTTAACATAAACAAATGTTTTGTATTGAAGATTGTATACGAAGATCGTCTTAAAATAAGTTGTTAAACAAAACAGTCGAGTCTGTTTGGCATTAAGCTAATAATAAAGTATTTGTTAGTAGCTTAACGTGAACGTTTATTTTATTACCGATACTTAAAACTCGCAAAGTATTTCAGGTCCACGATGGAAGCGCTTAGCGGATGCCGATTTATCTGTAATCTCACAAACATATCATATGCGATGAGATAATATTTGAATTAGATAACGTACTCAAAACACCGTAAGTACCTAACACGGATGACATAATATGAACGGAAACTGATATGTGCGGCAGATGATTAAAACATTGAGAAATATCTTGTACAGTTAACAGGTAATGGATTGCTCTATGTCACGATGCCGAGATAAAAGTTGAAAAGGATACATGGGTATCAGTGAAGGTAGTCGTATCTCGGTGCGGTCGGGATGCGTGTCTGAGGGCGTAGCGTGCATAGACGCGGCACGCCGCGGGTCAACGACTGCGCCCAGACCGCCCGCGGCCGCCTTAAATATTTCAACTAACCATAGCACACGGGATACCATGGAAAATGTTGTCCTACGGGAATTCAGGATTAATATATATTTTCTTTTCAATTTCTAACTTTTTTCGAGTTAGATTATATTTAGTTCAGTTGTATATTTTGTTTCAGTGAATTTATAAAGAGGCTATTTATTAAAACCAGTAAATCACATTCCTCAGTAAGCATGTAACACACGATAAAGGAGCCCTTCGAATGGCATCCGATCGGTCAGCACACGCCGCACGGCATTCGGTTTAGGTATGTCGGCCATTTAATTGGTCTCGGAATTCGAAAACAAGAAATCGAAACGGTTAAATTTATCAAGTCGTCTTAAAATTGCATAGATTAAAAATTCATACCGACGTTTTTAACGTTTTTTTTTTTTTTTGTTAGTGGCATAGCTAGCAATAATCGGCAAATCGAATGGCACGGCTTCCTCAGCACCCTAAGCGGCTCTTTGAACATCTGTCCACATAATACGTCTACAAGTATGGGGACATGTGCAGCGAGGATCAGGTGTCGTACTGACCGCGGGCAAGCCCGGTGGAACGAGTTACAAAACCAGTCGGTCCAGGCCATCGACTCAAGAAAGTAAAACCTAATATTTCGGTACGCGAAGATAGAGGTGAACCGATTTAAATCACTATAAATTATACCGCATAACTGCGACGAGGAGCGAAAGAAGATTAGCTACAACACTAGACTATTTAGAATTTAAGTGAGCGGGAAATGTAACACGACCAAAAAGTGTTTACTTCTCTTGTTGTTTTTTGAATGCGAAAATATTTTATTACATTCATAATAATTATTGTACAAAGTTGATTAAGACTGTTTTCAACACTAAAACGTGTATTATTTTGGTAAACAAATATTCTCCTAAAATCAAATTAGGTTTACAACACAATAAAATTAGTACAGACGTTGACCGTGACATGAAACACCAGTTCTCGGGCACGACCAGAGGATTAAAATAATCCGGAAGTTTTAATAACGGCTGGAACCCGTTTTTATTATTATGACTGAGATTTCTGCAAATCACTATTAAATATTATGTAGATAATCGTTACGTTATAGCCGTTAAATTTGCTCATAGTTATGTATATTATATATCTAGAACATGAGACGATACAGCATAGCCTCGATTATTTCTCTAATAAGTGGCAATGTAACACCGTCTAGACGTATTCCGGTATTACTATGGATAAATGAGACCTTGCAGTTACAATAAGAAATTGTTGTTACAGAATACTATATTATTGTAATCAAAATAAAAATAAAATTGTTGAATACAAAATCATGATAATAATTAATAAATCGAGATTAGAATGTTGTATTGTTAAACAGAAATTTTATGACATTTTATTTTAAAATATTCATAATGACAACACGTGTGAATCAAAGCGATTCGGTAGTCTTTTTACGATTTATTTTACGCGAATCGGATTGCTGCAAATATTGAGAGGGTACGCTTCTTGATCGTAACTTTTGAATTGAGTCGAGTTTAAAATCACTAAAAAATATATATATCAGACATTTATAAATGTTTAGACGTAAATCATAAAATATTTGTTGGTTTTGTAAGATAAAACCAAAACTTAATGGTTAATAAGTTGGAGATATAGATATGTATGGTATAGGACGAATGCAGTAGGAAGGTTACGAATGCGGCGCGGACGGTGACGGCCGGCGGGGCGTATCGATCACGGTGTGGCGTGCGGCGGTGGCGGCGAAAGTCGGGACGCGCCGGTAGGTGCTACTTATCGTCTTCGCGCCACTTCGCACCTAATTTATCGCGCCACCATCGTTTGTACGTCGCGCTTATGATGCCTTGGCGCGCATCAATACATTTATGACGATGCTAAATTAAGTATGGGCGCAACGATTTTTATTAACGAGAAATCGGGTTGGCCGATGTTTACGTATGATCATCTCTGTAGATTAAAACTTACTTTATAGATTAAGCGTCGCTTGTATTTGTAATAATGTATTCAAGAAAAATTACTCAGTAAAATGTAAAAAATATTCAATTAATATATTATTTACTTTTACCGAACATTGCGCTAGTAGGATGTTATCGATAAACGATCTTAATATTCGTCGCCGATAAAGAACATTTGTGAAGGTCACGGGGCACGTGGTCACCAGTATGGCAAGAGGGTTAGGGCTGCGGCTGCGGATCGATACACATACGCACCCGCGTCCGCGTCCGCGCCTCTCAGTTGCCGCCCTAACCCCGCCCGCTGATGGGCCGAGCCGCCCAAGCAAGCTTGTTTCATTGCTTATATCAAACGATACTTCGGCTCGGAATAGGCTACTCGATTGATATATTGGTGTTCATTGAGTCTACGATTAAATTATTATTGTCTTATGTGTATATACCCTATCTTTTTGTGGTGACATTTATGGTAACTGCACTTTTTATTATATACTACGCTAAGTTCAAAATTCTTCCGTAACAACAGACTATCGATTACAAAAACTTTATTATTTTTTTCATAATAAGAGAAAATTTACTATTTTCAAAGTCACAAAAATTCGTCGAAAAAGAATTTTAATTCACATTATATTATATATTAGAAACCACTGTAAAATATTGTCGCTATACTTATTTAACTCGACTTATTGCACGCTTAACTTAGTTAAACTATAGACCAGGAACTTAATTATAACAATTAGGCCCATGGTACCATTGTTATAACACCATATCTAAACGAAGCGGGTCAGGTCGAGTTAACACAGCCCGTACACTGCGGTACGAAAATGAATGATTAACGACATCACTCACGAGACGGTAACGTAAGCGGACCGGACCGAGAGGATGCTCCAGTCTCAACTGTTTGTGTTAGCGCTGGTTGCACGCATAGTTTGTTGTTAATACTAATATAATAAAGCTGAGAGTTTGTTTGTTGGTTTAAGCATAACTGCTCGGGATCTAATGATCCTATTTTAAATACGGTTATTGTTAGAAAATCTGACAATGAATTTTATACATTAAACATTAGTTACGATTCATAGATATGTAGTGGTGTAACGAAATACAAAATTTTATGTAATTATTTTTATACGTACTTGTAACAAAAGTATGTAATACGTAGGTAGTTATAATGTAAGGATATTATTTCGAAAGACATCGAAAAAAAAAAGTATTTTAAATATAATTTATATACGGTGAAAATGAAATGAATATATTTTACGTTGTATTACGATCAGTTCTATCAAGAGTTCTCACAAACGGCACGTCTACCGCCTATGCTCGCTATGTACGTGTTTACATCAATAATAATCCGCGTAGCGTTTCATGGCGCAGTGGGCGTGAAGGTGCACTTGTAGCCTATGTTGCAGCCCACGTCGTTTCAGTAATGCTTTCAGCTTTGAATTTATTATGAACTCTTTATCGTATGCGAGGGAAAATTATTGTTTTCAAATCAGTTGTAATCGCTTTAATTAGCCTACGTTACAAGGTGCTTGTATAACTTTATTTGCTTTGTATATTTGCAGTAAGTACTGGAGCAATATAATATAAATATAAATGGAAATATTGATTGATTGAAATGTATTTAAGTTTTATGAGAATAAATAAGAAATCAATATGAAATAACAAAAAACTGTTGAAATGAATGTTAAAAATAAAATCAATTGATTTTTTACGATTAGGTAGAATTAGTTAAGCCAATGTGAGCACAACAGCTTGTAAACTGTTACTTAATAGCACAAACAAAATAGGAATAAACAATTGTTTGAAGGTTTTATTATTTATTAATGTACCGAGTAACATGTCCTTATTACTTCATTGTACTTCGAAACCAAAATAGTCACTGAAAACAATTGCAAAAATTGAACCTTTATAAGTCGTAACAAACATAACTAGGTGTAAACTTCAGGCAGTTGACGACTAAATCTCTCGATCAGAAGTCGACCTTTATTAATACCCTTAGATATTCGGGAGAGCGAGGACAGGGTGGTCCTGATATTTGCGCTACCTCCCACGTGCCACCGCCACACCGCACCACCGTACGAGTTCGATAAGCCATCGCGTTATTACGAGAATAGACTTAATTTTGCATCGTGGGAAAACGATTTTACGAAAAAAAAAATGGAATTTAACTTTAAACAATCAATTAATAGGTCGTGATTTATTAAATAAATAGTAATGTCTTAAAAAATACCATTTCAACAGATATAAAAAGGCTAAATAATTATAAAGGTTATCTTTTACACATTGAAATGTAATTTCTTATATATATACCTTTACCTTATATAAAACTGTTTCCATGCAAGACAATGTCTGCGCCGTTAACACACGAACGTTCTAAATAGGGATCAGTTTACAGGTACGGTCGCATTTTAATTTTCATCGAATCTATTTTTATGAAACGTTGCCGTATTATTTATTATGTTTGCTAAATAATACAGTGAACATCAATCAATATCACAAAACTAATTATATTGAAATGAGTAAGTCCAACACAAACTATATAATAAATTAAATAAATAATCCTTTATACCACCTAAATACGTTTCGAAAGGTAAATAAAATTACAATTTAAAATAATGTTTACCTTCAAATCATAAACATAGTTTTAATAAAAAATAGCTTAAACAGCCTCACATGCTATAACTTAATATAGGCACCAATACATTAAATTCACAATAATCCCGCATAAAAATCCCCGTACACTAATTGGCTATATTAAACTGGCTGGAAGAGTAGCTCTATTCTCTCGAAGTGAGCGAACGGAACGGCTTGCTCCCTTAAAATACTGTGGCACTCAATTTAATACATCATGCAGAAAATTGAATTTAATTTATTACCGACGTATGTGTATTCAGCGGTTATCGAACGGAGATTTAGCTGTGGCTCGAGTGGCTGGCGGTGAATTATTGTTTTATTAACTTTATTTTATTTACTTCATGTCAAATACAATGTATTTTTATAGTATAGAATTTAAACTTTTAGACGGCATATCGCGAAAAGATTATAGATGAGTCTCAACGCCTTGCGGTTTTACACGTGAAACTTTTTTTTTTATACCACGACGGTGGCAAACAAGCATACGGCCCGCCTGATGGTAAGCGGTTACCGTAGCCTAAGGACGCCTGCAACACCAGTGGCATCACATGTGCATTGCCGACCCTTAAAAAACCTATTTACTTCTCTCTTGAAGGACCCCATACTGTAGCCCTGTGGGAAAACCTCGGCAGGGAGTTCATTCCACAGCCGAATGGTCCGTGGGAGGAAGTTCCTCTGATACCGAACTGTACGGGACCATTTGGGCTGCAATGTGTGAGCATGAAATTCCATGTCGATGGCGAGCGGTGCGATGATAAAAAGTGGCCGTTGGTATCATTTCGAACAATTCTTCGGAACATAACCCATTATACAAACGATAGAGCACGCATAGGGATGCAAGATCTCTTCTTAGACTTAAGGGCTCGATATCGATCGTCAGTATTGGATCGTCGACAATTCTCACAGCTCTCCTTTGAACCGAGCCGAGAGGGCCAAGCTGGTATGCCGGTGCTCCCGCCCAGAGGTGAGAGCAGTACTCCATATGGGGGCGGACTTACGATTTATATAGAAACAATCTTGGCCCCGACGCGTCGTGCAGTACCGCTTCGCTCTATTAAGCGCACCGAGTTTTTTGGATGCCATCTTGACCTTGTCTTCCAGGTGACGTCGGAACTGGACGTCGCTGGATATGTCGACACCAAGGATACCAATACTGTTAGAGATGGTAAGGTAAGTAATATTAAACTACCGATCGTGTGTGAATTTTCGAATAAAAATTACGATATAATTATGCACTAATTTTTTATTCTTTGAAATAATATTTATTAAATTATAATAGGATATATATTATATTTTCATTAACATATGTATATTGCATAAGTATTAGAATGTAGACATTTGATTGGAGTATATTATATAACTACAGTCTACAACCAATACGTACCCGGTCCCGATATTAAATTTTCCTTTTCCCATTTGTCTAGAAGAAATAGCTAATTAGCCATAAGTCCGTCCTTTGTACTTTATAATTTGTAACTATCTTTAAGTTTATAACGTATTTGTGGTGTACAATAAATGTAATGATAAGCATCCGTCCATACAAACACTGTCACAATTTTTCGCATTTATGTTACTAGTAGGGTTGTAGCAGTGTTTTTATCGATATTTATTTTGCGATTTTAATTACTAACCTAGCTACCTAGTATATATACTATATTTAAATATTGTACCTACACTTAAATAAAAAATACTTTAACATTGTTATTTTAATACACAGACTGAACTACCCAGTGTTAAAATACAAGACACGTATTGGACACTATAATAGTTGTAAGTACATTACGAAGGTTACAACATTGACGTCAGGTGGGGGATAATCAAATATCAAGAGAATCGCAAAGAATCGCAAAGGATCTACGGAAGAAAAGATCACACATCTACTATAAATATTTCTGAACAACTAATATTGTTAATTACTTTATAATATTATTTTGTTTCTTTCTCATAATTAAATCTATGTTGTTGTTTCTTTTGTACTATTTAGAAAATGAAGTTATAATATATTTTTTTAATGTATTAAGTTAGTTTTCCTTATATATTTATAGTCAATGTTGTTTACACTTTACATCTTTACAGACGTATCATTTCGAACAATACAGGTATTAGTTAAATCTTTTGTTAATGATTAGTAATAGGTTGATAATGTAAATATGTATTTAAATAAATGAAAAGTTTTTATTAGTTTATACAACATTGAATCACTTTAAATTATTGGTACTTTAAACCCAATGAACCACTGGGAGAATAACTAATAGTTAATGACACACTCGGCGAGGTAAATTCGCGTCCATTGTACAAATGAATCACGTGATCGGAGATGCATATTCATGGAGGCGTTCCGCGTTACCCTCAGCACGGTGTCTGCGCATTTTGTTTGAATACACAATACTTATTAATAACAAATTAGAAGATGCTTCGGTTAGGATTCAGAAGAATATATATTAAATTATGTAGTTAAATTCTATTTAAGTAATTAAATAACTTCCTAGATATTTTTTTTCCAACGAAGTTAATATTAGAGACAATAATCACAAATGAGTGACACAGCAGGTTTCAATTAATTACAAAAATATTCAGATTCTAATGGCATACAAATAAGTCTGTACTGATAAATGAAATTATAAATTCATTAAAACAATATTTACATTACTTGTCAAAATTTGACGTTGGATTCTATGTGGTAGGTCAGACGGACAGATAAAAAGTTACGGTGTGTTGTTTAAAATAGCCTTATCTCGATCCGCTAAACACCGCAGTAGCGAGCACCGCATCCGCGGAATTTATACAGATTACCCGTTGTCGCACAGCCTGGTCAGCAGTTAATCCCGGCGTAAATAGGCTCACGTACGCTGTTAGCCCTGGTAGGATTCCTCGCAAATTGTAGCCGACGGCGTTAGGGGACCGCGTACGTGCACGGCTGTACGCACAGATAAACGTTTGATGAGATCCCTAATATCGTTTTTAACGTAATTTCGGTACGGCAATGTAGTAAAATGATTTAGGATTTATTACATGCAAATTGAAATATTTATGAGCAATAAATTATCTCAAGTATTCGTTTTAATTAATTAAATTGTATTTGTTAAGGTATTTAACTATTTATATTATTATATTGCGTACGCGAATGATAGATGAATGATAGATATAGATAGAAATGTAACGATGTGCAAAGGATATTATCTATATGCAGGTTTTTGTCTGATCTGTAACAAATAACCCAAGTAGTGAATTATACAAACAGATTCATAGTTTTTAATATGACAAAATTGTACACAATGTTATTAGAATTATACAAATGTTGAATGATAAAGAAACTACCGGCCTTGGAATAGCCTAACGTTAACTCGACTCTTTCCAACTCGACTAACTGAAAGACTTGTGTAAGGTAAACAATTAAACATAACTAAAATATTAAAATGTACATTTATAATAGACTCTACGCATACGTTACTACTTTAGTTGACGCAACCGTCTTTTTATGAGTCTTTGTTAAGAGTTTTCAGTTGCTGCGACTTTTATAATATGAAAAACGTCATAAGCAGGTTATTGCCGGATGCCAGTAGTCGTAACTAGAAATCAGTCTGTTGCTGATCTACTAGTTCTCGAAATTTATTACGCTTTATCTATATTGTTATTATTGTATATAAATATGTTACCGTCGGATTTGATCGAACGGGAAATTGCCATACGTCCAGTTATTTCCGTCCGTCCGACTCTCGGCGGCGACCTTCAATCGGAGAACATCCACCATCTCGACATACAATGTAATCAATCCATTCTCGTCCTTAAGTGAAGGGAATAAACATCCCAATAGCGTGTGTTATAACATATCGATGTTTCAACCCGCCATTCTTACACCGGTTTAGTACAAAACGGGTAAGCAATCCAAGGGTATATATACTAGTTTGAATATAAGGCGAACGGGTGTAATTAACACAATAACATTAAGATTTAAATCTCTTGCAATATGTTAGTTAATACAACGCTAACTGAATATCGATAGTCAATTTGAATATGCGAATCTTTGTCTTTTTATTAATTATTATCTTTGGATTAGATTGTTCTCGTCCTTCGTATTAACGTCTTAATTATTATTTTGTATAAATATATACAAAATAGCATAGTTAAAACAGTGATTATAAAATACGCAATAAATGTAAATATTTGTAAACAGAATATAATTAATAATTATGCATATTAACATCTACAAAAATACAAGATCAATTTTTTTTATACGTCTTGAATCTGTAGGTAACAACGATATAGTAAGTATTACAGAATATTGCGAGTCGATACTGCGTCCTTGTCTTGTGTCCCCATTATACGCAGAAGTGGGTGAACGGAAGCGCAAGAAATCTACCCTTAGAGTATCTCCTTGAATCCTTATTTAAATTATTTATAGCTAATGTACAGTGGCTGATATCTACCTAGTCAGATATAAGATTTTTGCAATTTTTTTATTATTACTTTAAATTTATACAAGATTAAGATTTTTTACCTGAATCTTACATATATTATAAATACATTTATGAAGATTTATGCATGGCCGTCTGTTCCATTTTACGCAAAAAGTACTAAAAAGATTCCGATGAAACTTTGTATCTAGATAGCTGATGATCCAATATAAGACATAGCCTTCTACTTATTTCGAATTTCCCACGTCATCGGAAATCACGCGAATATAACAGCTATACAGTTAGTAATAAATACTTCAATTCCACTAATCTGAATAAGACATCATCATATCAGCCATTGGATCCACTACTGAACGTAGGCCTCCCCATCGACCTCCAGAGCGACCGCCTGATTTCTGTATTTATGGTCATTTCGTAGAGATTTGATAATAATTTGATTTTTTAAATTACCACGCTTGACAGGCAGTTTAGCGGGCGCAGTGTGTTGCGGTAGGGTATGGTGACGCTGCTACCCATCATCATCTTGTTTGAAGCACAGTTGTTCGCACCACTATGGCCTTGGTCCACCACTTCGGCAACAAGGAGGTCGGGACTATTCTTCTCTGCCGGTCACCACACGGCTGACGTCAGACACATCTTAATAAGACGTCACGTTCCATAACAAAACGGTATAAAGAAAAAACCACACATACATAACGCCTAAATATTAACATGTCAACAAAGTGTCAAATACCGGTGGGTTATATAATAATTAATTAAAGACTAATCAACGAAACTAATCAACTTTCATTCTGATCGAAGCACTACCGACGCGTGGCGCTACGTTCGTTCTCGTAACACTGTTAATCGTCGTTAGCACATAGGTGTGACATTGCGCAACTACGCACTCACATTACTCCCTGCTGATGTTTAGTTATATTGATATTATAATGCTGAATTACGCTAACTAAGAAGTCACCGGATCGATTTGAAAAAAAAAAATGCGTTAGATAAGTTAAGAATGTATTGTACTTGTACTGTATACACCTGCAAACGTCCCCCAGTACTGGGACGATTACATAACTCCTCTTCCATGAAGAAGGAAGATTGGGACCATCCAATGCGGGTTGGTTGTTATATATTATATACCTGAATTTATTTCGATACATGCATGTCTCCAAACTATGTTTACCATAACACTAGTCACAAGATAAAAAATTAAAAACAAATTTAACACTCGAAAAAAATTGATAATGGATTCAAATTTTACACAACAGTGATAATATCGAGGCATTGAGTTTAAACGTAAATCAATCTAGAAGAAATCCACATTTAAAACGTATAAGACCGAAAAGCGCGACTAGTCCTCAAATAGTAAAAAAATAAATAAATTTAATTCCTTATCATATTGACCGCTCAACAAATTGAATTAAACATACAGTTTATTCAATTTGAATATGTGGAAATAATATATTTTCAAACACGCTGTATTTGTTTTAGTGATATGTTTACTAATAATAAATTACTAACTTAATTAAATGGAAATAGATCTAGTAGTGTCTTGTATGTATACATTATTATTTTCATAAAAATAATATGTATCTGTCGACTTAACGTATTGAACACATTAACTTGCTGTTGTGCTGGCGGTCGCGGGATCAGTCTAGGTCATGAAGTAGTTTTGGAAAGGATAATTGATGTTCGTTCAGGTCTGGACGTTTGTTTATGTCCTCTGACGCAGAATTTTATCCGACTGGGCCCCTTTGAGTGTAATGAGTTTATTTAAGTATCCAATGTTACTTCTTATACCTCCAAGAATATGTGTACAAAGTTTTATGTTGATCGGTTAAGTAGTTTTCGCGTGAAATCGTAACAAGCAAACTTACATTTCACGTTTATAATATTAGGGATTTTCAATTTTAAAGAACTGTTTTTTCAAACGCACAAATTCAACATCTATCGATCATAAGGTTAGATTGTTGATTGTTCATAAGGTTTTAGGCTATAAAACAACACGTAACGATCCATAGTCATGAATTATCATGAAAAACGTCAACACGAGTGAAATCAAAAAAGTAACCTTGTGTAATAGCATATCGTATAAAAACATTTTCGCTGGATTTTAATTTTCTCTTTTTATCATCTTTTCCGTCAATTTTATTAATATAACTGATATTATTAAACAAAAAATCTGATTAATAGAAGAAATAAAACGCCAAAATTCATGCACTTGATCTACTATTGACAAATATCACAAATATTTTTGAATCTTTGATTGAATCACGTAGATCACACCGCTCACACTTACTACTCTAGCGTCTAGCCTAACGGTGGGCTTCCGAATTGTTCCCGAGTTTAATCGGAACGCAAGGTTAAAACAATTTACGACCGACCACGGTCACTGCTGGCCGATACGTAATTTCTGCACAAGATATATTTTTCAAGGACGAAAGACTTAAATTTAGAAGAAATTTAACATAGATCGTTATATAAAATTTAACAGTTAAAAGAAAATCAGTATACGAATTAATTGACAATGTATTATGACGTTAGAATTAGTACTAATTGCATTAATATTCGGATGATTACAGATGAACGAATGCGCGAAGAAAAAATTGAAGTGACAATTATTTTAAACTTTTTTAATTTTAATAAAAGTATGGTCGATTAGTAGTTGCAAGAAGTTTCTATTACAGATTTGTCAATACAAATTTTAGCTACAATATCGTTTCTATGTTTCTTAATGCAAATGATAGTTTCGAGATAAAAATATTCAGAATAGTAAGACGAGTATCGTGAAGATTCGAAAAATGAGGAATAAAATATACTACAAAGTCATAATTATGTTTTTTAATATATTAAAGAAAAATATATGTTCTACAAAATTAACTACACTAGTCAAAACAGAGGTCCATTTTTAAGAAGCAATTTGAGTGCGTAGGCACACAATGCCTCATTATCAAGAACGATCAACAAAGAAAATCCTTGTAAATTTGAAAGAAAATCTCGAGAGGCACCGTCACAATCACGGACGCAACGACCAAAATAAGGACCATTTATGTAGATTTATGTCACGTTCTATTTTAGGAGTTGGTCGCTTGAACTTGCTCCGAACTGCGCCCGCGCCGACGTGGACGTCGCGCGTCGTTCATATAAACACACTAGACTACTAGAAATCTGCGCTACATTGATAGTGTCCGATAACACTTATCGGTACTGTTATAAAGAAGAAATGCTTATTTCTTTGTTTGTATTCAATAAACTCGGGATCTCTAAACCGAATACAATAATTATCTTACCATTAGAAAGTCACCTTAAGCAGAAATAATATAAACTATCACGTTACGATTCATTGATGTTGAACAGAAGTCATTCATTGGAAGATTAAATTAGAAGTTAAAATCAATGATTTGTCATTAATGGAAGTAACTTCATATAAAGGAAGGAAGCAGGTTATGAATTATTATACTATCCCGATGACAACTTTACTATCGTCTGGCACTTACTTGCAACCCTCAAAATAAGTTGGCAATTTTTTTTTACACTTAATCTTATGTAAATTGCAACGTATTAATATAAAGCCTTGGGGGAGAAGGTTAAAATGTTTTTTTACATTTTCAAATATTTAAGGGATGATGATGATGATGAACCGCGAGATGCCTGCCACACTAGCAATTTATTTATTTATTTATTTTTTATTTCGGCAATTTCATAATTGACCGATAATAAAACATAATTTAAAAAAAAAATCTAGCTTTGTGATAAACGGGTTACTCGGATGGTTCAATAGCTCTCCTGCTATAAATCAATAAACAAATTCGACGACGCGTGATGGTCATAAAAATTGGCTGATGTGCTAGTCGTAGCGGGTTCGATCCCAGCACATGACTAATTTAAAATAAATACACCAAAGAGATGCTTGTGGTGGTCTTGGCGTTTTTATTTATGTACTGTTTGATTCCGGGCCCCCGAAACAGGATTCTAATATTAATGGGGGCCGTTGAGAATGAATTTTTTAATCATTTAATATGGAACAGATGTATATTGAAATTAGCGCGTTCAAATAAAATATGTCTTAAACTTTTTAATATTATAATTATAGAAGTATAGATTTACAAATTTTTTTTTACAAGGAAGTACAATAAACTATCTATTAGATCCAATTCAATGGTGTTGATGAGATTTTAATTAATATTACATTTATATGTAAAATCGACTCATTATTTTATAATTAGCAAAAAAATTACATCGGTTTTCCTTAAAAAAAAAAAAAAAAGAATATGCGCCTCTTATTAAATAAATCTTTACACTGAATAGTAAAAAAGAATATAATATGTAATTAGGAATATATTATATTTGCGAACAATATGGAGTCACCGAACAGTTATTCGACTCCAAGGGGATTAGCATGGTGCCACTGATTCGGAATGTAGTAACTGAAGGTAAATAAGAGACGAGGTGACTCTGTGGCACACGTGTAATTTGTAGAACAACACCAGATGGTATTCAAATCCGCGCTACCACTGGTGAGTTCACGGGCTAGATTGTATTTAAAATTACATGTCGTGCACGGAGCAGAAGAGAAACATCGTGGAGTAACCTACATTTTTCGAAAAATAAATCTGAGATCTGTATACCCACAACCCGGAGCGACCGGACGGATTAAGTTTCCATACATCCTTAAAATAATATATAATTATTCTAAATGGATATCCGTATAGTCAGCAGAAAGCTGTTTATATTTGCTTATTAATCAATATTAAAACACGTTATTTGACTTTCCGATGCGATAAATTCAACAGAGCGACCGTTCGACGGATACACCATCGAGACGGTACATCCGTGGCGGTCTCGTGTCTTCGAGTAATTAACAATGATATCAGTATTGCTTAACATTTGTCGACATATGAAGTTTCTAGTCGTTAGGTTAACTGTACAATTCTCAACGACCGTAGAGTTCGCGAACTGTTAGAACGATTCGATGTAAGTTTATCGTTAGCCTCTCAGTGGCGATAGGGTAAACGTTACGGAAACAAAAGGAAAACCAGCCGAGTTCGGTTTCGACTCATACACGAAGAGTTCCGTACCATTTTAATGAAAAATCAAACAATTAATGCATATAAATTAATTTAGGATCGAGATAAAATAAATTTAATTTTTCTTTCTTTGATCTCTATAGCACCCCTCTCCCCTTTAATGTCTAACTGTATTTTATTGTTATCTTTTGACGTTATAACGGCAATACACATTCTTTGAAAATTTCAAGTGTCTGTCTATTACGGTTCTAATTCTGATTATAAACTACAGAACCAAGCGGAAAGCGGGATCTTTGTAATAGGGTATCCAAGTAAACAACTTTTTAGAGAAATTTAACAATAAAATAATGATGCTTTTTTAAGCTCAATGTGGTAAGTTATTAGTTTACGCCGACAATTTTGACCGCGGTAATTTCAGTCTCAATGATGTTAGAAATACTTTAACGGCTAATTTTAAAATGTCGTATCGTTTAGCTTTTCGAGTAAATAACGACCTATACACGACGAAATCTCAATCAATGAATCACATTAAAATTGAATCAGCTGCTCATAAGATTATTAAGTTAAAGAGGTAGATAAAATAATTCGAAATTAAGCTATGCAAAAATGAGTGTGAAGAGTTATAATAACCCTACTTCTGTCGCAGTCGGGTAAAAATACATTTTAATCACATTGACAACTCTATACGGAGGAACAGTGTAACAACAGCTATTGTTTACGCAGTCCACCTTAGCGTATGAGTCTAACTTTCATAGCCACTTGTTGAATTAGAAACATCGTCGAGTCGACAAGCCATCTCACGTATATTCGTCTCTTTTATATCGACGAGCGCGTGTCGTTCACTTTCAAAACATATCAAAAAGTATTCCGCTAACTATATCAAGACAAACCACCTGTTGCATTTGACTTGTCGTTCACGACTAGCCTTCGACAGGCGCTGCCTTAAACTTTTCTTGACACTTCGCCAACACTTTTACTTGAATACTTTTTTTATTATTATTTCGTTGCAAGCAACTTTACTGAAGGATGGAGATCGTTATATTACGATTTGAGTCGATACGCGTAGTGTGCAGGGATTTCTTAGATAATTCGTATTCATTTTTCTTTCGATAATCGGATTGAAAATGAAACACTTTTTATTAATAATCTTTTTTCAATCTTATACATATATTTCAATAAAAATAATCATCGGACATCATAATTATCTATAAGTAATTATTTTTTATATACATGTACCAAAAACAAAATCTGCAATACTGAGAGTATAACAAAATTTGATAATAACATAAATTATTTTTTTAAATATTTATTTCCTACTTCTTTCTTAAATATTATATAAATTTGATTATTACAAATTCTTTACTTATAAATAATTTACGTCGAAAGTGTATTATGCATGAATTTATAATTAGATAAAAACGATTTCGTATGTCTTTATTACATAACTCACGTTTTTAATGATTTCACTCGTAGCAGAGTAATTTGTCCTATCAATGAGTAAGCGAGTACATTTCCAAAGGTACCGGGTAAACGTCATTTATTATATTAATTAGTCTCGAGTTGCCCGGCCCCCGTTACTCGAGCCTCGGCGGAGGAATGACGTCGCACGATCTTAATCTTTCGCGTAATTGTTACCGATGATACAACATCTCCCAGGGGCTTGTTAAACGAGCTGTTAAGTTAAGCCATTAAACTGCTAGCGCGCCAAAACGTCGTTTCTTTTTCTATTCGACTTTTGACTGTAAAATCTCCGTTACGTTCAAGTTTCCTTGCGCTTGACTTACGGTAACGGTCACGAATGTTACAGACAAAACAATAACTGTAAGTACTCACGGCTGGCGATAAGTTCGGGAGCGACGAGTCCGTTGAGGTCAGGCTCCTCGCCGTACCAGAAGATCCATAGCTCCTTGGAGGCTCGGAGGGAGAGCGGCGGCGGCGCGGCCATGCCGATGTCGATGTCGAGCGGCGGCGGGGCTGGCACGCGCCGCCACACGCACAGGATGTCACCGGCGAGGCAGCGCGCGTAGCTGCTGATCACGGGGTCGGCGAGCGGCGCGGCGCCTTCCTCGCCCTCGGCGCCACCGCTCGACTCCCCCCAGACTAGTTTACGCCATTTTATGCCATACAGCTCCGTCTGGAACAAATTGATCCGGATCAGAGTTGGGATCGCGACTTTATAGAAAATTACTAATTGTCTTTTCAGTTATAATTTTATTCATGAAAGAATTGTCTATTTTAATTCGAGAAGATTTTTAATATAATTGTCTAGTGTAAAGGTGTAAAGGTAAGTAGAGTAATTTTGCAAAGCAAAATCTCTGGTAGATTTTGCTACAACAACTTGCGGCAACAATACTAAGACCCAGTTTCACCACCTGCTATTAAGTTGCGGCTAACCTAAATAGCACTTTTTTGACAAGTAATTGTATGGGTTATCTGACAAAATAAATGCCAGTTAGGTTATCCGGAACTAAATAGCAAGTGGTGAAACTGGCCCTAAATCACTTTTGATTTACTAACAACCATAAAGTATCTCTAATTGAATAATTCTAAAATTCACATAATTATTTGGAAAGAAGTAATAATACGCAAATCGTTACATAAACATCAAACACTAGTGAACATAAATACAAAAAAAATACCGTTGGGCATTAAACTTCTAGTTTTTGCTTTCGGTGATATTGTGCAGAATTAATTATCAAAATAGTTAGTATCAATACAGAAAGTATTTGAAACTCATCAACCGCATTAATAACGGAGTACAAAATTAACATTACACAATCATATTTATAACAAATGTACACAAACTTCCTTATTATTACCGCCTTACTAGTGTTGATTACCTTGCGACTTACGTAAAACGAGACATATGCGTAATATGTTAATATATAACTGACTAGCTGTTGCTCGCGGTTTCACCCGCGTTAATTTGAGGGAAAAGCGTACTTAAATATTTTGAGCAATTACTCTAAGAGTACGTTACCCGCCTCGTTGGTCGAGTGGTTGCAAGGGTTACTGCCGAGCAAGGGGTCTCAGGTTTGATTCCTGGGTCGTTCAACGTATAATTTAGTTTTTTATTTTTCAAAAATTCTCAGTAAAAGAGAGATGTTATATTTACTTTAAAAGTGGAAATATAGTTAAAAATGTCTCGAGAAGAGAAATAATAAAGGACGTAATGGAAGCTCTCAAAAAAGATTATTTTTTCCCGTTTTTATAATATTTCTTATTATTGCTCAGCCCCTATTGGTCGTAGCGTGATGTTATATAGCCTATAGCCTTCGTCGGTAAATGGGCTATCCAACACAAAAAGAATTTTTCAATTCGAACCAGTAGTTCCTGAGATTAGCGCGTTCAAACAAACAAACAAACAAACTCTTCAGCTTTATAATATTAGTATAGATTATTATTAACGTTTTGTTCTCGCGTTTTCTTCATTAAAACTGTTAGGCCTAGGCTGCAAGATTTTAGATTATGTTGTTGTTTCGAGATCAGCGACATAATTTTGTTGAGACGACCTTGTGCATGTTAATGTTAAACGCGGTTCAATACCCCGGGTTCGGTGGCGAGTCTGGTTGAACGAATGAAAAAGGATTCCATGGAATTGTAAGACTTATACTGGATAAAATTTCTAATAATTGAAAGAAACGCTACATAACTAATTAGCGAAGCCATAAATTCCTCAAAAAAGCACTGAATTTTTGCTTATAGCAAGCATGCTAGTCCAAAAAAAAATGTAAATCGGTAACAAGGTCGAAAGGTCAGCTGAACGGTATGTTTCTGTAGTGAAGGTGTTAATATTAATATCCACAGCTAAGAGGGTCAACGGACTTCTTCCCGACGTTACCATCTGCAGCGGAAGGGGTCTACGCACCTGGCAGACGCGCGTGGGGTCGCATTGAACTAATGCGATAAAGGGGTCTTTCTTCTATATCGACTAAACGTTTAGTTTTCAACGAACACAAAATTAGTTTATATTGGACTCTTTTCATAATCACGAGATGAGGTTTATACAGTCTGATAAACATTATGTCGTCTCCGTTCTACATCGAGCATAATCATGTCAGACGGTTATGTGAAAGAATGCGCGGACGCATGCCGATCACTGTTTCGGTGGACGTCGGAGACCGGCCGCTTTCTAACGCCCGATGCGCTCGGGCGGGACAAACTCACTTTCTATCGTATGACGTGACCATGCATCAGTATTAACTCCAACAAGAGATCGTTTAAACTCGATTAAAAGAGATTCTCTTTTAAAATATAGTGATGAGAGGAAAAAAACGTAAATCATAACTGTCAACTACTAAAAGAGCAAAATCTCGAACAACAGTCTTGACTCGCTGCTAAAGTCTTTCCGATACTCGTTCAAAGAGGTCAATAGATTACAATTGTAATTCAGATGCTACATCAAAGCAAACGCAGCGGCAGCGGCATGGCGGATATTAAGCAAAAATATTCGTCGACAAAGCTCTCAGTTCGTAAAGCGAAACTTCGTCAGAAAATCTGCGGATATTTGAATTTAAAATGCGAGGCCAACGTCGTCGTCTGACGGACCCACCGACCCGGGCGATAACGCCCGGTTGAAGCCGTTGAAAAGTCGGAAGTTTCCTGGGAAATTTCCACCATGATCGAGTCTAGAGAACTTTCGTAGCTGAATGCAACTTTTTGAAATGAATACACAAATGAGGGTAAGCGATTCGGCAAATGTATTGTATGAGTAGTAAAAAATATATCAAATATTATAATTTTTAATATAAATAAATATATTTTTTCATTATAGAGTATTCCTCTATATATTTCCACTGAACGTGGTTTTCCATGTGTGTAGCTTAGAATGAACCTTGTTTCGTAGCACCCTACATTTTAGGTTTCTTACGGTGTTTGCACTTCGTTTTCATTTTAATTTTTCTTTACCGTTCCATTGTATTGATTTTTTATAACTAAAGACAAACAAGTTATGCCACTCTGCGACTGTTATTATTTGCAACCGCTTAGTTTTATCTAACAACCGGAACTATAAAATATGCACAATTAAATAAACAGTTGACTGTAAACAATGTGGGGCCGTAAAGCGACCATAACCGAGAACGGAAAAAACTGCATGTCCAAAAAAGTCGAACACCGCTAGCCGAGAAAGATGGGAGTATTACGTATGAGCGGGACGAAGCGTCGCGAAAGTGAGAGGAGGCGAGCACGGAGCGGCAACGGCGCGGTTACGTTACTAGCGGGGTAAACAATCGAAGATAATGTGACGGCGACAGCGATGTGCGCGTGCGCTCGCCCCCGGCCCTGCACTTCGCTACTGCATTTTTGTTCTGTGACGTCACAGCGCCCTAGGGGGTCGATTTTGATTTTTTTTTATGTTTCATTTTAACATTAATGATTAACGTAGGTGCTATATAACATATATATATGATGTTTCGTAGATGCACTCTTTTGATTTTAAATATAACATAAAACGAAATAAATTAACCAACTTATCGTTTTATGAAATATTTCTAGATTGATTAAACAAAATTTAATTGCAAGTAAATATTGTAATGTCACAATAATAAACAGAAAATAAATTTAAATTTAGACACAGGATTTGTATATCTATGACCCACTCAGAGCGGATATAGCTCCTCAATGATTAGTCTCAATGAGTTGTTATGCGGCCTGATGGATTAGTATTTTATCCCTAAGCAAAAGTGTCCATAGTATTTTTTTGTAATACGTCGAATTTGAGAGCTACAGCTGTATAAATGCAGAAAGTCAAACATGCTCAACGTACCCCATAGGTGAGGTAAGTTGAGCAAGCGTATGGTGTAAGTTGAGCAGATAGAAAATGTAGCCAAACCACATCTTAGATATTTTCCCGTCATAAAATAAAATGATTATTTATCAGTCAAACTTTTATAATTAATGATTTAATGACATATTAGTGAAACAAAAAGTAGTTTTCTTTTAAATAATGAACGTATAAAATAAAAACAACATCTACTTAATATTTAGAAAACCATCTTTAACTTAATGTTTGGAATATACTCAGTATTTCTATTTAAAATCAGACTTTAATATTTATATAGTTCATTAACAAATCTAAACGTTAAAAAGTAAAGATTAGGAAGACATTCATCGCTTAAAAACTTGATCATCGTCACTGATGCAATTAATGCAAACAAAGTAACATCAGCATTTGGCGCACATTTATAATTATGTGCTTGGGATTGAATCCTGTCACTTGTCAGTCACTCATTTGATACCGAATTGCTTGGCGGCGGCATTGATTCTTTTTCTTTAATTTAGAATGCCTTTGCAGTATCGTTAAAGTGTTGGATTGAGTTTAAACCTCTTGAAGTCTTACGTTTATGCGCTCTCAAACAAAAATAAAATAAAAAATTAAACAAGTGCGAGTCGGACTCGCCCATGAACGGTTCCGTAACAGCAAGTAACATAATATAAAATTTCTTGTAGTTCGTTGTAACTTTGATCGATGTTTTAATAATAGTGTATTTTTTATAAAAAAAAAAAAGAAAAAAAAACTACTTACTAGATCTCGTTCAAACCAATTTTCAATGGAAGTTTACATGGTAATGTACATCACATATTTTTTTTTAGTTTTATCATTCTCTTATTTTAGAAGCTACAGGGGAGGCACATTTTACCACTTTGGAAGTGTCTCTCGCGCAAACTATTCAGTCTAGAAAAAATGATACTAGAAACCTCAATATCATTTTTGAAGACCTATCTATAAATATAAGATTCCCCACACATATGGGTTTGATGAAAAAAAAATTTTGAGTTTCAATTCTATGTATGGGGACCCCCAAAATTTATTGTTTTTTTTTCTATTATTGTGTGAAAATCTTAATGCGGTTCACAGAATACATCTTCTTACCAAGTTTCAACAATATAGTCATCCAAAACAAATTTCTACGCATGGCCACGGCCTCACCGTGGTTCGTTCGTAACGTCGACTTACATCGAGACCTCAAGATCGATTCGATCTCGAAGCATCTCAAAATACTCTCTACAGCGTATTTTGAGACTGCACGGCAACATCCCAACCCCCTCATAGCCCAGACATGCTCCTACGTAGGTAGAGGAAGTTCACAGACAAGACAAAGACTAAAGAAAGCCAAACTGCTCGTCGATGAGGGGCCTATTCATTGCCTCCGTGGCTCTTTTTAATCTATTTAGGATTATTTTCTCATACACCTTTCCAAGTGTGTTGAGAAGACTGATCGGACGGTAACTGTTCGGGAGGTTCCTGGGTTTACCCGGTTTGTGAATTTCTACTACGATTACTTCCTTCCACTGATCGGGGAAGGAGCAACCGGCTAGAAGGGAGTTAAAAATCGCAACAAGCAGCATGATAAGCTGATGAGGGAGTCGTTTTAATGTCTTATTGGTGATTCGGTCGGGTCCTGGGGCCTTTTTTGCGTGTAAATCCTTCAAAATTGATTCGACCTCGTCTGCGGTCGTCGGGGGAAGCGGCTCGTCTGGTGGCGATGATGGTGCGGCCGCTCTGCATTCGACCTCCAGGTTGACCTTGAAGAGGTGCCCGGGGTTAAGCGGCTCAGTGCTCGGAGAGCATTGACTCTCCAGGCTACTAGCGAGGCGCGAGACAATAATATTTTATTCAAATAGGTATTTATTTTTCAAAAATCTCTCAGGTACCCTTTCCTCTTAAAGCCTAAATACATTACATAGTTTTATTAAAAATTGAGGGGTGTAATAGTATGAAGTATTTCAAGAAACCGGTGCACTCACTTATAAAACTTAAGACAGAATATATTATATAGATATATATTTAAAGTTACATATTATATATTTTCTCATTTCTAGCCGAATACGCTGCTACAAGGTGCGTGATGATCGCCTCATATCGTTGCTTCCGCGAACATCATTACTATGGATTGTGCGTGTCATTTCACTCCGAGCCTCTAGTCTATATACAATGCAAATATAATCTCTAACGTTACGTTATAACGATCATAATCCTATAACGCATACTGCTAGTGTTTATGTAGGTACACAAATTCACTGTTACCAAGCGTCGACTTTGGATCGAACGTATTCCGTAAATCAGTGATCAAGATATGACATGTAGACACGTTCCAGTTACAATAATTATTGTTTACGTTACAAAATATATAATTGTTATTGAATATTATTACAGTTATTAAAGTTTTGATACATAACGGATAATATATTTTTAACCAACTTTAGATAAGAGGAAGTTTGTAAAAATCTCTGGTTTTTAAAGTGTGATTTGTTTTGTTGTATTCAATACTTAAATTTTAATAGTAATAGTGTTTAACTATTATTTTTTCCAGAAGTGAAATTAAAAATTATCGTTTCTCAGAATCGTCATACGTTCTATTTAGTGTACTAAAATATAATACCAGTTTCACATAAAACTTGTTAGAATTATTGGTGATTACTTATATGAATATAGAAATATGCAAATTTGTTCGAAAATACAAACACTTTTACCCAAAAAATGATCAAATACCGAATAATTACTCATTACGTGATAATTGCAGAGTCCACCCTCTCCCCCATTGAGATTGAGTGAGATTTCGCCTCACTTAATTAATGAATGGCCCCTAATCTGCAATGATTGAAAGTCGTTTTAGGTAAATAAGTTTTGATAGTGGTATGTAAAGGTGTATTTTTTATCAATTTTTACGGCGGACGGTTCCATTAGATTTCGAAAAAAATATTAAATAGAGAAAATCGGCATTATTGAATCTCGTTACATTACATAATATAAGTATCTATTGTTTTTACAACTTAAAAAAGTACTGAGTTTATGTAAAATTTTATTTATTCTTTACGAGTATAATTTGCCCATCAAGCTATCTCGCCTAAATTAACCCTTAAATAATAGTTTAGCAGCCAATGTAATTAATAAAATAATTACAATAACAACATTTCCCAAAGGTAGGTACGTAAATATATTAACCAATATAAAATGAAAGTAAACCTTAAGTGTGTTCTTTAAAGTTTATTTCGGTGTTATTTTTCGCACGTGTAATGAATATAATGTAGTCACTAGTCGTACTGTAAACAGGAGTCAAACAGATTCTACCGACAACTAGACCCATGTTACCGGGGGCGTGTAGGCGGTTAACGACTTGCCACTTACAGACTACCTCCCTCCCTCTTTGTCATTCAAATGACAACAGGCGGGAAAGAGACGGGTAGGTAGCGGTTACAACACTGGAGTGGAGTATATATATTATGGTTATCTGCGCCAATATTAAAATGATAAAATAATTACCTCTGACCCGGGAGATTTAGATAAGAATAGCGCGCGGTTAGTTAATATCGATTATATACATTTTTCCATTGATTATTATTGTATTTATAAATATTTCATTTAAACATAATATAAAATTTGGTAAAGCATCGAAAGACCGTAAAATTAAGTAAGATATAAAGTACCCGAATTTGGTAACAATCCAATAAAACAATGAAGACGTCCGGACTGTCGACATCGTGATTGAATCCCGAAAAAATGCTTTACCAAGACAAAGGATCGAAGACGAGTTTAAAATAGAAAACCTCAATTAAATATACTGATAATCCAAGTGTTATATTGAAGCGCAAAGTGTGAACAAAATACGAAATTGTTATGCGACGTACGTTACAAGAGGCACGCGCCGCCGCCGCCGGGAGGTGAGGTCAGGCTGCGCGGGCGCAGGCGGAGCCGGTACGGTAACGAGTTGCGATGAACACAACAATGCTATTATGCGCTCGGCTTTTGATCGCTTTTGAAACAACATTTTATATGCGCTACTGGTGTATTAATGACTTTACAAAGTTTATATCTTAATCCTAATAATTAAATAAAGTTGTTTACGTTTTACGAGAGCATAGAAGAAACGTGTTTTTAGTGAATATTTAAAATAAATGAGTGCTTCAAAAATGGATCTTTTTGAGTGTATTTGGATGGTTGGATTGATAAGTGTAGTAGCATTATCGATGTGTCAATCGAAAATATCTTAGAACAGGTTTGTCACTTCTCATTTGGCAAAATTAGTGAAAAAATCTAAGCTGATAGATCTTAAAGTAAGAAGTCTCAAATATGAACCTTCACAGCAGTTAACATTTAATATTCAGATAACTAGTTGTTTCATTGTATCTATTGTTCGCACGCTTTTGCAATGTCGTAATCGAGTTGAAATTATAACTTAACAATCGTTCCACAGGCCGTTGAACTGCGACACGTTAAAACAATAATTAAAACTCTCAATCGAAAACCTCTGACAATATACAACAATGTCCGTAACATTATTATAACGATCGCTTTTAATACCGATAAGTACCTATATTATATTTATTCAACGACAACACATCAATAACATAATTTCAGGTATATTACACAATTATTTTACGTCGCTAAGAATATCTTACATAATATTCTTTTGAAACAAATATCCCGTTCAACTTGAGTGTACTTATGGTCGTATTTTCAAAGCACTGAAGCGTCTCAGACGAGACAAGCTCGACATAAAAATGGAGAAAAATGTAAGAATGAACCGGAGGAAATTACACCCTGGGTAAGGGTAAGGGATACACAGGTAAGCAGCACAGTATACGCCATCCAAGCTAACGGTAAAGGCAGGCGCGCGCGGCCGCGGTCAACGAACCTTAAGACGGCGTACATCTAGAATTTTGAGGATTTGCCCTACTTTTTTTCGTTTAGCATTACGTAATATATACGTCCGTTGATTTTTTTATAAATATAATTTTTTTATTATTATTATTAATTTACAGCGTTCGCTTAGCAAAAATTTAATTACCTAATCTGTTCTCTGGACGTTGTGTGAAACGCACACTCTGTTTTAGCCATAATTTATAAAATAAAAGACTTAAGTATGTCATGTTAAAAAAATTTGTTTGAACGTAGGTAAACATAAGCGAGCCTTAAAAAATATAAGCTCATATGTGACAATGCAGATTCCGATTGGAACACCGCAGAGCTTTTATGAATACAAAGGACTATGAGAGGGATTGTCGAACATGCACGCTGGAATAAGAGTGGAAAACACAAGGCTCGTAATGTATTCAACCGCTTTTATTGTAATATTTGCCTCGAATATTATTACATTTTTTGATAAATATGATTTATAAAAATTATATAATGCCTCTTAAAATCCAGTGCAATGTGTTTTTGTTAAAAAAGAAGGTTATTTTAAAATGAGTGAAGTGCGTGTGTGTGTATATATATATATATATATATATATATATATACGAGGGAGCGTTTTTATTTATTTTTTTATTTTTATTTTCCTTTATTTTCCTTTATTTTGGAAACAAACGGTATTACAAGAATATATAAAATAACAAACAAAATATTGTTACTTAACCACAAACAGTTTCCGATATTACAATATAACATAAAAAAGCTGAGAAGAGATGCCTAATATTAATAGTAAAATTAAAATCAAAATCAAAATAAATTCAAAATTAAAATCGAAATCAAAATAAACATAAAAAAAAACAAAATTAAAATTAATTTCAAAATAAAAATCGAAATCAAAATTAAAATTAAAATTAAAATTAAAATTAAAATTAAAATTAAAATTAAAATCAAAATTAAAATCAAAATTAAAATTAAAATCAAAATTAAAATTAAAACAAAAATCAAAATCAAAATCATAATCAAAATCAAAATCAAAATTAAAATCAAGATCAAAATCAAAATTAACATTAACATATCAATCACAGATACATTAATTAAATTAAGGCATTCGTGACATGCAATTTAAATTTATTGAGAGAGAGATGAAAAATGTCAATATTTATAAACAAATCGTTGTATTGGGCACAACATCTGTTAATAAAAGTATTTTTAGAAAATTTTGTTCTTGTAGCTGGGACGTCAAAGGTGACTTTATGTCTAGAATTCAAGCGTGGACATTTAAAATTTAATTTTTAAAGTAAATATGAAGAGTCAATTTCTTGGTTCACAATTTTATATAGTAGAACTTGATCTCGTTGAACACGCCGGTCAACGGCCGACATAGGTTTAATCAAAACATTCGTGTTATCCGAAGAAACTGCTATTAAATTCTTTAAGTACCTGTCGTGTATACGGTCAATTTTATGAATATGACATTTGTACTGAGGACTCCAAACAGAAGAGGCATACTCTAGAATAGATCTTACCAATGTGTTATATAAAAGAGTATGGGTTGAAGCATGCTTAAACTCTTTGGATATCCTGAGCACAAATCCCAACATACGATATGCTTTACTAGCTATATAATCGATGTGCTCATCTAAGAGTAATTTTGAGTCAATAATAATACCACGATCTCTTACCAAATCAACCCTCGATATCACTTCGCCATTCAATTTATAAGAATACTTTTTATGTTCACGGAATGAAGGATAAGGGGTTGAAATAAAAAAAAAACAAATTATTTTTCCTTTTCAATATATTCACCTGCAAGACGGACACATTTTCAGATCTTTCAATTAATTTATTTATACCCTCATAAAAAATGTTTTCAAAATACGCCGAAACTGCCTCCTTAACTTCATCATCGGTGGTAATTTTTTTACCCCGCAGCTCTTTTTTCATTTTTGGAAAGAGGTAATAACCACTCGCGGCGCAGGTCTGGCCTGTAGGGTGGGTGGTTCAAAATATCGAAGCCCACTTTAAGCAGGGCACCCAACGCAACGCGGCTCTTGTGGACGGGCCGTGCAAAAGCAGCACACCTTTCGTCAATTTTCCCCGTCTTTTCTGTTTAATGTCTTGTTTTAGTCGCTCTAATATTGAAGCGTAGTATTCTCCGGTTATAAAAACACCTTTATCTTTATAATCGATCAATAATATTCCTTCTGAGTCCCAAAAGACCGTTGCCATGAGTTTCCCAGCTGACTGTGACACCTTAAACTTCTTCGGGGGTGCTGTGCCCTTTTTATGCCACTGCATAGAGTCTTGTTTCGACTCAGGTTCATAATGATGAACCCAAGTTTTGTCTCCAGTAACAATTCGACTCAATACACCATCCTTCTCTTCATTGCAGAGGTCCAAAAATGCACGTGAACACTCTACGCGTTGTTGTTTTTGCGGCGGCGTGAGCATTCTCGGTACCCATCTTGCGCTGACCTTAGTCATGCCAAGATGATCGTGCAGAATTTTAAAAATGGTTGTATCGGATACTCCAACCATTTCTGCGAGTTGTTTCTTCTTTAGTCGAGCATCGTCGAGTACAAGTTTTTCGACTTTTTGGATATGTTCTGGCGTGGTCACCTCGATGCTCCTGCCCGGCCTCGGGTCGTCTTCAAGGGATTCCCTTCCTTTTTTAAACAAACTACAAACTGTGCCACTTGTACACCATGGTTTTTCCTGGACAAGAGTCACCGTAAACTGATGACATCTCATCCATTATGGTCGCAACTGATTTTCCTTGCTTGGTAAGGAACTTTATAACGGCACGATATTAGATTTTTTCCATATTTCACTTTTTGGCGATAGCTCAAAGACTAATAGTCTAATAACAATAAAATCTCGTATTTATACTAATTATGAGTCACTAAGCACGTTACGATCCTAATGAGCCTAATCACCCCCCTCCAACCCTCTCATTTCGCGAACTTAAAAACGCACCCTCGCATATAAATATTACACATTCACTCAAATGTCAAAATTGATGTTTGCATGATACAAAAATAATATACATAATACGGTATTTGTGAATCGTAGCTAATGAGTTTGGTAAAAATGACAGCAATCTTTTAATGTAATGGGGTTTCATTATAGTCACATTCAGTCAAAGAAATTTTGATAAATTATAAGACCGAGATCGGTTCGATAACGAATCGTGATCGGCATTGTAGTGTACATTGGCACTTAATTAGTTATTAATCAAGATAACAAAATTGTATATCAATTTTTTCGAACAAATTCATTGATTAGACGAAGACTTACCGAATCATGTTTATTATTATTTATTTTAGACAAATAGAAACTAATCAGAAGTATAGCGTGAACAAAAACGCTCGAATGTTCGTATTTTCTTGTTAACTTGTGCTACTTATGGTGACACAAAAATATGTCACGCACTATTTGGTATGTGTTACAAGTTGAACTTATAAGGTACTAGCTTCTGCCCGAGGTTTCGCCCGCGTGGATGTCGGTTATCGAGACCAAAAAGTATCCTATGTTACTTCTAATACCCCCAAGAATATGTGTATAAAAGTTTCATGATGATCGGTTAAGTAGTTTTCGCATGAAAGCGTAACAAACAAACTTACTTTAGCATTTTTATAATATTATAAGTATGATTTCATTGGATATTGACGTGACCGTCTGTCGGTAATACAGTGCAACGGTATTACAGTACTCAGGGTTGGAACTTCATTACTGGAATGCTATGCTAGATGGCGTTGAAGTAACTAGATTTTTAAGATTTTTTAACAAACAATTTTGTTTTTAATTTTTTGTAAATAATAAGTAGGATACTTTTGTATGTTATTTCTAATAGATCCAAGAATATGTGTACAAAGTTACATGATAATCGGTGAAGTACTTTCGCGTGAAAGCGGAACAAACAAACTTACATTTCAAATTTATAATATTAGGGATTCGTCATACTAAAAGATAATTTTCCTTAACGTATACTTGAAAAAATATAATAAATAAATAGTTGTTTTCGATACACATAACATTATTCTAGCTACATGAGTAATGGTAAACCTCGCATTCAACATGAGGATCACAATGTCATTTATCTTAATAGAGTTATGACTAAAGAAGCAGTCAATTGTATCGTGCGAATAAAACAGTATAGTCAACGAATTCATCGAGTGTAATCTTCGGCACTGATCGTAGAAACGAGTCTGCGAGTCGACTGCAGTAGGGGGGGAGGAGTCCGGGAGGGACTGCGCGCTGAGTGAAAGCGTTTTAAATTTAATCGCATGCCCTCTGAAGGTGCGTTCGGCCGAGTTACCGATGCTATATCAAGAGGCCCTTGTTTACAAGCAAACGCATAATATCTCATTGCGCAACAACAACATCGCTGATTTTACACTTAATTTACAACACAGTTTAACCCAGTTACATTCTTTATTAATAAGCTTTGTATAGCGCTGTCGTACTTAGTAGTTTTTCACCGAAACGGGGTCATTGTGAACAATTTTTAAATGATTAATAAGATCAGTGACTTAAATACGTGGAATACTCGTGATAAAGTACCGAAGAAAGTATAACTAGATATTAAAGTTAAACCAGTTTTCCGTGAATACAGGATCAGAATAAAAGGACAAAGCGTTATAGACATAAAACTGTAATAATTATAAAATATTCAAAATTCAGTAAGCGGAAAAGATCGACGTTTTTATTAAATAAATTGTTTTTAATTTTTTAATTTTAGTTTATTAGCGGTAAAACAATTTTTCACGTAGTTACTAAATAGGTACAACATTTTATTGTAATTTTTTTTTCTTATTCTATTAGGAATCTAAGCAGTAGTTTACATTAGTCACTAATTTTTTTAAGAAATCCATTTTGTTATAGGATATAAACGAAATCAGATCCCCACAACGGGTTCAAAGGATCATCGATCATCAGTCATGATCCTCGCTCTTGACCCCAATATTTTTCCCTCACATGACACATCACATACCGGGTCAAGGCTCTGATGACTCGAGGAAAACACTCGGTGTTTATGTACTGCGCTTTCCGTTTCATCTCGTTATACCATCTCAGTGCCATTATTAATTTTATGACTGCGAAAGAATGCGAGATGAAATGGAATGCTCAATGGTGTAGGAACTTCATTTAGTAAACGATTACAGTTTGTTGCGTATTTGCTGCGTGTTTAGTGGTTAAAGGCAGTCAGAGCACGACCTTTTTTATAACGATCGATAGTGGAATCGACACCCTTTTAACTGCCATTTATTTTACAGATAGTAAATAATGTTGTAGGAATACCGAAGCATATATAATTAGCTGTAAGATATGAAGCGGAAAAGATCCAATATCTTCTTGAATTGTGTCCACTACTTAAAAGAGAGACAATTGCAGATATTAAAAAAAGAGCAAGGAAATGAGACCTTGTCGGAGCGGACTTGTTAAACAAATACAAACTGCACTAACAGGTACATATTTGCATAAACAGTGTCAACAACTTCCTGCACTGGCTTGAATTGATAGCTTGAAAATTGTTATTTGAACTATTGTATTTACAAAGGGCATACATTTATAATATACATATCGAATAAATATTTTAATTCATGTTTTCTCATTAAATCGAGGTGTATTGTAACATCAATCTATATTCTTATATTAATAATTTAATAACTGACATAATTATTAACCCTGAACGAGAGATGTATGTTAATTATTATTTTCAAGTGACAATTAATGTTGTTAGATTAGCTCGAACGCGCCGGTGCTGCGGGCTTCGACGCGATATGTAGGTCAAGATAAGAGAGTAGCCCGCTAGCTCTGCTCACGTCGCCTATAGGACGACGGTCAGCGATGACTACTCGAATACGTACTCGATAATTAGACTTTATTAACAAAAGCAATTTTAATAGTGTTACTTTTGAATATACAATTTTACCGTTCTCATATTTACGCGAATTTTATTCATAATTAAAAGTCTATATCGGATTTTATCGCGTTTATTTAAAACTTTACAGTTTAACAATATTTTTAATTATTTCTCGACGTTTCCGACCCTTTAAAGTTTAGAGCGTCCATGATCTCGGGGGACTGAGGTGGTGGGTGTCCGAATAATGAATTAATTGTTACATAACCCCGCGTTTTATACAATTATAAATTGTTACTTCTAACCGTTCCTATTCACACAGAATGAACGCGTCGCGACGTCGTATAAAGTACGAGTGAGGTAGTTTATAAAACTCCCGAGTTGCGAGTCGGAGAAAGGATTGTTTTCAGTAAGTCGGTCGATCTAGGTGAAGGACGAAGTTGCACAAAGATGTTTATCAAGGATGACCTTGAGTGTATCCTTACTAGGAAATCTTATCAACGTCATTTATATGAAATGCACTAGACTGAATTTTAATGAGGTTATGTTATGTGAACCAATTCATTTCTTTTCTGTAATAATTATATTCATACTTAGTGATCGCCCGTCGGTTAGGTCAAAATTCGACCTAATCTATAATTGACAGCATTGTCAACATCATAAAAATATGATTGCGCATAACATGGTGAGCATATGCAGCAGTCATTGGACCTTAATCTGTGATAATAAATTTCGATAAAAAAATCGTTGCAAGACCTGTATGTGTGTGTGACCGTGTTGAAATAGACTTTGACAGTAAACAAAATTTGTGTATATATTATGTCATTGTACATATGTGTGTGTGTCGTAGTGCGTATAGTATAGTGTTTTTTTTAAAATAAATTTAATACATTTTTGCCAAATTTCATACTTCGCCGTCCGCGTAATTTTCGTAAAAAGGGGTAGGTACAAAGTTTTTGCTTCACGAAATAATATATAAATTGTTTTATGTAAGAGTATACATGTATTTCTTTCAAGATTTAATAGCACTACACCGTGATAAAGAAATACGATTAATTTTATTTAAAATATAATTCATACACGAAAGTTTATATTGAAACACATTTTTTTTATGACAATATCTATAATTAATACTTATAAAATTACAAAAAAAAAAACTGTTTGCACACGACCTCATTTTAACTAAATATGGAAATTATAAAAAGCCATAAAACAATTTACTATGTAATTAATATTTATGTATTCTATACATAATATGGATACGACTTTTTATGTTTTCGCTTATAGAATTATCGATAAGATACGTTGTATATGCGACTGAACGATGGAAATTAAAAAAGAAACACCATAAACATACATTGGTATAATTATCGCGACAATTTATATGAAAATTTGGTTAAAATTAATCTAATCAAAATTTTATTTGATGATATAAACAATTTTATCTTTTTATCGTATTTGTGTTATAATTATAAAGTTTGGCTATATATAACAGAAATCTAAATATTGATTTCTTTATTATCTTCAAAATTATATGTAATATTACAATAATAGATTTTATATTTCTTTATAAAAAAGTATTTAAAATTATAAAAGAAATAAAAAGGCCTTCTTTTATGATTATTATTTAAACAAAGGTTTATTTTTACGAAAGATAAATTATAATTAAAAATATTAACAAACAAATTGAAAAATAATATTAATAAATATTAACAAACAAATTGAAATAATCTAGATTATAAATGAATATTAATCTTTACTGCAGAGAGCATACCAGTACTTCTTTAGCTTTATCGATATAAAATTCATAGAAATGATATTTATCAAATTATGATTAAAAATATTTAAGTAATCGTGTCATTTGTTAAATTGCCTACTTACGTAGAACTGTAGGTTTATAAATCAAAACAAGTGACAGAGTTAGATGTGTTTTTATTAGATAAATGCTCCAATATATACATATAATAATAACCCGAACTTACATGATAGATGGGATCGAGATACATGTAACCGTTGAGTGGAATTGAAGCATTGCATACGTTTAAACTTGACATACCATGCGGTTTCATACTTAACGAATTCTCTTTATCATATTCATATTTAATAGGTGTGATAACAAAAAAAAGTAAGGATTCCTATTCGTAAATCGAGTAATTACTAGTACTCTCTTGTATTTACATATTTATAACTACATTACACACATTATTTGTGCGAAAATTGAAGAATACTAGAGCATAATTATGATTTAAAACTGTAAATATACTATTTTGTTATATTATATAAAGCGGTATGGTAAAAATAAAAAAACTGCTGGTATCATAAGACGCGATAACGACATCAAACCGTTATCAGTGTGATAAATATGACGCAGGGTTGCGGTACTGCGGCGATACCATCATCTGTAGGTCAATCTTGTTTTTATCTTTATCGCGATTTATAGTTTTAAAAAAAAACTACATTATATGAAAATTTTCCCTTTTATTATTTATAATAATTTATATATATGAAATGATAGAAATTTGCCGTAGTGCGCACTTCAAGGACATCAATTTAGGGCCTGTTTGGACGGTTGCTAATAGAGCTATCTTATGTATAACGGTCATCAGATAAAATTTTATGATATTTATTTTTTTTCACCATCTAACTTTTCTTTATCTTTCAGATATTTCTTTCGCAAACTGTGGATCAAAAAGTTGTAGTATGATAGTTGAAGCGGAATAGGCCCTACGCCTGTTTTACCTCCTGCGGATAAAGCCAATCAGTAACATACGTTCCAGATACATTTTATCAACAACCGGTGAAACATTCATCTTATAAATTGGTTCTTATCAAAAAAAAAAAAAAAAAAATAAGGACGAGACGAAGAAAGACGAGTCGGCATGGAATGCCCCATATATATTATTTACCGATACAGAATACTATTCAAATTAACCTCGTTACAGATACTCGGCGAATAAAATACGAGTTTATTTCAAAGTGGCAATATGTTTAACGGTAGTGTACTCTCGGTGATAATGATCGCAGCCGTTCCGACTGGAACCTTGATACCGAGTGACGCGATAGTTTATCGGGGAACCGAAGAGACCGCAAATAAAATAAAAACCACGAAAAACATCAGATATAATTATTGATATATAAATTTTTCCAAGTATATATTGCAACGATATTTAAAAAATATCGAATGAAGTATCCATCAAATCAAGTTTGACGACAGATTGACGAAGATGTCGCGGGTTCGATCTTGCTCATGATAAATATTTTTACATGCTATACCAGTGTTTCCCAACGTGGGGCCCACGCCCCACTGGGGGGCAATTTGATAGTTAAGGGGGGCAATTTAAAAATGGACTCGACACGACTTTAACCCTTTCGCTTTGGATTATTTAAATGCAATGCTATACCTTGTCCAACCGTTTATTATCTTTTTGACAGCTTACGTCTATAAATTACAGTTTTTTTTTTTCATTATATGTTTTGAAATTTTACTTACGATGTTTTAATATCAATTTCATAGTGATTTCTTCCTAAAACTTATCATTTATATTTTTTAAGGGAACAAAACAATTTTAAAGGTTAAAAATTATGCATGGGGGCATAAAAAATTTAGAAATGTTAAGGTGGGGCATGGCCTAAAAAAGGTTGGGAAACACTGTGCTATACTGAAGTCTTGAGTTGTGAGGTATGAAGCGTTCATTATGTTATTTATAAAGTCTACAGTTTTACGATAAATAGCTGTATTTAATGTAGTGTGCGCTGAATACTACAACACCAGTAGGTGTATCTTGCACTGGACACAAAATAATTACAAAATATTTTTTATGTAAAATTTAAATACGTACGGTACAGATAGCTATGATCGCATAAGGCGGCGCGTTTACTGATAACGACTTGTTTTATCTATTCCCTAGGTAATAAACAGTGACAGTGAACGTAGTTGTTTACACGTCTATGCGGTATGTTTAATTTCCAAATACCGTCCTTAGTAACATGAGAGTTCGCTTTTATTTTCATGTACAATTGAAAATAAGAACATAGAAATAATTATTTTGTTACATCGTTGACTTTTAATTCATCATCATCATATCAGGCACTGGATGTCCAATGTTGAACGTAGGCCTCCTCCATCGACCTCCAGAGCGACCGCATCAAAGCAGCCTCCGTCAAACGGCTTCCGGCGACTCTTCTCAAGTTGTCTACTGTCCATCGCGCGGACGGCAGTCCGACGTTGCGATTGCCGGTACGTGGTCTCCACTTGAGAACCTTTCTGCTCCATCGGCCGCCAGTTCTACGAGCTGTGCCCTGTTCAGTGCCACTTCAGCTTGTATATCCGTTGGGCTATGTTGGCAACCTTCGTTCGTCTGTGCATCTCTTCATTTCTGATTGGATCTCGCAGAGAAATACCAAGCATAGCCCTCTCCATTGCACGCTGTGAAACTTGGAGCTTGTTTAAAGGGCCTATAGTCAGAGACAACGTCTCATCCGCATGTCATAACTGGTAACACACATTAGTCGAAGACTTTCGACTTCGAGCACTGAGGTATGATGGATGAAAAGACGTTTTTTAACTAATATTTTAATTCGTTAATTTTTTTAAGTTTATTTTTATTATTATACTAGAATGTTGGAATTTCAAGTCAATCACAGTCTCATGATTTATATACAACAATTATTCATGCACGTAATAATAAAACAACACTTCTTTTTTCGAAAGCCATGTAATAAAGCATTATTTCCTAATTAAAAAGATATTATAACTTGTATCTAGGCCTACGTTTTATCAAGAAAACCCTTTAATAAGTAAGTTAATGAGTTAAGTATTTCATTATAGTGGAGAAACTGGTTACATTCACTTGGTAATGGAAACTCGCTCGTTTACATTGAGATAAGGGTGGATCTGCTGTTCGTCAGATACCATGAATAACTGAGAGGCGAATTCGGACGGTCAATGGACAATAACGCCGCAACGGCGCCTGAGGAAATGAGCCCTAAAATATTAAGTCATCGTAATATTCCGTGGAAGGTGCAAAGGGTCGCTTAGATAGCTCCTTTTCAGAAATGATATCCATGAATTTGTAATATCTGTTATGAAATATCTTCTAACAATAAGTGGTAAATATTAGCTACTACATTGACTGTTAAAATATTAGATGTATTTTACAAATATTGTTATTTCAATTCAATATTATTAATTAATAAAAGTTAAAAAATAAGATATAATTATGTTAAAATAATAATGCAAGAAATATATATGAATCATTTTATTTGCATTGAAATAAATTACAATAGATATTTAAGTAACATTTTTTGAAGTTTACTGACTACTAATACAAGTTATCTATATTATTGTGGAGATAATCAAATAATATAAGGCTACAATTGTTAAGGAAGTAAGCAATTTTCAGATATCATCATCATCATCTATTAGGCTGGTTTCTATCAGGCTGTATAACATTAATATAAAATCGTAAAAGCATTTGTTTATGACAGCGTTGTATTGGCATGGGTGAGATGGCACTAGGCGGAGGCGCTCCGGTCGTCGCATGGGAAAGTTACGATAACCATTCATAACGCTTGAATGAGCGAGACGCCCGCGCAGCCAGGCTACGACCCCTGCGACATCTGTCATTGCGCAGATTTAGTCGCACCGTTCGACTTTATTAGTGCCATTTATCATAATGATATTTTATTTTTATTATTTCTTATCAAACCATATTATGATTTTATAAAAAAATATTTATAAAAATTTGCAATAAATCTTTCATTTTTATTTGTAAGCTGTGTAAAAAATAAATCGTTATTTAACTTGTAAATAACAACATATAAGATATATGAAATATTTATTAAATGAAGGACCTTTCCGTTTCGTTTTGCTAAGTAAAAACGCGCGAAACATTCCAATAACGTTATCGCACACGATTTGCATCATATGAAAGAGACAACAAACACGGTTCGTTAATATAATGGTACTCTACATCCGTATTTCGAAGTGAGACTTTTTATACAAAACGTTACGATTTTAAAGAGGTATTAGCTATTATTATTTATTTCATACTGGTTAATAAATAATTCGCCCATTTCACTTTATGAAGGTCAAATAGTAAAAGCTAATTAGTGTAAAGAATGTGGTATTTAATAAATGTAGGTCTGTAGGTCATTATTTTATTAATATATAACACAATAGTGAGTATGGAAACGGTTATGATGTATCAAAACGTTTGTATTTTTCCTACTAGAATGGCAATCAAAATATTGTTTTGCTTTCGTATTTAAAATCAACTTATGTGCGATCTAAAGTGTAATGAACCCGACGCAATGTCAGCCTAGTAGGTCGATGCGTCACCGTCCCACGAGCGGGCGGTGTAAACGAAAAGCATTCCTTACATATAACAAAAGGAGCCGTGTCCGCAAACGTCGCATAAATAATTAGACAATAAGCAGGCAGGACAAGAAATCAGTAATTTGTATCGCGCCGAGATAGGCGGAGCAACGAGGGAGACGGGTAAAGGCGCGCGCCGCAACGCGGAGATGTGGCAACGCGTCAGGTGGAAATGGCGCCGGGCTGCTCTTCGTCGAGGACGACCGACCGCCCCCACCCTCCCCACACCCCGTCACCGTGCCCCCCTGTCTCCTTGCCGTACACCCGCCGCTAATCCTCATCCGAACACAATCTGATAAAATTCGCGCCAGCTACGAATGTTACGCAAAGCGACTCCACACTACAACACTACGATAATGAATGACCCGATCGTTTCTTTATATATAAACATTCCGACTATCACAAATTATGTCGCAGTATTGAACTGAACGAAGCTTGTAAGAATGCAAGTACTTAATAAGAAAGTTATTTCCTCGACCTGGCGAAACTAGTCTCGCGAACGCATTACGGTCCGCGTTACGGCCTGGTGGATTCAAAATGACCTCTATGGGCCTGCGGCTTCTTGTGGCCTCGCTCACTGAATGTGATGACATTTTGTGGGTTAGCAACACGACATGACTCTACTGCTTGGGATATAATGCCAGGATGACTAACGGTCGAGCGTCATAAGCCGACTAAGCATGTATTCTTCCATACAAAATATTTAACGCCACTGATCGATTTCATTACCGTATTACATTAAGGTGAATTTTGTATATCAGTACTGAATAACGATAATTGGACCGTTGATCATCGTGAATTTATTGTTGACTTATAGCGATACATACAAAACAATACAGTAAATAAGATGCACACAATAATAGTATCATGACAATTACAAGGATTTCGAAAGAAAAGTACCTACGAGTTCTTTCATCAATGTAAAAGTGACTTACCAAGGCGAAGAAGTTTGTGTGGCAATCCTCGAGACTTGCACCGTTTGTTTGGTGATTTTGATGCGTCATGGTAGTCCGGGACACTTCATTTTCATTTCACAACACTAAAAACTGATTCAATCTTAAAGAAACCACTCAAAATCTTAAAATCATCACCGACATTTAGTGAAGTTTTCACCTTTCAATGGCGACTGGAAAATGGCGGATAGGAAACAACAACCCAAGCCGACGGTAGCGCACATAGCGGTAAAAATAAGAACTAAGTCCGTTCAGAAATGTAGTCACGTTCCGTTGCATATATCTTGAATCTTTTTTTCATTATAAGACTCAGATTTGTAAAATATTAAAATGTGCATTATTTTTAAATATGAATAAATGTAAACTATTTAATAAAGTCATCTACAAATTTATTATTTAATAAAAAGTTATTTTATTAAAATTTATTAATCGTTACTTATTCCTAAATTGAAACGTAAATAAAAAAAAAAAAAACGTCAAAATTGTGGAATCCTAAAACAAAAATATTCCTCTATTTTTTAAATAGTTTACACGTAAAAATTCGTGTATATATGTAATTATTGATTCTCGTTATAGATAGAAGTGTTAATAATTGTAAAATAATGTATAGAAATGTATTGTCCACAACATGCAAAAATTTTCAGGTTATATTTTACTTAGATGTTTTTCAGATCAATTTATGTAAGATTTTTTAAATATATTTTCTTTATTTCAGATAGTATCTGTTAGATATAAACAGAAAAAATTTCCGAAAATCGATAAAAAATTACAAGCGGCTGCCGAATCTCTTGCTGCGAGAGGGTAAATGCTTTCTTTCCAAAAAACACAAATTTATATTGTTTATATTTAATATTCAAAATAAATTGTACAGATTTTCTGTTCGAACGATCTAAATAATATCTAATAATATGAATGTATAAATAAAAATCTGTTTATACGATTCAGGTTTCTTCGTCCCAACAAACCGTGGAACCCACCAGAAGAAATAGATAAAACTATACTGAAAATATGTGCTGATAATGGTCTTAAAGCTGAGTCTGAGTTTGAATCACTTGATGTGAAGTATGCAGTTTTAAAGGCATGTTTTGATGAAACTGGACATGGCATACCCAACTCAATGCTACACACTATAGAAACCGTTGGTAAGTTACATTAATAAAAATATTCTTTAAAATCAAAATTGTTTATTGAAAAATTTAAATTAGTTATTTTTTTCCGTCTTTACTTTTTTTTTCTTACAGGATAATAGTATAAATATGGTTTATAGTCATGGATAACAGTTTTTGTTTATCAAAAATGGAATAAGCCTAATTATTTGTTCTAATAAGAAATATTTATTGTAGATGATTTGATGGAATTTTATGAGACACCCGTGGATACATTAACTCCCTTCGATAGCTTGAAGAAAATGGATTTACCAAAGAATTTGCATATACAAGAAGATTATGTTCGGTTCCATCCAGGTACTTTATAATTACCATCAAATGTTAATCAGTTTGACCCTTTGGTTATTTTTAATATTTAAATCTGATGTTAATATCATCTATAAAATAGTAAAACTGTAAGCTGTTGACATCGGAATCTATAAATAGGAAATATATAATTATGTAATTAGTTTTTCCTAAATAGCTATAACCGAAACCCCCATAATCATGAACATCACAAATAAACCACGGCCCCCAGTCCCCGGCAGCTCCGTTATTCCTGGCTCTGGCAGCGGTCACGGTAACGGCGGAGCAGGGGGTGCTAAGAATCTCCGGCAGAGATCGCGCTGCCACAAACGACGACTCTTGCACCTGGCAACATACAATACCAGGACACTGAGGACCGACGACAAGATCCGTGAGCTGGAAGACGAGATAGACAAGTTAAACTGGAGTGTCGTGGGATTATCCGAAGTCCGAAGACAGGGGGAGGACACGATAATCCTAAACTCCGGTAACTTGTTCTATCACCGGGAGGGCGAACATCTGTCCCAAGGTGGTGTCGGGTTCCTCGTCCACAGGTCCCTCGTCAACAACGTGACGGAAGTCGGGAGCGTGTCAGCAAGGGTAGCGTACCTTATACTCAGAATATCCAAGCGATATTCGCTGAAGGTCATACAGGTTTACGCACCGACCTCGGCACACCCCGACGATGAGGTTGAAGTTATGTATGAGGACGTAAGTAGGGCCATGCGTAACTCCAAGACTCATTTCACGGTGGTGATGGGGGACTTCAACGCAAGACTGGGTGCGCGAGACGGCGACGAGCTGAAGGTGGGGCCCTTTGGTATCGGGCAACGGAACCACCGTGGCCGCTTGCTGGCTAACTTCTTGGAGAAGGAGGACTTCTATATGATGAACTCCTTCTTCAGGAAGAGGCCACAGCGCAGGTGGACTTGGATCAGTCCCAATGGTTCCGTAAAAAGTGAGATAGACTTCATTTTGGCAGACAAACCGCACATATTCAATGATGTCTCTGTGATCAGCAGGTTTAAAACCGGAAGCGATCACCGGATGGTCAGAGGCACATTGAATATCAATGTCAAGCTGGAACGGTCACGCCTGATGAAGTCTACGCTCCGACCCACACCTGCCCAGATCCAGGACTCCGAGGCCTTTCAGCTGGAACTCCGCAATCGTTTCGCGTGCCTAGAAACATGCAGTTCAGTGGACGAGTATAACACCAGTATGGTAGACACTGTCCACGAGGTTGGGTCTAAGTATTTCAAGGCCCCCTCCAGTGGTAAACCTCAAGTTCTCTCAGAACATACTCTCGGTCTTAGGAGGGAAAGGCGGGAACTATGTGTGCAGTCTCCAACCTCAATGTCGAAGTACCGACTGCTCAACAAACAGATCTCTCAGAGTAGGCGACGCGATTTGCGTGTTTATAACACCAATCGTGTAAAAAACACGATCGAGCGGAACAAAGGCTCGAAAGTGTTCGCAAGAGATCTGGAGGTTGGGCAAAGTCAGTTGACGAGGTTGAAGACCGACTCTGGCACCATAGTTACGTCTAAGCCCGAAGTTCTGAGAGAAATTGAGAGGTACTACGGACAGTTGTATACCTCCTCAAGAGCTCCCGTTCACAAGGCGGCGAACGACAAGCGAGCCAAATTAACCCGGCACTATACCGAAGATATCCCGGACGTCAGTCTGTACGAAATTAGGGGGGCACTCAAACAGCTTAAGAACAACAAAGCTCCGGGGGATGACGGAATCACAACCGAGCTGCTGAAAGCGGGCGGCAAACCCGTCCTAGTAGCGCTCCAGCAATTGTTTGATTCCGTCATCAACACTGGAAGTACCCCGGAGGCGTGGAGCAGAAGCGTGGTGGTACTGTTCTTCAAGAAGGGGGATAAAACCCAGCTGAAGAACTACAGGCCCATCGCGCTTCTGAGCCACGTTTATAAGCTGTTTTCGAGGGTCCTTACTAATCGTTTAGCGCGCAGACTAGACGACTTCCAGCCTCCCGAACAAGCCGGTTTCCGAAAAGGCTATAGTACCATGGACCATATACACACGCTTCGGCAGGTTATACAAAAGACCGAGGAGTATAACCTGCCGCTTTGCGTAGCGTATGTGGACTATGAGAAGGCCTTCGATTCTATCGAGACCTGGGCGGTGCTCGAGTCTCTTCAGCGGTGCCAGATCGACTATCGGTACATCGAGGCGTTGAAGTGTGTATACAATGCCGCCACCATGAAAGTCCGAGTACACGACAGCAGTACGAACCCCATCCATGTGCAGCGCGGCGTACGGCAGGGGGATGTCATCTCCCCAAAACTCTTTACCGCTGCACTGGAAGACGTGTTCAAGCTGATGGAGTGGAAAGGGCGTGGTATTAACATCAACGGCGAACACCTCTCACACCTCCGATTTGCCGATGACATAGTGATCCTGGCGGAGTCGCTGGAGGAACTCGGCATTATGCTCAGCGACCTCAATAGTGCCTCACAACGGGTGGGTCTTAAGATGAACATGGACAAGACGAAAATCATGTCTAACGTCCATGTCACACCCGTACCAGTGGTTGTCGACGGCACTGCTCTCGAAGTTGTAGACGAGTACGTTTACCTGGGACAAACGATCCGAATGGGTAAGTCCAACTTCGAGAGGGAGGTCACTCGAAGAATCCAACTCGGCTGGGCAGCGTTCGGGAGACTACGACACGTCTTGACGTCTGATATACCTCAGTGCCTGAAGTCGAAAGTTTTCGAGCAATGTGTGTTGCCAGTGATGACCTATGGTGCCGAGACGTGGTCTTTTACTGTGGGCCTAATCCACAAGCTCAGAGTCGCTCAGAGGGCAATGGAGAGAGCTATGCTCGGTATTTCTCTACGTGACAAAGTCAGAAATGATGAAATCCGTAGAAGAACGAAGGTAACCGACATAGCGCTCAAAGTTTGCAAATTGAAGTGGCAATGGGCTGGCCACATCGTTCGCAGGACTGACAACCGATGGGGAAAGAAGGTCCTTGAATGGCGACCACGTTTAGGTAAAAGGAGCACAGGCCGCCCTCCTGCCAGGTGGACTGACGACCTGAAGAAGACAGCGGGAAACCGTTGGATTCAGAGGGCCCAGGACCGGGTGGAGTGGCGTCGATTAGGGGAGGCCCATGTCCAGCAGTGGACTACCAAGGGCTGAAAAGAAGAAGAAGAAGAAATAGCTATATTAAAATAAAAAATAAAAAACTAATTATAAAGGTTAAGAGAAATAGAAGCTAAAATGATTATTTTCATAAATTTTGTTGGTCTGTCTGTATGCTTGATCTGGTATCATGCATAATTTGTTGCATGAGATTGGTTGTGGTTTTCACAGTTATGATTCTGAAAGTCTAACTTAAAATTTGGTGTAAGTTTTATCCTGATACACCGTCTAGAATTAGAGTTATTACTTATTTATTATATTAACCCTTTCGCTACCAGGAGGAGAAACACGCTCAGATCTTATAAACAACTGTAATTATTGCCAGACTAATAACATCTTTCATTTATTTTATTGTTTTATAACACTATACATCTATGTGCTATATGTCTATAATGAACACCCATCACATATTTGTGACACCGGGCCCAGCAAAGAAAATTGGGTCATCATATATTATGTGAAGTGTGACTTAAGTAGTAGGACAGTCTTATATTATAACATTTTTTTTTTCAAAATGCTAAGAGAAAACTATATTTCTGTATCAAAAGTCATTGAAAATTATGAACTGTTTGTTTTTTTTTAGATAAAGATACTCTGTTTAATGGAAAGACAGTATTCCCGAAGAGTTCCACCATTGTATCTGGTTTGAAGACACGCAAAAAGTTTGAAGGTTACACTGCCAAAACATCTTGGCCATAATGAAATAAATAAATAGTTTGTAGTGCTACCTGTAAAAATAAAGATATTATGTTTAGTAGTTAATTTTTTTTTTTATTTACCTGCTCATAGTTCAAAACTCGTTTATTTATAAAATTATTTCATCGCTATAATAGTTTATTAGTTTCCTTTTAAATTGAAAGTATTTTTATAAATTAAAACATAAGTACCATTTAAGTTACCCATTTAATAACCGTTCTGGTTTAGTGGTGAGAGTAGTCGCCTCAATGCCGGCGGTCGCGGGTACGATTCCAACTAGGCAGATATTTATACAAATATTTGTTTCTGGTCTAGGTGTCATTGTGGGTCTCACGGTCGTGTCTGTCGGAGAGCACGTAAAGCCGTCGGTCCGGGTCCGACACCTACCTGATAGCGATTGGTACTCATGGTAGGGAAATTATCCGGGGATTAGGGAAGCTATCCGCTAAGTGGGGCAAGGTGATGGATTAAGCTCTAAACCTTTTCCTATGTTTAGTTTAGTTCACATAATATTCATAATTTCGCACCTAGGTATATAAATAGTCTTGTGTGAGTTTGGGGTGGGGTTACTACGTGGGGTTCGGTTTTATGTACGAGTGCGTTTGTGAGTTTAGTGTTTCTTATTTTTATTTATGTCCTTACTATAACGATAGCCTACGACTTAATTAATTCTGCATTAATTTAAGGTATCAGTAACATTAGTCAAAATTGTACGTCGGAATATATCCGTAAGCCACAAGCCAGAGACATGATACTTACAACTAGACAGTGTACAAAAAAAATTTGTTTTGCTAAAATGAGATCTATTCTTTGACTGTTACGGTAGGTATTTCCCTATAAGCGGTAGCTAGCTAAAAGCGGTCCGAGCGAGAGCGCTCCCGCTGGTAGTGTGTCCTTGTCTAACATCTTGCCAGCTCACATAATCATTTCGTTTGATAGAAATGGTAGAAAATTAAATACTTTTCTTTTTAATAATTTACTAATACGAACGGTTGGTAAACTTAGAAACGTATTTAGACGTATTTCTACAGTGTCAATAATTAATAAATCAATTGGTTGTATTTAAAAAATAATTAAATACTGAGTAAAGGTAGTATTAAATGTTTGGGACTGGTAATACTAAATGTAAGATGGTGGTTTGCTTATTTGTTTATTTGGTTGATTGTCGTGTTTCGATTTGCGATTGTGTCAATTTTCTGACTAAAGTTGATTGTTTTTCCATGAAAAATGGTGAATTCTTGTTGTGTGATAGGGTGCAATAATGAGTCTTATTGCGGTAGTCGCTTTTCTTTCCACGAGTAAATAAAAACAACAATCTTAATCTTTAGGGTAACCATGATTTTTGTTGTTGTGTTGAAGTTAACTATAAGTATACTTATTTATAGTCATTCTACTTTGTACCGATGATGTTTATGATTTATAATAAATTTCTCGTATCTTAGATTTCCGAATAATGAAAACTACTACTTGATTGATGTTTGTAAATTTTCTTCTTTTATAGCCTTTGTAGACAGAGGAGGCCTAAAATATGCTTCAGCATTTGTGTCAAGAGTTTACAAACTAACCGCAATAACCGCAAGCGCCCGTGTCAAGTAATGGTCGCCATGGCTATATTGCCCATGTCAACTTTTTTTCGACACGGGCATTAGTACGCGAAGTGCATCTGTCAACTACAGGTTGATTAACGTATATTACATTATCACCGATGGGAAATTACGTAATAAAACGTGAGAGGCCTTGGGCAGTTTTGTGCAGTTGGTAAACTAAAAGGTCATTGCCCGGGCACTCAAGCGGTTAAATTGAAAAACTTTTTTTTTGGTAATGTACTCGACTGCCGGAGGGTAATGTTTTTATCCTTTACACAGTTTGAATATGAAAAAGATGCTTAATATGACATTACATCAATTCTCTCCGAAAATCAAGCGTGTTTCACCTGTCCATCCAAGCTCTAACGAAACTCATCAATTGAAATTGATTAAATATATTCATATTAAAATTTATATTTGTTCGAGTGCTTACCGCGTTTGTAATTTTATTGAGGTCCCTATAGTTCGGCAATGTGTCAATCGCCATGATCACGGGAAGATTGACGTACGGTGATGGTGGATGGTGGCAGATCAAAAAAATCTGCCTACTATAATGATTTTGGTGTTTTTTTTTACTTTTACATAAATTAGGTACATACACACCTGTAGGTAGTGTAGTTAGGTAGCATCAGTATAAATGATCAGAATACTTACACAATCGTCTGTATAGTTAGTCCCATTTTTTGTTTAGTCATGGTCACCTCATTAGAAAGGGACACACTACCGCGGGGGCCCCTCTCGCTCGGCCCGGTTTTTGCGCCACAGTGCACAGTCTAGTTGTAAGTATCATGTCTCTGCCACAAGCAGATCGAATCCAAATTCCAATCGTCATTATAAAATAGCAATGCCTGTAGAAAATGTTACTACAATTAGTAAATTATTTTATTTTAATTATTTTGATTGTGTTTGAAATTTACCACCAAAGTTAGCTTAATGAATATCCAAGGAAATGACAAATGACCAGTTTTTGCTCGAAATGCTATCTGACCTTAGGTTCAGATAGCATTGCAATAGCACTTAGAATCCCCTTAGAACACACTTGAAGGGATGAACTGTTACAGAAAACTATAACTGATTATTACAAAAGTTTGAATTTTATCATATATTTATTATCATTAAGTTAAACTTTAGATTTTCTACGTGGTTGTAGTAATTTAAGTCCCTCGTAATATGACTTTTTTTCGACTTAAGCCGTATTAAATCCACCACGAGTCTGTCTTAGCTGACTTCTGTAACTAAAGTAAATTGGCTCTAGTTTGGATAGAGTCGGCTTAGGAACAAGAAGCTTCTAAAGTATGGAATTTACCAAACGAATCCTGAAAATTCTTATGAGTTATCTAATTCGACAGATCGCTTTACCTTATCTTCTGAACAAAGACTTAACCTTGGATTTCGGTCCATCGCTTCTTCTATAGTTAGAGCCCATGTTGGAGTTCTGGATGTCAATTTTTAACAACTTAATCTATAATATAAAAATAAGTCGGGTTTTCCTTCCTGACGCTATAATTCCAGAACGCACGAACCGATTTTCACGGTTTTGCATTCGTTGGAAAGGTCTCGGGCTCCATGAGGTTTATAGCAAACAAAATTCAGGAAAAATTTCAACAGAAAAGCAGGAAATCAGGGAAAATCATTTTTCACATACAGCGCCATCTCTGATACATAGCATGTACAATTTTTCTTCATCTTTTAATCCCCAAACGAAATGTTACAAAAAACGTAGCCATCTGGTGGCGAAACGGAGTTCGCCGGGTTTGCTAGTTATCTTATACAGATCGGATTAAGTTGGGGAGCTTAAGACAGGGTTTTCACATCATGTGGTTGCGTGGGGAGAGTACGTCATAGTGGGCACGTACTTCTCCCCGAACCGCAGCCTGGCGGAGTTCGAGATAAATAATAAATAGATATTAAATAAATATTAACCAACAATCACACCACGTTAACCTAGCCCCGTGCTAAGTTCGTAAGAACTTGTGTTACAGGTACTAGGAACGGAAATAAATTTAAGATATAAATAGATATATACATAATACACATCCATGACCCGGTGCAGACATCTATATTCGTCATACAGATTATCTGCACCTGGCGGGATTCGAACCCGCGACCGCTGCGTAAAGTGTCCAGTTGCCTGACCACTCGACCAGCCGGCCGTCATCTGACATGATCTTTTGATGATGATGACGAGATCTTTCTGGACACCATCAGAGCTGCGGTATGCCGGCAGTCGCCGAGGCCGGTCATCGTCCTCGGCAACTTCAACGCCAAGTCTCGAGCCTGGGGAAACCCGGTGACGGATGTGAGGGGGCGTGCCGTCCAGGCTTGGTCCCTTCTCTCCGGTCTGCCACTCTTAAACAGGGGGACTGATCATACCTGCGTGCGACTGCGTGGGGGGTCCGTGGTGGACCTATCGTTCGCCAGCCCCGCAGTCGCGCGGTGAGTGACAGACTGGAGAGTAGAGGAGGAGGTGGAGACACTGTCGGATCACAGATACATCCGATTCAGCGTCTCCACCTTGTCTTCTTCAGTGGATCCACCGCGGGGCCCAAGTAAACTTCCGCGCTGTGCCCTCGGCAAACTGATGTGGATGTGGAGTTGGCTCGGGAGGCTGCGATCGTTCAGCGATGGGCCTCTCGAGAAGACGCTGAGGGCACCATCGTGGAAGAGCTGGCGGGCCGCATATGCAGATCGCTTACTAACGTCTCCGATGCGGCCATGCCGAGAGTGCGTCGTGCGCGGTAGCGACGTGCAGTATACCGGTGGTCGCCCGAGATAGCGGATCTCCGGATGGCCTGTTCGGAAGCACGTAGGCTATACGTACGCTGCCGTAGACGCAACGGCGCCGATCCGGCCCTGGAAGTGGATCTGCGAAATTTCTACCTTCAAGCAAGAAGGCTCTGCAGCTTGCCATCAGCAGGGCGAAGGACGCTGGCCGGGAGGAATTGCTGGCGGGTCTCAACCGAGATCCATGGGGGCGCACAGTGGTCCCGATTTAATAAAATATGGACATTGATGCTAGAGGCATGAAAATTTTACTGATGGTTAACACTAGGTTAACTAATAAGACAAAAAAAATATAATTATCCTACCACAACTATTTCTTGGTAAAAAAAAATAATTACTTATTTTTTGTATGAAAGAAAATACATTTCTGATAATTTCTCGAAATTCTTAAAAGTTGTCGAGACGGCGATCACACATGTTAGAAAACAAGTGATTCTGAGTATTTCATGCGAAGATACTTTCTACTTATCTCTGCGTACTTTTGACTTATTGCCGGTTGAAAAATCGAATTCGATCCAGGGTATGGAGGTGGAGGTTCGGGCCCAGATGAAGTACCTGGGCCTGACCCTGGACGGCCGATGGAGCTTTGGTCCGCATTTCGCAGAGCTCGCTCCGAGGCTCGAGAGAGCTGTCGCTGCGTTGGGCAGACTCCTGCCCAACTTAGGAGGACCGGACTGCCTTTGCCGGCGCTTGTACGTCGGCATAGTATGGAGTATGGCGCTGTACGGTGCACCCATTTGGTGTGACGCATTCACCGCTCGGAACAAAGCCCTCTTGAGGAGGCCTCAGAGGGTCATAGCGGTGAGGGCGATACGTGGATACGGTGTCATGGACGGCGGCAACACTTCTCGCGAGCGACCCGCCCTGGGAACTCTAGGCGGAGGTGCTTGCGGAAGTGTACCGTTTCCGGTCGAGCCTCAGAGCTAGAGGGCAAGTCCCAAGTGCGGACCAGACGGCTCAGATCAGGACTCAGGCTCAGAGAGTCCTGATCTGATGATGAAAGAATTATATGTTAGTAAAAAAAAAATCTTTCTTAGTTTTCAATTATTTTACGTGAATATTTAATATTCCACTAATTAGGTTCAAGCATCGTGCACTTTATTTCTGTCTTTATACTCACGATGCCTAGGATCCCATATAAATATAAATAAATATAAATATGTTTAACACACACACACGGTCGTCTGTTCCTAAGGTAGGCAACTTAATGCCTGTGTTTTAGGTAACAGCCGACTGATATACTTTTTTTTTTCTTTTAATCAAAATTTAATTATTTAATATAAAATATACATATAAATAAACATATATTACACCCACACTCGGGACGGGAATCGAACCCACAACCCTTGGAACAGAAAACAGGATCACTGCAAACTGCGCCAACGGGTCAGTCTAATATAAATATAATGGGATAGCACTAGTAGGTTTCCAAAAAGCTTAACTCGAGATCGTGAGTCCATTTCGTAGGCATTTTAAAAACAAAACCGACGTGCGCGCACTTCGCTTATTGCCGGTGGAATGATCGACACGGGAGTGTGGAGGGCTCTGTTTTGCGCAAACACAAAACTCTTTGATCGTACCGACATGAAACCGGGACTACACGAATGTAGGCGAGACTCGCCGAATAGGGCCTCTACACTCCCGTATTCGGCTAGTTTTTCGGCTTGTTTTTAGTGCTTTAAGCCCGCTCTTCATTCTCGGCAAAACTACACGAGACTAGCCGAATACGGGAGTGTAGAGGCCCTATTCGGCGAGCCTCGCCGTGGTCTCGCCCTACATTCGTGTCTCGGCAAAACCTTTGGCCAAGACGTCTCGGCAGGAGTGTAGAGCGTGCTTAATTTACTGATACAATATCATTGACTCTATCGGTTAATTTTAGTATCACAATTCTGGATTATAACCGATTGGAAATACTGATACAATCAATTTTGTCGTTCCTGTACCAGATAAAATACAATGAATCCATTATTTTTTTCGTCAATCGGTATATATCCGAAATTGGTGTTTCAAAAACACAATAGTATATTCTAGTATATAACTTCCAATCAAACACCGTATTTCAGTTGGATTTAACTGAATTTTTCCACAGTGTTGTGTGATTCGCGAATAATCAAGACTGTATAAGTAGACTGGTATCACTGAGTAAATTCTCGTATTGGTGATTCTGTTGCTTTTCACTGGTATGTAACATTTAGTAATGCTCAGACAGAGTTGCTACATCGCCTTCGATCGCTAATTAATAATTCTGAGATTTATAAGCTTTCGTAATTTAAAAAGTCTAGTTATAAATTTTTATAGTCTATAGTTAGTTATTAATTTTTTTTTAATAGTCTAGTTATTTCTACTTAAGGTTATGTTTTACCACCTTCTTCCTATTTAGCTCGCTACATAACTCCACAGTACACTTATGTAAAAAACAAATAAAAGGCGCGAGTTTCCTAATTATTTCAGTTTGGGATTTTTCCCTTCTGATTTCTGCAATTTACGGAAGTCATTAATTAGTTAGATTAATAGAATTTTCATACTAATTGTAAGAGCTATTATCTTAACCAGGTGTTTTATGAAAATAACCGGGATCAGTATTACGTGCTCGAACCATATTTGTACGATAAATTGGAACGAAAAACGATAATTTTACGGAACATTCTGAATACATAACACTTATATTCTCTTTGACTGTCAGCTAATAATGCCAACACTGTCTGGTTGGGAGCCAGTCAAACTGTTGGCAACACTGCCATGAATGAATTCGTGAGTAATACCTACGACGGACGATTTTGATACAATTAATTTATAATAACATGATTAAATAAATAAATAGTTAACTTCGAGGCATGGTATAAATATATAAAAATGAATATATTAATCGTATTGTGTTTAATTGTTGTCCTAATATATTCTTGTGTTTCATGGTAAGTTGGCAGAGTATTGTTTTCATTAAATATAACAATCATAATGCAACTAAGAAAACATAGTCTACCTACCGGAAAATTATTGTATACTTTATAATATCTGTATTTACAATACAGAATTTTACTTATTCGCTTCTTTTTTTTGTAATTTTGATACAAAAAATTACTTATTTTGAAAATATGTCTGATTTTAACTGGATATGTCTGTTTATTTGTTTTATTTATTTACGTGGGTATTTGTAAAAGATAAACAAGTACATATATTCTTAAATATTTCATTTTGTTAAAAATCCTGTTTATTTTGAAAATAAGGCTCTTGTTTTAACTCAGTCAAGCCTTTTAAATAGTGTGAAATCATATATAAGCAATTAATCAATATTTTAGGCTAATACCGGCTGTGTTAGCATGGCTTTGTAAGCGAAAATATCACATAAAACTGAAGATAGGAAGGATAGTTGTACCAAAAATTAGATTACGAGATGTGAGCTTATCAAAAGATGGATATTCAATTGTAAGTATTTGTACAGTCCAATAAAATAAATTATAAAAACCTATTTTATAATTTCTATTTTTTTTATATCATTTTTAGCACATAGAAGAAGTTTCCTTCAAAAGTAGCTTCTTTAATTCAGAGATCAACAAATTAGTTTCAGTGGTGATAAAAAATGTAGAAATAAATAATTATGCTGAAGAAAGGAGGAGTGTTGTTGTTGAGACAATTTTAAGACCTCTATTGTCCAGACAGAACTCAAACTCCAGGTCTGAAGGGCTTAATGAAGAAGCAAGTGGTGGAAGCTCCTTGGAGAGAGATCTCAGTAATTTTGGTCAGCAAAAATTACTAGATTTCAGAAATAAGAAATTACCTCCAAGTCTTATTATGTTCACTCAGGTATTACATTAGTTTGTTATTTTACCTGTGTTAATAAAGTGATATGTTATTTAGTTTTCCTATATGTATCTGTAAGTATTTTAAACATTTAGACAATGAAGATTATTCCAATATCTGCTTAATATGTATTTTTAACAGAATTCAAAAAAAGAGGAAGGTTCTCAATTCAACTGTTTTTTTTTTTCATGTTTGGTACACAAATATTCCGTCAAAAATGAATGGATTTTGATGATTTTTTTTATCAGTAGGTCATACTTTAGAGGTGGTCTCATAGAAATTTTATCAGAATCGATTTAGCACTTTTTAAAAAAAAAGAACAAAATACCTAAATTAAAAAAAAAAAAAGTTTGTACATTTGTGTAATCCTTAAGTCGGTTTTTGTTTTTTAAACCCTTAATTATTAGGTAATAACATAGAAAAGTAGTAAAATTTATTTATTTATGCTGGCATACCATGGATACGTTTCATCCATGTTAAGATATGGTATTATATTAAGGAGAAACTCTGTTGACTTCATAACGGCCTTTATAGTACAGAAAGATAGCATATTTGGAAAAAAAATCAATTTTTTTCAAAAGTGATGAAGATATTACAGAAAGTAAATCAAGAAATATGATAAAATTATATGTGCCAGTGAAACTAAAAAAAAATTAACTTTAAAAAAACAGTTATTTGTAACATCAAAATTTTACGATTTTAAATATTTGTTAAACGATAGGAAAAAATGATTCAACACTGTTTCCTAAATAAATAATTGTTAATAAAGGTTGCCTGGAAGAGATTGCTGTAAGCCATAAGGCCGTCTTTGCTTACATGTTTATTTCCTATTGTCCAAATTGTAAATACATATTTTGTCTTCTGTGGGCAATAAAGATTTACATACATACATACTTATAATCATGCCTCTTTCCCGTAGGGGTAGGCAGAGACCACTTCTTTCTTGCTACGATCCTTACATACTTGTTTTAATAAATTAAAAGAAAAGATAATAATATTGTGGTAATAACACACATATACAACATTGTGATAGTGAAAATATATTTTTTTAAGTTTTAGTATTTGATTTTTTTGTAATATAATAGTAATTCATGACATTAACACAGTTTTAATAATAAATAATTATTTATAATAAAAAATAAATAACTATAAAAGAATAATAAATATATAAATAAATATGTTACATACATACACAAATAATATATAATTAGTTTAATAATAAATATAAAATTATAAATTTGGACACCAATAATATTGTATCGGTAGAATATTTATGGATCTTATATGGTTTAATAATTTATTTCTCAAAAAAAAAAAAAAAATACAATTTGCTTTAGACATTTGAGAAAACAAGATTAACATATTTTAATATAATATTATAGCATATAATATAATAAATATATTAATATTTATAATATTACATATTGTGTGATAGCAATTTGACAGCAATTAGATAGTATTATACCCTGCTAATGTATAAATAATTATTATGACTAAAAAAAACGTAGTTCATTGGTATAGAAAAATACATAAATGAACACAGAACAATAGTCACTTTCAGAATAAAATGGAATATGCAGAAATGATATCACGTAATAAATAAAAACATTTTATAGTCTTATAAAATCCTTTAAAATGGTGTTTTAACGTTTTTATGTAAAAAGTGACTGAATATCTATAATTTGATCTGGTAATTCATTTTATAACTGTGCTCCTTCATATAGTATACTATTTTACCATAGTTGGTTCTCGGTCATATGACAGTAATGTTATTCATTTGTTTGGTAATCCTTTTCTGTGTTTGCCCTACTTTTCTTTAAACAATAGTTTAGTATTGAGGTTTTTATTTAGTAGGTATCTTTTGCACTAATGTACAAGTGTTATACTGGTAAATTACTATCAATATTTAAGGAGAATACTCGGTACATGATTCTCATTCGAATTATGTAAAAAAAAATAGGTAAATATTAATAAACTTTTAAGTAAAGTTACTCAACAATTATCCAAATATGTACGCAACGTCTGGACACCCTAGCAGCTAGCTGCACTTTCGACACAAAACAGGTAGTTTACCTACGTCCAAACGCCGCCACGTGTTAACAGGGTAGCAGTATAAACAAGCATGATCCATTCCCCCTTAATACTTTAATCCTGGCTTAGGATAGGCAAAAATACTAAGATATTTTACTTGTTTAAGCAACAAATTTGTTGACTAGGTAAATGATATGAATTTTGGCAATTTTTAGATGTGAACAAGCGGCACAGTACAACACCTGTGCACGTGCCGCCGGCCTGACTGGAAAAGTGTCAACGCTTCATTTACTTGAATTGAAATTTATGAAAATTTGGTCAAAAATTTAGTACCCATTTTTTTTTACATAATTCGAATGAGATTCATGTACCGAGTATTCTCCTTAAATATTGATAGTAATTTACCAGTCACCTGTATATTTGGGACACTGTCATCAACATTGTAATTGTAAGCCCAAGTACTTTTCTGAATGAACTCTCATCAATGGGTTATATTGATTTTTATTATTAATTATTTTAATTATTCTATTATTTATTTTATTTTTAGAGCTAAATGTTATATAATTTAAATTCAAAATAATAAACGTCTCACACTCAACGGCCCCCAGTAGGTTTTTGAATCCTGTGTCGGGGGTCCGGAAACACACACAATACACAAGCACAAACGCCCAGACCACAACAAACATCTGTATGATCTATACAAGTATTTGTCATGTGCGGGGATCGAACCCACGACCGCTAGCGCATCAGTCAGTTGCGGTGACCACTGCGCCAGCGCGTCGTCATATTGTCGTCAATTTGTTTTTTTTATGTTGATGGTGAGCAAATTTTTCCTAAATCATTGATACAGACAGTTTAAATCTTGTTGTGCTTGACTTATTATAGGATCAATTCCGGTGACAAAGTAAAACAAAGTGGTATCGTCAGCAAATACTGTTATAGCACCTTTCAGATTCAAGTTATCTATATCATTTATGTAATAATAATAGTAATGGGCCAAGAATTGAACCTTGTGGAACACCGAATGTTAAAATTTCATGATTACTTCTAGTTTCGCCAATTTTAACTACCTGACTTTTATTCGAAAGATAAGAACAAAATATATTATAAGCAGTTTGTCTTATTCCTCTGTTATGTAACTTTTGAAGAAGCAATGAATGGGTTATAGAGTCGAACGCCTTTTTCAAATCTAAGAAGATACCCAATGCTGTTTGCTTATTGTCTATATAACTCCTTAAGTTTGTAACTAGATCTATAGTAGCCGCCAGAGTGCTGCGCTTAGTACGAAAACCAAATAGATTGTTAAATAGGTAGTTTATATTTTCTAGATAGTCGAAGCCGAATGTATACATTTTTTTCTTATATTTTTGAAAGTACTGGTAGAACTGAGATTGGTCGGCAATTACTAGTATCAGTCTTTGAGCCCGCCTTATGGATGGAACATACTTTAGCTATTTTTAAGAATTCCGGAAAATATCCATAACGTAAGCTGTGATTTTAATTTTTGAACTAGTAGGTTTTTTAAGCATTTTACAGTTTTGCAGCTTATGCTTTTAAGTCCAGTGCTGGTGGTTGCATCTAGGTTATCCATGATTTTACTAATCTCCTGTTCCGTGGTTGCAGACCGGGTGAGCGGTTCTTTCATATTAGGTCTAACCAGTAGTGTGGGTTAGTCAGTGTCGAGTTGTGGCTGTGTGATTTTACTTGCTAGAACAGAACCAATTGATGCGAAAAATTGATTAATTTTTTTTTGACGTTAGTTATAGGACCTGAGGGTGTGTTTATTTTAGAAGGAGCAGGGTGAGTTTTAATTTTATTGTTAGCTAATGTATTGATTAGTTCCCACATCTTTAAAGGTTTGTTTTGACATTTTTTGAGATCTTTAATGTAATAATTACTTTTCAGGTTTTGAATTTGCTGCATTACATCATTCCTCAAAGTTAAAAAATCTTGTCTAATTGTGAGAATAAAAGCCAATTCCTCTATTTTGATATAATTATATTTCCTTTTAAAACAAATATACAATTTATAAACAATTGTAGAACGGGCTCTCGGTATTGCTTCTTAATCCTCAGCTGAAACTAGAATGAATCCTCCTCTTGTTATCACTCCCTTTTATATCGTTCACTCCAACAACAGGGACACTAATTTGACTAAGTACACCTAATTAGTCAAATTAGTGTAAACACACTACTAATGAAATAATACTGAAACATAATGTAATTAAATAAATATAACACACATAAATTATTTAAATCAATTATATTACAATAATTAAGAATAGTTATATCACACATCCAAAAATCGATTGTTAAATATTAAATACGCTAACATAATATAGTCATTATTCAAATTTTCCTTATTAGCCCTTTTTTTTTTCTTCTTCCTTACAGCTGAAATAATCTCCCCATTTATCCAACCGGATCGTGGTGGGTTTTGTATTTTTGTATTGTTAATTTTATTGGCTCGTATAGCGATCTTTATTATACTTTCTATGTTTTCATATATAGGGTTCGTAAAACTCTTAATAGATTTTTCGACTGATTGATTCTTCGCTCACTGCAAGCCTCTCTTATATACAGCGGCTTCAAACTATACAGAACCGGTTTCTATGCACGGCCACGGCTTCATCGTGGTACGTGCGGAACATCGATCTCAAAAGACTTCAAGATCGATTTAATTTCGAAACATCTCAAAATGCTCTCGACGGCATACTTTGAAAAAGCACGTCGCCATCCCAATCCTCTCGTAGCAGAGGCATGCTCCTTTGTAGGTAGAGGAAACATACAGACAAGACAAAGATGTCCCATGCACGTCTTCACAGACCCTGACGATAGGATCACAGTAGCAAATGCCCCTTTCTTAGGGACCACAAATGCAACACACACATACCACCTCCGCCGGCGGAGGAAAAGACCCCGTTTTTTGACGATCCCGACACGCCTAGTTGTGTAGGATCGCCGCTCGTTCGATCCGCGCTCCGCGCAGCGCCTCTCTCCACTTCGACGACGTTCTAATCCGAGTTGTGTTCTCGCTAGGAGACATCCTTAGGACGAACGTCAAGTCTGAGCCCCACTAGGGGGCTCCCATTTTTTCAGGGCTGGGTCTCAGTACTGGGATCCCCCACCGGTGTCGTTGTCAATGCCGCTAGGGCCAACAGTACAGACGTCGAAAAAAAAACTATATAAATATTATAAATTTTAATAATTACTTGTTTATTATTCACTTATTTATATCTATGGATGGCTGCTTCGTAGTTGTCATCGAAGTAATTTAAATAAATAATTTTTTGTTTATTACATTATTTAAAAAAAAAAAAACTAAAAACCTAAATATAAAATTTTATATAATTTTAGTTCATGGGCGTCCACGTGCACAACGTTATAGCGACATTGAACACTAACGTAGACGAGTACAGCGTGCACGTGTCGGTGTCGGAGGCGCACGCGGATGGCGCGGCGGGCGGGCCGGCGCGTGCGCTCGCCTTCTCGACTAACCTTGTCAATGCCAGGCTCGTGGTACTCAAGAGTAGTAAAAGTTTGGCGGAGGTGTCGTGCAGCGTGCTCGTTGAAGGGACGGTTAAGGATGAGGGACCACTGAATGTAGAGGTATCCGTTTTGTATTTTAATCCTTTAGTAGATATTTCATTTGTTTATTTTTTTGGATCTCCCTACCCACTGGATGTATTAACCTGTGTAAGCCCATTATTGGCCAGTCAGGTTGGTTAGGGCCGAAACACATAACCGCGTTGCGACGCCGCAATGCTAAAATCGGCGGTGGCGTCATCGCCGATTTTAGCAGCGTGGCACCGCAACCCAGCGCAAATTCCAGCGTTATGACGTCATACTTGTTGACAATGATTGATTGACATTTTGTGTCTATTTTTTTTATATATTTTTTTGTGTCTATTAGACATGGGTAACTCAATGAATTTGTATGAACCGCAGATCAGCTCATGAGCCATATGCTTGAACCGGAGCTGTGAACCGGCTGACAGTTCAGCTCAATTAATTGTTGTTATGTTGTTACTTTTAACTATTAGATTTACAGCTAATTTAAGACTCGGTTCAAACAAATGACATGTATGATGTACCTAAATTATAAATATGTATTAAAGCAGCGTTTCGAAAACTTATTATAGTGATATTCCGCTTAATAGCTCTTCAAATGATGATATACTCATTCTAAAGTAGGGGAAAAATTTTTTTCGTCCATCATCATCAAAGCATTAAGCTTGGTATTTTCGATAAAAGTACTCGCCATCAAGATTTATAGCCTTACTAAATGCATGTATCCAGTATCTTCTTTGTCGTATATTTAAAACAGAATAATGTCTTCTTAATAACAAATAAGCAATAAGTTTCTTACGAAGATCCATGGCAGCGACACGTTTAACCACAATAAAAAATCACGAGGAACTGGTTACCCTACCATACGACAGTAAAACGTTCTTTTTCGCGACGCCGCAACGCCGCAACGCAAACTGCCGATTTTAGCGTTGCGTCGTCGCAACGCGGTTATGTGTTTCGGCCCTTAGGGTTGTTAAAAAAGAATTGCAAAAAAAAAACTTTGTTGTAACAAATAAATATCATGAAATATAAATTAAATTGTGAAATAAGGAGATTTAGATAATTTTTCTTAAATTTATTTATAAATTGGCAAGTACATTTTTTTTAAATTATTATTTACATTATAATATCGGTCAGTTTATAAAATAGCTCCAATTTTATTCCAGAAAATACACACAGCTATCAGTAACACAATAGTAATAGTTCAGGATGAATTTTACGTATTTCTACAGAATCGAAAAAAAAAGAAACATACAACATTAACACAATTTACAGAGTATTATTACGATACTCTTTTAGCAAGACTTTCACCAGCTATACCAAAGGTAACTAAAAAAATATAAATATTGTCATTTTTTTTTCGCAAGTAGTTTTTTTCGTATTAATTATAAATTTTTATGTCGCAGTATAAAAAAGCATGCAGTGGTCAAGTCCTTTGAAGTTTTGAGATATACTGCTTTATGTAACTGCTGTAGGGTTGTATTTATTTTTAATTACCTACCCTGTTCTTAATTTTTCTATTGGTATTGATGTGTCTAGAGTATTAGGAATGTATTTAATAATAACATTTGTAGTTAAAAATTATATTATAAAAAATACAAAAAAAGTGATTTATAATTAAATTTATCTTATGGACCATTGCCTATTAAATCGAAAAAATAATAAAAAATTACATTTCCCATACCAAGAAAAATTAAAGTAAAACTTTAATAAATAATTCGATATGTTCACCTCCAGGAATGTGAGAGTCCTTTGAGGTGTCCGCCTGAAAACTACATAGTACTAAAGACTGGTAAAGGTGTACTTAAAAATTTGTTTACTTAAAATATGTTTGTTCTAAAAAGTACATTTATCGCCGTAATATACTATATTATGTATATTAATATTTTTTTTGTTTGCAGATATTTAGTTTAAAAATTGATGAAACTAGAATAGGCTGTATTGACAATATAACGAAGACACATTTTGAAATATCACTGAACAGTTTACAAGTAAGATATTTTAATATTATATGTATATTGTAGTTATTATTTAAATAGAAGTAAGGAAACATGAAAGATTTAATTCCATTTATGTGTTATTTTAAATGTCATAAAGTAATTACGAGTATAATACAGCACTTCATGTTATATCAAAAAGGTGGTCGTCTTGTAGTAGTGACATATTCATTATTACAGAGTCAAAGAAATCAGTCTGTAAATTTCCCACTGCTGGGAAAAGGCCTCTTTTTTATGTATTTCTTTTTTTATGCAAGAGGGGGCAAACAGTCGGTTCATATGTTGGTAAGTGAAACTTCGAGGCACGATGAGGAAACTCACAGGGACATACACCCGGACCGGAAATAAATATTTGTATAAAAACAAATACCTGCCCCGAGCGTGAATCGAACTCGCGACCGCTGTCGTCGAGGCGACTACTCGCAGCACTACACCAGAACGGTCGGTATAGCCTATACATCAAGAGAGCGCGTCTGGTCGCAGGTGAACGCGCGGTTCAGCGGCGCGGCGCCTCTGGCGAGCGGCGCGTGGGCGCGGCCGCAGCTGTACGTGGCGGCGCAGCTGCACGCGCTGCGCGCCGCCGCGCGCGCCGACCTGCTGCTGCAGCTCGACAAGCTCAAGCTGGACGCCAAGGTGACGCGCGCTCTTACCCGTTACTAATATACTAGCATCCGCGCCGGTGTCATTGATAAAAGTATCCAAACAGCTGAAACTATAGTCACAAAAAAATAATATATATATATTTTTTAAAATAAAATGTATCCTATGTTACTTCTAATACCTCCAACAACATGTGAACAAAGATTTATGATGATCGATTATGTTTTCGCGTGAAAGTGTAACAAACAAACTTACATTCACATTTATAATATTACTAGGAATAGACAAAATGCAACATGCAAATGAAAAGTACGTACAAACTGCTTAGTAAGCGATAAATCCCGTCCCTTCCACATTTATGCCGAAGTTATAAAAAGCAAAACTCATATATTCAGTAAACACGCAGTGAAAACGCGTATAGCAAGTGCTTGTACAACAACGCTACTATGTCGGTTCGAGTACAGGAATATAGCACGAGAGCAGTTCCAATGCAGCGAGGTGTGAGACAGGGAGGTGTCATCTCTCCGAAACTGTTTACCGCAGTATTGGAAGACGCTTTCAAGCTTTTGGAATGGAAACGATTCGGCATCAATATAAAAGGCCAGTAAATCACTCACCTTCTATTTGCCAAACATATCGTGCTTATGACAGAATCTCTGGAGGACCTCGGCATTATAATCAATGACTTCGATGGAGTTTCCCGACGGGTCGGCCTTAAAATGAATATGGAAAAAACAAAAATCATGTCGAATGTCCATATCGTGCCCACCCCGATATCGGTTGGAGATTCTACTCTCGAAGTTGTTGACGAGTCCATCTACCTGGGACAAAATGTCCATATTGGTAGGTCCAACTTCAAGAAAGAGATCAATCGTCGAATCCAGCTAGGTTGAGCAGCGTTCGGGAAGTTAAAAAACGTCTTTTCATATGTCATACCTCAGTGCCTGAAGTCGAAAGTCTTCGACCAATGTGTTACCAGTGATGAAATATGGATCTGAGACATGGTCTCTGACTATGGGCTTTTTAAACAAGCTCCAAGTCGCACAGCGTGCAATGGAGAGGGCTATGCTTGGTATTTCTCTGTTAGATCGAATCAGAAATGATGAGATCCACAGACAAATGTAGGTTGTCGACATAGCCCAACGGAGCCCCCGATGCAGCAGAAAGGTTTTCGAGTGAAGACCACGTACCGGCAAGAGCAGCGTCGGACGGTCGTTCGCGAGATGGACAGACGACTAGAGGAATGTCGCCGGAAGCCGTTGGATGAAGGCAGCCTCGCACTGGTCGCTCTGGAAGTCGAAGAGAGAGGCCTACGTTCAGCAGTGGACATCCAATGGCTGATGTGATGATGATATATTCAGTCAGTGCGAGTCCGGTCTTAAGTGAAGAACAGTTTAATTCAATTTAATTAATTTACAGCAGAGATAAAAGTGTTTTTTGAAAAGGGACCTCCGGAATCCCATCCTAACAGCACGCGCACGCTTCTAATATTCACATTGTGCTTTATCGATAGAGCTTATTATGTTTAAACACAATTAGCGGTTCCTGCACTTTCTTACCTGCTATTTCGAAATAGAAATTAGCTTTTGTGTTGTTGATTCGGTTCTTCAACTTCAACGTATCAAATTATTTGTTGCCGATTCTCTATGTTTTAGCGTGATAGTAATATACGTTCGCATCGTCCTTGCATACTTTCGCGTTTATAATATTTATAACTTACGGTACCTGATAATATTGGGTACATTACTTAAGCATGTACCTATTGTAAGTGTTTTTGCTACCATGACGTATTTATTTCAAATGTTTTTTTTTTAAATATTCGCTAACAAGGGGAGTGCACGACCTCGAAATTTTATTTGGGGATGAGACTTTGCAGGTTTGTAGTATACCTAAAGGGTATCTATCCTGCAAAGCAAAAAGATTAGATGGCCAGTAGTTATTGAGAAAAACGGCCTTGAAGTTCCACGCGCAGATTATATACCGGTAATTTCACTCACGCAGTAAGCGGCGCGATAGCCTAATGGATAGTAAGCTTGGTTACCGCGTTCGAGCAGGCGACTAGGGTTCGATTCCCATTTGTCGCTTTTTTTCTTCCCATTTGTCGCTTTTTTTCTTTTCGTTTTTTTTTTTCGTTTAATTATTAGAAATGATAAATAAAATATATTATCAATTAAATCATGCATTTTTTATAATAATAAAGAAACTCTAACTTAAAATTTACAATCAGTTGTAGTCTTACTTATTGTTGAAGTTATTTATTGTTTAATTGTAAAATATTCTGTTTGGAGATTTTTCTTCACGGAAATCGTAAATATACATCAATTTGACAATTATAGATATATGGGTAGGACAGGTAAAACTATATATACAATAGGACTATAGTCCGTAGGTATACACTAGAGATTCCACGAATAGTTGTTATAGCGAATAATCGAATACCGATTAATCGCCATTCCATATGGCGAATAGTTGAATAACTCGCCATTATTATTCGACATAAAAAAGGTATATAAAAATAATTAATTTGTTATCAAATAATAATATCACTCCTGTAGTAGTCTTGAACTTACCAATTATTTATTTGTTACTGTAGGCTAAAAATTTTCTAAGGATATGGATAAAGAAAACAATCAATTAAAGAAATCAGTCTCATAATATACTGATTTTACACCACGATCTTTTGGACTTTAAATATTAATTAAAAAGCCTAACTAATTAACTTCAACATGACAATTATATATAAATAATATGATTTTTGGCTAATTTTTTATATGAATGACAATAATTAATAAGTACTGTGTTTTGTTTTTTAATAAATCCTATTAAATTTTGATTATTTTTAAATCTATATTTTATTAATTAAAATTGATAAAAGTTTAAATATTTTATTTTTTATTTAAAGATTTAATTGATAAAATATAGATATATTTTATTTACCATTTCTAATAATTAAACGAAAAAAAAAAAAAACGAAAACAAAAAAAGCGACAAACGGGGATCAAACCCTAGTCGCCTGCTCCAACACGATAATCAAGCTTACTATCCATTCGGCCATCGCGCCGCTTACTGCGTGAGTGAAATTACCGGTATATAATCTGCGCGTGGAACTTTAGAGTCGTTTTTCTCGATAACTACTGGCCATCTAGTCTTTTTGCTTTGCAGGATAGATACCCTTTAGGTATACTACAAACCTGCAAAGTATCATCCCCAAATAAAATTTCGAGGTCGTGCACTCCCCTTGTAAGTGTGTGAAATCACGTTATGGCGAAATAAATATTCTCATTTCATTTTATACAGATTTTTTATTTTATATTCGATTGATCTGTTTCACTTTTTTTTTGGGTTGTATTTTAATATAAACTACTTAGAGTTTATGTATTACTTTATGAATAGTGAAAATTAGTAAAATATGAAGAAAAAAAAAAAGTGGTAAGCTATAAGTAGTTTAGTCTTGATTTGTCTGAGATTTAAATTTCATAACATATTCTAAAAATTACACACTGGAATGCTATAACATTTTGTGTTTAACAAATCTATCTTGCTTATTACTAGATAATAGAGGCTCCATTTAAAAAAAAATAAGGTAACAGAAAAATATATGTCATTACTTTATCATATTAGTATAGAATTAAGAAATCAGTATCAGTGGTTATTTTTATTTTTACAGTTAGAGAAAGGAGTTTTGAACCTGTACCTGATTATTAGTACCCTGAACATGACATATAACCATAGAAACGCGTTTGAGTGGTACACCGCGTGGCAGAAGCTGAAAAAGTCGAAACCTTTACAAGTGGCCGAGACACCAGTGAGACGTAAGTGTTAAAAAATATTTTATTTCCGACTTAGCGACCTAACAGACGGCAATCATAAAGCTTAATTTCAATAAAAAACCTCCAACGATCATACAAAATTTACTTTTTTTAAAATTGATATATTAGTTCAGGGAAAAAGTTCTTCGAATTTTATATACAAATTCAAGACTTTTCAAAGCTTAATTACATTCAATTATATATATTTTTTTCAACAACTTGTTGGTAATAACATAATACCGGTCCTGTAGAAATCTTCTGAATCTTTTTAAAAGTCTTTTTGATTTATGCCTAACACTACCTAAAGAATTTTGAAGATACGAAAAGAGGTGAAAATCTGAGGATTCAAGGTTAAGACTATTTAGTGGATGTATTAACACTCCCCAACGAAGTTACATTCGTTACAGTTTGTGAACCCTCTGACCATGATCTTTTTCGCACGTTGTTGTCGAAGGTGATCCACTTTTCATCACCAGTCTTTTCAAAAATAATAAGTATCACCAGTCTTTTCAAAAATAATATTTAGTGGATATATTAACACTCCCCAACGAAGTTACATTCGTTACAGTTTGTGAACCCTCTGACCATGATCTTTTTCGCACGTTGTTGTCGAAGGTGATCCACTTTTCATCACCAGTCTTTTCAAAAATAATAAGTATCACCAGTCTTTTCAAAAATAATATTTAGTGGATATATTAACACTCCCCAACGAAGTTACATTCGTTACAGTTTGTGAACCCTCTGACCATGATCTTTTTCGCACGTTGTTGTCGAAGGTGATCCACTTTTCATCACCAGTCTTTTCAAAAATAATAAGTATCACCAGTCTTTTCAAAAATAATATTTAGTGGATATATTAACACTCCCCAACGAAGTTACATTCGTTACAGTTTGTGAACCCTCTGACCATGATCTTTTTCGCACGTTGTTGTCGAAGGTGATCCACTTTTCATCACCAGTCTTTTCAAAAATGGTTCATTAATGGTTTTATTACGTTTCAATAGAGAATCGCAAATGAGTACACGATTTATTAGGTTGCTTTCAGTAAGCTCGTGTGGCACCCAAATATCGAGCTTTTTTGTGTAGCCAGACTAGTAATATGCCAATATTGCACCACTTTTGGCATCAAAGTGGCATCAACTTTATCCAAAATGCCTAGACTGAAAGCGCTCGAACCAACTTTGTGCTACTTTTACGGACAATCCATGAGATCCATAAACGTCACAAATGTTTTTCGCGGCTCGAGTCTAATTTTTTTGTTTTTTGTAGTAAAACATTGATGTCTTCGTTAGATTTATTCATTTAGATGGACAGAAAAATAATTGAAATATGGCGGGAAATTGTTTTTATCACTATCACTTAAAGTTTGTAGTTTGGTAAAATTTTGCAACTCTTAAAAACTTTTAAGGCTCATATTTTCGTATTTTTTCATGTTATACTTACATGTAAGTAACACATTTTTTTTTGTGTTGTATGAGTTTGAATGATGAATTCTGGAGATTTTGTAAAAAAACAATTAATTGCTGCATGAAAAAAAATTAAAAAGTCAATGACTTAAGTAGCAAGATATATTGACAATGACCCTCTCTAACCCCCCTGATCGTTTGTCCAACCCTCCACCAAATGTATGTATGTTCAATCGCTTTGATAACTTTGATAGCGCGATGTAGGATACATCAGTTCGTATGTGGCGAGATAGATGTCGCTACAAAATACGAAAAGACTTTTCCCGACCTATTATACTTATGTAGTATTGATTGTTACGTAGAGTGGGACGCGCAGTCGTGGTGGGCGCGCGCGGTGCGCAGCTGCGCGGCGCAGGGCTGCGCGGAGCTGCGCGGCGTGCTGCTGCGCGCGCAGCGCTCCTCCGCGCCCGCGCACCGCAGCGCCGCGCTGGCGCTCGGCTGCAGCGGGCTCAAGGTCAAGTTGGACCAACTGCTCGAGACGAGGGGTGAGCTCCCTTTGACGAATATAAAACTTGATGCAAAATTCTTTCGCCTGTAGTAATTAATAAAGTATTCGAAAAAAATCAGTACTTCGAAAATTGGAATTCGATTCGATTACCACTATTCTAAATGATTCCGGCGCCGATCGTATACCGAGCGTGTTCGTCGCAGAGGAGCCGTACGAGTGGCCGCTGGCGCAACTGGTGGTGGGCGATCGGCACTGGAGCGCCGAGCTGCTGGTGGACGGCGGCTGGGCGGGCGGGCGGCCGGTGCCGCCGCGCCGCGCGCACGCCTGGCGCTCCGCCATGCTCACCGTCGCGCTCGTCAAGTGGGGCTCGCACGGCCCGAGGGACTCCAAGGTGACACGCTTACTGGCGCCCGTCTGACGACCGGTGGGACTATTACGTAACTTGCACGATCGCGAGAAATCGCTGTAGTGTCGAGTTTCAATACTACACCAGTGGTGCGATTTGCCACCTCAACGTCTAACGATTGCGAGTTCGATTCCAACTCGTGGCACATGTTTCTATTTGTGCAAATATTTGCTACTTTTGTTGAATATTGTTATAGCGGGGAGTATTTTTTATATATCTGGGCTAAATTGTCAGAAAAACGACCTTAAATCGAAATCGACTTCAAATAAATACACGAAATTCAACTTATACTACATTTAGAATCTTTGAAAAGATTTGACTAGCCCGTTGTTTACCTTTACATGCCATCCATTCCAGAGTTGCGCTTTCGAATTCGTCCCAAAATCTAGATGTATTATGTATATATATATATATATATATATATATATATATTTAAAATTTTATATGTAAACATGTGTGTCACCTTGAATTAGCGACCGAGTGCGTAATTAAAAAATCAATTACATAATATTAAAAGTTAACAAGGTTTATTTATACATTAGATTGAAGCCATGATGGATTGTCTTCGCCTAGAATGGAGCACCGAGATCGCGGAGTCGATAATGTCTTTCGTGAACTGTCTGAACGACTATAAAACTACCTCAAAGCCGAAATTACCTCAAGAAATAGTTCCTGAGTCTTCTTATAATATAGCTGCTAACGTGGCCTTGTCTCATATCAACCTGTTCCTGATAGTAAATGAGCAAGTGTGTGTGATGACGAGGGTCGATGCCGTGACCTTGGAGAAAACTAACGTGAAGTCAGGCGCGGTCGTATCCGGCCTGAAGATGGTGGAAATGGTGCCTTACCAAGGTGAGAAAAGTTTTTCTTGTCTGCGACCCATTAGTTTTGGTTATTATTATTTTTTTTAATTATTGATAAATATTTTTCCATTTTTTTAAATGGTATCTGTAAAAAAATTTTTCTTTATAAATGTATATATTATATATCTATATAATAAGTTTACATAATATTAAATTTAGGTAAAAACGAGAATCTTCTTTTTGAAATTGTTTAATGTATTATCAATTTCTCAACAGGTAACGTGCAGTGTCAGAGATCAGATGAGATGCCAACGTCGTTCTTTCACGTGAAGTTGGCCAGAATCGAGCATGTACCTTCCAAAGGAAGACACTCAGTTTTACTAGATTTCCAATTTATAGAAAATGTAGACTTCGAATGGAGCGCTAATTTACATCTCAAAATACTGACCTTTGTTAGAGGCGTGAGGCATTTTAGGGATGAGCTCAGGAAAAACAGAGGAGGAGACAGCGTTGTACCGAGAAAAGAGACCAGAGCGATAGATTGGCGAGTGTCTTTCAAAAGTCAGACGAATTTCGGGATAATTTTATCCAAGAATAATCACATGCTTTTTGCGACTGGTAAGTATAATTAGATGAAATAAAATAGGATGAAATAAAATAGGATGAAATAAAATAGGATAAACATTTAAAAAAAAAATCGTAATAGATTTTCGAGACAATCGTTTGATGTCTAAAAAATAAAAACATTCTTTCTTTAGGTTTGCGTTATTGCAACAAGTGTTTGATGTTTATGAATAAACTAGCATCCGCCCACGGCTTCGCTCGCGTGGTTGTATTGACAAGAAGTAGCCTGTGCCCTTCCTTAGGCTTCCAGACTATCCGTATCAAATTCTTACAACAGCTTGGTAACTCTGGGAGAATACTCGGTACATGATTCTCATTCGAATTATGTAAAAATATAACATAAATATTAATAAGCTTCTAAGTAAAGTTGCCCAACAGTTATCTAATTATTTACTCTCATACAAAAAACATTCCTCAACTCTCGCAGAGTGCACAGTAATAAATTCTCCCAGTCGACACTTTAGTGAATTCTCGCGAAAAGAAGGTCGTAAGCGTTATGATACTGGCGTCATTGATGCCTTTTCGCGTGATATTTTTTAAACTATGTTATATTATGACCAAATTACACAAAATCTTTACAAATTGTAGCCTATGTGTTATTCTGATGTATAAGCTATATTACTCTAAAGTTTCATATAAATTCGTTCAATAGTTTGTTTGTTTTGTGTGAAAGAGTAACAAGCATCCATCCAAACAAACTTTCGCATTTATAATATTAAAGACTTATTTTAATAATTAGACAAGGTTTTTAAATCTGGTCATTTCTATAAACGATAGGAATCAAATTAAGTATAGAGTTATAATAAAAATCTTCATTTTTAGATGATATGACAGTCGCATACGATCATGAAAAAGGTTTGTCAATACTTTGGAGTCAATTAAAGATGGTATTAAATGGCGATAAAATAATCACAGTCGAAGAATACTCTATGGAAAGAGCTACTGACGATAATGAGATCAGACTTGAGAGGCAGGTGACCGAGGTATTTGTATTACCGTGGAACAAGGTTTGGTAAGTTGGCTTTATTTAAAACGCACCTTCATATCGTGGAACGTCCACATTCACCCCGCCATTCTTCACCCTTAACTTCATTCTATCTTTAGCTAGCGTCACATTTGTGGCTTCTCTGATCCTTCACTTTTTCTTCACTATCATTTTTTACTTTATTGGGGTAAATGAACAGTGTTACAATCGGTAAGACATAGGAAGTATACATGAAAATAATTAAAGTAACACTAACACCGTTTAACACGAAATACAAGTCAAATTTAATTAACATTAAGTGACTCGCCTGCATGCTTGATGGCTGTTCAACAACATTTAGTTTTTTTGACGTGATAACGTCTAGTAAATCGATGAAAGCCGTCTGCACGCACGAAAAAACATGACTTATTGTCACGTTCCGCGAGCCAGAGCGCGGAACAAGCGATAGAGAGGCACGATCGTTTGATGTCTTAAAAACATTCTTTGTTTAGTTTTGCGTTACTGAAAGCGTTCTGCTTGTGACGCATCTATCTCTCTTACACTCCATCGGCCGATGCGTTTGAGTAGAAGAGACAGCAGCAGCACGCAACCTACACGTGATCTGTTTTTAAAGAAGCTTTTACTATACTGTTCTCTTATATTTACGCGAATTTTATTTATTTAATTTAAAGTCTAAAAACGGATTTTATCGCGTTTATTTAAAGTTACGGTTTAACAATATTTAATTTAAATTATTTCCCGACGTTTCGGACCCTTTACAGCGTCCATGATCTCGGAGGACTGAGGTGGTGGGTGTCCGAATAATTCATAATTAATTTTCGGGCTAAAAGAAAACTAGTATATATAATATTGGTATTGCATTTTATTTTTCAGTTTTTATTTTTTCATCTATTACCTATTAATTATTATTAGAAATATGATGTATTGCAAGTAGCCATTTTTGTTTGTCATCAATGTCATCTTATTATGAATCATATTATTTACAATTTATAGATAACTTTAAAATTTATACACAGAACTTGTTTTCCTTCTCCAATGTGTTATTTTTATTAAATTACTTTGTAGTTCGTATATGTTAAACGATATTTTGATAAAAGTAAAAAATTTAAGGTTGTAAAATAAAAATTGTAAGATATTAAAATTGATTTCCATAACCGCCATCTGTCGCTAGTTGCTAATAACTTCAATAACAACTACGTCACACTACAAGCTTGTAAGTGAAAATTACAGATGGTACGCGCCAGTAACTCGGCGCATCGTTTTATTATAATTTCTTACGTGTGTACATAATTACATACACCCTTTTTTCATGAATGTTTTCTTATGATGTTATCACGTTAAATTATCGTCCGTAAACCGACTTGACAGATAACCAAATTTTCTTTTTAAGTCGCTGATTTTTTTATCTTCACAAATTCAAATAATAGCAATACATGTCTTGTTTTAAGTTAATTTTTTTTACTATTTCATTTCATTTCAGGGCTGTAAATATAGGACTAGTTCGTGTTATCTTCCCATACAAGCATCGCTTCGCGGAAGCCGTGCAGGGAGAGTTTGTGTCACTATTTAAATGGATCAAAATCGTTCATGGAATTAAGAAGAAACCATTTACTGAAGATAGTCCACTACCAAGCGATTTACATATAAAGGTATAAAAATTTAGAGAGTATTTTCTTTCTAAATTTCTTTATAACTTCTTTTGAATTAAATGTAATCAAAATTTTCAGATTGATGAGGTTATAATCGAAATGAGCGACGATCCCTTCGAAGTGAAGTTGAGAGGTAATTATGAACTTTTAGAAGATGAATACAAAGAGAGCCAGAGGCGACGGACGATGTTGGATGCTAAGGTAAATATTACTTACTAAACAGTCGGTTGGTAGAGATTTTATATAAATAAAGAATTTGTTATTGTAGAAAACTTTGAATTAAGCTTTGAATTTTTCTTTGATCAAATTTTGGTATAAAGGGCTAAAAATTTGGTTCTTTGAGCAGTATTGGCTATAAATGTTCTGTACCGACGCAATTTTTATTGAAACTGTCGAAGGGTCACTAAGGATCGTGATCATTTACCTCGATCTCAGGTGGCCGAGCTGTGCAAGCCTCACCTGTTCCTGCCGGCCGGCAAGGTGGAGGAGCTGTACGCGGCGCTGCGGCAGAAGGACGCACAGATCTACGTGCAGCGCTCGCGCGCCGCGCCGCCGCTGCGCACGCGCCTCGTGGCCTGCTGCCTCAGCGCCGTGCGCGTGCTCGCGCTCGCCGACCCGCACGTGCACGGCACGCGCCGCGCCACCGTGCGCCTGCGCCAGATCGACGCCGACAGGTGACTGGCGCCGCGTGTGTCGTGCTCTACCCGCAGCGCGCGCGCTCGTGGCCTGCTGCCTCAGCGCCGTGCGCGTGCTCGCGCTCGCCGACCCGCACGTGCACGGCACGCGCCGCGCCACCGCGCGCCTGCGCCAGATCGACGCCGACAGGTGACTGGCGCCGCGTGTGTCGTGCTCTACCCGCAGCGCGCGCGCTCGTGGCCTGCTGCCTCAGCGCCGTGCGCGTGCTCGCGCTCGCCGACCCGCACGTGCACGGCACGCGCCGCGCCACCGCGCGCCTGCGCCAGATCGACGCCGACAGGTGACTGGCGCCGCGTGTGTCGTGCTCTACCCGCAGCGCGCGCGCTCGTGGCCTGCTGCCTCAGCGCCGTGCGCGTGCTCGCGCTCGCCGACTAGCACGTGCACGGCACGCGCCGCGCCACCGCGCGCCTGCGCCAGATCGACGCCGACAGGTGACTGGCGCCGCGTGTGTCGTGCTCTACCCGCAGCGCGCGCGCTCGTGGCCTGCTGCCTCAGCGCCGTGCGCGTGCTCGCGCTCGCCGACTAGCACGTGCACGGCACGCGCCGCGCCACCGCGCGCCTGCGCCAGATCGACGCCGACAGGTGACTGGCGCCGCGTGTGTCGTGCTCTACCCGCAGCGCGCGCGCTCGTGGCCTGCTGCCTCAGCGCCGTGCGCGTGCTCGCGCTCGCCGACCCGCACGTGCACGGCACGCGCCGCGCCACCGCGCGCCTGCGCCAGATCGACGCCGACAGGTGACTGGCGCCGCGTGTGTCGTGCTCTACCCGCAGCGCGCGCGCTCGTGGCCTGCTGCCTCAGCGCCGTGCGCGTGCTCGCGCTCGCCGACCCGCACGTGCACGGCACGCGCCGCGCCACCGCGCGCCTGCGCCAGATCGACGCCGACAGGTGACTGGCGCCGCGTGTGTCGTGCTCTACCCGCAGCGCGCGCGCTCGTGGCCTGCTGCCTCAGCGCCGTGCGCGCGCTCGCGCTCGCCGACCAGCACGTGCACGGCACGCGCCGCGCCACCGCGCGCCTGCGCCAGATCGACGCCGACAGGTGACTGGCGCCGCGTGTGTCGTGCTCTACCCGCAGCGCGCGCGCTCGTGGCCTGCTGCCTCAGCGCCGTGCGCGTGCTCGCGCTCGCCGACCCGCACGTGCACGGCACGCGCCGCGCCACCGCGCGCCTGCGCCAGATCGACGCCGACAGGTGACTGGCGCCGCGTGTGTCGTGCTCTACCCGCAGCGCGCGCGCTCGTGGCCTGCTGCCTCAGCGCCGTGCGCGCGCTCGCGCTCGCCGACCAGCACGTGCACGGCACGCGCCGCGCCACCGCGCGCCTGCGCCAGATCGACGCCGACAGGTGACTGGCGCCGCGTGTGTCGTGCTCTACCCGCAGCGCGCGCGCTCGTGGCCTGCTGCCTCAGCGCCGTGCGCGTGCTCGCGCTCGCCGACCCGCACGTGCACGGCACGCGCCGCGCCACCGCGCGCCTGCGCCAGATCGACGCCGACAGGTGACTGGCGCCGCGTGTGTCGTGCTCTACCCGCAGCGCGCGCGCTCGTGGCCTGCTGCCTCAGCGCCGTGCGCGTGCTCGCGCTCGCCGACCCGCACGTGCACGGCACGCGCCGCGCCACCGCGCGCCTGCGCCAGATCGACGCCGACAGGTGACTGGCGCCGCGTGTGTCGTGCTCTACCCGCAGCGCGCGCGCTCGTGGCCTGCTGCCTCAGCGCCGTGCGCGCGCTCGCGCTCGCCGACCAGCACGTGCACGGCACGCGCCGCGCCACCGCGCGCCTGCGCCAGATCGACGCCGACAGGTGACTGGCGCCGCGTGTGTCGTGCTCTACCCGCAGCGCGCGCGCTCGTGGCCTGCTGCCTCAGCGCCGTGCGCGCGCTCGCGCTCGCCGACCAGCACGTGCACGGCACGCGCCGCGCCACCGCGCGCCTGCGCCAGATCGACGCCGACAGGTGACTGGCGCCGCGTGTGTCGTGCTCTACCCGCAGCGCGCGCGCTCGTGGCCTGCTGCCTCAGCGCCGTGCGCGCGCTCGCGCTCGCCGACCAGCACGTGCACGGCACGCGCCGCGCCACCGCGCGCCTGCGCCAGATCGACGCCGACAGGTGACTGGCGCCGCGTGTGTCGTGCTCTACCCGCAGCGCGCGCGCTCGTGGCCTGCTGCCTCAGCGCCGTGCGCGTGCTCGCGCTCGCCGACCCGCACGTGCACGGCACGCGCCGCGCCACCGCGCGCCTGCGCCAGATCGACGCCGACAGGTGACTGGCGCCGCGTGTGTCGTGCTCTACCCGCAGCGCGCGCGCTCGTGGCCTGCTGCCTCAGCGCCGTGCGCGTGCTCGCGCTCGCCGACCCGCACGTGCACGGCACGCGCCGCGCCACCGCGCGCCTGCGCCAGATCGACGCCGACAGGTGACTGGCGCCGCGTGTGTCGTGCTCTACCCGCAGCGCGCGCGCTCGTGGCCTGCTGCCTCAGCGCCGTGCGCGCGCTCGCGCTCGCCGACCAGCACGTGCACGGCACGCGCCGCGCCACCGCGCGCCTGCGCCAGATCGACGCCGACAGGTGACTGGCGCCGCGTGTGTCGTGCTCTACCCGCAGCGCGCGCGCTCGTGGCCTGCTGCCTCAGCGCCGTGCGCGCGCTCGCGCTCGCCGACCAGCACGTGCACGGCACGCGCCGCGCCACCGCGCGCCTGCGCCAGATCGACGCCGACAGGTGACTGGCGCCGCGTGTGTCGTGCTCTACCCGCAGCGCGCGCGCTCGTGGCCTGCTGCCTCAGCGCCGTGCGCGCGCTCGCGCTCGCCGACCAGCACGTGCACGGCACCGCGCGTATTACGCACTTATACGTACCTACATTTCAGTTGAAAAACAGCGGAAAACCTACTATTGAGGGACTTGGAAGCTAAATAAAAATACCTCTATCTCTACTCTGTCCTTAGTTTCGTTCAAGTGTATTTAATGTTTATCACATTATAAAACAAGCTCTGCTGCATTGTCTGCTTTAAACCAATGGACGAATATCGACATGACAGAAATTTCCAAATGAAACAAGAAGATAAAGTTTAGTTAGGATGATATATTGTCTATTCAGTGAGTAGGATGTTTCCGAATGAGAGTTGATCAGCTATGTTAAGCGAAATCCCCCCTTCCCGCAGCCCGTGGGCGGAGGAGGGTGTGGAGTTCTCGACGCTGTGGTGCCGCGCGGTGAGCGTGAGCTGCGCGCTGTGGCAGCTGCGCCTGCGCGACTTCCCGCAGCCGCTGCTGAGCCTCAGCGACATGCGCCTGTGGGGCACGCTGCTGGCCGCCGAGGAGCTGCCGCCCCCGAGGGGTATTGTTGTTGATTCATTTTAATCTCTATTCGAAACGTAACCATACTACGTGACTCATTTTCTCCCATTTTCTACCCCCCTCCCACCCATCAGTGACCACCCGTAGTATTTGCTAAAAACCCTCTTCCCCTAAAATATTCATGTAGTAATTCTTTTTTGCAAACAGAAACTTGAAAAAATGTAGTCAGTAGTAGTGGTTAATGTAGAGTAAGTAGTTATTATCAGCTCGCAGCAAGTGGCAACAGCCCCAGCGGAATCAGAAAATAGACGATGTAGTCATCAGTCATGACACAAACTTACCTCCTGGCAAATGGCCCCTTGGCAGAGTCGTCGATCTACACCCTGGAAAGGATGGACACGTACGGGTCGTAACTATCAAGACGAAGAATGGCACCATCCAGAGCCCAGTCGTAAAGACCATAAAGTTGTACGGTGTTCCACACAACTTTCAATGATATACGAAATGATAGATGAAAATGTTTATTGATAAAATAAATGATAATTTAAAAAATGATAAATATTGCTAATGAGTCCACACGCCCGCGATGTTATTTGTGAACTGAAGTTATTGCTTAACATACAAATAATTTATAAATTTTAATTATAATATAAAGTGCCGAGTTGGCGCTAATGTACGGTCATTCACCGTACAGTTGTCACCTGTGAGTTTAAAAGGCGGTAAACGCTGCGCGCCATATTTGAATATAGCTCGAAAAAGCGCTAGATTTCTCTAGAGGTGTACGTGACGAAAACCTGAGAATTGACCAGGCTTGCTATTTTTGAAGACACTGAACGGGTCATGTAGTATGGGTAAGCTTTCTTATTACGTACGAGTTGTGTATGGGTGTTAATCCACTTATCTTTCTTCGATAAACAGGCTTTCTAACACAAAATTAATTTTTTAAACATTGAGGAAACTTACATTGCAATACATTTATTATCTAACTGACCTGTGCTGTTTTACCCACGTGATGTTTTATAGCATATAAACTATACATGTAATAAAATTGTTACCGACCGATGTCTGTATACGAGAGATATTTGGGAATAAATTAATTTTAAAGGTCTTTATGAGCAATTGAACAATCCATGTTTTTCTTGGAACGAGTTCCCTCTGTTATTGTGATTAATAAAACGAACCAGTGTGGATTCTTTTCTGGTGGTTAATTTTCCAGTCTCACAGATATTGACGTACAAATGCGACTCAAATACTAGCGCGATACACACATAAAAGCAAAAGCAGTGCAGTAAACATTAAAGTTAACACAGTTAAAACCTCACGGGTCGGCTAGTCCTCGATAAACATACTGTTAACTTTAAAAAAAAATGGTCTGGTTGACCTGCTAGCTTCGTTTCGCTTCAGCCTATCTCAGTCCATTGCTGGAAATAGGCCTCCCAAGTTCGGACGCCCCGCACTACTTTAGCCGATACGCGGTCTCCACTCCAAGACACGTCTGCTCCAGTGGCCATCGGTCCTGCGACATACGTGACCAGCCCACTGCCAGTTCACTCGACCCGCTAGCACATTTAAACAAACAAATATTGTGTTTCTTTACTACAATAAGCTTTATAATATTAATATCGAGTACAGGTATGTCAAACCAAAAATGTTTCCGACTGCACAAAGTAAACGTCCCCTTTTTGGGTTATGGTAATCGCATGTATAATAAAATCCAACAAACAATTTTGGAATTGTCTCAACATAAATTTAAAGATTTTATTTAAAAAATAAATAAATAGATAAAGCGTATTATTCGGTGCAGGATTAAGATGTGTGGACTTAGTAGCGCTGTATTTCATGCAAGATATTACTAATTTTGTACTAAATCACAGTTTATATATTATTTTCAAAAGAGTAACTGCGGCGTTTCTTACCGATTTTTCAGCAGCAGAATTTACATTCCGAATCGGTGGTAGCTTTAGTTTTACAAAATAATAATCACTTTAAAGTGTTAATTTGTAAAATGACGATTCGAAGGTGCTCGTGGGGCATATTTGAATAAAGTTTTCTTTGATTTTGATTTTAAAACAACAAAAATTAAAACTTTTTTACATCTCGTTTTCTTTACCAGCTGTCAGAACGGTGGTCATCGACCAAGGCGAGCCGTGGGGAGAGTTTGAGTTGGAGAGAAGTATGATGCCTTTAAAATGGTATTACGACATCTGCTGCGAGATGAAGGAGTACAGCTACGCGTTCGGACCGTGCTGGGAGCCTGTTATCGCTCATTGTAATCTTGGTAAGCCAGAAAGAGATAAATGAGGTTCCGCCCTAATCTACTTTTTGGAGAAAAATATAGATGGCATAGCGTTTAAGACTAAAAAAAAATTTTTTTCAAGAAAAAGCTTTTGGCGTCACCCGAGTTAGTTAAATGGTATATTATACTGTAATTATATTATTTGTACTATTTAGAAACAGTTTTTAACGAAACCCTATTAATTGCCTCCATTACACTTTAAAATGTAGTAATTGATAAGTAATTCCATTTGCGTGATTAAAGGTGAATGATGTTTATCTTAATTTGAAGCTCATTGAAAAATGATTATTAATTGCTCTCTCTCTCTATATATATATATATATATATATATATATATATATATATATACAGGGAGGATTTTTGAGACGGGTCAGTAAGGGCAGGTACCTTAACCGTTATCGTTACAAGAAAACGTTCCTAGGAGACCATCCATAACTTTTTAAGATATTTTGAACTGCATTCACAGATTTTTGAGAAAATGTACAGTCAGCGAAAAAAGTGCTAAAATCCAAAAAAATATATTTCTATGCCTATCGATCCTACTTCAAATGGGGATCAAAAGACTCTATGGGACCATTTAAGGTATGAGTACTAGAAATGTCAGAAATCGCCAAAAACATTTTCCATACATTTTGTACTGAAAAACGATAAATCAACTCGTAATATTCTTTATCGCCAAACAACCTTATTTGTTCCCAATAAAAAAGTAAAAAAATTATAAAAAAGAAGTTCGAAGACTTACCTTTTGGAGATGGCTTAGAGGAAAAATAAGTACACATCATGATTTTCAAAGTACATATTATGGTCTGATGAAACTAATTTTTTCAATAACGGTATGTACAACCGAAAAAATTATCATTATTGATCTAGAGAAAATCCTGTCAGAGTAAGGGAAAGCCACAATCAGGTTCGATTTTCTTTTACAAAAAAAGAAATCAACTTTTAAATCAACTCGTAATATTCTTTATTGCCAAACAATACTATTTCTTACTGCGATTTAAAGATTATTTTAGGCCTACTGAAATTTAAATACAAAAACTACGGTAAGACACAACATGCCACACAAACTTAAAAATAGGTGATCTACGAAATAAATTGCTCAAAATGGCCACCGTTTTCAAATTAGCACGCGTAAGAAGGCTGTTATGTGGCGGTGCGCCATCTTGTTGAAAATAAACTTTTCACAATTCTGTCAGGGGCCATTCATCCAACTGGTTTTGAAGATTCTCTAAAATGACCTCGTTATACACAACAGAATTAAGAGTACCTTCATAGTATTCGATCATTACAATACGGTTCGATATTAGAGCACACCAACAGTTAAAAGAAAATCGAACCTGATTGTGGCTTTCCCTTACTCTGACAGGATTTTCTCTAGATCAATAATGATAATTTTTTCGGTTGTACATACCGTTATTGAAAAAATTAGTTTCATCAGACCATAATATGTACTTTGAAAATCATGATGTGTACTTATTTTTCCTCTAAGCCATCTCCAAAAGGTAAGTCTTCGAACTTCTTTTTTATAATTTTTTTACTTTTTTATTGGGAACAAATAAGGTTGTTTGGCGATAAAGAATATTACGAGTTGATTTATCGTTTTTCAGTACAAAATGTATGGAAAATGTTTTTGGCGATTTCTGACATTTCTAGTACTCATACCTTAAATGGTCCCATAGAGTCTTTTGATCCCCATTTGAAGTAGGATCGATAGGCATAGAAATATATTGTTTTGGATTTTAGCACTTTTTTCGCTGACTGTACATTTTCTCAAAAATCTGTGAATGCAGTTCAAAATATCTTAAAAAGTTATGGATGGTCTCCTAGGAACGTTTTCTTGTAACGATAACGGTTAAGGTACCTGCCCTTACTGACCCGTCTCAAAAATCCTCCCTGTATATATATACAGGGTGACTGGTGAATTACCATCAATATTCAAGGAGAATACCCGGCACATGATCCTCATTCGAATTATGTAAAAAAAATAGGAACTTAATTTTGGACCAAATTTTCATAAATTTCAATTCAAATAAAAGACGCGTTGTCACTTTTCCAGTCATGCCGGCGGCGCGTGCGACGCGGTGTTGTACTATGCTGCCAGTACCCGCACCCCCGCCCCGCGGCTAATCGCTTATTCGATCGACGAATCACGTTACTAGGTCACTAGGTCAGTAGGCTAGCGCCAACGTATGGTTTGGACGTCTGTTTTGTGTTTTCCCGCGCGTGCGCCTAGCGTTCGATATTCCGAGTATACCTAATCTGTCGTGTGTGAGTGTGACCCTTAATTAGGTATGGCTTATCAGTACACAAATGAAGAGTACTTGAATATGGTTCGTGTTAATGTAATGATAGCTTACCGGGTACTATCAATTTGTACCGGGAGATGTTCCCCAATCGCAGAGTACCTACTGTTAGCGTAATATTAAGCACTAATCCAAGACTACGAGTATGATTCCATTTTTAAATACGCCGGGAATACCAAGATAGGTGAACAGTTAATATTATTTTATTTTTGTTCCAAGTTTACATCATTTACCTAGTCAATAAATCTGTTGCTCATCACATCAAAATCAAATGGAATAAACATATCTTTCAACTCGTAAGTAATATTTAAATTAAATTATTTATTTTGTCTAGAAAGTTCGGTGATTAGTATGCCTCTATCGGCAAGTAGCAAAACTACTGGTCCGCAAGGACCGTAGTTCCTTGCTTTTATTTAATAAACAACAGTTGGCTGTTCAACAATTCACAAAGTTTATTTTTGTTGTGTTTTTTTTTTAATATTTTCAAAAGTAACTTTATAATTTTTCAACATATTAAAAAAATTATTCTATCAAATCTGATCTTTATCTAGCGACACCTAGTGAAAAAACCATTACACTGCTAATATTATAATCAATCAATTGTTTTGGCTACTGGTCGCTAGATGGCTTATTCTTGCTATTACTTTTTGCTTTTTTTTACTACAATATTTTTTTCGAGAATAAATAAGTGGCCTAACACTGTTTGAGTTAAAAAAAATATAATACGTAACGAGCTATTCACGGTCTCACTTATAAAAATCTCGTTAATCCTCTCATAATCTACAAATCAATGATTAACTTTTGTTTACTTATAAACATTGACTAGCTGTTACTTAGTTAAGAAACGAACAAAGAACGATACATAGATGGTTGGCACAGATTATACCAAAAATAATCGATTAGATAGAGAAATTGAATGAACAAAGTTGTTAAAAATTACATTAATTAGCGACATCTATGAACATTATAGAAAACTCTAGTTCGATATTGTAGTGAGTCAATACTAGTGACCTCTATTGACAGTTAGGAACTTTGAGATGTTTTCTTATCCTGACAGGGTCGCCATGAGATGTGCGACGTATGAGAGATAAAATAATACGACCAACGTTGATTCTCAAATGATCATCGTTTCATTTATTATGTAAAAATATAAGGTTTTTATATTCGTACACGAGTTATTAACATACATTTTACTTATTTATTGTCAGAGAAATAGAATGTTCAATGTTTATAAAATAATTAATTCCTATTTAACAGAATCATATTTAGAAATTTAATATAATTTTAAATACAAGTTTATTTTCTTGGTTTACTTGTCATTTACGTCGTACATTACAAACTTGTACTTTTATTTACAGCTAGATGGCTCTGTTTAAGAGATCGTGTCTAAAATTGATTTTATTACTTTAATTCATCTTGAATACTAGTTTTATTTACTAGAATATTTTTTTCGAGAATAAATAAGTGGCTTAGCACTGTTTTAGTTAAAAAAATATGACAAGTCCTTATTTATGAACGACATCATTGTCCACTTTATCTGTGTGTTCTTATTAAATTAAAGCGATATCTCAATTGAAATTCTTCATCCGTAATTTTTCCTACGCCTTAAGTTTCTGGGTAGGGATATATTAAAAATAAAATCCATTGCTTCCAAATCAGACTCTGAGGAGCTGCTCGTATTCATTATGCTAACACTGATTGTTTTTTACCCGACTGCGACAGAAGGAGGGTTATGTTTTTCGAATGTATGTATGTAATATGTATGTATGTATGTCCATTTCTTTGGCACGCCCTACAGCCCTAACGGCTGGACGGTTTTTGACATATGAGGTGTCGTTGGATTTGTCTAAATTGTAGTAGTGACATAGGCTATATAAATTTTCAAAATGGCGCCCGCAAATGGCGGAATGAAGGGGGGGGGTTGATTTTTTTCTTACTGTAGCAATATGGGTTTCAAATGAAAGCTAGTAAATTGTTTTATTCTTTTTTGTTTATAATAAGAGTATTTTACGCAGTTGGGTTTTTTGTTTGTGTGTTTTTTGCGTGTGTCTTCCCGGCTCCTGCGCGCCTAGCGATCGATCATACGCGTATACCTAATCTGTCGTGTGTTAATGTAATCTGTCATTAGTAATTAGGTATGGCTTATCAATACACAAATGCAGAATCACCATTGCTTTCGAAACTGTTAAAAGTGACTGTGTGTGTGTTAGTGTAGTTATGTAGGTAAATAGGTAGTTTAATGATTGAAAATCGTTGTAAATAATTCGTTAATATCATTAAATGAAAACACGACACGCGACGTTCTGGTGTAGTGGTGCGAGTAGTTGCCTCAACTGCAACGCCACGCGCTGGTGGTCGCGGGTTCGATTCCCGCTTGGGACAGATATTTGTACAAATATTTTTTTCCGGTCTGGGTGTATGTCCTTGTGGATCCCTACCGTGCCTCGGAGAGCACGTACAGCCGTCGATCACTGTTGTTATCATAGACAAGATAACGATCGTTACTTATGTTAGGGAATTAACCGCCAACCCTCTTAACACTTGGCGGTGTTTGGACGTAATTAACTACCGCGTGGAAACTAGGGTGTCCAGACGACGCGTAAATAATTAGATAACTGTTGGGCAACTTTACTTAGAAGCTTATCAATATTTATGTTATATTTTTACATAATTCGAATGAGAACCATGCACCGAGCACTCTCCTTAAACACCGATAGTATCTCGCCAGTCACCCTGTATATATGGGACGTTCTTTGTCAACCGGAACATCTCTATACCCAAAATTCCTTTTGACCTAAAAATATTTAAAAATATGGAAAATTTAGGATTTTTTATGTACTTTTCATTAGAGGGTGGCCTTTTTTGAAATTTCGTTTACAGACAGAGCAGCACGTCCCCTAACTTTAAAAAAATACCACTTTACGAAATGATCAGGCTGTCAAAAATCACAGGAGCTCAGAAAAATTCCAGGCAACGACTATTTTCATGTATTTTTTGCTGCTGAACATGAATCCGGCGGTATATTTTACCGATACCTTAAGCGTTTGCCCCTAACCTCAAAAAATACCCCCAAAACTGCAGTTTAAAAACAAAAAAAACAAAATAAAAACAAAAAAAAAATTCTATTCTTTTAAATGATTATATATTATTCTTGGGCAGCAAAAAATACAAAAAAATACTGTCTGTCAATAATTTTCCTCGCGTCCATCACAGGACAAAGCTCTCAAATGCGCGAAACTGCAATTTTGGGGGTGTTTTTTGAGGTTAGGGGCGAACGCTTGAGATATCGGTAAAAAATACCACCGGATTCATGTTCAGCAGCAAAAAATACATAAAATATTGTCTGTCAATAATTTTACTCGCGTCCATCACAGGACAAAGCTCTCAAATGCACGAAACTGCAGTTTTGGGGGTATTTTTTGAGGTTAGGGGCAAACGCTTGAGGTATCGGTAAAAAATTCCGCCGGATTCATGTTCAGCAGCAAAAAATACATGAAAATAGTCGTTGCCTGGAATTTTTCTGAGCTCCTGTGATTTTTGACAGCCTGATCATTTCGTAAAGTGGTATTTTTTTAAAGTTAGGGGACGTGCTGCTCTGTCTGTAAACGAAATTTCAAAAAAGGCCACGCTCTAATGGAAAGTACATAAAAAATCCTAAATTTTCCATATTTTTAAATATTTTTAAGTCAAAAGGAATTTTGGGTATAGAGGTGTTCCGGTTGACAAAGAACGTCCCATATATATATATATATATATATATATATATATATATATATATATATATATATATATATATATATATATATATATATTATATATATATGTATATATATATATATATATATATATATATATATATATATATATATATATATATATATATATATATTGTCAGTTATTATAATATTTACATTTAGGTTAGTCTGTTAATTTGTAAATAAAATGCCATCTTTAAGAGTCTGTGGATAGTCGTCGTCGAATATAGTACAGTGACGCTAATATTTTGTTTATGCAGTCATAGTTATTAATACTCTTACTAAAATCAAATTCAACTGAAGACAAAACATTTCATTCAACTCCTATTTTAATACTTGAACTTTATTTACATTTGCAATTGATCGTTTAATGTCCTGTTTCAATATTCAACGTGTATCTAATTCTGTTTACTGACTATAGATTTCTGAAACAATATGAAGCATATGTAAAAAGTTTATCTTTGGTAATCAAAATTATGAATAATATAAATGACGACCATTCTGGTGTAGTGGTGTAGCCTCAAACCGCGCGCCAGCGGTTGCGGGTTCGATTCCCGCTCGGGACAGATATTTGTATGTGTACAAATATTTTTTTCCGGTTCTGGGTGTATGTCCTTGTGGGTCTCCCCATCGTGCCTCGGAGAACACGTAAAGCCGTCGGTCCCGGTTGTTATCATAGACACCTGATAACGATGGTTACTCATTGTACGGAAGTTATCCGCCAACCCGCAGTGGCGCAGCGTAGTGGATTAAGCTCTAACTCTTCTCCTATATGGAGAAGAGGCCTTCGCTTAGCAGTTTATGTTTACAGGATGATACGGTAAGCAAAATTAGCGATAGATACATTATTGAAACCATTATTCCAGCGTTTGACCAAGTATCTCGGCCGTCGCTGGACCCGTCCGCGCCGCTGGCGTGGTGGGACAAAGTGCGGCTGCTGTTCCACGGGCGGCTGACGGTCAACTGCGCCAAGTTCACGTGTCTGCTGCACGTGTCGCTCGACCCCTACAACACTACCGAGGAGATGGAAGTCACTTGGGCTGATTTGGTTTTGGATTGGACAAACGGTAAGTGTTCTTATTAAATCATTTCAAATCGAGTAGTCAAATAGGGTGATCAAACAATTATTGGAATGGTGGTTATAACCATTATGTTCTGATAGATGATCAGCGGTCGATCAATGACGTGACGATAGTTTTTGATAGATAACGTGGAGTATAGAATTAAAGGAGTACCATCTTCGGTTACGAAAAATGTCGTTGAAATTCATCAAATTAGAGTGGTGCCACATTAGTAAGAGGGTAAATTTTAAAGGAAGCGCCAATTAACAAAGTAGTCATAATACGGACTGAACACGTAATAAACAATAAATTAACAACAATAAAAGACAATGTAATATAAACATTATCAATAATAAATTAAATATTTAAAAAAAAATCACAAGTATTGATTTAGTCGACTATTTCTTAACTACAGAAGTCAAAACAAAGTCTAAATTTTTCAACCCAGCACACTTTACTCTGTTTATAACTTCATATCATTTCGATTTGCTACACTAGCGCTATTTCGGTGAGTGTTCGAACAATAATTTACTAAAAAAAGTGGACACTTTTTCAACTAATCCCCTATACAAGAAGGGTTCTCCTTTAACTCTATACTCCATGATAGATACCTATCAAAATTTTTTAAATTCATTTGCGTCATAATGACGTCAACATGGCGTATATACAGGATGACTGGTACTATCAATATTTAAGGAGAATACTTGGTACATGATTCTCATTAGAATAATGTAAAAAAAAATAGGTACTTAATTTTTGACCAAATTTTCATAAATTTCAATTCATATAAATGAAACGTGGATAGTTGCATACATTCCAGTCATGCCGACGGTGCGTGCGACGTGGTGTTGTACTGTGCGGCTTGCACCCGCACACCCGCCCCGCGGCTTATTCTAAGGCCGGCCTCACACATCCCGAATGTCTCTCTGAATTCATAAACTTAAATTCCGTCACCACGCCTCACACATATCTTAAAAATTCAGAATGATATTGCGTTTAAAAATTTCATTTTCTTACTATTTGGCTTTCGTTTTTAAAAGTTTCTTAAAAGTACTAATTTATTAATTTAAAATAAATAATAACCAATAAAACAAAATAAAAATGATGACCACAAATCGAATACTGAACGAAACTGATCTGCCATTGGAACACATTTGAAGTATTAGAATATGGCAACGAGAGTATAAACGAATATGTAAATCCGAAATATTAGGTCATTTTAATCACTGAGAAATGATTCGTGTATATAATGTTGTAGTATGTTTTGGTCAGGCAAGCTCGTCTTCCTCGGCGAGCTGAAAGTGTTCGTGCGCACCGCGAGCAAGTACGACGACTGCCGCGTGCTGCGCGTGCCGGCGCTGAAGCTGGCCGTGAAGCTGGGCTGGCAGTGCGTGGGCGACCCGCGCGACCACCACGCCGTGGCGCCCTGCGCGCCCACGCGCCTGCCGGAGTACTCCAGCAACCAGGTCACTGACGTGCCGCAGACATCTCGTACTGCTGTACTGTACTGTACTGTATGCACTGCTGACTGAAGGCCTCTTCTCCATATAGGAGAAGGGTTAGAGCTTAATCCATCACGCTGCTCCTATGCGGGTCGGCGGATGATTTCCCTACCACGAGTAACGATCGTTATCAGGTGTCTGATAACAACCGGGACCGACGGCTTTACGTGATCTCCGAGGCACGGTGGGGAGAACCACAAGGACATACACCCAGACCGGAAATAAATATTTGTACAGATACAAATATCTGTCCCGAGCGAGAATTGAACCAGTGACCGCCGGCGCACTGTTTGAGGTGACTACTCACACCACTACACCAGAACGATCGTCAAATGTCGTATTACGTTCATACATCCTATTAATATTGTAAATGCGAAAGTTTGGATGTTTGTTACTCTTTCACGCAAAAACTACTGAATGGATTTAGATGAAACTTTACAGTAATATAGCTTATACATCAGAATAACACATAGGTTACAATTTATAAAGGTTTTGTGTAATTTGGCCATAATATAAGATAGTTTAAAAATTATTCATGGTGTTTACGATCTTCTTTTCGCGAGAATTCGTTAAAGTGTCGACTGGGCAATATTACTGTGCACTCTCCGAGAGTGACACAAGAAAGTGAGAGTGAGAATGAGAGTGAGACTATCACGCGGGCGAAGCCACTGGCAGAAGCTAGTAATTTATAAAGAAGAATTAACATTTATTCAATTAGGAGACTTATTGTTACAGGAACACGATTCCTACAGAGCGTTTCGTTCACAAGGACTCGACTTGCATTTGAGTATGGACACTAAATCTATTGAAAAAGATGGGCCTGTACTTTTGCTATATGGAAGTACACTCAGGTATTCACATTTCGTAACCGATTTTTAGTGATATAATTTTTGATTTATCTTTTATGAAAATATTGATATATTATTATTTTGAGATGGTTCGAGAGTCTGAAGTTGATCCTGTCGGGCACGACGCGGCCCACGCGGCGCGGCCGCGTGTTCGGCAACCTGCGCCCGCGCAAGCCGCAGCTGTCGCGGCACTATCGGAAAGTCAGCGCTTCACTCACTCTCCATAACTTACAGGTATCAACTCTTTCAATCAATGCCAATTAATTCCATTATGATTCAAATTAACTACTTAAACTTTAAGCTTGAATATTTTCTATTTTTCATACAAAGTTTACAATCGATATTCATGCAGAGCCATAATATTTCATAATTATTTTAAAGCTTTATTATTTTTAAATATTTTTATTTATTTCAACTTCAAATCGTATCACCGTTACAAAAGTTGTTGTAACTATTATTTTAAATATAACAATACCCAGGTTCCGCTCTTCCATAACATTGTTGTGTAAAAATAAAATCACTTTATGTATGTACATATATTTCAGTCTCTGTACTAATAAGTGAATGAATGCAAATGTGAATAAGTTTGGTCATGTGAATGTATTCACGCACGTGTAAGTGCGTGCATGCATGCATGCTTGCGCGTAAGTTGTAATTATTGTAAATTATACAGTTTTGTCATATGTGAGTTGTCGTTTGAGTGAGTCAGCCATTCTTTAAATATTTTAATATATTATTAATAAAAAAGTTTATCGTGAGTTAGCGTGTCGTAATGCATATACCATAACGCATTCCGCAGACGCTAGAAGAATTCAAACAATAGAATGAATTGAATGAAAAAAAAAACCATGAATATGAAACTGCATTCCATATATTCTTAACACAATAAATGTATTTTATCTACTCCCATGCTTTAAATCCTCTATGAAAGATTTTGAAACAGTCAGCTTATTGCCAACATTAAAACACCCAATGTCCTAATAACCATTATATCATCCAAACGGATGCTATAATGTTGTACTGAATTTCATAATAACACTCCTTTGTTTTTGTTTTTTCGATCTCTTCTGCGCAAAGGGCTTACTCGACAGACAGCCACATTCTTACGATTCGATGCGTGGTATCTGTATGAATTTCAATAAAAAGAAAATCATCACTCACGTGCGTTTCACTACCAGAAAGCCGCGCGCCGTAAAAAAAAAAGGAAATTTAGGCTGTATGGACTATAGTCCTTTGCCTTTCCCTATTGGGAATAAATTTTAAACCAACAACAAAGTAAAAAAGTAGGTTATTCGAATCCCCGCCATTTTTCTTCGTATCGTGTTGTTTGGATTTAAAGTATAGGAGTAGATAAAGTCTTGTATGCAACTGTTGATAATTAGCTATTAACACACACACTATTAGCATAGATAAACCCACATTTGTGTTCTAATACCCCTTATTATACAACAGTTGCATAAATAACTATAATATCATAATTATTCCTCGTTTAGTCTCAATTCAGTAAACTTTCGTCTAAATAATTAATATTTTCAATAATAGTATTTAATAAATTAAATATGTCTTTTTACGTGATAACGCCAGAAGAAAACATAAATGAAAAATTGCATATTTTCATGAACCGAATTGAAATATTATCACTGAATTATCATTATATTGTATAATACAACGAAGAAGTTAGGAATATTTTTTTTTTAATAAATTAACATTTATTTGTACTCGGTAATTCAAATATTTTTTCTCTTTTACTTGGACGCATCTGCCGATGGAGTGGAAGAGCGACAGATGCGTCACAAGCCGAAACCTTAGGCCGATTGACCCTCTCTATCGCTTGTTCGGCGCTCTCGCTCGCGGGACGTGACAATGAGTCATGTTTTTTCGTGCGCGCGGCCGGCATTCATCGATATATAAGACGTTATCACGTCAAAAGAAAACTTCCGCCGGTCGCCCGTATCCGTATAATACTCGTAACCTTCGTGTCGGTGTCGCGTCAGGTGTTCTACTGGTCGTCGTCGTCCATGCAGCGCGGCATCGAGATGCGCTGCGCGCGCGTGACGTGCGGCTCGCGGCACCGCCTCGCGCTCGTGGCCGGCGGCGACGCGCTGCTGCGCCGCGCGCGCGCCGTCTGGGGCACGCTCTACATGAACTGCGACCTCAACGACGCCGAGATCTGGCTCAAGACGCCCGCGCAGCCGCCCGCCGCGCCCGCCGCGCCCGCCACCGCCCCTCCCGACAGGGACGACGAGGTGCGAACTTGCTGTGATCGCCGCGTGGTAGATAGCACCGGGTACTACTCGCCCTCCGACCGTTCCGGTGTAGTGGTGCGAGTAGTCGCCTCAATGCCGCGCGCCGGCGGTTGCGGGTTCGATCCCCGCTCGGGGCAGGTATTTGTATTTTTATAAATATTTGTTTCCGGTCTGGGTGTATGTCCTTGTGGGTCTCCTCGTCTGACTCGGAGAGCACGTAGAACCGGCGGTTCCAGTTATCATCTGATAACGATCGTTACTCATGGTAGAGAAATTATCTGCCGACCCGTAGTGGAGCAGCGTGATGGATTAAGCTCCAACCCTTCTCTATAAAGGAGAGGCCTTTTCCCAGCAGTGGGAAACAGTGACAGCTATAAGCTAATTGAGTTCAGTTTAGTACTCATACTAAGGGAAGACATTGATGCGACTCGCTTGTGCAAAAATTTGACTCACGAAACTTATGCTACTCTTTGTTTATCTCGTCACCAATGATGATATGATAAATGATTCAAGGTTAAACCGCATCGATGTACAAACAAATGGTCAACGACTACTAACATAGGTTAATATTTTCAGATCTGTGCATAATCGATTGTTTTAGTGTTTATGATGAAATTACGTAATCGATTAATAACAAATGTCAGCTCAAGATGTTACTACTACTCTCTGTTATGTAATATAAAAAATCATAAGTATGACAAAAAAAAATGTAACGATCGCACATGATGCAGTCGCAAAGCTCGCTGCTCAACCCGCCGGCCATGGAGAAGTGCTACTGCCTGTCGGTGCGGCGCGTGTCGTACGGGCGCGAGGCGAGCGGCGCGGGGGTGCCGGAGGGCGTGGCGGGGGGAGCGGCGGGGGCGGGGGGCGCGGCGGTGGCGCCCACTCACCGGCTGGCCGTGCACGACCTGCGTGGCGCCTGGACCAAGCTCAACCGCGACCTCGCCTTCGCGCTCATCGATACCTACATCAAGACGCAGGTGGGTTTGTTTTATAGTGAATAGTAACTAAAAGCTTATTCTAGTTGCATTTATACTTTTTAATTGAATTGTTAAATTGTTTTTAATTAAGTTGCATTTATAATTTTTTAAATTAAGTTGCTAACGAGCTGTAATTTGGTTTTCCATGTTATTACTTTTTTTAGCAACTTAAGAAGAATCTCTCAACCAAAGCTTTGAAAGAAGAAGAAGAGCCAGCGAACTCACCGAAGAATCAACGAGACATCGATGTAGCTTCTCCTCCTCCAGCCGCAGCACAAGTGAGTTCAGTTGTTTTGGATGTTCCGTTAATTAAGTGTTTAGACGTAGTGTACTAATTATCGTGCGTGCGACCCGTGCAGATGGGCGGCGCCACCATGCTGGCGGCGCTGGTGGCGGAGGCGGACGAGGCCGGCGGCGAGGCGCCGGTCGTGTTCAGCGACGAGCTGGCGGGCGCCGAGGGCGACGCGCCGCCCGCTCATCCGTCGCACACGCACCTCAAGCATGTGCTGGACGACGTCAACTCACACACCGCCTGTCTCAGTACGTGCACGCTCGTCGGACCGCAGGGACCAGTTGCGCGACGCGATCACACGACTAAAGAAACGGAACAGACACAAAGCTTCATACGAGCGCGTTACGATAGGTACACTACTACGAGCTTGTGGCGCGTGTGTGCGTGAGCACTCGCGCTTTGTCACGTACGGAGAGAAACAGGCCTTTACCGGCTCGGCGAGTGCTCAAACTCGGGCTGCAGTACACGTCGCGCGTCATGTTTTCATTTAATAATATTAATTATAATTTAATAATTATATTTATTAATTATAATTCAGTATATTTTAATAGTGTTTTAATATAAAAGTGTAAATATAGTTTACCGTATAGTGTGTATGAACAATAATTTTATCCTCCTGTGCCAACCCTACCAAAATAGTTATACATTTTGCTCGCTCCTTAGAAGCTTTGTCTCTGGTCCGTTTCTCGTGTCGAGCGACTGAGTCACGCGCCGCGAGCTCGGCAGTGACGTAGCGCGCGCCTGTCCGCAGTCGAGCTGGTGAACTCGCAAGTAGTGCTGAAGGGGTGCGAGACGCGCGGCTACGTGATCCTGTGCGCGGCGCGCGCCGAGGTGCGGCAGCGCGTGCGGCGCGCGCCCGCCGCCTCCGCGTGGAGCGGCGCGCTGTCCGCCATGCAGTACTACGCCACCGTCAGCGCCGCCGACCGCGACCAGCTCGACGGTACCCGCTCCCACTACTATGCTTCTAGTGAAACGGCTGGCTGATTCCGTTCATATATTATTGTAACCGATTGCATATTAGTCGTGTTATTGCTGCGCACCAGCTATGACGAAATACTTCAGAACGTATGAAATGGTTAACGCGTGTTTTCTATATAGAGAATATTCAATGGGTGTCAGTCGAAGAAATCGAGGAGCGTTGGCAAAGTACCGAGATCAGCACGTTACCGGATGTGCCTCGTCTGGTGGGAAGTGGTCATTCTGCGGGTGGAGTCATCGGTCACACCGTTGGACCGTCTGCAGATGCAGGCCTTGCTCAAGTAAGCAAAATAATTACAAAAATCTAATATGGTATTATTTTTTTTAAATACTATTATAAATAAATGTATTCTACTAAATTTTAGCTACAACGCATCGTGTCCCGCTGTGCATGCGAGTTCCACTACGTGTCGCACGAGGAGAGCGAGGTGGGGGGCGGAAGCGCGGACGGGTGGGGCGCGCCCGAGCCCTACGACTCGTTCACTCTCATGCACCACGATCTGGACGTGTGCACCAACTCCCTGCAGGTACGTACACGCGCGTAGCTCCACGTGTCGCACCACGGAGAATCTGTGAGGCGATCCTCATAAGCAGAAGTCTGAGAACTGCGCGTATTGGCAGTAGCACGTGCGATTATGTGGTAAGAGTCTAACTTTATAATTATCAGGGGTCAGATATTCGATCCTCTTTCCACCTCTTTCGGATATGGAGCTAGATTCGCTACTCGCGTTTTCGGCGACCGTATCCCTGCCGGTGATGAAAATTTCTTAACATACCCATCGTTTGCGCGTCTACAAGAGGCTAAATGTAATCTGCGCTCTAATATATACCTCATGAACGTCATCATATCAGCCGTTGGACGTCCACTGTTAAACGTATGCCTGAACGTATGCCATCGACCTCCAGAGTGGTTCAAATCAGCCTCTATCCAACGGCTTCCGGCGATTTTACTCAAGTCGTCTGTCTATCTCGCGGACGGCCATCCGACGCTGCGTTTGCCGGTACGTGGTCTCCACTCGAGAACCTTTCTGCTCCATCGGTCAGTTCTAGGAGCTATGTGCCCTGCTCACTGCCACTTCCGCTTTGCAAATCCGTTGGGCTATGTATATATATACCTTCGTTCGTCTGCGAATTTCATCATTTTTGATTCGATCTCGCAGAGAAATACCAAGCAAGCCCTCTCCATTGCGCGCTGTGCGACCCGGAGCTTATTCGAAAGGCCCATAGTCAGAGACCACGTCTCAGATCCGTATGTTATCACTGATAACACACATTGGTCGAAGACTTTCTACTTCAGGCACTGAGGTATGTGAGATTGTTCGTGAATAAATGAGATGTAAGACAAATTACTTCAACGTATATATTTCTCGATTTTCTTACAATATTGATAATATGAATTTAAAAAACGAATAACGCGTACAGAATGAACAACGAATTTTATATATAAAGTGAACGTCGTGAACACCGTCGCCGCTCGGCAGCGCCGCCGTCCGCTGCTACTTCACACCGATGTTTTTCTTCGCTATTTCATCAAGAGATGGCGCGATTCGTAACATGCCCGGCGCCTTGAAAGAATTCGCTTTCAATGAATACATACATAAGTGATAGATTGATGATATTAAATCGGTTTCCAGGGGCTCCTCGTTTCTTCGTCGTGACTGGCCGATACAGGAAGTGGACAGATTTTCGTAAGATGGATGGAATCTTATAATTTTTCCTAATTTCCAATTAAGAGGTGGTTGATAGTCATCTTTGATAATGACAAGCGTATCAATTGATATATGTTCTTTTTTATCGGTCCATTTGGTTCTTATTTGTAATTCGGATACGTATTCCTTTGACCACCGTCGCCAGAAGTGTTGACGTAGCTGCTCCACTCGATCATAACGGGGAAGACGCGTGTAAGGCGTCCCGGTCAAATCTTCATACATGGGCGCAGTCAAAGGCCGGCCAATCAGAAAATGACCTGGAGTGAGGGCCTGGAAATCATCGGGATCTGTGAACATAGGATGCATGGGACGGGAATTCAGGACGGCTTCAATTTGCGTTAAAACCGTGCTCAACTCCTCGTACGTTAATCTAGCATTACCGACAATTCGACGCAAGTGGTACTTACAAGACTTCACCCCCGCTTCCCATAACCCACCGAAATGAGGAGCATATGGTGGAATAAATGTAAACTTTATATTATTATTACTAGAAAAATCTATAATATCATTTGAATTTTGAAAAACATTTCTTAATAATTCCCTTTCTGCTCTAACGAAATTTTTTCCATTATCTGAAAATATTTGGTGTGGCTTACCACGACGAGAAATGAATCTTTTAAGCGCCAGAATATAATCCTGCGTAGACAAACCACCAACCAATTCTAAATGAATTGCACGTGTTGAAAAACATATAAACAAACAAATATAATTTTTAATTAATCGAGCGCCCCTGCCCTTCTTATTTAAAACATATATAGGACCCGCGAAGTCTACTCCGCAGTTAATAAATACAAAACCTGCCTTCAGTCGCTCGGGGGGTAAATTACCCATAACTGGTGTTAACGTTTTTCCTTTCATGCGAACACAAGTGACACAGTTATGCGTAACCTTTTTAGCTAAATTCCTGGCTCCCAGAGTCCACCACAAGTCACGCGTGGTGGATACCAACAACTGAGGCCCCGCATGAAGTAAACGTTTATGTTCCGAAGTAAATATAAGCCACGCGAATCGATGTTTAGCGCTTAATAAAATTGGATGTTTTTTATCATAATTAAACTCAGCGTCACCTAAACGACCGCCTACTCGCATTATTGAATTTTTATCTAAAAATATATTTAACCCGGATATTTTATTTATAATTTTATTATGTTTTACTTTAATAGGTAAATTAAGTTTAAGATTGTAATATTCATCGGGAAAAGATTGCTGTTGAACGATGCGCGTCAACATTTGCAGTGACTCATTGATTTCATTTACACTTAACGAACCGGTTTTACGTTTAGATTTATTCACGCGAGTGTTATATATAAAACGCAATAAGTATGCACCCATTCTTTTTAAGCGATTAAAAGACGAGAATCGTTCAAAATCAATGAATTCATTAGAATTTAGGTTACATAGGTTGACCGTGGAAACCTTTAAATCGGGTACATCGAAACAAGTTACGGGTTCGCATTCATCATCATCAGTACAACTCCATTTCGAATTATACGGATCTTTCAAAAAAGGAGGACCACACCACCATAAACTACTTTCATCGTATTTAAGATAATTTAAATCTACTCCTCTTGTCAACATATCACTGGGATTTAAAACACCTTTTACATGCCGCCAAATCATATCTCCTGTAAGTTCGTTTATTTGTGTGACCCTATTTTGCACAAACGTTTTGAGTAAACGGGGGGAACATGCGGATCCAGCTTAAAACAATAGTGGAGTCCGTCCAAAAATAAATGTTATCAAATGTTAAACGTAATGAATTTCTTATTTTATTATATAATTTTGCAGCTAACAATGCTCTACATAGTTCAAGCCTGGGAATACTTATTGGTTTTATTGGGGCCACTTTAGACTTAGCACACAATAACCTAACGCTTGGTGGTGAATTGTTATTAACGAATGAACGAATGTATGCACAGGCGCCGTATGCGCTTTGTGAAGCGTCAGAAAAAATATGTAATTCCTTTATTGTAGCATTTTCTATTAAAACATGACGCGGAATCCTGATTTCAGGTAAATATTTTAATTTTGAAACGAAATTATTCCAGTTCTGTGCAACGTTAGCGGGAACAGTGTCGTTCCAATCTAACTTGGATAACCAAAGACTCTGTAATAAAATTTTTGCCTGAATTATAGCCGGAGATAATAAGCCTAAAGGATCATAAATTTGAGAAATAATTGATAACATTAAACGTTTAGTAATTTTACAATGGCAATTTTCTAATTTAGTAGTATAATTAAATTCATCCTTTTTATTAGACCAGCCCAACCCTAATGTTTTAGACTGACATAGTTCATCACCGCCTAACTGTTTTATTGTATCAAAATCAACGTCATAGTTAAATGTCCATTTTCTTAATAAAAAACAACCGCCTCGTAACAGTTCCGATGTTTTATTGCAAATTTCTAATAAGCGATCTAATTGATCATCACCAGTGAGGATATCGTCAACATACATATCATCGGTAATGACTTGAGCTATGCGCTTATCATTACACTCCGCAGCTAGTTGATGTAAACAACGTATACTAAGGTACGGCGCAGACGCGGTGCCGTATGTAACTGTATTTAATTTATAAATACGTAATGGGTCATTTCGACACGCTCTCCACACAATAAGCTGCAAATCTTGTTGATCCGAGTGAATTCTAATATTACGATACATCTTTTGAATATCCGCACATACTACGTATCTATATTGTCTAAAACGTAATAATATAGAGAATACATCGTTTTGAAGACTGGGGCCAACGTACTGTATGTCATTTAACGAATAATTGGAGGTAGTAGGAGCACTTGCATTAAAAACGACTCTCAATTGTGTTGTTAAGCTACCCTCGCGGTATACTCCATGGTGGGGTAAAAAATAATATGGAGTTTTCATGTTATTTATATCTCCGGTCCATAACGACATATGTCCTAACTCTTCGTATTCTTGCATAAAATCAATATATAATTTCTTATATGTAGGAGAACGTTCTAATTTATTTTCTAACGAAAAAAAACTATTTCTTGCCCTAGTGTACGAGTCGCCTAAAACGTTCGCCGGCTCCCTTAAGGGCATGCGTACGTGAAACCTGCCATGCTCGTCCCGTACCGTTGTATCTGTGAAGATTTTTTCACAAATTTCGTCTTCACTTGAAATAACGTTTGAATTATTAATAATTTCTTCTAATTCCCAAATTTTTTTTAATTGAGTGTCAATAGTACTGATAGTGTTACATTGGACCTGCCTATTCCTATAACGTATATTATTAACAGGCCCTGATATTATCCATCCTACTTTAGTATCTTGTAAAATTGGGCCATTTTGAAGCTTAATTTTATTATCATTTAATAATTCCCAGAACATGTCAGCGCCCAATAATATATCGATATCGGCTTGAATATTAAATGTAGGGTCTGCAAGTTTAATATGATTAGGTATTTGTAAGTAATTACAATTAAATTTTATAGAGGGTAAGCTAGAAGTAATAGTAGGTAAAATTAAACATTGTATGTGGGTATTAAAAGAACTAGTTTTAGAACGTATATTAATTTTACACGAATTATTAGAATGTGAAATCATTTGTCCTACACCACAAACGCGTACAGTGGACTGTATACTTGTAATATTCAAACGTTTACATAAACTTTCGGTAATAATACTATGTTGACTGCCACTATCAAGAAGTGCGCGCGCCGTTTGAAAATTATAATTTGCATCGGCTATTTCTATAAGCGCCGTTGATAAGAGAACAAATTGAGGTACAGTCGCACAGATCGATGTTTTCGATGCGAGTGCATGACTGGTGCGAGTGACGTTGCTCGCATTATTATTTGTTTTAAATGATGCCACCTGAGGAACCGTGTCCGAAGTATCGCTATTACCTACACTATTATCAACGTGAAGCAATGTATTATGTTTTATTTGACAGATTTTACAATGACTAAACGTACAACTCTCTGCCGTATGACCTCCTGTGCGTAGGCAATTAATACAGACTGATTTATCCCTTACAAACCTAAGTCTGTCTGCCACTGATAACGTAAGGAATTTCGGACATGTATAAAGATAGTGATTGTCATTGCACAGTAAACAATTACGCATAGAAATTTTATTTTGTTTCTGATTATTAACATTTTTACTCACAACGTAACTAAATGACTTATTTAAATGTTTTTTATGATCTGTACCTCTTAAATAGTCTTGACTCGATTTTATCGATAAGCTATTGGGCTTATTGTTCGAATTTTGAATCATTTCTAACATGTCCGCTCTATTTTTTAAAAATGACATCAAATCGTCTAACTTTAAACTACTAATATTATCTCGACTAACATTAAAATTGCCTTTGTACGTCTCCCACTCACGTTCTGTTGAACAATCGAGCTTCGACACAATCAAATAAATAATGAGGGTATCCCAGTGGTCGGTAGGTTCATTTAATGAATTTAATGCACGTAAATTACGTAAAGTTGTATCAATTAGTTTACGAATTTGAGTAGGCGATTCCCTAGTAATCGATGGTATAGAAAATAGCGACTTAAGGTGATTCTGAACGAGCAAACGATTATTATGAAATCTATTTTCTAATAAATCCCAAGCGATAAAGTAATTCGGCGCAGTAAATTCTAAGGCAGATATTACTTGAAGGGCAGAGCCACTCAATGATGATTTTAGATAGTGGAATTTTTGAATCGTATCTAAATCATCACGAGAATGAATCATAGTCTTATAAGAATTACGAAATTCAAGCCACCGATCATAGGAGCCATCAAATATAGGTAATTTTATTTCGGGTAATTTTATCGACACAGGATTATTTGAACACATTTGAGGCCTCATATCTTTATTTTCGTCACGTAATAGTTGCTTTGTAGCAGCCAATATGCGGTAATATGAAGTCTCAAACTGTTCTCGGTACTCCAAATGCGGTAAAAGATCACACTCATTAACAATGTTCTCAATTTCAACTTGAATACTATTAAATTCTTTAAATAATTCAGTTAAAGCGGTGTATCGCAATTGTAACTCGACCGCTCGATCTGAGCTCAATCTACCCCCTTCTATTAATTTATTAAAATATTTTTCAAACAGAGTCAATCGACATTTTACAGCACCCCTTTGCTTTTTTAGCAGTAGAATGCGTTCAGATTCAGATAAAGATATAGGTACACTAATAGAACTTAATGGATTAGGCGACTTTGACCTGCCTGGCTTTTGTTCTTGAGCAGGCCCTTTATATTCATTCGCACCCTCACTCATTTCGGTAAGCTACAGAAAAAACAAGTAAGTACTTACAGTCTTGAAGACCAGATGCCCCGAACTCTCAGAAGGTTATTTACTCTGAACCCGAAACTGACGAATCTGCAACACGAGTAACGATTTTAACGCAAGGTATGAAAGGAGAAGAAATAGGAACGATTGACCTGACCAATACCGGCTGATGATTCTTCTTCCCTTCTTTCAGACCGTTTTCTGTGCTACGTGTAGCTTGGTTCAAAATTTTATTCGGATCGTAGGACCAAATTTATGTTCGTGAATAAATGAGATGTAAGACAAATTACTTCAACGTATATATTTCTCGATTTTCTTACAATATTGATAATATGAATTTAAAAAACGAATAACGCGTACAGAATGAACAACGAATTTTATATATAAAGTGAACGTCGTGAACACCGTCGCCGCTCGGCAGCGCCGCCGTCCGCTGCTACTTCACACCGATGTTTTTCTTCGCTATTTCATCAAGAGATGGCGCGATTCGTAACAGAGATGAAAAGACGTTTTTTAACTTCCCGAACGCTACCCATCCGAGCTGGATTCGACGATTGACCTCGCTCTCGAAGTTGGACCTACCAAGTTGGACATTTTGTCCTAGGTAGATGTACTCGTCAGCAACTTCAAGAGTAGAATCTCCGATCGATATCGAGGTGGGCACGACATGGACATTCGACATGATTTTTGTCTTGCCCATATATATATATTCATTTTAAGGCCCACCCGTCGGGAAACCCCATCGAAGGTCACTGAGCATAATGCCGAGGTACTCCAGGGATTCTGCAATAAGCACGATATCGTCGGCAAATCGAAGGTGAGTGATGTACTCGCCGTTTATATTGACGCCGAATCCTTTCCATTCCAGAAGCTTGAAAGCGTCTTCCAATGCTGCGGTAAAAAGTTGCAAAGAGATGACATCTCCTTGTCTCACACCGCACTGCATTGGTATCACGCTCATGCTATCCTCCTGTAGTCGAACCGACATAGTTATTTACGACTAAATAAATATTTTCCACAGATTCGCCTAAACTTTTTGCGACACTTTAATATTTATAAGGATATCTATTTACCAATAATATTCTAATATGTTGAATATTAACGGTAAGATTAGCGAATCATCTGCTCAGTGGGTCCACGTTTAACCGACTTGCGAGTGAATGGTGTAAAATCTTTTTAGCCACACCCTCCCAATATCCGGGTTTCCTGTCATTTATGATGTAGTTAACTTTGAATTAGAAAATAACGAGTTGGCTTTTTTGGCAAGTGTAATTATCTTAGGTTCGACATTGCTTTCAGCATTTTGTATTAGCAAAGATTATAGTAAAGCAGTAGTCTGCTAAGCTTAACAGCATGTATCGTATGAGAGTACAAGGCGCGCCGTGTGTGTGCCGCAGTACACCATGCTGCTGGACGTGGTGAACAACGTGGTGCTGCACGTGGAGCCGGAGCGGCGCCGCACGCTGGAGCGGCGCGCGCGCATGCGCTTCCAGCTGCAGCTGCACCGCGACACCGACCCGCGCCAGCTCATACACAAGCTGCAGACTCAGGTGATCTTCATCTACCCGCACTTTTCATGTTTCTGAAACTTCTGACTTTGGCGACCTCCCTTTCTATATTTTAATTGTCTCGTATAAATTCAAAGCAACAAAAAATGTTCCCAATTTCAACGCAATATGCGTCAGAAATTTTTGTTTCAGAATATGTAACGGAAATCATAAATTTTGCCCTAATTATAAATTGTGTGAATTATGCTTATTCTAGAAAATGTATGAATATTCCATCGTCGGCGTTAGCTTCACATTACTAATAGTATCTTCTATGTTTATAATACTCTGAAAATTCTCATAAAATCTTTAAAATTTTTAAATTTTTGTACATCGTATGTAAATAAATGAAGCGACTGCATAATATACTTTGCATATGTTGATAGAAATTTCAACTTACAGTAGTGCAAAAAAAAAAAAATTAAATACATTTTTCTTCATTATTGTCATGTGAACATAATTTGCATGCAAGCTAATTAAGTTAAGGAAGCTAAGTAATATTTTTATAACTTGAGTTACGTTATATTATACAATATATCAACAAAAGTGATCGAATAGAAATAAAACGAATAAATAAAAGTAGATGCCAGTCTCATATTATAATAATTGAAACCTAATTTTTGTATTACTTCTTTTGGCATTTCATAATTTAAGGTATTCGTGAAAACCTTAAGCAAATGAATTTTCTCGTAAAAGTGCAAATTACCTTTTTACTGGCGTGTTTTGAAGCTTGTGTTAGAGCTATGTAAAAAAACATTGCATTTAACGAAATTAAATTCTTTTCATTCAGTTAAAATATATTTTACATTAAATAATAATATTGTTAGTTTTTATGGGATTTTTTTTTAATTAAAAAGAAGATTTAAAAAATATGTTTTCTGTCCGGCGGGGAATCGGACCTCAGTCTCCCGCGTGACAGGCGGGATACTTACCACTATACCGAAGATACGATGTATATGCGGAATAATGGTTATTATTTTGCTAGCTTCATGTTCTTTGACTGTGAATTTTATCTTTTCGATAAATATTGATTATTGTGATTGCGTTAGTTTTTGTACGAAAAATAAGTATAAATACTGATTGTTTTATTTTAATTGAACCTTTTTCTAATTTTAATTTTTGATTTTATTTTTATATTTTTATAAACTATTCGCTTAGGTGAGAGAATCACTGGCCAGGTTGAGAAGATTAGAAAAAGAATACTACCTCAAGAATCGATCTATCAATGGAAAAGATCCAGTTGCTTTAGCCGAACTGAAAGCTTTGGATGTTCAGGTATATCTTTTATTAATTTTTTTTTTATTAATTTTAGATTTTAGTTTTGCCATAAAGTCGTGTCAAAGCTTTATATTAACATTAAATTTTCGTTTAAAAACGATGCAAATGTGGTTTTGTTTCGATAAGCTAAACATTTTTTTGTCTTTATATCAGATTAGAATGAGATTATAGTGAATAGAATGTTGTATTCGAGATTAAAATATTTTGTTATTAAATATTTAACTACTACTAGTTTCTACATAATAAACTTTTTTAAATTGTAACTTTTTAGTTGGTAAGGTTAAGTTCAAGTTAAGCGGGCGTGGTAAGGGCGTCTTTATCTGGATCATTAAATAGATAACATTATAATTAAAGTGGCATCAATTAATTACGTAAGGTGTTTTTCATTCAATGAAGACTCCTCCCCCCTTAGTTGAGATTTAGTAAGATTTCTTGGAGGGGTCCAACAAAAATAAATATATTTAAATTTAATAAAATATAAAGCGCAAACAGTGTGCAATTAAAAAAAAATTAAGCGTCCAAATGTACACTCAAAATCTGTAAAATAATTTATATATTTTTTTAAATTGACATGAGATTTCGATACTAAAGTTCAAATGAGATTTAGTAAGATTTTATTGCCCCACTTTAAGTTCACGTAATTAATGAATATTCCTTAACGATATTGTAAATTTGTATTACTTAAACACATATCTACTTGTTGTTTTACTGTAAGTTTCCATAAGATGTGCTACAGTACCAACAGTATGTGGCTAGGTGTGTTCGTACCGTTGTAGTATGTGGGGAGTGTGTATGTGAGCGTGCGCGTGCGTACCGTGGTACTATGTCGGGGATGTGTATGTGTGCGTACCGTGGTACTATGTGGGGAGTGTGTATGTGAGCGTGCGCGTGCGTACCGTGGTACTATGTCGGGGATGTGTATGTGTGCGTACCGTGGTACTATGTGGGGAGTGTGTATGTGAGCGTGCGCGTGCGTACCGTGGTACTATGTGGGGGGTGTGTATGTGTGCGCAGGTGAACGAGTGCAAGGAGGCGGCGTGGACGCTGGGCGCGGAGCTGGACGCGATGGTGCGCGCGTGGCGCGAGGCGCGGCGCTCGCTGGCGGCGCCGGCGCCGCACGCGCCGCACGCGCCGCCGCACCGCTACAACGAGATCTGCTTCAAGTCGGCGCGCTGGCGCCTCACCGACGCCGACGGGCAGCTCGGCATCGCCGACCTGCTGCTCACCAACTTCCTGTACGCGCTCGCAACACACTCTTCTGATACTTCTGTACTTCTCAGTGTGCCGTGGGGGGTGACAATGCATGTCTATAGAAATAATTATATAAAAATTAAAAATATTTAAAACTGTACTGTTTTGATTGTACCGTTTAGTCTTTGCTACGCGTGCTTTCACTATAGGATTATTTTTTTCTAAGCTGGTATCTACATTTTTGCTACAAGTCTATTTCTCTCTTCATGTACTATGTCCCCTGGATGGGACAGAGGGCATCCACAGTGCGCTGGCATCTCGCTCGGTTTTGGGCTATCAGCTTAATCTCGGACCAGGAAAGTCCGACATTCTTCATCTTCGCGGTGACGGAGTGACGCCACGTTTGCTTGAGCAGTCCACTCTAAGGCCTGTCTCGGTATGTGAGAGGGATCTCTTCGGAGGGTGTGACCGCTCCATACCCATTTACGCCGTTTTATCTGGTGACCGATTGGGATCTCTTTGCAAAGTTTCATCAGGTGGTCTTTTGATATTTTTTCGGGCCACCAGATGCCAATGATCTGTCGTAGGCATCGGTTGATGAAGACCTGGATCGGCCGTCATGTATTTAGTAACCTTCTAACCAAGTCTCGCATCCGTACAGAAGAACGGTCTTAACGTTAGGGCCGAAACACATAACACACACACATTGCGTCGACGCAACGCTAAAATCGGCAGTTTGTGTTGCGGCGTTGCGGCGTCGCGAAAAAGAGCGTTTTTGTAGGGTAACCAGTTCTTGTGATTTTTGATTGTGGATATTAATTTAATTATTTTAAATGTAAATGTAAATAATTCACGTGAAATTTGTTAATATTTGAAGTTGTTATTTAAGTAGAATGCATAAAAAGTAATCCTTTGTACCAGAAATAATTTTGTGAATCCATTTTTTTTATGCTGGTAGGATTTTTAATAACTTTTGTCTCATAAAGCCTCAACAAAATTTAAACAAAGTGATACATAAATTAATATCTTACATTTATATTAGTTTTAGAGATTAAATATAAATAAATAGCTTTCGTCCGCGGCTCCGCTCGCATCTTACAGGCACCAACGGTAGTCGGTACGTAAAGTAGGTACTCTATGTCCTTTTCTGTACCCCAAACAACTGGTATGCAGAATTTCATGATGATCGGGATTCAGGTTAATAGTTAAGGCGTAAAAGCGTAACAAACAAAGAAACTCACTTTAGCATTTATCATATGCATGAAATTAGCATAAAATTAATGTACATATTTATAATTTAGGTACATCATACATGTCACTTGTTAAAAAATAATCTTAAATTAGCTGTAAATCTAATAGTTAAGAGTAACAACATAACAACAATTGAGCTGAACTATGAGCCGGTTCACAGCTCCGGTTCAAGCATATGGCTCATGAGCTGATCTGCAGTTCATACAAATTCATTGAGTTACCCATGTCTAATAGACACAAAAAAATAAAAATATAAAAATAGACACAAAATGTCAATAAATCATTGTCAACAAGTATGACGTCATAACGCCAGAATTTGCGGTGCCGCACCGCTAAAATCGGCGGTGACGCCACCGTCGATTTTAGCGTTGCGGCGTCGCAACACGGTTATGTGTTTCGGCCCGTAGAGTTGTGAATTCGATTGTCATCCTGAGTCTGAGTGTACTATTTATATAAATTTACTAAAAGTAAGGGCCGAAACACATAACCGCGTTGCGTCGACGCAACGCTAAAATCGGCAGTTTGCGTTCCAGTTTCCAACCAGTTCTTCGTGATTTTTGATTGTGGATATTAATTTATTTATTTTAAATATTATATTTCACGTGAAATTCGTTAATATTAGAAGTTGTTATTTAAGTAGAATGCATAAAAAATAATCCTTTGTAACGGAAAGATTTTTGTAAATCATTTTTTTCATACTGGTAGGATTTTAAACAAATTTTGTCTTATAAAGCCTAAACAATATTTAAATAAAGTAATACATAAATTAAAATCTTACATTTATATTCGTTTTATAGATTAAATATAAATAAATAGCTTTCGCCCACGGCTCCGCTTGCGTGGTACAGCAATATCTCCTTTTCTGTACCCCAGACAACTGGTATGCAGAATTTCATGATGATCGTGATTCAGGTGAATAGTTAAGGCGTGAAAGCGTCACAAACAAAGAAACTCACTTTAGCGTTTATCATATGCATGAAATTAGCATTCCCCTATAATTGTGTAAGATAGAAAAAATATCACCATAATAACTTTTCGAAACGTTGCTTTATTACATATTTATAATTTAGGTACATCATACATGTCATTTGTTTGAACCGAGTCATAAATTAGCTGTAAATCTAATAGTTAAAAGTGGTTAAAAGTAACAATATAACAACAATTGAGCTGAACTGTGAGCTGGTTCACAGCTCCGGTTCAAGCATATGGCTCATGAGCTTATCTGCGGTTCATACAAATTCATTGAGTTACCCATGTCTAATAGACACAAAATGTCAATAAATCATTGTCAACAAGTATGACGTCATAACACCGGAATTTGCGGTGCCGCGCCGCTAAAATCGGCGGTGATGCCACCGCCGATTTTAGCGTTGCGGCGTCGCAACGCGGTTATGTGTTTCGGCCCTTAGAGTGAAAGATTTTGAGTTTTACTATTAGTGTCAGCTTCCCTGACTTTCATACGGGTCGCAACTGAGAGAAGGCTGCCCTCGCTTTGGCAATTCTTGAAAAGGTGTCCTCTTCCGTACCTCCAGAATCCGACACGACACTACCGATGTATGTAAAGCGTTGAACGCGTTCTAATGGCTCTGTGCCTAACAGTAGTTTTTGTGGGTTGTTTCCCTCGGTACGCATCTCCTGGGTCTTTTTGACGTTAACTTTGAAGCCGTACCTAACTGCTTCCTACTGTAAATCTGACAGCTTGGCTTGCATGTCTGCGTGTCATATGTCATCAGCATAGTCCAGGTCGTCAAGCTGGTTTGTCAGACCCCACTCCAGGTCGTCAAGCTGGTTTGTCAGACCCCACTCTATGCCTCGATGCTTACCATCGTTCGCTCTATGCATGATGCCTTCCAGAACGATGAGGAACATTAAGGGCGAAAAAAGACAACCCTGTCTGACTCCGACGTGGACTTTAATGTCAGCGGAGATAGGCTGTTATGAGCTACTCTTCAAGAATAATCTTTGTAGATGGCTTTAAGTACATCTCTTATCTTTGAAGAAACTCCCATCTCGTCAAGGCGTGACAAACCATTTCACCGTGTTGAAGGCTTTTTCGAAGTCGACAAAGGTTAGATATACTTCCCTTTGCCATTCTGCTGCCTCTTCCAGTATAATCCGCAGTGTGTTTATTTGATCAATGCAGGAGCGGTTTGGTCGAAATCCTGCATCGAACTGAACCTGAAATCGAACCACTATTGCGAAAGGAACAAGCAGGATTTCGACAAGTCTATTTAATGATAAAATATGTTGAAATGTTATTAAAGTCAATTATTATTAATACTTGAATCATAAAAATAAAATAAAAAATTCGACAGTAAACATTCAGTGTGCCGAGATGATTAAATGAATAATAGCTTACTGACATCAGAAAGTTTCAGGTTCTAATTCGGGTTAGCACCTCTGAATTTTTGAGTGCTTACTTTGTTCGTAGGCTCGGCAACGAAGGAAAACATCGTGCTGTAAATACATGTGTTGGAATTTTTTATTAAAAAAAAAAAATTGAATTCATATATAACTTTTTATCATAATAGATACACCAAAACGTCACGATCGGACGACTCCGTGGAACATCAGCTGGAAGTGGGCTACGTCAGAGTCACCAACTTGTTGCCCAACGAACCCTTCCCCGAGGTAATCTCGAGATAATGTTATTTGATGCCTTAAATAATACTTTATGTCATTAAGAATACGTAATGATAAAGCGTGTCTAAAAAATAGAAACTTGCAAAAAATTATTTTTGTGCTTGTAAACTGAAGTATTTTTTGATGAGTATATTGGTGCTTGAATAATGTGATTGATAAAAAAAAGTTTTTAATTAAAATGTTATGTAGAATGGAAAATAATTTCTACTTAAGTGTAATAAGGTCCATAGTGTAATGATCATAGATAAGTGATTTAGTTAAAAACTTTCAGGTGTCGTTCAATAATCTTGTAGAAATCGTCACAAAAAATTGGGCTCTTTTTTTCTAAATTTTTAACGAAATTGAAAATTGCCGAATGTTTTAAAGTTTACTATTACTAATTCAATACCAAGTCTTGTATCGGTCCGAGTTTGCGAACGAACTGATACATTTGATCTGGATGTGATGCGCGTGCAGGTGCTGGCGCCGCAGGCCCCGTCGGGGCGCGCGCCGGTGGCGCGGCGCGCCGCCCTGCGCGTGTTCTGCCGCGACCGCCCGCCCGTGGGCGGCATCGCCGTCAAGGAGCATTTCGAGATCAACATCGTGCCCATACGCATCGGTGAGTGCGCCCCCACACCACCAGTCCACCGCTACCACCCGACCACCACCACCCAACCATTTGCCCTGTCTTAGACGCACACTCTACCCAACTAAACCTCGTAGTTGAAGACATTTTCTTTAGCTTCTTTTTGGGTAGCTCAACTTTCCTACGACTGTAGCATCAGAGTTAAAACATGAAGTGGGAGAACACCATCTTCGCCATTTATGAACAGAATCGGACAGATGTTTAACAATGTCACTCTAGATGTTATATTCTCTATATTTTTTCTGCAATATCGAATATACTCAATTTACAAATTATATTTTTAAAACACCATTTCTTTTAAGGTTTAACAAAGAAGTTCTTTAACACGATGCTCAAATTCTGTTTCCCTGAACGAGACCCGGACGCCATGGAGGAGGGTGATGAGGAAGGTGACGGAACCGTTCGAGCTGGACCCAGCTCTTCTAAAAAGGTTAAGAAGAAGAGCAAGGACTCCACCTCTAACTTCTACGTCAAGAGAGATAAGAAGGATAAGGATGACGTGGAAAAAATGAAGGTGAGGTCATGTCACTTGAGGTCACACTTGGTTTGTATATGAATAAAGGTAATAACGAGTAACTAATAATTATTTGAATTAGCGATCTGAAAGAAAAGATCTGAACTTAAATATAAAGATTTTGAAATTAAAATTTGCTGAAATCAATAACAGAGTGAGATTAAAAGAGTTTTTTTTTTTAAATTTAAAATAATCTTTGGTCTGTTTGGGAGCAGTTACTTATTTTTAGTGTAACGCGTTAATAATACATATAATCATATGCTTTGGTTTTTAAGCTCGCATACAATCTTCTTATCTCTTGTTCCGTCCTCCTAGGAGCGAGCCGAGAAGAACAAGCTGTTCATCTATATCAAGATCCCGGAGGTGCCGGTGCGCGTGTCGTATAAGGGCAGCAAGGAGAAGAACCTGGAGGACGTGCGCGACCTGCCGCTCGTGCTACCCACGCTGGAGTACCACAACGTCACCTGGACCTGGCTTGACTTTCTGCTGGCCACCAAGAGCGACACCCGCAGGTACGCCCACGGACTGCAGCGTCCGGTAGCGAAAGGTAGAGTCAGAAAGGAATAAAAGACGGGAAGCTTCCAATTCTCTCACTCACCGTACTGGTTACCGAATATAGCAACTACGTAATATGGCGGCTACTGCTCAACTGCTGAAGCCAAATTAAGTACACAAGAAAAAGAAAGAAAGTGCCAAGTATTTTAAAAAATATTTTAAGTTTTGTTTCTATAGTACTTTAGGTTTGGAGTCAAATGTTACCAAGTGGAGTCGTAATTTGATATTAATTTTTTTATCGTAAAGTAGGTTTCAGAAAACTCGAAATATACGATACGCATATATTAATTTTAGTCACGTCCACTTGTCGCAGGGTGATCTTGTCGCAAGCGATCCGCCAGAAGCTGCAGCTACACCGGCGCTCGGCGGCAGCGCCCGAGCCGCTCGAGGAGGACAAGGCGCGCTTGCTGCTGGGTGATCGCACCGTGAGTACCACTCGTGTGCCGCACGTGTGCCACTCGTGTGCCACACTACCGCTGTGCTGCCGTATCGCCGTACCGCTATACCGCCATATCGCTGGACTAGATCGTTACTGCTGCGCCTATATGCGTCATAGCGGACAACTATTTGTGTCATTTTAATACATATAACTTATATTTATACTGCTTCATTGAAATTTTATTTTTTTAGTGCGATTTAAGATTATCGCATTTATACGAAACTAACGGATACATAAACCGGCAATAAATCTAGAAATTAGATATTAATTTAAAATAAAACATTAGTTTTTCTTTGGTTTAGTTTTGAATTTGGTCATCATCTACTATGTGGCTATCGTTCGTTATGTAGGTATGGTCGGTCATAAAAAAAAAAATTACCTAAACTAGGTACAAAGATATTCAGTTAGGGAGCTTTTAACTAATGGTAATAGCAGTTCAAGGTAGTAATCTTAAAACATTACAATAAAAATAGCAGATCGTGTGATCGTTACAATGTACATGTGAATAAAATTATGTAACACAACGCCATCTAATGGCTACAGAGATAGTTACTGTTATAAGACTTATTAGAGAGAACAGATGACGCTGTGCATAAACACTATAAAATGAAAAATGTGTGTTATATCATTTAATGTTATTGTTATATTAAATGTATAATAATAATTTAGTTACCAGTATTAAAATTAAATCCGCTTTGAATATACACTTTAATAATTGGTAGGCAGTCTATCTACCTTAAACCTTAGCGTTGATAGAATATTGTTATTGAGACGGCAGTAAAATATAGATTAGATATTATGGAAACACTTGTAGGTGAAATAGTTAAACTGAAGGTAGATTATTGAGACCGGCCGGTAGTCTGACTTTAAAAGTGTTCGAGGAGGCTAACTCCAGGGAAGAATGGTTATATAATATTAGTAGATAGAGACAATTATAATATTTTTTTTTTTCAGATGGCTGAAAGAAAACCTCAAAAGAAGAGTACTTCAAGCGTTTTCAAGTTTTCGAAGTCTTAGCGTAAGAAAATGAAAATAAGACTTGTTAAAATATTTTTTGACTGAATTTTTCCATACGACACATTTTTATTAATATACTTCAACGAATAATTCGACTATCTAAAATTAAAATTTTTTTGATTATTTTCATTATAAAAATACGATTAGAAAATTATTAGAAATAATTATAAAATTAAAAATTAATAAAATTTTATACACGACTTATAGTAAAGTTGTTTAAAAATTGTATTTCTAAGATCGTATCGTAATTTGGTGATAAAATGTAGCTGAACAAAAATGAGTAAAATAAAAATATCATTCCAGAACATAATGTCATAAGTCACCGAGATATATAGAGGCTGTTATAAATAATAACAATATTTTGTAAGAAGCAGTTGTTTTTATGTGTTTTGTAATAAAAAAATTTATTAATTAATAATTAAAACCACTAATGCAGACCTGTATAATTTTTATACAAGATATGACAAACAGCTAAACTGAATCATAATTCTTTAGATAGGTATTTTTTTTTTAATATTTTTTATAATAAATTGATATTATTCGACTTTATTATCGACTTTATTTTTTTTTAATAAATCGATAAAAAGTAATCTCGATATAATTTGATTATCTAATTAGTATTATTAGATAGGTTTAAGGTTTAAAGAATTTATTCTCATAAAAGATTACAATAAATCCACTTACATGAGAATAATACATATCATAGAAGTACTTAATTAAAACAACAGTCACCGCATTTTAACAAAAGTTGGTTACAATAAGTGGGTAAATATGCACAAAACATTCAGTAAACTATACTAAAACAAAAAGAAAATGTATTTAGGTACCCCTCCTTATAGCCATATATAAACACATACATACACATATTAATACTTTGATATTATTATTCAGGGTATGAGTAGTTTTCAATTATGTAATTGCGTAATTGGGACTTGAACATGTTAAGGGAGTCTAGATTTTTTATATCTGATGGTAGTTTATTATAGAATTGTACCCCCTCAAAGGTTATACTTTTTTTTCCCAATTTAGTCCGAGTTTTTGGCAACACGAGCAAGCTTGGCCGTCGTAAACTGCGATTGGAAACTTGTGATTTTTTTATGAAAGATAGATTAGTGTGAATGGTTTTACTTATAATCTTCTTAATTAAAATACAAGTACTACACAAGTAAAGTTGCCGGATGTTCATTATTTTTGTCTCCTTGAAGATTTTATGAGTTGGTGTTAAATAGGGATAGCAGAAAAGTGTTTTTATTACTTTATTTTGAGTTCTCTGTAATTCTTGTAGTCTTGTTTTGGCAGCACTTCCCCATATTTCTATGAGATATAATAGATGAGACTTTACCAGGGAATTGTAGATATTAAAGCGTAGTTTTCTAGGTATACATTGATTTACATTGTGAAGTGAACCCGCAAGTGATGATAATTTGTTTTTTATGTATTCTATTTGCTTATTCCAAGTTAAATTATTATCCATTCTGAGGCCAAGGTATTTTTCGCAAGTTTTTTGTTTAAGTGGGATGTCATTTATTGTTAGAGGGTCGTGTATCGGTATTTTTTTGTTTTTAGTCTTAAATATAACGTAGCATGTTTTAGATATATTGATAGTTAATAAATTGTACTGAAACCATTCGAACAACATGTTGAGATCTTCTTGAGCTTGTGAGATTATTTTATTAATGTTATTATCAAAGTAAAACAGACAAGTATCATCGGCGTACAAAGTAACATGACCGTGAAGATTTAATTCAGCTATGTTATTTATGTAGATAAGAAATAGCAGTGGTCCCAATATGGACCCTTGTGGGACGCCATGGGTAATGATTTGAGTGTTGCTTTGATTGTTTCCAATTTTGACTATTTGTGTTCTATTTGTTAAGTATGACTGAAACATTTTAAAGGCATTACCTTTAATACCAATACACTGTAGCTTATTTAACAGCAACTTGTGGCTGACGGTATCGAAGGCTTTTTTTAAATCGATTTAAATCATATTTTAATTTTTTCTACTGGTATTAAAAATAATTTATGCGGGTAAAAGTTCTCAAATCGTCATTAATTTTGTATCTCAAATCGTCATATTTTTCAAATTAAATACACTGTGTTTAATAGTAAAGAAAAAAAAAAAAAAAAAAAAAAACTTTCATAAAAAAAGTAATGGGCGAAATGGTCGTAATTTAAATTGAAAGGCAAAAAATGTATATTAATATTTATAATAAAAACGTAAACAAATCAATAAATGGTGTACCGAAGTTTCTAAAGGAATAATTTTACTACAAAAAATACATTTTTTGTCTTTTTCTTTAAATTTTAACGATTTTCATGTAAAACCATCTTGTCGCCTAGGACTGGAAGGTCTTTTCTAAGAACTATTCCCGCCTCGTTTTGTACACTATTTTAACTTTAGTAAAATCATGTCTATTCGAATAAGCGTCTTTTATCAGAAAGGCAGTCAACAAGAATTACGTTGGTAACTATTATGACGATTTTGTTTTATTTAAAAAAAATAATTTTATAATAATTAAAATAGTAATACAGTATTGTCAATAGTATTTAAATGGTATATTTTATACGCGGCATGTTATTACTGTATCGATAAATATAATTGGTACTAAGTGTTTGGTTGTGTTTTATTTATTTTTTTAATTATAGAAATCCAATAAGAAAAAAAAAAACTTAAAAATAGACTGAACAATAATAAAATAATAAATAAATAATAAACGTCTCACATAGTAGGATGTGATGACACAGGATGTGTCGGGGGTCCGGAAACACACACAATACATAAGCACAAACGCCCAGACCACGATAAACATCTGTATGGCCTATACAAATATTTGTCATGTGCAGGGATCGAACCCGCGACCGCCAGCGCATCAGCCATTTGCTGTGACCACTGCGCCAACGCGTCGTCATGATTGCGTAATATGTTAAAGGTTTATTAATTTTATACTATTACTTTTCAATTCGCTGTACCCGTGGTTTCGGTCGCGATTACACATTTTAGATTTACACACCCAAGGGGATAAACCCCTTTGGGTATCCATTAATTACGTGAGCTCAAAATGGGAGGGGAGGGATCCAATAAAACTTTATTGAATCTGATTGAACTGGAGGAGGGGTGTGTATAAACAAAAATCTCACGTCAACTCTAAAAAAATATAAATTATTTTTATAAATAAAAAAATTGATTGCTCATTTTGCTCACTTGAACATTTTTTTAATTGGCTGCTGTTTGTGCTTTCAATATTATTAAATTTAAATGTATTCATTATAAGCAGTGCATATAGCTCGTGGAACTGACGGCCGATAGAGCAGAAACGTTTTCGAGTGGAGATTACGTACCGACAAGCGTAGCGTCGGACGGCCGTCCGCGAGATGGACAGACGACTTGAGGAAAGTCGCCGGAAGCTGTTGGATGGAGGCTGCTTTGAACCGGTCGCTCTGGAGGTCAATAGGGGAGGCTTATACTGTTCTCTTATATTTACGCGAATTTTATTCATTTAATTAAAAGTTTAAAAAACGGATTTTATCGCGTTTATTTAAAGTTACGGTTTAACAATATTTAAATTAAATTATTTCCCGACGTTTCGGACCTTTTACAGCGATCTCGGGGGACTGAGGTGGTGGGTGTCCGAATAAATAAAATAAATTTAATTTAAATATTGTTAAGCCGTAACTTTAAATAAACGCGATAAAATCCGTTTTTTAGACTTTTAATTAAAAGGGGAGGCTTATGTTCAGCAGTAGACATCCAACGGCTGATATGATGATGATGATTATTATAAAAATAAATTTAACTTTAACTATTTTAGCGTCAATCTTACGTAAGGGGGAAGGGGCCCAACCAAATCTTACTAAATCTCACCTATTGGGGGGAGAGGAGTCTAAATTGATTGAAAAACAGTAATTAATGGATGTCCCCTTTCCCAAGAGAACCTAGCTCGTAGTATGGACTTAAATCATGCTAAGTTTCATTTAGATCCATTCAGTGGTTTCGGCGTGATGCGTGACCAAGATAGAGACAAAAAGACAGCCAAACTAAATAAAGAAAAAAATTACATTTTTAGCTTCAATGTTTTTTATACAGTACCCTCCGAAAATAATTTTCAAATTATCTTCAACTAGCTCTACCTCGCGGTTTCACCCGCGTTAATTTGAGGGAATTTTTTTTCCGTTTTTGTAACATTTCTTATTATTGCTCCACCCCTATTCGTCGTGGCGTGATGCTATATAGTCTATAACCTTCCTCAGTAAATGGGCTATTTAACACAAAAAGAATTTTTTAATTCGAACCAGTAGTTCCTGAGATTAGCGCGTTCAAACAAACAAACTCTTCAGCTTTATAATATTAGTATAGATGTACAGAAATAGAGCTGTTACAGCTATAAGTGTAGATCATGTGTTTGTATCTTATTACATTGTCTGATAGTATATCGAAAAAATATTATTGTAACGGAGAGGTGAATTAAGTGTTCCTAATAGGTTGTAATGACGTTTGTACGAATTGGCATGAGGCGTTGTTTGTCCTAGGTAAGCTACGCGTTGCGAAGCGATGCGGTAAGCGTTTTATATTATCGCCTCGCGCAGTATTGCCGCGTTGATATCCGCATAGGCCAACAGCTCTAAAACGTTTAGCGATAAGCGGACATTTTTTTATTTAGAGCCGTCGCAACATCCAGTTGTCTATAGTTTTTAATTGTCATCGAGTAGGATAAGTTTCTGCTTTTTATTTTGTTATATGAAAATAATCTTTGTTACCTAACACTAAAATATATTTTTAGGCATATTATTATAACTTTATAATAAATAAATTATAATTTAGTATAATTAACTCATAAAGGGAGGACAGACTGCATTCCCTTTTCACCTTTATAAAGAGGTAGAGCCGGCCCTAAATAGATACATCATTATGATATTATATCATCGTTCGTGGAATTATTTTTAATTAAGGGGCGTCCATAAATTATGTGAGACAATTTTGGCGATTTTTGACTCCCCCTTCCTCCTTGGTGAGATTTCGTGAAAAAAAAAACGACATTTTTACATACATTTTTGGTATTTTTTTCAGCGGTACATAACATTTTTAATGACGGAAAAAATTATGTGATATTTGACGAGACCAACCTCCCTCCAACGTGAGATTCTGTGAGATTTCGCTCGATCCATAAACGTAAAAAAGTAGAGTCAAAAATGTTTAACATAAGAGCATTTGTGTTTTTATTTTGGAAATTACTAATAATTACGTATTATATTAATTCTATTACTATAAATTCGTTGAAACATGGCAAGGACATGTCCTTATTTCTTAGTAATTTATTCGAAGAATATTAATTAATAACAACAAACAAACCTTAGACATTTCGTTGTAATTGAATGTACGTGTTAATGTAAGGTCGGTCTTATCGAGACCTGAGTCAAACAGTCGTCACTGAAAATAGCTACGTTTTCATACACTCATCTTCTGGGAAAAAAACGCGCGAAACGGTCGTACGTGAAACATTTTCCGAACTTATTTTCTACGGGATTACCTCATTCGCGGCCTTGCGTTACGGTTAGTGTTGCGCCGGCCGTTGTACGTAGTGCATGTGTCGTCGGTCGCAATATATTTACGATCACGAACTCATAGTCGAAACGAATCATGAGGACGAATTATATAATTTATTTGAATAAATAAGTATAGTGTGCTGTATATTTTTTTTATTGTGTAGTGCTGTGACTCACGTGTTTTTTTAGAATAATGGCGTTATTTTTGTGGGTTTTGCTATGCGCTTTGGCGGGCGCCCTAGGGTTCAATGTGGACATCCCTTCTAGGGTGGTTTATACAGGAAATTATCAATCTATGTTTGGATTTACCGTCCAATCGCATGTCGATGGTGATAGAAAAATGTAAGTATTTTTTTATTAATAAAAGCATACAAATATTTTACTGAGTTAAAGTTTATGATATAGAGCGAACATAGAGATCTATTGCTGTTTTACAAAATAAACATTTACATATTTTATATGATTAATTGATTAATTTATGCATGAATAAAGAGACATCTTTAACATTATTAACGGATCATCATTTTAAAAAACGATTTAGCTATCACTGGCTGAAGTCATTTCGAAGATAATTAAAAAAAAGAAAAAAAAAATTCAACAATTTCGCCTGGTTGAGACAACTCTTTATTCTTCACAATGATTCATTGACCGTCTCTCGTTCCATTGAAACGGAACACGCACGGTCTTCCAATAAAAATATAACATTTTTAAAGAGTACATAAATCCTTGAGATTAAAATTTAACGTTATATTCTCGACGAGGTGATATATAAATGGTAATTGTGAAGGTTGTTCGCGGACCAAGTTGGTGTTTTATCTTAAAATGACATCATCGTTTAAGAAGTTCGTAAGTGTGATTTTTAGCACGCTTTCAATTGATTCGCGTACACTATTCGTCAGAACTCAGAATCGAGATAATAATTTGGGCGAAAGCGTATTTTATTACGAGAATTTAATCATTAATAATCATTATTTCCGGCACAAGTTATCCATAAAAGTTTTAGTAATAATTATATTAGAAACTATGTTAGTAACAATCAGAAATATCAAATTACAAATTAAAAACAAAGGACTTACTAAAAAATTAAAAGAAAATAAAATAAATTACATTAAATTACATAGGATAATTTTGACTGGCTGATGGTAGGATAGAAGTTGTTAGACAGTTTTACTTGACTGCATCCAGTTCACAGATCACCAGTCGTATCAAGTGCTCCAGCATTGGCGAGTTAAAATTAAGGTCGATAATTTAAGGGTCAGAATTGGGTGCATAGAATTTTTTATTTTATTTAACAAGGTGTGATTGAAAATTGCATCATTGAATACACATTAGGCGAGAATGAGGAAGATGTGGCTTGAGATGAGTTCATCATAATTGATATTCGAGAAACGACAGAGTTCCTTTGATGTCAGTCTCGGTTCATCAGACAGGCCTCGTTGGGCCACTAGATCGTTTGTAACTAAGATATGACGTGTACAGCATTTGTCAAGGTTGTCTTTGTTAATTACTTCTCTAGGTATGTCATCTATCATAGGAGATCGATTATTGAATCGATCGATTATAGAATATTTAAAATTAATCAGTATTACATAAAATAAAATGAGTGTAACAATTCAATCTTTAAAATAAAAAGTTTTTACCAAATGTCATAAACTAATATATACCTACAAACATTTTGAATATAAACTTTGATGAGTAATATTATATAGCGTATATCCATCAGGAATGGTTTATCTTTCTAATATTGATTTTTTTTTTTGAAAACGTGCATATATAACGAAGATCATTTTCCACATAATTGTACTGTACTGTATCAGCCTGTTAATAACTCACTGCTGAGCGAAGGCCTCTTCTCCATATAGAAGACGGGTTGGAGCTTATTTCGCCACGCTGCTCCGCTGCGGGTTGGCGGATAGTTTCCCTACCATGAGTAACAATCGTTATCAGGTGTCTATGATAACAACCGGGACTGACGGCTTAACATGCTCTCCGAGATACGGTGGGAATACACACAAGAACATACACCCAGACCGGAAACAAATGTTTGTATAAATACAAATATCTATCCCGAGCGCGAATCGAACCCGCGACCGCCGTCATGCGATGTGAGGCGACCACTTGTACCACTACACCAGAACGGTTCCACATAAAACCAAACAAAATTCGCTTTCTGCCTTTCGCTATATAAACATTAGTGTCAACTTGGTAAAAAATTTACGTATTTTCTTAAATTGTCTTAAAAAAATAATCGAATCTCATACCACAAATACGAAATAACATAACTCATAACTTCCATATTATAAGTAAATATACACAGGTGTGTTTAGTATGCGAGCGACATTGTTCGCACAGCGTCGTTAGTAGCTGTTTAATCAGCTTCATTATAGCACACAACACAACACAGTTCATAGTTCGACGAACTACGAGTACATCCGAAAAGCCAGTGTGACATTTTGGCTTCGCTACCTAATCCGTGAGAGCATGGCCTAATATTTTGCACAACTTGAGTCGGAAAACTAATTGTTTAATCAATTGTTTCTCGCAAAAGCCGCGCAGAATACACGATGTATTATTATTGTCATTATTGCTACAGAGAAATGATTAAAATGAAATAAGTTAAATGCAGAAAATAGACAAACTTGTCATTCAGCAATTAGCAACGCGCATTTCAAGTATATTTTTAAAGAAAAGACAACTTTTATAGACAAAAAACGTTTCTAAATATTTTATAGACAAAATATAAATGTTGTATGGAACCAAGACCTTACTCAATAAATAAGAGTCACCAACTCATAACGATTTAGTTTCTTAATAAAGTGATTAAGTTTCCAATAAGCGATTTAGACAATATTTAACAATCATAGATATTATATAATAAAATCGTAACCATTATAATTTAATAACGACTTCAATTATAACGTAAAAGCGTATCATAATTACGTGGTATTTAAATAATTATATTCAAATGCTAACAAGTTCGTACAGTCGTTTGATAAAACGGAGCCGGTATTCGTGACATACCAAAGACAATTGTACGATAACATTGTTTTCATTTTAAAAATACAACTGTGCAAATATATGTATTATAAGAATTTAGATCATTATGTAACTACAGTGGTATTTGATAACTCCTGATCTACTCATAACAACTTTATAATATTTTGTAACACTACTTATTTAAAAAGATCGAATTAAAAACACCGTAAAAAACAGTATCTTGCATGGATCTCACTTAGTTTTAGTTTATTTTGTATTTAATTTTATTATCATTATTTTTTTATAATGGTCCCTATTAATTATCTATAGCTATTATTAGCTATAATGTAACCAACTAGCCAACGTAAAAAAATCTAATATTAATTATAATTGTTTTTAAAAATGTATTCTTTAAAAATTGCAACAAGGTATTTAACTAATTACTTAACGAATACTTTATACGTATAAAGGTTTATAGAAAAACAATTCTATGCAGTCACCACAAATTAAATTTTAAAATTACTTTAGTTAATATAGATAGATATCAATTAAGGTCGAATATTTAATAATGATCGATAGTAAATGACTTTTTATGTTTATGATTCATAAAACAATCAAATAAACATGTTATTTGATTCAAGGTGCAAAAAAACATAATATTGATTGACTTTATATTGAAAACTAACTACGAGTGGTAGCGCCGTGTAATGATCTAATTAAGTGTTATATGATATGAAATTAATTATAACGTAATAATCACAATACGAATATATGATATCATCCTACTGCACGCAGTTTATATTATCGTTTAAAGTAACATTGCTTAAGCAAAGCGAAGTTTTAAAGACAGTTTAATATTTCACCTTCTGCTTGTTTTGTTTTTTTAAGTAGTTTTCTAGAGATATGTTATGCTGGATTAAAGCTACCATCATTTTGATTTTGATTGATTATACTTTATTAAATTTATTTAGAGCTTGTAATATGTTACACTGTACACATGATGCATTGGTATGGAATTCTTAGAAAATCACACACATGCGTTATTTACGATTACGATTATCATTTATGGTCAAAGTATTGTTTTTCTTGACTGTTTGTTCGACTTGACACCCCCATAAGTTCGGACTATGGGACGCAAAAATTTCATTTCTGGAACCGGAAACATGGCAGGCGTCACATGTTCAACACATGCGCGCGCGCCGACGTCGCGCCCTTTTTAACTTTTTTTTCACTTAATTCACTCGTGAACAGGGCTATTTCTGTTTGTAGGGGTAAGACGGTTCTCGCTTGATTTATGATTAGTCTCGTTTACATTACGTTTAGGCTGTTGTGTCAATTTGTTGTCCGTGACGCCTCTGTATTCTTTGCAGTTTTAATTATTAGATTGTCCGCACAGAAAGTAAAATTGTTTAGGTAATTGACTCTCTAGATATGTGTCAGTGTTACCTATTGAACTATAAACCAGACAGGCCAAAAAAATAAGATAAATCTGTTTATTCATTATCATCACGAAAAAAAGGAAAGAGGTTATCTATAGACGCCCCACACAAACAAAATAAATGGTTATAACGCTATTTGTATAAAGTGTAGGCAGAAGAATATTTAGATCTATTTGGTGCAAATTATATTTGCATGGTAAAAGAAATGAGACGAGAAACATAGTTAATCAACTGTTAAAACAAAGTTTCGTGACACTGGCCTGTCTGCCACGGTTGCTCCACAGCCTTAGGACGAATACATCACGGACGTATGGAACATTTGGATCAGTAATTGTCGTTAGTCGCTTGCTCTATGAAGCAAGTCCCTTCATGCTATTAATGGTAACGATAAGTAATGGCTTTAGTTGTAATGTTTACGTCTGCGGTCAGATGGGTTTTTTATCGATCATTTATTGATGTTGAACTGTCCAAACGTAGGTTTAAGTGCTGGGTGATTTATGTCTGGTTTTACTTAGCGATTCAGATGTGTTGAGTTACCTGCTCGTTACTTTAAATTAAGTATTATGTATTAAAAACCACAAGTTTGTATTTTATTTCGATATATTTATAAGTTAAGGCAGATCGTTACCATTTTTGTTAACGGATAGTTACATCGCTAAAAAAAAAAAAACAAAAAAAAAAACAAAAAACAAAAAAAATGATTTGTAAAATAATGGTTCAAAGAATCCTCTCGTATAAATAATATTTTGAGTTTAGCTTTAATATACTTTCATACACTAATTTTCTTATGAGTCGAGTTAAAATCCATAGTTAACCAGTATTTATTATTTCTAATAATATTAGTGTCAAATTGTACAACGTTAATTATGATATCAGAACATATGTAAATGACTTTCTAATCTTCCTTATCTGAGGTCGTTGTACCTCCGATCGTCCAAATTATCCTCTAGAATAACACAACACATTTTATATTGTCATAAACTATTATATTGTCAAAAAAGCTACTTTTAGAATTCGCTGTAGTTTTTTTATGAACATCTGAATTATAAGTTACTTACTTTTTCTTCAATAGTCTACTTGAATAAAGATATTTTTGGTTTTGATTTTTTGATTTTGTAAAGTATGTGTGCGTACCTATGTGTGTTGTGTGTAATGTATATGGAAGTAATAAAATATATTCTGTACGCAATAAACATAATTTCGCCATGAATGTGCAATGATTTAGGTGATGTTTACAATGTTCAAAAATTTCTTAGTTTATACACGACTAACGAAAAATAAATTTAATCAAAGTACAGAGTATAGACCAAAATAATAAATATGAAATGTAGAGATAATTACTTTGAACAGTTTAAAAATAAAATTAAGTTTTTTAGATAACGATTTCAAACAGATACTGTTTGGACATAACCTGTATGCTGTTTGAGATTATGTCACTGTCGCAAAAAATGGCCGCTTAAAATAAAAATAAAATCTTTTATCTCCATGCGACGTTACTTGCATTCCACGTGATAAGGATAACCCGCGGTCTCGCTATCTCGGTCATTTTAAATTATTGCGGCGTATATAGTGACTAATGATTTCTTTAATTTGGTATGTAAAGTAAGTAAAAACAGTTCGAAGTGATATCTCGATGTGCGCGAGTAATGAGAACTCATTTTTCATTTGTTTTGACGTTTTTATTAAATCCTCAATCGAATGTTGGTATAATTGGACTTCGTTACTTTTTTAAATTAATGAGACTAGACGTCCAGTGCGTTTTCATCCACGTCAATTCTCTCCAGTCATTTTCCTATGTAAGATCCCTTTGTCCAGTGGTGGGACGTTCACAAACTTTTTTTTTAAATTCAGTTTCAAAACACCAAACAAATTGTGGGTTTGACAGTGCTTATCAAGGTATCTACTAGTCCAAGTGAAAGTCAGATTTTTTTTTTAGATAGCCTGTTAAATAAAACTAACAAGTAGGCTATAAAACGTAATGCTACGACGAGTTACTACAAATGTTAACCAATATCTGGTATCTGAACTGAACGTGGGTGAGACCATAAGATACTTTTTTATAAAACTTTTTTATTTACGTAAAAAACGACGTAATATTTTTGAGAAATATGAAAAATTATAAAAACACTAATTAAAACTAGTCCGTTATTAATGACATTATAATCTTGCTATCAAAATTTTATATAATTATATAAAATTATTAATAATAAAAAAATCGATTTGTCATGTATGATTGAGGCGGCATTGTACCGTGATTAAGATGTAGCTTAATCACGAAATTATGATTAATTACAAAAGTACGAGTTTAATTAAGGTAATTGAGAAAGATATAAAAATACTTTTCATTTATTATAATAGAAAATTTAAGCAGGTTTATTTGGTTATCGCAATGTTATAAGAATTTCTACAATTCATAATAATTCATACAGGAGGGCTGGTGCACTTTTTGCCCAAAGATTCGGAATTGCGATTCGATTGCGAAGTTTTGAATTGTAAATATGTATAATATTGTAAAATTTCTTTAATAAATTATTATTCATAATATTATAATCATTTCTAAATAATAAATAAAATATAAAAAATTGTATAGATTTATGTGACTTAATAATCTATGTTTAATTAATTATTAATAATAATAATATAATTATATATAATATTATAATTATTAATAATAATAATATATTATTATTAATAATAATAATAATATAATTATATATAATATTATATATAATATTATAAATAATATTATAATTGCATCCTTAGAAAATGTGCTAGAAAGTGTGTGTTATGTGTTGGTAGGCGCATGTCTGCGCTGGCGCAGTATCCGTGACCTCATTACGAATAAGGCGCTCGCGGACGACCTCACGAGTTGGTAGCTTTACTTACGGCAACAACATGTCCAATTTTGTAATAAATTTACTAATCACAATGTAAATAAATTTTTATGTGCGCGTTAAACAAGGCAGGAGAGTCGAAAACCAAAAGAGTAAATTTTTCTTTTCTCATTTGTGAGGAGTGAGGACACACATTCACAAAACAATTAAAGAAATAACATTACATAGTATTATGATGAGATTATAAGCTAAAACTGTGTTGTACATATTATGTAAAATATTATAAGTAACATCTTTGCATAAAATCAAAATAATAAATTACTTTTTTTTTTTTTTTTTTTTTTTACCACGACGGTGGCAATCAAGCATACGGCCCGCCTGATGGTAAGCGGTTACCGTAGCCTATGGACGCCTGCAACACCAGGGGCATCACATGCGCGTTGCCGACCCTTTAAAAACCTATTTACTCCCCTCTTGAAGGACCCCATACTGTAGTCCTGTGGGAAAACCTCGGCAGGGAGTTCATTCCACAGCCGAATGGTCCGTGGGAGGAAATTCCTCTGATACCGAACTGTACGGGACCATTTGGGCTGCAATGTGTGAGCATGAATTCCCTGTCGATGGCGAGCGGTGCGATGATAAAAAGTGGCCGTTGGCACCATTTCGAACAATTCTTCGGAACACAACCCATTATACAAACGATAGAGCACGCATAGGGATGCAACATCTCTTCTAAGACTTAAGGGCTCGATATCGCTCGTCAGTATTGGATCATCGACAATTCTCACAGCTCTCCTTTGAACCGAGTCAAGAGGGCCAAGCGGGTATGCCGGTATGTACTTTTAAAAGAAATTCGATCTAACATTTCTAGAACGATAAAATATGTATATAAAATAAATTAAATACTTTATTTTTTACCTTACAATCGTAGCATAAATCATTATAATCATAATAATTAGCTTGAAATGAACTGAATCAGTTCAGTCAGTCACTCAGTCATTGTAAACGTCCCACTACTGGGCAAAGGCCTCCTTTCCATATTGGAGAAGAGTTAGAACCTAATCCACAAACCTTTTGTTTTGGGTCGCAGGGGAATGCATTTACGAATGAAATCCAGGACGCCCGGGTAGGCAGTCCTAGACCTATGTCGGATTCGGCACTTTGGGTGTGCAATACCGTACTAAACCCCTGCGGGAGCCTTCAGCCGCTTTAATAGGATGGTCCCGGATCTGCAGGCAACAGGATCCCTCCAGCGACAGGCTGGCCTCGGCGAAAAGGCCAGACTTCTCCTATCCACAACCCTGCTCCACTGCGGGATGGCGGATATTTTTCCTATAATGAGTAACGATTGTTATCTCGCTCTCCGAGGCACGGTAGGAGACCTACAACAGCATTTAGCTTACTCATTGGTAATTCTAGGAGAGGTTTATAATACAAGAGATAGAGACAATAGTAGACACCAAATAATATTCTGTATAAAAATAAATTCAATACATAAATTAGACTGTTTAGTTAATTATTACAAAATTTCATATCAGTTATAGAATTACCAGCGTCATGTGTAACACGTTAGTAACAGCCTCAATTGTCCTAATTAACTCAACAATTAATATGACTTTGATCTTGGATATGTGGTTGCGGTCAATTAACAAATAAATGGACAAAATTTAGATCGAATTTAAATAATTTTTATTTATACCAAAACTGTTTGTAAATAATTATTTTAAGTTTTGAATTGTAAATATGTATGACTAGCGGCCCGCCCCGGCTTCGCACGGGTAGTAGTGGTAGTGGTAGTGGTAGTGGGCTCAATTTTCCGCATTTAGACTCGCTTCTGGTCCATTATGCGTGAAAGAGGTCTGACTAATTTAGCCAGCCAAGCTCCTTCCAGAAGCTCAGAAGCCTCCTGGGGCGTTCACAGGCTTCTCGGAGCGTCCTTATTTCTTTAAGGATGTTTGCCCGGTGTGTGGCCACTCCCTCGCACTCCAGGATTACGTGGGCGGCTGTTTCTTCTGCAACTAGACATCCCCGGCAAAGAGGACTGTCCGTTGCATTCATAATGAAGAGTTGGTGGTTGAGTGCCATGTGACCGGTAATCGTACCAACAACTATTCTGATGTCTATACGGTTCAGACTGAGTAGTCGGCTCGACAGGTTTGGTGATACTTCAGTGAGTACCATTTTAGACTGTCTGCAGCCAGTTTGGTTTGCCCAACGGGCATTGTGAGCTTCACGTGTACGTTGTCTTACCCATGAGCGCAGTTGTCCAAATGGTAGCGGCAGTAAGATAGTTGGGCCAGCTACCTTTGTATTAGACCCCTGTCTCGCTAGCTCATCGGCGGCATCGTTCCCGTGTGATTCGCTATGCCCTTTAATCCATTGGAGGATTACCCTATTAAATGAGGCTAATCTTTCCAATGTTTGGTGACATTCGTAGATAAGACTAGAGTTAGTCGAAGAACTCCCTAGTGCTTTAAGTACGGCCATGCTGTCCGACAGAATACGGATATTATAATCCTTAATGTCTTTTGACAGGACGGCGGTAGCTGCATGGGTAATTGCAACACACTCACATTGAAATATGGAGCTGTGTTGGCCTAACGTTATTGACAATTTAATGTTAAGATCTTGTGAGTACACTCCGGCACCAGTGCCAGACCCCATTTTGGAGCCATCCGTATAAATGCGGACTTCCCCTGTGCCGGACTGATCTCTTTCGGTCTCACAAAGTTGTATGTGGTATTTCCTTTCGAAAATGTGTTGTTTGGGAGTCCTATCACACGGAGCAGCAATTAGCGGTTCATAGCACAAAAGGCTGCTCCAAAGTTCATTGTGTGGACCTTCCTGGCTACACCACAGGCCCAAGTGTTTAAGCCTGATAGCTGACATGGCCGCTTCCTGCTGTATAAACAGATCGAGCGGTGCCAGACCAAGCATAACCTCAAGAGCAGCTGTGGGGGCAGTACGCATACATCCAGTGATCGCAGAGCATGCTATTCTCTGGAACCGTTGTAGCTTGTTTTTGACGGTGGTGAGTTCTGTCCTCTGCCACCAGGTTACCGCACCGTAGGTGATTATAGGCCTGACGATGGTTTTGTAAAGCCATGAAGTAATTTTAGGTGATAAGCCCCAGCTTTTGCCGAGCAGCCGTTTGCATTGGCAGAGAATTATGCTGGCTTTGTTGATTTTTGAGTCTAAGTGCCTGTTCCAAAGAAGTTTGTTATCCAGTATAACGCCGAGATATTTGACCTCCTTGGTGAGGGCAAGACTGGTACCAAATAATTTAGGGAGTCTAAGGTTCCCTAAATTCCGTTTGTTAGTGAACATCACAAGCTCTGTCTTTGCAGGGTTCACTGTTAGCTCGTGGTCCGTGCACCACTGTTCGACAACTCTTAATGCTGCCCTCATTCAGTCGCAAACTGCGCTTTCAAAGGGTCCGCTAATGAGTATCGTCAAGTCGTCTGCATAGCCCACTGTGAGAAATTTGCGGTCGTTGAGCAAGGTGATCAGTTCATCGATCACTATGTTCCATAACAGTGGGGATAAGACCCCTCCCTGCGGACATCCTCTCGCTACGACACCTCTTGTCGTTTCATTCACAGTGATTTGAATGGCCCTGTACTTTAGCATGTTGTCAATCCAACCGGCAACAGTGTTATTGACTCCATGCTTGTACAGGGCCCGGCTTATGCTGGTGAACTTAGTTTTGTCAAAGGCCCCTTCTATATCGATAAAGGCGCCTAAGGTTGATATTTTGTGGTGGAGATTGCCCTCTATATAGGATATAACCTTGTGAAGGGCAGAGTCCGTTGATTTGCCTGTTGAGTAGGCGTGCTGGTTGGGATTCAGAGGTTGTTCAACTAGAGTTGTACTCCTCAGTTCCCTGTCTATTAACCTTTCCAACACTTTCAATAGAAAGGAGGTAAGGCTAATAGGTCTGAATGATTTTGGTTGCGAGTAGTCTCCTTTGCCAGGTTTGGGTATGAAGACTACTTTGACTTCCCTCCATACTTTGGGAGTGTAGCGATATGCTAAGCAACTCCTGTATATGGAGACAAGGTGGTCTATTAGTTTCTTATCACTCCATCTAAGCAGGCCTGGAAAAATCCCATCCAGTCCCGCAGATTTATATGGTAGGAAACTGTTTATGGCCCATATTACTTTGTCATGGGTGATGATTTCCTTAGCGGTGTTCCAGTCAACCGTTTCCGGCGACGTCCTTAGTTCTTCTTCCCACGTCACTGTTTCTTTGATTTGGCATCCTGGGAAGTGTGTTGTTATTAACAGTTCTGAAGTTTCCAGGTCTGTTTTGGTATAGGTTCCGTCAGGTTTCTTCAGGCATCCCAGGGTGTGCATCGGTTCGCTGCACAGTATACTTTTAACTCTGTTAGCCTGGCTGTTCGTTTCAATATTAGTACAGAAGCGCCTCCAGCACTCTCTCTTCCTGAATCTGATGCGCTTCTTGTAGTGATATTGGGCTTGTTTATAGGCATCCCAATGATGTTCTGCACGAGTGTTCCTTGCTCTGTTGAACAACTTCCTCACCTTGCGTCGTAGCTTTTCAAGCTCCGGTCCCCACCAATGTTTTTTATGGAACTGTCGCGCTTTAGGTGTGGAGAGTGGGCATGTTTGTTCAAAGCTAGTGATTAGGCAATTGGTTACCTGGTTGATGTGGTTGTCAATGGCGGTCGTGTGTTCGTGGTTGTCAGGTAGTTGGACGCTTTTGAGCTTCTGCGCTGTCTGAATCTCGTACCTGCCGCGGTCCATCTTCCGTGGGTTGCGGCGAGGTTCAGGTGGCGTAAGCGTGACCATCAGGTTATATTTGATCCACCGGTGATCCGAGCACGACACGTCGTCAGACACATGCCATTCTGAAATATATTCGGACGCATGCTCGGTCGCCAAGGTTAGATCTATGATTGTTTGGGATCTCGAAGTTACAAAAGTCGGTTCAGACCCCTTATTCATGACATTTAGGTTCGTTGCGAGTAGAAATGAAACAAAGTCCTCACCTCGCTGGTTGTTGTCCTTGCTGCCCCACAGCGCATGGTGCGCGTTGGAGTCTACGGAGATGATGAGCTCCAGCCCCTGGCGCTCGCAGTGCTCCACAAGCGCGGCCAGTTCGGGAGTGGGGATGTCGGCATCGCCTGGCAGATAAGCGGACGCTAACACCACGTCGGACAAGCCTGCAGAGGGTTCTTTCCGGAGTCTAACGGTTGTAAGATCTCTGTTACAGAACTCGGTTATTAAGGTAATGTTCACGTCCCTGTGTGCATAGATACAGGTGCGTGGGTGTTGTATATTGTTATTTAGAAGTAGCTTACCTCCAATGTTGCTTAGACCGCATATCCTTCCCTTTCTGATCCACGGCTCCTGGATCAGGGCTACGGTCTTGGTTTTACCCTCCAGCAATCTGCGTAGGTTAGCCGTTGCAGTCTGGCTGTGTTGGAGGTTGATCTGAGTGATGGACAGGTGCGTTTCAAGAGGAGTTGGCAGCGCCATCATCACTGCTTAACCCAGACTCGTCCATATCCACCAGCTCACTCTCGGAAAGATCACCCAGGTCAGATTGGGGACCTACCTCGGATGAACCGATGTCGACGACAGGCTCCTTACTGGGGCATGGCTGGCTCTCCTCCATCTTAGTTACTGCGTTACCTGAGTCAGTAGGGACTTCCTCGGTCGCATCGAGATTTGGCAGTGCGGTGATGCGGTCCTCTTGGAAGCGAGCGTAGATATTTCCAAACTTGTAGTGTATTCTACGCTCGCTTGCCTTGAGTTTTTGTGCATCGTCCTCAGGGATGCCAAGGATAAGATAAATCGCTGTTTTGTCTTCCGTTGGCACCGCGCTGTAGAGCGCCCAGTTGGAGACACGGTATTTAGGGTTTTGGCACGTGATGCGCAAGCGGATCCTGTCGAGGTCGTCCTCCGGCTCCACCTGCGGAATCAAGAGCCCCGCTTTTACACGCTTAGGGATCTCGGACTGTTTCCTAATGACCAGTCTGGTACCCGCGCGCGGTGATGTGACTTTCACTACGTTACGTTGAAGCCACTGTAGAGCGAAATCGTCTTCGCACCACATCTTAAGGGTGCCTTCACTGTGGAAGGCTTTGCCCCTAAATGATGGTGCAACGACGGGCGTTACGGAGGTGCTGGGCGAGAAGATTTCCTCATCCATCACCCTCTGCAACTGCTTCTCAATGGCCTCTGCTTGTTCTTTCGTGAGATCGTGGTAAGGCTCCATCATAATTGCGACGCAGTATTCCTTCATCTTTAACGCGTCCGCATATTTGATGGGGCCAGTGGTGTTGGTAGGCTTCCGACGTTTGCCGTTGCCCTGAGGTGTGAAGGAGTCATCCGGTCGATCCCTTTTTACGGGTTTCGTCTGGGTCGGACGCTCCTCGTGGTTCTTTTCGTTCGTGCGCTTCTTACCGCGCCTAGCCCGCTTGGATTTGGAGGCGCAAGCAGCAGCGGTAGCCCCAACCTCTGACGGTGTACTGACCCCGACAGGTGCAGCAGGCCCGGCTACGCCAGGGGCCCGCGCAACACTGACAGGGGCAGTCCCTTCGGCAGCTTCAAGCGGCCTACTCCCGTCATCGGTCGGGCCCCGCATTTGCCGCGCCCCCGCACGAGCCTTAGCCCGCTTCACCTTGCGAACTGGTGCCGGTTGCGCCGGTTTGGTCTTATGTTTCTTGGCCTCCCTTTTTTTCACCGTCACCAAGTTCCAGCAGGGTTCAACCTGCCAGGGCTGGGCGGCTGTCGGCATTGCTGCTTTCAGCGAGGTGAGGTCCAAGATACCTGTCGCACTACTCACTTGAGGTGCGGCAGGTTGTTGGGTTGGCGCATCACCCAGGTTATGAGCCTGAGGTGCAGCCGTTTGTTGGTTTGGCGCAACTCTCAGGTTTTGGCCCTGAGGTGCAGCCGGTTTAGTGGTCGGCGCGACACTCGGGTTGTGAGCCTGAGGTGCAGCCGGTTTAGTGGTCGGCGCGACACTCGGGTTGTGAGCCTGAGGTGCAGCCTTGGTGTTGTGATTTTTATTTTTTATGTTATCCATATAAGTGTTTTTAAAATTCATCCCGAGAGTGCTTCCACCCTCCTTCGAGCCCTCAAGTGGGGACGCAGCGGCAGTAGGCACACAGCGCCAGAAGTCACCCCGGGATATAGAGCCCCATCTTGCTAGGAAGCAGGCCGATCAGGCAAGACGGTTTACTCCGTCCCACCCGTCGTCTATCCCCGGCAGGACAGAGCTCTCGCCTGACGGCCCTCTGACGGGACGTCGCAGCCGATTGACCGAAGGTGGCTAGCCTCCGGCCTCCCGTGTCAGGAGAAATCCGGACCAAAGTGGAGTGTTGCCTTGGAGACGCACTACTGCTGACGCTCTTTCGGCTCAGCCACCAGGATTCCTTCATCCCCCCTTACGGGTCCCCGCGCACGGCACAAACACGCAGGTGGTCAATTAAGGCCAATCCTCGCTTTCTTTGCTGCGAGGAAAGGTCCGCAGGAACTTGACCACATCATCCCTGCAGAAGTGTTGTGTGTGGTCCTTGTCGTGAGTGTAACTGTGTATGGATTTGTGTTGGTGTATGTTCAGTATGTACGCTCTTGCACGTGTGTGGGCCTGTGAGAGTAATCTTGTGTAGTGTTAATGTGGTGTACTTGAGTGAGTCTGTTCGAATGTAAGTGTAAATTTTTACGAGAGTACCTGCGCAAGCACTGCCCAAGGTAGCTCGAGCAAGGCACACCCATTGTATTGGCTTCGCACGGGTCTTTAACTAAAATTTTAAAAATTATACATTTATATTTTTTATCACCTACACCTGCGTCGATACTGGAAAATATTTTATAATAGACGGATTGAGTGACAGATTTATTATATCTATATACATACATACATACATACATACATATATATGTATATAGATAGTACGGATGAAACATTTGAACTGTTTTTTTTATTAATTATTTTCTCATTGATGAATACCATATTTTAATAAGTATTATTCCCGACGAAGACAAATCCAAAAACACAAAAATCATAAAAATCGTTCCACTCGTTCTCGAGTTATAAACGGTGTAACTAACACGACTTTATATATATATATATATATATATATATATATATATATATATATAGATTACAACTTAAATAGCTATAACCATCCAACTTTGTACAATCAACAAACAAATAACGACCAAATATTTTAAATTTTAACAACGAACAAACAATCAAGACCGTAGTACCCTAAAGTATTTAATTATATACAAAAAAGTTTTAAAATACGGGCGAGTGTCATTCTTTTGGCCGAAGTTTTGGTCAGCGCGATTCAGAAAATTATATTTTGTATACTGCGCCATCTATCGTATAATTGTAGAATATCGTTTTTATATTTAGTGACATTTAACATAATTAATATTTAACATAATAGTATATTAATTGAAAATGATGTTTATCTAAAATATTAAAACGATTTCTATTCCTATCCGACATATTTAGTAAACTTTTAAGTTTAACAAAATAATAACTCAAATATAAGTTTTGTGAGTTTTAAAGATTCCTTAGACCAGATGGCGTTGGCGGCGTAGGTACCTATTTCTATTTTCTTAAATATTTATTTTTAAATTTAATTACAATGAAATAAAAACTAAATTATACTGTGAGTTATTTCCAATTTTTATGTATTAAAGATATTAACATTGGTTTTGTACTTTTTACGTGATACGTGATCAGAGAAAAACACGATAAGAGATGGCGCTGATACAAAAAAATACACGCTATTGAAATTTATTCTTGATGATATATAGTGTATCAATAAAACGGAGGTTTTAACAGATTTATTATTTGTATAGATATTGTAAAATGTTTTTAAAATATTTAATTAAAGAAATATAAATTTAAATAATTAACTGTTTAATTATTATTTTCAATGTTGTTTCGTAGCATTTTGTGCAACATTGTTGTAATTATTTGTTGTACGCTCGAATTTATTGTAACAATAACGATATTGGTGTTTCATGTAACTTGAGCTGCGATGTAGATTGTAGACAAAACAGTCTTGATACTGTTTAATAATATACTTATAATCAAATATTTCTAAATTTATTGTATAATCTCGTATAGTTATAATTTCGTATATTTATATATTAGTTTCTTATGGTGTTTATTTTTAACGGTTTTATTTTAATTTGAACGAAAGTATGCTGAACTAAAACAGCCAGTGTCCCACAGCTGGACATAGACCTCTTATCCTATTGAGGAGAAGGATTACCTTTATTTTAATTTAAGATGATTTTTTTTAGAAAGTCCTCTTGTCGGATATAAGTGCTTACAATAAGTCATTTGTAACTGAAAAAAGCTAAATGAGGTATTTGTGTTTTTTTTTAATTTATTTTTTATTTAAAATGGGGCAAACGGACAGTATCTTTATAAATAAGTTACGTATGTGAAAAGTCAGTCTAATTTAAATTATACCTACATGTTATATAAATATAATTATTATCTACTACGAGAATGATAACATATCTCGAAATAAACAACGGTAATCATACATTAGATGTGAGATGTTACTTTAAATTCGTATTTAAAAGTCGAAAACATTACAATAATAATTTAGAAATCTTTTGTATAAAACTCGTGACGCGATTCTTTACAAATAACGGTCTATTAACATAATTTTTAATAATATATCTTAATTCTCTGTGAAATGTCTGTCGAATATACGAAATGATGCAAGCGAGTGAGTGGCTATTTATAATGCGGTTGTTCGGCGATCTGCGTGGGCGCATGTTTCTTATCAGCCGCTAGTAATACCAATACTCGAGTCTCGAATTATATTTGATAGTACGCTCCCAGCCTTGACTTTTTTTTAATTTCTTTAAATGCTATAAAAACAATGGTGTTAAATCTAACGTGATCATTTACAATTAAACAAAATTTTTCTAATTAATGTAAATTTCGTTGTTAAAATTCAAACAGATTATTTTTTTTTTTTGATTACAAAATTTATTTAACAATTAATAAATGGATAAGATGATATATAATAATAATTTTATATATTATAGGTACAATAAAATATTATTAGACGGTCATGATTCTGTAAATCGATATAAGTTTAAATAATGTTAGTCCTTTATTGGGTAAATAATGTTAGTCCTTAGTTGGGTCTTACGTTGTATGTTTATATAAATAACGGTAAAGACTAACTGACTCGTCTTTTTTCTATCTTATGTGAAGATAATCTATATAAAATAAGAAATAGTGTAAATTTGGCTAAAATAATATCATAAATAAGTACAGATATAGATATTTAAAAAAGTTATTACTATACTTAAAGTAATCGACTATTTTGAAATAAAAACAGTTTTAAAATACCAAATGTAGCACCGAAGGTAGCAATTCTTTTTAAATATATCATAAAAGCTTACATAAAAATTTTTCGAAATACGCTGTAAAAGAAACAGTAATATAAGTCATTGCTTTACGATTGAAGTCAGAACAATGCAGTATTCTCCACACACATCGTAAGGTAATTCTCGGAACGCTTACGCAAATCAGTCTCCCTGACCCAAATGCGCGCGCGCAAGATTAAGCTCGGAATGATATCACTTCGAGGTGATCCTGATTGTCTGCATTTTCGGTCATAAATTTTTATAAATAATTATCATTAAGGAATCATATAAATATAAAATGTAAAATATTTTGTCTATCGATACATATATATTGTATTTCTGTCAGAGCGTTAATCCGCATTAGAGTTTTTTTTACAGATAGTTATGGTCACACGTCTTTATTCGCTTAGTTTAAATGCAGGTCGGATTAGTTGACGTTACTTTATGTAACGTAAAAATAATTTTACAAATAGGCTCAATATATACATATATTTCTAATTTGTTGCATTCAAGTAAACAATCTTTGTTTTATAAAACTAAAATATAGTTGTATGAAAACAGTATTTATTATACATATAATATATTAAAAATGAATTTATATTTTAAAATATTTTATTTGATTTTAGGTGTTATATTTCCTTATAAACTGCTCTAGTTTTATTAAATTGAATATTAAAATATTGAGTATCTAACAGGGTTAAACGCTAGGATTATATATTAAATTTACAAATGAAATGAACAAAACAATGTTATCATATACCTAACAATTGTTATTAATCATTATTATGTTTTAGACAGCGGTTATGATAAATTAGACGAGGCTTCAAACATATAGCATTGGCATTGGCTGATAAAGTCGACTTATCTCAGTTTCCCTAAACAAATTATCACTTTGAGTGTCGGAGGCTGCGCTGACGGTAGCTCACTGTTTATCATTTTGAAAATTAATATTGATATCTTTACTAGTTACTATCGTGGAATCGTTTTTTTTTTTTGTGAGACTATAATGTTAAAGAGACTATAATGTTAACAAATTATGTTATCGAGGTATGTCCTATCCCTTTTAGGAATATTTGACCTCGAATACACATTCATCAACTACACTCACACTATATAGAGCTAATATTTGTGAATTTGGACGTACGGTATATGCTGCAAACTTATCCGATTGTAAAAATTCTTTCGATAATATTTAGTTACGTTTTATTTAAAAAAGTCATGGTTTTTAAATTACATTAGAATTTCTATTATATACTACATTATTTCGATCTATAGTTTAGAACATAATTTTATAGGAACGAAGAATAAATTTTAACCAAATTTCCTGCTTCCTGTTTTGCTTTTAAATTTTTTATATGTGGCTTTTCTATATTATAAAAATAAGTCGGGTTTTCCTTCCTAACGCTATATTTCCAGAACACACGATATCTCTGATACATAGCATGTACTACTTCATCTTTTAATCCCCAAACGAAATGTTACAAAAAACGAAGCCATCTGGTGGCGAAACGGAGTTCGCCGGGTTTGCTAGTCTCATATATAAATCGGTTTTGTATGTTATATATATACATCTATACATATATATATATATATATATATATATATATATATGTATATATATATATATATATATATATATATATATATATATATATATATATATGTATATATATATATATATAGAAATCGGTGCAGCACGATTTCTATGGAGTCCAATAGGGTATCAAAACACACCGCGCTGCGTCTATGGGTCAAGTGCGGCTTCCTTATCGCTATGGAGGGTAGAGCAAGGAGCACAATCTCATATAGCTGTTTGACACAAAGTGTCCGCAAAATAGCATTAAATAAAGGGGCGCTTGTGTAGTGGAGGTTATGATCTGAACTTAACTGTTTTAGATGACTTGAAGCATGATAAGTGGAACTAAGTATAATTTGAAGTATTCTCATTGACTAGAATAGTCAGTAAATGTGTAATTGAAAGTTAAACAGCTAGCGAGTTAAATAAATTATCTAACCTAAAAATGGTTTTCTGGAACAGCAACGCCATATTTATTTAACCTTATTTCAGGGACACTTTTTGTAACACAAGAGTGTGCTCCTTGCCTCTACCTTCTATACTTAACGCGAATAATTCCGTCAGTACTTATTGGCAGCACACGGTATTGGTAAATGCAATCACCAATTTATAATCTGTTACTTCATAACATTATTAAAATTTATTTCGCAACATTGCCCTGGATTATATTACATTACTTTCACTGTTAAAGATTACTTGCTTGACTTGTTTTCTTTTATGAAGCAATAATTTTTAGAACTTTCTTCTTTGTTCGTGTTTTAAAAACATGATTTCGTATTATGTTTATAAATATTTACCATGGGATTATTAACATCGAAAAGTCATTAAAATAAAAATAAAAGATGAAAGTTATAGTTATAGTCTTAAATGAACATTAGTAGGTTAATATTAATTTAGAACCTGTTAAAATACATAGTTAAATCATCGTTGTCTTTTTTAATCTTTTACAATGACGTATGACATATGTTTATGCTGTTGTTTTTTTTAAGTTCTTGTCTAATGTGAATATAGTGAAATGGATATTTCCTTCATAGACTTATTAAATTCCAACAATACTTCTTTTATTTCGTTCAAATAGGTAGTTAACTGAACTTATATACCCCTATAAGCCTTATAAGATAAAGATTAAAGAACATAAGTAACCTTAAGGTGAGTCGTACGTTCAAAAATTTCTGTACATTCCGAATTTTATTATTATTAGATCCTAATACGATTTCTGTAATTTCTGAACTGTCAAACCAAATAACGTGTACATAATAAAGTATACTAACTGGATAATATTTGAAATATCTCCTTTCTAACACTCGCAGTCTTGACTTGACGGTGAATACACAGTGGGGACACTATATAATCATAATTGATTTCACTGTGTTCTCACTGTGTATTTGTTGCATCGGTACACGGTGTTTCCACAGTATTTCCACAGAAACATCACAGTGCTTACACTCAAGGGGGTGGAGAGCGGGCGACGGGGACAAGGGAACCCTGCTGATTTTCAGTGTAAAAAGTACCCGGTGTTCTAGCTCTTTATATGAATTTAAAACGTGTCCATTTTCGTTTAAATTAATTCAGTTGTTTTGTCGTGATGCGCGGCCATGATACAGACGGATAAACAGATAAAAATCAATGTACAGAATTGCTTCTGCTTCGGTTTTATTATAAGTATAGATAAAAATTATAATGTTGTAAATATTTACAGTACAGACCTTATGTAGATAATTATTCAAATGGAATGGTGACAAGAATGCTAACAGCATTTCCTTGTTGATTCTGTGGGTATAAAATGAACTAGCAATCCAATCACTGGTGGAGTTATTACTATTAGACACGGACTTAAATCTTTTAGGAATTTTTAGCGTAACTTGTAAAACCTATGAATAGCAATTCGACAATATTAAAGTGTGTTTTGACTGCAAAAAGTACAAATTTACATACCTCTAATCACTACATAATTATAAAACAAAGTCCACCGCCGTGTCTATTTGTCTGTTCGCGATAAACTCAAAAACTACTGCACGGATTTTCATGTGGTTTTCTCCAATAGATAAAGTGATTCATGTGGTTTAGGTACATATACATGGACGCAAGCCGGGGCGGGCCGTTAGTTAGGGATAATTGAAAAACAATTGTTGATGTTATATTGAAGACAATTATCTTAGAGAAATCAACCTATAGGCGTTAGACGGTTTTTATTATAAAACAAGTACCTACACGACGTGTTGTTGATACACTATTACCAAAGATCTGTTACGGTATGTTTGGAGGTTACGGTGACATACACGATGAGTCAAGGTGAGGAAGGTGAGTGTGTATGAGTGTGTTATAAACACACACTCAATCATTTGCTTTATACCGTCATTGATTTGTCATCGACTCTGAATCACTATTGGTTTTAAGAACGTTATTATGTTATCTATGTAATTATAGATACAGGTATGTTTGAATTACAATAATATTAATAAATAATTATCAGTTTTGTGTTATTATTTTAATAGATATATTTTTATATTCATTAATAATACACATAATTTTGTTAATTTTGTCTAATGGATAAAGATCTAGTACAAGTAGTCTTTTATTTTTTTATCTAGCTTTTCCATTCATGCTTCTAGCTGTTCACTGGTGGACGTAGAAATTTTCATTCCCCTGAAACACACGCTATTAAATACGAATTTGAAATAATCCTTACTGGGTCAGTACGAAATATTTAATAAAAAATCCATAAGTTTTTCACGTAAATTATTTTAATTTTTTTTAATCTAACTGTACAAAGGTCTACTATTACTCTCAGTAGATTCAAGCGAACATACACATGAATTGCGCAAGTTCATTTCACACTTAAGTAAATTTAAAATTCGCAGACCACAACACGTATCCGGTTGCAATAGCGAGATACCCAATATCCGTCAGTCAATATCTAGTGACATTTAAAAAACAATGGGCCGGACACAATCCATCGCCGACCGCCAGATGGCGCCACTGTGTGCGCATTCATATGCGCTCGCGCATGCAACCGCGGATGTGACGTGACGGAAGCGCTATAAATTGAAAATTAATTGTTATTTAAACACAATCGTGCTATAAAAATGTTTGATGCTTTACAAAACGGTGCTTCGGTATTAATGACGCACGAATAACTGTCATTGTAAGAAAAAGAAAGTTGAATTTACGTGCATATGTAGCAGTTTATAAAGATATCCATTTAGAAAATTTATAAATAATAGATTTTTTTGATTGACAAGTTGTAAATGGAACAAAACAAAAAACATGAAAAAAAAATCTGTTTAAATATAGAAAATGCAAAAATGTGTTTTTTATATTCCTCCTTTGTTTCTAAGTTTCTTAAGCTCTCTCATCTGCTAATTTATTTCCAAAGCATTAGGCTTTTTAATTAGTAAAGTAAAATATTCTTATCACACTTTAACGCAGTCGGATTATTCATTGTTTTAATTTTTTTAAAAGGCTGCACCTTATAGTTGGTTTAGTTAAGTGAGTTATTATTTTAAAGTGAAAATCATATTAATATTCATTTACTATGATTTCGTTAAAACTATTATAGGTATTAAGGCATTTACTATATTTTTACCCGACTGCGACAGAAGGAGAGTTATGTTTTTCGAGTGTATGTATGTATGTATGTATGTATGTATGTATGTATGTATGTATGTATGTATGTATGTCCATTTCTTTGGCACGCCCTACAGCCCAAACGGCTGGACGGTTTTTGACATATGAGGTGTCGTTGGATTTGTCTAAATTGTAGTAGTGACATAGGCTATATAAATTTTCAAAATGGCGCCCGCAAATGGCGGAATGAGGGGGTGAGTTGAATTTTTTTTACCCGACTGCGACAGAAGGAGGGTTATGTTTTTCGAGTGTATGTATGTATGTATGTATGTATGTATGTATGTATGTATGTATGTATGTATGTATGTATGTATGTATGTATGTATGTATGTATGTATGTATGTATGTCCATTTCTTTGGCGCGCCCTACAGCCCAAACGGCTCAACGGTTTTTGACATATGAGGTGTCGTTGGATTTGTCTAAATTGTAGTAGTGACATAGGCTATATAAATTTTCAAAATGGCGCCCGCAAATGGCGGAATAAGGGGGGGAGTTGAGTTTTTTTTGACTGTAGCAATATGGGTATCAAATGAAAGCTAGTAAATTGTTTTATTCTTTTTAGTTTATAATAAGAGTATTTTACGCAGTCGGGTTTTTTGATTTTTTTAATTAAGCATACTTGTTTTCTTACTGTAGCAATATGGGTATCAAATGAAAGCTAGTAAATTGTTTTATTCTTTTTAGTTTATAATAAGAATATTTTACGCAGTCGGGTTTTCGGATTTTTTTAATTAAGCATACTTGTTTATATATGTATATAAATGAGATTATGTATTTGCTGTCTCGTCATTATCTGTAGGGTTAGGACCTCAACGACCTGTTTTCAATTACTATAAATTTATCATTATTTATAATAGATTGTATACATAATGTTTAAACATTTCTATGTAGGTTAAGCCAATTGATTTTTTTAAATGTATTTATTATTCATTCGTACTTTATTGCATTACACAAAATTGAATTGTACAAAAGGCGGGCTTAATCCTAAAAGCATTCACTACCAGTCGACCTTAGGACGTAAAAGAGCGAACGTTTGTAGGTGTGCAAAATCGGAAATTCAGAAAAATTATTTTGTTTGAAAATCAAAAAAAGATAATAAAATCATTATACACACATACAATACAACATACATACATTTTAATCGTGAAGTTATGGATATATTTTAATTGATTGTTTTATTAAGAATTAAAAAGTAAGTAAGCAGTTTTAGAAGTAATAAGAATCAAAGTTTATATAACTCCCATATGAGTTTCTATAGAGTTTTCTTCGTGAGAGTTACGAGTATAAAAAGTTTTTGTTACAAGTGTATCGTAATTGTAAAATCTCCTAGATTTCGTATATTCTAAACGCTATGTGTTTAATGTGCTCTTTATGTTTAGGTATATATGTATTTACTGGATATATAAAGAAATCAGAGTACAGAGGAATAAAGAAATAAGAAATAGCATTTTGGAAAATTAATGTAGAGTCATTTCGAAACATACGATTTTAAGACATTTTCTTTTGATTTCACTATTAATTATTTTTCTAATTAAAGTTGTCATACATAAAAGTACAATAATTGCTAAATATACATATAACAAAAAAACGTTCTGGTGTAGCGGTGCAAGTAATCGCCTTAATAACGGCGGTTGCGGGTTCGATTCCCGCTCGGGGCAGATATTTGTATTTCTCCAAATATTTGTTTCTGGTCTGTCTCACAACAGTGCCTTAAATTGTGGGAAATTATTTGCCAAATAGACCAACCACAGCGTGATAGATTAAGCTCCAACCCTTTCTTATATGAAGAAGAGGAATTTGCCCAGCTGTGGGACGCTTACAGGCTGATTCAGTTCAGTTTATAAATTTAACAATTAATTCTTGAAAAGAGTGCGATGCCAATAATGATATTCCTCAAAAATATTAATCTCTTCAGCCTTATATCGTACAGATTAACATAGATAGGTAGCGATTTTTTTTTAAATAAAATATTTTTTACGTAGTAAGTAAATACAGTACTTTTTATTTTTATAAAAAGAAAAAAAAGACTTATTTTTTAGTTAGTATAGTTTTAATGTGTATTCGTTTAAGAGGGTTCAGTTTCAATCTAAGGAGGGGAAATAAGTTATCCCCTTCGTCATTCACCGTCAGTCACGCAAACACTGGGTTTTACCTTAATATTTACGAGTCAATATTTGATTTTGTCATTCTAACGTGTTTTATTTACAGGTAATTTTTATGGATTTTTTGTTGTGGTTTAAATTACTTGTTTAATAGTATAGTAATATTTCCATGTTAAATATGAGTAATTAATTTAACTAAACTATGTGGATTTTGTTAAATATAATTAGTTCTTAGACTTTGCTATAAAAAGTTTTCTATGCATTAGTTCTTTGCTTAAATTATCCTTATTTTTTTTCTAGTTATGATTTTATTTACTAGACGTTTGGTACGACATGCGTATTACTAAAATTGAAACGATAAAACTTGAGAGTAGAATAATAATAAACACCCCACACATAACGGATGATTACTCAAATATGAATTCCGTGTCGGGAGTTTGAAAACACACAATACACAACACAAACAAAAACGCCCAGACCACAAATATCTGTGTCGTCTCTACAACTATATTCATGGGTGGGAATCGAAACTGAAACTGTGACCACTGCAGTGCAGTGTCCCGTCGTTATATCACAGTTTCGTCATAATCTTTTCAGCTTTCACATTTTTTTCAAGAATTTTATTTAACATATTATTCATTTTTTTAATTGTTCCAATGCAACTTAATAAGTTTTTATAATAAATATTTAATAAATTTATGTTTCATTACAAATGCGTAATCGAAATTTATTGAAATTTTAGAGGCCATGTTTATGACGAATTTCTTGTAAGCTTTATAAAGTCTTAAGTGGAAGGAATGATGAAATTACAATGAGTAATTGGATTTGTAAGAATCTTACAGTTATTAACTTATGACGTTATAACTGACAATATCGTAATTTTTTTTTTACAAAAAATCCCACAAGTATGTGAAAACGTTTCCAATTACAAATTAAGTCATACAAAAAGTTAATATATATATATATATATATATATATATATATATATATATATATATATATATATATATATATATATATATATATATATATATATATATATATTTCTCCTGTTTTATAACTAATTTAGGGTGAGTTATTGTTAGCGTTCACGATTAAATCGGAATACCCTCGTTAGTGGCTTTTCGAGAAAATTTTGCCGAATAATCGAGAATTTATTTAATTTTGCAGTCAATTCAATAATAATAAAAAACTAACAATTTGTTTACACTATCAGGGCTGTAATGCTGCTGTTACAATCGTATCAAAATTGTACGTCACTGGTCGATCAACAATTTCGTCATTGTTTTTTTAGATTTGGAATACTACAGATTCATTTATATCATCAATGACGTTATTATGGAATCGTAATGATTTTCCGATAGCGTTCTAGTAACACTAGAATTTATAACAATAAATTGTATAATAAAAATTATCGATCATTGGAATACAATGAGAATTGCAGAAAAGCTTCATTTAAAAAATGAGGCACTTATTATTTACTTTTTTTTTTGTAATCTCATTTATATAATACTCAAATTTTTATGAATGAATTAGTTACAAGACGTGTAGGTATCAATGGCAGACCATATGGCGGTTGGTGGGTGGACAGTGACGTCATTCCATTCAAGCGATCACAACTTCTATCAGTTACTTATCAAATTGAGTATGAAATAATGAATAGTAATAGACTCGTAAACTGATTAAATATTTTAATTAACGCATGACAACAGTTCCGGTGTAGTGATGCGAATAGTCAAACCTCAATAACGGCGGTCACCGGTTCGATACCCGCTCGGGGCAGATATTTGTATTTGTACAAATATTTGTTTCTGTTCTGGGTTCTTGTGGGTCTCTCCACCGTGCCTCAGAGAGCATGTAAAGCCGTCAGTCCCGGTTTTTATAATAGACACCTGATAGCGATCGTTAATCATGGTATTGGAAAATATCCGTAAACTGTGTGGATTAAGCTCAACCATTTTCCAAGGCTTTATTTATACTCGTATTCGCAATACGAATTAAAATCGTAGCTGTTCAGTGAAAGTAATTAAAGATAAAAATGTAAAATTCATTGCATTATTCATTTCATTGTAGAACAGTAAATATTTTATGGTTATGGTAAGAAAAATTACCATTTGAATTGAAACTTGCTATAACTTGACAGTCAGACCATTTTGTGGTTTTTTATATATTTTTCATTAAAATTTGTCATCATTTTGTTAGTTAACATTAATAAAATAAAAAATGAATCAATTCAAAAGTTTAATAAAATTCATAATTGATGATTTTACTCATGTTACTCATATACCTAGTTTACAAATGCTTTTGCTAAACGTGATCTAAGTAAGGTGCGTATGCGCAAAGCAGTTCCGAGTATCGACTATCGTGCCCACGCGCATGACATAACGCCATATGGTCAGACAATCGTCATCGCGGTATTATATTGTAAACATGTATTATTCTGTGACAAACGGATTTGTAATGACACCTGTGTTTCAACCGTGTCATAAATGAAAAATATATAAGTGATTTCTCTCTTTTTTTATATATTTGTATACAGTTTTAGTACAGACGTCGTTTTCTTCGTAGTATTTACAAGTTTTAAGAGAACGTAAACGAGATGAATTTTAAACACGTTGCGTACTTGGCGATGACAGAAATCATCGTGAGAAAATCCGCATTTGACGCAAAATTCAAATTGTTTTACCACTGTACAAAATATGACTAGAAAATTAGCAAAAAAATACTTATTAAAATGATATCTTATGATGATATCTTATGTCTGTTCTGCCTTTCTGCTTCCTAATATTGATCATAGCTTTCGCTGCTGTATCTCAGCACCCGTTTCAATCCTCGCCGATGTTGTAATTGAAATTATCAGCAATAAACATTTAAAAACTTTGTATAATATGTAAGATAATACAATTCATTATGAACATGTCTGTTATCGCGTTTGTAGATCTAATAAAAAGCGATTTGGTTGTCATGTATTTTTTACTTCGCTTACCCATCATACAGTATTAGACAAATTAACTCATAACGCAGGGGTCATTCGTAGTTCACCACACCGGTCAGATACGATCACTACCGTCCTGATGGTCGCTCATGTGGAAATCGGAGCGCGGGCGCATCGAAATTCGACACCATTTTGCTACATGTTTATTGGCTATTTGACCTTATTCATATGCTCCAAAATTTTCGACAAAGACTGCTTTGTTTTGTGAAATTCTTCGCACGAGTGAAAATTTGCTTAACAGCGATGGTGCGTTATGAATTTTTCTAACCTACAAACGTCGTCATCAAAAGGAGAATTCGAATTTGTTCGTAGATATGTTTTATATCGTGACATCATCTCGAATTTTCAGCCGTAAATTTTTTTCTATATTTCATCTATAGCTTTAGATATAAAAGTAAGTCGTATCTACAATGCATATTAAATTTTACGTATAAATAATAGGTATAAACCAGAAAATAGGGTAAATATACACAATCTCACTTACAATATTTGTAAGGATTCGCTATGAGTACCTACTCACGAGTGTGTACACATGAGCCGTGAGTATACTCATCTGGTACTCTGCTGTTCTAGTGGTCTAGAAAATGCGTACGCGCATCGTGATCCTACACCACGACACTACGTTTGATTTTAATTTCATTGTAAGCATACTGATAATAAGAACCAAAGAAATTTTTTTTGATGGATTTTAAAAGCCTGATTTAAGGTTAAATTACGATTTCAATTGTGTTATTATGACGTTATAATAATATCATAATGATGTTTCGATAGCGTTTTATTAGAATTTAAAATTTGTAATAAAATTATACCATAATAAATGTCACTGATCTACCATTGAAACAAGAGTGAAATAGTAATTGCGCTACAGAAAACATTGAAATTAAATTTTAATAATATTTGCGTGTGAGGTCGTGTGTGTCGTCTAGTGTAGGTACAGGTTTTTTTTAATGATGGAAATAGACTAATTGGGAACACTCAAAACTTTAACTTTTCAAACTCTATTATTCCATTGCTTAAATAGAGTAATATTATGTATAAATATTAAAAGAAATATATGAGAAAAGCGAAAATCAATCAGTGCAATAACATTATTAAACAATATAATGGAAATCAAGTTTTATGCAAACATGCTTATTATATTTTGAAGAAATAAACAAATATATACTTTGAAAAGATCGAGTGGTCGAGATGTCAGTAGGTCAGATCTTTAGAACCCGCTTCAGATAACAAAAATATCTTTAAGCGTCTCCAAATATTTGTCTTGATTTTATGACGCTTGCAGTTGGAAGTGTTTAAAATATTTTTAACAGTTTATAAATACTTCCGTTTTGAAATTGTTTTTCTATTTATTTATTTTACACTTCATTATTTTTTATGGCTTTCAGTTGTGCCAAATTATCACAGATTATTTTGCTAATGTCATGTAGAATAGAGAAGAAATTTTAACACTTTCACGTATGGAAATATAGATTTTTTTTATTGAAATACAAGTACAAAGATGTGCTAATCCCTAGAAGAGATATTTTTCAGCATACCGTTTAAAAGGAAAGGACTACGAAGAATTGAAAGAGGCGGACGAAAATAACGTAAAGCAAAACTACAAACACAAACTAAATATACAAAATATCAGAAATAAATAATTTTTATATCCTTACTTAATATTATAAATGGGAAAGTGAGTTTGTATGTTTGTTCCGCTTTCACGCCGTAACTACTGAACCGATTGCTTTGAAATTTTGCAGACGTAAAGTTAGAAGTCCGGATTAAATAATAGGGTACTTTTTATCCCGAAAAAGTTCGATTTTCCCGAGGGAAAACAAAAATATTTTTAGTTCGGAGATAGATGGCGCTGTGTGTAGTTTAAAACAAAGTTATGTTTTGCTTACGAATATACACAATGTAAACTTAGAAGGTAAATGATATGATAATTAATCCCCGAAAATGAGGAATTTGGTTTATCTTCTAAACTGGTTTTTTACATCTACTAATCCTGTGTACTTAGTAATTTTCTTTGCAAAAACTTCTGTTATTATTTACCTACCCTTTATCCTGGTATAATACTGTTCCAGAGGGTTTACAAAAGTGAAGAAATTTCAAAAAAGTAGATTATTACGTGCAAATATGACAAATATACTGAAATAAGTATAAAGTATTAGCAGTTACGCTATTTAGATCTTAAGGTATGCGATAGATGGCGCTTGGTGGTTTTTAAAACGTGGTATCGTTGTGTTTTCTAAGATGCGTAAGTAGTGGAATGACATCTCGCGCTTTAACCTATAGCTCATACGCTACCTATACTTATTCGGTGCACTTTTCGACTCATTTATTTGCTGTTTAACCTAATTTCACTATAGTTTTTTTTCAGTTAGTTTTATAAATATTTTTTGTTTTTAAATAGAATTGAGGTTTAGGCAGTAGCTGTATAATAGTTAAGTTAGGTTAGGTTAGGTATCCGTAAGGTTAGTTATAGCACAGTTATAGTTATATAGGTTACTTTATTTCTCTAGGTAGACATCTAACTAAAGTAATTATTGTTTTTTTGATAGGTAATTAGTTTTGCATGTTTTTGCTCCCCAACGTAAAACATATAATATAGTTTACCACGCAGTTTTGGTTTAAAAACTCTAAACTCTATATATACGGGAAAACTAAGAAGCGCGATATAACCGAGTTCATAGCCGAATTCCACGCGGGCGAAGCCGCGGGTAAAAGCTAGTAAAAATATAAATGTAAAATAAATATAGGCCTACATTTTGCAATTCACATCCAAAGGTTGATGTGGGGGTAGATTTTTCCATTCTACCCTCAAATGTATATACATTTATATCAGCAGGCTAAATCAATCAATACTTCGATCGATACAATTTAAATCATAACAAGGACAGAAAATGCTGTTTTAAACTCTTGTTAAAAAAGTGTAACAGAGACCGAAATATTTTTAATGGCTGATATTTTATTATAAAGGTAGAGAGGGATATAAGGTACGTAGAGGTTATATTCTAGAGGTATTGATTGTCTTAACCATACACGTTTAGAGGTCGTTGTCTGCTGTAAAAATATTTCCAGACAAAAAATATGCTGACATCTGTAAACAATGTATTAATATAAAAATAATAAACAGTCAGTCTATTCGCCTCCTGCTGACGCGTGTAATTTTAGCCATTACGTTATCACGTGCGGTTGTGAACTTGAGATAAGGATGCGCCTTGTTGTCTTCTTGTTATAACTTTACTATTGATGTGACACCGGTAAGAACTTACAGCCCTATGTCATTTTTATGATGTGTTAATTAAGTTGTTATTCAGATTTATTTAAATATTATAAAGAGAACGAGGTTGTTTGATCGTATTTAATTTAAGAATTTCTAGACAGATTTAAAAGCATATTTTTGTCTTATATTCCTGTGAGTAAGGAAAGTTAGAGACTGTAAAACTATGTGCTAAATCCTGTTATATATATAGTCCTGGTTTTTGCAGCATGTATATTTTTGGTTTCTTTTCGCATAACAACCCATCCTTTAAGAAAATTTTAGCTATGGCCATGTGCTTTTAGTAAATAATGGATGTTCAATTAACCTTAAATGTCTACGAATTTAACAAGTGTTGTAATTTAATCCGTGTGAAACCGTGTGGTATACTAGAGCTCATCTTCGCTATGATTACTAGGTGCAATATATAGTGAGTATTGAAATGAACTGAACCTGAACCTGCTTGAAAGTGTAAGGTACGCTATTAGGTCGAGGCTCCGTAACACAGAAGCGTTGGTTAATACCCCACGCTGTTATACTTCTGGTTGACAGATAATTTCCTTACAAAGATTAAAAATCGTTATCAGGTGATTATTATGATAAAAAAAACGGGACCAACTGCTTTACGTGCTCTTTAAATTAGGTACCGTAAGAAAACCTACAAGGACAAAAACGCAGACATGAAACAACTATTTAGTAAAAAAAAAAAAATTTTTTTTTAAATCATACAAATTACATATGAAAACGTAACCCCTTTCTTGAAATATAATGTTCTAAAAGAAAAAACAAGTTTATACAGTATGGAAAGAGTTTCTATAAGAGCTACTGTAAGTTCTGTAAGAGCACGCGTGAACTATAATAATGACAACGATAAGCGAACGGATCTGGAAAAAGTCAACACATCTTGAGTACTTACACACCTTTCACTAGTTAACAGAATACTGAGACCTTAGATGATATGTTAAACAGAAATGGTATATCTGCGAAAACCTTTATAATACTCCTAGTGAACCGACTGCCTTCCAAGCACTTACATACATACACACACACACACACACACACACACACACACACACACACACATACAAACACACATCAAACACACAAAGGCTTTTAAATATATATGTACAAAACTGATACCTGTCATTTAATTTTAGAAATAATTGCTTGATAAATAATTCATATACGGAAATTGACTATTCGATCATTGAAAATGAGGTAAGTTATCCTCAGGTATCAAAAAATACAATAATAGATGTCAAATGTACGTTATATATGTATCTGTGCCGGTTTTTATTAGAAACCTGTCCACTATCTGTCTCGTAATTCTTAAAATAACACATTTCATTGAATATTAAATATATGTATAACACAATTTCGACACAATACAATCGTGGACACTATTTATGATATCATTTTCCTTCGTGTCTTCTACATTCTACATAACATTAGCGAAGTCTGTGTTATCTTGGCACTAGTGAAAGCCATTAATCCTAATAATAATGTAACCATTTCTTTAATATTTACAACTCACTGCCGGTTACTGCATAAGGAGATATTGTTTTATTGTACCGACGTGTTCTTGTAAGTGATTGTTACTTTCGTTACATTTTATTTACTGTCGAGATATCATATATATTTATATATTAGGTATATTTATTTCTATATTTATTCTTAATACTGTCTCGAATTTCTATATTAACTTAAATTTAACAAAAATAGCTTAAATTTAACAAAGATTTTATCTTTGCTGATGCAAAGATAATTTCTGTTAAATTAGGTTATGGATTAACATGGATAGGTTATGTTATTAAAAAAAATACCAGAATTACCAGAAAATAGTATTTATTCAAAAAACATAAGACCTAACGCCTGTGATTATGTATATATACTTAAGTAAAATACGTTTAATAAAAATAAACTGAATATCTCACTTCCTTCAGTTGCATGCGCGCGCGCAGACGAGTAAATATAGCATAACGACTTATAGGGTGGGTAGTTACGGCCGTTGTCGGATTATCGAGTTACTTAAGATTGAGCCGGTAATATAGCTAAGCCATAATAATAACTGTTTTTCTTTTAGGTAGGTATTATTTTTAGATATTCTAATAAAAGTTTATTTAGATAAAGTTGCGTGTTTGTATTGTACGTATTATCTTCTTGCATGATGTGTTGTAGTGTAATATTTATTGTATTGGTGGATTCATTTTAAAAGAGTAACCGTTTAGTTTGAGTAAGCTGTTACAAATACAATACACTACATATATACTTTATTGTACGCACAAGAAATATGTTATATACGTCATACATATAAATAAAATGCAAGAAATATAAAATATATATAAAGAATTAAAGAGCAATCTCTTCCAGACAACCTACAGCAGAGGACAATATCTCTATTTAATCCCTATTCCAAGTTTTCATAAATAGTAATATTTATATTATTTATTTTATCCTAATAACGTCTTAATAGTGTTTTTTTTAAAGATAATCCAAATAAAGTCCACCTTAACACAAAGATTAACCATTACCAATAATCATAAATGTTTATGTAATTAAAATGTCTGCATAAATGACATTATTACATTATTAAATACTATATTACTGTCAAAACTTTATATGTATTAAAGATATATATAATTAAAGAAATAAATATAGTGGTTATATTTTGATTCAGTACTTATTATTTTATTGAAATAATTTAAATTGAAGTCCTGAAAGTAATGTTAAAATATTCATTATTTGTGTTAGTTTTGTAATTATGCGAGTATTATATTATTTTTATGATACGAAATTGACACGTACTACGTTACCTTAAATTGTATCAACTTACGAGTAAGGTACACGTTACCTTTATGACATCAATAATTACCGGTTTTTCAATTTTGTATTTCTATAATATGATAAGAACATACAAGGCGATGTTAGTAAAAAATAAATGACGTTAGGAATCTATATTTAAATAGATTTATCGAATCTAAAAGTAAATTTTAATGAATTTTATCTCTATTAAAGTTCGATTACTGCGCCAATCGTCTGACTTTATTATTACATTATAAATAAATAAAAACTTTTAATATTAAAAAGAAAAAAAGAAAACAAAGACACAATAATCAATAAAGCAGATGTTTGATTAACTGCAATACACCTACGTAAGTATGTATGTATGTAGAGTCGCGTGCGTTTAAAGCCTTATACAAAATAAAAGATTTACAAACACCTGCGATCGAGTTGAACACTTTTGTGATGCCGATTGTTGATAAATAGCCCTTAACTCATACAATTGAAAATACGATTTATCTGAAAGCTTTAAGGTGTATTTTAGTTTGTTTTGTTGTCTGAGAGGAAGGAAGGTGGGCACGCGCGCATCCCGGAGGGAACAGGGACAGGTGGCGACTGATTTAATTAGAGGACAAGTGAGGTACCGGTATACACGTTGTATTACTGCCTCGACGTCTTCCTGTCATGCCAGACAGGCGGAATAATATAATATGGAAATATTATTTGGTTAAGACTTAAGGTCATTAAAATCTTCTTTAATCTGTGTTACAGCTGCTTTGAAGTTAAATATAAAGTTTAATTAAGTTTAAGTATATTTAATTACAAATGTCACCTACAATAGTTATTATGAATAAATTCTAATTCTAATTAATAGTTAAAACATTCATGTGTTTGCGTCAGATAAAATATGGATTCATCGCTTGTAGATATTTAATAAAAAAATCATTTGAGCTAATTTACGCATATAATGATTGTATTATACAACTGATATTAAACTACCGATACTATTTGACGTTTAATATTATAAGTGCTATCATTACTTGTAAGTATTTACAATATAACATATAATTAAACAAAATATAATTCATAAAAATAGTAAATATATAGAAAAACATGTGACGCCTTTTATGTATAAAACGATATTCTAGTACAATGGATAATAAATTATTTAATAGAATTTAAAAAAATCCGCTTGATAAGAAATGGGCTTGAATTAACATAAAGCCTTAATTACCGGTTAGATGGTAGTGTTGCCGTGGGTCATAAAATCATAAAGACCGGACCGGGTGGTCGCAGACTGTACGTACAGTAAACAACTGACGCACGTGTGTAACCGTCGTAAATTTTCAATACTTCGCCATCGTAAATGCACTGGTATGTGGTACAATTCATGAGAAAAGAGAAGCAAGAATTTATCAGACTTAGAAAAGTAATAATTAATTAATTAATAATAAATAATAAATTAATAATTAATTGGTCTGATACTAAAACTTTAACATAACTCGTAGGTAATCTATATATCTTAATAAATTTCTAAATAATCGAAAGTTCTTCTTCAGCTAGCAAGCAGCTAGCTAGCAGCAAAAAGCTTCCATATTAATTTTATTATAAAGCTTATATTAGATGACAAATATTGTCTTGGTCGAAAACAAATCTTTGAACTTATTTTCAGCGCAATATACCTGGTCCATTTGTAACTTCGAGTAAAAACTTCCCAGAGATCTATTCAAATATATACGTTAGAAATATCATTAAAATTGTTCTAGCTGTTTAGGAGGACTCCACTATCATACACACGTACGAATATAATTATATCATCATCATCAACATCATATCAGCTATTGGATGTCCACTGTCGAACGTAGGCCTCCCCCATTGACCTCCAGAGCGACCGGTTCAAAGCAGCCTCCGTCCAACGGCTTCCGACGACTTTCCTCAAGTCAAATATATATAATTATTATAATAATTACATAAGATATGAAATTTGTTTAAAAATCATATTGTTTTGTAGAAAAACAACATCTTTAGAAAATGTATTGATTAATTCATAAACGTATATATATTCGATATTCCGCTGTCGAGCACAAAAGGTTATAGTATCTTCAAGCGTCGTTTATCACTTAGACCAAGTTGTAAACCGAGATTAAGGTACTAATTATTAGGTGAGATCGCCCCGCATTGCTTTTGTTGATCCTAATTTAGATAACGAGCGGAGGAAGCTGGATGAGGTGCTAATAACAATTATTTATTGTTCGCGCTAATCTTTTCATGATCCTTTTACGGTTTTCCTCGTTACCCATGTATGCAACGAGTTTTTGGAAGAGATTTCATCGTCATATAATTATATTGAAGGAACTTGACACGTAGATTTTGAATCAATTTTGATTTTAAAGGTGTGTGTGTTTAGACGTTGATGTGTTAATTATACTCTTTACTCTATATATCACTGGGTCCACTATATAAGTTTTCCTAAATAAATATATCTAGATATTAAAACTTTTATACAATTTTAGATGTATTTTTTACGTTTATATATACATTAGACAACTGATATGGTGTAGTGATAAGAGTAGTCGCCTTAACGCCGACGGTCGCGTATTCGATTGCTGATCGGGGCAGATATTTTATGTTTGTACAAATTTTTGTTTTTAATCTGGGTATATGTGCGTGTGGTTTCCCTACCGTACTTCGGAGAGTAAAGCCGTCGGTTTTGGACGTTTACGGAACGTTACTCATGGTAAGGAAATTCCACCAACCCACAGCGGAGCAGCCTGGTGGATTAAGCTACAACCCGTTTTGTCGTCGTTTTAGGTTTATTCAGTTACACTCTAAATAAATTAGTTAAAACTTACGTTTTATATTATTTTTTTTTGGAGATCTGAATGCGTTTTATCAAACGCAGGGAAAACTTGATATAATTAATATTTAATCATGCCCTATTAGGAAAAAAGTAAAGAAAGTAAAATCTATATTATAGAGAATACATTTTTTTTTTATTACTTACTCGTTATTTAAGTTTAAGATATGTTTCTGTGTAAATGCCAACTATCTCGCTACTTATACAACTGAAGTAAAATGAAGGAACCTTATATGTCAACCAATCAAGCAGATACCAAAACTAAACGTGGGCAAAACCACTCGGAACTGATAAATAAATATGATTGATGCTGTCTTTGTGTCGTATTATAAATTAATTACATAAATGAATACGTAATGTATTTACGACCACATCTATGAATGGTGCGCTGACCATTCAAGGGCGCTTTCATTTGTATCAGAAGTAGGGCACGATCACTCCCACGCACGAACCGACAGTAAAATGCGTGAATTATACTCACATTAGCAAGATGCGCAGGAGTCTGTGATTCTTCTCACCTTGAGAGTTTTATATAACTACATGCATATGCTATATACCTTGATATGATAATACACTATCTTGGTTATTTGTACATTATTTTCTATGAAAAAGGTAAAGTTGATAAAAGGTGAATCAAAAATGATAATATAGTGGTGATGTAAAGTTTTTTTTTTTGAATTTTATATTATACTAGCTGTAGCCGCGACTTCGTTTGCGATTACATATTTTAATTTTCATTTCTTCTCAAAAGGAAACCGACAAAAGTACTCAATGTCCTGAAGTTCTAACGCAAATCATACCAAAAAAAGAAAATCTAGACGGAGCTAAGTTTTAAAAAGAACGAGTCGGTGGGTAGAGAGATACTGCTCGTGAAGGCTGACAGTTGACACATCGCTCCACAACAGTCTCGTCATAACCACGGATCATGTAACTGGTCCGAAATATCGACAAAATCGTCAAAAAAAAAAAAATATATCGTGCAGTCGTTTGTAGTCGTTTTTATCTTCGTCGTCGCATGTAGTCGTTTTTATCTTTAAAAAGTAAATCAAACCAAGTTACGTTCAAATCTATTCACTAGTTTCGGCGTGATGAGCGGCCAAAAGATATAGTCAAAAAGACACGCAGACAACAATGAAAATAATTTAAAAAATCAAAAAGCCCGACTGGGTAAAATACTCTTATTATAAACTAAAAAGAATAAAACAATTTACTAGCTTTCATTTGATAGCCATATTGCTACAGTAAGAAAAAAAAATTCAACTCCCCCCCCTCATTCCACCATTTGCGGGTGCCATTTTGAACAATCCTACTACAATTTAGACAAATCCAACGACACCTCATATGTCAAAAACCGTCCAGCCGTTTGGGCTGCAGGGCGTGCCAAAGAAATGGACATACATACATACATACACTCGAAAAACATAACCCTCTTTCTGTCGCAGTCGGGTAAAAAAATAGCTTTGACTATATATAATAATCAAATATCTATATATAATCTAAATATCTTCAATATCGGTCTGTATATTGAAGTAGTATATAATTAGTCCTGTAACAGTTTTATTACAGCTAAAATGTAACGTAAAACATTATTTATCATATTATTATTTTGTACTTTGTATTGTATTATATTGTACACACTGTTTACAACAAAATGCTGTAAAATTATTACTAGAAGAAAATATGACTTAGTTAATTCCTATATCCAATCTTCTTTTTTCACGTTTATTAAGAAACGTTGTACAAAGAAAGAAAGAAAGACATTTATTTGGGACATTACACAGAATCACAGACAACAAAAATTAAATTAAAAAAAAAACAAACTTGTAAAAGAAAAAAAAAACATAAAAATCAAAAATTAAAATATAAAAAGCAAAAAAAAAAACCCTAAAAAAAACACAATTAAAACATGAAAAATAAAACAATAACAAAAAAATAAAATAAAAATAGGACAGGGCACGGTAATACGACTCGTGACATAATAATACTTGTATGAAATTAACGTGTAGTACCTGGATGACCGAGCTTCGCTCGGTTAAATTATTTTAGCTCTTCTCAATAATAGTTTTTCTCACAAGAGAAGATACTTGAAAAAGAACGGTCTGTAGACACATGGATTCGAACCCGGGTTTTCTGATTTCGAATCCGCCCGATTCCCATCTGAGCTATTATAAGCTTGTCAATGATAGTAAAATTTACCTTCGTATTCTAATGATATTTTTAATTACGTAAAAAAGGGATAAAACGACATTTTCTAAAAAGAAATCCTAGCTAGATCGATTTATCGCCCCCGAAACCCACTGCATACTAAATTTCATGAAAATCATTGGAGCCGATTCCGAGATTCCGATTATATATATATACAAGAATTGCTCGTTTAAAGATATAATATAAGATGAAATTGCGGAGGAAGTCTTGTTTACAGTCACTTTTCTGGAGACTTTATACCCTAACACAGTTGTGTTTTATAAATTAAATCAAAGCAACGCCATAACAAATCATTTAGTTCTTAATTCCGACAAAGATGCGCCTACGCACGGCTTTCACCGATCATTTGCATTTGAGACCAGCCGAAATTGCTGGCTTGCGCAAGATTACCGGCTATTGTGGCATACGTTATGATTATCGACTCCAGCCATATGGTATGGTGATGTATGGTTTATAGTGTATGGAGTATGGTGTATTGCGGCTTATCTTATTATAGTTTCAAATAGACTGTTCTAAATTACAATATTTTACGCAACAAGAATTTTAAACATTTTGTCTTGGAATTTTCGTTCCAAATCATTCTACATGTTTTTTTTTTTATTTCTTATGAGGCTTTCAAAAAACATATAAGTACCTATAGAATATCTTTAGCACACATACAAAATCCGTCAATAGATTCATACATGTATAATCATATTAAAATGTTTGTATCAAGTTGGTTCATCATTTACAGTATTGCTTTTAAAAACTTTTTTTTAAATGTTATTGAGCTTGTTTATTCAGTATAGTTAAATGTTACGAAATATCACAATAAGAAACGCCTTATACTCAACAATCTTCAGAAGGATGTGTTCCTTGTTTAATACAATCGTTTGACATGAGCGAGAACCGAATCTGAAACTTCTAGCGCAATGACAGTTACTGTTACGGCTGCGCTAACCTTTCGTTAAATGTAACCCTATAGGATACACAGGGAGTAGGATCTACAAATTTCAACCAATTAGTGCTTAAATTAAATACGAATGAACACGCGAGGAAGGTCTAGTTGAAAATACTAAGTTGAATAATACACGAAAGTGAGTTCGCGTGCCGCTCGCCATTCTCACGGGTCCGCAGACCCTTGCAATCTTCTCATTGAGGCAATCATGACGGCCCACCCTATGCGGGTGTCTTATAGCGCTCGGCCTTTGTTCCAATCGAATTACTTTTACGAATGCATGGTTTCTGTTGACATGTACTTTATATTATAAAATGGTAATTATGGTGTTGACGAACAAAAGAGGTCAATTTTTTTCAAATGTTTTTTTTTTCATGTTCTTAATCAATAAAATATAGAAATATTAGATTTAATTGTCTTATGACTTATCGAGAAATGACCGAGAACGTATATCTATAGTTACTCTTTATATTATGGCAGAGGTTTGATGAATATTTTTAGTGAAATTTTTTACACTTATAAAATAAATCTGTAACAGGTTCAATTCTGTACATTGAAGATATTTTGTAAATTTTTTGGAGGACACTCAATAATCGATATTGAAGCCAAAAATGAATTTTTATTACATTTTTATCTGTTTTTCAGTCTATCAGTATCATTGCCATGATCACGAATCACGCTACTCTCCGAGGCACGGTGGGAAAACCCACAAGGACATACCTACACCCAGACCGGAAACAAATATTTGCACAAATACAAATATCTGCTCCGAGCGGGAATCGAACCGGCGACTATTCTCACCACTACACCATAACGGTCGTCATTTTAAATATTAATCGGTAAACATTACAATGTCTTTGCTTTGACAGTTCAGAAATTATAGACAACATAACTTTCGGTATTAAGTTCAATAATTTAAATAATTATTACTAAGATTCCGCTATCCATCTACCAATTCGTCCGTTTATCACAGGTCTTCATATTTGTTACCGTACCAGGTAGACACTAAAGTATTATAATTTTTTTTTAATGTTAAGTGAATAGGCAAACTGGCAGACGTTCCACCTGATGGTAAGTGCTTAACGTCGCCCATGAACATAAACTAGTTTACCTGGAACTAGCCCAGGCAACTCATTTATGTGTTGCCTATCCAGAGACATAAGGTGTTAAAGTCTCGGTGCCAGTAATTACACTGCCTGTCTTGCCCTTCTCTCCGAAACACAGCAAAGCCGTTTCACGAGAGAAACAAGCAAGATGGTGGTACCCATGCAGCCGGGAGCGCGGCACAGCGCATCTCTTCCACTGGTAAAAATATTCACAGAATATGTGAAATATTAATACGGCCGCTATAATGAGAAATATTACAAAATCTCTGTACATCAAGTTTTTTTTGTCGTTTTAGCTCAATCTTACAAAATGTGTAGTGTAATAATAAATAAAATGTGTAATAATAAATACACCACATATGTATGTTACACTTCGCTATAATTATGTGTTAAGAAAACACTATATAATTAAACACCTGGGCCTTACACATGAACATGATCTTGTAATTAAAAATATCTTAGCGAAGCCCGTCAAATTCCGTAATCACGACGAGGCGATCTCAAGAAGGGTCGCTGCAGTTAACGACTTGCACTTGACTATGGCTTCTGTGTTAAAATTTAATACAATGTATATGCATTACTCTTTAAAAAATGCCTTGAACATTTTGTTTTAACTCACAATTCGTAGGTACACACGCGCGATTCTGGTATTTTAATTGTGTTTCAATGATCGATTGAATGATATTTCATGCAAGTTCTTATAGTGAGTTGAACCAGCCTGTAAACGTCCCATTGCTGGACAATGGTTTCCTCTTCATAAAGAAGAAGAGTTGGAGTTTAATTCACCGCGTTCCTCCACTGCGGCTGCCGGATATTTTCCATATCATGAGTAACAATCGCTATCTAGTGTCTGTGATAACAACAGCGACCAACGTGCTCTCCGAGGCGCGGGTTTTTGTACTAACTGTTGTATTATTCTTTTTTCGAATATATTTCAATGGAAACTTATAAGTAGTTCTCACCCTTGTCGAAGCCGGAACCAGAAAGGTGTCACAGAATATTTAATTTATAACATAGGTATAAAGAATTAACCCCACGTTTCTCTCGAGAGCTGGTACATTTTTTACCCAGAGAATCGGAATCACGATTCAACGGGGAAATACTGCCAGTATTCTTAGCACCATTCCACGCGGATAGGATTTATACCAACACTGTCAGACAATAATTAGTTTAAGTTTTGCATTGTAAATATTTATAACAGAAAAAACTAATCTGTCTATCTATTTTCAATTATTGTGTCCATTTATATCTTTTAATAAAAACATCTACGCTTAAACGTCATTTTTTAGATTTATGGACAAGATTCTGTAGTGTAGTACTTTCGTACTACACTACTGAACGGCATTATACGAAAGGCATTAGTACGAAATCGATATGATATCATGACCATTATGACGCCCTAATGAGATGATTTAATATGCTTAATATGCGTAACATACACACATGGTTGAGTTTTCCTAAGGTAATCAACTTTATTCCTGGGTTTTAGGTAACAGCCGACTGAAATACAAATATACATAATAAATGCGTCTGGCTTAATATAAACATAATGCAAAACTCGGGGCGGAAATAGAATCCACAACCTTCAGGCGGAAAGCACAAGTTTTCGCGAAGAAAACGGGTCAGTCATAAGTTCAATTATTAGTACACCAAACCTGTCAAAATAGCCATTATTAAGTTATTGATCTATCAATCTCCTATGGTGACAGCAGAATCAGCCGGAGTGACTGATGTTTATTGTTAATAGTACTAACTCAATTTAATCCAGAGCTCAATTTTAGCTTAATGTTTAATGCCTTATAACATTCCTACCAAATATTCCTAAGAACCAAAATTAAAAATATTATTTCTTATTTTAATAGGTACTTACAACTGGTGAACGGAACTCCACAACAAACGATAATATATTGTTTGTGATTCCTCCTATTTCCCTGTCCTTAACTCTCCTATACCCCATTAGCCAGGATATATAGAAGAGTATACAATATACTATTGGAACCGATAGATGTTGTTCTTTCGGAAAAAAAATCTATAACTCGATTGGAGCGACATTTACCGAGTTTGATTTTGAATCAAAAATATTCGACCAAACGGTCGAACCATATGTTTCGGTGAATATAATACATCGGTGTACACAAAAATACAGAAAATATGAATATAATAAAAGAATAAATAATTCCAATAATAAATAATAATTATATTATAAGATAAGTAGGCCTGTTGCCTTAAATTTTATGCCTATTGATTTAAAGTAATTTGTAATTTGAATCAGAAGAAAAATTACTATCGACAAGACGACGTCATCTCGTCTGTTCGTAGTCCTCGTAACAAGAAACAATTAGCCGCACAAACTGACATTCCAGCCTCTACGTCTGTTAAATATCTTGACCTATATCATATAAATAAGACCAGTTTTGTACTTATACTACCTACTACTATAAATGTTTATAAAACGATAAGTCGAAGTGTTTAAGTCATTGTAATATGAAAATTGTTACCGTCATTTCTTCAATTGGTAACAAAATTGAACCTGTTAATTCTCTCGGCACGAGCCTAGCGAATATAAAGATTTTTTTAAAGTTCAAATGATGGCTTATTCATTAAGTCTTATTTTAATTTTTGATAAGCTAACCCACTCATCAGCATTTAAATAGACTTACCACAATTATCATGAATAATTACGCAGGCAAATTCTTACCACCGAATAACCTACTCTATAACGCAACACTAATTGCTCGTGTAAAAAGATTATGTTATGTTAACAAGAGATAGGAGATGTATGTTGTTTACCTTGTAATGTCGCAACTCTTAACGAGATAGAAGGAATTGTGACTGTTACAACATTGATAAAAATAAAAATGCGCTAATTAGATAACGTGTTTATTCTTTCGAGATGTTTTTTCATACTTTTATTTTATTATATGAGGTGAAATAAACATTATAATTGCGGTATTTTCCATTCTTATGGCCAACAGTCAGTTTCTGTTTAACTTCTGTAGAAAAGACTAATAAAAAAAAATATTTAAAATATCGTACGTATTATTATATAAATATGAAAAATAATAGGAATAAGTTTTTTTTTTGACAATCATATAATATATTATATATTATAATTTCAATATTATGTTTTGTTTTCCAAATAAATGTCTTTTTTGTTCAACTTTATTTATTATTAATTAGGTACCTTAAGATAATGAGATATAAGTGGAATATTTTTCATTGATATGAGGTATGTAATATCAATAAAGAAAGATACTTTATTTATATAAGTATTTAAGAAACATACATTCAAATATTTGGTTGGTTAAATATTATAATATTAAATACGAAAACGCTAAACTTATTTATTATAATAAAAATTCGATTTGAGCCAATATTTGATCAAACACTGTCAACACTCATTGGTTGGGTTGAATGAATGTTTCAAGACCTTCGTCTCATCCTTGTATATTAATCTTTTATTGACAAAGGTTGAGTTCGTACATTACCACTTGTTCACGTGACTTACAGGTTAAAAATGTGTAGAATTTATGTTTATTTATTTTTTGACTCCCATTACAAAAGAGTTCTTAACACAAAATATAACTGACAAAAAAATTTTGAAACCTAGGTTTTTTTAACATACCTATAGTTTATTAATGTTGACCTCACTTAAAATTGTTATTACATTATTGTATAAAAAATTATAAAGATAGTTGTTGTGCTTCAAAGCGATAAAATTTTAATATATTTGCGTTAAGTTTTATTTAAATTTGTTGTCGTAAATCTTCCTTTAACCGCTGTTTGAAAATGTCTTTATTAGTCACGACAACCACACGCACACACGTAAAACAACGTAATATACTTTTAATGTGTATCTGGCTTTGTTAATTTTTTTTTATATTCCTCATACCTTTGTCACTATCGAGAGACATTTCATTAATTTTAGATACCCGTAATAATAATGTTTATTATAAATTATTTTACAATAGAATACCTTAAAAACGCTTTTTAACACTTTATAAATGCTAAATATCAGTATAAAAGTTTATCGTTGTACGTATTATATGACAACGCGTTGGCGCAGTGGTCACAGCAACTGGCTTACGCGCTAGCAATCGCGGTTTCGATTCCCGTACATGACAAATATTTGTATAGGCCATACGGATATTAATCGTGGTCGTGGCATTTGTGCCTGTGTGTTGTGTGTGTTTCCGGACCCTGACACAGGATAAACATCCTACTGGGGGCCATTGAGTGTGAGAAGTTTATATTTATTATTTCACCCAGATATACTTGTAATACTTACTTCAGTTAATCACAATCTTAAATAATAATATTGAGAATTAACTATATGTTAATACGATACAAAAAAAAAAAGTAATACAATTAGAAATCCATTTTATTATACACATAATGTATTGTTAAAATTAAAAATTTGATTAAAAATTTAAGTCCATTTTACAAATTTGAAAAATGAATCAGCATCTTCATATATAACAGTAACAAAAAGAAATCAGGTAGCATGTTGTTTTGAATCAGGTTGACTTAGCTACTGTCTACAGTTATTGTAAGTATTTATTAGAATACGATATGAGTGTAACGAACCACGCATTTTCATATCCAATAACAAAAATAAAACCAAAGACAGGTGGCGCACTGTCGTGAGTCAGTGAGTTGAGTTGACTCAGCTACACCGATTGGACGCGTTCATTTATCAAGATGAACATGACCGTAGCGAATAACAATTAAAGCTGTACTATATTACTAAAGTTTGCTGGAATACGCTAGATTAAGCCGTCTGGCAATTGACTAATTGTATTCTTAAAATATAGAATTACGTATTTACTGGATTAGTCACTTCATGTCATAGGAACCACACATTCGGACCTCCCCAAAAACCCGACCGCTTTGAATACATAATGCACGATTTTTTGTTACATAAATTTTAAGTTTATGAAAAGTGTATATTGGATAATCGCGTTTATTATTTTTTGTTGACTTACTCACAAACAAACTCGTCAACTATCCAGTATGATTTTTTCTCTAGGCTTGCAATTGACAGGGCTAAACTTTGTGAAGAAGTCACTGATATGAAATTGTATTCATCGCAAAAAATATTTTTAAATAACTTATTGATTTTAAAGATATTCCTTATTATATATCTCAAGGAAAAAAGGTAGGAAAATAAGAATGATAAAATATTAGGTATACATTATGTTTGCTTTGATAATAGTACATTGTTGGTTTGACCCCAGTGGCGGCTTAAGGTTGATTGGCAGCCGGGGCGGTTTTGTATTCAGCAACCCTACTTAAAATAAAACACGAAATACTAAACATGCTTACGAGACTTTATTTTACTAAAATATTCGATCACATCATAAAAATTGACTTCCCTATCTCTTTTGATAAAAGTATATATATCGTGATCTTATTTTTCTCTTTTTTTAAATATTATAACGGAAAAAATCTCGATATCTTTTTGTACGAGTGTGTTGTCGTTGTCATCCCTTGGTGCTAGACCCGGGTTGGGCTGCTCTCTCCGCTACCTTCTGTATGCCGTTCTGTTTGCCCCTAAGATCGTTGACTAACCGTGATATCAGCGCTCAGGATAACAGTACAAAAATAAGATTGTAATTGTGACATTAATTATTATTATTATTAAAATTAACGATAATAATTTATTTTTTTCTCTTAATTACTTAATTTATATCTTATACATACTTTAATAATTATACCTTTTTAAACCATTTAGTTTTATTAAAAAATTAACTGTTTTTAATGAAATATTAATTATAATTAAAATTTGAAACTTCACTTGCATACAATTATAATTAGATATAATTAAATTAAAAAAGTTATACGTTAAGATTGAAAATAATACTTAAAAGGGTGGTGAAAATTATTCATTCAGTTAATATTTATTAATAAAACAGTTTGTACACTTATTTATATTAAATTAATAAAATCGCGATAATTTAGTTTAAGAAATTCCTTTCTTTAATCATAATCTATTTCAAAAGACCGTACCTAAATACAAACTCTTGTATAAATAGACAACATAATATGATTTATTTATATATAAATAAATATTTCAAAGAGGATATTCTTACCTACTTGTGTGTCTAAGGTGAGACGATTCTCAAAATAGTCCCCTCTTCCGGCGCCAGAAATACATCTGTCGTCCGCCGCAAACCGCTCACGGATCTGACAGAGTGACAAAATGACGAAAACTTAATTTAAAAAAAAATAACATTTTGTAAAAATGTTTTCTTATCAAAAATGTCTTTATTTCGAGTATGCTTCAAAAGCTCTCTTGAATCGTCATTTTATAAGGTATATGTTTTTATAATTAATTAATTATTATACTTAATGTGAAGCTACCACCGATTTGGAATGTAGCTTCTGTTGAGAAGAATAGGCACGATACTCAACAGACTCTTAAAAAAAAAACTATCAATATAATATTCAATAATTTAAAAGTTTAGTTATATCCTTTGCATGAAAGGACCACTACCTAAATCCACACATCCTTGTAATCTTGTACAGAGTAATATGCTTGATTTAAGTAGTAAACAGGGCCGTCTTTACCCGGGGGTTATATTATATGGGGTATATATACATATATATAATAAATTTTTAGTTGTTCTTCATACTACATATCTACGAAAATAAAGACGATAGAAAAAAACGTATTTTAATAATCTACTTATTATTATTTTTATTTAATTTGTTATCTAATTCTTTGGATATGGACTATGACTATGTAATTTTAATTTTGCATATATTAAAAATTATTTTATATTATTGTATTAATTATAAGATATGTATTTTTTTTGTTTATCATATTTTCCTCGGGATCACTCAGTTTGAATTTGAAAATTATCGTTGCGTTACAAAATCTCTTATTATAGAGGGACATAGAGGCATAGAGGTATTACAGATAGAGCAGGGAAGCCAGGCTTCTAGCTGTCTCTCGGTTAGAAAGAAAGAGACGATCGTGGTACTGGTTGAATTACATACCAATATAATATTACTGTGCATATTAGAATTGTTTCTATGATTTGTTTGTAGTCGAAAAATTAAAATAGAAGTAAATAATTAACATTTACAAAAAATTAAAAATATTTTTTTTTATCGAGATTTGATTTTGAGATAGCAAGGCCAATAGGGTACCGTGATCTTCTCTCTCTTTTTAATTGGAAGTTTCCCCTTACAGGCAGCCGTAGGTATGTCTTCCCTACTCTACTAACTCTATATAGATATATTACCTCTATGCATAGAGGCTATCACAATAGTGACACATACACGCTAGTGACAATAAATGTCAACAAATGTAATGGATATTTAAACTTGATATTTTCGAGACTGTAGAATAAATCTAGTAAGCTGTATAATAACTTTATATTGAAATAATTTAGAGGAAAATATAAATTGCTAGTATAAGATACTGTTCTCTTATATTTACGCGAATATTACTCATTTAATTAAAACTCTAAACCGGATTTTATCGCGTTTATTTGTTTTAAAACTACATTATTCGGACACCCACCACCTCAGTCCCCCGAGATCATGGACGCTGTAAAGGGTCCGAAACGTCGGCAAATAATTTAATTTAATTAAAAATCGTTAAACTGTAAAGTTTTAAAACAAATAAACGCGATAAAATCCGATTTAGACTTTTAATTAAATAAATTGCTAGTATAAGCCGTTGTAAAAGTTTTTAATGTACCTACATAGGTACTTATGCAATCCGAATAAATACATGTTTTACTTATTGTTTATATTATAATGTCTTATTTCCGCCTTTAAATTGTGATTATTATCATATTTATAATAAAGTTTTCGATTAGAGTTATTATATTATATTTTTATTTAATACTTTATTACACACTCATTGTTCATATAATATAATAACATTTAAAAAAAATTTACAACAAATGTGCAATGGTGGCCTTATCACTGAGAGCGATGACTTACAGGCAATCATGAGTATAGGATTTCTAGACACAAAGAGATTTATTTAAAAAAAAAACATGAATTTATAATTATTATAAACATGAATTTGAAATATATTCTATTGTTAAAGTACGAAACTGTGTCGTGACACGTATTTTGTGTGCTGAGCTAGATTTTACACAAAATTTCGACACGCTGTCGATATGAGTCAGTTATATAGAAATACGATTTGGCGAGCGGTTGCCCAGCCGGGGATTGAACTCTGTCTATTTGCGTGTCTGGCACATCGCCAGCGCGAGCCCTTGCGTCTGTTTGACCTTATTCATCGTAAGATGGTCGCAACGATTACATTTTCCATTGATATAATGATACGCAGGTGTAGTTTTTACAGAATCACTTAGAAAGTATAACAAATTATGTATTGTCAGACTGAATATCCCCTTAAAAAAATAACAAACAGAAATAAAAGCTTCTATTACTTTATTTAAACGTGTTTATCTCCGAATTTATCGTTCCTATTAATAATATATTTTGGTGTGAGTTAGTATGTTTGTGTGAGTTAGTATGTTTATTGATAAAATACCTGTATGCTATAAAATGTATAACTATGAATCAAAGTAACGAAGCAGTTTCTATGAACGTAAAACAGTCGAAAAAATATCTAAATTGTAAGGGGTATTTAATAAGGGCGTGATAGTGGGTATTTCGTTTAAAAATATTTTATTAAAATATTTTTTTTTAAATAGGTAAACTCTAGAGGAGTACCTACAAGAAAAGTGTTTTAGTATAGTTTATTTTTACATAAGCAATTTTTAAAATGATTCCTAAAAAAACAATAGAATATTTATAATTTAGGAACAATTTCAATTACCTACGTCGGGTTATATAAAAGTATGAAACAACTTTATGCAATTAAAATACCTATGTTCAGATCTTGATAATAATATTGACAATGATGATGTCACTGCAACGATACCTAAAGATATAATATCGATGATGGAACGGTGATTGGATTCAAATTAATTTTAATCGTTATGAATAAATATAAATTATAAAAATATTCATGTTTCTATATTATTTTTATGGAAAGTATGCGGAACTCGACCGTGGTTGATAATTTTTATTAATGATGCTGACTCTTTTTTTGATGACTCGTCGTCAGTTTAGTTTCTTTATTTCAAATTATGTATCATAAGTACGAGCATTGTATTAAAACTGTTTTACAACTCGATTGTTATACTGCTTGGTAGTAAAAAACCGATCAAGTGCGCCTCGAACTCGCGCACGAAGGGTTCCGTCGTACCATCCTATTAATTAATATTATAAATGCGAAATTTTAGTTGTGTAGAAAATGACAGTATTTTTTTCATGATTGAGTCACACACAGTTTTGTAATAGATTTAATAACATATTAATTTTTATTTATTTTTTGTTTCAGGATTCTAGTAGGAGCTCCAGAAGATGAGCCATACCACATAAGCGGCGTTCGTCGCCCGGGCGCGGTGTACCGCTGCCAGCCCGGCTACCGCGGCTACCCGTCCGAAGACAGCGCAAACCCGCTGCAGATGTGCTCGCTCATGGAGTTCGACAAGAACAGAAGTAAGTAAAAATATTTTTATGACCAGTAAATGAGCAGAAGGTTCACCTGTTCAGCGATAATCGCTCGTCAACACTTGATCTTCAGAGGATTCGCTAAAGCGTCACTAAACAAAAGCTTAAAGAGGAGTAGCAATAAGGATAGAGAAGATAGGCAAGATGGCTTTCAGTCCTTTCGCTAACACTAAAAAAATCTATATATATCTTTTTATTTTAAAATATAAGTATAAATGTATAATTTACAAAAGGCTACAATTTCGAAGAACAATGACACAACAATAAAACACACCTGACAACATGAAAAACACGACTCAACATTCGTGAAAAAGTTACGATGTAATGTGTGTTGTCTATTATTTGGCGTGCGGTCCCGTACTCCCGCGCAACGTGACAGCTCTGCGCACGCGCACCTGATTTATAACACTGTTACAGCGCCACCGCTTTGTTCGCCGACGGATGCCGTATATAATACGTCAAGGGATAATGCACCGCGAAATGTTTGGTCTTTATTACATTTTATGAAGGAGAAATCTCGCTTATGTTCGGTCTAATAAATGGGCGTGTCATATCGGACTGTTTACTTAAATGTTGAATCTTGGAAATAAATATGGTTCCACTTAGTAACAAAAATGGATCACAATGAAGCAAATAATTGCGTATGAGACTATCTTTGTGGGAAAATTATATGAGACTATTTTAATGTCATCTGTCCCATTAAAGTTACCTTTAATACTTTTATTATATGTATATCTGTATATATTATATACCTATTTATGTCATCCGCGTAGTTTAAGTAATTCACCAATAAAAATATTATAAATCTTGTAGATATATTTAGCTTATAGTAAAAGTAATAAGTAAAGAATAAGTAGTGAGTTTCAAACTCTAGGTCTAGAGTAACGATCGGGCGTATATATTATTAATCGTGACCGTTGACAATAAGTAAACTATCGTAACTCTATGCCAGAACTGAATTAATACAGTTATATAAATTATAATATAAGTATAGTCAATTTTTCTTAATAATTCGATACGATTGAAATGGTTATAAGCATGTTAGGACTTGTTGAATTGGCTTACACGTGATTACACGGCCCGTGGATTACTTGCTCCGAACAAAAAGATTAATATAATAAAAATCGGTAAAGTGTATGTTGGTATTTATTACACAATCGGAATTATGTTCTCATAAAACAAATGTAAACATTTTGTTTTATTTTCTGAATGTGTTAATTATGGTATTTTTTTAGATCGTGAATCTATTTGAGTAATTAACATTTTAGAAATACAACGGCGAAATATTTTTAAATATTTTTAATACTATTTCGGAAAATTTATCATAAAAAAGAATTCCTTACATAATTTTTAAATATTGTTTAACTTTTAACGCTTTTATAATTTATACTCCAAACGAATATCTAGCAATGTGTTTAATATGTTTTCACATTTATCACTCACACTTTTAAAATTTGTAAAGGTAGTTAAGTTAGGTTTAGTGACTGTACATTATAACTACAAGAACTCAGTATCTTATAACTACGTAAAATTAATAATCTCCGAGAATAACGGTCTTCGGTTTTTGAGTACGGAACTCTAAAATTGGTGCTTATGACACCAACAGATCATTGCGATAAATATTTATCGACATATATTTTATGACAACATCTTATTATAATTTTGTAGTCAGAATTCAAGGAATGCTTTGTAACAGTTTTAGTTAACATTTATTTTGTTGTTTCTTCAAATTGTTATAATTTATTTATTATAAACTAGCTGATGCCCTCAATTTCATCTGCGTTGATTATTATATTAACAATATATTTTATTTGAAGAAGAAAAAAAAACATCTAAAAGATTAGTTGCAAAATAAACTTTGTTTTCAAAATATCTTTGTAAAAACACGTAGTGCTTATAAATGCCGTTATTTCCTTAAAGTTTTAAGAAAACCAACTTTATTTTAATAAAGATATTGATATTTTTACATATGGACAAAGTGTCTAAGAAATAAAGCTTAGAAGATTTAATTGAAAATTATTTAGAAGTTTTCCATAATGGCCGCATCACTGCATACTTCTAAATTTTATTTAATGTTAATAAATTAATTATTTTTATGATGAATGATATTCTTATTAATATTATAGTCTAATAAGCATATGAAAATAAAATAAAAAACAATAAAAGTATCAAACTGTGTCAAGAATTTCGTAGTATTAAAAGTAGTTATTTTCTTCTCCAATTGTAATTGTTTTTTTTTTTTTTCAAAAAACATAAATATTTGCTATTTAACCCAAAATGTAAGCTGTTAATCGGTTAATGTAATTCGTGTATAATTAGCATGTATCGTGGATTACTGGGTCATGTCTGCGTGGGTGGCGCGTGGGTGCGCGGGCGCAAAAACCTGCATCGCCTTTATTTGCTACCCATTACGCAATTAGTTTTATGTTTTTGTTATTTTATTGGTAAACTTTTAATGTAACGTAGCGTTAGAAATAGAACTGGAACGCGAGTTGTCTCTTACAATTGTGATGAAATTTTAAATCAGTTTTCGGTCGTCGACGTCATTATGATTTTGATAGTTTCATTACGCTTCAATAGACTTTTTTTATAAATATTTATTTCGAAATTTTACAATATTATACATATTTACAATGCCAAAATTTTAACTAATTATTTACAGACAATTTTGGTATAAATCATGAGGCTACGAGACATGGAGTTAATTCTTTAAGATTTTTTTTTGCACTGCTACTCCAAGGTCCAAGTGTTTCGACTACAAACAGCACAATGACATAACTTAGGATAAGTGACGATTATTTAATTCAAGAGATTCATAGTGTCATTACGAAGCTATTATGACACCTTTGTAATACGATAGTAAGTGTAATAGTAAGAAGTCCTTAACACTCCCAATAGGATGCTCTCAATAGGGTGTGATATTGGGAACCCGGATTTTTTTTATCAAGACTGGACAAAGACTAGTATTGTACGCTGATATATTATAAATACTTTTTCGTTTTCTCTGTTACTATTTTATTTTTATTATTCCTTGTTGGCTTTAAATTCAAAATTCAATAAGCGTAATATTTAATAATTATAATGAGCATTTAAATATTTTTTTTTTGTTTTTAGGAACACATTTGTTCGAATAATAATACTGTATAGCTAATCCGTCTATTTATTGTTTAAATGTATTTGTGACTGGCCCGTGGCGCAGTTGGCAGTGGCCCTGTTTTCTGCTCCGGGTTGTGGGTTCGATTCCCACCCCGAGTCTGGGTGTATTATGTATTTATTTGTATATGTATTATTTATATTATGTATATTTATTTATAAAAAATGTATATCAGTCGGCTGTTACCTAAAACACAGGCATTAAGTTGCCTACCTTAGGGACAGACGACTGTGTGTGTGTTAAACATATTTATATTTATATCTCAGATATACCATCGGCATAATATACACAATTACATTTACAAATTTTACAAAGCTTAGTCTGTATGCTATACATTGCAGGCATCTACATGTCTATGTAATATGAATCATATGTAATTATATGACTATATTTATACATTGAATAATTGGACTTAAAAAAATTAGTACAGTAATGAATATACAATGTTTGTTAACAAAGGTGGACGTGTAAGTGCAGTGGTGTAAATAATACCCAGATACATAATAAATACGCACACACACACACACATACACACATATATATATAAAACTATTTGTATAGATCGGTAGCACGTGTAGTTTCATTTTAAAAAAAATATCTGTCGATAATAATAGCGTAAGAGAAGTGGTCAAGCGGAAGTGACTTCTACACTACTGCACTTATTATTTAAGTGATAAGAGAAAGTCGGATTGTTTACAGAAGTGCCTCGATCAACATAATGTGGTTGTGAAATACAATCGACTCTGATAAGATAACACTTAGTGACGTTGAGATTTTGTTTATCGACTATATACCTTGATTGTTTTAAAAAAATATTATTTATCTATTTTTTCTTTAAATTTTATAACTTCATTTATAATGCTGTAATAATAATCCACATTTTAATAGTATAAAATTGTCTTTTTATGACGTTATATGAAGTAAATTATAAAATTATTGTCAGATAAGGCAGCTGTATTAATATTAAAAAAAATCTTTTTTATATTTATAAAACATCTTCAAAACGAGTTCAGAAACTATTACATAAAAATGAAATACAGATATTTATAAACACGTGTTGTCGATAAACGACTCACATCACTATTTATTTACGTTCATCTTGCGTTATCTGCATGCGGTTATCTTTAATATTGAGTACAATGAAACCGCTTCCTAGGTGAAGAAAGTGCACTTTTGATCTGTTCGCTTCCTTGACATACTCTACGGGCGTGTTATCGTAACTAGCTGTCCTGTGTGGTTCCACTAATTCTGTTCAGCTAAGATGAGTAGCGTGATGTTATATGCTCTGTTAAATTAAAATTTTGGCAACTATTTCCTAACTATAAACTCAAGAATTCCCAAACTATTTTGGGCAATAGACCCTTTTTCAAAAATGAACTCATACCTTAGACCTCCGTAGTCAAATTACTTTAAAAATACTATCTCTAGTTTTCTTTTTCCAATTTGTACAAAATATTACTAATTTAAAAATTTTGTGGTTGGCTAAGTGTATAAGGTTTAAGTTAATCTGAATATGATGTACCGTAGGGGCAGGGGTGTAGCTACCAGCCATATCAATGATACAGGGCCCTCGGTCTACAGGGGCCCCCACAATAGAGTTCGGAGTCCGGAGTTGCGACGCCCCCCCTTTTTTTCTTTTTTTTAGGATTACATATAGGTCGACGATATTTCGGAGTCAGACGCGACGACCTTTTTCTTTCTTTCGTCGTCGTACGCAAAGAAATTTGGAGACCCCTTACAGATTTTGATACAGGGCCCATCCAAGTCACGCTACGCCACTGCGTAGGGGTCGAAATCGACCCCTTTGGGATCATTGCTATAAATCGTAGCTATATATTGTAGCTGCTATAATGTTTCACAGCCTATTACTTCTGTATAATGTAATTTTCTAAAGACACCCGATTTCGTTCGCAGTTATATTTTCTGCCTTTTATTCCTCTCCCAAAAGAAAAAGTACTTAATCAATGTTCTAGCTCATAGTACCTATGGACCTAATTGTGGCATTCATTCAAATCCATCAAGTAGTTTCGGTGTGATTCGCGTTCAAGATATAGACAGAGAGAGACAAAAATGAATAATATAAAGTTTTGGATTTAGTATCGATTATAGAGTGTCCTTTAAACAAAAATTATCAACTTATCTTCAATGTACAGAATTCGACCAGTTAGTTTTATTGTAAGGGCATAAAACTCATTATATTTATCTATTATCTATAATTCTATACTAATATAATAAAGCTGAAGAGTTTGTTTGTTTGTTTGAACGCGCTAATCTCAGGAACTACTGGTTCGAATAGAAAAATTCTTATTGTGTTGGATAGCCCATTTACCGAGGAAGGTTACTAGCTATATAACATTATGCTACGATCAGTAGGGGCTGAGCAATAATAAGAAACGTTACAAAAACGGAAAAAAAATCTTTTTTGAGAGCTTCCATTGCGTCCTTTATTATTTCTCTTCTCGAGACATTTTTTACTATAGTTCCACTTTTAAAGTAAATATAACACTACTCTTTTACTGAGAATTTTCGAAAAATAAAAACTCAATAATACGTTGAACGACCCAGGAATCAAACATGAGACCCCTTGCTCGGCAGTAACGCTTGCGACCACTCGACCAACGAGGCGGGTACTTACTGTTAGAGTAATTGGTTAAAAATATTTAAGTACGTTTTTCCCTCAAATTAACGCGGGTGAAACCGCGGGGCACAGCTAGTTAATCATATACGTATATTGTGTACGGTTCTTACGCTTCGTATCCGCATTCACACGTTACTACTCGTAACATGACGTGGAAATTCGTGCACTATCCGTGCATCTGTAGCACCACGAGGATATGACTTGCATTTTGATGTTCCATGAACCTGCTTTAACTAGCAAACAGTGAACTTTTTAATGATTCGCGAATTTATGTCAATCTATGTATGGTTGTATGTGTATTGCGTTTATTTTGTATTAGTTGATACAAGTGAATTCACTCGCGTTACTTTATGTTTCTACAAAACTGATTTGAATCAGCTTGTAAGCGTACGACTGCTAGGCAAACTCTTCTCCGTATAGAACAAAGGTCGGAGCTTAATGCACTGCGGGTTGGCGGATCATTTACCTACCATGACAAACAATCGTTATCAGGTGTCTGTGATGACAACCGGGACCGACAACTATACGTGTTCTCAGAGGTACGATGGGGAGATCCACAAGGACATACACACAGACAAGAAACTATGTCCAAATAAAAACATCTGCACCGAGCGGGAATCGAAACCGCGACCGCCGGCGTTGAGGCAACTACTCGCAACACTACATCAGAACAGTCTATAAAACGACTATATATTATATAATAATAACTCTACTTCAACAATAACTTCACTGTTCTTACCTCAGTCCTCCGAGACCATGGACGCTGTACCTGGTCCGAAAAGTCGGGAAATAATTTAAAAAAAAACTAAAAAAATTGTTAAACTGTAAAGTTTTTTGAAATAAACGAGTTAAAATCCGGTTAACGAGTTAAAGTACCTATATCAATATGAAATCTACATCAGATTTAAAGTTATATCTCCAGGATTACAAATTAAAACAGTATCCAATTTTGTGCAGCAGATTTTACGTGATATTGAAACAAACGTACAGACAGGTCAACAAAAAATTCTAATAATAAAGTATGTTTTGATTTGTTTTTTCCCATCAATCTTGGTATGTATCTTGGCATAGTAAGTGCGTTTACTTCAACACGAAGTTGTATTTTTGTAACAGCTGATACTATTACTTCCCACGCCATAATCAAAATACAAGTTAGCAATGAGATTGTACGGCAGTTATTAAAACAAATTACGTGGGTTCGATATTCGGCTGTGGGCGGGCGTAGGCGGATTCGTTTTCCAGACTGTCATCATACTTTAAGTGCACTCATGCGCTTAACTACGAGTATTTAATTGACTTAGGAAAAACGACGATATGCCCATTTCCCAGTAAGCCGGCTCAGCCGCATCTATAATTCGGTAACCTCTCGCTAGATGGCGTCAGTTGTTTTTTAAAATGGCAAATAAACTTTAAATATCATTTTTTTAAATTTAATTTCCATTTGAATTTAGACTTTTTAAGTAAATAATTTTACAGAAAAATATTTCGGTTAATGAATTAAAAATTTGCAAATTTGCAATGTGCCTATGTAACAGAATTAGATAGATTGAAATCGGAAATTTCTACGTGACTTTGGCGAAATTATCTGTGCTCTTTTGACACCATTGAAAGCTATTGAACCAAAAGAAGGAATAGAAGAAATGGAAGATCATAGAAAAAGAGACCTTAGAATACCAGACGCTAAAAAGCTGTAACGCTACAGAAAAATTTGATGTTTTATTTTGAACACGCTAAAGTTAGACTCTAGGATTTGAAAAAAATACTTATTACATTAGAAATACTACTATTATTATTGTTCAAGGTTCTAAGACTTATAAAGCATCATGATAGAAATTTTAAAAGTGTTGTAATCCTGTCCTTAATCAACAAACTCATTAATTTTATTATAATTATGCATATAAATAAGTCTACTTTCCTAATCCGCAGTTACAATATTGATGTAGAGACCTGTCTTTAATTGTGCCATGTTACATGTTAACCGCAGAGAGTCGGTCGACTGAGAGTTATATTAAGTAAAAGATTATTGAATCGACTCAGCCTTGACACTATTGTACGTTTCAAATTAATCATTTCAAAGAATTGAGAATTTATCACTGTTGCAGTTTTTACCTTATTTACGGGACTTGAAAAATCTGACTTAACTTTTTTTTTATGTGCTTGCATATCGGTTTTGTTCTAATTATAAAATATCTTTTTTTTTATCAATTATTTTGTCGTAATAAAATTTTTGTTCTCTTTTTTAAATAAATAAAAAAAAAATTCTAGTCAAAAGAGAATTGGTCAAAGAGGATAATAATTTTATTTTTTCCATCTATGAAAGAATATTACTTCCATTGCAAATAAAAATACCATTCAGAATAAAAGTTTTTTTTCATATGCTCAAATACAATATTCAAATTCACAAACGTGAATATTCTTTACATTTAAACTATAACTTGTTTTGACTAAAACTAGTATCTAGATCTGTAAACTTTAGAACCGGTATAATCAAATGACGTCATTTTAAGTTGTTAAAAATACCTAAATCGTTGTATTAATACATAAAATTAAAAGATAAATGGCATAAATATTTAGCATTTAACGAACTGATAGCTAAAAAAATTGTTTTTGTTTTTACAAAATTTAAATTAATTTAAATAAATATTTAGGCTGTATGTTCAAATACCTCTTATCATTTCAAAATAAAACAACTTCATAATAAACTAACAAAAATATAATTATCTTAACTATATAAAATTGAATGTCATTGAATCTTAACTTCTTCATGTGCATAGCAATATTTTTCTGTTGAAATATTTTGTGGTTTAGGTCTGGCATGATATTTATAAAAATAAATTGGTTGTAAATGAAAAAAAAAAAAGATATGTAGAAGAAGATATGTTTTGTTAATTATTAAAATAGACAACAAACATGCTACACATGGTATAGCATAGTTGAGTAAAAGTTGTTAATTTATTGTTTTGTCATTTAATACAATTTATTATTATCTTGTTTTATAATGTTTACAATAATTAATTAAAAGTATTTTACATCTTTTAAGTTTTTTTTGGAGCAGTTGTGGTTTATGTCTGCTCTCTCTCTCTCTACAATGACGAGTCGTTTGAATATTGAATATACAACAAAATCCATTAAAGCAAATGAATAAATGAGTACATATTATTAACCTTGCATACTTTATAATTTTAAAATTGGCTCAGTAAATTGTTGAAGACGTACGTAAAAAAAAAAACAACAGTTAAGCTTGGCGAGACATCTGTAACTTTAGACGATGTACAAAACACAATTAGGCCATTTATTTTCAGTTCAAAAGGAGCTAAGAATAGATTTACGAAAGACATAATTCAATATTTACAAATACGATTCATCTTGTGTGTTTGTGTCGATCGCTTGCCGAAGTGGTTCTGATTGGGAACCATTCAGACCGAGTTGAAAGCGGTAACATTAACGCATCGTACGTTGATAAAACATAAATCAATGAGCCGAATGGACGGTGTAGGGTGACTATTTTATCAAAATTAAATGATAATTAAAAAAAAAAAAAAAAAAAAGACGCCTAATACTAAATTCCATTAGGATTAGAATCCTTTGTCGGTGGTTTGGAAACATACAATACAAACACAGACGTTCAGACCACATTAAAAAACTATATGGCCGAAACAAAAGTATAAATAAATAAATAAATAAACGTTTGTCAAGTACGGGGATCGAATCTGTGACTGGTAGCGCAACAGCTAGTTGCATTGACTATTGAGAAAACCCGTTGTTAGATTAGTATTTGTAATTATCTTCTGGCAAGTAAAATTAATCTAAACTCACACATCTTTATGATGACATAAAATGAGACAGAGGGTCGTGGGTTCAAAGCTAGGCTGTCTTCGCTGAATTTTCCAAAAATATTCTTAATTTGTGAAGTGAGGAAACTTGAATATTTTCAAAGAAATTCTGATAAATGTTTATCTGCCAAAACGAAGTGGGTTAGCATGGTGAATTAAGCTCCAATTATATTTTTTCATAAAATATTAAGCTTTGGCAATATAGCTTGTGGAGAGCTTATTGTAGCTTAGTTGTTAAAGTACAGTATTAATGATTAATTAATTAATTAATTTATTTATTTATTAACACCAAATGATTGATGATGATTATGTGATTGATTCATATGTCATGATATCGTATTTATCAACAATGCGTAAGAATAATTTAATATTTATGAAAAAAAAAAACTGTTTTTGAAATGTAGCGATTAGGTAGGCTGTTAATTTAATCTTAATAACTGTTGCTAATGCAACATTAGAGGGGCCAAAAACCGGAGCTGGTTAAAATGATGAAGACAGGACGAATTTTAGGATTAGACAGAGAAGGAAGATATATTCCTTCCAGCTCTTTCAATCACTAAAAAATAGAGCCATAGTCTGTTGTTACAAAAACAATATATTATTATGAAGAGAGCGTTTACTTATTTCTTCGTTTAGTTAAATATAATATGAAAACAAGTGAACAGATATTGAGGTCAATTGCAAGCGACGTTTTGCGTATTGATTAATAATAACTAAATTATTTGCATTGAATACATGTAGAGTGACCACCAAAAATATTGCAATATTCTTTTAGTATTGCTACATTATTTTTTTAACTAAAGCTAAATCCTTTAAATATTAAAACAAAAATTGATATAAAATGTACGATGACCTAAAAATGAAAGTTTCAGGTCATGTTAAAAGCAACACAAAGTTAAAAGCAAACTTAGAATTCCGAAAAAATAAAAAAGCAAAAAGAATCCAATTAATTTTGTTATTTTTAACTTTTAAAACTTTCTCGTAAATTTTATTATATTATTACCTATATTTCAAATTTGTCGACAGATAAATTCATACTTGTCCTCATTATAAAGTTATCACAGTCACTCTACATTCCATAGCGCCACATTCGTATTAGGGTCGACTTTGATGCGCTTGCGCTCCTCCAGAAGCGTCATTTATTTGGTTTCATGCGCAAACGCACGGGTCAACGACCTGATGTTAGTTTACAAGTGCACATTTGTACGAACCCTGATTTCTTTATTGACATTGCTACTGACGTCATCAAGTACGTGCTCGACGCCTAATTGTATGGTTTAAAAACCACTAGACTTTACTTAGAACTCAATCAAAACAACAACAGGAATATGAATAAATAAATATTTTTTTCCGTTCCGTTTTGTATTTTTTTAGTCTGCATTTCTATTTTTTTTTAAATATTATTTTAAATTCCGTGATGTCAAAATTTCATACCAGGAGGTATTCAGGGTAGACGACATAAAAAAATTCCACCTCCGGTGTTCAATACTTCGTACCTATAAAATGTGAAAAAAGCTAACTTTTTTAACATGTCTATTAGCTAAAGGATTCAGTGCTGTTAAAAATATTAACCCTTACTATGAACAAAATGACAAGAAAAAACCCCACAATGAATCCGCGCCGCTTTTTTTTGCGTTGTCATAAAGATAAGCACTTTCCAATCACGATTACCCTTACTTTATCATATTTACCAAACGTTCCTCAAATACGACTCGTGTGCAAACAAACAATTCACAAAGGTCTAGACAAACATTGGTCGTTGGACACTGGCCAAATTTGATCAAAACCAGTTCTTAAGTGTTATGAAGTGGCCAAACCCTACGGTTCAAGTAAAATTTGTATGTTTGACGATGATTAGTGTTTGTGGTGTAATTTGAGATGAGATTTGCGTAAATGGTGGAATATAAGTCTATTGGAAGTTTACTTAGAAACTATCGCGTTATCTTTAATAATTACTAGTTTTTACCCGCGACTGCTTTCGAATAGAAATTTTGATATACCTATATATATATATATATATATATATACATATATATATATATGTGAGAACTGATAATTATTATGGAATACAATTGTTATGCTATTCCGTAGCAAGTGTCCATTTTTCCGTGATAAAAAGAAGCCTATGTCATTCTCTTCTGATCTCTAAACTACCACTCAGCAAAAAAAATGATGGCGATTTGTTACAATAAAATATATGAAAAGAAAAGGGTATAGGCGCATGTAAGCCTGTAGATGTGAAAAAAAAAAAAAGATGATGGCGATCAGTTGCTCTGTGAAAAAAAATACAAATTTAACACACGGGCTCTGTACATTTTTCTGGGATTAAATTTATTTTTGAATTCCTGGCTATTAATCTATCTATTTGCAAAATTTCATCCAGATCTAATGAACACATCGGGCGTAATAGAGTAACAAATTCTCCATTCAAACTTTTGCATTTATAATAATTGGGAAATGTGCTTAGTTTCCTTAACAAGTTAAAAACACAACACATTTTTCCCTTAGGTACCGTGTAATTCGCATAACATAAAGAAGAAAATTTTAGCCTTTGTTATACGCTTACGTGATTCCGAAATTGATTTCTTTACGTACTTATGCTTGATGTGCCTTGGATTTTAATCCGCTTTAACTGTTTAAAATCTAGTCTATAAAGCTTCTTCAATTATGAATGTAAATGAATGTAACGTGTAATGAACGTATGAATTAAAATCACTTATAAATTAATTGTTTTATAGTTTCCAATACCATCTGTAAATCATCTGACAATGGTCAACCCAGATTTGACTTCACGCAATTAAAAACCTTATGTTTTTGTTATAAGAACCGGAATATTTCAAATTGTATGAACAGTGGCATTTATACCAGAACAATTAAACGCAAACGCCAAATCAATTTAAGCGATTAATACACTTAAGATAAACGGATAAGGGTCAAATTTCTATAAACGCCGTAATATTTACGACCACCGTACTAGGATCAATTAGTTACAAGTGGTCTACAGTTCTGGCCAATTCGTTCAATTCGGAAGCTCAATTGAGACCAGATTGATGAGTAGTCATTCATATTACGTTAGAGTTGATTGTTTTATGTTTATTGAATTTTATTTAGAATGTTGAAATACCTAGAATTATAATATATATATGATAAAAAAGAAGTTTTTATTTTAAGTACGAATAATAAAACCATTATTGAAGTGTTCTTAACGTCGTTTATATTTAGTAGTAAAATATGAATTGATTAGATTTAAATTAATTAGAAATTGTATTTTGTTGAAAAGATTTTGAGCCGTTGTAAGCTAGTTTGATAGTAAAAAATTCACTACTTCTTTTGAAACGAATATTAAATAATGCCACGGTCTAAAGAACTATTTCATATAATCGGCCAAAGGACACGTCTAGATGATAGTCGCGATGTGTGCGGGGCAAAAAGCTATAATTACCATACACTCACTGGGGATTTCAATTAGGGATGACACCTTTTATTATTAAAATAGTAAATTTAATTCTATAAAAATTATTTTTACACGAAATAATATGTGACAATCCTACGACAATGACATAAAGGACTATTTCGCAAATTAGCCATAGGTTTACTTTTTAAACACACACACACATTATGTATGACACACATATACATAATGCAAATTGTGTCTTCATGACCACCTGATTCTTTATTAAGCTATATTTTAAACCACGTTACATTTGATGCCGTAATAATGAAGGGAATCGAAAACACCATGGGGTTCCAAGCACTTCGTGATCGAGGAAGACAGAAATGTGCCTAAACAAAAAAAAAGTTGAAGGAAAAAGTATTAGTAGGTACACAGTAATATAGGTATACATACATATATATAAACGTTTGTGTGATTTTTGTAGAATTTGCTTCTATAAAACATAATCTTTATATTTGGAGTTAAAAATATTCAATTTCCGAAGCTTAATTAATCTATTTAGTTCTACAAGAACATAGACTAATTTTAATTTTAATATCAGTGTTTTATGTATAATGTATATTGTCGATTTACTCTATTTAAAGATATCTATTATAGCTATAAATATTTTCTATCTACTTATAATATTTGCGATAAGATCTTTTATTATCTACAAGACTAGACATAGTACTATATCAAGAATTATAATTATTCGCATCAAGTTTTGACCGTTATCTTTATGACACATATGTTTCCAGAAATATAAACATTCTCCGTATGTGGTAACATATTTTTTTGTTATAAACGACGTCAATAAAAACTGCACCCATTGTTTCTGTTATAATCTCAAATCGCGTGACTATTTAAAGATTTTATTTAAAATTTTATTAATATCATATGTTGTGCATATGTGCATGTATTTTCTAAAAATATGAACATTTTAATAGTGTAATGTTATTTGGGAGTAAGAACTATTTTAAGCAAGCAAATGAGTAAATTCGACGAAGCGTTAGCGCAGAAACTGGCTATTGCGTTAGCTCTCATTAGAAATATTTCTATCGGCCATACAATATATGATAGTTGGCGTTGACTAAATTTTCTGATTTAAGACTTGTTTACAGGACAACGTCTGTCAGGTCCGCTAGTATATATAATAAAATACAATACTTATAATAATCCATATAATAAATTTATATAGATACATATAAGCGGGTGGAGGTTTACGTCTCGGCAGGGAGATCAAACGGCCGGGGTTTAAGGCTGTAGGCTGATAAGTTGGCCGACAAGCCTGGCTGAGTCGAGCTGTCGAGCAATACCGCATTCTTCTTTTTCTTCATTCTCAGATCGTGAGCAAGGCTAACAGGGATCAAACCGTTGGCAGAGTTTACCATAGCATGATATTGTTATTATAAAAACGATGAAGTCATTAGGAAGTAATAGAACTGTGAAATGAATGTTTAATTTACGATTATTTTGTATTTTATGTAACTATCGAACTGTAGAAGGGAACTTTTTGTTTTTACCTAATTATCCGTTGCAGAAGGGTGCAACCCTATATTATACCTTGTATAGCATTAATAACACTGCAATTTCGAGTTAAAGATTAAAATATAATAATGCGATAATTTCGTGTTAAATGATCATAATGTTAAAATTATAATATGCTGTCCTAAAATTTTTACAAATAATAAATACATCAGTAGAAAAATAACTTTTTATCAGTCTTATATCTTCCAGTTCTTAGCTCAAAATTCATTCATTTAGAGTAATGGTTCTTAATAGTGCAGGAATAATATGGTTGATTTTGCCAATATTATGTCGCGTAAATAATATGTTTGATTTCGCCAATGTCGCGTATGGTGGAGGTTACACAAAGAAGATTGAACGGCTCGGTAGAGATTATAGCATCAATATAATTTTGAATACCGAAGAAATAGTAGGTGTTTTATTCATATACCTAAATATCTAATGTTATTAAACGTCGTTTCGGTAACAGTATCTATTTTATATTTATGAGATCGTATGTTTTGTCTTTATTTCAAAGCCATACATTTAAGTTAATTTTTGAATGCATTTATGATTCGTAATTGAATTTCATATAAAATTATTATGATTCATTAATTCATATATCTAACAGCGAGAATTCAATTTTAAAATAATTATGCTGTATGATCGTGTCTAAAATTATTTCATTTTATTTTAATTTTATTATATTTTATTTTGGAAACAAACAATATTACAATAATATATAAAATAACAAATAAAATATTCTTACTTAACCAAAAACAGTTTCCGATATTACAATATTCATTGAAGAATAAATCAATTTTTTTTAAATAAAATAAATCTCAGTTATATAAAGTATGTTTAATTACTTTTTTAAGTTAAAAAAAAACTTGTAAGAGATGTAATCAAAAAACTAGCACAGATTAGATTTGTACACTGTGATGTGACCAAGGAAACCGACGCATCTAAAAATATGCTTTATTTGATCTTGAGTGTTAATTAACACTTAACAATACTTGAACGTGTTGCTGATACAAATGGAGCTATTTTAACAAATTCAAATAAACATTTATCAGTTCGTTGAATTTTTATTTTTAACCGATATGTAAAAAAAAGAGAGAGCTCATTTCGACAGTATTATTATGTGTTTGGTGTGTGATACGTGTTACGTTTAATGAGAGTCGATTTTCAAAATTATATTTTCATGACTACGGTATTTGTATAATAGGGATTAGGGAGTACCATATAAATATTATTTAAAAAAAACCACCTTTGAGGGAATTATTGTCTGTTTGAAAATGATCATGACATGATCTTACAAAGCCTAACTATATCTGTGGACAATAAATATATTAAAATTTCTTCAAAATATTTCTTGTAATTTTTGAGCGTTTACGTACAAGCAGACAAAAATTTTAAAACATATTCATTACATAAAAAATTACATTTTAAATGTGTATTATTATAAGAAATATGAAATGGTGCCAGTAATGCCAAAAAGTGCCAGTGCATTTTGATCTAAATATTCTTTGATCAGCAATTAACAAAGTATGCCAAGTATGGTCACCATAGCTCTTCCACCGAACCGCATCAATGTGCGTGTATTAATAACATAATTGATAGGCAATGCATAGGGTCGCGTATGACAAAGAATTTATTTGATAATGTCACGAAAACGTTTTAACATTTTTTACAAAGTTGTAGACACCCGTCATTTACCATCAGAATTTTGATTTCCGGTTAACTCCTATGAGTCGTTGTGTAATGTTTTATAGCTTATAACCAGGGCCGAATTCGGGAGAGGGCTCCGTGTCTGCACAAAGAAGGATCCTTTACAGAGGAGGGTCTGCGATGCAGATTAAAAAAAAATAGAAATTTCGACGTATTAATAACTTTTCAAACAGTATTTTGTCGCATTTTTAACTATATATTTGACTATATATATATCTTCCGTGAAACCATTTTATTTGTTCCAAAAAAAAAATTATTTAGAAAATATTCCGTTATACTATGGCCAGAACTCTAAAATCGGCCCTGCTTATAAATTTAATGAATTTTCCTACCTTTAAGAAAAGAGTAAAGTTTCTAGGTAAGTATACACCAACCTATATTTCATCTTTGCTCTCTATAAGGAAGATAGTACTTGACTTAAGAATCCAAACAAACAAACCCAAAATCACGATCAAACAAACAATTCTACCGGTTTTTAATATTAATATATTATATTAAAATATAACATTATATACTACATAAAATGATATATATTATTCATGTCGTTAAAGTTTATTATATGTATTTCATTTTTAAGATGACCGAAAAATGCTTGTAATTGAAGTGGTTCATATTAAAATATGTAAAATGTCACGTTATTACATAAGAATGTTTAATTATTGCTGTACTCTCAAAACTCATCTTAAAATTAATGTCTTAATACGAGAACGAAAGTTATACGGGCTGCTCCAACTGTATTTTCTTATTAGCTTCTGCTTGTGACTCTGTCTGATTGATTTCAAAATTAGGTGAATAAAAAATAAAAAAAATGAATAAACGAATAAATAAATAAATGAAAGCCAAAAGGCCCCTTTAACGTCAGAACATCGTGGGTTCGAAAACATATACGTCTAAACCACGATAGACATCTTAATGACCCATACAAAAATATTTTTAGAGGATATCAAACCCACGACATCTAGCGTTACAGCTAGTTCTTGTGGGCACTGTGCCGATTGATCATCAATTCAGTTTAGTTTGTAAAGTAAGATTTTTTTATTATAATTTTATTACGAGAATATAAAGAATAATCAAACAAACAAAAAAAAATTCAAAAAAAAAAAAAAACCGGTAATATCTTTAAATTATACTCAAAGTGGTAATATAAATAAGTTTTTCACATAACCTAACGCCATCAGCGATTTTATTAAATAAAATTAAACAAATTTGTTTAAAACAACAATTTATATTGAGTTAAAAAAAGCTAAAAAAAATTTACTACTTTTTTTTTTTTGTAAACACGATGTAGAAAATGTGTAAACGTACTCTCCGCGTACTCTTATAATTTCTTAAGAGAGATAACGACAGGAACAATAAGATCGAGCTATAATTTCCTCCAAGTGCATCGTATAAGGTATTCCATTAAAGTTTCGTGATAAAAATCAAGTTTATTACATGTTTTACACTGAATGTATATCGCGATTTCAAGCGATGGATTCTAATTTTTTCACATACATATTTGTAGCTTATTATTATTATTATTATTATTAATAATTTGTTATTAGTCCTAATGCATTCTTCATTATTATTTCTTTTTTTCTTAATTCATATTTTTCATTTTAACCGTCTTCAAAAATGGTGAGGGTTGACTTTTTAAGAGAAGTGGATTGTGCGGTATATGTGATTTTTTTTGTGTAATGTTGAATATTGTAGAAAAACTCCACTCACATACAGATAAACACACACACTAAGACCATTTAATAATTGTTATTTTTCATTCCTATCAGTATTTAATAAACAAAGTAGGTTTTTATTTGTTTTAAAATATTTTTTGGTTATTTCGAGTTTCGACTTTCGATCATCTAATCTCACATAGATAATATTTAAATATAGGGGAACTTAATCGGCATTATATTGCAACTTTATTGGCATTCAAATAATACAACAATATCGAAGTTACTGTAATAGGAATTGTTTATTTTTGAAGATATGAATATTATTATTGCATTAGATATAGTAGCTAGCAAAGGACGGTTAGCCTAAAAGCTTTCTGGTGGCGATGAAAGCAAAAAGGCGAACAAACAAGGGGCGGGGCTAGCGGCATCTTCTGATTTATACAGCACATTGAATTTTATTCACTCCGCAACTTACAATCCATCATTTATCAGTAGCCATATTTGGGCCACTGACTATCATGATATCCATACTTTTTAAATATTTATTTTTGTTTTGTATTTACAGTTGCTTTGTAAGATTACGATCGTCTGATTCGTTTTTATTGGATCGATATACCAATTTTAATTAATTACTTAATTTTTTTTAAAGTTTAAGATACGCTGTACGCTCAAAGCTTTCTCTATATTCCGGGTTTATATACTTATTATTATTATTATATACTTTGACTTGACTGGCCCGTTGGCGCATTTGGCAGTGACTCCGTTTTCTGCTCCAGGGTTGTCGGTTCAATTCCCGCTCCGAGTCTGGTTGTAATATATATTATTTACATATGTATGTATTATTTATATGTAGTACATTTATTTCAAAAAATGTATATCAGTCGGCTGTTACCTGAAACAAAGGTATTAAGTTAACCTACTTTAGGAACAGATGACCGTGTGTGTATGTTAAACATATTTATTTATTTCTTTATTTTATTTGGACCTTATATTAAGACTAAGAGTTATAATGTCTGTACTTCCTGAACTATCAAACCAAAATGCTTGTAATATTTACGAGACAATTTTGAAAATATTCCCTTGCTAACAAAAAACAATAAATGAAATCGGCCAAAGCGTTATTTAATTATAACGACATACATATCTTGACTTTCATCCCCTCCACTAAGGGATCCGTGCCAGATTCCCGGATAAAAACTACCCAGTATCCTAGCTCGTAAGAGAAACTTAAATCATGCCCAGTTTGGTTCAGTACTTTAGTTCACAACCGTTCTGGTGTAGTGGTACGTGTAGTCGCCTTAAAGCCAGCGGTCGCGGGTCCGATCCCGCTCGAGGCAGATATTTGTATTTGTACAAATATTTGTTTCTGGTCCGTATGTACGTCCTTGTGGGTCTCTCCGCCGTGCCTCGAAGAGCGGGTAAAGCCGTTGGTCCCAGTTGTTATCATAGACATCTGATAGCGACCGTTACTCATGGAAATTATCTGCCAACCCGCAGTGGAGCAGCATGGTGGATTAAGCTCCAACCCTTCTTTTCTATATGGAGAAGAGACGTTTGCCCAGTAGTGGGCTGTTTACAGGCTGATTCAGTTCAGTTCAGTTTCGGCATGTTGGGCGGCCAATATACCTACAGACAAAAAAATAAATTTTGCCATACACAGGTTTCAAACAGTATCATTATGTTATAGAGTGCCCTTCAAAATCGGTACAGTTACAGAAGAAGGAATTTTATACAAAATTTCATTTCTGCACTCATCTATATTAAAGTTGTGCGTCTTCTGCCATTAATTGTCAGAATAACCACTTTCAAATGCAATAAAGTAATTTAATAAAGTGTATTGGCACTTCATTTTTCTATTGCATGAAGGTGTCTTACAGAGAACCATTTAAAAATCTTAAGTAACCATTAAACGTACGAGTAAAACATTCATTTTAATTTCGTTACTACAATATGACTAATGTTTTCAATCGATGAAAGTCGAGTAAATATTGAAACTGCTTCGTGTTTTCCAAATGAGTCACCGCGTCACAGACATACCTGATGTAGGCGTAGATGTGTCCATAGCTATTAGAACAGAATGACACTGTGTTAGTTGTGATTAAGTTAATGAGTTAGATATGCGCTTTTAATGGTCAATTGAGTACGAATCACTCATTAAAAATCGTTTAGACTCAGTCAGATAGTTACGTACAATATTATAATAAATATTATAAGAAGCTGGATGAGCTGAACGGTATCTCACGTATGTCTCTACATTCTCATTCAGAATCTACATTTTGAATCGGTGGTAGCTTTACTTTTACAAAAAATAATAATAACTAAAGTATTAATTTGTAAAATGACGATTCGAAGGTGCTCGTGGGGCCTATTTGAATAAAGTTGTTTTTGATTTTGATTTTGATTATAATCGGTGTCGGTTTTTAGCCTAAAATATAAAATTTACTTAAAAACGCTTTAATAAATAAACTCAGATTCAAGACAACAAACTCGACTCTGTAGATTTATTATATTAGTATTGAGTTAAAAACAATAACTTAGTATTACTTTACCGATCTTAATTATGTATGTACCTACAATTCTGGTGTAGTGGTGCGAGTAGTCGCCTCAACGCCCTGCCTCTGAGAGCACGTAAAGCCGTCGGTCCCGGTTTTTGTCATATACACCTGATAGCGATCGTTACTCATGATAGGTAAAATTATCTGCCAACTCGCAGCGGAGCAGCGTGGCGGATTATAGTCCAACCCTTATCCTTTATATAGAAGAGGCCTTTGTCCAGCGGTGGGACGTTTACAGGTTTCAGTTTAGTTCACTTCATCTACCTACCTCAGTAGAGTTTGGGTTTTAAAGACAGTTCGACTTTTATGCATTTGCAATTGTTCGTTTATTATAATTTGGGTATTCTTACTCCGTTATAAAACTGTTTATCTATTGACTCAGTATCTATTCGTGGCTTTAGGGTCGTTAACGCATTAACGATTACCTTCACAACTGTGTACGTCATCCAGTCATATCCTGCTTCCGTTGACTCAGTTGATTACATGACTTCATTTTAAAAACACTATGACTTCAGTATACATATGATATTATACATCATATGTTAATGTATAAAATTAATATGTAATTTTTACCCGACTGCGACAGAAGGAGGGTTATGTTTTTCGAGTGTATGTATGTATGTAAGTATGTATGTATGTATGTATGTATGTATGTATGTATGTATGTATGTATGTATGTATGTATGTATATATGTATGTATGTCCATTTCTTTGGCACGCCCTACAGTCCAAACGGCTGGACGGTTTTTGACATATGAGGTGTCGTTGGATTTGTCTAAATTGTAGTAGTGACATAGGCTATATAAATTTTCAAAATGGCGCCCGCAAATGGCGGAATGAGGGGGGGAATTGAATTTTTTTTCATACTGCAGCAATATGGGTATCAAATGAAAGCTAGTAAATTGTTTTATTCTTTTTAGTAATAAGAGTATTTTACGCAGTCGGGTTTTTTGATTTTTTTAATTAAACATTCTTGTTTTAAGGTTTTGTTTATTCATGACTCCAATTTTTTGACTGAAACTTATTAATAATAGATAAATTTGATATATAGTAAGTGTATATAAACAAGAATACAAAGAATATATTGTTTTGTATTTCATAGTAAAGTTTTTGTTGTTGTATTATTTTAAAATAAATTTAAGTCTACTTAGGTAAAAACAGCAATTTAGCAAAATAATAATTACTATTTATATTATTAGAATCACTTTTCACTAATCTTGAATGCGATTTATTGTACTACTCCAGAGTTCATATACATATCATTACCATATTTCTACGGAACCCACTTGGTATTAAATTTATCGATACAAATATGTACAAGAACGACCCTATGACTGTTATTTTTTGAGTATTTTCTATAACTATTTGATTTGCTTAAAACTCCACCATAACATCGTGATTTAAAGAATCTTTAATTCTTTTAAAGATCTATCCTTAAAACATCCTAATATATTAAAATCGCTTTAAATATTCTTATGAAAAAAAAAAAAAAATTACAACAAAATAAAGTAGCACGTACAACATTCTTGTAACATTTAAATCAAAAACAACAAGCTCTATTGACATTAATTTCATGTTTCTTTCCACAGATAACAACGTGGACACCGCTCATCGACAAATAGACCAAAAATCGAACCAGTGGTTTGGAGCCACCCTCACCAGCACCGGCAGAAATGGACCTATTGTGGTAAGTCGACTTAACTACATATAGAAAAAACTGTACTGATATCTATAATAATAATTAAAAAAAAAGTTTGTTATCGATAAATTTAATTATCAGAATTAAAAAACCTGAGCTAAAAGTACGCAAGTGAAACCGCAAGGAACGTCTAGCTACAATGATGTTTTATACAATTTAACTAGACTGTTAGAAAAATTCAAAATAATAATGCCTCCGTCTATGGTATTTTTAGGCATACAATTATCTTCTAATTTAGACGTTTGATATAACACATAGAAGTATTATTTTATTCAGATCTCAAAAGCTTTCTTGTTAGCAAATTACCGAAAACAATATGTACAAATTATAATCCTCCATGTAATATAGTCCCCATTGAATCATAAATCTAATTTTAATATTTGTTTTATAAAGCTTTTTTAATTTTTTCACTTGGTGTACATAGTGGTGAAAACTCTGAGAATTAATCTCATAAACGACATGTTCACAATTCCGTTATTTAGTTATTGCTCATATAGAAATAAAGATATACATCTCGACTATTATAACCGGAACGAACCGGTTGAAACCGATTATTTTCAAGTTAAAACTGGATTCTTTACGAACAATCATATATTCACAGGTGATAAAACACGTCTTGTAACAACAATAAACAAATTTATATTATTTTATTTCTTCGTTTATTATATAATAAACCTCATATTGTCTGAAGACTGAGGATGTGACATTTCTAAGTTTATGGTGTCTTGTGACCCCATAAACAATGTAATAGTGACCTATAAAGTTTATGGGTCTTGCTGCACCCTTCCTGTTACACCCTACGTCGTGAACTGATTGGAGGATGATGGCTTTTAGGCGAAAGTTCAACTTTTGTATGTCTCAGCGATAATTTGTCGTTTATAGTGTTAGAACAATGAATTAATGTTCTGAGTATCTTTACTTTCTTGTTCTTTATTGAAAACATTTTTTTAAACAATCAAATTGTCATATTTTGATATGTTTCAAAAATGGATTCGATTTTAATTTACATATAAATATATAAAAAGAAACTAAGGTAGAAAAACTTTTGAGGATTTTTTGCATATTTCATTGCATACTAGACGTTGATCGCTGTTTCACTCGTGATAACAAATAAAGTTGTTTGACATTTAAGGCTGATACTTCGCTCCAATGAGTTATCTGTTATATGATTATATTTATAGCCTGTCCTACTTCTGAATAACGTAAAATTTTAATGGTAAAAGAGTTAATAAAATCGGTTTTAGTAATGTCAGAGATTGATTACACACAAGCGAATAATCAACCTCAAGACTCATTAGTATATACTTTATAATGTTATTTTAGAACACATTTCCCTCTCAATAACTATTATTCTCAATATTTATACTGTTACTAACAATTATATACAATTTATACATAATAAATTATAATTATATATTTAATTCAGGTTATATAAATATGTTATTAATACGTAAATCGTTCGAAAAAGCAAAATAATTCAAAAAATAATTTAAAATCTCGGACGGGATAATTTTATGCTTACCGGATTTAACAGTTTACGAAATGACTGCGTCGTGACTTTCCACAATTTAATAAATGTCCCTTATCAAGATGTTATTTATCATGTCCACCATTAATTTTCCCCGCGAAAGGCGTCGGTATTTGCAAGTGGGTCAGGAATACAATAATGGGGTTGGCACACCATTAGGTCAGAAGGTTACTTTTATGGTTTGTAGACGGAACTATTCGTGTCACGGGGAAAGGGGTTGGTTAGACGCTCTGGTTGTTTGATGAGGTTTGATGGAGGATTTAATGGTTGGTGACAGTCGTGTGATTTTGGTAATGTTTTATATTTAGATGTGTTTCCGTATAGTTTGTAGCCTATAGAGTAAGACACCGATACAAATTTTAGACGTTAACGTATTACACATATTTTGACGGTATCGCATTGCGACACTGATTTTAGTGTCACAATAAATGTCAAAAAGAGAGACACTTGTTTACACACACACACATATTTTGTATAAAATAAATTTTATTTGAAGATTTTTGAAGAAATATATTATAAATTACTGTAGGTCGATTTTGTTTTATTCAATAAAGTCTTCGAAGATTATTTCTCACATTAAATCTTTCGTCTTAATTGCTTCTTTTTAAAATTGTTTACCTTTTTTTTTATTGCTGATAGAATCTTTTTTATTATCTCGCGCATAAGTTCGATGAGATTTTTTTAGTAAGATTAGAAGTAAGAACCGTTATTGACGCTAACCAATAATGTCTGATATGGTAAGAATAAGGTTTGTAGTCATTGTGTATATATTTATGTATTAAATTTAAAATTTTCGAACAAAACATTCAATGAAAAAAATAATACGAGTAACAATAAACTTGTCAGACATACTCTGTATTGATACATTATAAAAAAAAAAAGATATGAGAATAACAAAATGGCGTCGATTACTCACGATATGCGAATAACATCGCGTTTAGCTCAGCTTTCAGCTCGATTTTTTCCGAGATCTTCAACGAATGCGTTCGCCGAAGCGTACCATACTTGGTTTTTGTGACCACTTAAAGAGGAGACGGAATTTTTATTTAGGTATGCCGAATTAGTGCAAAAACGGTCTCGGCTGACGCGGCAATTTGTTTGGAGTTTTGTTCTGTTTGTGGCAGCGCCGTGTTCTGAATCAGTGATGGATTCTCTGCTGTACAGGCTGTTGAGGAATTCTGGAAAACTTTTAAAATATAATTCTTTTAAATAAATAGTAGTAGTAATGTACAAAAAGAAATGAAAAAATAAAGCATTGGTCGTCATAGGATACCATACCATAACATATTGACACTGCGCTAAAAAGTATTATGTCAGAATAGAATAACGCTGAGAAAAGGATATTTAGACGTTCTACAGCTACGTGGAGAACGCATCTATCTAGTTTGTGAAAAAACCTTAATTCTTTAAATTTGGTGAATAATTTCTAAACCAAACGGATAAAATTGTACGTTGACATTTCAATGAGTCACTTAATACTGTTATTTATAGATAAAAACATTTGAGATCTTAGTTGCGGAAGTTGTTTAATAGATTAATGATTCTTTTGTACCAATCGAGTACTAAAAGTTTATTGAACGAAGGGGTGCTAAACAATTTGGACATACTTACAATTTAAAATAATTAACAGTTTAAGCTTCAAGTACACAATAATTTAAACTACAATATAGATGTAAGAACTTTTTAATAAAACCTTTTTCATAACAGCCTGTATTTCCTCGCTTACAATATCGTTTAAGATACATATTGATTTATAATTGCTCATCCTATATGTCGCGATGTGATGTTTTTGCTGAGATCTCACATCGTTTATTTACAATGAACCCGTTGTTGCCCGCGGGTTCGTACGAGATTTTAATAACATGAGAAAAAAGAAATTTAAGCTGCGTGGACACATGATAATGTATTTTATACATCATTGGGTTTAGTAGTCAATGTGTGAAGATTCGTGACTTTTTTATACCATATTTTAGTTTTAATTTGCTAATTATATTTTGTATAATATTTATAACTAATTATTTTGTTAATAATTCATAAATTGTGTGAAAATATAGTAGTCCAAAAGGATTGTACTTGTCTAATAACTTCTCAAATGAGGAAAAAAGTTTCCAAGGCATGTCGTGTTAACCTTAATATAGATTTACAATTTACGAATATTACCTATGATAGTAATTGTATTAATTAATTGTGAAACTGTTGGTAACCCCTAAATAAATAAAACTAAAATGAAGTTATCGATTTGTGTTTTATGTCTCACAGAAAAAAATATCCATATAAAACAAAACTATATAATATCAATATGTATATATTTAACAAAAATGTTCAACGTACAAACCGATAAACGAACGTATTCTGTTACTATGGTTATAGGATTCGATTTAAGCTCTTACTTTGGACGTAATTGTTCTCGTTTTTATCGGTTGTCTAAGTTGTTTTTTTGTTTTTGTTTTTATTGGTTGACATTCCCACGCCATCGGGTGGCGTCTAGCCAATCCTTTGCGTCTTGGATATTAGCCAATCATTTGCTTTTTAATTTTATTTTTGTACTTCTTTTAATATTTATATTTACTATTAATTGATTGTTAATGAATAAAATTGTCACAATATTTTTATAAAAATACATATTTAATGTGTAAAAGTACTTCTAAACAGTTGAATCGATTTTGATGACGTTCCTTATGTGTTTAGCTGGTTTAGTTTAAAATTGGAATCGGCGGTTAGCGCTGATTGCTGTAAAAAGTTTTTAAAAAAACTGCTAAAAGTTTTTTTAAAAGCTGCTAATTGATATAAAAATTATCTAATTTTTAAAGATTATGTGTATTTTATATCTATTGATCGTAGGTATGGAAGGTTTTTTTTTCATCCATCTAGAGAACTCTCAATATCTATTTGAAATGTAACACAAAAGCCGGTGTTGCCATAAACGGCGTTCGCTTGTAACGCGTCGTTTTACTTGAAAAGAGTAATTTTCCATTCGTATCCGATGATGTATCGGCTATTATTACACTTGCAAATATATTTCCTGCGATAAATCGCTAGATATCGCGATGTCGTTTCATGCCAGTTGCGTACGCGCATGTACTTACCATAGACTTGAAAATATATTGACGTCGTAAAAGATGAATAACTTTATCCTATTTTTATTAGAAACTGTTTCTAATGTGAAATAAGATTTTAAATCTCATCTTTCAGATCTGTCTTTGAACTTTTTATCAATTTTTATCTTTTCTTTTAATGACATTTATTTTGACATTATTTATATATTTTTTCAATTACTCTCTTCCGTATGAAATTATTGTATTCGGAATTTAAAATTATGAAAATTCTAATTTTAAAACTTCAGTGACATTTATCTATCCACTGAGACTTCAGATAACAATTCTTAAAGTGTTCGTCTATTAAGTGTGTGTATTTTATTCCATAGTTTTCTATTGAAAATGAGAACCAACCTTAGTTTAAATATCAAATCTTTCTACAATATATTATATGACTATTCAAAGGTCGTAAAGTAGACCAAGTCTTCACATGTTTGCTACACGTTATGATCACTGTAACACAGCGATCATATACAATACTTGACCTGTCTAGATGATGGTATATTCTATGTCCTAGGCTTTATTTCAAAGCGCTCTCTATATGGAGCTCGACTGATTGATGTGACGATAGTACTTTTCTAAGTATTATTCGTATTGTTTACTTTATATGATTTTAACTTGTGCGTAGTATTTCTATGTTTTCTGTGAATCATTAATATTGTTATATTTAAGGGAGAATTTTAAATTATAGAAAGCTTTCAGTGCTTTCTATAAAATTTTGTCTTTGTAATGATTCTGATCTTGATCTTGATTAGTATATATATATATGTATATAAAATTGTTATTTAATTTTTTATCTAAAATATATTTGTTGTCTATCGAATACTGAAGCTGATACAAGTTCATTTGATTAAGTTTTAATTTTTTTTTAAATTTTATATTAATAAATGGCAGTTGTAGATAATTATTAAGACTATAAAAACATAGAATATCAAATATATGTCATAAATATTACATATACAAATTATAGCAATTAATAATACAAATAAACACTAAAATAATTGGTTAATTTTGTTACATTTTAATCCAGTAATATAAAGTATATATAAAGTTTGTGATATGTAGATATTTTTTTTACAAAAATAAATAATGAAAACAATGAATTTGGTTATCATATTTTTATTTTTTTTAATAAGATTTTAATTATACATTATTCTAAGGAATACAACTAAAAAAGATTACGGAATCGTGATAGGCGTTTAAAAAAAGGAAAGGTGATTTAAATTGCGGACCTTAATTTTTTAATAACGGCGCGAAATTTTTAGTGGCATCCTGTGGATACTTAAGTAAACAAATTGTCCGGTGATTTGTCAGACGAATTCTTGAGTTCTTGCTGCGCGCGCGCACCTAATATGGCGTCGGGCGGTGACAGCTACGTGCGTCGGTTTCGGACGCGTCCTTTTACGGCTTGTCTTATTGTCTACCGTGGATGTCTTGGATATTTCGTGTTTCTTCAGAATTTGCTATTTTTATTATTTTTGGAGACCTTCCTTATCTATATATATTACACTTAATGGAATACACCAGTTATCAATAAGATCGTACCACAATATCAGCCGTTCTATGTTCACTGCTGAACGTACGCCTCCCACATCATCTCAGGGGAGGTTTGCCAGTACTCGCCACACTTGGCAGACAGGTTGGCGAGTGCAGTGTATTGTCGCAATATATTATTATGGTGACGCTGCTGCCTATTACCATCCTGGTTGGTGTACAGTTGTTTGCATCACTATGGCCTTAGTCGCCTTTTATGACATCTCGTTAAGAAAGTGATCGACACTATTCTCCTCTGCCGGTCACCGCACGGCAAAGTTACATATTTTATTTTGGTTAAATAAGAATTTAAAAGATCTTACCTCAAGATCGGGTCAGACTAATCAGAGTAAAAAAATCGTGAGTTAAAAATAACATTAAATTCATTAATAACACACCATTTAAATCGTAGTATTCACAAACAAGAAAGAATAATGTTGAATTAGACACGCGTGCGTAGTTTATTACGAGTGCCGAAGAGTTAAGAAGGATTAAGAACTCACAAACAAGTTTGCATTTTAATTTGTATATTTAAAAATATTTAAGAAATAGACAAGCATTCTTAGTATTTACTATTTTTTATTATTATATTATAATGTTAGAATATTATAAAAGAAATGTACTGAAAGTAAATTATAAGGAATATGTTAGGTTCGGTGTCACTTCGAATGAGATGGTAGTTTTTAATTCTATGGTTGTTTTTATGAAAAAAAAAAATCAATCAGCCCGCGGTGGTTTTGGCCTCTTTCATTAGTAAGCATTCTTAAATCTATTATTTAATTACAGTCCTTTAAACCATTCGTTTCGGTTAAATGTTAATGAGATTGATGATTATAACACATACATTTTTATATAAGAAAATAAGACCAAGAGTTTTAATGTAAAATAAGATGAATAAATTAGTTTATCTACTTAAATAAATAAAAAAAACTTGTGTCGTTCTGTATGTAGATAATATGCAAATTATTAAGGATATTATTTCATTATTTTGTCCGGCTCGTTGACGCAGTTGATATTGGCCCTGCTTTCCGCTAATCATTCCCACATTACCAATTTCTATTAACTCTAAAATACAGTCTATAAACAGTCTCTATGTTTGACGTCCATGCTAAAACCTTCTCGAACGATGAAGAACAGTGGATATTCTTGCCTGTCTTGAGCAACCCTTCTCCAATTTGACCTTGCTGTCAATTTAAATTCGTCTTCCCACCTTGTGTGGTCTCTATCTTGTTTTCTTTTTTTCTTTGGACACCACTTCGTGACCCTTATGCTCCAATTTCATATTTTATTTCACATAATATGCCCTGCCCATAGACATAAACATATTAATATTTATACAATTATATTCATGCCACTCCATATGTCTAGTCGATTTATCATGAACGCAGCTAATGCGAATATTTCTATTGTGCGTCTGCGCATAACAAAGGAACAATGAGATTGATCAATAACACTCATTAACTATATGTTTGTGTCGATGAGTGACGTTGAAAATGAAAAAGGAAAATCATTTCTTAACATATTCTTTAATAGTAATTGTAATAAACAATCTACGCTAGCTAGTATACGCTACTTCGTCTGCATTGCTCCTTATATTAACAATGTATTCTATGTGCAGAGGAAAAACAAATAAAAAGATCGGAGACAACTTCGCTAATAACACGTAATGTACTATTCATTTTATTTATATGGTTTATAGACAATAAATAATGCAACTAACTCGTAACATTTCTAAAAATCGTCGTCGTGTTATTGTTTTCAAATAAAATAGGTATATTTAAGATAATGATTTTTTTTGTTTCCAATTTTGCATACATACAAACGTCCGCTCTTGCTCTTGTACGTCCTTAAGGTTAGCTGGTAGAGAATGGTTTTATCATTAAACCCGATTTTTGTACAATTCAATATTGTATTCTGCATTAATTTAATAAATAAATAAATAAATAAATTATCAAAATTGTTTTCATAATTGTCTTTGTATATTATTCCGTTTCTTTTCTCATACATTCTTTCATACCGGTTGTAGATACAAGTATTCCGGAAAATAAAGATATATTTATTTATTTACTTTTAGTTGTTCAGTTAAAGCTAAAAAGCTATATTCACTCAAGTTAGTAAATACTCACACACATACAATGATAACATACATATTCAATGATAAAATCAGTGGACTCTGATATTCACATATTCATATATTTTAACAGTCACTAATTCTGCCTGGTACGATTTTCATATTGATAAAAAGTGAATAGTCACTTAAAATTAGTGAAATTCGACTGACTCATTTTTAGAGAGTAAATATCATAAAATCCGAAGGTAGTTTGTGCTTAGTACTTTTTTGAATACTCCTAATCCTTTCACTTTTTTGACATATCCATGCGAAGTTCCGGTCAATTGTTCTTTATTTGTAAGCATCTATGAATGGTTACCAGGTTCAGTTAAGCAGTAGGTAAAATTCGTTGGCGCCTTACCGCAGTAAACCTAAGATACAATGAGTTATTGTTTGCACAGGGTTAGGAGATAGCACGAATACATGTAAATGGCTATCATTAAATATCTTATAATATATACAATCGCGCTTTGTGTACAACTTTATAAATTTATATAAGCTCATCGTAACGCTGGCCTTTATGAAGACGAGAGACGAAGAGAATTTTTTAACTAATATGACAGCTTTTTAATGTGATGTAATAGCTGCTTGCTGCTATCAAATGTAAAGAACATTTTATGCGTTATGTTTTTGATCTGGCGCGCAAATTAATAAAATAAATATCAACGTAGATACATAATTCTATAAAGCGTTAACGTTTTAATTACTAAGAACGATCATATATATTATTTCTAAAAGGTGTTTTTTAGAACATCAAAAACTCATACATTTACTTATTTTAATATTATATTAACATTTATTGTTTGACTACAATATTGTACGAAATTTTCACACGGGTCAGCTAGTATTATATAATATATTATTTTTATATCGTCAATGACGTCACAAAAGTTCAAAACAATCCAAAGAAGGAAGACAAACATAAAGTCTTGATCATTTGTCTGGACAGACGGTCTGAATTTGGTATCAGCGGTACAATTGTTGCTACCATTTATCCAGGACTGTTGAATGGTCTGTGCGGACTTAAGAATAAAATAGAGTACTTTCTTAAGACGCATTTAAGGCATTGCTGACAAATAGCGTTCTTGTTTCGTTTCGCTCTGACAATATAATGGAGATTGGGTGGTTGAATGTGATTAAAATTTAACAGTTGTTTTTTGTATTCTTTTAGGTTTTCGTGCCTAAAGCACTCTACTACGATTCCGTAGTTCGTGTGTTATCTTAATAACCGTAATAGGTACACGCTTGCGAATTTTACCGAAGGAGCTCAGGGCTGACATATGTAGTATGCTTTTTCCTATTTTATTATAAGGATATTATAGGATTATAGGATTTATTTCCTTTGTCTTAATAAAATATTCTTAAAAATAAAGTATAACGATGATTATTCTATGAAAATATTTAATGCTCAATTTCTCACATACATAGGTAATAGGTTCATTGTGCGCGCGCCGCGCCCTACTCGGGTCGGCGCGGGCGCAAGATAGTGCATGAGTAACGAAAGGGGGCGGGGTCGGGCGCGAAAATATTAATAAATTATTGTATCCCGTGCATTACTATAATTAGCTGGATTCTGTGCTTGGGGAGATAAAATTCCTTAAATTCTGATACGTAATGGCTGTCTATAACTTACTGAAGTCTATAGTTTACTGTAAAACCGAGCTCAAAAAATCACTCACTTGAGTTTATACATAGGAAATAGTTATAGTTTTGTCATTTGCAATAAATAAAAGTTCACATTTAAATGTTACCAATATAAATATAGAATTCCTCACATTCACCTTACATAGTAACAGTAGGATGTGAAACTTGTGTCGGGGGTTCCGGAAACATACAATACACAACCACTAACGCCCAGACCGCTACAAACATATATATGGCTTATATAAATATATTTGCTGTGCGGGGATCGAACGCGCGACCGCTAGCGCATCGGCCACTTGCTGTGACCACTGCGTTAACGCGTCGTAGTGTTTTGAACTCTACAATTTTGATACTTATATAGCTAAGCTTTAAAAGTTATGAGAAACCATTAAAATGTTTCTTACCACTTGAACACAAAGTTAATTGAGGTAGGGCTCAGCAAAAAATATCTTGCTCAAAATCTGCAGCAGCCTGACTGGGGTAGCACCTCAAACCTTATAGAAGATGACAGCCAAACAATACTGCTCTCATGTAGTGCTATGTTCCTGTAGTGAGTAAGGTGGCCAGAGTTCCTGAGGATGAGCTGTGTTGACAGAGTTGTAGGCGCCCACGAGCTACGATAACCACTTATCATCAAGACCGTACTCTCGTTTACCACACTAGTGGTATAAAAAGTGTTTATACGTTCATTTATTTATAATCAAAAGTTTATAAATAAATTTTATACTTCGTTACTTGACACATGGCAGAATAGCACATAAAAATATAAATTTATACCTATACCTTGAGTTAGTGGTATAGGTATACTCGTAAATTAGGTCTGTAAGCGCTCAACCCTGGAGGTAGAAACGGCAATGAAAGATGATAGATGTCGGAGCATAGCATCCGATAGGGATGACCTTTGGGCCGTTAATTTCCTTCACGATAACGATACACTTGTGCTGTTCTTGTTATTTATAGTTTATACCATTCTGGCGCCCGACGATAGATTCTTAGCTCCTTTATTGCATTTATTAAGATACTACACAACTGTCGTGGCGTGGAACTTGCAGACAAACATTATTTTATTAGTATAGATAACGACAATTAAGCATATACACATATGGTAACGTATATGTAGTATATATGCAAGAATATACCACTTTTGTGTATGCATATATATAATATGGTTTACAAAAGTGCTTTAAGTAAATAGGTATATAGGTTAAGGGTTTTTATAGATCAATGTTTTAGACAATCGTTCTAGTGTAGTGGTGCGTGTAATCGACGTATCCCCAGCGGTCGTGGATTCGATTCCCACCCAGTGCAAATATTTGTATTTGTACAAATATTCGTTTTTTTATTCTTCTAAATTTAGAATTTGAAAACTATAAATATCAGCCTAGATCTAAAACCGCACAGATACATCTCGACTCTAAAATAAAATAACTAATAAACATTAAACCTATGAAGGAACTAATGACAAATACTACAGACAGATCTAGACGTCATGTGGCTCGAATGAGTCCCTTTAACGGTTTGTCACGTACAAGTCTCTGTCCCACTTACTATTTAAAATCCACTTCCATATTGAGCTGGGTCTGTCATAACTGTATCGAGCGGTAAGTCTTACACCGAACTATTAAAAACTGGACGTAGAGTTTCCCTTTTACGTCCTTCCTGCTCACCCTCATTGATAACGGCGTAACATGCGCACAATTAGATGCTAGCGGTCATAGAAAAAGTTGTACCCACTATGTGATAAACAGTTAGGATCACATATGGTACCGGTGAAGGAATGAGATAGTTTTATGGAAAGTTACATTCTATCATCTCTTTCTGTATCACATATAAGCGCTCTGATAACTGTATATTAAATCCAACTCTCGTTGAATCCTATGGGGTACATTTAAAATATGAAGAACATACAAAACGGAAATATCATTAACATCATATCAGCCATTGAATGTCCACTGATGAACTTAAGCGTCCCCCATAGAGCGTGTTGGGGAGCGCAGTGTGTTATATCAGGATATGGTGACGCTGCTGCCCAACACCACCCTGGTCGGTGCACAGTTGTTCGCATCGCTATGGCCTTAGTCGCCTTTTACAACACTTCGGCTATTTTTCTCTGCCGGTCACCGCATGGCCTAAACGGAGATATAGCACTGATAAATGATAATAAAAAATTGATATTTTGAATTCATTCCGAATACCTGTCTACAGATCTAAAACATTCATATTTGTCAGCAGAATCTTTTCAATTTTTTACAGCACACTAGTCGTCCTTCCCGGTTTCATTCATGTCGATAAAATATTTTATTTTTGTTTTTTATAATATTAGTTCAAGTTTGCATAAATAAAAAATAGGTTTAATATAATGAAAATTTTTAGTCTATCCATGGTAAATTTTGTTTTTTTTTTGTTTTTAGTGCCTTATTTCATAATTGATTTTATTTAATATTTGTTAAAACTGTATATATTTGTGAAATTGTAACTATATATTGTATTATATTTTTCTTTGTTATACTTTTCTCACTTTTATGTGTACATGGTGTTTGTTTTCAAAAAGTTAACAAATAAAAAAATATATGGTATATCTGTGTGAGGTTAGTTCCTCTGAGTGAGTTGAAGATACGTTATTTCTGATGTTGTCTTATTAATCATACTGTAGTTATCTTAAAATGTTTATAGAACAACAAATTTTTCATTTTCTTCATTTTTCATCAAAGTATTTTGTAATTTTTTCAATGACTTAGCAATTTTCACGACGGTAATGCGGTTGACATTTACAATACCGAGAATGGGGTAATTTTGTCTTGAATGCTTAAATTTATTCGTGAGTTTTTTACTTCTTTACTCGACGAGTTGAGGAAAGCAGGAATTAATTATTCGCATGCTTTGATGTCCCCAAATTATGCCATGTTACGGATGACGTTTTATTTTAATGTTGTTACCTCTTGCATGGTATTTTATTAATTTCTATATATGTTATCAATTAATTTCGTTTGATAATAATTCTTATTAATATCATCCGCCATCAAAACTGTTAATAAATAGTCTTCCGTTACGAATTTATTATTTAACTTCTTTAGTTAAAAGTAGGTCAAATACCATCATTATTTATTTCTATATTTCAAATACTAAGCAAAAAAAAGTTTGTTGTAAAAAGATACATTTAAAAAAAAAAATTAAATCAACATTCTGACTTGTTTATAAACGTGGAATACTTACATTATTATTTTAAATAATACAAACATTGGCCAGAAAAGTCCGTAAATTATAGTTGTGTATCTTGCCAGTTCTATTTCTCGTTGAAGTAGGTTGACCTATGGTCTATGGTCTTTTTCTCCTACATCGAATAAGTCCAGTGCTCCTTTTGCGACTGTTCCCATTCAACCTCCGTTGTCCTTATAAAGCGAGTAACTGCGTTATACCGATACTGGTGGAGACTTTTTATCTTCTCCTAAATAGCGTAACGCGGGATTCTCGAAAATTAACAGCATTCTCCGTATAGCGGTGTTGCCGTTATATGAAGTGAAATAATCAGTACGGTGTTGTCGCTTGTAGTTGAATTTATGGTAAAAAAAATATTTTAATCGTTTAAAAATGTTTAAAATCCTACAGTAATACATAATATCAAAATCTAAAATGGTAATAAATATTAATTTTGAAATTATATATATATATATATATATATATATATATATATATATATATATATATATATATATATATATATATATATATTAGAGATGTTCCGACTAGTCGGCGACTAGTCGGTTAAGCCGACTATCCGGCCACTTTTGTAGTCGGCGATTAGTCGGCGACTATCCGGCAAAGAGCGCCGACTATCCGGCTTAAAATTTGTATGTATTTTATCAATAAAATGTATATACTTCAGAGGAATTAAATTAATAATTACCTTGATTGTTAATTAATATTTTTATTTTAGAATCAGTTTAATACATTTTGAAATAAAAAAAAAAATTCCTTTGGTCTTTAAAATCTCTAAAGTCTCTAAAATTACTTACTGTAATAAAATATCTATGATAATGATCAAACAAAATTACTATTATTATTAACAAACAAAACAATATAATATCTTGTTATTCTTAAACATTTATAAATATTTCTTTTTATTTTTGAATAAAAGATTCGATTTTAACAGACTAGTATTAAACCAAGACATGTACCTACATGACGTACCTAATGTACAAAAAATTCGAAACATCGATAGCTTGTATCCAACAATGTACCTAGCCAGGGTGAAGACTTTGTCATGCTCCAAGTCGAACCTACTCTTCACTTCCTAATTGTCCAGCAAAACTTTCATTTGCATGGTTTCTTGGTTTTCTTCAATGTACATTTCTTCATATTTCTGTTACGTTTTCAAATGAGGTATTACTTCAGACACCGAAAAGCAACTTGTACTTATAATATTCGTAATCTCTTCAAATGGCTTCAGCAATTCAATGCTTTTTACGAGTACTTCCCACTCTTCAGTAGACAAATTTTTAAAATTAACCGATGTTTCAACCAAGTATAAAGAAACAACCCACTTTGCCGCCGCCGAAACCATTATCGGCTTAGCCGACTAGTCGGCCGACTAGTCGGCGACTTCACAACCGACTAGTCGGCTAGTCGGCTAGTCGGCCAAAGTTATAGTCGGCACATCTCTAATATATATATATATATATATATATATAAATGAAAGTGTAAAAATCACTATTTTGTTCTTTACTACAGTATATATTATCCAATATATACTATTTCCAACTTTTGCTGCAATAAAAAGGTCTACAAATAAAAGCTTTTTTGTGACATAACAACGTACACAATTTAGGAAGAAAAGTTAAACATGAACAATTATTTAATCGCATTCAATTAATTATCAATCGATTTTTATTTACCAAAAAAACAATTTCGGTCAATTGTGTCACTGTAGCCAGTAATTTGTCCAAATTGAACGATTCAATACAATAAAACTATAACAGAGAGTGGCAACACCGAAAATCGATTAGCTGCGCATGCGCCGGTGACTATACACGGTATACCGAGTGGGATTTAATGTTAAAGTGATTACAACGTTGAATTTACGTTTATAAGCAAACAATGGTGTGATAATAGAGCCGACATAAAAATAGCCGTAGCGTTAGCCCATAATGTCCACCATGAAGCAAACTCCTTATCTATAGATTATCTAATATATGGGCTACGATCTGATGCTACCTTTGTGTGGGTAACGGTTTGGGTGTATGAAAACAATAGAAATACTTTTAAAATTAAATCTTTAAGTGATACGGAGATAAGAATTTTATTTTGTAATTTTTTTTGGGCATTCTATTGTTTTGAATTATGATTACTTTTTAAACTTTGATACTATTTGCTGTATGTATACCACCAACCACCAAGCAGTGATATCAATATTTTTCTTTTTGTTAGAATTTTATAGTTTCATTGGTAATTTGAAATTTTGACTGACCCGTTGGTGCAGTTAGTAGTGAACCTGCTTTCCGCACCAGATTTGTAGTTAAATATAACGCAAAAATTAACTTCAATGTCGAATAATTTTAGGGGATTGAATTTAATGAAAAATATTAAGAGACTTTTTTTTAGAGTATTAAATCATCATCTTCAAGACTAGGTATTTTGGTCAATAAAAATATTAATATTTCTGATAGTTACAAAAATTCAAAACCGAAACAAAAAATTTAAAAAATCAATGTTTAAGGCACGGTTACAAGGAAACGACTCGTTTTTTGTCAATTTACTAAAAGAGCTTTTTTTGTTGGGAATTTAAGTCCTTTTAAGTATTTGCATCACTAAAAAAAATGTAATTACTATTTAAAAACTAATAGTCGTAACGAAACACCCATTAATAATAATATTAACGGCTCAAACTTTCACGATAATTTTTTTTTGTCATCATGCATATTTTCACTGTCGTTAAAAAAAATGGTCGTTTTTTCGCCCAGTCTAGTGTGGCCACATGGTACAGATTAGTTTTTTTTAGTATTCAATGTTCTCCTCTAACAGTGACCCGAAATGGTAACCAATTTTAATTTATTACATAGTTTTTCATTAGTCACGGTTTCATAGAATCACGGGATTTCGTTTTTTCATTTGTTGACGGTTTCATTGATGAAACGATGATTCTGATAATTATGAGATACAGATGTTCGTTAACAAAATTTTAACTTAATCGATCTTTTAAATTCGGATCAAATTAACTATGACACAGGAACAGACACGCGAGTAATAAACACATCAGTATTTCAAAATACCTACTCTTAAAAATATGTTTTAATATATTGATGAAGGTTAAATATCATGATAATATAAATCATCAAAGATCTCTATTGTGTGACCTGCGTTTGGATTAATATATTAAAATTTAAAATAAAGATTTAGATACAAAAACTAACTTTGTACTAACTATGGAGGATAGAGGTAAGGAGCACTATCTCATATGGCAATTTGACGCAAAAAGTGTCCACAAAATAGCATTAAATAAATGGGGCGATGGTGTAGTTGAGAATATCATCTGAACTTAACTGTTTTAGATGACTTGAAGTTTTCTGAGTGGAAGTAAGTATAATTTCAAGTATTCTCCTAGACTAGAGAAGTTAGTAAATGTGTTGTAATTGAAAGTTAAACGGCTAGCGAGTTAAATAAATTAACTAGGTAACCTAAAAACGATCCTCTGGTACAGCAACGCCATCTCTATTTAAGGTTATTTCGGGCACACTTTTCGTAACATAAGGTTGTGCTCCTTACCTCTAACCTTCAAAGTCCTTACTAACACATTCAGTACATGTCGTCATTTTGCAATATGTGTATTAGTAGTTGTAACTCAATGTTAATAACAAAACCAACAATGGCGAGACAAATGTCGTAAAGTTTACGTATTACGCTAGAAGTGATCAAATAACACCCAGAAACGAGGCGTGAAGGAAGCATTGTTTGTGATTTATAACACACGTACAGACAAACTATTGTCTTGTTACATTACATAACATTACATACATGTGAATATATTATGACGTCCTAGAAGACATTCTTCCGTTGCATTGAGATTTGATTTTTATTAGGTTGTGAGTATTTACAGTTACAGATTCCATGACGTAGTGTCTTGTTAGGACTTCGTATCCGATTCGTAAAGAAATCTGATTCTGAAACTTATTTTAGTTTATTCGTTTAATAAACACGTTTAAAAATTATATATTATACAAATATTTTGTTATTCTAATTTATGAACATATTATTATGTCCTAAAATACGTTCTTCCTTTGAATTGAGATTTGATTTTTGTTACGTTGTGTGTATTTACCTATAGTTACAGATTTGTTGACAGAGTGTGTTGTTAGGAATTTGTATGCGATTCGTAAAGAATTCTGAAACTTATTTAAGCATACTCGTGAAATTAGCGCGTTTAAAAATTATATATTATGCAAATTCTTGATTAGGATATTATAACGATTAATATAATTCGGACGACGGTTTCGTTTGGCGCAAGCAAGCATTCACAGCAACTGGCTGATGCGATGGTGGTAGCGGATTCGTTTCCGCTCATTACAAATGTCAGTAACTGTCCTTAGGTCTTGGTCTGGGGTTTGGTGCTTGATTTAGTCTATTGGACCGTTAAGTGCGAGGAGTCTTTACCTGCCCGGCACTGATGAATACAATACTATTAATTTACTATTTTTGTCAAATTTGTCTGGACAAATCCGTTCGTCCTCCTAAATCGTAATCCGTAAATCCGTCGATCGTTAGTAAAAAACGACTGGTCGTTTTTTACTAACGATCTTTCATACATACATCAATTATTTTACAACTATAAGATTACGGATAGTTTAGGGTAATTTATTTTTCAATGCAGACACTATTAAAAATGAGTATACAAGCGCTTTACACTCAACGACCCCAGTAGGATGTTAATCCTGTGTCGGGGGGTCAGGAAACAAACACGACACAACCACAAACGTCCAAACAACAAAAAACATCTATATGGCATTAGTCAGTGGCTATAACCACTGCTCCAACGCGTCATCATATAAAGTTATATGCTGTTTCTAAACCCGTAACATTAACCTATTTTTTCTCCACGTTACGTTCCTATTCTCGTGAACCAAATAGGTCTCTCGTTCTGAAATCGCTTGTTGTGATTTTAGAGTCTACGTAAATAAAAGTTTAAATAATCCTGAACTAATCTGAACAAAATCAATCTGTCAACGTCCCACTGCTGGGAAAAGGCCTCTTCTTCATACAGAAGAAGGGTTGGAGTTTACTCCGTTGGCGGATAACTTTCCTAACCACGAGTAATCGCTATTAGGTCTCCATGATAACAACCAAGAGCAACGATTTTACGTGCTCTCCGAGGCACGGTGGGGAGACTCGCAAGAACCAAGACCAGAAACATACATTTGTATAAATACAAACATCTACCCCTATAAGATTCCTTACAAATATCAAAGCTTAGCTTCGACATAATATGTTGCAGTGACTCAGATATGACGAAGCGTGATTCATTCGACGAAATGGCAGACGCGAAACAGCTGATTTGAAAAATAAAGGACTTGGTTCATTGAACTCGCTGGACAATGGTCCCTTAAGATTTAAATTTAACATGCTATCGAGTTACCTGTAAAAATTTAATTTCTTTTTTGTTATTTATTTAGCACTTGACAGTTGACACAGCTTTCGTTACGACGTGTCAAAAGAAAATGACATGAACGAATTAGAAGGGATTACACATTTTTTTAGAGACATTTTTAATACAAACATAAACTGGTTGTTACCCTAATACTTACGTACGAGTATATTGCTTTTTTACGTTTGAAAATTTTTATAGTGTGATATTGCATTGAGAACTATAATAATGAATTTAATAATTTTAGAAATTGATATAAAGATAGTCTTTCAAAGATAAAACCTCAAAGATATTTTCTATTCACTTATATTTCTTAGAAAATATATTTAAATATATAAATTTCCGCCAGATGTGTTTGTTATATAAAACAGCACGCGAGTGTTATTAGTTTGTTTGTTTGTTTATTTGATATTAACTCTAAAACGACGCATGCGCAGATGGGATTGTTTTATTCGATTTAATAGAGGGTGAATAGGGTTGTCAATCGCTTTTTTGGATGTATGAAGTAAAGAGGTTTGATAAATTTGTGTAATTTATTTTATTGAAATTTTTCGTAATCGTTATTCACACTGGCGTAGAGTTCCGCCGCCCGCGCCGTAAGCGCCGGCCGTTATGATGGAGAACCAAATCCTACATATTTTTTATGAACTTCAACTACTTTTTTTCTGAAAAGTTATATAGAATTATTTTTTCATCTTTATCTTTTAGAACAGATATTCTCGTCACCGTAATAACGATGTGTTTGGTATCTGAGATTACAGATTATTACAAATGTTCAAATATTTATTATATTTCACTTCTCAAGTTTAATGTAGATGTTAAATTAAAAAAAAATTGTAAACAACACAAAATTGAATAACGAGACAAGCAAGTACTAATTATTTTGTATCGTGGGTTTTTTTTGCTAAATGAAAATGCAACTTGTTGATAACCCTATCGTGTAGATTACTTTGTGTGACGGAGGTGTTAAATTTGTAACATTGAATGTTAAGTTCATACATTTCTATATTAAGCTCGCGGGCGTGTTCTTTCAGGAATCGGTGAACTTATGAAGGATGTTATGATCGTAAAATATCGTTGACATTATGAAACTTTGTCGGATTACGATTCCGGGAAAGGTTCATTCACCTGGGCTTGTTTTTCATGAAACACTAGACTTTCCTGCAGTTTCATTTGCATTATTATTTATGGCTTCTGTGAGTTAGTGTAATTTTAGTGAGATTTTGTGCGACGGCTAAAAGATTTATTAATGCCGGTGCAGTTTCTTTTTTTTTATATTCTATAATCAATATAGAAGTATAAATTAATAATAATAGCGGTGCGATGAATTTGAACAACTAGTAATTGTGACATTTGTGACGGTAATCCTTACGTCTAGTACACTGCTGTTGTAAGCACATAGTTCAATACATAATCTTTAAGGTGTCACAGCCTGCACAATTAAGTTGCACTATAAAAATTAAATGTAAGAGATTTTTTTAATAAAGCAAAAAGTAAAAAGTTTATTAATGAATAAGGTGCAAATATTTAAGGCAACTTTAAGTTTTAAAATTCTCTATCGGCTAAAAACAATTTTATATAAAACAAAATGTGTATTATGAAAGAAAAAAAAAGGCGAATTGAAAATAATGAGTGAATTAAGCTTGTTTAAAGAATTAAACAATTTTGTTATTTGTATACTTAGACATTTGATTCAATATTACTTTTTCACACTAATTATTATTATTTTATATAATTTTAATTTTATTTGTTATAGGCCTGCGCCCCTCGCTACGTGTCCTTCGTGACAGCGAAGCTGAACCAGCGTGACCCTGTTGGATCCTGCTTCGTGGCTAAGTCCTCGGACGCTCTCGAGGTCAACGAATTTTCACCATGTCGTAATTGTAAGTCCTACCATTATATATTTCTATCATTAAAAATATTTTTTCTTGTTTTGTTTTTGAAATAAGACCTTTTTAAATTACTGGTTAATAATTATTTTCAATTTGGATATATAATACCTAAATTTTGTTACATTATCTATTAAAAAAATATATGAAACGTCAAAGTTTTGATAAGCATTATGGCCGCGGTAAAAGCGCGCCAAAGTTCCCGTCACTTCCTCCGGTAATGGCGGATTGAGAGGGAAAATTAGCGTGACGTTCGCTCGCGGGGACGTGACTTTGATTTATGATAAGGCTGCCTTTACTTTAACGATTTTATTATACATAACTAAAATTCTTAGATAATATCTTTGTAGTAAAAACAATAAATTTACAAACATATCCTAATAACTCATCAACAATATTTCATGGAATAATTAGTGCTCTTAACAATAGTTTAAACTTCATTTTTCTAATTTGTTCGAAAATTGAAATATTTAAGTTCATTATCGTTATTTCTTTTGCCACTTTATATTATATTTATATAAAAAATACAAATAGATATTTTTTATTGAATAAATTGTGTACTATAAATAAATGGGTTTTAGATAATTTGTACTCTGTTTAGGGTTCCGATCGCTGGACGAAGGTATGTATGTAGTGAGAATTCGATGTGTAATGCACTTGTAGGGAGGATCGGGGTTAATCAAACCATTGGTTGGTTACCTTGTCTTCCGAAACCATTACAGCATTATCGTATAAGTGTCTAACTTCACTCCGTCGTGATATCTACAACTTCATTGTAATAATTACACACACATATACACTTTCAGAAATAAAACACACATACATATCAATTTCATTATACGTCATATATGATACTTAGTTACATATGTATAATCGAACTTTGTATATATAATAAATAAAAAATATTGTCGCTTATTAGATATACAGTATACTTATGTATATTATCTTCATTATAGCATGTAATGTAAGTGCAATGTGTAAATGTGTATGCTTGCATCTCTGTATAATGTCTATGTATGTGTTATACACGCTTAGAACAATATTATATGTATTCATATTTATATATTTAAGAAACTTATACATAAATTATAGTTTAAAAACCAATCCAATATAAAATACTTTATCAAATTATGATACACATATTTACTATTAATATAAAAATACGTTGAAGTAGCATGATGTAGGTATATAAAAATATTATTAAAATTGTCAATTTTTGTAGATTTGCATAAACAACAATTTAGACAGATACGATTATTTAGCACCAATTGAAATTAAAGATACTGTAACTGATGAAAACTAATACACTACTACATATATTATTTACTTATAACTTATTGACATATAGACACATATAATTATTACACACACATATAGAATGATGTATACATGTGTGTTTATAAGTAAATAAACAATCATATAAATGAGTAAATGCAATGAGCACATCAAGGAAATAAAAATAAATATTTTAATTAGATATAAAAGTTACAATTATTATTAGTAGTTGACACATAAAAAAATATTATAAATTTTATTATCAAGAGCCCTTTCCGTTATAATCGTCAAAAAATCACGACATACTGTTAACTGTGATTAATTCAATTTACCAATTTCCAGCGAGCCACGGCCAGCGCAAGACGGGCGTGTGTCAGGCCGGTTTTTCTGCGGCAGTCTCAAAGGTGAGTTAAAGGCATTGTAATAACAGTAATCTCGCATAATATGAGGCGGTGACCAGAATGAATTTGTCGAGCTTCTGTAAACGTTTCTTAATGCCAGTGTAAGATTTTTGGGATTGGTAATGTTTTACATATGTTATTTATTCTCGCATTGTGCGGTTAATACTTGATTATATCTTGGTGTCCGATATTGTTACCTAAAACTTTATTAAGCTTGTATAATATTTTTTTATATATGATTGAATTATGATTTGTCGTGGTGATTAACGACATTAAAGAAGGCTGTTGTTGTACACACATCGCAAAAAAAAAAAATGTTGGACAGATATCGATTAAACCTTACAAGTTATATATTTCCTTGACACTTGATCCTTATAAAAATTTTTGTCATAACGTCGTAAGAAACAAAGATTTTATAAGCAAAACGTTGTTTTTATAAAGCAAACTATATTTTCTATTTTGATATTTTTATGTGTTTTCCTCTACACATAAAAAATATTGTTTTTATAACAAGCAATGTAGACGAAGTCGCTGATATCAGCAAACTATTCAAATAATTTTATCTCTAAATTATAATTTTAAAAAACTGTACATAGGTACCGACATGATAGTATTGTATTTAAAGAATTACCTCGGAAAGTTTTAAACTTCAAAACAGTATTGTTCGTTACAGTATTATCTAAAATTATTGCTGAAATCATATCAGCATCCCATATCTCGATTAAACGCTCCTTTTAGAGCCGGTGTCGATATCGATACGATCGCGCAGTTAAGACGATGTGAGATTTATCGATAACACGTAAATGGTAAATTCTATTCCGATAGATCGTCACGCAGATTTATGTTCAAAATATCACAATAAAAATTATAAGAATAGCTTTTTCACCTTGCTAGGCATTAGTTTCATTTAGGGTTCCGTATCTGAAGGACGCCGAAATGAACTTATATCTAAGATTTGTTCATTGTTGACGTCCACCCGTTGTTAGAACATAGGTATATCGTTTCAGCCCAAATTTCGAAATGTTTACAACGAGCAACTAATAATAAATAAATAAAATGTATTTATTGTTTGTGTTATATGATCAATTTAAATTATTCGGTGCAAAGAACTCTATGTGCTAGTCCAGCTCGCACTTTACCAGTTTTTTTTTACTTTTTTAATTTAAAGTTAAAACAGTGTTTTCGTGAATCGAGCCCCAGCAAAAGGTCTAACGTGTAAGAGACATCGTGATTTTACGATCGTGGGAATAGTATTATTTTTACCGTGTTGAATTATCATCGAGATCGCATCGTCGGTCGCACGTGACGCGAATGCGCAGCCCGCCTGCGCCCGCGCAGGCTCTTATGAATTATTAAAAACTTTTATTGTTGCCAGCGCAAAAAAAAAAAAATAGTAAAACTACCGGCGATTTTTATTCCGAAAATAGATGGGTTATATTGCGGATTGTCAGGGCGTTTTATGACTTTCTCTGTTTGGTAACTCATGTTTATTGCTTTATAAATGGCTGACTGATTGATTGATATATCTATCTTTCGAAGTTGTAAACTGATTTAAGATAAGACATTTTATACAACTTTTAATTAGAATTATAAACTGAATTCTTTTTTTTTTATTAAGGCGTTATAAAAATCATTTATATACTATATTATTTTATTTACCAATTTAAAGATTTTTAAAAACAAAGCTTGTCAAAGTATTACTTCTTATTTGTTACGTAAAAAAAAACATAATTATATTCTGTAATCTATAATTTATCAGCCTGTAAACCACCGGCTGCACTGCTGAATGAAGGCTTCTTCTCAATATAGAAGAAGGGTTGGAGCTTAATCTACCACGCTGCTCCATTGTGGGTTGGCGGATAATTTCTCTACCATGAGTAACGATCATTATCAGGTGTCTATGATAACAACCAGGACTCGCGCTCTCCGAGATACGGTGGGGAGACCCACAAGGACATACACCCAGACCGGAAACAAATATTTGTACAAATACAAATATCTGTCCCCAGCGGGATTTGAACCCGCGACCGCAAGCGCGCGGCGTCGAGGCAACTACTCGCACCACTACACCAGAACGGTCGTCAATTAAATTCGTAAACAAGCTAAAAATAAATGTTTAAAAAATATTTCAACTTCCTAAACGTATTGTAATAAATTAAATGTAAATTGGAAACTACGCACATGAGGATAATAAAATAAATTGCTTATCTAAATTAGCACTAAAAACTTCATTCATATTCTTGTCGTTTTAACGACAATAATATTAATTTCCAGTATATTTTTAAATAAAAGTAGTGACGTTTGAAGAACGTTCTTCTAAAATTGCTGTCTCGTAAAAAGTGACAAAGGCTTGAACGTGATCTGCATTTTTTGTGACTTATTCATTTAGTAATTGAAAATCCGAAACGGAAATTGACTTAGTCTTTACATTAAGTTTAATTATATTATGCTTTTTACATAAACTAATGTGAGGTAACATACATTGCCCCGAACTACTTACTCAAAAATAATTAATATTAAAATAATTTATTCCGAGACAAAATGCAAGGTTTTTAATACCGACTTTCAAATGTCCTCCTTTAAATAGAGTCCTAAAACTTATTATAATGTTTATAAAGAGGCGATATTGATTTATTTAGTAGTAAAATAACACTTTTTTTAAGAAAGACACACATTGCTCATTGTGTTGGCTTCCTATAAAATAATAAAACTATGACATGTATATATATTTAAAAAAAAACCTGACTGCCACTTATATGTCACTCGCACTGTCAAAATTAATAAAAACGTTTTAATCTTCAGATTATAACGAGATGTTATGGATAAGTATATATATACAAACATACGTAAATCCCACACACTAGTAAAAACATATAACCCTCCTATGGTAGTCAAGTTAAAAACGCCACAAGAGCAACAATACTATGATAACGGTAAACGGAATGTATTGTACATTACATACATACATACAAGAGAATATTTTTTATCTCCATTACAAATGTTTTTGTTCAAAAGCATATCTTGCGATATATCCGCATGAAGCGTACTGATGCAAGGCGGCAACACAAGAAAGATGAAATCTTTTCTGGGAACAGAAACCTAGATATCACAACTTGCATAAATCCTTAGAAACTACTTCGTGTAAGCTGATATGTCGACGTGATGATTGCTAAGATTAGCATTAAAGGATTTTTTATTGTTGACATTCCAAATTCAATTTAGACAAATTAAATTAAGTTTATACCTATATGTATTAAACCTCTTTTGTTTCAAACTTTATTTCAAACGTCATTATACTTTATAAAGCTCGTAATAAATTCGATTAGGTGTGAAATCGGTTCAATTGTTTCATTACTATTCATTGGTACAACTTGTTGAATCGTAATGCAGATGTTGAATTGTGGCTCACGACACAAGAGTGCAATTTCAAAGTGAGTGTTGCCAGATTTGTATTTTATTGAGGCTATCACTATCATGATTATTTCTTTGTTAAGCATTTTTTTTTTTACATTTTAAGATTAGTTTTTATCTTAATTTTAATTTTACTAAGAAATTTAAGCGAGATTTCGTTTTGTATACCAATATATTTCAAATCCTGTACCAATGCTAAGCTCGTTCTAAATCAAATACTTTATTTTTTTTTAACTTTTTTCAGCCTTTTTCCTATGCAAAACAAAATTCCATGTCATTGAAACGTCTCATACATTCTTTGTGGATTTACAAACATGGTTTCGGAACGTAGCCGTAAACGGTGGCCATTTGCAGACAATGGTGTTGGCGGGAAAAGCGATATGCAAGCCATTGTAAAATTGAATCGAAGACATTTAGGGATTTGTCCGAATAATTATTTTATTTATTGTTATAAAATGCTTTCATGCTTATTTGGATTTACGTTTATCCTAATTCGGCATTGAAATGCTTAAACTGCTCACTGGCAAAATAAAAAAGGTTTTTTTTTTTGTAAATTATAGATTAAATATAAAATAAAATTGCATTTTGTTTTCGTACTATGCTAAAAACTAAATTAATTGTAAAGGTAACAAGGATATACAGGGTGACTGGCGAGATACTATCGGTGTTTAAGGAGAGTGCTCGGTGCATGGTTCTCATTCGAATTATGTAAAAATATAACATAAATATTAATAAGCTTCTAAGTAAAGTTGCCCAACAGTTATCTAATTATTTACGCGTCGTCTGGACACCCTAGTTTCCACGCGGTAGTTAATTACGTCCAAACACCGCCAAGTGTTAACAGGGTTGGCGGATAATTCCCTAACATAAGTAACGATCGTTATCTTGTCTATGATAACAACAGTGATCGACGGCTGTACGTGCTCTCCGAGGCACGGTAGGGACCCACAAGGACATACACCCAGACCGGAAAAAAATATTTGTACAAATATCTGTCCCAAGCGGGAATCGAACCCGCGACCACCAGCGCGTGGCGTTGCAGTTGAGGCAACTACTCGCACCACTGCACCAGAACGTCGCGTGTCGTGTTTTCATTTAATGATATTAACGAATTATTTACAACGATTTTCAATCATTAAACTACCTATTTACCTACATAACTACACTAACACACACACAGTCACTTTTAACAGTTTCGAAAGCAATGGTGATTCTGCATTTGTGTATTGATAAGCCATACCTAATTACTAATGACAGATTACACTAACACACGACAGATTAGGTATACGCGTATGATCGATCGCTAGGCGCGCAAGAGCCGGGAAGACACACGCAAAAAACAACAAAAAACACACAAACAAAAACCCAACTGCGTAAAATACTCTTATTATAAACAAAAAAGAATAAAACAATTTACTAGCTTTCATTTGATACCCATATTGCTACAGTAAGAAAAAAATCAACCCCCCCCTTCATTCCGCCATTTGCGGGCGCCATTTTGAAAATTTATGTAGCCTATGTCACTACTACAATTTAGACAAATCCAACGACAAGTCCTCATATGTCAAAAACCGTCCAGCCGTTAGGGCTGTAGGGCGTGCCAAAGAAATGGACATACATACATACATATTACATACATACATTCGAAAAACATAACCCTCCTTCTGTCGCAGTCGAGTAAAAAACAATCAGTGTTAGCATAATGAATACGAGCAGCTCCTCAGAGTTTGATTTGGAAGCAATGGATTTTATTTTTAATATATCCCTACCCAGAAACTTAAGGCGTAGGAAAAATTACGGATGAAGAATTTCAATTGAGATATCGCTTTAATTAAATAAGAACACACAGATAAAGTGGACAATGATGTCGTTCATAAATAAGGACTTGTCATATTTTTTTAACTAAAACAGTGCTAAGCCACTTATTTATTCTCGAAAAAAATATTCTAGTAAATAAAACTAGTATTCAAGATGAATTAAAGTAATAAAATCAATTTTAGACACGATCTCTTAAACAGAGCCATCTAGCTGTAAATAAAAGTACAAGTTTGTAATGTACGACGTAAATGACAAGTAAACCAAGAAAATAAACTTGTATTTAAAATTATATTAAATTTCTAAATATGATTCTGTTAAATAGGAATTAATTATTTTATAAACATTGAACATTCTATTTCGCTGACAACAAATAAGTAAAATGTATGTTAATAACTCGTGTACGACTATAAAAACCTTATATCTTTACACAATAAATGAAACGATGATTATTTGAGAATCAACAGAGTTCTAGTAAACAAAAACAATTATGTTTATTAAATAAAAGCAAGCAATAATAGTAATAATAAGCCATCTAGCGACCAGTAGCCAAAATAATTAATTGATTATAATATTAGCAGACATTGTAATAGTTTTTTCACTAGGTGTCGCTAGATAAAGATCAGATTTGATAGAAGAATTTTTTTAATACGTTGAAAAATGATAAAGTTACTTTTGAAAATATTAAAAAAAAAAAACACCACAAAAATAAACTTTATCATTTGTTGAACAGCTAACTGTTGTTTATTAAATAAAAGGAACTACGGTCCTGGCAGACCAGTAGTTTTGCTACTTGCCGATAGAGGCATACTAATCACCGAACTTTCTAGACAAAATAAATAATTTAATTTAAATATTACTTACGAGTTGAAAGATATGTTTATTCCATTTGATTTTGATGTGATGAGCAACAAATTCGTTGACTAGGTAAATAATGTAATCTTTGAACAAAAATAAATATGAACTGTTCACCTATCTTGGTATTTCCGGCGTATTTAAAATGGAATCATACTTATTTACAACTATTTTCAATCATTAAACTACCTATTTACCTACATAACTACACTAACACACACACAGTCACTTTTAACAGTTTCGAAAGCAATGGTGATTCTGCATTTGTGTATTGATAAGCCATACCTAGTTACTAATAACAGATTACACTCACACACGACAGATTAGGTATACGCGTATGATCGATCGCTAGGCGCGCAGGAGCCGGGAAAACACACGCGTGCGCGGCATGCCGAGGCTTACGCCTCACTGACCTAGTGACCTAGTGACGCCTGCGGCCTTAGCCGCGGGGCGGGTGTGCGGGTGCTAGCGGCACAGTACAACACCACGTCGCGCGCGCCGCCGGCATGACTGGAAATATACCTACACCGCCTCATTTGTTTTGAATTGAAATATATGAGAATTTGGCCAAAAATTAAGTACCTATTTGTTTCACATAATTCGAATGAAAATCGTGTGCCGAGTGTTCTCCTTGGATATTGATAGTATCTTGCCAGTCACCCTGTATAATGAAAATTATATTTGTCAAAGTTTTACTGGCCCGTGGCGCAGTTAGCAGTGGCCCTGTTTTCTGCTCCAGGGTTGTGGGTTCGATTCCCGCCCCGAGTCTGTATGTTTATTTTTATGTATATTTATTTAAAAAAAAAATTATATCAGTCGGCTGTTACCTAAAACACAGGCATTAAGTTGCCTACCTTAGGAACAGACGATCGTGTGTGTATGTAAAAAAACAAAAAAAAAAAAGTATTGAAAAACAATCGATTAATCAAAATAAGTAACAAGTTTATAAACAAAAAGAAACTTTTCTTCTTTTGCTTGATATTTTATATCCCTCATACATATTCCACTTGGACTTAAACAATATAATATTGTTTTGTTACAACGGCGCTTTTCACGAGTTATGGGATTTAAAACGATGCTTATATTTATGAGTAATGATTGAATATTCAATTACAGGCAACCCGTTGACTTTAACGATCTCTAAGAATCGTTAAGCTCTTAAGAGTTTAAACGATGTGCTAACTTTATAAACTTACGAAATTATATTCCATTGATATAATATCCTAAAATGTTGCGAAACATAAGTCCATAAAGCTTCGATTTGACATTCTGCCCCCACGTGACAGCGCCGAAACAAGCCGTGCGCCCGCGCATGGAGCTTGTCGCTCTTTATATGGGTGACGCGGCGTACGCGCATATTTATTATTTATCGGCCAGCCGGCGCCCGAGCAATACTCTTATAACGAATTGACAATGTATTAAAAGCTTAATAAATCTCAATTTGTTGTTTTAATTTACATTATTCACCACATGCTTTAACCTGCAGCGTGACAAAAATATAAAGGATATTTTAACATACCATCTTTCTAATACAAAGATGAAAAAAAGGGCAAGAGATACAAAAAAATAACTTCGAAAAGTTTATCTCAACTTCTCAAGTGGCAAGTAACGACAAACCAATACACATGTTAAAAGATTAATCTTTTTTTGAAGTACGGGAGTTATCTGACACGTTCACACGAGTTTGGAACGTCTGCGTTTTGTCCGATAACTTAATGGCTCTAAGATGCGTACGCGCATCGGATGAGGTCATTTTGTATGCAAATAGATATTGACATGTTTCTTATTACGAGGTAACATTTAAGAGTTGTAGTTAATAAATAGCATGTGGAGATAAGAGCGAGCAAAAATATATATGTATATATCTTGTTGATTGAGTGAAAAGGATAGGTGCAAATATGCGGCGAAGAATTTTATTGTCAAGGCTATATAAATTTGTTTACTAATTTATACTTATGAATATTCAAGTAGATATACGTAAACATCATTAAAAACATTTTGACACTGTTTATAAAAGTAATAAAAAATTGAATGGACCAATAATATCAACAAATACGCTCTCATAATCACAGAACATCGTAAAATGTTTAGAATCATAAGTGCTCTTCACACATAAACAAATCAATTTTATCTCGGTGAAAAGTAGGCCTATAAAACAACCCCTACAGTATGATAAGTGTAAGGTCGTCGTACACACAACGACTACTACGGTGCAAATGTTTGGTGTCATAAGTTACTCTACAAAATGATTATAATTATTACAGAGGTATTTTTTGTCTACGATTTGTTTAAGAATTTACAAATTCTTTGACCAAAGTACTACAAAGTTCTAAATGAATACATTTAGACATTTTAAAATCTTTATCCTGTATCACTTCTTTCTACTATGCGAATGTAAAAGATTTTGAATGGTTTAATTTCTGTTATATAATCATGCAATAATGACTGAAATTGATGTGGTACAAAGATATAATCTGAAATTGACACAAGACTGCTTTTTATCCCGGCTGTAAAATTTACGGTTCACGTTGAATAGAATTGTTTTTATTTTGCTAAGTAAGGGATCGATGCTTTTTTGACTGACCCGTTGGCGCAGTTTGCAGTGACCCTGTTTTCTGCTCCAAGGGTTGTGGGTTCGATTCCAGCCCCGAGTCTGGGTGTAATATATGTTTATTTATATATATATTGTATATAAGTATATTTATATAAAAAAATTTATATCAGTCGGCTGTTACCTAAAACACAGGTATTAAGTTGCCTAGCTTAGGAACAGACGACCTTGTGTGTGTGTTAAACATATTTATATATTTATATATTTGCTAATGAGTAGAGCTTAGTTTAAAGGACAAATATTTTTTTTGTTATACTATTTTTTTTTAATATAACGTACCTATTTACGCCATAATTTTCATGCGAATGAATTACTGGGAAACAGTTAGCGTCTTAAAAAAAACACAAATAATCTGATTATTAGATTGCAGCAGTCGTAATTTAAACAAGATATTTTATTTTCTAGGACGGGCAGAGGCTGTTCATGGGCGCACCGGGCAGCTTTTACTGGCAAGGTATGTTACATAAAAATCGCAATCTATACTACATATGTTAATGAAACAACTTTCAAAATGTATTTCTCGTTGTATATTTATTAAATAATGAACATGTAACGAAATAAAGATTTGTTTCTTTAACTTTAATTACGAGCGTGACAAATATTATGCAAATAACAAGGACATAACGTCCCTAAATGACACATGTACATCGGCAGTATAAGGTATTATAGCTCATGCCTTATTAAGCCAATGTTCTAAGTCTGGATTTCTTCATATAAAATATATAAAGTTACTAGTATTTTCTTTTGTGTTATGTATTCTGAAGTACTGATGACAATCCACAGGGCGAACGTTATCCATAGACACTAGCGCAAGGTTCACCTACTATATGCCGAAGGAAGGTAAAAAGCAAACGTATCGCCAGATTGACCTCGTAACTCTTAACAAACATAACCTAAAGAGGCTTTCAAACATAATCCTACAGATAATAAAGCCGAGCCATTTCGAAGTCTTTCAATTCTTATTTAGATTATTCGATTATTCTGAAGTATGAAAACGATTTTGTTTTATTAAATATGTTACGTTATGTTCTTTATTAAACTGATAAGCGAAAAAGAAAGACCATAGAATAAACCATAGAATAAAATCTTGAATTAAAAAAACCAGATTTTTTTTTAAAACGTCGTATATGTTATTTTGTTACATTTTATAAAATCGCCTATTTTCATACAAGAAATAATCGATGAACTCAAATAAGAATTAAAATAGTACTTCGTTCCTATTCATATTAGTTGGCGTATTCAATGGGATTTCAAATCGGAAGCCATTGTACTAATCAACAGTATGAATAGAGTAACCATTAGCTTTCCATGTCACATCTCTGGTGTCGACGATATGACCTACGTCCATTAGCTCCATAGCGAAAACTATCTTTGCACGAATGACTATAGACTCTATTTCATAGAATGTAGATTTAGACGAGTCACCGCACGTATGACTCCATGGCCCGTGGACAAAACTATGTAACGATTAACGAATTCGTCGGTGAGTCATAATTATGAAAGTTACTTAAGCCAACGGTAAGTTACGTACGTCATCAGTAATTTTCATAGACTTTGACCTGTCGAATCGGATTCATTAATTGCTACATAGCTTCGTCTAGGTCTGAAGATTTTCATAAATGTTCTGTCTATAAATTCATTTACTATCCAAACCGTTTTCCTATTGAAAACTGGTTATTTGCATATTAAAGCGTGAGAGACACGCAGGCCATTTTGTAGAAAGAATTTGAAAATTAAACCATTGTCAACGAAATTTTTTTCTAAATTTGTCATGTTGTAAGATAGTGGAACACTATTGCCTTTCGTTATACCTGCTAAAGAGAGGAGGTACTGTATTATGGGTCCTAGATATTTATGATAATGATAAAACGGATTAAAAGGTTAATTAACGCTTTCAATAAACGCCCAACGCTTTAAGACTAATTGAAATAAAAATCACCCCATTGGCTTTAAAATTAATTTGGTCGCTTCAATAATTTGGTGGTATTTAACATACTCAGAAATCCCTTTATAGTTTAAGGTGTTTTAAAATTTTTCGTTTTATGTGATTGCCATTTTACAATTTTGAATTTTTTATGATTGTTTGATTTCGATTGTAAAATTATTAAAAAATGTGATTGAGGAGGACATTTGATTGAAAAATGATATGTTGAGTTTTGTATCAGGATAAAATCATTTTTTGAAAGTTTGTTCATTGTTTTATCTTGGCATGAAACTCTTTAGTGATATTTTAATGTACATATTTGCTTTTGATCATGATCATTGATGTAACTTCTATCTCTTGGCACATGATCATAATACAAATAATGTAACATGTGTCTGCTAACAATTTGTTTAACTATAGCCTTCAATTTTGTTTTGTCTTTTACAAAATGTTCTAAAACAATTATTTCATTTATTACTTTAGCTCGTGTTTTTAATAAACACATAGATTTATAAACATGTTTTGTAATATTTAAAATTTTCTTATTTAGTGCATTCTTTTCAAAAAATGACACTTGAATGTTCGACATTTGTTCCTTTCAAACAGATCATTGGTCGATCTAAACATTAAGCACATAAAGCTTACGTCATGTAAGGAATGGCCTCTGAATGACTCATTGCAAGATTTAATTGGACTTACGTTAATATTAATCGATCCTATTTTAGGTCAGCTGAAAGTGCAAACATTAAACTCAAGACCAGTTCTGATATCGACGCCAGAAGCAAGCCCTAAATACGATGACTCTTATATGGGATATTCGGTGACCGTTGGTGATTTTGCTGGACAAGGTATCCAAGGTGTTGCTGTTGGTGTACCTAGAGGATCAGATTTGAGGGGACTGGTTGGTCTCTGATTTAAAAATTTTAAAGTTTATTTGTACTCTTTGGGAGTATCAATATTCTTTAATATATTTCTTTCAGGTTGTACTATACACTTGGGAGTTACAAAATATCAAAAACATCAGTGGCTCTCAAATTGGTGCTTACTTCGGCTACAGTCTCGCGAGTGGTGATATCGATGGTGATGGGGCTGATGATATAATTGTCGGTGCCCCTATGTTCACCAAACCGAAGAGTGATGGCTATGAGCATGGACGGATTTACGTTATTTATCAGGGCAAGAACAGAGTAAGTAGCAATACTTGTAATAAAATAAAATTGAAGATTTATCGGATTTGAGGTCTCAGTACAATTTTATTTTACGGATAAAGAGTATTTAATCATGATTGATCTCTACCTATTTATTCTGTTATCACTATTTTCTATTTTCAGGAATTCGTAAAGAATCACGCAAGAACTGGTGAAGTATCTAAGGGACGATTTGGTTTAGCCGTCACATCACTGGGAGACATAAATTATGATGGTTTCGGAGGTACGGTAGTTGTGATTATTATTATAAATCTATTTTCGACATCCCTTAAAAAATTGTTCGTCATTAGTATATTAATATTAAATATTCCATCAATCGCTGAAAAAAAATTCAAGCAATTAAAACGTACTCTAGTATACGTGTGAGATTCTTACTCTATTTCCTAACAGATGTCGCAGTTGGTGCTCCTTACGGTGGTGAAAACGGAAGAGGCGTTGTGTACATTTACCATGGTAGTGAACTGGGTATTGGAGAGAAGTACTCCCAGGCCATCACAGCTGAAGAGATCAGTCCCTCTCTAACTACCTTCGGCTTCTCTCTGTCTGGAGGCGTAGATCTTGACAATAATAACTACACTGATTTAGCAGTGGGCGCGTACAAGTCTGACAGCGTCGTTTTTCTGAAGTAAGTTGGTCTACTATAGCTTATATATTGCAGAGCTTGATAATTATTTGATCACTTATCATCACCTTTTATTTCTAGATCTCGTCCTGTAGTAAAAGTGATGGCGGATGTCAAGTTCATGGGCGAAAGCAAATTAATTTCCCTCGAAGATAAGAGATGTCGTCTCTCGAACGGCACTGCGGTTGCGTGCGCACAGCTCATGTTTTGTCTTACTTATGATGGTGTCAACGTTGATCAACAAATAAGTGAGTATAAGTTGTATTTATAAATCTCAAATTTTAAACTAGATCGATTTGAAATAATTTTTAATTTTATTTTGCGTCATTTGTTCAGAGATACTTGTTCCTCACAAGAAAGAAAGAAAAAATTTGGGACATGACAAATATTACAGACACTTAATAACTAAAATATTTATACAAAAAATAAATAAATAATTCATAAAAATATATATAGCTCATAAAAAAGTATACCTATGTGTAAAAAATTAACAACACAAAAAAAAGCAGAGACATTGATTATTGTGGAACAAAGTCGTAACAGATAATATTTATATTTATTCTAGAAATTTCCAATTACCAATTCCGACTTCGGTTCTTTTTAAATAACGAATTGATTCATACTTAAGGATGTTAATAATTATGCATAAGTGACGGCTTCTTATTTGTGTAATATTCAGAGTTTTATCATCCTCTTCTGTTTTCAAGCGGAAGGATATATTTGCTATTTCGGTGAGTGGTTGAAGTAGCAAGCAATTGGTTTAAACAAACAAAATTATTTGAATGTAAATAAAAATATAATCGTGATGTTATTAAAGCAATGTAAAATGTATATAAACTACCACTCGTAGTAAATGTTAGATCTGTAGTAACTTTCGCACATTTATGTTCAAAGCATGTGATTGTTAGTAAATAAATAATTATGTTACTTGATTTTAAGGTCATAAAATTAATAACCAATGAAATGACAGTAAACTTAATGATAATGATTATTCCAAATGTTTAAAAGATTTAAAAAACTGGTAATTACCTAGTAATTAATTTGGAAGATAACTTTCTTTTGGGAGATAGCTTTATCCAAATTTTTTGTCGTATTTAGACTTTGAAGTGACCATCGACTTGGATTCGAGGCAGAAGACGAGCAAACGGTTATTCTTGATGGAGACCAGACAGACAGTGTACACGACTAACATGTTGCTGATGCAAGGACAGCAGGAATGCAAGGACGTTATGGTGTATCTTGATGTAAGTAAATCGAGACGAAAGTCTAATAAAAGTAAATTAAAATTAATTATTGTATTTGCAATTTCATAAATAACTTTTGTTAATATTGAAAAAGCTTTGTTAAAAATAATAATATATTAGGACCGATATTGTAAAGATAGTTTTATAGTTACTTTGCAAAAAAAAAAAACATACATACCAAACATTGAATTGGAAGAAACTACAACTAAGAAGATCCACGCATCGAGCAGTAAGAATGTGGCTGTCTGCTAAGTAACTCTATGCTATATACATAACCTTTTTTTTTTGAACCCTTCTATACAGAAGGGTTCAAAAAAAAAAAGAAGTGGTGTTATAAAATTCTGTACAACATTATATCATCCGTTTGGATGATATTATGATTATTAGGACATTGGGTGTTTTAATGTTGGCAATAAGCTGACTGTTTCAGAATCTTTTATAGAGGATTTAAAGTATGGGAGTAGATAAATAAAATGAATATGTCGATTGCAGGACGACATCCGCGACAAGTTGACGCCGATGGAGGTGAAGTTAACTTACGAGCTGGCGTCGGCGGGTGCGGGCGGCGCGGGGGGAGCGGGGTCGGTGCCGCCCGTACTTGACCGCACGCGCAGCATCGAGCGCACCGACTCGCTCAACATACAGAAGAACTGCGGACCCGACAACGTCTGCGTGCCCGACCTCATGATGTTCGTCAGCACGTGAGTATCGGACAAGAGTATAGGACCAGCAACACCTTTGTAGTACAATGTAAGCTCGAGTCGAAATTCGGAACCGATATAGCGGCGCCTACGTCACGACTTATGTCGTACCTTTGTGCTCACGGACGTGCTACGTACGGAGCAACGTACGCGGTACCCGTGGCCCGCCTTGTAAGGGCGGGTGAGGGCGCACGGCGGGGACCTTTGTGCTCAAAGTAGGTCCTAACCCCATGTTAAATTAGGTCTGACTTAACGCCTATTATAGCCGCTATTTTTTTTATTCCATTTAGGTCCGATTTAAGCCGTAACGTGAAAACGGAAATTTATTCCATTTTAGGGTGCTAAGTCGGACCTAAATTAACATGGGGTTCCGGTTAGGACCGACTTTGAGCATAGGCGGTGCTCGACTCGAAATCAACTCTAAATTTCAACACTCATCAATCAGTGGCGATGAATTATAATCGTGATGAAGTTTTTATGTCAATTGACTGTGTTTTTGAGCCTAGACGATATAGTGTGAGCTAGCGGGCTAGCGCTGCAACTACTTAAATAATAAGTATGCTCATTCTTGGATAAAAAAGACATATATATTTGTATTTTAATAAATTACAGTAAAGACAGACTGTGTTTTTAGATTTTTTGTTATTGATTAGATAGTGTAGATAATATAAAATATATCGAAAGTATACCGATAAAATCTTTCATATACATACATAATTAAAAGGTTGAAGAAAGAAGTTTATATAGGACACAAAGAACATTCAATTCAACATTTAAAAAAAAATATAATTGATGTTCACCTCTCATATTAACAGGCCTACAAAAATCTACGTTCTTGGGTCCGGTGAGGATCTCCATATTGACATCAAGGTTGAGAACTCAGGGGAGGACGCGTTCGAGGCCGCTTACTATCTGCAGATACCGCCCGGTGTCACGTACTCTAAGATGGAGAGGTTGGACAAAGAAAACGCCGATGCTTCGCCTATCTACTGCTCCATTAAAAAAAAAGGATCCGATGGGAACAGCACTTTGAAATGTGATTTAGGAAATCCAATGGCGAGTGGCCAAAATGTAAGTGTCTACTAAAACATTATCTTTGTGCACAATTTTTTGGAAAATACAAAAGATTATATTTCGTATTCCACAACGTAAAAATTACACTACTGAACTGAACTAAACTGAATTGAACTGAAACAACCTGTTAACGTCCCACTGCTGGGCAAAGGCCTCTTCTCCATATATGAGAAGGGTTGGATCTTAATCCACCACGCTTCTCCACTGTGTGTTGGCGGGTAATTTCCCTACCATGAGTAATGATCGTTATCAGATATCCATGATAACAACCAGGACCGACGGCTTTACGTGCTCTCCGAGGCACGGTGGTAAGACTCATACTAAAGTAAGCCTAGAATTTAACAATTTTAATTAAAGTCTCAAAAGCGATCATTTGACCGCTCTGGTAGGTTTAATACTAATAAATCTGTGAACAATTCGGTAACGTTCGCCGTTACAATATAGTAAGGGTAAAAGGTGGCGGTTCGTGCCCGCGACAGGAGAGACAGAGATGACCAATGATATAATTTGTCGCGGTCTCTTGTCTCTGTCTCTCCTGTCGCGGCCGTGTGTCGAGAACGCGAACCGCCACCATAAGCCGGTCCCTGCGCAGGTGCAGTTCCGCGTGACGCTGGAGGTGGACGCGCGTGTGACGCGGCTCGACTTCGACATGGAGGTGAACTCCACGAACCCCGAGCAGGGCTCGCTGTACGACAACGCGCGCCACCTCGCCGTCGCCGTCGACATCCGTGCCAAGCTCTCCGTCATCGGGTGAGATCACATATATATTAATAAATGTGTTTAACATACACATATCGTCATGTCAGTCGTCTCTTCCTAAGGTGGGAAACCGCCTACCGATACATATGTATAACATTAGAGACTCGAGGCGGGAACCGAACCCAGGACCCTGGGAGAAAAAAGGAGGGTCACTACCATCGACGCGAACGCGCCAACGACGGGCTAGTCAAATGTGCATGTGTTTAGCATATTGGACATAATATGGTCAAATATTGGCTGGCAGGAATTTTCGTAACTTCTTGTAATATTATTACCATGTTATTTGAATACCGTAGAAATACTATAGGCGTTTCTGTTATGATAAGAACTATTTTCAGTATTTTTTTGTTGTTGTTCAAAAAAAAAAAAATTGATTCAGAGGTGAGTGGAAATTGGTTCAGGATTCCCTAAACATTGATCTCGATCTCGATCAGTTATTATGATCGAAGGAACTTTGTATTCAACGTAAATATTTGTATTTTTTTGTGTGCTACACCAATAAAAATTATATACCACACGAATTGTAGTGGTATTGAGATCATAGTATTTATCTATTAATTTGTTTTTCAGTGCGTCTGATCCCCCAGAACTACACTACAACGCGTCGTTATACGATACGCAGAATTTGAAGGACGACACCAAGTTAGGTCCACAAGTGATACATAAGTACAACATCAAGAACGAAGGACCCTTCACAGTGGATGAAGCGGAGATATATATCATGTGGCCATATCAGACACTAAATGGTAAATTTTTTTTTCTTAACATTAAATAATATAATATAATTGAACATTACAAAATTTTTGTACCAATTTTTCATCCTACTAACGCAAGCTTCGAAAATTCTAACAATTCCAAAAAATACTTATATTTTTTTTTCATTGAAATTAATATTTTTTTATATTAATATTGTAGGAGACAACCTCATGTATATGCTGGTGCAGCCGCAGTGGATAGGAGACATGGTGTGCGACGTGGCTCGTAACGTCAACCCTGACAACCTTTTTGTGCAGAACCCATACGCTTTCATGCTCACTAAGGAAAGAGAAGGTAGGTTTTTGACATAAAACTATGTTATCTGCATATGCCGTGATTGAGGACCAGTAGTTAAAATATAGTTAAAAGTTATTTCGAAAATCGATTGAAATCTAAAATGTTAAGTTGGAAAATTAATTGTTCTGATAAAAACATTTAGAGAATTATCTTCATTAGATATTGATGGATATGTTATTACTTTTTTTCAGCAATGAAGGCCACTGATCTCTACGCAGCATCACAGATCGGTGGTAGCGGTGGATATTATGGACAGCGTAAGTATAAACCATAAGTAGAAATATTAATAAAATCAAAATAATTCCATCATGGTACATTACAATATAAACTTTAACTTTCAGATAACTTGGAGGAACAATATATTAATAGTCAAGTTAACGCACAATCAGGAGGTGGTCAAGTGAGTGGTAGTCAATACGGATCTTCTAGCGGTTTCTACGGTACTAACCAAGCTGGTGGTAGCCAATTCAGCACCAGTCAAAGTAGCGCTGGTTCTAGTGGACAGTTTAGTACCACTTTTGTGAACGGTGGACAATCTGGCTCGAGTCATGTTAGTGGTGGACAAATGTCAGGAGGACAATACGGAACTCACGTCAGTGGTGGACAATATAGCAGTGGCCAAGTTTCTGGTAGTCAGTTTGGGAGCGGCCAAGTTTCTGGTGGTCAATATGGTAGCGGCCAAATTGGTGGAAGTCAAGGAACCGGTGGCACATACTTTTATAATCGTACTTGGTCCGGCGGGTCCTCTGGCGAGGGACTAACTGCTGAAGAGCAGGAAGCTATTAGAAAGAACCTCGCAGCGTATGCTACTCAAGGCGGTCGTGGCTTTAGTCAAAGCGGACAAGGAAATTATTATCAAGGTCAAGGTCATGTACAAGGAAGTCAAGGTTATGGTGGGCAAAGAGTATATGTCCAAGGTGGCCAAGGGGGCTTTGAAGGTGTTGGACAGGATGGCCGCATAGTTCGCTTTAAAAATAGAACCATTATATATGATGCAAACCATAATATAATATCCCAAACCGAGACTAGTACAGAGTACGGATCCCTTGGTCAAGACGGCGAAGCTGGCAGTTCCTTTAATGCGTAAGTTATATGTACATGATGCGTAAAAAACTATTTATCATATTTATTTTAAATGACTCAAAAGAATTAGACTATTGAAAACAAACATTGGAAACAATAATTAATCCTTATTTGTACTTACAAAAATATAAAATAAATTCAGTTTTGACTGTATCATATTGTCATATTGTTTGCTTTTTTATTTGTCATTGAGTATTAAATATTCTTTCCAGCTATAACAATAACCAAGGAGGTGCTCAAGAGACTTACGGGTCGCAAGGCTTTGTCCACGGTTCCTGGAGCACGACGGAAACGATTAACCCTGATCTAATGAAAGCTGGATCTAATACTTTTAGAGGAGGTTCAGGTGTAACTTTTGTAGGAGACGAAGAAGAGGACAAACTAGAAGGCTTTGGTGTTTATGCTGCTCACAATCCGAATAATGAATTTAAAATTGGAATTGCTGATGTTAGTGGAAGTCAAGGGTCAGGATCTGCGCGGGGAAGTCAGAGCAGATTCCATGGAGGGAATTATCAAAGTGGGGGTTACCAAGGGGGAATGCAACAGGGAGGAGGCTACCAATCAGGCGTGTCTGGGGCGGCGTATGGGGGATCTAGTGGGAGCTCCTATTCCTATTCTTCAAGAACTGGTATATATTTTTAAAATAATTTATACTTAAATTATAAAGTTACGAGACCATTAGCTCTTTGACTTTGAAGATTTGACTTATAAGAACAAAACAGTAACCATAAACATGAATGTCTATAAAAAAGTGTACTCATATTGTTATGACCACAATACCTATTGCTCTGGAATAGGATATCAATTGTAATTTGTACTTTGAAAATTTAGTTAACGTTTTCTTCTTGTTTTATCATTATAAAGTTAATAGTGATTACAATCGATAAATAATGCCAACAGGTGGTCGTGCCTCTTACTCTTCAAGTGGAAGCTTTGGCTCCACCTCAGAACAACGGAGAGAAAGCACTAGACGACGGCGTCAAGATAATGTAAGTTAGTCAAAAGTATTTAATTACATAAATGTTGAAAGATTAATTTAATATTTATTGTTAAAAAACATAAATGTTAAATTATTTTGTACCAGTTATGATTTATGCTAATCTGACACCTAATAACTCGGTCTAATCACTCACTTAATCGGTCTGTAAATATTTATCGGCTGGATCTCTTACTGGCCTATTTAGGTCTCTTTTCTTTTTCCAAGGGGAGCAGGAAGTGGAGCTTTCGCGACACTATTCTAGCGTAAATAGTGCTGGATATATGCCAGAATTTTTTCCCAGATATGATTTTTTTAAACTGTTTTTCTATCAATCGAGCTTTCTCGAGAGCTAACTCGAAATTTAGCAGCGCCGGCCGCTCGATACCTTAACCTCACAGAGAGTCGTCGCCACAGGTGGACCCGCAGCTGAAGGAGATGCTGGAGCGCTGCGAGCAGAAGTACAAGTGCTCCGTGGTGCGCTGCCGCACCGGCCGCCTGCCGCGCGGACACGAGGTGTGGCTGGCGCTGCGCGCGCGCATCAACGCCTCCGTGCTCAACGAGGTGAGCCGGCTGCTTAGAGTTTTGACTATTTTTTTTTAAATTAATTATTAAAAATAAAAGAAATAACCAGTAAATGAGGAAGTCTAAGATCAGCTTGATAATAGTAATCACCACCGCCCTTTAAGACTTGCAACACCGAACGAGTCGTAAAAGTATCAGGCTAAAAGAATAAATTTGACTATGTAGGAAATAAAAACGGGAGAAGAAATGGAGGATTTTGGCTCTCAGCTTTATCACCTTACGAAACGCAATTGTCTCTACTTCACGTCAGTTTTATATGAGAGTGCTCTATATACTACCTATATCTATTGCTTATATCCATAAGCTCCAACTCTCAACATAACTCCATTTAGATCTCTTCTCTCGTCTCTCATTCTTATTATCTGCGCTCAAAAGGCGTCTTTCGTGTCTGTGGTATACGAAAAGCGCCCTCTCTGGATCCGGCTGGCGACTACATCGACGCATATCGAGTGTATCTGTGTCTGTGAGTGTGGGTGTGCGACAGATGTCGGCGGAGCGCGCGGTGAAGCTGTCGTCGCTGGGCGCGGCGCGCGTGTCGCGGCTGCCGCTGCAGGGCGCGGCGCGCGGCCAGCGCTGGGAGCTGCACGAGGCGCTGACGCTGGTGACGCCGCAGCTGGAGGCGCTGGAGAGCGGCGTCATCCCGCTCTGGGTCATCATCGTGGCCGCCATCGCCGGCGCGCTGCTGCTGCTGCTGCTCATCTTGCTGCTCTACAAGGTGAGGGCGGCGTCTCGCGTAGCGAGTGGCTTTTTATTTCGTATATCGAGTATCAAATGTGATTTTTCCTTTCTTAAATTTTATCTTAACATCAATAATAGATAAATTATAGATAATGCATATTATTTATGCAACCAAACGAACTTTTCATACTTTATTTAATTAAAAGTCTAAATCGGATTTTATCGCGTTTATTTGTTTTAAAACTTTACAGTTTAACGATTTTTAATTAAATTAAATTATTTCCCGACGTTTCGGACCCTTTACAGCGTCCATGATCTCGGGGGACTGAGGTGGTGGGTGTCCGAATAATGAATCAATTGTTACATACCCCGCTTTTTATACAATTATAAATTATTACTTTTAACCGTTCCTATTCACACAGAATGAACTTGTTGTGTCTGGAAGTCGTGTTGTGCTCTTATTTTCCTTGGGTTCAATTAATTTCAGAACTGGCTCCCAAGCTGGTGGTACGTTCCAACCATCCTCTCTATTGAAATTAGGATGTTTTTTTTTATTTCAATAGCCTAAAATTAGTTCTTAAGATTTTTCATTCTACACAACATTTTTCATTCTACGGATGTTATTAGTGAATTTTGTAACACGTACAAAATTCTTAACATATTTTAACCAATTTGTTTACACTTGGCTCAGAATTTAGTATTGAGGTAAATAAAAAAATATACACGCATCCTAAACTAAACACGTGTGTTTTCAGTGCGGATTCTTCAAACGTAACCGACCATCGGACCACGTCGAGCGACAGCCGCTTAACGGTCGCGACGAACATCTCTGATATCCGACCACCGACCTCGGCCTCGCCAGCGACGCAGTCTCCTCTGACACCTCGTCCGACGGCGAGGCGACCTCTGACGTCATCGCCACCTCCGACGTCAACGCCACCTCCGACGTCAACGCCACGGACTCCAGCTCCACGGACGCCGCGAGTGACGTCACTAGTCACGACTCGACTAGTATGGACAAATACTGACGTCATAAAACATTTTAAGCCGGCGATCTAATTACATTTTACCGCGTGTGAATTTATAAAGATCCGAACTTATGAAAAGTTGCCCGAATTGCTTATAATTCATTACTAGTAAAAAGAATTATTAATCTGTGGTGAAAATTGACAGTCAAGATGGCGGCCATGAAATGTAATTAAGTTTATTGTATTTTAAGAACCCCTTAAAAGTTGTCTTAATAAAAATTGGCTTCATTCTGAAAGGGGATCAATTTAATATTTCATTATCAAATGTATATAGCAGACAGAACAACAATATAGTGCCTCATGAGATTTATATTTCATTTTATTGTTTTGTAAAAAAAAAAAAATCTTAAACATTTTTATCCAAAAAAAAAATGTTTTAAGAAAAAATATATTACAAAAAAAAAAAGATATATTATATAACATTACTAGTCACGATAATGAAAATAAATCACTTTGGTATTTACGCCATATTAGGTAATAAAAAAAAATTATAAATTATAAAAACGAGTACACGAGTGCGATACACGTGACAGAAATGTATGAGTGTTTTTGTAAAATGTGATCTATATTAATAATAATTAGTTTTATTGTCGAATGAAACGATGTGGTTGTAGTTAAACATATAAATATTAATATTTTCCTACTAACGAATCTTGATTGATATTAAAAATTATATTTTAGAAGGCAATGATTCGTACGGTTTGGATAGCAATAATTAAAATTTAATAATTGTAAATAATTCGTCACAACAGTGGAACAAGGATATACAATGATAAAAATGAAATTTTAAAATGGCAACACTGTAAAGTTACACTTTAATAAAATAAAAATATTTGTATGATAGATTAAAACCTTTATTGTAATACAATATTTCTCATGGACTGTATAATGTTAAAGAACCATTCGTTATTATACAATATCGATGTTGTATTAAAATTTTATTGTGAATCGTGAGTAGATAGTAGTGCCTTTTTAAAACAATATCATACCTATATATCTATTTTTATTATAAAAAACATCACATTAACGTACATATATGTGTAAATAGGTATAAAATGAAATAAAAGTAGATTCTTATAACTATAAAAGCTTAACGCACAAAAAAAGATAGGAGCACAATTATTACAGTATAGAGAATATTAATATCTCAAAATAGTAAAAATATATTCAATTATTCATATCAAATAATTTTTAAAAAATGTGTTAGTTGGTATACAATTAATTAAAAATTGAATTTAGTCGCAATTTGTGCCTTAAATATAAATGTGCGTACGCGTGCCTTCTGAAAACTGCCAGCTACTAATTAACTACATTAATGTAAATATATTAGAATAATATTTCAATTTTTAGCATTTTTTCACAGATAACATTTAAATTGAAAAAAAAAATCATTAGCCTTGTATCTATCTATGCGTGTACTTAATAATGTTAAGAAAAAATTTAAAATGTCCTTAATGTGTTTATTTTTATGATATAACTATAATGAATTTTATTGTGTATTAAAATAAAATATCAATTTTAAATAATAAGAAAATATTTAAAAAAAGAGCTGTTTGGTTGTTTCTTTAAGGTTTGTTTTTATGATGTAACATGAAAGATTTGATTTTTTCGACACAAAGTTGTTTTACGCTGGTAAAGAATTCTGTGAGAAAATGTTAAAAAAAATTAAAACAATTAACTAGCGCTATCGACGCCATTGTTAATTTTTATTATTAATTATTTATTTCTTTTAATTCGTATTAATAAATAAGAATTCCGCTTCTACTTATAAGTTAATAAGGAACTAAAACTGTAGATGTCATAATATAATTGTATGTATCATACATTTTGGTTGTTTGCTGGGTAATTTGCATTTACCAAAAAAAAAAAAAAAATTTTAATAAATTTTTTGTTTTTAATTTACTTTCGTTTTTAATTTTGATCCTCCCATAAGAAAATTACTATATATTTTACAAGGGTGAATATGAAATACAATGAATAACACAGATACGGCATCTATCAACTATTTTTTTTATAGAATATACATATTCTTCGTTTTAAAACATTACAGAACCAAAACTGAATATTGATGAATCAGCCTGTAAACGTCCCATTATTATCCCGTCTTTTCTCCATATAGGAGAAGGGTTGGAACTTAATCCACCACGTTGTTTAACTGTAGGTTGGCGGATAATTTTCCTACCATTAGTAACGTTCGTTATCAGATATCTGTAATAACAACCAGGGCCGACGGGCTTAAGTGTTCTCCGAGGCACGCTTGGGAGACACACAAGGACCAGAACAGAAATAAATATTCCTGGCCTTCTATGGTCTGATCGAAGCTCCATTTCGTGTTTAACTCTAGAATGTCTATCAGAAAAAAAAAAAAAAAACAAATAGCCAACCGACCAAAGATAAACTTCGAAACTACGGAAATCATTTTAGCAGTTCTTTTACCATTAGACATCTACATTATCCTAAATTGTATTTTACATTATAAAACATCCTGTTATAGGGAAACATTAATCTTAAATACAATCATAAGTAAGAATGAAGAGTGTGTAGTATAAATAATAGCTTGGTGTAAGGCCCGGGACAATATATAATAATGTACTAAAAAAATTCAATTATCTTCTATATCGAACTGAACTAAAAAAGCCGGTAAATTTCCCATTACTGTGGAAAGGTTTCTACTTCTATATAGAATTAAGTGTTACAGCTAAATCCGGGACGCTGATCCACTGTGGGTTGGAGGATAATTTATCAGCAAGAGTAATGTTCCTTATGATAACAACCTGGATCGACTGCTTTTCGCGCTCTAAATAGCTCGGTAGGTACCATCAGCCATCATCGTTTTTTTTTCCGCCAACGGGTCAGCCATTTAACTGACCCGTTGGCGCAGTTTACAGTGGCCCTGTTTTCTGCTCAAAGGGTTGTGGGTTCGATTCCCGCCCCGAGTCTGGGTGTAATATATGTTTATTTATATATGTATTATTTATATGTATATTTATTTAAAAAAATTATATCAGTCGTCTGTTACCTAAAAACACAGGCATTAAGTTGCCTACCTTAGGAACAGACGACCTTGTGTGTATGTTAAACATATTTATTTATTATTATTTATCATCGTTATTGGAACTTTCGTTATCATTACAACAAAGTGGTCGTCTCTGCCATGTTGAAGTAAATTTCTCTACAGAGCTTTATTTTTATTAGACGACCGTTCTGGTGTAGTGGTGCGAGTAGTCGCCTCAACGGCGGTCGCGGATTCGATTCTCGCTCGGGGCAGATATTTGTACTTGTGCAATATTTGGATGTATGTCTTTGTGGGTCACCCCACCGTGCCTCGGAGAGCACGTAAAGCCGTCGGTCCCGGTTGTTATCATAGACACCTGGTAACGCTCGTAACTCATGGTGGGGTAATTATCTGCCAACCCGTAGTCGAGCAGCGTGGTGGATTAAGCTCCAACCCTACTCTTACATGCAGAAGAGGCCTTTGCCAAGCAGTGGGACGTTTACAGGCTGATTGAGTTCAGTTTTGTTCAGCTTTATTTATTTGTTAAACATGGTAATTAGTGTGTAAAACTTTGCACTAGAAGTATGGAGTCGCCTGCTGAGAGTCACCATCTATTAAAGATATATCTGTTGATCTTCCACTTGTTTTCGATTACATCGGCTTCGAGATAAACTGACGCCAGCATCCGACCGATTAAATTAGCTCCTATCGGGTACCGTTCGCATTAAAACTAGGTTTTTAATATATTAATATTATTGCTGTTGTTGAAAACATTTTATAACGCTATTTAGATGATGTAAGCTAATAATACACTAAAATAAAATAAAAATAAAAACTAAGATGTGTTATTAATTTATTTTATTCGGTGATTTAATTATGAAAATAATTTTTAAATGCACACAAAGTACAACAATGAACTACAAACTTTAACAAGGCTATTTAAAAATATATTCATTAGACGTAGAATTCTAAAATAGGAATTTAAAATCTTATGAGTGCAAATGTAAATATAAGTTAGTTTAGCTTTATAATTTATTTAATTTGTAATGACAGTTTGTTATATTTTGCTATTTCTGACGCCTTATCGTGTTATCGTACATATCTTCCATTAGCTATGATAAGTTTGTTTATTTTCTTAGACTCTAAATGTGCTCTTTAACTCTCTCTAGCTCTTTAGCTCGACGTACATCTAACCCTAGAAGTACTCCCGTAGCCTAATAAAATTTAAAATAAATATGTAGTTTGAGAGAATAGTCTAAAATAGTTATTTCGCAGTGGATTCCATCACATATTAATCTATTCGGTAATAAAATGACGAATACTTTTGCTTAGACTGGAGCTTGCGATGATGTAGAAATTATTATTAAACGTATTTTTTCCGAAAATATACATATTGTTAAAAATGTATTGATTTGTGGAAATAATATTTTGATAAAAGGTCGAAATACAAAGGCAGCTGGAATAAGACCATACAACCGGAACCGCCAAATGTATCTTGGATCGACATAGTCATATTAAATAGAAAATATATTGTGACTGCTTTATGATTCAAGTCTAGGCACATTCCATTAAATAAATTTGACCATCTGATGGATTTCTAATCCTAATTGTTCCGTTTGTGGAAGACGCTTATAATATTTTAATGCAATGAATTAAGAATGAAATTAGAAGACCTCAATTTTTTTTTTCTAGTAAACTATTTTATACAAATGTTGGGGAATGTAATAGTATATTGGCAACACCGGAATCTAGTTCTACAGGGAAATATTATAAAGTCGTGAACGAAGTTTTATCAATAAGGTCTTCAGAATTCGTTATAAAACTGTATACATATGTCTGTATATTAACAGAGTGATAAAGTCGCCGTAGCGACAGAGCTAATTGATAAAAAAATAAAATAAAAAATAACAATTTATTTACTATTGGATGTTTTATAAAGAAATTATTTATTTAGAAATTTTGTTGTTATGTAGTTGTATTTTTTGTTTGAATTTTATAAAAGCGATCTAAAAGTTCGACTGAGTTCAGTTCATATCAAAAACTCGAAGGAAATTCTCTTCTTTGTAATAAACTACGATTTATCGTGTCTTTGATTTTTTAATATAAATCACGATTCAATTAATTTAGAGTCATTAATATTACAAAGTTGTAGTCAAAGTATTATATTTGTATTTTTTTTAATTTTTGATTGATAAAAATATTACGATAAAACCTTATTTTGTATGATTTGATATTTATTAATATTTTTGTAATAAAATAAAATAAATAACTATTTATTAATAACAATTTAAAATTAGTTGTTTTTTCTGTCGCTACACAAATGAAATACGTAAATCTTAGTTCGCCGCTTTCTCAGACGTCAGTCTGTCTAATCGACCTTAACTCCGGAACGGAAATGAAATCACCTCGGCGGACCATTCCGTTTATTATTCGGTTTGTTTATTTGCTGTCTCTAATCGAAAATAAATTTAATTATTCTTTAATTACGTTCGGGACAACAGATTCGTTGATAAAATAAATTTAAAAAATGTTGAATTTTCGTGATTAAATGTGGATCAGACATAACCATCGTTTAATTTTTTTTGCAATCTTTTTAATTCTTAGTAAATCGACAGTCGTAGCGTCGGTAACGTTTATACACATACGAGTACGTTATCCGACAAATTTTTTACAACTCTTACTTTTCTTTAAGGCTTCGTCACAGTTGTGACGAAGCCTTAAAGAAGAGTTAATTGTATTCGAACTATATGTATTTATAATTTATATATTGTTTTAATGTATGTTTAGTTACATACTTACTTGATTTGCAAATACCGTCCATTTGTTCCGCTTCGCAAAGTATTGTAAATTCTTTGCTGAACTGACTGCCAACCTTCGCTAATCGGACAGCCTATTCAAGAAGAAGATAAATTTTATAGAAATATACTATGCAATAATAAATTAATAATAAAAATAAACGTCTCACACTCAACGGCCCTCAGTACGATGAGAATCCTATGTCGGGGATTCGGAAACACACACACTACACAAGCACAAACGCCCAGACAACGACAAACATCTGTATAGTCTATACAAACATTTGTCATGTGCGGGGATCGATCCCGCAACCGCTAGCGCATCAGTCAGTTGCTGTGACCACTGCGCCAACGCGTCGTCTAAATTCGTACAATATGTATAAAGTTTGGTTTTGTTAGTAAATTATTTGAACATATTTTTTTATCAAAGACTGAACGCTGATCCATTGCGGATTGGTGGATAATTTCAAAAGAACAACAATCGTTAAAGGCGTTTTTGATAACAATCATAAATGTCTATTTTATTTTTTATTTTATTATGTCATCTAACCTCCTACGACTTTAAGCCAGCTACGACTCAAGCTACGACTTTAAGCCAGTTAATGGACTAGTATTCCTACTTTCGTTATCAAAACAAAAACAAACCGGAGTAACCGGACTGAGAAATTTACGTGTCAACGAAGGGAACTTTCATACGATATCTTTGTTAAACATATTTTAATATTACATAAAAATAGCTCATGGGTTATATACATGGAGTGGGGACATCGCGTGTTGATACGAGGTGAAAACAAAAGCCAAGAAGCGAACGTAACAGTGACACAAACGACGCCATTTTGATCACGGAACGTCATAAATCATAGTTCGGTTTATTGTTCTTTCTATTAAAATATGTTGTCAAGAACGAAATGTGTAACGTATGGTAAACGCAGTCAGTCCTTATTCTCAGTCATAAAACCAGGGTCGGATTTAGAGTTGTGGACGCCCGGGGCAATGGGTGAGTGAAGGCCCCTTGATCTGAAAAAAAGTTTTTTCCCTCCCAAAAAAAAAATGTTCACCAAAAAAAAGGTCGTCGCGATCTTACGTCAATGGACATATTCGTAAAAAAAAGGTCGTCCCACCTCCGAGCCGCTGATTGTTATTCCATCGGGGTATATGTATTTATTCGTAAAAAAAAGGTCGTCACCGATAAAAAAAGGTCATCACCTATTCCTATTCCTAAAAAAAGGTCGTCCCAACTCTGGATCGCTCCAACTGTTTTGCGGATGTGGGAGTACCTCTTTTATGGGGGGCCGGGGAAGTTGCCCCGCTTGTCCTCCCCTAAATCCGGCCCTGCATAAAACTCACAAACAACTTACATGCATGCTACATGAAAGTTGAGAATTATTTTTATAAACTATCTATACCTTATACAAAATTTTTCGACCGAAACGAATAAAATGTATTTCTTATGATATTTAGTAAATAGTGTACTTCACGAAAGTGATTGAATTGTAAATAAGAGATGAGATATTTGAGAAATATTAAATCTTATATCTTTAAACGAGCAATTCTTGTATATATATAATCTGAATCTCGGAAACGGCTCCAACGATTTTCATGAAATTTAGTATACAGAAGGTTTCGGGGGCGATATATCGATCTAGCTAGGATTTATTTTTAGAAAATGTCGTTTTATCCCTTTTTTTACGCAATTAAAAAATATCATTAGAATACGAAGGTAAATTTCGCTGTCATTGACAATCTTATAATAGCTCGGAAAGGAACCGGGCGGATTCGAAATCAGAAAACCCGGGTTCGAATCCAGGTGTCTACAGACCATTTCTTTTTCTTTTTTTTTTCAAGTTTCTTTTTTTGTGAGAAAAACTATTATTGAGAGCTCTTTTTATTTTTTATTTAAATAACCAGTTCCTAATATTTTACTATTATGTCGGTAAGATCGAAAATATTATTTATGTTTCATCATTATATAATGTATCTAAATATAATTTAACCGAGCAAAGCTCGGTCATCCAGGTACTAAAGATCTTAAATCCTAAAAAATATTCAGGCGACTTGTCTCGACCAAACCATGTAAACTGCGTCTTTCTTATTACCTTAATTATTATTATAAATAAATAACCATTAATTTAGTAGCATAAAATAACATATTTTTTAATGGTTTAAGCACACGATAAGATTTTTTTTTTTTAATTGGCCTTAAAATTTTCAAAACTAGTTCTCGAAATCGAAATTTAGATTTAAATAAATAAATAGTTTAGTTTTTATTAAAATGAAAGATTTTTCTTCTCGCCATTTAATTTTATAACCAAAAAATCATCTCAATAAAAATTATATTTTAAGCATATATTATCATTTAAAAATATTAAAAATTTAAAATCATTATTATTAGATATTTTGGATCTCGTTAAGTATTATAGACTTCGAACATAGGTTGCATTTTAATATTTAATTTGTCTTTTAATTAGCATTTCCAGCAACTATTTAAAAAAAATTAAATTCAACCTCATCCTTTGGCGAAATAAAAACAGAAATACAGAATAAATACAGAATACTGACCCGTTGGCGCAGTTTGCATTGACCCTGTTTTCTGATCCAAGGGTTGTGGGTTCGATTCCCGCCCCGAGTCTGGGTGTAATATATGTTTATTATATAGTGGTTTATAAAATATCACATTATTCTTCTAAAGAGGCGATATGTATTATTTATATGTATATTTATTTTAAAAAAATGTACCTATATCAGTCGGCTGATACCTAAAACATAGGCATTAGTGTTGTTGCCTACCTTAGGAACAGACGGCCTTGTGTGTATGTTAAATATATTTATTATTTGTTTATAATACAGAATAGTAATATCAATAGAAAGTGGAAAATTACTGATAGCTAACTATATTGATCATCGGGTGATTAATTTTCAATTCGCTGTGATCTCACTTTTGATTAATATTTTCTTTTTTTCCAGTACTTTTCTTAAACTATTTATAATATTATAAACATTCAGTATCTTTACAATATTTTCTTCCAGAGGTTTAATGATTTTATTATACTAGCCGACTCGTGAGATTTTACCCGAGTTGACTACTGGTTAGTGCTCTGCTTATGTGTCAAACGATCTTTAGATAGATATGCAAAAATTTATTAAAATTGTGGATTTGAAAGGCTTAATATTCATAATCTAACACCAATACTTATATACAACTAACCTAACAATTAGATCCGCGAAAACAATTAAAATAAAACAAAAAATTGTTTTCAATTCGCTTTGTATCATAAGATTTCATAAAAATGAAGCAGCTTACAAATTAGGCTCGTTAGACGATAAAACCGTGGCCGTGTCTTATCAGCGCTAACTAGGAACATTCTAGACGATGTAATACGAGTGCCATCATCAGTGAAAAAAGGAAACGTGAAAACAGGCCAATTACCGGAGCAACGACGCTATGAACTCAGTTTAGTGATATTTTAATATTTTTCAGTGTCTGTTTAATTGGATTTTATGTCTGACTCTAGATCTACAACATACAATTAAATATTTTTATGTCGTCACTCCTCTAGATATTATAAAACAAAGTCCTCCGCCGCCGCGTCTATCTGTCTGCCTGTGTGTTCGTCATAAACTCAAAAACTACGATATAACTAGGTAGAGTGATACATGAGGAAGGTTTAGGTACATATACGAGTACATACCCCGCTCGCAGCCGGGGCGGGCCGCTAGTTGATAATATTTTTGTTTTAGTTTTATGAACGATGTCATGTGTAGGTATCATATTTAATAATATGATAACGTTCATGAACTAGTTTTAAAAAAAATGTAATTTGGTTATGGTAAACTTTTTGTAAAATATATCAAACCTTTTTAAAGATACCAAAACAAACAGCCAAATAAAATTATTAACAATCTACAATTAGCGAATGAAAAATAATCAACACACAATTAACGAATATAAAACAATCATGAAACGGATTCGTTTTAACTCGTTACTGTACGTTCTTCAGAATTCAATTTTTCTGACATTAATAAAGAGATAAACAACAATCGACCCTATAATGAGCGTGATAAGGTGTAATTTGATATACAAATTCATAAATCTGTATTACGATGGCAAACCATTTAGCAATAGCGAGGCGATATCATAGAGAACATTATTAAGAGCTCGTTTAGGATTCCCCTGGTGTTGTTCTCATACAAGCGTCTGTTTCCATTGTTTTGACAAAAATGTTATGGACAATACGTGACTCCTTTGCACAAAAAAAAAATTCGTATGTGGTTCAGAATAACACTTATCGCCTATCTTACGTTTTTTACGCGAAAATATAGCGTCCTTTAGATTTCTGAGCTAATAAATTATCCGTTATTAATTTGGCTTCATCATCAAAATTACGAATAATCTCGTCTTTGGTAAGATCAATGTCAGATTCATTTGAACTCATTATGATTTTTACACTCAATTAAACACTCAAAAAAAAAATTATTAATCATAAATAAATAAATGAATTAATATTTCTTAATTAAAAAAGACTCGATAAGCGTGCTCTCACGTCAAGGTCGTCACTAGTAGTGGGAGAGTGCGGGGTATGAAGCGACGCCGACGGTCGGGCGTAGCGCACATCCACCCCTTACTAAGCCAGCGATCCCTCGGAGCTCGAGCGCAGAGTATACGTCTTAATGCTCACGACTTAAAAGTGAAAATAGATTGCGCACGAAAAGCGTAACGAGGTCATTCGTAGTTTCATCAGTAGATTTTTACTCCTAATTTTATCATACCGGGGGCCTTATATGAAAATAGATTCTTAAGAAGTAAATTCCAAACAAAATTTTTTTTAAATATATATATATATATATATTTAAAATAAAAATTTTTTTTGGATGTGATTTGAATATATATATTCAAATCACATCAACCGTTAGATGTCCACTGCTGAAACATAGGCCTCGCCTATAATATCTAAGAGGGTTTTCCCATACTCGCTACGCTTGGCAGGAGGGTTGATGAGCGCAGTGTGTTGTGGCAACAATATGGTGACGTTGCTATCCATCACCATCATGGTTGGTGTACAGTTGTTCGCACCACCTTAGTCGCCTTTTACGACATTTCGACAAGAAAGAGATCGGGACTATTCTTCTCTGCCGGTCACCGCACGACAAATGTTAAAACAAAATAGTAAACAAATTAAATATTTTTAAATTATGTGACGTACATACAAGAAGTGGTGCTAAATCTCGTTATTTATTTATTCATAATAACATCGGTACAATGTCAGACAGCAAACCAATTTTGAATGCAACAGAAAAAGTATATATAATAAACTTTATTGTAAGCCTGCATATAATATATTACAACAGTGAAGTGTCGTTTGAACTAGTGTTAATCTTACGTCAGAAGTTAGAATCTTTTTTCTCACTTTCATTAAAGAGACAAATCAAAGACACTTAGCATTAAGATTAATAAGACATTAATTAAATTTTAATTCCAAAAATAAAAAGTGCACATAATCTTTACGAAGAAAATAAATAAAAAAAGAAGAAAAAACGTACGTCATTTTTATAAAGGCAATGGTCACGATCGGTCATCTAATATTCAAGTCTGGTGCTGGCGTGCGAGTGGAGCTAGTTATTGTGTCAATATTCTTTATTGTCTCCCGTCGCTACCCACTACCGCTATTTACTACCCGGCACACGTGCGGGACGCCGCAATAATCCACTGGAAGAAATTAATCTGTTACTATACAACGGAAGGCGATATAGGACCTATTGTGCTTAAGTAACATTGATTTCGCTCGTAATTAAAAAAGGAAATGTATTTTTTTTCTAATGTAGAAAAAAAAAATGTAAATTTAAATTATGTAATGATGATAAACGTTCCATATTTAGTAATGCACCATATGAAAAATATGGAAAAGAATTAAAAATTACATATGAAAAAAATTTGAACTTAATACGCTGCGCTGTCTGGTGCGGGTCGGTTGCTCTATATCTCTCAGAAATATTTCACGAAACATATTTAGAATTAGGAAAACTTTCAGATAAAGTCCACGTAATCTAAACACTGAATAAACCGATTCTTGTGATTGTTAAATATTGTCGGAAAACAATCTAATACGAGTACCATTAGATAAAATTGGTCAGAAAACAAAACAAAAATTTTACGTATTCTCAAGATCTGTCATCTTAGTATATATTATTGACCTAAAACAAAGAAAGGACTATTTCGCTTTTATAACATTACTTGTATACTACATATAGCCGTTGGGGCAGTTGGTAGTGCCTGCTTTCTACTGCTCCAGGGTTATTGCGTCGACTCCCACCCCGAGTCTGGATGTAATATTTATTTATACATGTGTAATTTATATGGACATTTTATTTAATTTAAAAAAAATTATATCAGTCAGTTTTTACCTAAACATAGTCAATTAAGTTACCTACCTTAGAAGTGTGTATGTATATTAAACATATTTATTTAATGGTATATTTATTTTTATAATTAAATTATAATATACGAGTATATTAATGGATAGCGTAAAATAATTAAAAACTAAAAAAAAATCACCTTTATTTTTATATTTAGTTATTGTGTAAACAAAACAATTAAATAATAGCTTTATAAATGAATTTTATATTAGTTGTTAATACGGGGTAAATGGAGATTGTATTTAAAGTAATATATTATGTAAAATTAGTCGTGATAGACAATTTGACATCACGGATTGATACGCTCGGGCGAGACCTCTAACACATTAAACTACAAACTCCCGAAATTTACCAACAAGAACTATTCATAAAGGCTTTACCGTAATAGCAATAGAGGTTACTATCCAAAATAACATCGATTTGTTATCTTAATAATAAACCAAAGTTTCCACTCAGGCTCCTATTGCTATTGTTATAGAAAACAATATGCTTGAGCAATATTTAGGCGTCCATGTGAACTCCATTGACAGGAAGTTCTTAATAAAGCCTTCAGAAGTTTCGAACAAGCCTTCATAAGCAAGTCTCGACTCTGTATGGTTTTGAAACTTTGCTACAAGTTAGGCAGTTTGTACAATAGGGCAATGGTTTGATAAAGTTTTGGTTAAAATGTGTTCCTAACACAACCTCTATGATCTGGAATTAGCCTGTGAACCACCACGGCGACTGTTATTATTGTTTGGTGAACATAATATCCCATTAAGGGGCCATTCATTTATTACGTAAGACGATTTAGGGGGAGGGATTCGACCATGTCTTTTTTTCTTACAAGGGGGTGGGAGGGAGTCTTGATCACAAGGTCACAAAAATGCGCAGTTATCGATGTTAGATCACAGACGACCTTTTTTTTAGGAATTCGGATCGGCTACAAAGGCAACAAGGGTAGACATCGATGAAAGATCTTGGATGACCTTTTTTAGGAATACGTATAGCCTGGTGGCTTTTGTTTTTGTGTATACTTCCGACACAGGCTAATTATGGATAATAAAACTCGATAATGTTTTAATAAAACATTTATTACTCATTTTTTCCTTTAGAAGTACGTAATAAATATTAAACAGGGGGGGAGGGGGTCGGCCTTATCTTATTTTTTACTTATAATAGAGGGGGAGGGGGTCAAAAACTAACAAAATTCGTCTTACGTAATAAATGAATGGCCTAACTGAAAAAATTGACCGAAATGAGAATATCCTTCCATACGTTCGGCATATCTTCGTCTTTTGATTATTGAGATTTGTCATCTGACGTCTTTTGAGCCTAAAATATTACCAGCACCTCAAACTAGTCTTTCACAGGAGGAGTCTATATATTGAGGCGATAACTGACAGTAGTGATAGTAATAGTGACTTTGAATGCGATCTGGAAACATCGAAACGGTTAAAAAAAATGATTTAAACGACCTTATCAGGGTCCAGGGATCTGGGACAATCAAAATCTGCTTCAGGAATTTTGGCTTCTAGGCTTAAAAAAGAAACTTAATAACAAAAGAAACTAAAATTTCTTATTACCGCACAAGAGGACAAAACCTTCTCTAATATTTTGCTGAAGAAGATAACTTCGTATGTTGTAAAGATGGACCTGGTTTAAAGGCTGCAATGGGATTTAAAAATTACGTATCCAGGTAGGTGTCAAGGTGTTTATACATAGATTCATCAAAACGTAGTCTAAAATGTGTTCTCTTATACAATGGTAATAATTTAGGGTCGTTGCCTATTGCACGTTCCATAAAAGTAAAAGAAGAATATACAGCTATTGCTCTGGTTTTGGGCAAAATTAAATATGTGGAACAACTGGCTCATAAGTGTTATTACATTTACGCATTCCACCACTGTAGAGGCGACGGGTATGTGGGACTCGCTGACTGCGGAACCAGAATACCTACTAAAACCCAGCGGTGCCCTCATCGTCGTGGTGGGGCGCCACGGGATCGCTTTCGCATGCAACCGTGACGTCTACGGTAGGCCCGCCCATGCGGGCCGCCTTCGCTTATAAAGCGCTCGCGGGCACCATGAGCGCTCTGTTGCCCTGGTGGCGAGTGGGAGGATGTGGTGCCCTCTTCCACTCTATTGCGGAGGGTGGAGGAGCGCATATTGGCGTCTCCTCCTCCCCGGTCGTCTTCTGCGGAGCGAGTCAGCGTGTGTGGTTGCTTCCCACTCTCGCTCCGCGGCCTCCTTCAGTGTCATGACCTCCTCACAATATGAAGTCACGGTCGACCAGCACCTCTCGCTGCCAAGCATGCAGCGGACTACACTCGACACCGAGAAGTATTCCGTATTTCCGTATTCCTCCAGGGTATGACGCGCCGAATCGACTGGCACACCACACTCGTGGCAAGCAGGGGTGGCTTATCGCCTAGCAATTTGGTGCAGGTACTTACCGAAGCAACCGTACCCGGTAATCACCTGCGCAGCTGAAACATAAGCACCCCGTGCCGCCTGTTAACCCAGCGACGAAGGTGTGGACGTACAGCGGCCACCGTCACTGAGCCCGCCGCTGGGGACTCTGAGCTAGGGCCCTGATCCTGCTGACTTGGTCCACACTTGGACGTTCGCCACTCACTCTCTGCCTGGACTGGAACTGGTACACCTCCGCGAGCACTTCCGCTTAGAGTTCCCAGGGCAGATCGCCCGCGAGAAGTGTCGATGTCATCCAGGACACCATATGGTATCCCCGTATCGCCCTTACCGCTATGAACTTCTGGAGTTTCCTTAGGAGAGCCTTGTTACGAGCGCTAAGGGTGCCGACCCACACGGGAGTGCAGTGCCATGCTCCGCACTATACCAGCATATAAGCGCCGTCTCCATAACCGCCATCTGTTGCTAGTCAGATATACTCCTGCGAGATTGTATTTCATTTAAGTATTTTCAACTATAACGTGTACTTAAAACATCTGAGAAACATCTTTAAAGTCCTACGAATATCTTAACAAATTATATTTTAAAAGATATTTCCAATTCAAACATTTAACCTTTACCGATTTTCAGTTCTTTTCGCAAAATAACTTGTAGCTTTAGCTAATAGCTTTTAATTAAAAGTTTAGTTGAAGCCAATACAACTTTATTTTACCTTCAAATGAAAAACGTAATCATAGTTTTTAGTTCAGGCAAGAAACTCCTATCGCTAATATTACTAAAACGTATACAAAGAAATAACTAACTTATAAAATTTAAGGATAATGATATTTTAAACTGCTTATTAACTTAACTTCTGCATTATAAAATCCGTTTATCGGTAGCAGTCGTTATAAGACATCGCTTTGATTTATAGAAGCAAAGCTGTAAACATTAATGTTAGTTAAAAGCGGATTATCTTATATATATATATATATATATATATAATTATATATATATTTATTTATTTATGCTTTATTGTACACCATTTTTATACACACAACTTAAATATTCTTAGTAATTAGATAAATGTACAAAGGCGGTCTTATCGCTAAGTAGCGATTTCTTCCAGACAACCCGGACTACACGGAATATGTATAGAAAAGGCAGGTGGTGTACTATTACTATAAACTTAATATATAGATGAAATATACAAATATATATATATATATATATATATATATATATATATACATACACACACACACACATAAATATACATATGTATACACATACACAAATACCCACATTTACACATATAATTATATATACATCTATAATACATACCACATGTACATAATATACATAAGTCGTCATAATTCATCAGAATTTATAAGTTGCAAATTTATAAATAAATAATAAGAAGGGGAGAAAAATACGTAAATACACGATTAGAAAGTAGTGCAAAATATTAATAAATACGACTAATTAACCATAGCGAGATAGTGTTCTTTGACAAGATTTTTAAAAGATGTTAGTATCTGTGCTTGTCTGATCTTGAGTGGTAAGGCATTCCACAATTGAACTGCCTGTACAGCAAATGACGTTTTATAAAATTTGGTGTTGTGCACAGGTACCCTCAATGTGAGATTCTCTGCTGATCTTAAAACTTTGTTGTGTGTTCCAAGAAATTCAATTTTTTCTTTAAGGTATGTTGGAGTTTTTGCATGAAATAACACACAATAAAGCAGCGAGAGAACATGCAGATTCCGGCGAAAGCGGATAGGTAACCACTTGAGTTTTGATCGGAATGCTGAGACATGATCATATTTGCGCAAGCCAAATATGAAACGTATGGCAATATTTTGGAGACGCTCAAGTTTATTAATTTGTTCTTCGGTTAAATTGAGATAGCTTGCGTCGGCATAGTCGAGAATAGATAGAATTAAAGATTGGGCTAACATAATTTTGGTGGGAATTGGTAAGAAATAACGAAGTCGCTGAAGAGATTTTAGTGATGCAATGGTTTTTCGACTCAGCTCCTTTATATGACTGTTCCACGATAAAGTACAATCTAAATATATACCCAGGTTTTTTACTACTGTACTATATGGTATAACGGTGTCCTTAAATTTGACCTTAGGTAGCTCGGTCCAGTTAACTCTAGAAATCATGCTCTGACTGCCAACAATAATGGCCTGAGACTTAGAGGGATTAACTTTAAGACCATATTTCTTACTCCAGTTACAAATAACATTCAGATCATTATTGATGACAGAAACTGCTGTGGGTAAGCTTTCAAGAGTAGACTGGAAGTAATTTGAATATCATCTGCATACATGTGATAGAGAGAAGTTATATTGGACGTTATTGAATTAATGAACAATGAAAAGAGGAGAGGAGACAAGACGCCGCCTTGAGGTACACCGGCATTCACATCACTCCAAGACGAAACAGCCTCTTCAATGCGAATGCGTTGCCGGCGCCCTGTAAGGTAACTTTGAAACCAGTCAATTACTGATGGAGATATGTTGAGAGAGCGCAGTAGACCCAACAGTATGTCGAAGTCCACAGTATTAAATGCATTACTGAAATCTAATAAGGTGAGTACTGTTAAATGCTTGTTGTCCATACCCATTCTAATGTCATCGGTAACCTTAACCAGAGCTGTGACTGTACTGTGACCAGGACGGAATCCGGACTGTAACGGGTTAAGGATATTAAATTTGTAAAGGAATCGACTGAGCTGCTGATGCACTAACTTCTCCAAAACTTTTGAGAGGAATGGTAATATGGAGATAGGCCGGAAGTCAGTAATATTGGAGGTATTAGCTTTTTTTGCAATTGGGGTAATTTGTGCAGCCTTCCAGGCCTCAGGGAACTCACAGTTTGTAATGGAGTAGTTTAGGATATGTGTTAATATAGGTATAACAATGTCGATTATGGGTACAATCATACTCCGGCTAATACTATCAATACCGACGGCATTAGATGTGATTGACAAATGCTCTCCCTAACATCACATTCAGAAAACTGACTAAACGTAAACGGGGGATAGTCTGGAGTTGGACATGAAGAAAGAGCTTCAAGTGTTGACTTTTTATCGGCGCTATCCATTACATTGGCAGCAGAAAAGTTTATTAAGACGTTCAGTATCGATGTTATCAGAAGAAGACTTATGAAATGCTTTGCCAACTCCAAGTGTTTTTAAGAATTTCCATGTCTTCGCTGTGTCGCCGTTTTCGACAGATTTGTGGATATGGCGTCGTTGCGCGTCTCTACACGATGTATTGCAGCGATTTCGAACCTTATAATACTTTTTACGATTTTCCTCTGATGGATTAGATTTATATCGCGATTTGTAATAAGCTTTCTTTGCAATTAACGATTTTAGGTCATCGGTTAACCATGGCGCAGGGAGGTGTTTCATTTTAACTGGTCTTACAGTAACTTAACTTATATATATATATATATATATATATATATATATATATATATATATATATCGCTTTAATATGTAATAGTACTGGGTAAGGGAACGCGATTCGATCCTATCACTCCAAAAGTCAACTACACGTACCCTGTGCTAATTTGCATTGCAACATTGCAAAATGAACAAGGTGATGTTATATATCAGCAGTATTTGCGCGACCTAATTTAACTTCCACGAGTTATGAGATAGAGTTTTGTTATTTTATAGATAATAAAGTTGGATACGGTGATTGTAAATCCATACTAATATTATAAATGCGAAAGTAACTCTGTCTGTCCATCTGTCTGTCTATCTGTCTGTTACGCTTTTACGCCTAATCCACTGAACAGATTTTGATGAAATTTGGTACAGAGATAGAGTATACCTTGGAAAAGGACATAGACTACCTTTTATCATGGAAATACTCGTAAGGCTTGAAGGGGTTGAAATAGGGGATAAAAATTTGTATAGAAGTTCGTCATTGTCGAAGATAAAAACATGAAACTGTGTATTTAGATACTCCATAAAAAAGGAAAACAAAAAGGTTTGTTCTAGCGTTTTTGAAAATTAAACCTGTGTGGGGATGAAATTTTGTATGGAAGTACAATCAAAGTCACGCTTCCACGCCTTTTTTTATGTATCGTAGGAGAACCCATTTACGGGTGATATCCGTTATGTATGTCGGACTTAGCACTTGGGGGTGCAATACCGTACTAAGCCCCTGCGGGAGACTTCAGCCGCTTTAGTTGGAGGGTCCCGGATCTGCAGGCAATAGGATCCCTCCAGCGACAGGCTGGTCTCGGCGAAAAGGCCAGACTTCTCCTTCATGGGGACTGCCCGGCTCACCTCTGAACAGTCCCGACGACGCCGTGTCTAGCAGGACCGGGTTCCCATCGCGGCCCGACACGGGCACAGGGGCGTTACTAGAGGCGCATTAAGTAGCGCCTCCTACGCACCCCTATTCGTGGCCCGCTGATGGAGGCCACATCGGCGGCCTCCTCTCTCACCCGCTCGTCGGCCTTCTTCTGGGACATTACTGTCTCGCAGAAGGAGAACATCGCCTTCCAGGACTTGTCGTCGCGGAGCATCGCGGTGATGACACTCGGGAGCGACGAGTCCGCTCCTAAGACTGACGTCAGATCGCGACGCAGCGCCACGCTTTCAAGCCTTTTTGTAAAATGGTTCTTGAAGGGGTTGAAATAGGGAATGACGGTTTGTATGGGAGTTCGTCATTATCGATATCTTTATCGGAAACATTTATATAAAAATCAATGTCGCAAAAAAAAAAATAGTAAAAATCGATGTCGCAAATCGTCACGAAACTCAAAAAGCTTCTGAGACTAAAGGGAAAAGTCAAGCGCGTCGTCTTTCTTAATTAATCAAACGTAGATTGATGAAAGTATATAGAAATAGTTTGGAAAATGTAAAATTGCACGCCTTATAATCTCATTTTTTACAATAAAATTGTTAAAAAAAATTAAACCACATCGAATTAGACCGTGAAATTAAATAGGGCTCTCTTTCTAATTATACTGAAGCGTAAGGAAAAAAAAAGAACTCGATTAGTGAAGTCTTTCGGTCGTTATCGTGACCACATGCAGGATCCGCACGTACAGAGACATGACGTCCAAGACAGAATTTTTTAAACAATTTTTTAATTAGTTTAAATAACAAAAATGGCACGAAAAGTATCATAAGTGTTTAAAAAAAGTGTTTATCCTTAATATGTGTGCATATATATTATTTTAAAAGTGCAATATACAATAAGTAGAGACATTTTAAGTTCGAAAAATCACTCGTTTTGCATGCAGTGAGAGTAAAACTCACCTCAACGCTTTCCTTATGAGGCGTGAAAAGAGGTACTAAGTACTATTGATACACAGGCAACGTCAGGTACCAAACTATTTAATGTGTAAACGTGATTTAAATTCCAAAAATTTTAGTACTAAATAATTCATTAGTGTACCTATAATCAAACTTAGTGACGTACATCTTTTTAACTCTTCGTTACTAAATAATATAAGGGTTATCTTGACATAATTTTAAAGTCAGCGAATAATTTCTACATAGTCAATTATACTTTTTGTTCAGGAGTCTGGTTCAAAGCACTCGCTTTATAGGACTAATTGCAAAAGTTTGAAAGGTTTTAGAAGCATAGTGTTCGTTAAGCCGCAATTAGCAAAAATAGTCGTCTATATTTAAGCATATTTAGGAAAATTTCTGACTTATCTATGTTAATTTATTAAATTAATAAAATTCAGAAGAGTTTGTTTGCTTAAAAGATCTAATCTCAGGAACTACTGGCCCGATTAAAACCTACGATACCTATTTAAAAGACAGAGTCATAAAACATCACGGCGGAAAAATAAAAATAAAAGTCAACACGGGTGAAAACATGCGGGTTGTCTAGCATAATATATAAAGGAAAAAGAGTCGTTTGAATAACAAAAGGTAAAAAATAAAAATAAAAAAAATAAAACAAAGTTTTATTCACGACGGCGTACTTAATATGAAAATGTGATATTCTTCTTGAATTTGAAAGTTCTTAAACAAAAATTTTCTCAAGAAGACGTAGACGTCGAGATTAAACAAATTTATCTGTTTAATTTAACGTAGACTGTTTGTATGTATGTGTGTGAAGCCCTTTCATTGAACACTGTCATTTAAATGTCGAGTTACGAAGCTTACACACGACATCACTCATATTTGAATTTTGTTAAAAGTCTTAACGTTGTACTTCTAGTATTATTAACCGAGTTATTCAATCCTATGAATCTATTATTTATTTCTAACACATTTTCAACCAGAATTCCAACCAAATGAAATTCTAGACTTGTCTGTTGTTGAACTTTCCGTGGAAACGGCCGGCTCTTAAAAATTAAAGGAAGTAAATAATTATTTCTTATTCATACAGTTATCGTGTTTTTTTTTGTTGTGATTCATACGATTAACGTATAAATAATTAATTTATATGGAGGTGCCTATTAATACGTGTCTATATACATACATACATACATATAATCACGCCTCTTTCCCGTAGGGGTAGGCAGAGACCATTTCTTTCCACTTGCTACGATCCTTACATACTTGTTTCGCTTCGTCCATATATATATGGACGATATATATTATTTTATATTGATATTAATTACTACCATTAAAACATTTATCCTTTTTTTTGTTTTATGATTAATTTACATGAAGGTATATTACTACATCTCGGAGATAAATTCTCCATACTGTTCCACAGATAGTTTTCCTGTCAAGAGTAACTACTGTTACCAGATGCTTATGATAACAACTGGGGTCGACAACTTTAAACAATCTCTAAGGCACGTTAGGGAAAGAACAAACGAATATTTGTATAAATATCAAAAAAAGGCAGACATGATTCAAAATAGATATACAACCGATTGGTCAAAGGCTTTTTCGCTGAAAGGGCTACCATTAAAATGAACGGCTATATCAGCTGAGATTAGCTGTCTCCATATAAAGTTTTATTTTATCTAAGAAAAAGTATTGTTAAAAAATAGTCTATATATATATATATATATATATATATATATATATATATTTTTTTTTTTTTTTTGTTTCAACGCAATAATCGCAGAATTTATTTGTAGTTTACTGCGATTGTTTTTTTTTTTTATATATATATAATAATAATTTATTCAAAAATTAAGTTACAGCTTACTGTTACAGTTCGACACAGATATAAGCACTTATTTAATATAATAAGGTAAACGATGTTGTGAATTTTTGCTTTCCAAACTAGGCTTAATCTTGGTAGGCAAAGTCAAAGCGGTGTAATGTTAAAGGTTCATACAGAGAAAATTAAGTTAATTTCGTTTCTTTCATAATTGATTATAGCTTATTATTCATGTATTCCATCATAGTCATATAAATATATATCGCTATTTATCACCGAAACGTATAAACAATCCCCAATTCATTTGGCGGAGGAGTCAGGGTTGATCGGTCCACGCATAACTCCAATAAAACGAACTTGAGCCAACTCGCGTCCAATTTATTTTTATTGCCCTTTATATATCTGCGTTCCGCTTCTCCGACCGTAAACTCGCTATGTAATTTTTGAACAATTTATTGTGATCGTCGTAAGCCCAAGATGAGGTTTTGGATGGGAGTAATCCTGTTTGTACGACTGTCAATTGCCTTCTTAAAGATAGGGATTGTAATTGGGCCCAGCGTTTGTTTTTCAGTTCTCTGTGCTCGTGAATATTGTTCAAATGGCGTTGAATTTTTGCTGCTTTCAAAGTTGTAATAAATTATTTTTTTTAATACAATTTATAAAACTTTGTACATGTTTTTGTCTGCGTATTATATATATTTATATTTAACTGCATTAATAGGTTCGATTCTGTAGATTGAAGTTATTTTGAAATTTTTCTAGTAATACACGTGAATTGATATCGAAGTCAAAACTTTTATTAATTTTTATTTTTTATTTTTGGCCGGAACTACTGAATGGATTTGAATGAAATTTGGCATGATTTGAGTATGACCTATGAGCTAAGACCTATGTATGATGTGAGTATGACCTATGAGAAATTCAGTATAGTTCTCTTTTGGAAGAGCGAATAAAAGTCAATATGTAATATCCTAAGTCGCGAGTATTGCTAGTTTTATAAATTTGTATTTTTAGACACAATAAAAACATTATTACACAGAAGAATAATTTAGAAAAGTATTACACTTACTTATTGCATACCAAGGACAAATACTATATATTGAGACATACAAATACATTTGGCGGCCTTATCGCTTCATAGCGATCTCTACTTATCATATAATACTATGATCAGTGATAATATATTTACATATTTATAAATAAATAAATAAAATATGAGCAAACACTGTGTATATGAAACAAATTTACATAAATATATAGGTAATAATATACAATAGGATATTATATATCATTAAAAAAATATTGTGTAAATAAAATCTGTCATACCGCAGTGGAGCGTTTAAGATCATAATAAATAAATAAATATGTTTAACACACACACACAAGGTCGTCTGTTCCTAAGGTAGGCAACTTAATGCCTGTGTTTTAGGTAACAGCCGACTGATATACATTTTTTTTAATTAAATATACATATAAATAATACATATATAAATAAACATTTATTACACCCAGACTCGGGGCGGGAATCAAACCCACAACCCTTGGAGCAGAAAACAGGGTCACTGCAAACTGCGCCAACGGGTCAGCCAAATTTAGATTGTGCCCAGCAATTGGACTTGTAAAAACTATTATAGTGTAATAATTAATTAATATTGCAAAAAGTTGGTAGGTAAATTTGCAACAAGTATGCTTAATTAAAAAAATCAAAAAACCCGACTGCGTAAAATACTCTTATAATAAACTAAAAAGAATAAAACAATTTACTAGCTTTCATTTGATACCCATATTGCTACAGTAAGAAAAAAAAATTCAACTCCCCCCTCATTCCGCCATTTGCGAGCGCTATTTTGAAAATTTATATAGCCTATGTCACTACTACAATTTAGACAAATCCAACGACACCTCATATGTTAAAAACCGTCCAGCCGTTTGGGCTGTAGGGCGTGCCAAAGAAATGGACATACATACATACATACATACATACACTCGAAAAACATAACCCTCCTTCTGTCGCAGTCGGGTAAAAACAGAATAAATATTTACAGGCCAAGGACTAAGAATAATACTTTACAAATAATTTCCGTGTGGAATGATGGCAAGAATGCTAGCGGTATTTCCCCGTTGATTCGTAATTTCAGTTCTCTGAGCAAATACTTTATTCACCAGTGAAAACAATGGGTAAATTAAAGTTCTAGTTTCTTACTTTTTAATAAAGACCAATGGTTTTTTTAAAGATCTATTTGATTTTAAATTAATTAAAAAGAAATGAATATCAAAATAATAACAAAATCATTGACGTAGCTATTTTGGTTCTAGTCTACGAAGCGTATAGAGTATATAGTATGTAGACCCAAAACCAGGTGGTCGGTTAATCTAAAAAAAGTCGCAGGGAAGCGCTTTCAAGGATCCTACACCACGAACGCTAGAGATCCACGCACAATGACTATGTTCAATAGAGTCGCCTCAACGCCAGCGGTCGCAGGTTCGATTCCCACTCGGGGCAGATATTTGTATTTATGCAATTTTTTTCTTTCTGGGTATATGTCTTTGTGGGTTTTCCCACCGTACTTCGTAGAGAAAGTAAAGCCGTCGGTCCCGTTTGCTACGAGTATCATGGACACCTGATAACGGTCGTTACTCATGGCAAAAAAATTATCTGTCAACCCGCAGTGAAGCACCGAGGTGGATTAAGCTCCAACCCTTCTTCTACATGGTGAAGAGGCCTTTGCCCTGTAGTTACCCAGTAGGTTGTTCACAGGTTAATTCAATTCAGTTAAGGTGAGTACCTTATAGGCCTATAGGTGTTATAAACCACAGATGGTATAAAATTTTACCTTTAAAAGGTTTTACTGTGAAGACAATTACGTACTAAATAATTATTATTTTTAGGTAAGATGTAAGTATGTACATTGTAATGTATTTTTTATTTAAAGAAAAATAAAGAAAGAAAAAAAAAACGAACGTTTAAGTCATTATTCTTTTACACTCACTTTGATAAAAGAAAAGTTACCCACATATTTTAAAAGGCATTTGCTGTAATCGCTTTTAGCTTTGTGAGTCGAATGCTCTCTCAGCATGAATATATATTTTGATAAGTGTTCACGATTCTATCACCTGACGTGTGCCGCTCCATTGCGTAATCAGGTACGATTATAGAACAGGAAAAAATTCAGAATTTAAGAAATGTAGTATGTATTTAATAAAACTGAAACAATAAATTATAGTTTATAGGTTAAGACGCACTAAGTCTTGAGTTAAGTTCTTTGGTTTATCTGAATAACCGCTTGAGTGTCCGGGCAATGACCTTTTAGTTTACCAACTGCACAAAACTGCCCAAGGCCTCTCACGTTTTGTTACGTAATTTCCCACCGGTGATTATGTAATATACGTTAATGAACCTGTAGTTGACAGGTGCACTTTGCGTACAAATGCCCGTGTCGAAAAGCAGTTGACATGGGCAATATAGCCATGGCGACCATTTCTTGACACGGGCGCTTGCGGTTATTGCGGTTAGTTTGTAAACTCTTGTCAACTAGTAGTTGACACGGCCAGTTGAGCGGGAATTGTATCACAGTCAGGAAGCGATAATGTTATACGAAGTGACGTTATGCCGTTTCCGCCACGGAACTGAAATGCCGTTTTATTTGAAAACGCATAACGCTGCGAGTTTGGACAAGTATTCACTGTCGGTTACATTAGAAGTGAACTCGAACGTCTAGTACGCAATCGGTAGAGCTGCTTTCTTAAATCGTTATATTTGTACCCAAAATCGGTATATGAAAAAAAATATATAAAAAATTCGTTTATTTATCAAAAAATAAATTCGGTTAAACAAAAAATCGCTTCGGTAGGACAGAGCCTATATCAAAATCAAAATATTTTATTCGTTATTAGGTGATTGATTACACACACTCAACGAACGTCAAAAAAAAATGTCTCGGTAGACATCTACAATTTCATCATCGGCTTTACTAAATATTACAATAATATAATAATGTTCCTAGTGTAGGCCGAGAGAAAAAAAGCCGGAGGAAAAAAAACTCTCGGTACTCTTTTTACCATATCATATTTTGTACATACAATATGAAAAAAATTATTCACAAAGAACGAGCAAATCATGTCACTGCCAAGCAGCCTTGTCATTTAAAAAATCTTTAATGCTATAATATGCCTTACTACATAATTTGGATTTAATTAAGTGTTTTGTTTAGGGACAAGTCTTGCACATTACCAGGCAGTGTATTGTACATACGTATACAGTTACCTACAAAAGAATTACTTATTTTGTGGAGCCTAAAATTAGGAATGGCCAATTTATTTTTATTTCTTAAATTTATATTATGTCTATCACAGTTCTTGACAAATTTATTTTTGTTTTTATGTGTGTATAATAAATTTTCAAAAATATATTGAGAGTAAACAGTTAGTATTTTTATTTCCTTAAATTTATTTCGTAAAGACTCACGGGTGCCCATACCGTAGATAGCTCTGACAGCTCTCTTTTGCAAAATAAATATACATTGAATATCAGCAGCGTTTCCCCACAGCAGTAAACCATAAGTGATGATGCTGTGGAAATAGCTGAAATATACTAATCGCGCGGTTTTGATATCCGTCAACTGGCGTATTTTTTTTACTGCGTAAGCTGCGGAGCTGAGTCTGCCAGATAACTTCCCAATATGAGGACCCCACTGTAATTTTGAATCTAAGGTTATACCCAGAAAGACTGCCTGATCGACCAATCGGTATCGGTAGAAACACCGAAAAATCGGTAGATTAGAGACCACTGTGCGTTAGTGCGCGCGTGCGTGCCTGTGTTTGTGTTGGCTCTAAATTATTTTTTATCCTATGTTCAAAATTTATAAATAACATTTGGTTGAATAAAGAGTTATGTTAATATACTTTGCGTTTTTCGTATCGTTAGTAGTTTCTAAAGGGCTTACCGACCACACCCTGCAAAATAGCTTATTGAAGTCTCAAGTTCTAGCAATAATGTCGTAGAATAATTTGCCCACAATAAAATACTGTACTGTTCAAGTAAGCAATTATACAAGTTTGCCAATTGAACTGAACTTTTTATTTTAAGCCAGTAGTCTGTAGTATATTATATTTCGTTATTTCAAATATATTTGGAAGAAAAAACTTGATAAACTGTTGCAACAGTCGGAGCCGGAAACAGAGAGGGCATCACCAGTCACCTGTCTTCAGATTCAAAGATGCCATTTGATTTGCCGTTGATCTAAATGTATACAATAATTGACAATAGATATATAGAGCAGGTTGTAGAAAAATATACCTACTAATTATTACCTATTTATTCAAGTGTTTCAAGCCTTAATCGTAAAGTTCGTTCAAGTCTAATAAAAAATCTAAGAGCTACTGTTATTTTTAATATATATATATATATATATATATATATATATATATATATATTATTTAATTTAGTTTATAATCTGTTCTTTTAAAATTTATAAATAGGTTTCTTCAAACTATATAATCCGTACGCGAATTTGGTTGTTGCTCCGTTTATATTATTTATCGTTCTAGCATGTCGTTTTATAGTCTATCGACTGAACTTAGCCTATAGGCTAGACAAACACCTTTCCAACACAAAAAAATCAAGCTTGTAAAACTCGAAACAAATATCCATATTTTCGTTGTTATTTCATATTAATATGTGTGGATAAAGCGTTTTTTAAGTACAGTGCAATAGATTTAATATATTCATATAATTTGTCTATTGAACCTTTATGTACACAATAAGGTTCTCGAGTGTTGGTACGATGTGCAGTCGTGGTATAATGAACAACAGCCTCGCGAGCGCTCAGCCCGAGTGGCTTGATTTACGATTTTGTAGAAACCGTCCTTTTATTTGCATTTTGCTCAAAGAGGCAGCGGAGCGCCTCATCTTAAAAATTTCTCCCATTCCTACGACACGACGTAAATAAGATTGCAACTTTCATATGAATGATATAATTTTTCTTCTTTATTCTTAATTTTATTTCAAGGAAGATTTAATGTGTGAATTCACCCGGATTAATTTTTAATAGGTTAAATCAAAATCGAATCAAAATAAAAATTTACTTTATGCAAGTATGATTTAAAAGCACTTTTAAATAGTCATTTCACTAAAATATAGTTGATGCGAAGCTACCACTGAATTCGAAATGTAGATTCTGCTGAGATGAACCGGTAAGAAACTCAATAGTTAAGTCGTTTTAAGAAAAAAAAAATAGTTTACACATCTAAACATGTTTTTTTCATAACGAATATTATATTATTTTTACCCGACTGCGACAGAAGGAGGGTTATGTTTTTCGAGTGTATGTATGTATGTATATATGTATGTATGTATGTATGTATGTATGTATGTCCATTTCTTTGGCACGCCCTACAGCCCAAACGGCTGGACGGTTTTTGACATATGAGGTGTCGTTGGATTCGTCTAAATTGTAGTAGTGACATAGGCTATATAAATTTTCAAAATGGCGCCCGCAAATGGCGTAATGAGGGGGGGGGGAGTTGATTTTTTTTTCTTACTGTAGCAATATGGGTATCAAATGAAAGCTAGTAAATTGCTTTATTCTTTTTATTAGTCTATAATAAGAGTATTTTACGCAGTCGGGTTTTTTGATTTTTTTAATTAAGCATACTTGTTACATTCTTAATGAGCACAAAAGAAAATCACACGCTGTCCACGTGTGTGTGCTGTTCAGATATTTTAATATCTTATCGTGCCGTATTGTGTAAACTGTTCAGATTTAACAAAATCAAATATACAATTATGTGCAAGAAAAATCTCTCGATGGAGCGCGCTCAGAGGGCCGAGCTAAACGTATGTTGTTTTCTGTAAATTCCGCACTTTCCGTGCGATTTCCTTTCGATACTCAACGAGCTTACAAATCGTGAGTAAATTGATATTTGTTCAAGTTATTCGTGTCTTTGACGTTGTTTTAAACGTTTAAAGACTCCATTTTAGCTACTTATTGAGTTAGCCAGCGATTGACTTATGATTTTAAAATAGTTAAATTAAAGTACGGCGTAACTAAGGATTTGTCGTAGGAGAAAAGCAATCTTGTAAATACAGCCTTACAACTGTGTTATTTGTAGACTAAAGTTATTTATGAAGTCTTTATAATACTAAGAGAAAACCAGAGTCTCCACTCGAATACTTTGTCCACTAACGCATATTTTAACTAAAAAATAAAACCTTCATGGAGTTCTCATCAGAGTATAATAGTCTATAGCAATGTTACGTCTGGCATTTTAGATTTCTCAGTGGCGGCAAAAAAAAAGAAGACCCTAAAGGGTGGACACCGTTGCCTTTGATACCCTTCCTCTCCTCAGTGGATGTAGCATTTGTGTATGATGAATGCTCCTCAAAAACTATTTTTAAAGTTTTGCATTATAAATATGTATAATACTGTCATTTTTATTTGAAATAAATGTTTAATTTACTGACACACACAAATAAACACACTGCATAAGCATAACTTATAACTAAGAAATATTTTTTTTAATGGATCCTCAAAAATCGTAAATTAAAGAAAGATAGTTTGAATTTCTAGAGTAACCCAAAATCAAAACAGTTAAAAATATTATTTTGTAATTTGTAGTTCTCAAAGTCTTAAAAAATCTTTTTTAACTTTCTTTAAGATAAAAAAATATACCTATAAAATTGACAACTTTCTCCTTTCCTTTAGTCAGTCAATAAATAATTTCTTTTAATGATAATTAAGTACCTATTATATATAATTTAAAATTATGTTGTAATTAACTATCATTAATAATAATAAGTCTATTCTGTTGTAAAATCAGTGTCAGCCAACACAAATGTCTTGACTTTGTCGTGATAAATCGTTTCAGTAGAGTCCGGTCGGCACAACAGTTCATTAATTTAGTCTCCTCGCTTCAAGAGTTGATGTAGAGCAGAATGAAGACATTGATATATAACATTAAAGTGATTCATGAATCACAATAACATTGCAAACTTAAAACATTTATCATCAATTTTGTCTAATCTTATTTCAAGTTAGATACATCTTGTGGTTTCACCTACGTTGACATTATGGCTAACCTTCTTGGTGTGGAATGGAATGTTACTTTTCTATTTTTTGTAAGTACATCGATATAGTCGAGATATCTGGGTCTACTTGCGTTTTAGATTTTGTTTCTGGTCTGGGTTGTCCTTCTGTGATATACTTCCGAGCCTCAAAGAGCATGTAAAGCTATTGGTACCGCTTGTTGTCGTAAACACCTGATCGATCATTATTATACGTATGGGTTATACGTCAACTCGCACTGGAGCAGCATAAGAAATTAAGCTCCATTACTAATTCCATATCTAGAAGAGAGCTTTTCCCAACAGTGGGATATATTCAATTTTAACTAATTTCAATTTATTTACCTTATAAATGTCTAAATCGAGTTGAGTTAGAAATAAAATAAATAAATAAAATACAATTAATTATACGAAAGTTATAATTGCAAGCCTCGAAAATTTACCTTTAGTAAATTCACATGCACTCTCGGCATTTAATTTACTTAGCGTATACAAAATATTCCACCGCATCGTATTTACCGTTGTCTCATGTAGCAATGGAAGCGAAAAGTAATCTAGAATATTCTACACTTTGTAAAAACGAATACGGTCTCACAAAGAAAACGTTGATTACCGGAATATTGTGGTAATTGAAAAAATAAATATATTTAAAAAAAAATTCGCAGGCATAACAGACTTGTAAGAGATTATGACTGTGCATAAAAATAACATTTTTTTTGTATCTGTTGATGACATATGATAAAAGAAACTTCAAGAGTACATTTTTGATTATTTTCTGTACCACAAAATAGTATCTACTTTACTGCCTACTTTCATCATCATGATCGTCATATCAGCCATTGGTTCTTCACTCCTGAACGTAGGCCTGTCCCATCGACTCGACCGATTCGAAGAAGTTTCCATCCAACGGCTTCCGGCGACTCTCCTCAAAACGTCTGTCTAGCTCGTGGGCGGCCGTCCGATGCTATGCATGCATCTCCACTCGAGAACCTTTCTGCATCATCGGCCATCAATCAGCTTTCAAATCGTTCGTCTGAGGATCTCATCATTTCTGATTCGATTTTGTAGAGAAATACCAAAGCCCTGTCCATTGCTGTCTACTTTACTGTTTAGCTAGTTACAATTATAAACAGAGATTGTTTTCATAGAAATAAGAATTTTCGAACTATTTAGTATGCAGTATTCATATTATTTTCTTTTGGTAATGTCATCATTAAAATTTAATTAGGTTCAACCGAAAAGCGAAGATCACTCTATTATAATAAGCTTCACAATTTTTTAATAACATTCCAGTTTATTGTAATCTGATAAAATATATACAAAAAACTTCATATTTATATATTTAAAACTAACTTTACAAACAGTCTCTATATGAAAGCAGAAAACGATGTTACTGTATTCAAATTATCTGAAAATGTTTCACTCGTGGTCAAAGTCCTCATCTCCTTATCAGAGACGAGCTGGCGATCTTAATCAAGGACGATCGATGATTTAAACCCAGACTAGAAAATATACTTTTATAAACATAAACATCCATTTTGAGCGGGAATCGAACCCGCTACCATCGGCGCTGATGTAACTTTCACAACACTACACCAGAAACAATTTCATACATCGTTAGAAATTATTTCTGGGAATATCAAAAAGTTAAAAGGATATTTCTTGTAAGCTTCTCTTTTCAAGCTATAAATAGTTCTACGCGCACCTAAAGCTTTTTGCATATTAGAGTTGTATACTTTAAAGGAGGTTATTATAACATACTAAAAAAATACTAGACTTCACTCCGGCAAAACTACTTAAGTTAATTAAAGTGAAATTAGACGAGCGTTAAATTTATTTTCAATATAAATAAAAAATTGTTTTTATTTATACGTGAGCGTAACATGACCAAAAAACTTGGTAAAAATATTCAGAAAATCGAAAGTTTTCGAGAAAGTGAAAAAAGTGCTTTATTATGAATGATTTAAAAGGGGTCTAGTTGAATGTCTATAATCTATATATTTCATACACCATGTTTAGTCATATTTCAGAACAGTATTTTAATTAAATATATATATTCATACAAATTAATAAAGGAAACAATTTGATCAATCGAACATTCGAATCGTAGCAAATATGTAAAAAACGACTCTGGAAATACATACAGAAACGGAAATTAACTCTTTAACTTTGTATTAAGGCATAATTTTCTTTGATAGCAAACTTCTAGAGATGTACTTAAAACTTGTCGCAATGAAAAATGCAAGTTTTACTTCGTACCTACTTAGCAAAGTATCGCGTGACGCATGATGAATGGCGAACCTTCTAAGAGGTTTTCAAAGTTTCGAACTTTGACTAGAATTAATATCGGTCGAGTGACATCTCAAATACACATAGGAGTTGAGCTTTATGTTCCCGTACATACTAGCGTTTAGTTATCGTTCGACGATTTCGTCTGTGTGGGTATAGTTTTGTGAAAGAGGAAAGTGTGAAAATACATGAATACTTTTAAAACAAAATGTTTGTATTAAGCATGTATGATATTACTGTATGGGTTAAGGTAGCTTAAAATCTGTTCGATACTTTTAATGCACGGAATACGATATACAAAAATTTGTACTCGGTTAACTCAGTCTCAATAAAAGTTTTGTGAAGACAACACGTGTTTCAAATATACACCCACTTCATCGTACAAAATTGAACCATAACACACATAAACAAAATCACTAATAACTTCGTTTTTTCGATCTTTTAAGACGATTATTTTTTTGTGAAGTTTAATAAATAATTTATAGTCTCCTCTGAGACTAAATAAGTATACAGCGATAAAGAAATGTATGCTATCTATAGTTACTTGGTATAGATAAAAGTAAATATAGTTTATCAACCCACTACTGAGCGAAGGCCTCTTCTCCATATAGAAGAAGAGGGTTTAACCCCTTTGTCCACTGCGGGTTGGCGGATAATTTCCCTACCATAACGATCGTCATCAGGTGTCTATGATTACAACCGGGACGGACGGTTTTACGTGCTCTCTGAGGCACGGTGGGGAGACCCAGAAGGACATACATCCAGACCGGAAACAAATGTTTGTTCAAATACAAAAATCTGTCCCGAGCGGGATTCCAACCCGCGACCGTCGGCGCGCGGCGTTGAGGCGACCACTCGCACCACCACACCAAAACGGTCCTCGCTATAAAGAGTATTTCAAAGTAATAAAAAGTTAAAATTTTATCAGTGCTAAGCAAACAAATCAAAGTGCTATTAAAACAAACACAAAAGCATGGAAAAACTCTAGATAGTATCCGAGCAGTTGCTTAAATTATGTTGTTATCAGTATCTTTTGGGATACAAAGGAATGTGGAACAGAATAAGTAATAAAATATACGCAACTTGTCCAAAACTTGCGTGTAAAGTGATATAGTTAGCATGAAAAACTAATTTCACATGTTCACTGTTTTAACTGTACGTTGAGAATGTAAATTAAAATAAACAGTCTGTTGTGTACTCATTTATAATCTTAATATGAAAGTTTTACTTACGATGTATGTATAAAAATTGTTAAAATTAACATACACTAGTTAAATAAGTTAAATACAAATACTAATTCAGCCTAGAACAAAATATCTTAGTCTAGTCCGGTACGATTAAACGTTGTAAGTGTGAAAACTACAAATGAAATATCGCTGAAATATCTCTCGACTTATAATTATTATTGGGTTAGGTCAGGTGGAACTAAGTACAAATACAGTTTTAATTACTTATTTATTACAATTTAGCACTTCACCCTCCGATTAACAATTCACGAGTGACAGCTGTCATAAATGTTTCGGCTCTTATAACAATTTTTGATGAAGTCAATTACTTACTATCACTCATAATTATTAATTATTGTTTGATTCACAGTATTGATACAAATTATAAAAATAGTATATAGGTTAAACCTTACATTATTATAATATCGCCTTTGAATGGAACAATGCTCATGCTTAATACAGTTAGTGGAGATTGCACGCCTTCAAAAGTCTACTTTTTTTTTTTAATGTTCATTTTTACTAAAATAAAAGATGATAAGGATTTCCAATTACAAATATAAATAAAGTGACGGTAGCTATATTTATATTTGTAATAAGTGTTTCGGTAAATACTGTACGAAACCCTATAGTTCTCTAGTGTACCTATAGAAAACGCTTACAATTACGCTTTCACAAGAAGGTAATTTATTTTTATTTTAGTACTAATAGTAATTAAATTTCGTTAATCACGTTCCCGGTCGTAAACTGTCGTATCATCCTTTACCAAATAAACCTTAGCTTGTTTCATAAGAAAATACCGGAGTCATTATTTCCAGCTGATTTCAATAGATCCATTAGCTAAAACTGAATTATAATTATTAATTATCTAATGCGGCTCTGTAAATTAATCACTTATAAATAACATTTTGAAAATACAGTCGATCAAGATGGCGTCGGTGCATGCTTTTCATGACACCGATTATTTTGTGGTTTAATGAGATAGTACATGTAAACTATTTACTAACTCAATAAATTTTTTTAAACAACTTTAATAAAGATGTTATTTGTTTACGCAGTTTACGCTTAAGTGTTTTATATAGCTAATTTTTTTTTTCTTCTCTTCTTTTTATTTATTATTACTTGGCTTATAGGCTAAGGTTTATTTATTATTCTGTAATTGAGAACATTTATATTTAGTTTAACAAAATTTTATTAGCGACTCGAAAAATGTCAGTAGCCGAAAATTATAGAAAAGTGTGCCTTATAACAATTTGACAATCGTTCTAGTGTGGTAGTGCGAGTACGTAGGTCACTCGATAAGTTTTTGAAATGCTCGTAATTTAAAAATTGAACGCATCGTATTATATATTTTTTAAAGCAAATTTATTTAAAAATAGAACTAAAGTAGCTATATTGCTTGTTAAAAAAAAAATATGTTCCAGTCATTTAACTACGACGGTTCCCGCGTTTTTCTTTGCAACGATGGAGCCTTACCGCGAATATTTGCGCGCTGTGATATTTTATAACGTATGTAGTTTAACTGAAAAACTTAGCCTTTAATGATTACAATCAGCGTTAGGGGAGTCTGTTCCATCTCAAGCAATTTTTTTTAGGTTCAGTGAATTTAAAAGAGGTAAAATAAACCTCGAAGATGACCATAGAAGTGGTCGCCCAGAATCGGCAGTAACTGCAGAAAATACTAAATAATGACAGACTACTAAATAATGGTGCGAGAAAACCCACGAATTACTTATTTCGACATCCCTCTTTTCCGAAGGAAAGTTGCTAACAAAACTGCAAAGACCTCGTTTTAACGTTGGTAAAAAATGGTGGCTGGTTTTTTTCTCGCAGCGGACATGTGTCGACAACAATGTTGAATAATCATAGTACACAGAGATGTGACTTATTTAAGATACAAGTATCTGAAATACAGATACAAGATACAAAATACGTATTTTCATCTTGTATCTAAAATACTTTTTTAAAATGTATTTTGTATCTTGTATCTAAATTCCTTTTGTTTGGTATTTTAGTATTTTGTAAATACTGTTTGGTAAAATACTTTTAGTAATAGTTATTATATGCATTCATTCACAAAATATGACATAATCCAGTGATTTTAGGCATTTTAGGCCCCAATCTGTGGATAAATTCTAAGTGAGCTGAATTTTTGTATACACTTTTATTACGACATTGTAATGAAGATGTGAAAAATTGAGATTGATATCGTGGCGGGTAAAAAAGTTACAAAGGTCAAAGGTTTTGTTGCAAATATCTCGCGACCTATTGCTCGGAGGTCAATCGAGGTCATTATAAAAGTTATTTGTCATAAAATTATCTACAAAAAATGTTTCATGCATTTTTCTGTAAAATTAACCGTTTTTGGAGTAGAGCGGTGAGAAAGCGACTAGAATGTACTCACATACGGTTTTGTATACCATACACCAAGGCGTAAACTCTATTGATTTTTATTTGGAGTTTTAACACAAAAACTTTTATTAACTATTTGTGAAACTCTGACAATTATACTGAGTCAGTTGAAAAATATTTCTTGAGTGTTAAAGACTTTATTTTATTAGTTTCATGCTCTTCAACAGTTGATCAACCAATGATGAAAATAGTAAAGATTTTGATTTAAATATAGGAATAAGACCACTCGACGTTTTGTCAGCAACTGTTAATGATATAAAAAACTGAAGATATCGACAATTATTGACAAAAAAAAATTAATATACTATATATTATTTTGTCTGTATTTATCATTCAAATAAAAAATTATTCACCCTTAAAAAAATCTATTATTAAATATCATGGATTATTCATACGAGGCAAACCATGTAAAAAAAAAAAACGAACCTTGCATTCTTCTCGAGGTAGGTAGTGAGGAAAAGTGCATGTAGTCGCTTTCTCCGCGCTCTACTCCAAAAACGGTTAATTTTACAGAAAAATACAAGAGGCAATTTTTTTGTAGATATTTTTACGACAAACAATTTTTATAATGATCTATATTGACCTCCGAGTAATAGATAGCGTGATATTTGCGAAAAACTGATTTTCGTGACCTTTTGACCTTTATAACTTTTTTAGCCGGCACGATATCAATGTGGATTTTTCACATCTTCATTACAACGCCGTAATAAAGGTGTATACAAAAAATCAACTCACAAGGTATTTTTCCACAATTAAAACCTAAAATGACGGGTTAAGTTTCTATGGTGACATTAATTTTAAATGTTTTTAGAGGATTCTGATTCCTTTATTGCAAGTGGCGAAAACACAGGGTCTATTGGCAACACCGCTGACTTAAAAACATTGCAATACCTTAACAATAAAGATACCAACTTAAAGAGTTTAAGTGCTTACTCTACAATAAGAAAAATATTTTTCAAATATAACACCTGTTTGCCAAGTTCTGCTCCTGTGGAGCGACTCTTCTCTTTTGGAGGTATGATTATCAGGCCTCATCGAAGAAAAATGAGTGATAAAATGTTTGAAGAACTGGTTTTACTTAAGTCTCAATTAAAACCTTAATAATATAATATTTTATCTTCTCACTTTTACGCGATCAACGCGATGTAGGTATTTGTAAATAATTAACGTAAAAAATTAAACTTACATTCAATAAAATGTTATTTTCTCACAAAAGAATTTGTATCTTTAAAAAGTATTTGGAAGATACGTATTTTGTATCTAGTATTTCAGATACCATTCCAGAAAGGTATTTGTATCTGTATCTGAAATACTTGATTTTAAAGTATCTTGTATTTTGTATTTCAGATACTTTGTATAGGGTATCTTGTACATCACTGATAGTACAACAGTAGCATTGCAGAAAGTTTTCCTAGCTCTGCGAGAGAGGAGACCAAAGACTGGGCTTTAGGGAATCATGCTGCATCACGACAACTCTTCGTCACATTCTTCTTTCAAACACAGGCGTTTCTTGAGGAATCTTGTGTTGAAACCTTGCCCCGTCCACCGTACAATCCTGATTTAGCTCCCTGTGATATCTTTTGTTCCCTTGTTTATCTTGATGTTATAGATACAACATCATCTGTGGTGAACATGATGCGACTCCGCCAAAACGGTGGCCTAATGTAAAAGGTAAATATTTAATAATATTATTGATTAAACACACAGATGTGAACAATAGTTAAGTACTATGAAAATCAATTTTAGTCGTGTACGATTTTCGATTATTTTAACAGAAAGTGACAGGCATTGTATTAAAACAACCACGAAGTGTATATTTCTTGAAGGGTAAAATATTTGTATATAAATGATATAATTTAAGGGTTTAACTTACACCTAACGCCAAGTTTTCAAGTTTGAATTGATATTTCATGGTGCTACGTAGGACATTTTTTTAAAAGATGAGATGAGAAAAAAGTATCTTATGTTTTTCTTGCTATTCTTTCTTATCTGTATCTATTGGTATGTCGAAAATTGTTTGTGATGTAAGTTATGGATATAGGTAAGGTCAATGTTTTATTTATTTTTCATAAATTCTTTTTTTAATTACTTAACAATGTTAACAAAAAAAAGGTTATCTGTAAAGTGGGTTTACGGACGATAATTTTACGTGTTAACGTCATAAGAAAACATTGATGAAAAATTGCATACTTTTATGAATTGAAGTATTATCACTGAATTTTTATTATTTTGTATGATACAAAGAAGGAGTTAATTGAAAATTACAATTTTTTTGATAAATAAACATTTATTTGCACTCGTTAATTCAAATATTTTTTTTAACTTAATTTTTACAGATTAATTACAAGTTACAATGTGCTATTAACAATTTAGTTACAATTTATATAGGTATATGTGTGATACATAAGATCGTGCCTCTCTATCGCTTGTTTCGCGCTCTCGCTCGCGGAACGTGACAATGAGTCATGCTTTTTTGTGCTTGCAGCCGGCATTCGTCGATTTACAAGACGTTATCACGTCAAAATATCTGTTCCGTCTATCTATTGCCTATCTCTGTTTTATTTTTGTATGTATCTATATTCTTTTTTCTACTAACAGGTCATCGAACTCGAAAAGAAATATTTGAAAAAAAGTTTGGTCATTATATTAGAAGATTTTCACAGACAACCCAAACTATAGTCTGTTCGCGTTAAGAAAATAGTGACTCATCAAAGTAAAGGCGTATTCATACTGGGGTAAAAATTAAACCATTAATATTAAAGCAAAGTTTTTATCACAGTATTTTAAAATATTAAAATTAAGTAGTTATTACATTAAAAAAATGATAAGAATCGTCAGAACCGTATTTTTAGAAACACCGCATGCACTAGCCTTTTTCACTACTATACTCTCCATAGTCACGTTTTGGTCACCACACTGTTTAAAGTACTTAAAAACATTGTAAATCACTCGTCTTTCTCCGCTATGTAATATTGATCCACTATTATTTTTAAGAATAGGTGGGGTATTCATTTTTAAAATTGGCAAAGAACACGTGCGTACTGTCTGAAGCGTTTCAACTGTTCAAAGTGAACACGACTTTATAATTTACTGTGATCTTATTGGTCAAGAGGCGTGGCTGAGTGACAACGATGAGTCACTATTTTCTTAACGCGAACAGACTATAGACTTACCATATACCAGTATTTAACCGTCCAATGACGTCACGTCAAGTGCTTTAGGTTACAATGAATAATATTTTATGAGGAAACTAAAAAAATTCCAATACGCAGCTCTTTAGTTGTATTCGGCAGTCAGTGTCGATATATGAATTGATTGACTTACGGCGAGTTGCACGAAACCGTCGCTAACTTTCCGTTAGTTAAGTTGCAATTAATCTTAAAATTAGTTGATCTTATGATTAATTTAAAGCTGTTGGAATTAATCATCCGTTAGATAGGTCTTTAATTAAACTAAATTTTTTTGTTAACTTAATCAGATGTAGGTTTCGTGCAAGAGATAATCACGATTCTTGTGATTAAATTAGTTTAATAAACACTTAAATTTAAAATTTGTTTCGTGCAACTCGGCGTTAGATCGCCGTTGGACGCTTTTATGCAGTAGACGCAAGCAGAGTAGCTCGTTATATTAAGTCAAAGCAAATTTTAAAAAAAGGCTATAAATTTTATATTAATGCGGAACATGATCTATGAGACCTACGCCGAGTTGCACGAAACAAATGTTAAAATTTAAGTGTTTATTAAACTAATTTAATCACAAGAATCGTGATTATCTGTTGCACGAAACCTACATCTGATTAAGTTAACAAAAAAATTCAGTTTAATTAAAGACCTATCTAACGGATGATTAATTCCAACAGCTTTAAATTAATCATGAGATCAACTAATTTTAAGATTAATTTAAAGTAACGGAAAATTAGCGACGGTTTCGTGCAACTCGCCGCTACCCCCCCCTCCCCCCCCCCCCCTTAAAGGACGGTATACAGAAGCTGGACACCTTACATATTATAAATAAAACATCAGATACGAAAATATTAAACTTTATTTCATAGGACTGTGATATGTACATCGATATAACGTAACAATACTTCCACAGATAATGTCTTAACCACAATTATAAACATTAGACGTTATATATTTTCACATCTCTCAAAATTATACAATAAAAAGCCGAGCTTATTTCATAAAAATAAGATAACATCTGTATTATTTTTTAAAGATTCTAAAATACTTTAAGGGAATGCATATTTTTATATATTTTAAGTTTATATAAATTATATTTTTTTCATAAGTAAAAACTTATATATAATATAATTAATAAATTCGTAAGATCAACAAGTATTCGAGAGCTTTAGGCATTTATATATACATACATACACACACATTATCGACAGACTTTGCAGTACAAAAACAGCAATAATTAGGCGTACAAAAACACTTATACACTTTTTAGGAATCCATTTAACTAATTTAATTCATTCATGTTTTATTAAATCCAATTTTTTTTTCCGCTAGTCTATATTTCAGTTATGACAAAATCAAACATTTGTAATAAATTGATAGCGACATGTCTTCCTATAAACACGTAAAGTAGAACGTGTAAAGTTAACACAAAAAAAAAAACTACGAATTATGTCGAAATAAAATCCTCCAATTCGCATCACTTTTACTAATAGCGGAGCAAAGGGCATTCGTGCTAGCGCGATTGATTCAACGATTTACTTGTCCATATCCGTCGCGGCGACACAAATCTAGAAAAGCTAGCGTAAAAATTTATTTGCAATTTAATTTGTTACGCCGTACGTGTTTTATTAATAATAAAAAAACACACATACTTTAAAATCCATTTAAATAAAAAACTACATTTAATGAAATAGTCATTATCTGTGTAAGGTTGGCCTCACCCTTAGACCAATCAGATTTTTAGAAAGTTCATTGATGTAGACGATGTTTAGTCAGTTAATTGTTTGTTAAGTTTAGTTTATTGTTTTTTAATTGTTTAATTGTTAATTAAAAGTTTTAGGGACATAACTCAAACTATAAAATATAAATCATGTGAATTTTTACTGTACTGTAAATGCACCTTTAATCTTACGGAATATTTTTTTGCCTCTATGTAGAATTGCATATTACAGTTGGTACTTTTTTGTTAGTTTTGCATTTAAGGTTCGTTCCTACAGATTCGGTCCGATTAATTTCTCCTTGAACTTTATTTCACCAACTATAAATGACATATTTAGAAACATTTGTTAAATTTCTGTTACAACCATAAAAATAACGTACTTTTTTTTCAAAGTGTATAACCGTTTTTAGAGAAGATTTAAATCAAAAGCGAGTCTATTTTAAAAACGTGCATATTTCTTAACTTACAATTCATCTTTATTTCTCTTCCTCTTGAGAGCCAGGTCATCGTGCTGGAACCAAGTGCCGTAAACCCTGAGGGGTTCTGGAGACGAGTGTCTATGGAAGGTGACCGGACGGTCCCTTGCTAGGACTTCCCGAGGGTAGTCTTGTGGACGTGCCTTAATATATTGAAATATTGAGTTACATGAAAAAATACATGAGGCGGTAAAAATTGGCAAACAATCGTTTTAAGATTTTTGCACATTTCGAATTTTTTTTAGTTTTGCAATTTGATTAATAACTTTCACAGAGTATTAAGTTTGAATTCAAATTCATACGCATCGGTGAAAGAAAACACTATGACATATACACAGGGCCGGGTTTAGAGTTGTGGAGGCCCGGGGCGACAGTGGAGTGAATGCATCTAACATTTTGATTCCGAATGTATTTCATTGCACACGACGGCAAAAACAAAATCGTCTCGATCTCACACTAATATTTATCCTTATCGGCTAGACATATTCCAAAAAAAAAAAAAAAAAATTACTCCGTCGGGCTATAATGTATTCCTAAAAAAAAGGTCATCTCTGAATTTCAATTTTTTCCCGAAGTCTCTATTGTGGAAGCCCCTCTTTTGTGGAGGCCCGGGGCAGTTGCCCCAATTGCCCTCACCTAAATCCGTCCCTGCCGGATATACACAAGATTTTTCACAATGTTCGCTTTTTAATGTTTATCTAGGGAAATTCTGAAACATACATTAGGCCGTTGTTAGCGGAAAAGCGCGACTCGTTTTACTCATAAGGTTTCAATTATTCTCTTTAATAGGATTAAATAAACGGGGTTCTTTGAGGCGTAGATACTAAAAGGATAATGTTAATGGAAACTTACGCGTTGTTTCTACGAATGTTTATGTTATAAAGAGAACTTAAGTGTTCAAGCAAAGTTTTAGCTCCGCAGGTCAAATCAGGTGTCAAAATTAAATGTTACGAGACGAATTGATTTATTTTGTTGGTCAGTCCAATATTCATTCACCGTCACGTTCCGGCGCGCCGCTCTGAGCGCCTCACCTGGTGGAACAGCGGCGAGTGCGCGAGCGTCACGTTCCGGCGCGCCGCTCTGAGCGCCTCACCTGGTGGAACAGCGGCGAGTGCGCGAGCGTCACGTTCCGGCGCGCCGCTCTGAGCGCCTCACCTGGTGGAACAGCGGCGAGTGCGCGAGCGTCACGTTCCGGCGCGCCGCTCTGAGCGCCTCACCTGGTGGAACAGCGGCGAGTGCGCGAGCGTCACGTTCCGGCGCGCCGCTCTGAGCGCCTCACCTGGTGGAACAGCGGCGAGTGCGCGAGCGTCACGTTCCGGCGCGCCGCACTGAGCGCCTCACCTGGTGGAACAGCGGCGAGTGCGCGAGCGTCACGTTCCGGCGCGCCGCTCTGAGCGCCTCACCTGGTGGAACAGCGGCGAGTGCGCGAGCGTCACGTTCCGGCGCGCCGCTCTGAGCGCCTCACCTGGTGGAACAGCGGCGAGTGCGCGAGCGTCACGTTCCGGCGCGCCGCACTGAGCGCCTCACCTGGTGGAACAGCGGCGAGTGCGCGAGCGTCACGTTCCGGCGCGCCGCTCTGAGCGCCTCACCTGGTGGAACAGCGGCGAGTGCGCGAGCGTCACGTTCCGGCGCGCCGCTCTGAGCGCCTCACCTGGTGGAACAGCGGCGAGTGCGCGAGCGTCACGTTCCGGCGCGCCGCTCTGAGCGCCTCACCTGGTGGAACAGCGGCGAGTGCGCGAGCGTCACGTTCCGGCGCGCCGCTCTGAGCGCCTCACCTGGTGGAACAGCGGCGAGTGCGCGAGCGTCACGTTCCGGCGCGCCGCTCTGAGCGCCTCACCTGGTGGAACAGCGGCGAGTGCGCGAGCGTCACGTTCCGGCGCGCCGCACTGAGCGCCTCACCTGGTGGAACAGCGGCGAGTGCGCGAGCGTCACGTTCCGGCGCGCCGCTCTGAGCGCCTCACCTGGTGGAACAGCGGCGAGTGCGCGAGCGTCACGTTCCGGCGCGCCGCTCTGAGCGCCTCACCTGGTGGAACAGCGGCGAGTGCGCGAGCGTCACGTTCCGGCGCGCCGCTCTGAGCGCCTCACCTGGTGGAACAGCGGCGAGTGCGCGAGCGTCACGTTCCGGCGCGCCGTTCTGAGCGCCTCACCTGGTGGAACAGCGGCGAGTGCGCGAGCGTCACGTTCCGGCGCGCCGCTCTGAGCGCCTCACCTGGTGGAACAGCGGCGAGTGCGCGAGCGTCACGTTCCGGCGCGCCGCTCTGAGCGCCTCACCTGGTGGAACAGCGGCGAGTGCGCGAGCGTCACGTTCCGGCGCGCCGCTCTGAGCGCCTCACCTGGTGGAACAGCGGCGAGTGCGCGAGCGTCACGTTCCGGCGCGCCGCTCTGAGCGCCTCACCTGGTGGAACAGCGGCGAGTGCGCGAGCGTCACGTTCCGGCGCGCCGCTCTGAGCGCCTCACCTGGTGGAACAGCGGCGAGTGCGCGAGCGTCACGTTCCGGCGCGCCGCACTGAGCGCCTCACCTGGTGGAACAGCGGCGAGTGCGCGAGCGTCACGTTCCGGCGCGCCGCTCTGAGCGCCTCACCTGGTGGAACAGCGGCGAGTGCGCGAGCGTCACGTTCCGGCGCGCCGCTCTGAGCGCCTCACCTGGTGGAACAGCGGCGAGTGCGCGAGCGTCACGTTCCGGCGCGCCGCTCTGAGCGCCTCACCTGGTGGAACAGCGGCGAGTGCGCGAGCGTCACGTTCCGGCGCGCCGCTCTGAGCGCCTCACCTGGTGGAACAGCGGCGAGTGCGCGAGCGTCACGTTCCGGCGCGCCGCTCTGAGCGCCTCACCTGGTGGAACAGCGGCGAGTGCGCGAGCGTCACGTTCCGGCGCGCCGCTCTGAGCGCCTCACCTGGTGGAACAGCGGCGAGTGCGCGAGCGTCACGTTCCGGCGCGCCGCTCTGAGCGCCTCACCTGGTGGAACAGCGGCGAGTGCGCGAGCGTCACGTTCCGGCGCGCCGCTCTGAGCGCCTCACCTGGTGGAACAGCGGCGAGTGCGCGAGCGTCACGTTCCGGCGCGCCGCTCTGAGCGCCTCACCTGGTGGAACAGCGGCGAGTGCGCGAGCGTCACGTTCCGGCGCGCCGCTCTGAGCGCCTCACCTGGTGGAACAGCGGCGAGTGCGCGAGCGTCACGTTCCGGCGCGCCGCTCTGAGCGCCTCACCTGGTGGAACAGCGGCGAGTGCGCGAGCGTCACGTTCCGGCGCGCCGCACTGAGCGCCTCACCTGGTGGAACAGCGGCGAGTGCGCGAGCGTCACGTTCCGGCGCGCCGCACTGAGCGCCTCACCTGGTGGAACAGCGGCGAGTGCGCGAGCGTCACGTTCCGGCGCGCCGCACTGAGCGCCTCACCTGGTGGAACAGCGGCGAGTGCGCGAGCGTCACGTTCCGGCGCGCCGCACTGAGCGCCTCACCTGGTGGAACAGCGGCGAGTGCGCGAGCGTCACGTTCCGGCGCGCCGCACTGAGCGCCTCACCTGGTGGAACAGCGGCGAGTGCGCGAGCGTCACGTTCCGGCGCGCCGCACTGAGCGCCTCACCTGGTGGAACAGCGGCGAGTGCGCGAGCGTCACGTTCCGGCGCGCCGCACTGAGCGCCTCACCTGGTGGAACAGCGGCGAGTGCGCGAGCGTCACGTTCCGGCGCGCCGCACTGAGCGCCTCACCTGGTGGAACAGCGGCGAGTGCGCGAGCGTCACGTTCCGGCGCGCCGCTCTGAGCGCCTCACCTGGTGGAACAGCGGCGAGTGCGCGAGCGTCACGTTCCGGCGCGCCGCTCTGAGCGCCTCACCTGGTGGAACAGCGGCGAGTGCGCGAGCGTCACGTTCCGGCGCGCCGCTCTGAGCGCCTCACCTGGTGGAACAGCGGCGAGTGCGCGAGCGTCACGTTCCGGCGCGCCGCTCTGAGCGCCTCACCTGGTGGAACAGCGGCGAGTGCGCGAGCGTCACGTTCCGGCGCGCCGCTCTGAGCGCCTCACCTGGTGGAACAGCGGCGAGTGCGCGAGCGTCACGTTCCGGCGCGCCGCTCTGAGCGCCTCACCTGGTGGAACAGCGGCGAGTGCGCGAGCGTCACGTTCCGGCGCGCCGCTCTGAGCGCCTCACCTGGTGGAACAGCGGCGAGTGCGCGAGCGTCACGTTCCGGCGCGCCGCTCTGAGCGCCTCACCTGGTGGAACAGCGGCGAGTGCGCGAGCGTCACGTTCCGGCGCGCCGCTCTGAGCGCCTCACCTGGTGGAACAGCGGCGAGTGCGCGAGCGTCACGTTCCGGCGCGCCGCTCTGAGCGCCTCACCTGGTGGAACAGCGGCGAGTGCGCGAGCGTCACGTTCCGGCGCGCCGCTCTGAGCGCCTCACCTGGTGGAACAGCGGCGAGTGCGCGAGCGTCACGTTCCGGCGCGCCGCTCTGAGCGCCTCACCTGGTGGAACAGCGGCGAGTGCGCGAGCGTCACGTTCCGGCGCGCCGCTCTGAGCGCCTCACCTGGTGGAACAGCGGCGAGTGCGCGAGCGTCACGTTCCGGCGCGCCGCTCTGAGCGCCTCACCTGGTGGAACAGCGGCGAGTGCGCGAGCGTCACGTTCCGGCGCGCCGCTCTGAGCGCCTCACCTGGTGGAACAGCGGCGAGTGCGCGAGCGTCACGTTCCGGCGCGCCGCTCTGAGCGCCTCACCTGGTGGAACAGCGGCGAGTGCGCGAGCGTCACGTTCCGGCGCGCCGCTCTGAGCGCCTCACCTGGTGGAACAGCGGCGAGTGCGCGAGCGTCACGTTCCGGCGCGCCGCTCTGAGCGCCTCACCTGGTGGAACAGCGGCGAGTGCGCGAGCGTCACGTTCCGGCGCGCCGCTCTGAGCGCCTCACCTGGTGGAACAGCGGCGAGTGCGCGAGCGTCACGTTCCGGCGCGCCGCTCTGAGCGCCTCACCTGGTGGAACAGCGGCGAGTGCGCGAGCGTCACGTTCCGGCGCGCCGCTCTGAGCGCCTCACCTGGTGGAACAGCGGCGAGTGCGCGAGCGTCACGTTCCGGCGCGCCGCTCTGAGCGCCTCACCTGGTGGAACAGCGGCGAGTGCGCGAGCGTCACGTTCCGGCGCGCCGCTCTGAGCGCCTCACCTGGTGGAACAGCGGCGAGTGCGCGAGCGTCACGTTCCGGCGCGCCGCTCTGAGCGCCTCACCTGGTGGAACAGCGGCGAGTGCGCGAGCGTCACGTTCCGGCGCGCCGCTCTGAGCGCCTCACCTGGTGGAACAGCGGCGAGTGCGCGAGCGTCACGTTCCGGCGCGCCGCTCTGAGCGCCTCACCTGGTGGAACAGCGGCGAGTGCGCGAGCGTCACGTTCCGGCGCGCCGCTCTGAGCGCCTCACCTGGTGGAACAGCGGCGAGTGCGCGAGCGTCACGTTCCGGCGCGCCGCTCTGAGCGCCTCACCTGGTGGAACAGCGGCGAGTGCGCGAGCGTCACGTTCCGGCGCGCCGCTCTGAGCGCCTCACCTGGTGGAACAGCGGCGAGTGCGCGAGCGTCACGTTCCGGCGCGCCGCTCTGAGCGCCTCACCTGGTGGAACAGCGGCGAGTGCGCGAGCGTCACGTTCCGGCGCGCCGCTCTGAGCGCCTCACCTGGTGGAACAGCGGCGAGTGCGCGAGCGTCACGTTCCGGCGCGCCGCTCTGAGCGCCTCACCTGGTGGAACAGCGGCGAGTGCGCGAGCGTCACGTTCCGGCGCGCCGCTCTGAGCGCCTCACCTGGTGGAACAGCGGCGAGTGCGCGAGCGTCACGTTCCGGCGCGCCGCTCTGAGCGCCTCACCTGGTGGAACAGCGGCGAGTGCGCGAGCGTCACGTTCCGGCGCGCCGCTCTGAGCGCCTCACCTGGTGGAACAGCGGCGAGTGCGCGAGCGTCACGTTCCGGCGCGCCGCTCTGAGCGCCTCACCTGGTGGAACAGCGGCGAGTGCGCGAGCGTCACGTTCCGGCGCGCCGCTCTGAGCGCCTCACCTGGTGGAACAGCGGCGAGTGCGCGAGCGTCACGTTCCGGCGCGCCGCTCTGAGCGCCTCACCTGGTGGAACAGCGGCGAGTGCGCGAGCGTCACGTTCCGGCGCGCCGCTCTGAGCGCCTCACCTGGTGGAACAGCGGCGAGTGCGCGAGCGTCACGTTCCGGCGCGCCGCTCTGAGCGCCTCACCTGGTGGAACAGCGGCGAGTGCGCGAGCGTCACGTTCCGGCGCGCCGCTCTGAGCGCCTCACCTGGTGGAACAGCGGCGAGTGCGCGAGCGTCACGTTCCGGCGCGCCGCTCTGAGCGCCTCACCTGGTGGAACAGCGGCGAGTGCGCGAGCGTCACGTTCCGGCGCGCCGCTCTGAGCGCCTCACCTGGTGGAACAGCGGCGAGTGCGCGAGCGTCACGTTCCGGCGCGCCGCTCTGAGCGCCTCACCTGGTGGAACAGCGGCGAGTGCGCGAGCGTCACGTTCCGGCGCGCCGCTCTGAGCGCCTCACCTGGTGGAACAGCGGCGAGTGCGCGAGCGTCACGTTCCGGCGCGCCGCTCTGAGCGCCTCACCTGGTGGAACAGCGGCGAGTGCGCGAGCGTCACGTTCCGGCGCGCCGCTCTGAGCGCCTCACCTGGTGGAACAGCGGCGAGTGCGCGAGCGTCACGTTCCGGCGCGCCGCTCTGAGCGCCTCACCTGGTGGAACAGCGGCGAGTGCGCGAGCGTCACGTTCCGGCGCGCCGCTCTGAGCGCCTCACCTGGTGGAACAGCGGCGAGTGCGCGAGCGTCACGTTCCGGCGCGCCGCTCTGAGCGCCTCACCTGGTGGAACAGCGGCGAGTGCGCGAGCGTCACGTTCCGGCGCGCCGCTCTGAGCGCCTCACCTGGTGGAACAGCGGCGAGTGCGCGAGCGTCACGTTCCGGCGCGCCGCTCTGAGCGCCTCACCTGGTGGAACAGCGGCGAGTGCGCGAGCGTCACGTTCCGGCGCGCCGCTCTGAGCGCCTCACCTGGTGGAACAGCGGCGAGTGCGCGAGCGTCACGTTCCGGCGCGCCGCACTGAGCGCCTCACCTGGTGGAACAGCGGCGAGTGCGCGAGCGTCACGTTCCGGCGCGCCGCACTGAGCGCCTCACCTGGTGGAACAGCGGCGAGTGCGCGAGCGTCACGTTCCGGCGCGCCGCACTGAGCGCCTCACCTGGTGGAACAGCGGCGAGTGCGCGAGCGTCACGTTCCGGCGCGCCGCACTGAGCGCCTCACCTGGTGGAACAGCGGCGAGTGCGCGAGCGTCACGTTCCGGCGCGCCGCACTGAGCGCCTCACCTGGTGGAACAGCGGCGAGTGCGCGAGCGTCACGTTCCGGCGCGCCGCACTGAGCGCCTCACCTGGTGGAACAGCGGCGAGTGCGCGAGCGTCACGTTCCGGCGCGCCGCACTGAGCGCCTCACCTGGTGGAACAGCGGCGAGTGCGCGAGCGTCACGTTCCGGCGCGCCGCACTGAGCGCCTCACCTGGTGGAACAGCGGCGAGTGCGCGAGCGTCACGTTCCGGCGCGCCGCTCTGAGCGCCTCACCTGGTGGAACAGCGGCGAGTGCGCGAGCGTCACGTTCCGGCGCGCCGCTCTGAGCGCCTCACCTGGTGGAACAGCGGCGAGTGCGCGAGCGTCACGTTCCGGCGCGCCGCTCTGAGCGCCTCACCTGGTGGAACAGCGGCGAGTGCGCGAGCGTCACGTTCCGGCGCGCCGCTCTGAGCGCCTCACCTGGTGGAACAGCGGCGAGTGCGCGAGCGTCACGTTCCGGCGCGCCGCTCTGAGCGCCTCACCTGGTGGAACAGCGGCGAGTGCGCGAGCGTCACGTTCCGGCGCGCCGCTCTGAGCGCCTCACCTGGTGGAACAGCGGCGAGTGCGCGAGCGTCACGTTCCGGCGCGCCGCTCTGAGCGCCTCACCTGGTGGAACAGCGGCGAGTGCGCGAGCGTCACGTTCCGGCGCGCCGCTCTGAGCGCCTCACCTGGTGGAACAGCGGCGAGTGCGCGAGCGTCACGTTCCGGCGCGCCGCTCTGAGCGCCTCACCTGGTGGAACAGCGGCGAGTGCGCGAGCGTCACGTTCCGGCGCGCCGCTCTGAGCGCCTCACCTGGTGGAACAGCGGCGAGTGCGCGAGCGTCACGTTCCGGCGCGCCGCTCTGAGCGCCTCACCTGGTGGAACAGCGGCGAGTGCGCGAGCGTCACGTTCCGGCGCGCCGCTCTGAGCGCCTCACCTGGTGGAACAGCGGCGAGTGCGCGAGCGTCACGTTCCGGCGCGCCGCTCTGAGCGCCTCACCTGGTGGAACAGCGGCGAGTGCGCGAGCGTCACGTTCCGGCGCGCCGCTCTGAGCGCCTCACCTGGTGGAACAGCGGCGAGTGCGCGAGCGTCACGTTCCGGCGCGCCGCTCTGAGCGCCTCACCTGGTGGAACAGCGGCGAGTGCGCGAGCGTCACGTTCCGGCGCGCCGCTCTGAGCGCCTCACCTGGTGGAACAGCGGCGAGTGCGCGAGCGTCACGTTCCGGCGCGCCGCTCTGAGCGCCTCACCTGGTGGAAGAGCGGCGAGTGCGCGAGCATCACGTTCCGGCGCGCCGCACTGAGCGCCTCACCTGGTGGAACAGCGGCGAGTGCGCGAGCGTCACGTTCCGGCGCGCCGCTCTGAGCGCCTCACCTGGTGGAACAGCGGCGAGTGCGCGAGCGTCACGTTCCGGCGCGCCGCTCTGAGCGCCTCACCTGGTGGAACAGCGGCGAGTGCGCGAGCGTCACGTTCCGGCGCGCCGCTCTGAGCGCCTCACCTGGTGGAACAGCGGCGAGTGCGCGAGCGTCACGTTCCGGCGCGCCGCTCTGAGCGCCTCACCTGGTGGAACAGCGGCGAGTGCGCGAGCGTCACGTTCCGGCGCGCCGCTCTGAGCGCCTCACCTGGTGGAACAGCGGCGAGTGCGCGAGCGTCACGTTCCGGCGCGCCGCTCTGAGCGCCTCACCTGGTGGAACAGCGGCGAGTGCGCGAGCGTCACGTTCCGGCGCGCCGCTCTGAGCGCCTCACCTGGTGGAACAGCGGCGAGTGCGCGAGCGTCACGTTCCGGCGCGCCGCTCTGAGCGCCTCACCTGGTGGAACAGCGGCGAGTGCGCGAGCGTCACGTTCCGGCGCGCCGCTCTGAGCGCCTCACCTGGTGGAACAGCGGCGAGTGCGCGAGCGTCACGTTCCGGCGCGCCGCTCTGAGCGCCTCACCTGGTGGAACAGCGGCGAGTGCGCGAGCGTCACGTTCTGGCGCGCCGCGCACGCGCCGAGCGCCATGTCGTCGGGCGCGGATCGCGACGCGCACGCGCAGTCTGCTAACGCTCGCACGGCGCCTACGCTCAGCGCTGTCCCACCACCGCCCGTTATGTAGTCGTAGCCTATATGTGAATTTTGTTGGTACAAAAGTTGTATACAGCTGACATGTAAATATAAATCTTCAATAAATTACAAACTTCTTCATACAAAAAGAAAAACATCATCACTGAGGCCTTTGAACTGAGCCTAAGAACGCTTACTAAAGTAAACTTCACCAATAAAATTTAATACATTTGATTAAAAATACAGTTTATGTATACGGTATAAAGAATAAATTTTGAAAATAAAGTTAGTTGTGAAAATATGTTACGTTAAATGTATAAAGTTTTATAAAATAAAAAAAGTTTTATATTGATTGAGTGTAATTACAGAGTTATCTGGGTAGTAAACAATATGAAGACAAATATTAGAAACAATTAAAAAAAAAAAAGAAAAACAATGAGCGTTTATAAAGAATGGCTTACCTTTACCGAGCCTTTCTTTTTTTCCATATCCATAACCATATCTTTCACCAAGCACCGTGACATCATCACCGCCTCGGTAACAGCTTAGTACTTCGCAAAGCCTTTGGACACTTTAAATTAAAATAACTTTTTATAAACAGTAGTTATGGTCTAAGATCCGGCTGCAAAAAAGTGCTCTCATCGAACGTTTGCTAAAAATCAAATTTTTTCATACATTTACGATTAGAGAATACAAATATACAGGATTGCCTATCAAAAAGTGGCCTTATTTTTAATTAATTTATTATTAATTGTTTTTTAGAATGAAACATTCACTTATTGTTTAAATAAAATACCATCCACTTCACAGAAATATACATATATAGACTTTGAAAAACCACGGTTGCAATTGGGCACTTAGGTAACCGCAGCTCTTTGCAGCCAGGTGTAAGCAGGTCTGATTTTGTTACATTTATGCCTTCATGAGTTGAATTTATGATTTATATATCAAATGAAAGCTAATTTTTTTCTATTTATTATGATATACGGTTGCCTAACAAAATCTCACCGCAAATAAGGGTTGCTCGCTGTTAAAGATGCGTAATATCAAAGTTGAGTAAAAGAGAGTTACGTGACATGATTATTCCATAATACGAACATGGTCACTAGAAACTTTATATCCCAAAATTCAGACAGCAAGGGTTTCCTTGGGAGAGGGGACGAAAATCAGTGTGTACTTGCAAACGAAATCGATGATACAGCTAGTATATAAACAAAAACATTTGAAAACTTACCCTAAAATGGTATCATCATCAGCAAGGAATATCCATTTGATATTTGGCAGATTTTCCACTCTCTTCAAGGCTTCCTTCAGAATGGTAATCGTTTTTAAACAATGACCAGTTTTTGTATTCGGTACACCGATTTCGACTGCCGGTAGCTTAGGATCTAAATAAATAATCACAAAGGAACTATATTAATATTTAAACAAATACATATAACAGAAACAATGTATGCCTGTTTGAAGTAAAAAAAGAATTAGGGAGATAGTTTTTAGTTCGGCACAATTTGTATTAAAACTAACATTGCTGTTTAGCTCTAATAAAGAGTTTATTTAGTTTATTATATTTAAGTTACATTGATCCTGGTTTAATTTATTAATGTCAGATGGTGATCGGGGGATTAACTGGCTTAACTCCCGCATAACAGCTCAGCGAGGAGGGAGGGACAGAAAATCAGCGCTGCACGGGACCACGGTCCTGCGTTAGCACACAAGCTGAGTCACCTCCCATTGCCATAGACATAAGTGTAAAATGTTTTTATTGATCTGATTTTGATTTGATTTGTAGTAGTACAGACCCCTTTATATTTTTATTTTTTTTATTTGGATAATTTTTTTTTCAATGTATATAAGAAAAATGATTTAATTAAATATAAAAATTACGATAAAAAAAAAGTAAGAAAATGAAACAAAATAATTTTATTTTAGTTAAGTGTCTATTTAAGACTTATATCTACATTAACACTAGATCTACCAGACCAGTCATTTTGACTGGTCTTACAATTTTAATTTAAAACTCCTACTGTATGTAACATTTTCTTTCTATAACGATATCATGACTTTTATAGCTATAGCTAAAGAATCAGTTTTACGAACTTTATATTATTTTATACATTTTAGTAACAAATATATCTTTTGTTATTGACAATTATACCAGCACCAGTCAAAATGACTGGTGCAAGTTTTTATGTGATGCAATGACTTTGGGGCAGCTACGACAATTGGTAAGAACTGCAATATTTTCTCTAGACAAAATATATGATTCCGATAAAATCATAATTCTGATAAGTAGTGTCGCGGGTTTTACGAGGAACGTAATTTTCACAAAAAAGAGAGAGCAGAGTCATGTCAGCTTAGTTGCGATCAATTATATTTACGAGTAATGTTACGATTCTAATTTTGCCATGTAGTAAAATCATTATCTCACTGTAACAAATTCGGTTAGCAAAAATTAGCGAGTTCCTGCAACTTTATCGCTAAATTAGAAATAATTTTCTTGAATTTTGAGGCATCGATTGTAAGATTATTTTGATACTGGTAAGAAACATTTAGGTGTATTTGAAGTATTCAAAAATAGATTCTTCAGTAAGAAGGCTAAATACAGAGAGATATATATCCTACTATTAGTTTCAACTTATTTTTATGGTTATCCTCAGGCCCTAAAAATGGCAAAACGAATGAAACCTTCTTCGTATATTTGAAAAATGTAACCTATGGAAATACCTATCCTAATGAATGTTCGGATGATGAAAATGATGCACTATAGATATATGTTGGCGAAAGTGTGTTTTTAGAGAGCCAAAGTGATCGACACGACAGTAGTAATAACAGTATTATAATCGAGTTGCTGTACGAATCAAATAGATGTACAGTTTACAAGAGTAAACCAAATAAGAAAGTACTTGTACAGAGTAAAATACAAATAAGTAAAAATAGATAAAACTAACCTAATCTAAATATATACCTATACCTAATCTAAAAATAGATAACCAAGAGACTACCCGAAACTGTATCCTTTTATTATAACACTAAATTTGGAGTCGACATTACTGATCAAATGGCACGAAAGTATAGTGTAAAGTCAGGTTCCAGGTGGCCACTTCAAGCTTTTTTTTAATATCTTGAATTTAGCTGGGATAAATTCCTGGATATTGTATAAAAATACGACGGGTAAAACAATATCAAGGAAAGACTTTGTGTTTCGCTTAGCTGAAGAATTTGCTTGTGGAGAATATTCGACTGCAAGGGAAAAATCACAAGAAGCTATTATACCAAGTTGAAGTGGTGATTCTCCTGTAGATACGTAAATGGTGTCAAATAAGATATTGCAATAATAATAAGACCACAACTATTTGCAATATATGGAAAAAAAAAATGCGGAAAGTGTACATAGAGAAAAATCTGCGTGTGTAAAAATTGTGACCGATGTACAGGAAACAACTAAAAGTTTGATTAGTTTATAATGTCTATAAATCTATTTATGTATTACAATGAATATAATAAAGCTTATTTTGTTATTTTTTTAAAGCAAATAGAGACTGAAGACCTCTAAGTACTTTTCTTAGAGACCAGTCATTTTGACTGGTTTTGGTAAAAATGGGTATATGTAAATAGCTGGTAAATCTAGTGTTAATAAAATCACGAATCCTACAATTACTGGTGGTAAAGTCGTGAAGTCAGTAAAATTGTAAAGATTAAATAAATAAAAAATATTTGTCTACTTATTTGCACTTGAGTTGTAAAAGCACGTGTAGTACGGAAAAGAAACAATTACGAATGGTGTAGCCTGTAGGAGTGGTGGTTTTGACACATCGCGCGATTAACAAATTACTGTATGACAATATGATTCCCCCACCCCCGTGCCTCGCTCCGTTCTATCAAAGGAACGTGCAGGTTGAAGGTCAGCGCCCCAGGTCTGTGCCACATGAGTAAATAAACCGTACAGAGTGAAAGCTTCTAAGGAGCGAGCAAAATTTATACCTATTTTAGTAGGGTTGGCACAGTAGGATAAAATTTAATAAACAATAGTTGTTCAATAAGATGACAAAGTTTATTTTTGTTGTGTTTTCTATTGTGTTTGTTTTTTTAAATATTTTCCAAAAACTTTATAAATTTTCAAGGTATTAAAAAATTATTCTATCAAATTGATGTTTATGATTTTGCGATTTAAAAAAAAAAGATTCTTTCATAAACATTTTTAGAAAACTTCTCCATTGATATTTTTTATTTTGTTAAATAAATATAAAAATAAAAATAAAAAACAAATTAGTTATTTATTATTATTACTAAAGTGAGATGTCAAATATCATATCGATTTATTAAAATAACATTCTCGGTACACTTACAGTAAAGCCAAAACGCATACCGAGTTAGAAATTACCTACATATGTGACTACTGTAAAGCTCGTTCGTATTTTTTGTTTTTTAAATGTTCGTATTTTAATTTATAAACATTATTAATCAATGATAAACAATAATTCAAATACTAGATAAGTAGGTATTACCTATAAATTTCGATAATTATTCGGAAGTGGGGCTCCTCCTTGAATCGAGTTGAAATTTTTTTTAAACGTTTTTTATGAATAATAAACACGATAGAAAGCAATAATAAGGTGGCGCACGCCCTAAAAAAGAATTTATTTTTATTTAGAGGTTGTTACGTCTTTTTTTTAAATGTAAAACGCGATTTTCCTACTTAGAACTAGTTCTTGTTAAATGACTTGCCTTTAAAACTAGAATTAACGCTAAAAAAAGACCTAACAATCTATAAAAAAAAAAATTTTTTGGGCGTGCGCCACCTTATTATTGCTTTCTCTTATGTGTATTATTCATAAAAAAACGTTTAAAAAATTTTTCAACGCGATTGAAGGAGGAGCCCCACTTTCGAATATTTAAACAAATTTCAAATCAACACCAATAATTTGGCATTAAGTATTAAATAAATGTGTATGTGCATTCACACACGGCAGAAGTGAAACTTCAGAAAAGTAACCTACGAGAGAATGAGATAACTATAGAGTATCTTATTCTAGCTTGAACGCGAGTTTGCCGACGCTACGGCTGGCCGGCGAACCGCACGATGCGGTTACATAATATCACAATAACATCAAATATAATTATACGAGCTATCTATCTACCCAACACATTAAAAATAATAAATTATAATCATGTTAGTACTACTTACCTAGTGGAGTCTTTGGGATAAGAAAAAAATGATGTGTTTTTATTCTTTATATTATTGTTCATACACACTGTACAGTAAACCATATTTACACTTTTATATTAAAATACCATTAAAATTATATAAAACACTATTAAAATTATATTAAAATACTATTAAAATTATTATACTAAAACACTAATAAAATTATATTAAAACACTATTTAAATTAATAAATCATTAAATAAAAACACGGTGCAACGTTGCTGCTGCAGCCCTTGAGTTTAAACACAAGATAGGCCGGTTTCTCTCGTATGTGACGAGGCGCTAGTGCCGACGCACACACGCGTCTCATGCTTGTAGTAGTGTACCTATCGTAGCGCGCTTGTATGAAGCTTTCACTCTGTACGGTTTATTTACTCATGTGTCTGTGCTGGCAATTATATTTTTTTTATTCGTGTATACTATGTAACTCGAATGTTTTCGCCTGCACGGTTGAGTTTATGGTTTCCAACATGACATTGACGAAGTAAGTATGTACCGTTAGACACAATTAAAAGCGTCAATGATGTTTGAATTTTTAATTATTTAATAAGAAACGTTTAATTTTTGTGGTCAACTTATTATGCCAACAGCCATTAAGAAAAATTTTACCGACTTCAAAAAATGGGGGAGGTTTTCAATTCGACTGTTTTTTTTTTATTGTAGTAGTAGTCAAATTGTTTTATTTTTAGAAAAGATAAAATAATTGCGACATATTGCGACATATTGCGAAAAAAAAAATCGATTGATGTAAAAAATTAATTTTGTAAGTATAAAAAATATCATTTCCAAAAAAGAGCCAACGTCACGCGGTGTTCCCAGGCGGTCACCCATCCAAGTACTGACCGCGCCCGACGTTGCTTAACTTCGGTGATCGGACGAGAACCGGTGTATTCAACGTGGTATGGACGTTGGCAACAGAATCTCGAATTGTGCGTACAAAATAAAATGTTAAATGACGTAAATCAGTTTGTAAAAAAAATAAAAAAAAAATAACGTAAATCTCCGTAAAATAACGTAAATCGGTTTGTAAAAAAAAAAAAATGAATATAAATAATCATAATAAGTATTAAGTGTGTACAACTTCGTGAAGTCAAATGAAGTTAGAAAAATGAAAAATCTAATAGTAGGTATATATAAGTATTCTTTATATTTGCATACTGTCAACAAAATAAATAGAAAAACTAAAAATATGAATGATAGGTTAAAAAAATGTAGATTTTTTTATTACTTAAATAAATAAATACGTGTTTCAGCATATTTTGAAATTCTACCAATAAAGAATAATCGAATTATAAATATAATTTAAAAAAATATACAGACCAGACAGTACCGTAAGTACTTCGAAATGTTACTTTTTTTTTACAATACGTACAAATCTGACGGTTTATTCTTAAGGTAGCATTCGGATCGAGGCGGCCGCGACCTGGCAGCCGCGACTCGGCGGTCGCGGCCCTGGCAGTGCCGTACCGCTTTGTATGCATTTGTATGCAACGCTTTCCGATGCACGCGACTGTGCAGCGCGGCCGGGGGGCGTGGCCTGCGCACGACGCCGGCCGCGCCGCCGAGCCGCTCCGGAGGCAGTATGGTCGCGCCGCTCAATTTTTACAATAGTCAAAATGGCGTCATTTACTAATGAAAATGACGAGTTTTTAGTTGATTTAATTACTAGAAACCCGCCACTTTACGATTGTCGACTAAAAACATACAAAGACAACAATGTTCGCGATAACATATGGGAGTTTATTGCGAGTAAACTTAATAAAACAAGTAAGTACCTACTCATATTTTTATTATAGTACAAATACCGACACATAAAATACAAATTAAGCTTGTGTGGTATTTCTCTGAATCTTAAGGTAGCATTCGGATCGAGGCGGCCGCGACTCGGCGGCCGCGACCAACTGCCGCGACCTACTGTCGCGGCCGGCGTCGTGCGCAGGCCACGCCCCCCGGCCGCGCTGCACAGTCGCGTGCATCGGAAAGCGTTGCATACAAATGCATACAAAGCGGTACGGCACTGCCAGGGCCGCGACCGCCGAGTCGCGGCTGCCAGGTCGCGGCCGCCTCGATCCGAATGCTACCTGTAGGTTCATATCTACTCTAGTTTGTTCTATTTATCCATTGTTCTTGCCATGAGACTTTTCCGGTTTCTGTAGTAAAATAATCTTTAAGAATATCTCTGATTTGAAATCCATCTACGTTTAAGAACCCCCCCCTACGAGCCAATGGAATCATGTTCTCTGTAGGTTTAGGTTTTTTTCTGTCGTAACGATAATATGGGATTCCATTGTTTTCTAAATAAGCATCTCGTAGTAAATTATGGAGACAACATATAGTAATAATCAAATCATCACATAGTTCTGGTTTAATTGCTATGGGTGTATATAAAACTCGGAAAACTTGACTCAGAAGTCCAAAGGCATTCTCTGTGACTCGTCTTGCACGGCAGATGCGGTAGTTAAAAATTGCTTTATCACGATCATTTCTCACATGGTTTCTGTAATATGGTTTCATCATATAGACATCTAATGCAAACGCGTCGTCACCAATTAAATAATGTGGGGTTAAGATATCTGTCCCTGGTAAAGGTGCTGATTGAGGCACATTAAATTGACCAGAACAAATTCTTTTACCCATAGCTGACTTTTTAAATATACCACTGTCTCCCTCCTTTCCGTATGAACCTACATCAACAGCAATAAATTTGCAGTTTGCGTCTACAATAGCCAATAGTACTGTGGAATAGTAATCTTTGTAATTAAAGAATATTGATCCACTGTTTTGTGGAGCCTTAATGCGTACATGCTTGCCATCAATAGCTCCAAAACAATTCGGGACATTCCACCTATTCCAAAAATGTCCGGATGTTTGTTTTAACTGATCTTCCGTTGGCATAGGAAGGAAAATTGGTACAAGATTTTTCCGCAAACTTGCAAGAACTTGCTGGACTATTCTGCTTATATAACTAGCGGATATACGATGATTGAAGTCTAGAGATGCGTATGTTTCACCAGTAGCCAGGAATCTGAAATAAAAATTAAATCTTTATGAACTTTTTCTTTCATATCATATCATTTCATTCGAACAACATATTCAAAAATTTTATAATAAGTTACTTTTAGACTCATTACATAAATAAGCTTTTAATCGTATTACATAAATAAGCTTTTTTCGACGGCCGGCTGGTCGAGTGGTCAGGCAACTGGACACTTTACGCAGCGGTCGCGGATTCGAATCCCGCCAGGTGCAGACAATCTGTATGACGAATACAGATGTCTGCACCGGGTCATGGATGTGTATTTATGTATATATGTATTTATATCTTAAATTTATTTCCGTTCCTAGTACCTGTAACACAAGTTCTTACGAACTTAACACGGGGCTAGGTTAACGTGGTGTGATTGTTGGTTAATATTTATTTATTTATTTATTTTAATCTGTTTTAGGTGATGACTGCAGAAAACGATGGAAATGCATTAGAGATTCGTATCAAAGAATAAAGCGTAAAAATAAATTACCAACTGGATCAGCAGCTGGCGGCAAATTTAAAAAATGGCCTCTGCTGGACAGACTTTGTTTTTTAGAAAAAATCCCCACCGAAAGAAGGACTTTATGTAATATTGACAGTATTGAGACCACTAATGATAGTAATTCTAATGACAGTGAAAATGTATCGAATGATGATGTAAACTGTTCCAATAAAGAGAATTATGTGGAAACTAATAGCACAGAAATGAATGACGAAGGATCAAGGGGAAAGGTAATGGTTGGTACGCCAACGTATGAAACAGATGTAATCGAAAGAACTGATGATGAGGAACCAAACAAAAAGGCAAAAAGATCTATTGGAGGCGTGTTGAAAAAAAGGAAGCAAAGCCAAAATAGTACAATGCAGGCTGCTTTATTGCATTACTGGAAAGAGAGGGACGCTGAGAGGCGAGCTCAAATTCAGACCCTCACACTTCAGTCAACTTCAAACCAAGAGCAGGAACCAGATGATGATGGCATCAAATCGTTTTGCTCGCACGTGGGAACAATGTTAAAGAAACTTAGTCCTGCTTTAAGGGTAGAAGCTAAAACGAAAGTCTTCAATCTTTTAGCAGACTATGAATTAAGGAGCCTGAACCAAGGTTCTATTAATTCTTCTTCGAATAGTCCCCTGTTTGAACAAAGTTCTCAATTTTCACTCACAAATACATATTCTCCACTAAGTTCCATCTCATCACGTACTTCACCTGTTCAAGCTACTGATTTAAGCACTTCAAATATGTTAATAAATATGCAAAGTGATGTAAATAATAGTTTTTTATATTTACCTTAGAGTGAGAAATAATTTTTCTTCAGCTGTAATTGATCCTTTTTTCATGGGTCGAATATCGTTCTCAATTAAACTAAGTACAAATTTAAATTGGGTTTTATTTAGTCTACAGTACTTTCGGAATTTCAGTTCTTTTGCATTTAAGTGCCTTTTAATTAGGATTTGATAGCTACCTTCCTCAACTCTGGATGTATATAACGAATCTACTTTTTTCCTTTTTGATGAAAGTAAGAACCAAATTATTTCATCATCCTCTTCTTCGTCCTCTATAAGTCGCTTCAGGAGTTCTCGTTTCATTTTATTTGAGTTATCAGACATCGCTATTATACACAAAACACGACCGAACGCACAACTGTTCACACTGCTGCTTCTTGACTACTGCACATGGCAGTCGCGGCTCAGGCTGCGGCCGCTGCTATCCGAAAGGACGTGGCAGCGCCGCACGGCCGCGACAGTAGGTCGCGGCAGTTGGTCGCGGCCGCCGAGTCGCGGCTGCCTCGATCCGAATGCTACCTTTAGGTATTGTCAGTCTCCAAAATCTATGCATTTGGGGGCGAAATTGAGATAACAGCTAGTATGTAAATTAAGATATTCAAACAAGAAAAACTGTATATTTATTCAAATTATAATGTTTTATAAACCCTATTCATATCTACCATGAACTTTAAGAGCGATTTGGAATACCAAATCTCTGTACCCCGTTCCAACGTAAGAGTTAAGGTAGCATTCGGATCGAGGCGGCCGCGACTCGGCGGCCGCGACCAACTGCCGCGACCTACTGTCGCGGCCGGCGTCGTGAGCAGGCCACGCCCCCCGGCCGCGCTGCACAGTCGCGTGCATCGGAAAGCGTTGCATACAAATGCATACAAAGCGGTACGGCACTGCCAGGGCCGCGACCGCCGAGTCGCGGCTGCCAGGTCGCGGCCGCCTCGATCCGAATGCTACCTTTAGTCATTTGTCGAAAAATGCAGTCATTTTTTTTATCAAATCTTGAACTTAGAATTAGAACCCTTATTACAAAGTTCATGTTGACAGATTAAAATGTACTCGTATATAATGAAATTTTATTCGTTTTTCAGCTTGTAAAGATACTACTGTCCCTAACATACTAACATACACAGGCTTAAAAATCAGCTAATTAAATTGTTTTAAAGTCGTAAAATCAGAAATATCTTGATTATACACAAGCTAATAAATGGAGAATGGTCATCATCAGATTTACTTCAGCATACATTTGACCTACTCGATATTAATGCAGATTCAACCAATAAGATTCGATTACTGTTAAATGCCAAACTCTAATTATAATAGAAATGTATTTGCCTTTTTCTATTATCCTTTTTTGTTTTGTTTTTGCTTCAGCTCGTACTTAGAAGTTTTATTATATCTATATAGCATGATGTATCTACCTGTAAGTGTTTTTTACACCTAGATTAAGTTATGTGTATTATGTATTTTTGTTTTTATATGTATTGATGTAAACAATGGTTGGTGGATCAATAAATAAATAAATATTAACCTATCAGTTCCTCGAAAGGTTCCCGGACATCCATTAAAAATTCTTTACACTCAATTCAAGAACAAACAGATAAAATGCACACTACAATAGACAATTATCACATCACGAATACGTTTAGAGATTTATCATATTTCATTATAATAGAAAAAAACAAATTGTCAACAGCTGCAAGGATCTCATTGAACTGACCTTGTGGAATGTACTGAACTGGACTGAATCAGTCTGTAATCGTCCCACTGCTGGGCAAACCGTAAAACTTATAAGCACTTACATTTAATACTACAAAGCGTTTTAAAAACCGCAGGTTTAAGATAGAAAAATATATATGAATAAGCGAAAACTTCGAGTATAAAGAACAATTGACATACAAAAAAAAAATACTGAGACAAAAAATATTATAGAGCAGACACAAAATGAAAACATTTTCTGATCTAAAAATCACCGATTCGGAAATTAAATTGTAATTAATATACACGTAATATAATCAATATATTCTATATCCGTATAAACCGACTCGACCGTTTGCAATAACTTGTTATACAGATAGTCGAAAACAATGGAACATATATTATTGATTTTGTTATTCCAAAATTTACACGTAATCGAAAAACTTAAGCGAGAAATACCGTAGGGTTGAAATACGTTAAAAAAAAAAACTAAAGCATTAATTAACGCATTACATTTAAGAGAAAAAAGATATGACAGCTAGATATCTGGAAAGCACAACAAAGAGATAGAATTAGATCGCTAAGATTACAAAGGAATAATTAAGTTCGTGACATTTGTATTGCTAAACAGACTATCTCCATAGCGACTCGCTTTTAGTTTACATCCGCAGTCTTAACTTTCAAGACCTTAATATATCTTTGAGATTAACTTGAATTACAATAAAGTTCAAAGTGTTTATTAAAATCAAATAAATGTACCTATTATTTTACTTTTTTTGGTTTAAAAATAACTGTAGTTGATAAACTTTCATAGGAGACGAGTAAACTGATTTATTGAGTACGTTTATTTTTGCTATTAAATAAGCTGAATAAATTTTTTTAACAAAAAAATAATTGAAAGAAATTCAAATTATTCCTTTACTCATTCAGTAATAAAACATTTTATTGACATTTCGTCGATTTGAAGCCATAATCTAATTTTTAATTAAACTGTAGATAATCTATAAATGGATATATCTATATTAATTTATTTACATGTTATTGTAAAAAATTAAAACAAGAGAGCTTTAACACACTTTAGAAGTTTTACAAATCGTGTAGTCTTATGGCTAGTTAGTCTTCTTCTTCTTCTTTAGATCTGCTAAAAACCCGAATTAGGTATTTATTTCAGAGATCGGGTAGTGATGTAGTAATATTAAAATACACTTATTGTTAGATACAAATATCTATACATTAATAGGTACTATTATCTATTATTCTAAACTTACCAGACTTATCACTGAAGAATTGTAGATGCGTGACGTGTTTCCCCCAAGTCTTTTTAACCACCATTGCTCTGGTTTCGTGGAAACCGCTCCAAGTTTTCACTGCGAAGTATATCGAGTCCTCGGCGATGGGACTGCCCTGTCAGGATCAAATTGTCAGTTTGCTTGGATTATGACATGTGATTTTTCGAAAATATTTTGTAGAAAAATCTTAATTTTTTCTGTTGGTAAAAAAGCTAAAGTAAGTCCAATTTAATTCACACACAATCCTTCATTTAGTTTACTATACAAATAATATTTGAAATTTTTTAATTTTTTGTTAAATAAAATAGACTAAAGTTTTTTTTTGTCAGCGTTCAATACGAGGATCAGGTATTGAGTTAGATCAAGAAGCAAATCAAGAAATAACTTATAAAACTCACACATATGTCAAATTGTCTGGGATAAGTCGCACAATTATCACCGGAAACGACGCAAAAGCTTAAATCTGGAGTTAGCAACGGTCCAGGGTTATCTTTATTTCCATAAACAAGTTGCGCCAATTCGAATGCAGGATCAATGGAAAAATCCGCTTCTAGCTTCCTCTCATTATTTTCTATTTGATTTATGAGCCTGGCAACAATATTATTAGTTAGTATTATTAAAAGTTTTATAGCCAAACTGCAGGTAAATGACTACATCCTTTACTCAGCTGATTCGTCTGTATAGTACCCATACTCCCAGAAAAATAGGACAAAATAGCTAATTTTAACTGGGTATCATACGATAAGAGAACTTGTAGCTTGAATTTATATTCAAGCTAGAAGTTATCTCCCAAAGATTCCCTCTTATTTACTTTCATCCCTTTAGCCTTTGTGTTGCAAATGTTTATGAGGTGCGGCAGACACTTAAAATCAGATAAACCGCTTACTCAATACTGGCTATTTCCTTAAAAATCAGATATCTTCAGATTTTAGAAACCAAACATCGCTTAGCAACCTACCTGTCCATTAATTCTATCCTCATTGCGAAACCGTTTGCAAAATGTGGATACACGAAACCACCGTCATCCTCCAAATCTTCGTAGAAAGCAAAATGATGTATAATTGTAGGTTCATCATCGCTAAGAGGATAACCAACCCACATTGTATCCTGAAACGGATGATGTCATTTTTCAACCATTTTTAAAACAATCCTACGTATGGTGTAAATTATTCGCTTTTATCACAAACAAGATTTTGCGCAAAAGACTGATAAAAACGAATGAAACTAAGATGGAACATGTGATGTCAATTATGATATATAGTTGAACAACTTTATTTGACTTAGGGTGTACAGTAGTAAGGGATGGTATAGTACAGTAGGGATATAGAAATCCTGCAATTCAGTTTTGTTTAAGGATTTAAGAAACGAATAAGAATGGTTTCCTACCTTTTGTTTATCTGCTGCATCCAAAGCTTCAAACAACTGACTGCAACGTACAGCAGTATGCGGTTCGAGGAACATAACCCATCTTACATCTGTATTCTTATATTTAGTAACTAAAGGCCTTAGAAGTGGAACGATCGTCCAAGCTCCAGGCACTGGTATATCCTCATGTGTTATGTAGACTATTGGTAATCGCTACAATATAACACTAAACTGTTTTATAATAAATTTAAAAAAGCCGAATTCGACAAACTGTCATGAAAGGTGAGTAATTCGCTAAAATTATTATTACCTCAATTACAATTTTGGAAAACAATTACGCTCTTGTGGTTATTAAAAACAGTTCTATTTTATTTCATAAAATAAATTCCTACTTTAATTGGGTCTACACTAATAACAGACGAAAACGCTTAATAGAGTGTCATTAATATTACCTATTAGTCCAAATTTAAGTGATAGTTACAGACTTGTTAGGTAAAATTTCGTTAATAATTTAATATACATTATCGATCAAAGTAAAATAAACTTTCCGTTATTGAATTTAACTAAACACTTTTACGAGTGTCTTTCTTGTTTCAGTCAACATAGTCTAAAGTTTGTTTTTCCATTTAAAGTTGCAAGGAAAATAATTATTACCTCTTCTAATTGATAAACTTGACTTTCTATATCCTGTTTGAGTCGCTTTGCAACGCTCGCGTGATATGGTTCTGATTGACTAACTATAGTGAATATAACATTTCTTGAGCCTGAAAAGTAAAATTTAATATTAAAAAAATAATATCGTAATTTTCTTAAGTATAAAGAGATATGTAAATATATGAACAATGTAATTAAAATTTTGCCATTAGAATTGCACAGATATGTAGGTAGTAACCGTAATAATATAGAAGAGCGATTTCTGCTATTGCATTAATGAAGATAGGTCACTGGCTTTATAATGATTGATTTTGAAAGTTTTGGTATTCTACTATACTACTAATATATTATTTCCTTTTTATTAATGTGTCTACCATAATATATCAAAATGATAACCTTCCCAAAAGATGATATATCAATGTTTATAATTTCCTGGAACAACTTAATTGAAAAATTATGTTTATTTATTAGTATATTAATTTCAGTATTACACGGAGGTAGTACTAGAACGGTCATTAAGTATATCATAATTATTTGACCTAAATAAAAAAATCAATACAATGTAAACAATATAATATATAGCAGTTAAATATAATTTGTCAACGCAAAAACATTATCGTTGTTTCGCTGATATGCCTAAAAATGATAACGCGTATATAACGACATTATCATCAAATTATGACGAATAGCTTCGCACGTCGATCGAGGCGTCGGTGGGATCATCAATCAGTTCTTGTTTCACGTGTCACGGCTATTAATCAGGTGTACATGAACTTAGGGAGCGCTCATTGATGTATCGAGCTGAGATATTCGATATTGTGGCGTCTATGGGATTATTGATTAAGAATTATGATGTCGTGGTAATTTTAGATATTTTTTTTTTATAATGGCAATATTTAGGATTGGATTCATTTGAATTAAATGTAAATATTGTTATTTACATTTTCAAAAGTAACAATGTAGTTGTTTTTCGTCCTAATTAAGTACCTACTAACTGTATTAACTGTAAAGTAGTAATTGTTAAATATCAACTTTATTTATACAGTATTAAATGTATTTATAAGTATTAAGTGTATTTATATAGTAACTACATTTATACAGTTAATACTACAATTATAATGGTAGTAGCTACAAATTGTGGTTTTATGCGTGTATCTACCGATCGTGTATTTCGTAATAAAAATCTAGGTCTTCTAGCTACATACATGCCGAGTTTCATCGCAATCTGTTAAGAAGTTTACGTGTGAAAAAGTAATAAATATTCATATATATTTATCTATACCTACTAATATTATAAAGCTGAAGAGTTTGTTTGTTTGAAAGCGCAAATCTAAGGAACTATGGTTCGAATTAAAAAAAATATTTTTGTGTAGGATAGCCCATTTACCGAGGAAGGCTATAGGCTATATTACATCACGCTACGACCAATTGGGGCTGAGCAATAAAAAGAAATGTTACGAAAACGGGAAAAAATAATATTTTTTGAGAGCTTTCGTTGCGTCCTTTATTATTTTTCTTGAAACATTTTTTAACTACAGTTCCACTTTTAAAGTAAATATAACGTCACTCTTTTACTGAGAATTTTCGAAAATAAAAAATAAAACTCAATAATACGTTGAACGACCCAGGAATCAAATCTGAGACCCCTTGCTCGGCAGTAACGCTTGCGACCGCTCGACCAACGAGGCGGGTACTTACTCTTAGAGTAATTGTTTAAAAATATTTAAGTACGTTTTTCCCTCAAATTAACGTGGGTGAAGCCGCGGGGCACAGCTTACTAGCTGTGCCCCGCTATATTTTACTATATATATTAAAAAGTTTGTGAATATATATATACATATGTACTCACAAACTTAATTATTGTAATAGCCTTAGGAAATTTTAAGTTAGACTATAAAATTCGAGAATACACAGGAGGGATGAAATACAATATTAATAGCTCTTATCTGAATAATGCGACAACCGACACTTTGGAAGATCCTCGCCAAAGCCACTTTTTAAGACTAATGATATCCAGCCATTTTAAAATACCTCGCTTCTGTACTGTTTTACTTTTAAGGCAACGAATAAAGTCTAATGATAATACGTACACGGAAGCCGATGAATAATTCAGCAGCTAATAACCTCCCAACTTTAGTGCAATCTAAAAGTTTACCAAAAGATTTATGGTGAGGAAACTTCGCGTGTGAAACCTTGACGGCGTGTCAATAAATTTTACTATTACAAGTGAGACGTGATGTGGTTTGAGGATTTTTGCATAATAACGTTATGAAATTGCCTTTAGCGATCCCGTTTAGAAGATTCGTTCAGACGACTCATGCACCTAATTTCCGTTTTACTTCTTCACTGTTTTCGCTATTTCCTAATTAATATAAATATAAATAAATATTAACCAACAATCACACCACGTTAACCTAGCACCGTGCTAAGTTCGTAAGAACTTGTGTTACAGGTACTAGGAACGGAAATAAATTTAAGATATAAATACATATATACATAAAATACACATCAATGACCCGGTGCAGACATCTATATTCGTCATACAAATTATCTGCACCTGGCGGGATTCGAACCCGCGACCGCTGCGTAGTGTCCAGTTGCCTGACCACTCGACCAGCCGGCCGTCAAAAATTCTTTGTAAACTAAAAATTAAAACAAAAGTAATAAATGTTTTAATTGTTGAACATATTTTCCTAAAAAGAAAATTATATTTAACCTTAATTTATATGCATGGTAAATTATTTACAATTCATATACTTATCATTTAATTAAATTCTTTACTGTGTAAAGTGCAGCTGATAGATTCATTATTCATTGATCCGAGAGCTATAGCATTTTCTACCCGTCAACTTTCGAATGTGCAAGACAATAGTATTGTACAATGTAATAAACACATAACATGATTATTAATAACAATTCTATCCACTACAGAGTTGTGGTTCGGATTCCCGCCTCGAGTGTGGGTTGTGTGAGTGGTCTAATATATATTTATTTGTATTATTTATATGTACGTCTATTAAATTGCCTATCTTTGGAATAAACGACCGTGTAACATACACGGTCGTTTGTGTTTGTCGGTGTAACATAAACGTAAAAAAGAAAAGAAAAAAGTAAATAATATTTAATGTACAATATAATGTATGATATAATAAATAAATGTAAACATTTGTATATATACAAAAATACGTCAGTTTAGCAATTGTTATTGATATTGGTTTGATTAAAAGAATATTTCTTTCATGGGATGTTGTGAACACTCCGTGAAGGTGATTTCCTTATATTTTTATTCCATAGACAACCGACAGTGCAGCGAAAGAGTTTGACGTGAGGCTCAAAGGATATAAATGAAATGTCAGCAAAAGGTTTACCAAGGAGCGAAATGATCTATCGTTCACATCGGCAAATTTTGTTAACATATAATAAGATTATAGTTGGAGTGTTGGAATTTAAAATGAAGAGCATTCTCGACTTAGCTATCACATATCTATCTCGAGAATCTCCTTCACGTATCATATGCCTCATGCGCGTTTAGGCGAAAGTGGTAAGAAGATATTAGATCAACATTACATATTATATTATTTTGAATTGACAAGTTATATTTGATTATAAATAATGATATTTGTCATAAGTGTATCATAACATACAATGTACCACAAAATTTACATAACACGTCCTTTTCTTGATAAGACCTGCTTGGATATGACTTTTAAAGGGATCTGAAACTTTAACAGGTCAATTGCTGTAACAAACCTTATTATGAGAAGAATATATTTTCCTAATCTGTTTACTAAAGACCATGGTCTGACTCTTCCCGGATTTACTGCGATGCCACAGTGATAGGATACATAAAAAGACACATATCTGTGACCAGTATTAAGAGCAGCAGCAGTACGAGCCAAAATAATCAGAATTGATAAAACAGTGAAAAGTAGAGAAGAAACTATATCACCTTTATAAACTCTAATTGAAACAGTCAGAATCATCATCATATCAGCCATTGGACGTCAACTGCTGAACGCAGGCGTACTTTTAGTAGCGCTGTACGCAGCTTTGAAAACGTAATGGAACGGATTTAATAATTTGTTAAAGAAGATAAACCAGAGTAATTACTGATTTACACAGATTCTAGTACTTTGTACAAAAAGGGTACAATGGAAATCGGATGATAACACTTGATTTGTTGTTTAAGAAGCCGGCGAATAAATGATTTTCACTGCATAACCGGGAAAGTGCTAGTTGTTACGAAAAATTAACATCGCGTAATAAAATATAAGAGAGAGATGGAATAACTTAATACAACTTATATCAAAAAAACTTACATTATTACAAGAGAAAGACAAGAGAAAATATTTACGTAATTTTTTTTTTAAATTACAAATTTAATTAATGTGTAGAAACCGAGAACGAGAATGAGAGGTGTTGGTACAGTAGATATTGAATGTTAGCATTGAGACATAATAAAGGAATATTCTTTCGAGATTAAGTGATTGGTTAAATGATAAATAAAATAAATAAAAAAACCTTTATTCTCTAACTACAAATCATATATCTTTTGATCGAAAGAGATACAGCTATTAAACGAGAAGAAGAGACAGACACCTTATTACAAATCCATTTCCGCGATACGTCTCATGAAGAACTGCAATGAGTTTTTAATGTTTCGCACCTCAGGTGATCGTTTGCATTATTCATTGAGGTAACTCCGGCTGCTTCCAGTTCGCGGATTTATCCCACTCGAATTTCGCTGTCAGAGATAGGCCGGTTTCGGATAAAGAAAATGAACTTAATGTTCCGAGAGTGATAAAGTGACTTTTCGTTTTATTCGAACATGTTATTAGTTCGAAGATTCATTTATCGTCAAATATGTAGCAGATTCGAATTTAGAATTAGATGTACTATAACATTCCTGGCAATTTACCGCCTTATTTCTTTCGATATTTATAACTTAGCTGATCTGGCAATTTACCGCCATATTTCTATATTTAAAACTGTAATATTTATAAACAATTATACACTTTACAATTTATACACTATCACAGACATCATTATGTAGTTCTATTTATTCTAAATTTTATTCAATAAAGTATTTTAATGAGTTGAACGAAACTGCATAAAACGTAAATTGAATGAATTCGAAAAAACAAATAGTCGGGGCTAACACGTGTCATCGAGTTCCGATAACAAATTCACTATAGTCATTCAATATTCCATCGCCACAGCGAAATCAATTTCGTTCAATTTTGCTGAAACTTTTCCAACTGAATCCTGGATAAAGTGCAAATAGCATTTGGGAGCATTAATAATTCGACGCCATCGCACCAAATGGACGGATTCCATCCAAATCTACTGGGATTACGGGAACTGTCACTGCGCGATGGAACCGAATATCTTGTTAGACTGCCTCAATTTTTAATACGCGATTTTTACAATTTTTGCAATGTTTGAAATTCAATCAAAATTTTCAAATCTATACAAATAATAAATCTGTTGAAACCTCCGTTTCATTAATACACTATTTATCATCAAGAATAAATTTTAATAGCGCGCTTTTATTTCAATCAGCGCCATCTCTTATCAATTTTTTTTTGTGCACGTATCACGTAAAAAGTACACAACCAATGTAAATAACTTTAATACACAAAAATTATACATAACTCACGGTATAATTTAGTTTTTGTTTCATTGTAATTAAATTTAAAAATAAATATTTAAGAAAATAGAAATACGCCTACGCGACATAGACGCCATCTGGTCTAACGAATCTTAAAAACTCACAAAACTTATTTTTGAGTTATTATTTTGTTAAACTTAAAAGTTTACTAAATATGTCGGATAGGAATAGAAATCGTTTTAATATTTTAGATAAACATCATTTTCAATTAATATACTATTATATGAAATTATGTTTGTCTAAATATAAAAACGATATTCTACCATTATACGATAGATGGCGCAGAATATATAATTTTCTGAATCGCGCTGACCAAAACTTCGGACAAAAGAATGACACTCGCCCGTATTTAAAAAACCGTTTTTCTTTTTTGCATTTAATTAAATACCTTAGAGTACTACGGTCTTGATTGTTTGTTTGTTGTTAAAATATTTGGTCGTTAATTGTTTGTTGATTGTACAAAGTTGGATGGTTATAGCTATTTAAGTTGTAATATATATATATACATATATATATATATATGTATATATATATATATATATACATATACAGGGTGTCCCAGAACTCAACGTCAAGCCAAAACAGGGTGACAGGATTGATTGTAAGCATCATGAGAAAAATCAGAAAAAAAATCTATCCCATGCAGTTTGGAAGTTATGGGCATTTAAGCAAAACTTAGAAAATTGGTCAAACTGTAACCATTTTTCGGTTATTGTGGTTAATTTTTATTATTTTTGTTCATTTAAACTTTGGAATCGTAACCCTAAATAACATTTCTAGAACCACAATCAAAAATAATGACACAATTACCCCAAGTTTCCTAGAATTAAGACTATTTGTTAAACTATGAATTTAAAATTTTCAAAATTTGTCGATTTTGAAAGGCCCTCCTTTAAAAAAAATGTACTAAAGTGCCTTGGCAAGTACCATTAAAAGTTCGCGCATTTAATCAGGATTGTAAAATGGTACAATACTTGTTAGTTTCATACTAAAAAAAAACTGGTAAAAAAATAAAAACCTCAAGTAACCCGATTTTTGCTAACCCATTATACTCAGTTCAAATGTTTTTTATTCGCACAAGCTCTTGGTAGGTTTTTAATTTAACAGCAAAATGATGAGAGAGATGGATAGTGTACATGTTTGCCATGAGCGAGCGAGACAGATAGTGACGCCACGCCACTGTGAGCGAGACGTAACGTCTCAATAGACGGAGATGCGCCTGACACCGTTGACTGTTAGTACGTTTCGCTCATTCGTCTACTGCGCACCTCTCCGTATTCGCTTGTGTTGATTTAGTTCTGACAACTTTGGCTTCTCTCTTTTGGAATTGGATTTTTGTGTTGGCATCTTTATTATCTACCATGCCTACGCGCTACACTTCACATGAATATGCGAACATCCATCTCATTTATGGAGTTTGTTAATGTGCACCGTTCACTCACGGAGTGCGGCCATTTCCCGAATCAAATACGGGCTGGAGGTAGAGCTCACTTTCCTAACGAGGAGGAAGTGTTGCAAGAGGTAGCAGATGACCCAAGTATTTCAGTTCGTGGAATTGAAGAAAGAACGGGAATACCCAAAAGCACAGCACATCGTATTTTACAAAAAGTGCCTGTAAAATGCATCCGTTTCACGCACAACGAGTTCAAAGTCTTCTTCCTCGAGATTATTCCTGAAAGGATTTCATTTTGTAGAACAATGCTACAGAGGCATAATGAAAATCCCCAATTCATCCAAAAAATTCTCTGGTCTGATGAAACTACATTTAAAAAAGATGGTTACATAAACTTACACAATTTTCACGAGTGGCATGTGTCGAATCTATATTTAATGCGAGAAGACAGATCCCAGTATCGCTTTAAGGTAAACCTGTGGACCGGAATTTTAAACGGCAAAGTTGTTGGGCCTTTTGAGCTGCCTGAGAACTTGAATGCCACGAATTACCTACATTTTTTACGAGAAAATTTACCAACTTTGTTAGAGGACGTACCCCTAACAGATCGTCGCCACATGTGGTATCAACAAGATGGCTGCCCAGCGCATTACGCAGTGCAAGTCAAAGATTTCCTTAACCAGGAATATCCGGGAAGGTGGATTGGACGTTCAGGCACTATCTCGTGGCCAGCCCGTTCCCCAGATTTAAATCCACTGGATTTTTTTTATTGGGGCGTTCTCAAAGAAAAAGTTTATACAAAGCCCATTGACAGCGTAGCCGAACTGCGTGAACGAATTTCTCAAGCTGCTGAGGACATCAACTCTCGAGGATATGCCCGGCTAATAAATAGATCTTTTTTAAGAAGATGTAGAGCGTGTATTGAGGCAAACAATGATGGCAAACAATTTGAACATTTATTGTAATAAAAAATGTTATTTCCTTTTATTCTAATAAACCTAAACTAAACCAAGTCGAGATTTTTCATTATTTTATTAATTTTACTTACTTTTGTTGACTTTGGTAAAAGCGGCGTCACTCTCTGTCTCGCTCGCTAATGACAAACATGTCCACTATCCATCTCTCTCATCATTTTGCCGTTAAATTAAGAACCTACCAAGAGCTTGTACGAATAAAAAACATTTGAACTGAGTATAATGGGTTAGTAAAAATCGGGTTACTTGAGGTTTTTATTTTTTTACTAGTTTTTTTTTAGTATGAAACTAACAAGTATTGTACCATTTTACAATCCTGATTAAATGCGCGAACTTTTAATGGTACTTGCCAAGGCACTTTAGTACATTTTTTTTAAAGGAGGGCCTTTCAAAGTCAACAAATTTTGATAATTTTAAATTCATAGTTTAACAAAAAGTCTTAGTTCTAGAAAACTTGGGGCAATTGTGTCATTATTTTTGATTGTGGTTCTAGAAATGTTATTTATGGTTACGATTTCAAAGTTTAAATGAACAAAAATAATAAAAATTAACCACAATAACCGAAAAATGGTTACAGTTTGACCAAATTTCTAAGTTTTGCTTAAATGCCCATAATTTCCAAACTGCATGGGATAGATTTTTTTTCTGATTTTTCTCATGATGCTTACAATCAATCCTGTCACCCTGTTTTGGCTTGACGTTGAGTTCTGGGACACCTGTATATATATATATATATATATATATATATATATATATATATATATATAAAGAAAGTCGTGTTAGTTACACCGCACCGTTTATAACTTGAGAACGAGTGGAACGATTTTTATGATTTTTGTGTTTTTGGATTTGTCTTCGTCGGGAATAATACTTATTAAAATATGATATTCATCAATGAAAAAATAATTAATAAAAAAATTAGTTCAAATGTTTCATCCGTACTATCTATACATATAGATATAATAAATCTGTTAACGAGTCCGTTTTATAATCTTAATATATAAAAGCGAAAGGTCACTCATCACGATATCTCTGGAACTATAAGACCTAGAGACTTGAAATTTGGTAGGAATATTCCTTTTGCCAAGGAGAGGTCAGCTAAGAACGGATTTTACGAAATTCTACCCCTAAGGGGGCAAAAAAGGGGGGCAAAGTTTGTATGGGACAACGTAGTTCCTTGGTCCAATCTACTTCAAATTTTGCATAAAATATTCTTTAACAGAATTGATTGAAGACGTGTTTCGTATTTTATCAAAATTCATCCCCTAACGGGGTTAAAAGGGGATTGCTTTTGCTTCGAAGTTGATTTGACAAATCAATCCGTCTATTATAAAATATTTTCCAGTATCGACGCAGGTGTAGGTGATAAAAAATATAAATTTATAATTTTTAAAATTTTAGTTAAATATCCGTGCGAAGCCGGGGCGGGCCGCTAGTTTATAAAATATATGTTTAAACAAATATACCTGATAATACATTCGTCTTCAATATACCAGACAAGAATATACTCGGCTTGTAAAATAATCCTCATCACTCATTAGACAGACACAGTTAGGACGTCCTAAACTGAAACGCATTCATATTTAAATTGGGATATGAGACAGAAATGTCCACAAGGTCTCCAGGAGACAATGCACTTCAAATTCCGTAAAATCTGAGCACACAACGCTGTCGAGAACCTCAATGCATGCTCGCTGCTAACTGAAAGCTCACATCAATAATTCGGAATCGTAGATACGACGCGATCCTGTGGGATTGCATCCGATGCCGAATTTATAAGGAACAAATGATTTCAATTTGAGACGGTAAACGAGGCTCAAGAGAAAGGTGATGTTGTATTAAAATATTGATCTTTATGAGGATAAAATCACTTTCATAAAACCAAAGTAAAAAAAAAAGAAACATTGCCCTTTTCTTTCTTAAAGTGTTATATACATATATACTCGTAGCACTAATCTAGAGATTTTTCATAACAGACATTAAGTATTAATAGTCTCTGATCAATAAACATTTTTATATAAATTTTAATTAATATAGGACTTATTTTAGATTATGAAACGCGACACTCCAGTTAATGGCATCTACAAGACCAATGTTTAAAGTTAGTGACAGAGGGCTTCATTAAAATAAACAGAAAATAGCTCGATATCGCATTTATTATTTGAAGATAAATTTATGGAATTACTTGATCCTTGGAATTACTAAACTAGTTTGATCCTTTGATCTATAGAATAGATCTATAGAAAATTTATTGACGTAATAAATTTCCTTTTTACTTAATTCTTTTTACAGGCTTCCTTTTGAAATCAACATTATAATCAAAGATCCGCAAATAATTTTATCGGCACTTCGTAGCGTTATGATTAAAATTATTTGGTATTTCTTAGTAGATTATAAAACAAAAGGCCAGATATATCTGGCAGCCAAAAATTGTGTTCCTTGGAATAATAAATCGTTCAATGAGTTAACTTGAGTGACAGAAATATCAGTACCTAACGGTGTACAGGGGAAATGGATCGAAAAGGTTTAAAGCACGTTAAACACCAATTTGTTGTGTTCACTTTGTGTTCATTTATTTTAACGCTTGCTTGTACTAAGCATTACTATATTTTTGAGTTTTATTTCGACGATTAATACCATCAAAACTTTTATATATGTTTTATTGACTGGCCCGTTGGCGCATTTAGCATTGGCCCTGTTTTCTGCTCCAGGATTGTTTGTGAGTTCGATTCCCGCACCGAGTCTGGATGTAATACATATTTATTAAAGAAATAATGTAGGTATACATCGGATGTCCAACAGTCGGATGTTATCTAAAACACAGGCATTAACTTGCCTACCTTAGGAACAGACAACCGTGTGTTGTCGTTGTTTTTATGTTATTGGTGAACAAACAAAAAAAAATCGTAGGTTGCTCTTTATCAAGTAGGTACATTACATATAAATAAGAAAATAGAATAGTGGAAAAATAAGTTAAGAAGAAATGTCGAATTAGAAAAGACATTAAAAATACTTTCAACCGAGTCGGATTAAGAAAGTTTTATCCAAAAAGGTTCCAATACTATTTTCTTTGTACTTCCAAACGGAAATTTAAATAAGACTACCTTTTATCAGATTTAAGTTTCTGATTCGACCGGGCTTCAGCTCCGATTCTCGAAATGCACTTACTGATATACGAATTGGTCTCTGATTTCTGGACTGAATCGTGAAATGGAAAGAAGAGACTAATATTTCAAATGCAGTTGGAAAAGTTTGAAAAAATTCATAAGGTTGTATTATTTCCGACATCATAGGGATTTGTATATTGGCAATTTTTCTGTAGATTGATAAATTTTATTCAACGATTTTCAGTGGATTTAGACAATGTTAAAATAATCGAACAGCCGTTTCTTTAGTGACCGGTCGAATTTTTTGGATGTTGATTTACATATTTAAAAGCAATTGGCTTGTCAAGCGATAACATTAGTCAATGTATACTAATCTTAAATACTTTTTTTTTTACGCAATTAAAAAATATCATTAGAATACGAAGGTAAATTTCGCTGTCATTAATAAGTTTATAGTAGCTCGGATGGGAATCGGGCGGATTCAAAATCAGAAAACTCGGGTTCGAATTCAGGTGCCTAACAGATCCAATTTTTTTCCTTTTTTTTTTCAATTCTTCTTTTGTGAGAAAAACTATTATTGAGAGCACTTTTTATTTTTTATTTAAATAACCAGTTCCTATTATTTTACTATTATATCGGTAAGATCGAAAATATTATTATGTTTCATCAGTATATAATGTATCTAAATATACATAATTTAACCGAGGAAAGCTCGGTCATCCAGGTACTTATTAAATAATAGTTAAACATTCTATAGCTTAGTTACGCGTTGCTAGGATACGCGACATCATCGAGAATATCAAATCTATATTTACTATCTCATTCTGTCCTATACATTTGTGTTTGTTTCTTTATCGTGACGCATTTTTCGTTACATCGAATTTCTTCAAAAAACTTTGTTGCAAAATGACACGCTGGCCACACGTTCGTCAAAACAAATTTTTGAGTAAGTATTTTTGACCATGAACTTAAAACGAAATCTTTATTTTTATTCATTATTAACTTTTCTTAAAAGCGTAAGTCTTATTTGATACATATAAATTATACATTTCATAGTCTCCCGGAAGCTTCGGTTACAAAATTATTCATAATAAAGTCAATGTCATCTGACCGGAAGGACACAACAAAAACAGGTCTGTCTTACAATGAAAAGTTTCAGTAGAATTTCCTTGACCTATCATTTCCTTTTCTATATCTTTCTTGACCGTATTGTTTTCTAAATAATCATAGACCTAAAGCTGTAATTAAAATTTTCGTTAAAATAATACTTGTATTGATTGTCATATAAACCATTTACTTCTAAACCATTCCAGCATATTATTACACTAAAATTACACAAATAAAATTTTGTTTATAGAAAAAAATTACAGATTTTTTTTTTTAAATAACCTCAATCGTTTTCTCTAATGCTATTAATTAGAAATGAAATTTAGGATTGAATCACTACCCATCTAAACTAAGTAACCAATCTGTTACAATTTTAGGTCAAAATGTGACATTGTAGCAGCGAATATTCTAGAAACTTTTAAAGACAAAATTGGTATATAAAAACAAGCTCATTTCAACAGCGAATGTGCAACGTGGCGACATCAAAATCCGCAATAACGTTGGAATATCTACAAACAAAGGATGCACCTAACAACACCTAGTGTACGAGCCAACTTCGTACTAAGTTGACAAAGTATACACGCTAAATTATGCAAGATACGGCACCGAGGCTTTAAAAGTTCGTCCTACGGGTACCTCATAAAGGACAAACTGTACCTGCACGTTTCAGTACTCTTTTTATAACTGTTTTAAGTTATTTCAAAAACTCAGTTACGAGTATTATAGTGTCCAGTAATTTAGAAACTCAAATACAGGTATTTTAAGGTCGATAAGTATGTGGAAGAAGATAAAATCAATATTGTGTGTTAAGCTTGTGATGGTTAAGGGTGTCCATCTACAAAAATATAATATATTTGAATGGTTTTATTTGTCTGACCACACCGTTCTGGTGTAGTGGTGCGTGTAGTCGCTTTAACGCCAGCTGTCGCGGGTTCGTTTCCCGCTCGGTTTCTGGTCTGGGTGTATGTCTTTGTGGGTCTCCCTATCGTCACCCACCTCGGAGAGCACGTAAAGCCGTCGGTTCCGGTTGTTATCATAAACATCTGATAGCGACCGGTACCTACTCATTGTAGGGAAATTATCCGCTAAACCCGCAGTGGAGCAGCGTGGTGGATTGAGTTCCAACCCATCTCCTATATGGAGAAGAGGCCTTTGCCCAGCAGTGGGTTGTTTACAGGCTGATTTAGTTTAGTTCAATTTGTCTAAACCCGTTGATTTCAGATATTTTACTGATCTGTAACCAAAGTCAACCTAAATGTGGATAAAACCGAAAGAAACGCATAGTTTCTAATATTACTGAATTAAATACGTCTTTCCTTTCACTGGTTTCTAGTTATATCAATACTAAATATCAAAATCTGTTCAGTCGATAAATCGTAACAGATTATACGTCTCTCAATCAATTACTTAATCTTAAAAAAGTCTTAAATATGATATAGAATCAAACCATCAGCGTCGGACAGCGTCAGACGTCCAAGCTTTTCTTGACAGTCTTAGGACTGTTGATCTGAAGTCTGATGTAAAGCGCACGCGAAAATCATATATAAATAGAATGATGTATAACAAAATCCCGTGAATGTTGATTTAAAAAAAAAAAAAAAAAACTTTCTCTTGTATATTTAACATTGAACTATAAGTAGCAAAAGAAAAAAAAAATTCAAGCAAATGAAGTCACAAATACATGCTTGTTCGAAATAAGTAAATTGTGTGGAGTTTTCTACCAATCGGGTAAGTGAGGGCAATCCATTTAATGGAAATCTGTTTGTAACACTTTAAAATGTTTGTAAATAAAAACTGTATTGTAACTTTTCGCTCGCATTTTATTCGCTTTGACTGCAAAGAGCTTTCGGTAATAAGAAATAGTACTTTAGTGCATTATAATTATTTTTAAATAAATATTTTTTTCGATAAAAAATATTTCTTTTTTTAGCTATAACTAACATAATAACTGTTCGTTTTTAAAGTATGTATATATGTATTTATGTGTGTATATGGATATGTATGTATGTATCTGTTTATGTATGTATGTACTGATGTATATATAACATGTTTACGTATTAATTGCTTATATATGTAATATAATGATTATTACTAATTTTATTATCTTTTTTTGCCTTTACAAAAAATTTTTTTTCGCAATTTTTGATTTTTATCTTGTACGTCCTAAGGTTGGCTGGTAGAGAATGCTTTTAGGATTAAGCCCGCCTTTTGTACAATTCAATATTATGTTATGCAATAAAGTATGAATAAATAAATAAATCAATTTTAGTATAATTCAGTTTTAAGATAACACACAATTTTGTTCAGCTTTTGTTTGTTATCAATGACCTAAAAATGTAATAGTAAAACTTTCGAAAAATCATTTATAGTATAGTCAGTTTTTAGTTTATGTCTTAGTTAGTATACTGTACTTTAGTTCTGTAATTCTAATATTTTTAGAGAGACATAGTGCAGTTACAACCTCCACAAAATCATATAATTATAATATAGTCAGAGTTTAATTAGTGTCTTTGTTTTAACTATGCTGTTATATATTTGTGGTGTGCAATAAAGAAAAGAATAAATAAATTGTTGAAAAGTAATGGAACATATTATGTAGATAATGTTTATAATCTGCATATTACGAAAAATTTATACTCTATGTAAAAATCACTGCCACCGTAACTACTGTCCTTGTTCACATGTCTAAACTCGCCTCCGTACATCTTAAAAATTCAATCATATTATAATTCCTCTCAATATAAATAAATATACTGTAGTTTAGGCAGTCTAGTATTTTAAGAAAGATACATATTTAGTGCAGTTATGACACCCACTGTCCTACAATAATGAACATCATAATGATATTGTAAATGTAAAATATAAGTTTATTTGTTACGCTTTCACGCGAAAACTACTTAACCGATCATCGTGACACTTTGTACACATATTCTTAGAAGTATTAGAAGTAAGGCGAAGCCGCGGGCAGAAGCTAGTATACAATAATTATAATAAAAAACAACAATACATAACGCATCTCAACTTTCTTTAACCACTTCCTGCTTACCCATCCTAAATTTATTACTTTATTACGAGGAATAGGCATACTAGTGTCTGTACTTCTGTAACGGTTATATTAGCATTTTTATACAAATTCATAGTTTCATTCATTTCAGTCATAGTATGATGTATTATAGCCTGTAATTATTTATACATATAATAAATCTGTTAAAACCACCGTTTTATTAAACATTATATATCATCAAGAATAAATTTTAATAGCGCGATTTAATTTCAATCAGCGCCATCTCTTATAAGCTTTTTCTGTGCGCGTATCACGTAAAAAGTACAAAACCAATGTAAATAACTTTAATACATAAAAATTATACATAACTCACACTAACATTTAGTTTTTGTTTCATTGTAATTAAATTTAAAAATAAATATTGAAGAAAATAGAAATAGGTACCTAATGTGACGCCATCTATTAACAGCTGGTCTAACGAATCGTAACAAGATAGATGGCGCAGTATACAAAATATAATTTTTTGAATCGCGCTGTCCAAAACTTCGGCCAAAAGAATGAGCCTCGCCCATATTTAAAAAAGCGCTTTTTTGCATTTAATACCTTAGTGTACTAAGGTCTTGGTTGTTTGTTTGTTGTTAAAATATTTGGTCATTATTTGTTTGTTGATTGTACAAAGTTGGATGGTTATAGCTATTTAAGTTGTAATCTTAATATATAAAAGCGAAAGGTCACTCACTCACTCATTCATCACGATATCTCTAGAATTTTATGACCCAGAGACTTAAAATTTGATATAAATATTCCTTTTGCCGAGTAGAGATCAGCTAAGAACGAATTTTACGAAATTCTACCCCTAAGACGGTGAAAAAGGGGGGCAAAGTTTGTATGGGATAAAGTGATTACTTGGTCCAATCTACTTCAAATTTTGCATAAATATTCTTTAACAGAATTGATTGAAGAAGTGTTTCATATTTTATCAAAATTCATCCCCTAATGGTGTTAAAAGGGGGTTGAAAGTTATTTGCTTCGAAGTTGATCATCAATACTCAGTGCTTTTTGCAGTTTGAGAACTCAATAAATCTATTATAAATATATAAACTCTTTTGCAAAAAAAACGGGCACTTAAGCAAAGAACTATTTTATAGTTACTATTAGTTTGTTTGACAATTTTAGGTATTGTTATCCTCAGAATTTTATAAATTAATTAGGAAGGAATAGTTTTCATCAGTTTTATCATAACATTTTAATTAAATTATGAAGAAATAATGTTTAAGCTCAAAACACTATGATTGTACCTGCTCGCTAAATAAAAATGAAACGCGTTAATTTCTTTGTTTTTCTTGAATACATTAAAAGCAGATAAAAGTTTAGTATTGAGTGTGACCCCCTCTTGCTGAAATCACAGCTTGCATTCGTCTGGGCATGCTAGTGAGTATATCTTTTGTAAGGTTTTCTTTTAATAACTACCCTCAATGTAAGGTAGTTTTACCTAGAAAATGATTTTTTTGGAACAACTGGTCACACTGGTGGCCGCTTGGTGGGGCGGGGCATTCGGAAGGAGGGAGAGTTGTGTTGGGAACGAAACACTCGAGACTCGAGACTCGAAGCGTGCAGACGTATTGTACTCGTATTGTATTTTGGGAAAATATAGTGATTGCCAACTGAATATTGGAGTTTAATTACAATCTTCGTCGACACCTACAGTGTTGAAAGGTTAATCTACATCTCAGAAGCCAGGGATAAACCAATAAAAATGTAAGTACACGCCTACAACTTAATTATGACCTATATAGATCGATTGTTAAGTTTTACAGTTGTTTTCTCGTCTAACGGTCTTACTTATAAACGTTTCTTGATACTTGATCAATTGCTTAACAACTGATCAGCTATTCTATTGTAACCTCTGATCTACTTACTTGTGTTTGTTTGTTAGTAAGAATTAAGTGAAAGATAAAAAGAAGAGATTTAAAATGAAATTCCTTCTATATAAAAATTAAAATATACTAAATGAGCGTTATATGTCTGTTTAATACAGATCTTTAGGTATCTAATTTTAATTATAATAACATAATTTGAATTAGGTTAAATCTTAAGTAAATAAATAAGCTTTGTTGAATTTTGTAATTGAGGATCTACTTCTACCCATCAAAATAAAATTGATAAGAAATACTAGAATATTGATCCAAGTTCCTAACTATCAATAGAGGTCACTACAATATCGAGCTAGAGTTGTTTATTTTTATTTATTTTTTTGTTAATAGACGTCGCTAGTATGTAATATCACGCTAGCGTCTTATTTTGATTTTTTTTTTATTTATTTTTTTTTTTTTTTTGAATGAATGAATTCCAACAGCAGTTATGTTTTATTACGACACTGTCATAGATGATATAATATTTAAAAAAAATCTAACTTTTAACAATTTCGTTCATTCAATTTCTCTATCTAATCGATTATTCTGAGTACAATTTATGCCAATTAATAGTTTAATCGTATAATGATAAAAATCGCAATAATAATTAAATTAGGGTAAATATATATATAATATATTGGGTTTCCTGACTGTACGTTCTGGGGGTTTAAAAAGAGGACGCATAGTTTTCAAGATATTAGAGATTCTGCCTTTTTGACATAATTCACGTTGCCCGATCTTAAATCTAATGCACACAATTTCCGATCACGAGTTTCAGATGATGGAATCAAACGATGTTGGACGGAGTTCAGAAACTCCCCGATGCAGCCGATCACGCTCCAGGCGCAGCCTCACTCGCGGGCGTGATCGCGACTCCAGTCGACGCAGCCGCAGCTACTGCCGTCGGCTACAGGATCGCGAAGAGGCACTGAAGCAAGAACAGAGGCGGGTTCGCCAGCTAGAGCGCGAGCTGCAACGAGAACGAGACACGGAGCAACGTCGTCAGCGGAGCGTGTGCCGCGGATCTCCGCAAAGAGCTACGCGCGACAGCCGAAACCGCAGCCGTAGTCGCAGCTGTAGCAGCAGACGTGGCCCCAGTCGTGGCCACAAACGCGTTCGACACCGCAGCAACAGTCGTGTGCGCGATGGGGACTACCGAGGAGATTCAGAAAGGTCATGTAGTCCATCCTTTTCTTCTAAAGAGGTAACTCAAATAATTAAGTCTATCAAAGATATCTTACCGTCACAGCCGAGCCATAGCACACAAATTTCGAATAGAGATAGTAAAAACATTATACCTGAGTTTAATCCTTCAGAGAAAAACCAGCGTATGGATATTTGGCTTAAAAAGGTCAATGAATGTGCGATGGTCTACGGCTGGGACGAGAGGAGCACAGTACATTTTGCTATGCAAAAACTGTCTGGGTTAGCTAAAATATGGTATGAGAGTCAGAGCTCGATTTTGTATAGCTGGCCGGAATGGCAAGCCAAATTGTTAAACGCCTTTCCTTGCGAACAAAATTACGGACAGCTGCTTGAAGACATGTTAAAGCGTAAAAGTAGGATTAACGAACCCATACAAAACTATTTTTACGAAAAACTTTCCCTACTTAACCAATGCGATATAAGTGGCAAGCGTGCCGTCGACTGCATTATCCACGGCATTAGTGATAGAACCACGAGGTCCAGCGCATTAGCGCTAAGATGCGATGAACCCGATGATCTACTGAAGTTCTTAATTAGCAATAATAGAGATCCTTACACTCCTCAACAAATATTTTTGAAGGATCGTAATTCAAATACGAATGACGATAAGGTAAATCATCGTTCTAACATGAAAACCAATCCTGGGTTGTTTTGCTACAATTGCAAAGAGAAAGGGCACCCGTTTTCAAGATGCCCAAAACCTCTAGTGAAATGCAGCAGTTGTGATAAAGTAGGACATAAAGCTGAACTTTGTCGCTCCAAACAAGAGACGGCATCGAGAAGAGCCGACGGAGTGCCGAAAACGATGCGCATAAGTAGTTCGAAGCCTAACAATAAATTTACGAAGGAAGTAATTGTAGAAGACATGCCGTACCAAGCGTACATTGATCTAGGCAGTGAGGTAACCTTAATTGCACAGTCATGCTTGGCGAAACTCGGGTTGTCTCACGACCAGATTTCATCCACTATGATAGGTTTCGGCAATAACCTTGTGAGTTCATTGGGCTCTGTAAAGCTAAACATATCTATAGATGGTGTAGAGGCGACTGTCTGTTGCCGCGTAGTAGAGGACCAGTTCTTAGAGAAGGACTTGATTATAGGGCAAACCTTCACTGAACAACCTCATGTAGTTGTTTATAAAGACGTGAATAGGTTACAATTTATACGCGTTGACTCGGACCTACCTAACTTTATTCAAAATGATGACGATGAGCGGCTTCACAATGTCAGTATTGTAGCACGCTGTGAACTTCAAGGGACTGCTAGCGTCAAGGTCAAAACTGGAACTTTATTTACCGGCAGTATAATAGTTGATACGAAGATAGTGGGCAAGCTAGGTAAGCAATATATTATTTACGGCGGGGTTTACGAAGTCAAAGACGGTTCATTCTATGTCATAATACGGCCCTGCGCCGTTCCATGTCAGCTTCAGAAGAACTCGGTAGTCGCCAGGGCCGAAAGAGTAGATTCGGTCTATAGACTTGGGAGCGGGAAAATTTCTACAGCTAAGGGCACTCACACCGAGTCTACCTCAGTGAAGAAGTTTAATGAAGGTCTAATACAAATAGGTGAAACGATTCCCAAAGAAGCCAAAACCAAGCTTATAGAAGTGCTGCGGCGCCATGAACACTGTTTTGCGCATAGCTTGACAGACCTTGGATGTACGAACGCAACAGAAATGAACATAGAATTGAGCAGCCAGCGCCCCGTAGTTTATAGGCCATATCGCCTGTCTTACCATGAAAGAGAGAAGGTTCGTGAAATGATCGACGAGATGTTAAAAGCGGGTATCATTCGAGAGTCAACTTCTAACTACGCTAGCCCGATAATACTCGTGCGAAAGAAGGACGGTGGCATACGGTTATGCGTTGATTACAGGCTGCTCAATTCCCTGACCCTAAAAGAGAGATACCCTATCCCGATAATAGAGGACGAAGTGGCGAGGTTATCGGGTCAGGCGTGGTTCATTACACTTGACCTAATGTCAGGTTATTATCAAGTACCAATTGCGGAAGAGAGCAAGCACTTGACTGCTTTTGTGACCCCCGACGGTCACTACGAATATAATCGTATGCCGTTTGGACTAGCAAATGCGCCAGCTGTCTTCCAAAGGATGATGAACCACGTTCTGGGACAGGTTCGATTTAATAAAGCAACAGTGTACTTAGACGACTTGCTAATTTTTGGTAAAACGCCGTTTGAATGTATATCTCGTTTAGAAGAAGTCTTGAAGTTGTTAGAAAATGCACAGTTAAAACTGAATTTGTCTAAATGCAGTTTCTTACAAACCAAGATCGACTACTTAGGGTACGAAATTAGCGCGGCTGGTATGCGCCCAGGTTCTGCCAAAATTCAGAGCGTGGTGGACTTTCCCTTGCCACAAAATGTGCATAACGTGCGCCAGTTCTTAGGACTTGTGAGTTATTTTCGGAAATTCATACAGTCGTTTGCTCAGATAGCATACCCACTCACTAAGTTGCTAAAAAAGAATGCGACGTGGGAGTGGACAACTGAGCAGGAAGACTCATTCGATGTCCTGAAGTCTAAACTGATAGAAAGGCCGGTCTTGGCACTGTATGACCCTACAGCCGAGACAGAGCTCCATACAGACGCCAGCAAGGTAGGTATCGGAGGGATATTGCTCCAGCGTCCAACGGGAAGTCAAGACTCATTTCATTCCGTAGCGTATTACAGCCGCCAGACGACACCAGAAGAAAGAAACTTCCACTCATACGAGTTAGAAACTCTGGCAGTTATATGCGCCTTGAAGAAGTTCCGGGTTTACCTCTTAGGGAAGCCGTTCAAAGTGGTTACTGATTGCAGCGCGCTGCGCTCTACGTTTGAGAAACGTGATCTGATACCCCGAATTGCCCGCTGGTGGATCGCCTTGCAGGAATTCGACTGTCATATCGAGTATAGACCAGGAACAAGAATGGGCCATGTAGACGCCCTTTCCAGGAATCCCACATATGATACGGACACTACAGACCACGTTAGATATCCACCAGTACTAGTAATTTCCGACGAGGATTGGTTGCTGACTTTACAACTAGGAGACCCTGACTTGTGTAGAATTAGGGATATTGTCAGCAGTAAACTAGATTCCAAAGGATTAGCCTACATAAGGGACAATTATGTGTTAAAGAACAACAAGTTGTTCAGGTGCCTTGGGGGTGATAAAGAGAACGTCAGGTGGGTGGTCCCTAAGGGTGCAAGATGGCAGCTGTGTAAGATGAATCACGATGACATAGGTCACGTTGGTTATGAAAAAACCCTGGAACGCATGAAGAAAAGTTACTGGTTTGCAAAAATGAAACGGTTTACGAAAAAGTACGTTAGTGCGTGTATAGATTGTGCCTATGCTAAAAAGGGTGCAAATGGGCGAGAGGGACTGTTACACCCCATAGAGAAAGTTGCGATTCCCTTTCACACGTTGCACGTTGACCACCTTGGACCCTTCGTAAAGTCGAAAAGGGGGTTTACACATACGCTAAATGTCGTGGACTCCTTCACTAAGTTCTTGTTTATTAAGCCTGTACGGAGTACTAGTACTCAAAATGTGATAAAAGCATTGCAAGAGATCTTTGACATATTTCGAGCACCTGATAGACTGGTTAGCGATCGAGGTTCTTGTTTCACTTCTCATGCTTTCCGAAGGTTCTGCCTTGAGCGAGGCATAAAGCACGTGTTAAACGCGGTGGCAAGTCCTAGGGCTAACGGTCAAGTAGAGCGCTACAACAGGACCATACTTGACTGTTTGACAGCCCAAAATTTACGCGACAATGAAAAGGAATGGGATAACAAAATTGGGAAAATACAATGGGGCTTAAACAACACGATACAAAAAACTACAGGAAAGACGCCAGCTGAAATCATGTTCGGTACATCAATGAACAGTGAGGTCAAACCAGCTTTAAACGCTGTCATTAAAGATACTCCCGAGTTCACCGACTTGTCCGATCTCCGTACTGAAGTCAAGGAAAGGATCGATGAAGCCCAAGCTGTGCAAAAGAAGCAGTACGACCGGAATAGGCACACTGCTCGTACATATACCAAGGGTGATTTAGTTAAAATAACAAAAATTGCATTTCAAGGTAAAGGTCAAAGCACGAAATTAATGCCTTCTTACGAGGGCCCCTTTAAAGTTATTAAGGTTATAGGGAACGATCGTTACAGGGTTGCCCCAATCGCGGGTTTTGAGGGGATGAAAGGGAAACGTAAAACCACGGTTGCCGCAGATAGAATGAAACCATGGATTCATGTAGACTCGTTAGGTTTAAATGAAACGGACAATGAACAAAGTGATACTGAATCAATTGAATAATTATGCTTTCAAGTCGAGTTCCTTCCGGCCAGTTCCAAACTACCCAGAGTATAAATGTAATTATAGCTTAAACAATAGTTGAAAGAATATAAAATTAATTGTATTTACAAAAAAAAAAAAAAAAAAAAAAAACTTGCTTAACTTAAAATAATAAAAGAAATGTAAATTCGTGATCCAAAAGTGCTTTGTAAGCCAACTTGAATAAAGTTATGTTTGATTTTAATTTTATAACAGAATATTGTGATTTTTGCTGTCTAACTTTTCCTTAGATCCATATTCATAAGTTTGAGACAAAATTTGTAAATATTACTTCGAGTTTTGCTAAACAACTTACGTTATAGTATAAAATGATTATACTAAGTGATTCCGATTTTGAGATCACTTTTCGATTACAAGGATAATTATAAGTGGTTACAAGGTTACAAGGACAGTTATAAGTGTCTATTTGGTTGAATTATATAACGAAATTATTAGTTAATATATATACATTTTGTATTTTGCTAATTTATTGATAACGAATGAACTGTAATTAACAGTTTGTTTTATATAATTATTACAAATAAAACAAAATTACTATCATTGTTATAAGGAGAACTATAAAACTGAATATTGTATAATATATTTTGAATGCCTCGTTCTGCCAAGTGTAAGGTTTATATGGTTCCACCTGGTGCATGCATGAGGACATGCATGTCATCAGGATGGTCGAGTGTAAGGTTTTCTTTTAATAACTACCCTCAATGTAAGGTAGTTTTACCTAGAAAATGATTTTTTTGGAACAACTGGTCACACTGGTGGCCGCTTGGTGGGGCGGGGCATTCGGAAGGAGGGAGAGTTGTGTTGGGAACGAAACACTCGAGACTCGAGACTCGAAGCGTGCAGACGTATTGTACTCGTATTGTATTTTGGGAAAATATAGTGATTGCCAACTGAATATTGGAGTTTAATTACAATCTTCGTCGACACCTACAGTGTTGAAAGGTTAATCTACACTTTTATGGTTTCTTGGGGAATACGTTCCCACTCCGCGGTAATCACATTCTTTAGCTCTCTGATGGTCTGCGGAGCCGGCTGCACTGATCTCACTCGTCGCTTCAGAACGTCCCAGACATGCTCTATGGGATTGAGGTCCGGACTTCTAGCTGGCCAGTTCAAACGACGAATTCCGACTTCTAGCATATACGCATCCACACCGCCAGACCGGTGGGCGCGAGCGTTGTCGTCCATAAAAATTGAGTTTTCGCCAAGAGCGGTTAAAGCGGGTTGTGCATAAGGAATTAGAACTTCCGTTATGTATCGGTGTCCAGTCAGTGTACCATTTTCGATGAAGACTAACTCCGTACGATCCATAGAATTTATTCCTGCCCAAAACATAACAGAGCCCCCTCCATAAGGTGTGATTTCTTCAAAACGTGCCTCTGCAAAGCGTTCTCCTCGTCTACGTAGCACTCGCCGACGTCGGTCTTCACCATGCAGAGATATCCTGGCTTCATCGGAGAACAATACCCTATCCCAGTCTTCATGAATCCATGACACACAATTTCGAGCGAAGCTAAGCCTGGCAACTCGATGTCCACGGAGTAATTTAGGGCCGCGTTCCGGGCGATGACTGTGTATATTAGCAGCGAGAAGCCTCCTCCTGACCGTCCATAGACTAATTTGCACATTTCTTACTTCTTCGAGGGTGTTCTTGAGGTCCACATAAGAAGATTTGCGATTTCTCAACGCTTGACTAACTAGAAAACGATCATCCCGTGGTTCGGTACATGTCTTTCTGCCAGAACCAGGCCTTCTCTTGACGGAACCGGTCTCTTGATAGCGCTGCCAGGTCCTTTGAACTGTCGACCGACTCACATTTAGCCTCTGAGCCACGACGAAGCATTGACTGCAACCTTCTTCAAGCAGCGCAATAATTTTGCTCGCTTTTATCACTTTATCTACCATTTTCGAGATTGCTAAACAGCAATAACAATACTTTTAAATGTCAAGGACACCAGATAATTTAATAAAAATTGACAAAAAGTTAATAAGAGTCGATATTAACTATAGGGAATTCGCGCCACAAAATGTAGTTAAAAGTTATTTTCTTTGAAAACCAGGCTCAGTCAAAAATTTGAATTTGGAATGTACTCTTATAAACATTATGGCACTTTTATAACTGGCCAGTAACATGTTCAAATGATTAAAACCTTTTTGGTATTTTATTTTTTTCAGCCAGGAAGAAAATCGAAACCGCCCGTTTTTTTTGCAAATGAGTGTAATTTTCCAGTATCGACGCAGGTGTAGGTGATAAAAAATATAAATGTATAATTTTTGAAATTTTAGTTATATACCCGTGCGAAGCCAGGGCGGGCCGCTAGTCTTAAATAAAAAGGTTTAAGCCAATAAGATTTTGTTTAAATAGGACCATCATTTCCCGTTATAAGCGCATTTAAGCGAACATACTGTGAGCGTTATGTAAGTACATATTCAATTATGTACCGTTATCAGATCACAATTATCTTTGAGACTAAGTGACTGATAGATAATTAGATGTTGCTTACAGCGTATATGTATAATTGATTCAATTATAACTTAATTCAATCATGACTGCGTAACGCCTATAAACAATTAGTACTCGAATTCAAGTTTAATGCGTGTAGGTTTGAATACTAATTGTGCTATCAAATACTTGAAATATACTGGTGCTGGAAACGAGAACTAAAGCTATAATATTTATGCATCTATACATATCATACATATATATCAAGTCAATATATTTTATGAATTCTCGTCTGTCTGTCCGTATATCACACTAAACAGGGATTACTTTAAGAAATTGTATGAGGTTTTTACAGTAATATTCCTGTAGATCGAATTGAAATTGAAATTTAGTGCGTTTTTAAATTGATACGCCACCTAGAAATTAGTTTTTCAATGTAATAATACAGATTCTAATTTAGGAATTCAAAAAAAAAAAAAATTAGAAGTAAACACTTTATTTAGATAAAAATAATGTTCTCATAAAATAATTATGTAAGTTCTTGGAGAAGAAAAAAAAAAATTTTTTTTTTTCAATTACTAATTGCTAAATGTGAAAGGATTTAATATAAATTTAAAATTCGTGTATATTTTTTACCCGACTGCGACAGAAGGAGGATTATGTTTTTCGAGTGTATGTATATATATATGTATGTATGTATGTATGTATGTATGTATGTATGTATGTATGTATGTATGTATGTATGTCCATTTCTTTGGCACGCCCTACAGCCCAAACGGCTGGACGGTTTTTGACATATGAGATGTCGTTGGATTTGTCTAAATTGTAGTAGTGACATAGGCTATATAAATTTTCAAAATGGCGCCCGCAAATGGCGGAATGAGGGAGGGGAGTTAAATTTTTTTTTCTTACTGTAGCAATATGGGTATCAAATGAAAGCCAGTAAATTGTTTTATTCTTTTTAGTTTATAATAAGAGTATTTTACGCAGTCGGGTTTTTTGAATTTTTTAATTAAGCATACTTGTTTAATATTTTAATTTCTATACGATGGCGTGTTTACTTTATCACTTTGCGTGCAGCCTAATTTTATTGACAAGGCGTATTTTAAAATTATTTCTTTAAAATATTCTGCAAGTCATTACGAAAAATAAAATCTTTCCAAGTTGGTCCCATTTATAAATTTGTTTTTACGTAATAACTCAACTAACAACGATTTTTTATTTTATTTTACATTTGATTACACTTATATTTATTACAATAAAATTCATTTTAATAAAAATAAAAATTAATCACGACCCCATTTCGACCACTAGGCACCATTTTATTAGGATTAACCTGCACGCATGTACAGAATTAGCCTAAAAAAGAACAGCATAGCATAGTTCTGCTTCTCTGTGAAGAAACAACTCAATACTTGAATTAGTATACACTATCTAATCTCCACAAAGGCGATCACGTAATCAAGGCATTGTCACCGTGTTAATTTACTAAGCCGAGCCGATGACACAGTGGACAGCACATTGTTTTTAATGAAAGATCGCGAATTCAAAACTGGACAAGTATTATTATTTATTTATACTTTATTGTACACCACAAATACATTAAACATAGCTTAAAGATAGGTAGAGATTGTTTAGTATATGGGGTGGGCTTATGGCTTATTAGCCATTTCTTTCAGACTCAAAAAAAAAAGGAAATATTAACATGGGGACCGCTTAGGTGGTGTAAGTTATATAATAAACTTACATACAAATGTCTACATCCTAATACTTATACAAAATACATATATAAATTAAAATATTATATATATATATATATATATATATATATATATATATATATATATACATACATATATACTCGTATATACGAAAGCTCTCAAAAAAGATTATTCTTTCCCGCTTTTGTAACATTTCTTATTATTGCTTAGCCCCTATTGGTCGTAGCGTAATGTTATATAACCTATAGCCTTCCTCGGTAAATGGGCTATCCAACACAAAAATATTTTTTTAATTCGAACCAGTAGTTCCTGAGATTAGCGCGTTCAAACAAACAAACAAACTCTTCAGCTTCATAATATTAGTATAGATATAAAAGAGTTGCCACGTCAATAATTTGTATCCTCGTTCTAGCAAGTTTCTTTTATTTGTGGTACTTAGCTGAAGACTAAAAAATAGTGTTGCCTGTTGGAAATCAGTTCATAGGTATTATGAAATAACGATTCAAAAATTCTTAATGAACTCTCATTTCTATCAAGTATATTTATATTTAAAGGTATTTTAATATAACGTAATAATAGGTTATGTATTATGAAGGTTAACTGTCATCATACCTACAAATGTAAGTAGGTAATGACTTCGGGACATTCATAAATTTATGCATTTATTTGTACAAAAAAACGTGTCGTGTCTCGTAACCGGTGAAACAATTTTACGACAATAATATTTTATCATTGCTAATTTAAATATAATAATTATTATGATTTAGAATATTAGTATGAATTTTAATTGAAAAAAAAAATTAAATTGCGTGTACTAGCGTATACTCGTAAGAAGTGAAACTTATAATAAAAACAGTTTACTTTTTATACGATCGTAATTATATGAGTCCTGTGTTTGCGTTCGGACATATTTATATTCGAATTACCTACTCACTATAGAATACATCATACAATAACTGCAAACTTCTATATAGTGATACTTAATTTCACTCAAGAATCTTAGAGATTGCTAGCGCAGTGGCTGCCAACGCGAATTGAATTTCGTATATCGCTCGAGAGCTGCAAGTTCAAAACCCTGACGTCCATAAAGCTAGAATGTTCAAATGGGCAGAATCACTTAATTTTATTATGAAAAATAAGTGCTCATTTAGTGCTAATTTAATGCTGCAAAATTAAATTTTACGCTCCAATAGTTTACCGAAAAATTAGAAAACTGCTAACTTTTAATTAAGCTAGCAGTGCACTACTTCTTAAACGCTAACCGCAGGATATAGCATCAAATCGAAATGTAGATAATTTAGTGCTCAATTAGTGCTCCTGACATACGAAGACGAAAATTTGAAATAATAATAATAATAGTGATTCTGCCCATTTGAACATTCTAGCTTTATGGACGTAAAACCCTGCGAGAGCCACATTTTGTAGCATTCAAAATTTGATATTTGATTTATTTAGTTTAACTATTTATTTATATATATAGGATTTCATCTACTACCACTCGGAATCTTCCTTGCGCATGTGTTTATTGAAAAACGACTGAAATACGCAATAATCAAGAACAAGATGGCGCGTAACGAAAAAATCTTTCCAACCCCGATAAAGAAGTTTCACTTCAAAAAAAGTAATAAAAAAGGAAGGAAGGAAGATTCCGAGTGGTAGTAGATGAAATCCTATATATATAAATAAATACTTAAACTAAATAAATCAAATATCAAATTTTGAATGCTAGAAAATGTGGCTCTCGTAGGGTTTTGAACTTGCAGCTCTCGAGCGATATGCGAAATTCAATTCGCGTTGGCAGCCACTGCGCTAGCAATCTCTAAGATTCTTGAGTGAAATTAAGTATCACTATATAGAAGTTTGCAGTTATTGTATGATGTATTCTATAGTGAGTAGGTAATTCGAATATAAATATGTCCGAACGCAAACACAGGACTCATATAATTACGATCGTATAAAAAGTAAACTGTTTTTATTATAAGTTTCACTTCTTACGAGTGTACGCTAGTACACGCAATTTAAATTTTTTTTTTGTAGTTTATTTTCTTGTTCATTACTTTGTTATTGTACAAAAAAAAATGTAACATTAATGTACTTTAGCAATTATTATTAAATTTTAAATTGCGGAGAACGGAACTTGAAACTTGCGTTCCACGGCTCCGTGCAACACGCTACTATTACAACTAACTACACGTTCAAGAAACTACAATAATTAAATTTTAAATGTTATGCAAGTAAAAGAAGTAGAGTACAATAAAATCTCTTTGAAAATCGTAAAAATGATTCGGATGAACTAAATCTAGGGGTTCGGAAAACTCAAACCTACATAAGATTTGATTGTAGCACCCGTTTCTTTTTTTTAGTTATTATTTATTTTTTTTTTTTTTTTTGTATTTCGATTAATAAAAATAAAAAGCAGTATTGTTTATGTAAATATGAAGCATTCTAACTGAACGATCAAAAAAGCAAAATTACCGATTTTTTTAAGTAAACGTTAGTAGTAGTAGTAATATTAGTGGTAGAGACGACATAACGAAAACGGTAAAAAGTTAAAACGAGTTAAAAATTTAGAACATAATATTTTACTCAAAAACGTTCTAGTAACTTTGTAATGAGTTATGGGATGACGTAAACCTCCCTTACACCGCAAACGACTAAAAATAGCAGAAAAATCTAGACTCCTTTCATCTGTAAAATTTTAAGCTCTACAATTATTGTTGATTATAGCATTTTATCTAATTTTTCTGGTTATAGAGTTATTACGTAAACTAAATAATAAATACAAATGTATATTTATATTTTATTTACTTTTAGCCGCTGGGAATATAGGACACGGATTGACCATTACATTATTTTTTTTTTATTTTTAAAGTATCTGATATCGAATGTGAACCGATTTAAAAGATAAATTTTCTTCAAATTTTATTTCACTGGATTATTTAAAAATATGATTTATTATATTATAAGTATTATTATTTATTAGATAGGATTAAATTAATTATTTTTATTTTTGGATTATCAATTGATTTTATAGAATTTCAACTATATTGGCAAAAATCATTTTGTATGTCACTAGTATGTTATTTGACTTTTACTATAAAAAAGATGGTATTATTCAAAATTTTAATTTATTTATTTATTATAGGTATAACATCTTAATATTTAATTAGCATAATATTATATACACTATATTATATACACTTTAATTAGCATAATATTATATACTTTTTAATCACTATGTTAAGTATAATTTAAAACACAAGTTATATGTTATATCAAGTTACTATATTTTTTTTATTTATATATATATATATATATATACATATATATATATATATATATATATATTTTCTTTTTTTTTTGTAAAATAGACAAATTGTAAAATGATTCGTTTTCAAAACTTACCGAAGCTAGTCGCAGTTTGTATTAAAGCGAATAATGTCAAAGTTGTAACTGAAACAAAAAAAAAATTTCGATAAAAAGAAAAAAAATTAAAATAAGAAAACAACAACCGACCGAATATTTAATTACTTTTATTGATTTAAAAATAGAACGATGCATTTAACAAATTAATCAAATAAGAGTCGTTAAGAACGCGCCTTTTACCTTTCGCAAACATTTTGGCGGGAATTCCCGACAGCGTGCGTTCAATACCCCCTACGTCCGATGCGATACTGCCGCTCGTTACGTACTACGTAGGTAGTCACCGTTATACCGTATACCGTAGCCGCCGCCGTAGCCCCTTAACCTTACGAGTTACGGCGTATACCTATTTTATAATTGCGTTTTATGCTTATGATATAATGTGTAATAATTTTTTCCGCAACTGGAATAAACAAAAGTATAATTCTGAATCGATACTACCTACTATTCTACTATGCTTCCCAATTAGTCAACAGGGTACAACGTAGGTATTATCCGACTTCAGTGATGGTTTGGTGGGGTGTTAGAGTGCTGTTTAGGTGCTATGAAGGAATGACTGAGTCATATTTTTCTAAAAAAAGGTATGTGTATCAAGATACCATTCTTGAGAAGGTAGTTAAGCCCCTTAACAACACCATGTTCAATAACCAAGAATGATCCTTTCAGCAAGACTGCGCCGGGTCATAAAGTTCAATCCACCCAATCTCGGTTAGAAACCAACGTTCCGGACTTCATCAAAGCTGAAGACTGACCGTCATCTAGTCCCATAAACATAAACAAAATGTCGCGTTCACTGATATGTATTTGAGTAACGAGTGTACACGAAATTCGTAAAAACATGTAAATAAAAATAAAATTACAAAACAGCACTTGAAGGCAGAACTCCCCAATAGATAATAGATGGGTTTCGCTTTGAAAATAACTGAGGAGATTCCGGAAACTTGACATGTTTGCATTTTGCAGAAATTCGGACAATCGAAGCTAGACATTTCACCAAAATTAATTCTAGAGCAAAGTATGTTTAAGATTCTAAGAGAAATTTATTTGAGCAAGTTACTACATATACTTTATGATGGATTATTTTGTGTAAAACACTGGGTCTATTACTATCCGCCCGCTGTGAAGGGACATAATTACAAATTCCAACAGTCACGAGTAGTATGCAAGTCTGTACAAGAAAACAGTAGCTTCCTAACACAGAATTCCTAGTAAAAGCTCAATGAATACTTTTAATGCGCTGTGAATATATGCGGTAAAAAGGATTCCGGACAACACTAGAAATTCAAAATAGTTCCTTAAAAGCACATTTAATAAAATAATTTAAATATAAATGTAGTGTAGAATTAAATACTTAAAATAATTGAAAAAAAAAACATAGTTTAATATGGCTTTTGATTATTTTCTCTTTGTTGTGTGCAAAAAAATGGTAGTAATCTTATGTAACAACTTCATAACTATTGTTTTCGACAGATTTCGTATATTAAGTCAATTGTATCATGATGGCATCATAATATTTGATAACAACGCATATATATGATAATAAAAATATAGCTTGATATTTATTTTTGTATATTCATAAAAACTAGTTTATTAATATATAAACTAAACAACACAGCAACGATTTCACTGAATTTCAACTCTATCTCTTTAAATATATCAACAGCCCACGACATGCAGATTCATTTAAATACAATTAATTAAATTTACATTATACAGAGTCTGCAGTGTCTGCAGACACCCAGACGATTAATAATGTCAGAATTTTTTTAACATGTAATTGTTTTACAAGATTTTTACATGTGGCCTAGGCAAAAATATTTACCATTGAGGAATTCGTTTATCAGACATGTATTGTGACAGCCTATGAACGTTTGCTGCTGGAAAAAGGCCTCTTGTCATGTTAAGGCAAAAGGAGAATTTCAATTCAATTCCGCCACGCTGCTCCACCGAGGATTGGTCAAGATCTTAGAATTTATTGGGAAACATATAGGTTTTATCGCCATTATCGCACTTATTGTCAAGGATTCGATGTTCTTCAAAATAAATATAGTTCTTAAAAATTCCGCAAGGACAGCCGGGATTTTAAGCTTAGAACTTATGATTATCGATAAAATTACAATTAATTTATCTACTATAAATTATAGGGGTATTTGTGGTCAAATAAATATTAATAAAATTAGGTGTAGAATTTCTGTGTTGAAACGTCTAAGAAAACCCGTTTTGAGAAAGCTCAAGAGGATATTTATATATCCTCTTTTAATAAGAGGATATCTACGAGTTTAATTAAAGACCTATCTAACGGATGATTAATTCCAACAGCTTTAAATTAATCATAAGATCAACTAATTTTAAGATTAATTGCAACTTAACTAACGGAAAGTTAGCGACGGTTTCGTGCAACTCGCCGTCAGTGAAGTAATTATTATAAACTAGCAGCCCGCCCCGGCTGCGCCCGGGGTATGGATATGTACCGAAACCTTCCTCATGAAACACTATCTGTCAGTGAAAATCGCATGAAAATCCGTGGAGTGGTTTTCGAGTTTATCGCGAACAGAGAGACAGACGCAGTGGAGGACATTGTTTTTAATATGTAGTGACGTCAAAGAAAACGCATCGAAAATTTATATATATATTTTTTAATTTATTTGTAACTTTAGGAATAACATGTATTACACTACATTTACTTGCAAAAGCCTAGGCTTGTCCGCAAGTAACAGTCTCACACATTTTATATAACACTTATACATATTGAATAATATTTATAAAGACAAATCTTACACATATTACTACAATAGTACGAAAATATAGTATAAAAATACAAATATAAAACTTTTCAAACGGCAGACGAAGTCGCGCGTGTTGAAAAGGTTCATCCTCCATTTACTAATAACTAGACACCGCTTAAAAAAATTAGGTGCCTTAAATTTTATGAGTTTAATTTGTGGTTGTCAAACGTCTGCGTGATATAAATAATTGTTGTCGATGTTACATTTATCGTATAATTTTGAATTTTTTATTTACCTTATTACGCACTTTTACTATGCTTTTTGTTTGTCACAAAAATTTTATAAAAATATGTTTAATTTGTTTGCTGCTAATGTTATTTTGTCCGAAAATAAAAATATTACTTAGGTATTGGACGGAATTTTTATCTTTTAAAATTTCAGTACTATTAATAAGATGGCGAATGTATTTAATTTTTTTTATATCAAAGGAACAGAATCAGAAGAAAATATAAAAAAAAAAAGATAAAACTCTCCTTGGAAAATTCTTGAATATTCAGTGTTCAATGAAGTCTAATACAAACTTAGATGAACTTTAAACTAGCCATAAACGTAAAACGTGGACGCTAAGTATTTTCCTTTGCAAGCTTCTTCGACGAATTCTAAGAATGTACTGCTTGAAAAAACCTTTGTATTTTTTTTAAACAGATTTTGAAGGATGACATCGAATCTGTTTTTAGAATAGTTATAAGAGAATTAATGTTCACGTGGAGCAAAGTTACTATTTTAATATTACTTTTATACATATACACACACACACACATATATAGGTGCGTGTGTGTATATATATATATATATATATATATATATATATATATATATATATATATATATATATATATATATGTATATATATAAATATATGTGTGTACTACCTGCACTCCCTTCTACTCCTTATCATTTTAGGATGATAAGGTTCAAAATTTAAGCTTGAACATATCAGTCTGGTTCATAAGCCACTATGTAACTTAACAACTAAATCAAATTTTAAGAAACAGTATAGAAGAACTTTACCTTTAGAGTAACAAGATATTAAAAATTAGGTGCCATTCATTTATTACGTAAGACGAATTTTGCTAGTTTTCGACCCCCCCCCCCTTTTGTAAGAAAAAATAAGAATAGGCCGACCCCCTTCCCCCTGTTTAATATTTATTACGTAAAAATCAAAAGGAAAAATGAATAAATGTTTGGTTTGTTTTAATACTTATTTTTCAAAGTAACAATGTTTAGAAGTGTTTAGTTTGTTTGTACTTACAAAGCTACCAATAATTTTTAGTTCTGGTAGTAATAAACTTGTTTTAATTATTCATCTTTACCTACATAAGAGAAGTCCAGGGGCTCAAAACCCACTCGGAAAGGGATCTGTCACTGGACCATCTCTAATATTACTTACTTTTTTCAAAGAATAATTTTAACTTTGCGCATTTTTAACCGACTTAAAAAAAAGGAGGAGGTTCTCAATTCGACTGTATTTTTTTTATGTGTGTTACCTCATAACTTTTTACTGGATGAAGCGATTTTAATGATTCTTTTTATATTTAAAAGCTAGTGCTCGTCATGTGGTCCCATTTAAATTAGAGCGAGATGTGACTAGTAGTTTTTGAGTAATCCTTAATAATGCGTATTTTTGTTCCTGATACCGTGCGTCGCTGCGCGGGTCGCGCTGCTCACAATCGTTCCTTGTGACTTAATTTGTTTCGTAAGACTATCACATGTTATGTTTTTTATGTTTACTACGAGTTAAACTATACAATATTATAATTTTTTTCTCAGATTACGACTCTGCTGTAGAGTTATGTTGCGCCGAACTATGATTTAGCGCGTTTCAAAGCACGTCCTGTATTTAAAATATCATATCTCAAAAATAGCTATATGGCAAAGTATAAAGGAATAGCTTTTCATCGGTGATTAACTAGACTAACTGTTTACTAACTGTTACTAATTGTTTTAAAAATTTTAATTTGTCAAAATATTTAACGGACATCATTTTGCGTCATTTGTCATAGACTTAAATCTTAAATGTGACATTGTGTGTGCATAGACTAAAATCTTAAATGTGACATTGTGTGTGCAACAAGTGTGCCTAAGTATTAGTCTATTAGCAGCGGAATCTTTTATGATGTAGTCTCAGGAAAGTAATGACAGTTAGAATCTTGGGTGGCATTGAAATGAAATAAATAAACAACTTAAATTAAATAAATAATTTAACTTCAATGTTTATAACATAATATATAATATCAAATACCTAATGAAAGGCAGAAAGGAAGGCACGTTATGACTTATGCCGTTGGTCTCATTACGTTTGCTTAATGCAATTCAATAGGCAGAATATAACCAATATACGGCGTAATTATGTCGCATTCTATGCCTCTCATACTCGGCCGCCTCACCCCGTGCGCACCGCACTGCCACAGTATAGTAATATATACAGTACTCCAACTTCATACAAACGGCCTCGATCTCGGGATGCACTCGGAACGCAAACAGTCGCGACTGTGCCGCAGTGACAAACGGACCGTGTGTTATTTTTGTTAACAATAACCACACGATTTTTTCACTGAAAATAATTCCAATTCGAATTTAATATGACGAGTAGGATTTATTTGTGCTGTTTTGGTTGCATGAATTCGCCAATAACGCATCCAGAGATAACTTTTTTTAGATTACCTAGAAACTCTGAAATGTAAGACTATAAAATAATTGTACGTACTAATAGGTAGGTACATAATGTGTGTCTTTTTACCCGACTGCGACAGAAGGAGGGTTATGTTTTTCGAGTGTATGTATGTATGTATGTATGTATGTATGTATGTATGTATGTACGTATGTACGTATGTACGTATGTATGTATGTATGTATGTATGTATGTACGTATGTATGTATGTATGTATGTATGTATGTATGTATGTATGTATGTATGTACGTATGTATGTATGTACGTACGTGCGTACGTATGTATGTATTGTATATAATATGTATGTATTATATATAATATGTATGTATGTATGTATGTATGTATGTCCATTTCTTTGGCACGCCCTACAGCCCAAATGGCTGGACGGTTTTTGACATATGAGATGTCGTTAGATTTGTCTAAATTGTAGTAGTGACATAGGCTATATAAATATTCAAAATGGCGCCCGCAAATGGCGGAATGAGGGGGGGAGTTGAATTTTTTTTCTTATTGTAGCAATATGGGTATCAAATGAAAGCTAGTAAATTGTTTTATTCTTTTTAGTTTATAATAAGAGTATTTTACGCAGTCGGATTTTTTGATTTTATTTAATTAAGCATACTTGTTAATGGATAAGTATTTTTAATTAAATATTATATTAGAATACGCATTTTTTATACTTTAAACTTTAATAATAAAGCATTTGGTACGTCTCAGTTGAGGAGCAAATATTTTTCGGGTGCAAATTTATAAGACCGATTCGTTATTCAAACATAAACATGGTTTTTTAATTAAATCTAACAATCAAAAAAACACGCATTTTTTTGAACACTTCCTATTCAATTCACAAAGTATTTTATTTGTTTATATAAAAAGAGTATATTTACAATAACAAAACTAAATGGAAACACAAAGTAGGCAAATGTAATTAAAATGCTGGAGGCGGGCAGCCCTATCGCACGTTTACGTAGTGCGCGGCTGTCACTGTTGGCATTTATTTCAAATATACGGCCGAGTTACAATACTGTATATATTACTATACTGTGGCACTGCCGCACATGTTGAACAGATTTTGTTCGGGTTTTTTGTTCTATAGTTCAGTCATTGGTCATTACAAACATTACGTCAAAGGAATGTGACAATGCCCAATTTTTTATCCATAAAGGGATGCCACTCGGACGCAGGTAATAACGATATTAATTTAAGTTGTATAACATATTATAATATATTGTATGTTTTAAAAGAGGATATTAAAAATACATCCTAAAAATATGCTAAACATAATGCAAAATATTTTTAGAATGTATTTTTAATATCCTCTTTTAAAACATACAATATATTATATTATGTTATACAACTTAAATTAATATCGTTATTACCTGCGTCCGAGTGGCATCCCTTTATCGATATCAAATTGGGAATTGTCAATAGGCAGAATTTTTCGAGGGTGGTACCTGTAGCTTGTGAACTGTAACCGCCCAGCTTTATATAAATAAATCAGTTATCGAACTACAGATTCACTAAAAATCAAGAAATAAAACAAAATTTTAACAAAAAAACAATAACCGACTTCAAAGCAAAAAAAAAAAGAACGGTAAAACAAAATTGCACTAAAAAGTAAAAAAATAATTACGTATTCTTTTGTCTGTAATCAAATTATTACGATAATATAATGTACAATTATTGTTGTTATTGGAGTCGGTGTCAGCCAAGGAAATAAGGAAAATAGTGCGTAATAGTGTACACCTATTGTAATGTTAAACTACGTTGGCTGACACCGACTCCGAAAACAACAATAATTGTACATTATATTATCGTAATAATTTGATTACAGACAAAAGAATACGTAATTATTTTTTTACTTTTTATATGATTGTTCATTGTGTTTTCTCGTTTTCGCGCTAATACATTGTAGAATATTTTTTGATATTAAAAAGGGAGTGGGGTGGTAAAGAGAACCAAATCCCTGTGATTGCATTACACAAAGTAGGTATAGAGCCAATCACAATTTTTAAAATTCTCCATACGCTTGGTATTAGTCAAAATATTTTTGTGTACCGGGCTGTTGATAGGTACAATAAAACCTGCTCTGTTTGTGACAGAAAAAGATCTGGCCGTCTACGTAGTGTTCGTACGAAGAAGGCGATCAAAGCAGTAAGCGAAAGAATTGGAAGAAATCCCAACCGAAAGCAAAAGATTTTATTTCGGGAGATGAAGATAGCACCTAGAAACATGTCACGTATTTTAAAAGATGACTTAGAATTTGCAGCCTATAAGAAACGCACTGGTCATTTTTAACTCATAATTTAAAAAAATAATAGGGTGGTAAAATCAAAACAACTACTTAAGCGGTACGCAAAGGGAGGTCACAGAAAAATTTTGTTTACGCATGAGAATTTTTTTACAAATTGACCGTATTTATGCTCAAAGCTCTAAGTTTCCCAATAAGTCAACAGGGTACAACGTGGGCATTATCCGACTTCAGTGATGCTTTGGTGAGGTGTTAGCCATGAAGGAGTGACTGAGTCATATTTTTCTAAAAAAAGGTATTAAAACATCGGCACACGATGTATCAAGATATTTTTGAGAAGGTAGTTATGCCCCTTAACAACACCATGTTCAATAACCAAGAATGTTTCCTTCAGCAAGACTCGGCGCCGGGTCACAAAGTTCGATCCACCCAATCTTGGTTAGAAACCAACGTTCCGGATCAGAGTTGAAGACTGGCCGTCATCTGCTTCATCAGAGCTGAAGACTGGCCGTCATCTAGTCCCATAAACATAAACAAAATGTCGCGTTCACTGATATGTATTTGAGTAACGAGTGTACACGAAATTCGTAAAAAGATGTAAATAAAAATAAAAATAAAATTACAAAACAGCACTTAAAAGCAGGACTCCCCAATATCTATTGGGGATTATCTAATAGGATGAGTTTCTCTTTAAAAACAACTGAGGAGATTCCGGAAATTCGACATGTTTGCATTTTGCAGAAATTCGGATAATCGAAGCTAGATAGTTCACCAAAATTTATTCTAGAGCAAAGTATGTTTAAGATATTGCGATTGTAACGGGGGACCCCAAGAGAAATTTATTCGAGCATATAACTTTATGGTGGATTATTTTGTGTAAAACACTGGGTCTATTACTATCCGCCCGCTGCGAAGGGACATAATTACAAATTCCAAAAGTCGCTGGTATGCAAGTCTGTACAAGAAAACAGTAGCTTTCTAACACAGAATTCCTAGTGAAAGCTCAATGAATACTTTTAATGCGCTGTGAATATATGCGGTAAAAAGGATTCCGGACAACACTGGAAATTCAAAATAGTTCGTTAAAAGCACATTTAATAAAATAATTTAAATATAAATGTAGTGTAGAATTAAATACTTAAAATATTGGAAAAAAAAACATCGTTTAATGTGGCTTTTGATTATTTTCTCTTTGTTGTGTGCAAAAAAATGGTAGTAATCTTATGTAACAACTTCATAACTATTGTTTTCGACAGATTTCGTATATTAAGTCAATTGTATCATGATGGCATCATAATATTTGATAACAACGCATATATATGATAATAAAATAAAAAATAACTTAATATAATAAACTTTAATAATAAAGCATTTGGTACGTCTCAGTTGAGGAGCAAATATTTTTCGGGTGCAAATTTATAAGACCGATTCGTTATTCAAACATAAACATGGTTTTTTAATTAAATCTAACAATCAAAAAAACACGCATTTTTTTGAACACTTCCTATTCAATTCACAAAGTATTTTATTTGTTTATATAAAAAGAGTATATTTACAATAACAAAACTAAATGGAAACACAAAGTAGGCAAATGTAATTAAAATGCTGGAGGCGGGCAGCCCTATCGCACGTTTACGTAGTGCGCGGCTGTCACTGTTGGCATTTATTTCAAATATACGGCCGAGTTACAATACTGTATATATTACTATACTGTGGCACTGCCGCACATGTTGAACAGATTTTGTTCGGGTTTTTTGTTCTATAGTTCAGTCATTGGTCATTACAAACATTACGTCAAAGGAATGTGACAATGCCCAATTTTTTATCCATAAAGGGATGCCACTCGGACGCAGGTAATAACGATATTAATTTAAGTTGTATAACATATTATAATATATTGTATGTTTTAAAAGAGGATATTAAAAATACATCCTAAAAATATGCTAAACATAATGCAAAATATTTTTAGAATGTATTTTTAATATCCTCTTTTAAAACATACAATATATTATATTATGTTATACAACTTAAATTAATATCGTTATTACCTGCGTCCGAGTGGCATCCCTTTATCGATATCAAATTGGGAATTGTCAATAGGCAGAATTTTTCGAGGGTGGTACCTGTAGCTTGTGAACTGTAACCGCCCAGCTTTATATAAATAAATCAGTTATCGAACTACAGATTCACTAAAAATCAAGAAATAAAACAAAATTTTAACAAAAAAACAATAACCGACTTCAAAGCAAAAAAAAAAAGAACGGTAAAACAAAATTGCACTAAAAAGTAAAAAAAATAATTACGTATTCTTTTGTCTGTAATCAAATTATTACGATAATATAATGTACAATTATTGTTGTTATTGGAGTCGGTGTCAGCCAAGGAAATAAGGAAAATAGTGCGTAATAGTGTACACCTATTGTAATGTTAAACTACGTTGGCTGACACCGACTCCGAAAACAACAATAATTGTACATTATATTATCGTAATAATTTGATTACAGACAAAAGAATACGTAATTATTTTTTTACTTTTTAGTGCAATTTTGTTTTACCGTTCTTTTTTTTTGCTTTGAAGTCGGTTATTGTTTTTTTGTTAAAATTTTGTTTTATTGTGATCTTACGTAAGAACTATCGACACTCCCTCCCGCCCCTTTTAAGAGAAAATAAGACATGGTCGACCCCCCTCCCCCCTTAATCGTCTTACGTAATAAATGGATGGCCCCATAATAGTTTGAGCAGTGTATCCGTGATAAGTTATATTCATTGTTAGTTAGAAGTATTCGTTAATTGGGTCACCTGTGTTCTGTACTACTGTGCGTCATTATTATATACATATATATTAGGTGTACTGTCACATAGGTCATAGTTATCTTTAATACACCAAATATTATAATTTATTGTATTCTTTACTTACTTAAGTTACTTTATCATTGTTTAACTGTGTATAATGTTGTTTAAATTATATATAAATTTTACAACACTCTATATTGAACTTGTATTTGGTATTTCTTTATGCAGTTTTTATTTATTATTATTAATAATCTCATTACTATTACCGCCAAAATGGGAACCATCCAGGAATTTAGTCCTGACTATAGCTGAGGTCCCACCCACGAAGCAATTACAAAGAGGAGGTGTTGTAATCAATGTAGTCTAGCATCCACCAATGTAGTCCTGATATCAAACCGTAGTAGATCTACTCACCACCAGTTGTCGCTTTCGTCAGTACAACTGTCGTTGCCGAACAATTAAGTTGCTCTCGTGACTAACTCCTTTTTATATATTTAAAAAATATTCTCGACCCACGCACGTTGTGAACATGAAGTGCTGTGTTGTATCGTGTAGAATTTACACAAACAAATCAAAATCAAATGGAATAAACATATCTTTCTATTCGTAAGTAATATTTAAATTGATTACCAGGCCTCTATTGGCAAGTAGCAAAACTACTGGTCTAGCCAGGGCCGTACTTAGAATTGAAATGTATCTCTACAATACGATCCCAGATACTGTTCAAAAGCTTTCAATTAACAAAGTTTAAAAAAAAAATTCAATGAGCGTATACCACATACGTTATTACAAAATAATTATTGAAGATAGCTCACACACTCAGCGATAACCGCCGTCAACTGCCCGTCTCGACTACTAGTTGACAAGAGTTTACAAACTAACCACAATAACTGCAAGCGCCCGTATCAAGTAATGGTCCTCATGGCTATATTGCCCATGTCAACTTTTTTTCGACACGGGCATAGTACGCAAAGTGCACCTGTCAACTACAGGTTGATTAACGTATACTACATTATCACCGGTGGGAAATAACGTAACAAAACGTGAGAAGCCTTGGGCAGTTTTGTGCAGTTGGTAAACTAAAAGGTCATTGTCCGGACACTCAAGCGGATGAGGTGTTCTTCCGAGACAATTTCAGTCGAATTGTTGTAGTGAAAATTCTAATTATGTAATTTTATATTCTGGGCTAAGATTCGAACCTATAGTAGTTGGTTTTGACGTTCAATATTTGAATTTGAATAATCTGATCTAATAAAAAATATTCTTTCTTGCTATAATAAGAAATCTATTAGTATCTAAAATTTATAACTGTTGTTTATGAAAATAAAAGCATGTTATGTATCATATTATGCAGCATTATTCTATTTTATTTACACTACGTCTGGCTTGGGAAAAGGTTTACCAATTTTGTTGTCCTTTCCGTTTTTTTTAATCACTCCGATGATAAAAACTTTATGGCATTTGCAAAAGCAAACTGACTTTTAGTACGCAATTATCGACCAAAAGGTCTATAATTGCGTATTGAGAAAAATCTCAAATCGATATTCCACATGGCTACATAATATCAAACTTTAATTTTCCAGCATAGGATGATGACCTCTCATTGTACTAAAATCCTACAAAGCGAAATCAGCTTATCAATACAATAGTAAATCATGATAATATTATATAGCAGTGTGTGCCATCCAACTTCAAATTACATATATGCTTAACTAAAAAATTCTAAGTACGGCCCTGGCATTTGCACTAGACACCTAGTGAAATATAGTAGAACAATTATAATGTCTGTCAATTTAGTCAATTACTTGTTTTAGCTACTGGTCGCTAGATGGCTTGCCGCTATTTGAATCCCCTCGCACCCCCACGCAGTTGCGACACTACATTATATGAATAAAGTTTCTTATGACACCTCCTCTTTGTAATTGCTTCGTGGTCCCACCTTTTTGCAAAACGCACTGTTACCTGAACTACTATACTAATAGTTATCTTCTTTTATTGTTTTTTTTTTTCTTCTCAAATACTGTGTTACACTCACCTTAGATGTTATATATGTGTAAGGAGCAGTGTGTTTACCAAATAAAGTTTTTATTTATTTATTTATATAAGTACATTTTATAAAGTTGTATAGACCATGGACGCAATTTAAGTGTTTCACTTTAACAGTTAGTCTCTTAAAGTAACTCTTTAAAGTTAAAAATATACTATATCACCAACTGGATCTAAATATCTTGTAAAACTTGATAACCTCATTGCTTGTATTCCTTTTTTAAATTAAAATATGACCAAGAAATCATTAAACATTAAGCTTATTTTAGTTTGTAACTGATAAAGAATATTATTCTTGAAGAAAATATTTATTTTATAATTATGAAAGAATTTAATACACATATGTATTTTAGGGTTTCAGGATTCGTAAGATTATAATTTATAAAGTGTATTGGTAAATTTTTTTATTAAGAGTATCAGATATTATTTTACTCTAACTGGAATCGACAAATTAACTATTTATTGTGCATTTATGTTTAATTAATATTATAATTTTATTTTTTTTAATCAAGCTCAAGTCAAACTTAGGTAATTCATGCATCTTACTTGTATCACTATTATCTTAAAAACTTGAAAATATTTATTTCTACACATGCTTATACTTTTTATTTATCCTCAGCAATGTTTTCTTTTTTTTAAGTAGGTAACAAAAAAGAAACCAAACAGTTTTACTACCGAATGCACACAAATTAAAAAAAAAATTACTTATGGGATAATTGTATAATTATGTGATATTTTCAAAACGCTTCAACAATATCACATAATTTTACAATTTGATCTTTATATAAAAATGTGTATTTCTTACAATTATTAAAAAATATCACATACCTAAATAAGTACACCGGTTCAAGTTTGTTTTTCTAAATTTTAAAATGTTTAATACCTACTTACCAATTTTCATTGTAAGATATGCGGACACGACTTGGAATAAATCTTTATCATTTATTCTAATTGTCTCAAGTATTTTTTTATTTATGAAAGTTTGTTTGTTTTGTTATTTGAATTGTATCATTACATAGGTATTATAAGTTTCTAATTTTCTATTGCATCTTTGAAGTTTTGAACTTTGAAGTTTGAAGTTTGATGAATAAAGTTTTGTCCCGACTCCCGATACATCACTACAGTTAAGATGCGGTTACACACTTGAAATACTCTTTAAAAGTCAAACTGCTAATGTCTATTAAAAATATTTAAAAAAAAATCAACATAATATTTATGATGCATTGTTCTATTTATTTTAACGTTATACATACATAATTTATCTTACTACTCTAAAATACACTTAAATTTTATATTTACAATACCTAAAAGTAATTAAAATCACTATTAAATTAAATCCTACATTAAAATCTACGTTTAACTATAAATTATATAAAACAAAGGACAATGGCAGATCCCCTAACAAATTTTTGTTGGCATAAATTTCTAGCGTCTACTAATGAAAAAAATGTGATAATATATTACTTAAATTCCTGATCACTTTTGCCTAAAGAAGCACCACCGAAAGAAGTAATGAATTAAAGATATTCCAGGTTGAACATTAAGAGGTTATGTTTCGACAATTTGTAGGTACCTAATCAAAAACTTAGTCAAATACATGTTAAATATAGACCGAAACTATATTTTAAATAACTAGATAGATTGATTACAAAACATTGTAGTAGGTATATCTAGACTTTTGACGCACTCACAGAAAAATAAAAAAATAAAAAATTATTAGATGCTTGTGTTTAACCCTCAGGCCTAAAATATTTCATATTCGGGGATTTTCTTTGTTACCTGTCCTTAGGTATTGCCTACTTAGGTACATCAGCGTTAGCTGTAGATGATATAAAATTGACGATTGACAAAGACGTTCATCTTCTTAAATCATGGGCGCGGCTATAAACCCTGCTCTTAGAATTTCTAGACCTAAACGTGGTCTGTCTAGATTCAATGAGGCAGCATCTGTTTAGATTTTTCTGTAACGAAAATCACCATAGATAGTTAATTACGGGGACCATCCACTTATCGTGCCCTTTGCAGCATGGGATCATCTTTTTATCAGATAATCAGATGAGCAGCCCGCAAGATCTTAACCAAATAAGAAACAATTTACAATGGCCCATAAAATGGTTGTTCCCTGCAAAAATGAAAGTGCGGCCTCTAGGTTAAAAAGCAGACTCTAGAAACCACTTATCTACAGATACGTGGCATAAAGACAGTGGATCTCATTTATATAGTCAGAGTATCTGCTCATTTTTTCTAATAGAAGAAAGGCATGTTTATAAAATAAAACATTATTTTCTTATTACGAATTATTATTGTATTCATGAAATAATTGGGCTTAGTAAATAAATAAATAACGCGTTATTCTTTGTAATAAAACAAGATTTCGGATTGATACAATATAAATCGTGTAACGTGATGCGATATAATACGTGTAACGTGTAATATTTATTTAAAAGCAAAAGTTCATGTATGTTAATGAGAGAAGATTTATTACCATGTGGCAACATTCAACGGAACTATCGTTAGGTACTTCATTCCAATGAAATGTCAAATCATTTTTACAATAATCAAATGTTTTTTCATTAAAAATGATATTTTTCCTAGACTTACACAGATCTTAAAAATATATTGAAAAAACGTAAGAAATTATTTTATTTACATTAGTCATTAAGACATTTATAAACGCTTGGGAATATTCAACGGAACTATCGTTAGGTACTTCATATTCAAATGAAATGTCAAATCATTTTTACAATAGTCAAATGTTTTTTCATTAAAAATGATATTTTTCCTAGACTTACACAGATCTTAAAAATATATTGAAAAAACGTAAGAAATTATTTTATTTACATTAGTCATTAAGATATTTATAGACGCTTGGGAATTCTATCAACAACTTTTTCGCCATTGTCCTTTTATTATAAATATTTTTTTTTACAAAACAATAATATTAATAATCAAAACTGGCTATTTACAATAATAATAAAAATATATACAGTCCCAAAATTGCAATAGAAATTCATCAAGCGGTATTTGTATACTCGCGCAATGCAACATTTTAGCGCTCCGAAGTAGATCTTTTGTTCGGTTTAGTTAAAACTACTACTGGTCACCGGCCATTTAAATATTGACCTTTTCTCGAACTAGTTTTAATGAACGCACGTCACAAAAATATTTTATGGTCTCTAATACGGAGAAGAATAATTTCATTTAAAAAAAACCGTAACCGTAAAATTTATAATAATTTTCGGATCGTCGCTAGGCGTTCCTCTATTAAATAATAGTTACATTAGAAGGTTCTACGCTCGGGTTACCAATTCGACCGGTATCCTCTTAGGGTTCAATGCTCGGGTTACCAATTCAACCGCTATCCCCTCACAGCTTCTTACTTTCACCACAACAAGAGTACTCTCCAGCGGGATTGCTTTCTGCCGCCTCCGGTAACCAACGTATTCCAAAACGCGACTCCCGGGATCACCAGCTATACGGCGTGACGCAGGAGAGTACCTGAACCGACGAGGCAGAGGAACTTGTGTGGATTAAGTGTTCGACCCAATATCAAAACGACCCCACCTGTTAGCAACTTTCTTTTAAGCCTCCGGGACAATATAAAACACAATTTTCCTATATTACTATAATAGAATTACATATACTATTTGTTATGTTTTTCTCTGATACCATCATATTTTTTTTTATAGTACCTAAAATATAATATAGCGAGCAGCCTGTGGTTCATTTGAAGATACTGAGTCTTATTGTTACATCGAATTCGGAACATAACTGTTTATAGAAATATTAAATTATTTAAATACTACCGTAATCGCCCTGCCCACTGCCATTTCAGTTTATAAATCCGTTGAGCAATGTCGGTAACTTTTGTTTGTCTAAGTCGTAGAAATACCAAGCACAGCTCTCTCGATTGTTCGTTGTGTGTCTTGGAGCTTGTTTAAAAGGCCCATAGTCAGAGACCACGTCTCAGACTGGTAATACACATTGGTCGAAGACTTTCGACATCAGACACTGAGGTATGATGAATGAAAAGACGTTTTTTAACTTCCCGAACGCTGCCTACCCTAGCTGGATTCGACGTTTGACCTCTCTCTCCAAGTTAGACCGACCAAGTTGGACATTTTGTCCTAGGTAGATGTACTCGTCAACAACTTCGAGAGTAGAATTTCCAATCGATATTAAAGTGGGCACGACATGGACATTCGACATTATTTTTGTCTTATCCATATTCATTTTAAGGCTCACCCGTCGGAAAACTCCATCGAGATCACTGAGCATAATGCTGAGGTCTTCCAGGGATTCTGCCATAAGCACGATAACGTCGACAAATCGAAGGTGAGTGATGTACTTGCCGTTTAGTTACTGCCGAATCCTTTCCATTTCAAAAGCTTGAAAGCGTCTTCCATTGCTGCGGTAAACAGTTTTGGGGAGATCCCTGTCTCACACCTCGCTGCATTGGACTCGCTCTCGTGCTAGGCTCTTGTACTCGAACCGACATACTATATAGTGTTATTGTACAATAATAATTATGCCATAGACCGCAGCGTATGTCTGTGGTCTATGGCACTATAGCCTTTTCAGAAACCGGTTTGTTTCGGAGGCTGGAGGCCATCAAAGTTGCCCGTCAGATGATTCGTAATGACCATAGAGAACAGCTTAAAAACGTGGCTTAGAAGTGAAATGGGCCTGTAATTCTTCAACACGGTGTTATCGCCCTTTTTGAAGAAGAGCATCACCACGCTTCTGTTCGAGGCTTCCGGCGTTACGCCCTCTAGAAAGACAGCATTAAAGAGCCTCTGAATGACTTTAAGTACCGGTATTCCACCCACTTCAGAAGCTCTGACGTAATACCGTCCCCGCCCGGTCAAGCTGATCACCGGAATATCTTCGGAATAATATAGAGTTGCTTTCTGAATTCATATTATAAATTCAGAAAGCCCAGAGTTCCATACAATGTCTGTATTCTCCACACACATTTTGATTTTTTCAGATTATAAATTTCTCAGATGGATCTGTAAAAATGATACTGACGAGCGTTCTAAATTCCGGTTCTGAATTTTCCGGTTCTGAGTATTGCCAACACGGATTTTGAAAAAGGTGTAGGCCAGATCAAAAAATTACGTAGAAGTAATGAAATTTGCATATAAAATGCAACTACCTACTTTTTTTCTGAGTGAAATAAAGAGGACGAGATGGACAAAGAGCACATACAACGACAATTTATTTATTTATGTATATGACTCTGAAATTAACAGACAGCAGACAAATAAAAATTTGTTCTCTTATATTTACGCGAATTTTACTCATTTGATTAAAAGTCTATACCGGATTTTATCCGAACAATTATTAACCGAACAATTATTCGGACACCCACCACCCCAGTCCCCCGAGATCATGGACGCTGTAAAGGGTCCGAAACGTCGGAAAATAATTTAAAATATTGTAAAACTATAAAGTTTTAAATAAACGCGATAAAATCCGGTATAGACTTTTAATCAAATGAATAGAAATTTTATTAGAGATATCTCCGAGAACAAAAATAATATTCTAGTTAGGGATACAGATAATCATCGGTTTTTACATTAGCTACATGTGGCAATTATCTATTACCTGTGGTACTAATCAATCTGAATTTTTAAGATATGTGTGAGGCGAGGTGACGGAATTTCAAATTATGAATTCAGAGAGACATTCCGGATGTCTGAGGCCGGCCTTAAACCCATGACTTATTAAGGTCGGCCTCACACATCCGGAATATCTTTCTGAATTCATAATCTGAATTCATATTATCAATTCAGAAAGCCCGGAATTCCATACATAATCCAATATCAGTATTCTCCACACACATTCTAATTTTTTTCAGATTAGATTATACATTCAGATTATGAATTTAGAGAGACATTCCGGATGTATGAGGCCGGCCTAATAGAGACTGATAGAGTCAGATAGAGTCGACATCCAACTCAATTCCCAAGTGTCAAAGTAGGTAGAAATAATACTGTACAAAGGTGAATTGTTGACTTATGATTATAATTGATTATAATTATATATATTCGTTATTATTATATACTCTTTGCTTTGTTGTTGAATACCTGTTAGGCTGTTAGTTGTTGAATATGCTTTCTTGTTATTAGGTTTCTAGTTAATTTGTGTTATAAGCCTATTTTGCCGAGATAATTAGATATTTATATAAATAAATATATAGAAATACGAGTAACTAGTTGTTATAAATTATCGGTGTTTGTTTTTTTTATAAACAATGGAATCTAAAAAATCTATTTTTGAAGAGTTAAAAGTATATTTCCCTGACTTGCCAAGTGGTCCACTGGATGCTTATAGGAAAAAAGCATCTTTTAATTGGCGTTTTATGAAACTTGTATACGATAACTTGACGACGATTAAATTAAAAGTAAGTAGATTTCAAATGCTCATTTTAGATGCTTATCTATTTTAAAAACATATTAAGTATTTAGGTAAGACAATATAAAAATTAGAAATAAATCAACAAATTTTTAATTAAAATCAAAATTTCCTACATAAAAAAATATATAATAGCTTATATATATATTTATTTATTTATGAAGATTATAATTGATTTCTTTTTTATTAATATTTTTTTTATTGTCTAATTAATTTTTAAGAATGTGATTAATGATCTTGGGTGTTTTACTTGTAAAGATTAATAAATTATTAACAGATTAAATTTGAACACCAACTATTCCATTTTTTAATTTTATGATAAATATTTTTAAATTTTTTTTTGAAGCATGACATATATAGTTTTATGGAGAATCATCCATTATTTCAACACTCAGATGCTTCTCTATCTCTTGATGAAGAGAGGCAAATAGCAGTGAAAAGAATGTACGCTATATATAATGAGAATTTCATACCCTTTGAAAAGGTAAGACTCGTTACTATTATTTTAATAATTAAATCAAATAAAAAAGATTGTTTGACAAATATATTAATCTCATGATCGAATTCAAATTATAAATATTTAAATAAAAAAAAAACCTGATTTTAGATAGTGTATGTGTCATTTAAACATTTCAATTTTATATATTTTAGATTATAGAGGAGCCAAGAATACTTCAAGCGGATACGGAAGCAATGTTCATGTTTGACAGTTCTCTAGCTATTAAAGTATCCTTAACATTCCGCATGTTCGCAAACACGATACAAGGAAGTGGTAAACCACATCACTATCATTTCATAGAAGATGCGCAAAAGGGTAAAATCGGTGGATGTTTTGCTCTTACTGAAGTGTCTCACGGGTCTAACGCTAAGGGTATGAGAACAACTGCAACATATATTCCTGAGAAGAAACAATTTGTTATTCACTCTGGTGATTTTGAAGCTGCTAAATTCTGGGTCGGATCTATGGGTGAGTTCAGTTTTGTGTATATGTGTTATTTTTCTTGTTATATTTTAAGATATAGAATCATGTAAATCATTAAATGCCGACATATACCAAAGATTCGATGACCGTTCTTATGTAGTGGTATAAGTAGTTGCCTCAACGCCGCGCCCCGGGGGTTGCGGGTTCAATTCCTGCTCAGTACGGATATTTTTATATGTACAAATATTTGTTTCCGGTCTGGGTGTATATCCTTGTGGGTTTCTCCACTGTGCCTCGGAGAGCACGTAAAGCCGTCGGCCCCAATTGTTATCGTAGACACCTAATAACGATTGTTACCCACAGTAGGAAAATTATCCACCAACCCACAGATGAGCAGAGTGGTGGATTAAGCTCCAACCCTTCTTCTATATGGAGAAGAGGCCTTCGCTCAGCAGTGGGTGGTTTACAGACTGATACAGTATAGTACCAAAGATTGGTGAATGATAGTAAAAAAATTTAAGTTCTTTAGGGCCAATTTCACTGCTTGCTATTAAGTTCCGGATAACATAACTGGCACTTATTTTGACAGATAACCCATACAATTACTTGTCAAAAAAGTGCCAGTTAGGTTAGCCGGAACTTAATAGCAAGTGGTGAAACTGGGTCTTAGTGTGATAAAAACAATACTAAAGTACGACAGACAGGTACTAGATGATACTAGATGGAGTGGAAATTTTGTACGAAATAATTATTATTGTTACATAACACTTATACTGGTGTTGCTGTATGATAATGTGATATTATATGAACTGGTATGTCAAAGAAGTGAATGAATAATAAATAATACAATTAAAAAAGAGTAAGGCTCTTTCTAATAGCAATATAATAGTTATTCTAAATTAATCTATATTGAAAAAAAAAATATAATTTTTATGAACATCAAAAAATTTCATTATACTATATATAAATATAATAAGTAGTATTTATTAAAATAATTTGTCTTTTAAATATTTATTGAGAAATCGTATGAAAACGTATAAAAGCCTATTCAAACCAAGTTTAATTTTAAGTCACCTAACCATAATAATTGTTTGTCACCTTGACCTCTGAAACATTCAGATGTAAATATATTTCTATTGTTTAACTCGATTATTACTTGCACAGGATGTACTTGTAATGTTATATTCAAATTTTATAGAATTTTTAGAGAAAATATTAATTTATGTACATAATTTTTTTGGGTACTTAAATTTAAAAGTTATTCCTCCAACATTTAGAGGTTCTTAATGCTATATAGTATATTTAGTATTTTTGGTGTGAGGTCTGTGTATGATATAATTATTTGACGACGTGTTGGGGCAGTAATCACAGCAACTGGCTGACGCGCTAGCGGTCGTGTAGCGGTATTTGTATAGGACATATAGATGTTTGTCGTTGTCTGGGCGTTTGTGCTTGTGTATTGTGTGTGTTTCCGGACCACGGACACACAGGATTCACATCCTACTGTGGGGCGTTAAGTGTGAGACGTTTATTATTAGTAGCTGGATGACCGAGCTTTGCTCGGTTAAATTATATTTAGATAAATTACGTACTGATGAAACAAATAATATTTTCGATCTTACCGACATAATAATAAAATAATAGGAACTGGTTATTTAAATAAAAAATAAAAAGTGCTCTCAATAATAGTTTTTCTAACAAAAGAAGAAACTTTAAAAAAAAAGGGAAAAAAAAAATAGGTTTGTAGACACCTGTATTCGAACCCGGGTTTTCTGACTTCGAATCCGCCCGATATATATATATATATATATATATATATATATATGTATATATATATATATATATATATATATATATATATATATATATATATATATATATACACACAAGAATTGCTCGTTTAAAGATATAAGATTATTATTTATTATTATCTAGTATGACTCCTATCCATTACTTTTTTTATACAACTATCGTGGCAAGTAAGCGTACAGTCTGCCTGATGATAAGTAGGTATATATCAATTTGAAAAAATTAAAGTTGCTAATGTATGTTCATTTAACATATATCTTTTAATTTACCTTTTATAATTGTTACGAAATAAATTAAAGTGTATACGTGTGTATATTAATTATTAATATTTATAATTAAAATATCTTGAGACGCGAACGCGCCGTCGGGGTGTATGCACGTACACACACGTACACGCACAAATACGCACATGCAAACACAAACACAGACATAACGCAACCCAAAACCCCAGAAGTACAGCGTGGCGGATAAAACTCTAACGGCTAACCCTTCTATTATGGAAAGGTATTGAGAACATTAAAAGTTGCTCCATTACGGGATGGATATATAGGAGATGATGATGGAGGATGGTAAAAATATACGACTACGTTTACCAAAGAATATAAATAAGAGTTCCATAAATGGGTTATTATATATTATTGACAAACGCATCTTAATCCGTTGTCATGTTTAGTATATATAACAGAACAAATAAACGCACACAAAAACAGACAAACGTGACAATGACAATCCGACGGTCGGTCTTGTATAATCCATTCGGCCGATCGTGTAAAATTTTACATATCAGTCATAACTCAGTCATCATTTTTATCTTGTTTACAAGTAAATATTGTTTTATTATAGCATTATTTATGGAATGATAAAGTTATTTAATTTTTTATTTATTTATCGTTTTAAGGACAAACTTTAAGATGTACACATTATTATTTTTTATTATGCATAAAATAGTGATTCAAATAACCGTATAACTTAACAAAACGTATTAAAGATATGATAGAGCGGAATCGGGGCTTCAAAGTGTTCTAGAGGGATTCCTCTGTTGGTCAAAGCCGGTTGTCGAGGCTGAAAACAGAGGATGGAGGTACATACGGCCTTTTCCAGGGATGAGATATTGAGGGAGGTCGAGAAGTTTGACGGACAACTGTATACCTCGGTCAACCAAACTGTTTGTAGTTCGGCTAAAGATCCAAGAGTCGAGCTAACCCCACATTATTCCGAAGATATCCCGGACATCAGCTTGCACGAGCTTAGTACTGCTCTGGAACTTAAAAACAATAAGGCAACGGGCGAGGACGGTATTACGTCAAAGTTTCTGAAAGCGGGTAGAACACCGGTACTTAAAGTCATTCAGAGGCTTTTTAATGCCGTCTTGCTCGAGTGCGTATTGCCGGAAGTCTGGAACAGAAGCGTGGTGGTGCTCTTCTTCAAAAAGGGCGATGGCACCTTGTTGAGGAATTACAAGCTCATTTCGCTTTTAAGCCACGTTTATAAGTTGTTCTCTAGAGTCATTACGAATCGTCTGACGGGGAAGCTCGATGACTTCCAGCCTCCCTAACAAGCCGGTTTCCAAAAAGACTATAGTACCGTAGACCACATACATACGATGCGACAGATTATAATTATATTGTACAATAAAACTTCCAGAAGACGCTTTGAAGTTTTTTAAATGGAAAGGGTTCGGGTATATCACTCACCTTCGATTTGCCGATTATTATATAGTTATCGTGCTAATGGCAGAATCCCTGGAAGACCTCTGCATTATGCTCAGTAACCTCGATGAAGTTTTCCGACACCGAATATGGACAAAACAAAAATCTTGTCGAATGTCCATGTCGTGCCCACCCCGATATCGGTTGAAGATTCTACTCTCGAAGTTTTCATCTACCTTTTTTTTTAACGATGGGAAATGCATTCACGCATCCCGCTGCCCGCAGGCGATGGGTATGTGGGACTTGCTGGCTGCGAAGCCAGAATACCCACTTAAACCCATCGAACGTCTGCGCCGTAGTGAGGCGCCACGGGATCGCTTACGCATACAACCGTGACGCTCCGACGCTTGGCCCTTGTGATTGTGATTGGAGCCTCTCGACTGGTCTACTTTGCTAATTTAGAGAAGTACCAGGAGCGGTCCCACCACCGAAGTCTCCGCGCCCTCTCGGCGCCACGCCTTCATCGGCCGCACCTCATCGTGGCCACACTCTCACCGCGCTTTCGTGCACCGTCCACAGCTGAACCCAGCTACCCTGCCACCTGCACAGAACGGACGAGCGAACACGCCTGCTCCTGCCATCGAATCGGGGAAAAAAATTTCCCCCTCATTTTTCGCGCCTTCTCGGTGTCACGCGCGCTTTCACTGACTGCACCCCCAATGCCCACACCCTCACCGCGCTTTCGCGACCCGCCCACCACTGGACGCTCAGCTACCCCAGATTGCGGACCCCCGCTGATGGGCCCGCACATTGGCTGGCCCAGGAAGCCTAGTGGCTTGTGCGCCTCCGCACCTTACTACTGCGCTTTCGTGCCACCTAATGGAGGGGGAGAGCGAGTCATCCCCCTCCTGCGCTTTCGCGCCCACCGCTGCTGGTTTTGGTCCACGGGGGTCCAAAGATCCCGACTACGCGCGAGGCATTCGAGTAGCTTCCCCTATCCGCCACCCGGGGGACGCGCCCAGTAGAAGATCCAGCAATTCCCGTGGGACGAGTACATCTACCTCGGATAAAATATCCAACTTTGTTCAACTTCGAAAGAGAGGTCAATCGTCGAATCCAGCTAGGATAGGCAGCGTTCGGGAAGTTAAAAAATGTCTTTTCATCCGTCATATCTCAGTGCCTGAAGTCGAAAATCTTCGACAAAGGTGTATTACCAGTGGTGACATACGGGCCAGAGATGTGGTCTCTGACTATGGGCCCTTTAAACAAGCTCCAAGTCGCACAGCATGCAATGGAGAGGGCTATTTATTTCTCTACGAGAGCTTGTTATTTCTCTACGAGATCGAATCAGTAATGATGAGATCCGCAGACGAACGAATATTGCTGATATAGTATAACGGATTTGTAAGCTGAAGTGGCAATGGGCAGGGCACATAGCTCGCAGAACTGACGGCCGATGGAGCTGAAACGTTTTTGAGTGGAGACCACATACCGGCAAGCGCAGCGCGGACGACTTGAGGAAAGTCGCCAGAAGCCGTTGGATGGAGGCTGCTTTGAACCTGTCGCTTTGGAGGTCGATGGGGGAGGCCTGCGTTCAACAGTAGACATCCAATGGCTGAAATGATGATGATGAATGCTTTATAGTTGTTGTAATAAGTTTTTGACACACACTTCTCACAGACTAAAAAAAAAGTACGATAAAAGCATAAAATAAAATAACTACAAAAATACTGACAAAAAGTATGGTCACTCTTTAAGGAAACGTGGGAAAATCATAAAACGAGCAATTAATAGTGTATGTACTCGTATATATTATATAATATTTCAAGAAAAACAGACAATGAATAGGATAGATAAAAAAATTATTGTAGTCGGCTTGCGGACGATAATTTTACGTGATAACGTCATTAATAAAAAATTGCATACATTTATGAATTGAATTATTATTACAGAATTATGATTTTTTTGTATAATACAAAGAAGGAGTTACCTATTTGAAAATTACAATTTTTTTCGATAAATTAACATTTATTTGCATTCGTTAATTCAAATATTTTTTCTCTCCTACTCGGAAGCATTTGCCGATGGAGTGGAAGAGAGACAGATCACAAGCCGAACGCTTGAGCCGATCGTGCCTCTCTATCGCTTGTTCCGCGGTCTCGCTCACGGAACTTGACAATGTGTCATGCTTTTTCGTGCTTGCAGCCGGCGTTCATTGATTTACAAGACGTTATCACGTCAAAAGATAAGATACGATAGATAATATTCATATAGTTTATTTATTTAAATAGTTACACTATTTATAAATTGTCTAAATAATGCAATACAACAAACAAAAAATTAAGAAAAAGGAAGAAACAAATTAATTATTATAAGTAATTTAATTCTTAAAACTCCTTCTCGCGCTACTTCATTTTTTTTCTCTTTCCCTGCTAAAGCTGGTCGATTCTGGAACTCTCTTCTCCTTACTATAAAAAAGCACAATCTCACTCTTGTTTAAAAAAATATCTTAATGCAAATAAAATACGCCGTAATCTCCTTTATTTTTTATTAATATTATATAAACATACATACGTGCGTAACTTACGTAGGTAAATTAATTAGTAATTTAAAAATTAGTAAAAAAATTAGTAATTTACCTACGTAAGTTACGCACGTATGTATGTTTATATAATATTTATGTATAACTAGCTGCTGCCCGCGACGTCGTCTGCGTGAACGCTATTAGATTACACGTTGTTACAGAATGCGTTGAAGAAATACAGGTTCACTGCTCGTTCCCTGTAGGTGATAGCGTGATAATATGTAACCTATATGTTGACCCGACTTCTTAATAATATTCCAAAATTGAAGTAAATCCATGCAGTACTTTTTGAGTTTATCCCGGACATACATACAGACAAACAGACAAACACAAAAATTCTAAAAAGTATATTTTTGGCTTCGGTATCGATTGTAGATCACATCCCAAGTATTCTTTTAAAAAAATATTCAATGTACAGTTTTGACTTTCCTACCATCTTATTATATGTATATTATAGATATATAATTACGTAATATTAATGTATGTGTATGTACTAAACTATGTTTATCTATATTCTATATATTCCACGATTTTTTTTTTCAGTATGCAGTACATAGTATAAGTAAATTGATTGTAGTGTTTTTTTTTTAAACTTTTTGTGCACTTTATTATCCGCTTACTATATTGTGTCCTACACCCAAAGGTTGTCTGGATGAGATCGCTCTACTAGCGATAACATCTCCTTTGTACATATTTCTTCATTTGTTATTACTATTATTCTGTTCATAGTGGTGTGCAATAAAGAGTATTATTATTATATAATATTATAACTATTACTCCGCGAGCTCGGCTCAATGAGATCCTTACAGTTTTCTATTATAATAAAAGATGTCGATATCGCTGATTGATGATAAATCATTAAACGTATTCGTGATGTGATAATAATTGTCTATTGTAGTGTGCGTTTTTACCTAAGTTTGTTCTTGAATTTAATGTATAAGCATTTTTAATAGACGTTTGGGTATCGTTCGAGGAACTAAAGGTTAATATTCTGAAGTAATTGTTGTTGTTAAATGTTGTTTACTCAAGTATTCCCTATAAAAAAACTATTAGTTGGCTATTGTATTGGCACTCCGTACCTATTACGTATGATATTGTATTAGTATTGTATATTTAAATAAGAAAAACTTTAGGTAGTTACAATTCACAATTCAAATTCCTGGTAATTGTCTCAGATATCCTCTAGTAAATTCGTTGACTTTACATATCGGTTGTATGTAAGTACATGTCGGTTTATCTGTAAAACATTAATCGAGAGATTATTTAAATTATGAAATTATTATCGCTTTAAATAATTTTTTATGAGGTTTTGTAACATTTTATCTTACATTTGACTATTACAAATGCTAAAGCTTGCATAATAATAATAAATATTTCACACTCTACGGTCCGGAATAACACACTGCGACCGCTAACGCATCGGCCAGTTGCCGTGACTAAGGCCCGGACTCCACCAGAGCGGAGGTGTGCGGAGATGTGTTTAAACAACCAATAGAATTTCGTTATTCACACACCTCGTCTCCCCTCCGCTTCATTAGATATCACTGAACGAAATTCTATTGGTTGTTTAAAACACATCTCCGCTCTGGTGGAGTCACTCCCTTACGCGTCGTCACGTGTATGGTTGGATGCTTGTAACTTAATCACGTCAGAACGGCCAAACGGATCTGGAAGATATACGTTATAATCTGGAATATTCTAGAATAACGCAGGACTACTTTTAAACCCGGTAAAATGTACGATACCGTTGGCATTGATTTGATTTTTTCGTCCGTGCAGGCGTTCATCGATTTATAAAACGTTATCACGTCAAAAAAAATCGGATACTAGTTATATGTATATCATTATATAAAACTTTCAATAGAATAAAATTTATTTATAAATTTTAATGTTAACTCCTAAAAAATAGCCATATTGTTTTAATAATTAAAACGAATCATTTTACCAGGAAAATGCGCAACACATGCAATAGTATACGCGATGCTGATATCCAAAGGGAAGAATCATGGCTTGCACGCGTTTGTTGTGCCTCTCAGAGACCCGAAGACCTTAAAACCCTTCCCTGGAGTCACTGTGGGCGATATCGGAGAGAAGATTGGCTTGAACGGTATTGATAACGGGTACGAATATTTCAATTTTATTCATTACAAATTAGTTTCAAGTTACAAAACTGTAGGAGTACGTAACTTTTATTGATTACAAATGAGTTTTAAGGCACAAAACTTTAAGAGTACTCAGCCACAAAACTGTGAGTATACCTTATTGTTATAGATTACAAATTAGTTACAAGTTACAAAACTGTAGGAATACGTACCTAACTTTTATTTATTACAAATGAGTTTTAAGGCACAAAACTTTAAGAGTACTCAGCCACAAAACTGTGAGTATACCTTATTGTTATAGATTACAAATTAGTTACAAGTTACAAAACTGTAGGAATACGTACCTAACTTTTATTTATTACTTTCATTGTTTACAAATTAGTTTTAAGGTACTAAACTGAAAAAAAACCGAACTTTTACTGATTATAAATTAGCTTCAATGCAAATAACTAAACATTGTGTATGTGTCAAAGTGTGGCGTTTTTGTAAGCAATATTTGAACTGTAATAGCCATGGCTTGTATCCATTAGACCATATCAGTTCATTATAATAATATACTAAGAGATTTTGTTGTTAATTTAATCTTATACACTGTTCTCTGTTGTTCTATTTTGTCTATCTTTAAATCTTATTTGATAACTTGTAAGTATTTGTTATTTGTTATCTTTTGCCACAAATGTCCGGTTACTGACTGATGTTTCTCCTTACACCCCTTTTTTCAGAGTGGTACAGTAGTGTCCACATTGTCTTTAATGATCTATTTATCTCTATTTTACTAGCGATATAGTTCTGACACAATCTGTATGGAGCTTATGTCCAAGTCCTAGAGGTAGGAAAATTAGAGACGAAAAGATTAACGATAAAGAGCGTAAGGACTGATTTCTGACAGAATTCTTATGTAAATTTTTTAACTCTAGTAAGCAAAATAAATGAGACCCAAGGAATTTATATCATAACTGGAACGCCCACTTAATAAAATGGTATAGTCAAATATGCACCTTGAAATAACTTTCATCAGGTTTACATTTGTTTCCAACATGTAAAGTGAAAAAATCGTTCCGAGCATTTCATTGACTACTGGTATTTGGTCTCTTTCTTATGAGTTAGCTTGAATCCATGGTAGAAAGAGATGCAATCCCTCTCTTAGGAACGTTTTTTGAGTGCACGTGCGCATTCCAGTTTGTATATAAATTCCTAGGTGAGACCCAATTTCTCTAACTCTTAACACATGTGAACATAGTGTCGACAGAGTTAAATATTCATGTGTAAATTTAATCTATTTACTATTTACACATATCCATTGTTTCCCTTTATTTTTGTTTTATACCTTTATTATTTTATTAAAATCAGAGGTAAGATAGCTTATAGAAACTCTGATAGTAAATGTACGCTCCGAAAATCATTCTTTTTTATATATGTATAATATATGCCATAGCTTAGTCTAAATTTCAATAATAACTCTTTTTATGGCATAAATTATTCCATTACAGATTTGTTATGTTCAACAATTACTACATACCGAAGGAATATGCTCTGGATAAGTTAGGGGGAGTTGACGATAACGGGGACTATAAGACACCATTCAGGGATCCTAGCAAGAGATTTGGCGCATCTCTGGGTATTTTATCAGGTAAATTCTGATTTAATCTTTAGCCAACATAAATCACTTAAATATATGTGCATTTTATGAGTTTTAAAATAAAATGGTTAAAAAAAGAGTTTAATAACTTAAGAGTTGATGACTTCAACTAAATTCTTCGAGAGATAAAAACAATTTTGTCTTTTAACAAGATGCATGTCAAAATATAATTTTTTTTGAAAAGTAAAAAAATTTATTGCCCATTTCTGACTATTAAAAATAAGAATTGAAACAAGCTAAAACAATATACCGGGTTAATGTATGGCTACAAGAGCGGCCTCTTCCGAACAGTCTTTGGGCATAGGACATGATTTAGTAAAAAAAAAAAAGAAAATGTTATGGAAATATGTTTTGTTTAAAATTTCAGGTGGACGAGTTACCATAACTGGTATATCGACCAATTATCTCCAAAAAGCTATAGTAATAGCGGTCAGGTACTCAGCTGTGAGGAAACAGTTCGGTTCAGAAAATGCAGTCGAAGAAACTCCGGTTCTGGAGTATCAACAGCAGGTAAATTATACGTATTATTTATTTATTTACACTATATTGTATGCTGTAGGATATCGCGGGTTAAGAACCAATACCATCTATCTCATTTTTTTCATTTTTTTGATTTTAATGCCAATCGATTTAAATTTCATTTTCACATAGCCTGACGAGATAGCTATCTCAAAATTCTCAAAATTGTATTAGTAAGACGCTGTAGAAATACCACCTATCTTCAGAGCGCGTTTATTTTTATGCCAATACCATCTATGTCGACTCGAGACGTTTAAATATCGCCGGTTTTCGCACCAAAATAAATGAAATATGACTGCTCGGTGAGGAATACCTGGGATCTTCGAAACCTCGAAAAGAGAAGGGTAAAAAAGATGCAGCTTTGAGTTAAGGTAGTTTACTAACAATGGACTTGGAGGCTGTTAAAGTCTGCGCTTACTGAATAGCGAACGCTCTTAAAACTAAACTGACGTGCCACAATTTTACCGTGTTTCACTTGACTTCGTGCCATTTAACTTGCTCCTGGTTTACAGAAACTGCCGCAGATCTCACTTCAAGTACTTTTGAGTCATTTTTGGTTGATTATTTAAAGCGACATTGGTTACCAATAAAAAAAAACAAATGTAATTTTTTCCGATGGATGCACATATCAAAACAGGAACGTTAAAATGGCAAATGCGCTCCTTCATTTCAGTAAAAAAGATAACGTCAGCATCACTCAAAAGTTTCTGGAACGTGGTCACATACAAATGGAGTGCGATTTGGTGCACAGTGCGATGAGTGCGATAGAAGATGGCTAATTATTGCGTAATTAATTTGCCGTGTGACTACGTCTCCGCAACTAAGGAAGCGAGAGCATCATGTCCTTACGAAGTGATTCAAATATAAAAAATTATGTTAATTTATCTACATAATTATACAAATCGATTAGGCCAGGACGTAAATCAGGCGATCCTACAGTAACAGATATACGGGGAATTCTGTATGACCAAGATGACACCCTAAAAATCAAATTGAATTTTGACCAAGATTGGTTTACTATGCCACAAGACATAAATCATATTTTGACCCTCACGTGGCCTATTCGACATTACGCACGGATATTATTCCAATATCTGCATCAAAATACCGACATCTTCAAGAAGTCAAACAAGTTATGCCAAAGAAATGTCACAACTTTTATGACGCACTTCCACATTAATCCTTATATTATAAACTAGCGGCCCGCCCCGGCTTCGCACGGGTATTTAACTAAAATTTTAAAAATTGTAAATTATATTTTTTATCACCTACATGCCATCTATCGTATATTGGAAGCATATCGTTTTTATTTTTAGTGACATTTAACATAATAGTACTTATATTAATTGAAAATGATGTTTATCTAAAATATTAAAACTATTTCTATTCCTATCCGACATATTTAGTAAACTTTTAAGTTTAACAAAATAATAACTCAAAAGTAAGTTTTGTGAGTGTTTAAGATTCCTTAGACCAGATGGCGTTGGCGACGTAGGTACCTATTTCTATTTTCTTAAATATTTATTTTTAAATTTAATTACAATGAAACAAAAACTAAATTATACTGTGAGTTATGCATAATTATGTATTAAAGTTATTTACATTGGTTTTGTACTTTTTACGTGATACGTGCACGACCAAAAACGATAAGAGATGGCGCTGATACAAAAAAGAACGCGCTATTGGAATTTATTCTTGATGATATATAGTGTATTAATAAAACGGAGGTTTTAACAGATTTATTATTTGTATAGATGTGAAATGTAAGTTTGTTTTTTACGTTTTCATGCGAAAACTACTTAACCGATCTTCATGAAACTTTGTACAACATACTCTTGGAAATATTGGAAGTAACATAGGATAGTTTTTTTTTTGGTCGTGATAACCGACATCCACGCGAGCGAAGCAGCGTGCGGATGCTAGTCCTATATTATAAATGTGAATTGTAAGTTTGTTTGTTACGCTTTTCACGCAAAAACTACTCAACCGATCATCATGAAACTTTGTACACATATTTTTGGAGGTATAAGAAGTAACATAGGATAATTTTTTTAATTTTATCAATACACCCATGCGGGCGAAGCCGCGGGCGTATGCTAGTAAAAAATAAAAACACTTTTCTCTCTTATCCATGTTCCTTTAGAGAGGTTTGACTGTGTTTAATAAAGAACTTGCGTTAAAAAAAAATACTGCTTCATTTTAAAAATCGTCTATCTTCTATTAATTATTTAGATATTTAAAATTATATGTACCAATACCACCTAACTCACACTATTTTTTATACGGATTATTTATAAGTAATATTACTATAAATATCGTATTTAAGCATTTTTAAAGATATTATTTTCATATAAACACATGCAAAAAATATTTAATCCAAGCAGTAAAACGTTTTTTTTCTCTAGTGTAAAGTTAACTTTTTTGAGATAGGTGGTATTGGTTCTTAACCCGCGATATATTATATAATATGTTAGTGGATGCCCACTTACAAATTGTGAAGTATAAGTATAAGGCACGGTTATGTCTATACTTAAGCCAAATTTGATATGGAATGTTTACCACCAAACCGTTGTTTAGCAACAAACCATACTCAGATGATAACAACCTATTGGAAAATAATTATTATAATTATATTTTTTAATATTTATACACAGTGGTACAAGCTACATAAAACTTGAAATAAATAAGTCAGGGATTTATATTATTCTATAATTATGTGTTATAGAGGTAAAGTTTACTAGTTAATTTGGATATAACTAATTTCCCACTGAATAATTTCTAAATATTTTCATATAAATGAATATACCTTTATTAAAATAGCTACACTGTCCCTGAATAGAATTAAAAATAACAAAATATTTGTTTTAAAATGAATTTATTATGATTAAAAATCTATGTTCAGACATTCATTCTCTTTTATTATTTATTTTATTTTACTTACGTTAAAAAAACTTAATTATTATAATATTTAAAGTTGAATATAGAAATCGATTACAATTTACCTTTAACAATATATTGACTGATCAAAAAAAGACCAATTGTTGCTTATCTGCGAAATTCGTGTCAGTGCTAAAATTTAGGGTTGTTAGATATATTATTAGTAATTAAAAATTTGTTAATTTTTGTTATAAGCAAATTTTCTTGTATATTACGTATTTGGCGGTTAAGTTCTAGGAAACAGTGTTAAAGTAAAATTTGTAATGTATAACTAGGAAATTTGTGATAAATTACAATTTTTAATTAATAAAAGTTTGACAACCCTATACACGATGAATTTTGGTTTGTTTACAAAAAATCCACATCGAATTTGGCTCAAGTTCGTTATTATTCACTTTTCAAATAATAAATTTAATCAGTCAATAATAAATTAAAATCATCTAATTTTAACTTGGACCAAAATCCAATCTAATGTAAAGAGCTTGCATCTTTTATACCTTACCTAGAGAGATAAAAGTGTAATTTTAAACTGTGAGATGATGGTTCCACTAGGAATGAAATAAACTTCATCACGACCACCAGACGACAGATATTCAATGACGTCTCCGTGATCCGTAGGGTGAAAACCGGGAGTTATCACCTATTTGGTTAGAGGCACATTGAATATCAGTGTTAAACTGGAACGGTCACACCTGATGAAGTTTACACTCCGACCATCTAACGCACATATCCAAAACCCCGAGAGCTTTCAGCTCGAATTATCTAATCGTTTCGATTGTCTTGACGATTGCGTTTTTGTGGCCGATATAAACAACAGGTTGGTGCATACTATTTTCGTTTCTGAGACACGTTTATGAGGGTTTATGCGGGTTATATTCTCTGGGGGTAATTTCACGATTGGTAAATCGTCTGATGGGCAAGTTTGACGACTTCCAGCCTCCAGAACAAGCTGGTTTCCGAAAAGGCTATAGTACCATAGATCACAGACATACGCTGCGGCAGATTATACAAAAAACCGAGGAGTATAATCGGCCGTTGTGCTTGATGTTTGTGGATTATGCCTATGTGAAAGCCTGCAATTCAATCGAAACTTAGGCAGTGCTGTATTCTCTTCATCGGTGCCATATTGAATATAATATAATATCGAAGTTTTACAGTGCTTGTAAACCAATATATTGGTTCGAGTATAGGAGCATGGCACGAAAGTGATTCTAATGCAGCGAGGTGTGAGTCAGGGAGCTATTATATATGATGGACTGTTGACTTGAGGAGAGTCGCCGGAAGTCGTTGGATGGAGACTGCTTTGAACCGGTTGTTCCGGAGATCGATAGGGAAGGCCTACGTTCAACAGCGGACATCCAATTGCTGATGTGATGATGATGAATATTGTCCATCTTTTTTAAAACTAGAACCTTCATCGAAGAAATTAGTTTAAAATGCATTTTTTTTTCAGCAAATCCGTCTGCTTCCGTATCTAGCTGCGACGTACGCTTTCAGGATATTCTGCACGTGGTTCAGCGCTCTGCACATAAACATGATGATAGACAACTACACCGGTAAGAATTAAAAATTTATTTATATTTTTTCATGTAAGTCATCTTATATGATGTGCGTATAATAAAATTTTATTGAACGTCTGTGCATGAGAGGTATTCGAGAAGAACTAATATGATGAGCTTATATGAGAGTATGTACACATACAAGATATTTAAGAAAAAGTAATGTTAGAAGCCTTCATTTGGTTTTTTTTTTTAAATCTATTTATTTATTCAAGCATACTAACAATATACATATTTTTACATTGATATAAACACAGTACAGTAAACTTCTTAATACATATATCAATAACTAGCATGCATAACACACAATCTTTTTTCTTTAGCTTACATAACACAAAAAAAAAACATTAATTCATCAATCATAATAAGCACCGGTGGGAGGGATGCTCTGTGCTGCGCTCCCGGCTGCATGGGTACCACCATCTTGCTGGTTTCTCCCGTGAAATAGCTTTTTCTGTGTTTCGGAGAGAAGGGCAAGAAAGGCACCGAGACTTTAACACCTTATGTCTCTGGATAGGCAACACATAAATTAGTTGCCTGAGCTAGTTCCAGGTAAACTAGTTTATGTTCATGGGCGACGTTAACCACTTACCATCAGGTGGAACGTCTGCCAGTTTGCCTATTCACTTAACATTAAAAAAAAATTATATTATAAAAAAAGTAATTATTCAATAAAAGGAATCAATAATAAAAAGAAAAGAGATAATTGTAACAAAAAGAGACTTTTAATTTAAAAAAAATGTTATTTGAGTGGGACAATAAGTTTCTTCTTAAACATGTTAAAAGAACGACCAAATATGTCAATCATTCTATCTAACAAATCTATTGCAATAAATTTGATACCTATGTTTTATTACATTAGTTCCATTGTGACTCCATCTTGATACACCGTATCGATGATATTTTAATGAATTGTTCAGATACCTAATGTCATGTGCGCGATGACGCGGGTAAAAGCTAGTGAACTCGCGATTGAATTTACTTTTTGACCCTCTGGTAGCTACACGTAGAACTGACTTAACAGTTAATAAATAGTGATGATGGAAACGTAGAAGTTTCTCGAATGTAACACAAAGCTTAAAGTATATTGAGAAAACACGAAAAATCCAACAAATGTTCTTTTTCATAAATTTTATTTATTGATATTAAATATCTCTGTTTTAGCGAATATTTTAATTATTCACACCACGAAAATAATTATTCATTAATAACTAATAAAATTAACATAAAATAACAGAATAACAAAGTAGACAAATTGAGATTGTTACAGTACACGAAAAGTAATATAACAACTAATATATTAAATCGATGTGTGTTTATGTGTACGAATATATGTATGTATGTGTGTATACAGGGTGACTGGTTAGATACTATCAGTACTTAAGGAGAATAATCGGTACATGATTCTCATTCAAATTATGTAAAAATATAACATAAATATTAATAAGCTTCTAAGTAAAGTTGCCCAACAGTTATCTAATTATTTACGCGTCGTCTGGACACCCTAGTTTCCACGCGATAGTTTACTTACGTCCAAACACCGCCAAGTGTTAACAGGGTTAGCGGATAGTTCCCTACCATAAGTAACGATCGTTATCTTGTCTATGATAACAACAGGGATCGACGGCTGTACGTGCTCTCCGAGGCACGGTAGGGAGACCCACAAGAACATACACCCAGACCGGAAAAAAAATATTTGTACAAATACAAATATCGGTCCCGAGCGGGAATCGAACCCGTGACCACCAGCGCGTGGCGTTGCAGTTGAGGCAACTACTCGCACCACTACACCAGAACGTCGCGCGTCGTGTTTTCATTTAATAATAATTAATTAATTTAAATAGTTTTTAAATGTAATTTTTAATAGTGTTTTGTGTAAAAGTTTCCTAAATTTTTTTAGGAAAGATCAATTTTTTTCTTTTTCAAATCGCAAGATCATAGAATAAGATCAGATTTTATAGAAGATTTTTTTATACGTTGAAAAATGATAGTTACTTTTGAAAATATTTAAACAAAAAAAAAAACAAGAAAATACAATAAAAATAAACTTTGTCATTTGTTGAACAGCTAACTGTTGTTTATTAAATAAAAGCAAGCAATAATAGAATCAAGCCATCTAGCGACCAGTAGCCAAAACAATTAATTGATTATAATATTGGCAGACGTAATAGTTCTGCTATATTTCACTTGGTGTCGCAATAAGAGGGCTGTACTCAGATTTTTTTGTTAATCATAGGTGTGATTTGAAGTTGGATGGCACACACGGCTACATAATATTATCATGAATTACTATTCTTATTATAGCAAGAAAGAAGATATTTTTTACTACATCACATTACATAATTTAAATATTGAACGTCAAAACCAACTACTACCGGTTCGAACCTTAGCCCAGAATATTAAATTACATAATTAGAATTTTCACTACAATAATTCGACTGAAATTGCCTCGGAAGAACACCTTATTCGCTGAGTGAGTGAGCTATCTTCAATAATAAACTTCCAATAAACTCGTAGTCAGTGTCCGACTTAAAAAAAAATTCTAAGTACGACCCTGGGAGACCAGTAGTTTTGCTACTTGCCGATAGAGGCATGGTAATCACCGAACTTTCTAGACAAAATAAATAATTTACTTTAAATATTACTTACGAGTGGAAAGATATGTTTATTCCATTTGATTTTGATGTGATGAGCAACAAATTCGTTGACTAGGTAAATAATGTAATCTTTGAACAAAAATAAATATGAACTGTTTACCTATCTTGGTATTTCCGGCGTATTTAAAATGGAATCATACTTATTTACAACGATTGTCAATCATTAAACTACCTATTTACCTACATAACTACACTAACACACACACAGTCACTTTTAACAGTTTCGAAAGCAATGGTGATTCTGCATTTGTGTATTGATAAGCCATACCTAATTACTAATGACAGATTACACTCACACACGACAGATTAGGTATACGCGTATGATCGATCACTAGACGCGCAGGAGCCGGGACGACACGCGCGTGCGCGCCATGCCAAGGCTTATGCCTTACTGACCTAGTGACCTACTAGCGGAATTCGTCGAGCGAATTACTGGGAATTAGGCCGGCTTCAAACATCCGAATGTCTCTCTGAATTCATATTATTAATTCAGAAAGCCCGGAATTCCATACAATATCAGTATTCTCCACATACATTATGATTTTTATTAATATTATGAAAATATTACAGCTTATTATTTATTAATTATTATTATTTATTAGTATATTATTTATTATTTTTACATAATATTTATTCCACGTGAATTACATTATTTTAAATTAATAAATTAGTATTTTTAAGAAACTTTTAAAAACGATAGCCAAAAAGTAAGTACATGAAATTTTTGAACGCAATATTAGACGCCTGTGGGTGGCCTTAGCCGCGGGGCGGGAGTGCGGGTGCTAGCGGCACAGTACAACACCACATCGCACGCGCCGCCGGCATGACTGGAAATATACCTACGTCGCCTCATTTGTTTTGAATTGAAATATATGAGAATTTGGTCAAAAATTAAGTGCCTATTTTTTTCACATGATTCGAATGAGAATCATGTACCGAGTATTCTCCTTAAATATTGATAGTAATTTACCAGTCACCCTGTATATATTTATATATGTGTTTATCTTTAATTTATTTATATACATATATTTATTACTCTGTAGTTATTGCCTACAAGTTTTTTTTTTCTGTTTGGCCTTAAGGCTGTGAGAGAATGCCACTAGGCATTAAGTCTGCCTTTTGTTCCAATTGTTTTTTTTTTACATTGAAGGTCAAAATAAAGCGTTTAAGAAAAGAACAATTAAATGACGTCATCATTACGTAATATCGGATGATGTGCTGGTCGCGCTTCCGTCTTCCACCTCCTTATATTTTTGCTTGTACTTATATTCTATCTGTTCTTTTCAATTTACGTCGGCCAGAGGCATGACAATAAATGGGTGGTTTGTGCAACGAAGTCAAATCATGTTTTGAACAATGTCAAATAAAAAATAAAATAACAACTAAATAAGAAAACAAAAATAAAATCACAAAACAATTATTAAATAACACAATACTTGGTAGAGAATAATATACGCCGTATGATTGACAATGAGAAATGAGACTGAGTTGCTTACAGTCGCTTGTGTCGCATTGCGCACCGCACCCATCGATAGCAACGACGTACAGCGGCGTTGACGCGAAAGAAAATTTATAACACGATAGTACTTAATCTCTCAGTACCGAAATTGGGCTTCGTTGCAAGACTTGTGTATAAGACCGTGGTCAGGACACGTTTGCTAAATTCAATAACGCTGACACAATCCGCCATTTTGCATATTTATTTTGAAATCAGTTTATAAGTTGTTTTGTGCTATTAAATATACGCGTGGAAATGTGAAATTTGATGTTCTGCGACAGATGACATCATAACCTTCAAACATATATTTAAGTTAGGTTTCCCGGTTAAAGCTAACTTGCGTCCTGGGAGAAAATAACTATTAGCAGTTGACAGCGCTTACCACTTATCGATCGCTATTTTACTTACAAGCGCTTTATAGCGCTTTTTTCTTCCATACGCACATTACGTATATAGAAGCGTTCCTTTGACGGCAGGCGCGGCGGGCGGCGCGGCGCGCGGCGGCGAGCTGCACGCGCTGTCGTCGGCCGCCAAGCCGCTGTGCGCGTGGCTGGCGCGGGACGGCATACAGAACTGCAGGGAGGCTTGCGGCGGACACGGCTACTTGAAAGGTAGAGACAGAATCATTGGTGGGCGGCATTAAACATCATTTTAATTTCAAATAAATTATTTTTTATATTGCATCATATCCTATTAATAATATAAATTTAAAAGTTTTTTTGGGTGTGTGTGTGTTGTGTTTCACTTCGCGAAAACGCGTAAGTGACGCCTGTACTACGGCGCTTGCGACTTTTCTTTTCGCGAGAATTCACTAAAGTGTCGTTTCATATTATATCAAAGAGTTGTATGAATCCCACAGCGGCAGGAATCGGCGATCTGCGCAACGACAATGACGCGAACTGTACCTATGAAGGGGAGAACAGTTTACTGCTGCAGCAGGCCAGCAACTATCTCCTGGCCGTGTGGCCCAGGAGACACGCCCTCACGGAAGATGACACCCCGCTCGGATCTCTAAAGTTCCTGCTGAATGCTGACGACCTTCTTAAGACCAAGTGTCCTTGGAAGGATCAAGAGGACCTTATAGATCCATGTAGTAAGTATTTGTTTGTGTAGTTAGTACTGGTTAAGATTAGTCTCTGGTATAACATTGTTTGAGAAGATACACTGTTGTGATCCTTGAATATATGATGAACTTTTGCAGACCAAGTGTTCATAAAATATTCTAGAAGACTTCTAAGATCTAGAAATAGCTCAAAAACGTATTACGTATTGAAGTTATTTAAATAAATAAATATATTTATTTATTAACCAACAATCACACCACGTTAACCTAGCCCCGTGCTAAGTTCGTAAGAACTTGTGTTACAGGTACTAGGAACGGAAATAAATTTAAGATATAAATACATAAATACACATCCATGACCCGGTGCAGACATCTATATTCGTCATACAGATTATCTGCACCTGGCGGGATTCGAACCCGCGACCGCTGCGTAAAGTGTCCAGTTGCCGGACCACTCGACCAGCCGGCCGTCAAAAAATTTGATGTTATTGTTAGGTATTTAGAGTAAAAGTAGACAGAAGATACTCATAATTATATATTTTAAAGTTTCAATTATATTCTGATAACTGTTTAAAAACCAAATACATTTCTTCGGAAAATTCTAGTAGTTCATAGATCTGTGTAGTCAGCAGATGTAGTAATAGGCACTCCCTTATTAGATTAGGTAGGTGTTATTAATTTTTAATTTATTAAATCCAGTTTTAGAACCATAATAATATGCGAAAAAAAAATTGTATGCTTGTCTTTTCGTTACGTCAAATTATTTTGCAAATGCGGAATATTGTATGATTATATGTTTATTACTTCTTTCAGTAAAGTTCAAATATTGTTTTCATAACGGACACATGAAATTCTTAAAAACTCTGGGTATAGGCAAACAAACTAACTCCTATAGAAAACACCACGTTAGAGATTAATGGTCTCAATTTCCATTTCTCATCTTCATCTGCCATTGATCCACAAATCTAACACCCTTTCAAACATTTATTGTTTGCCTAAGCCTGATATGGCTCATATACATACATACATACATATTAATCGTGTATTTAATATAATGATTGTTACTAATTTTACTATCCTTTGTCTTCCTTGAAAATAAATTTTCTGAAATTTCCGATTTTGCACACCTACAAACGTCCGCTCTTGTACGTCCTAAGGTTGGCTGGTAGAGAATGCTTTTAGTATCAAGCCCGCCTTTTGTACAATTCAATATTGTGTTGTGCAATAAAGTATTAATAAATAAATAAATAATAAATATGATAAGCATTTTTCTTAAAAAATCAGAAGTTTAGCTTGCTTAAAACTTTTTCAGTTAAAATCAATGTTTTAATTATTTATAAGCAATTTTTTTTTCAGATTTACTTCAAATGTACAAATGGCTAACCGTATACGTCCTAAAAACAACCTACGAAAAAGTTTCAAAACTTAAAGAAGAAGGTAAAAGTAGTTTACAAGCGAAGAACGAATCACAGTCATATAATGCCGTTACATTGTCTGTCGTATATGGAGAGGTATGTTATCTATATATTTTAGACAGATAGGGTTGTCAGATCAGAATATAAAAATGTGGGAAATTTGTTATCTATATATCTTAGACAGATAGGGTTGTCAAATCAGAATATAATTTTTTTAATATCGCTTCTTTGAGGTCATCATCTGGAGAGATAAATACACATAATATGGAAATCACGACAAACATCAATTTATCAATTCTAAAATCTGGCTTTAACATAAACATACCATTTATACTCTCAAAAATACCTCGCAAATCTTTTTTCATGTGAACAACGACTTTATAATTTGGACAACCCAATTTTTTTATGTATTAAGACTGTTTATTTAGAAGTTTATTTTGGACTTAGAAGTTAGAGGCTCAATATGGACGATCCAAATGAAAATTTAACACAAAAAGTTTTTAATAAAGATAAATAAATACATACTCGAATTTTAGCATTTATCAAAGTTTTCCTCCTATATGTATCAAGACAATATCAATAAGATAAACCGCGCAGCTCTGGCTACTTCTGGCAAAATAAATAAATAGACAATACATTAAGAACATTAATAGTTCAATTGTTCCAGAATTATATCCTAAACCACTTCTACAATACGGCGAAACATTTCGAAGACGTACCTTGTAGACGAGTTCTATTAAAACTCGTCTCGTTGTTCGGAGCGTTCCTTCTAGAGAAACATATGGCGACTTTGTACATTGTAAGTTAAATAATATAAATCTATAATTCAAATTGAAATCTAAAAAATTTGCTTCTGTAGTAAGTATACTCTCCTTACAAATAATACATCTTATTTCAAAATAAAATAAATACTAAAAAGCCAATTTTTTTCTGTATAATATAAAAATTATTTTACGTTTGTATAATTTATAGCTTAAATATTATTTTTGGCCTTGATTACTGTTCGTTATTATTTAGATTAAACAATATATATGTATATACAATAACAATATAAAAACAATAACAACCTTTGTTTGGTCGGTCAATCGATGTAGCGACATCTATCTCGCCATATACGAACTAGAAGGAACTAACGAATCCTACATCCCGCTATCGAAGTTTTCAAAGCGATTTAGTATATATACAAGAACTCGACAATAATGAATAAGCGTTAAGCGGCGCGTAGCCCACCAGACGCGACACCGTCTGGTCGAAGGATCCTTCCTTTTCAAAGGCCATCTCTCTACGCCAAATCATAAAATAACTTCAATGTTATATTAAAATAAGAGAACGTACCCATACTACGTGATCCGTTTAGGGAGGAGAGGGTCTTCAAAAATACAACGCTTGGTCACTGTGTTCTTAGGTTTTAGAGAAATGTCGCGCTTTATCAAGCTATATGCAAATATAGTGTTTAGTTTTAAAAATAGGTTACGTAGTATGGGTACTTTCCGTAACCCAGGACCAACTATTTTTATTATAAATTCTTATTTCAGGGTGGTTACTTCACTCTGGACCAAGGGTTGCATCTTCGAGAAGGTATCCTCAAGCTGTGCTCAGAGATAGCGCCGGAAGCTGTCGCACTAGCTGATACCCTGGCGCCGCCTGATTTCTGTTTAAAATCCGTATTGGGAATGTCTGATGGGGAGGTGAGCAGTTTTAATTAAGTTTATGCTGATATTATCGGCACTATTAAATTCAGTCAATTTTAAAGGCTTAAAATAATATATATATATAGACAAATAGAGCTTGCTTCTTTCTTTTGCTTTGTAATTTATAATTATTAAGATAGGTTATAGAGTTTATTAGGTTATTTGATATTGATCTTTTAATCGCTAATTTATATAACATGTCCAAATTACTTGTGATTTTTTTTCTTTCTTGAAATCTTTGTAGGCACTATATCATTTCATTTTTTGAAAACATTTTAGAAATATAACTGTGGATAACGCAATTGGTTGTACAACTATTTTGTTTATACATAGTTTATGTACTGTTATGTAATTTTATTGTGCAATTGTTTGTTGTCCTAAATAAAAATAAATAAATAAATAAAATAGTGAAAAAATATTTGAGGCCAAATAAGCTATGAAATGAACCAAACTAAAATTGCCTGTAAATTTCCCACTGCTGGTTAAAGGCTCTCCATATATAAAAGGAATTGGAGCTTATCTCGCGATGCCTCTGCACTAAGAGTTGGTGGAATACTTCTCCAGACTAACGATCGCCATTAGTTGTTCATGATAACACCCGGAACCGAAGGCTGTACCGTCCTGAGCGTGGCTGACTTTTAAGACTCCTGTCTCCTGATTTAAAACCGTCAAACAATCGGGACACCGTCGTAAGGCTTGTACTTCCAGCACCCAATGCAGTGTTGATATTATCAGCCGCAGCCCGCGCACTGTGGCCTAACAAGTACTTGTATAAGTATAGTGTTCGAACTTGCCACTTGTCCATTTTTCTTCAAACTGAGTAAACCGATCGCGAGAGCGGCTTTATATACGCCCACACCAGAAGTACCTAGAATGTTTTGCAACATTCTAGAATATTATCGAAAGCCATTAACTTTAAAAATGAAATGTATAATTTTTTTAAAGAGTTGTCTTGTTACTTTTGTACAGAAGTTTAAGCTCGGAGTGAGAACCCAACCGGCGATTATCGACATTCATAAACTGTAGTTACAGCTAGCAGCTTGCAACTTCTTACCCCTTCTACTTTCTTATTTGACTACCTACACATCGTTATACCACATCAACAAACTAGACCATTCAAGACTAATTACAGGCTCATTTAGTCTATAGATGGTGCTTCTAATGACCTATGTCACTAGTTCTAGTACCGTAAAACGAGATGAATAGGGATCGCATAAAACGAGAAATGAAATTTACTAACTAATGATTTTGTCTACAAAAATAACTTCCTTTGTATACATTATTTTATCAATATAGAATTCGTACCTATTCACCCCGTTTTACGGTAATTATTTCTTCCTTGACAGATTAGGTTGGTAGTAGTGATGTGTTAGATAGTCGAATAAGAATCCTATCTCTTGGTGCAATTATCATTGACTGGCAAGTCGCTGGTTACAGCTACACCAGAACTGTCATTGATCTATGACCTTCCCCAGCAAACATACATATTGGCTACGTTCCAATTAACGCCCGCAACGCCAACGACCACGACCGCTGAAATTGCCGTTCCACTAACGTAAAAAGGCCGCGGACGTTGAAGGCGAATGTTATAGGTGGAACGCACATCTTGAGCGCTATGTGCTCGTAATATGGCGGCATGTAAAAACTTGCAGCTGTGGGGGTTTTGTGAGTAAATATTTCGCATGGATTGGAGTAAAATTTAATTCAAAATGGATTCCCGTGAATTTTTTGACAAAACGAATGAGAGACAATTCCACTGCAATGTCAGTTTCAGGATCGTAAACAGTTATTTGTCTCGTCGCCATCATTGTTTTTTAGAATTCCCGCTTCGTTTTGGTGAAAGCCCACTTTGACCCATCAATATTTTGTGGGCGAAGTGGGCGCGATGTGGTCGCGAACAGTGACGTCATCTATGACGTCGAACGATCGCTCGCGACGACCACGGACCTTAGGTGGAACGATACAGAGGATGTTACAATCGTTGCGGGCGTTAAGTGGAACGTAGCCATTAATGCTCAATTTTGTTTGAAGTACATTGAAACAATCTCTTCAGTTATAATATTTATGACACGTTCACACAGGTGTACAAGCACATTCAGAGCAGAGTGATGACGTACCCGGGGTCGTTGACCCGTCCCGGCTGGTGGCGGGACGTCGTCCACTGGCAGAGCTATGTCGCTAGCAAACTATGAATAACTCACTATCATGGCGTACAATGTTAATAAAATAAAACACAGATTATATTTCAAATTTAATGTATTTTTTAAACATAATTTATTATTTTTTATATGATAATTTTATAAACAGCTCAAAATATATTTAAGGTTTTTTTTTTTATGTATTCATATTGGAAATGTTGTATTTTAAGTAGATAAATATACATTTATTAGATTTATTATATAACCGCAATATAATTAGGGACATTAAATGTTCTTATAAAAGTTTATATAAATACAATTAACGTATTTTACGACGTGTCTAGAAGTTATATATATATACATATAATATGTTTTATATAAAAATAAATAAATGTAGATAGAATAAAAAAAATAATTACATAAATATTGAAATACTATTAATGGTGAATGGTGATTTATTGTGTTAAATGGTTTTTTTGGCTGTATTTTTATACATTTTTAATTATACAAATGTTCCTTATACAATGTTTTTGAAATAAAAAATTAATACTAAACTTTTCTTTTTCATTAAAACCTAACCTTTTCAAACATGCATTCGATTAACAAGCTCAATAAGTTAAATAGTTTATAAACCGATTCGATCAAAGTGCTTTGAATACGAAATAAATGTTGTCAATCAAACTGCCTTGGAACGAAACGATTAAATGCTTTACTCTGTAAATTCAAAATGGCGGGAAACGTTGTAAATTTTGTTCTAATTGCGGCGGTTTTAATTACGTGTGTATATTTATTTCTTTATGAAAAATTGTTTTTTTACAAATATAGTAATATATTATTAGGTACTTGGGGTATACTTCCGAAAAGCAGATACCGAATTTTCTCATGAAATTTGGCACGGACATTCTATTTGACTATCTAAGCATCCCCTTAAAAGGATTTTTGGCGGATAGCGATATTTTTCGAAATATTGAATTTTTTGAGTACGCTGCTTAGTACGCTCTATATAAGAAAGCGAAAAGTAGATACCGAATTTTCTCCTAAAACTTGGCACAGACATTACATTTGACTATCTAAGAGTCCCCTTAAAAGGGTTTTTGGCGACTCGCAATATTTTTCGAAATATTGAATTTTTTGAGTATGCTGCTTAGCACGCTTATAATATATCTATATATTTATCGCCACGTTACACACACACACTACAGGCGTTATTTATACACATATATATAATCAATCCACTTTTTTATTTTCCCGGATACACACTTTATATTTTGTAATAATTCATTGAACGAATTTTTGTTCAATTTTTTAACGCGACGACGCCATAAAAACTCGCATAGATGATCGGCCATTGTTTGACTACGTATTCCGCCACTTTTTTTTTTTTTTTTTTGAAGGCTGAGAAATTCATTCCGAAGTTAGGGTTTTTTAAGGTTAGGTTAGATTAAGATTTTTTTTAAATCGTTAGGTTAGGTTAGGTTGTTAGGTATTTTTTTTTAATAGTTAGGGTTTTTTTTAAAGGTTAAGTTAGGTTAAGATTTTTTTAAATCGTCAGGTTAGGTTAGGTTGTTAGGTCTTTTTTTTTTTTTGAAGGCTGAGAAATTTATTACGCAGTTAGGTTTTTTTTTAAAGGTTAGGTTAGATTAAGATTTTTTTTTAAATCGTTAGGTAAGGTTAGGTTGTTAGGTCTTTTTTTTTTTTTTAATCGCTGTGAAATGCATTTACGCATTCTAAGATAGGTTAGGTAATTTTTTTTCCCTTCCTCTTTTGATCGATTCGTTTTCTTATATAGAGTGTGCTAAGCAGCGTACTTAAAAAATTCAATATTTCGAAAAATATTGCGTGCCGCCAAAAATCCTTTTAAGGGGACTCATAAGTAGTCAAATGGAATGTCCATGCCAAATTTCATGACGAAATTCGGTATCCGCTTTTCGGAAGTTTATCCGGTACTTGAAAATATAAATATTACCGTTAATACGTTGAGTATTGAATAACTATTTATTTAGTTGTATCTTTAAGAAGAAAGGCATTTATTTTCTCTGTTATTAAAGATTCAAATATATAATATAATCATTGTTTGTCCAGTGTTTGTGAGTATGAGATTCTTATAGCAAAAATTGTAAATAGTTCAAAAATATCACTATACAAATATTTGTCCCTAGCGGATATTGAGTCCATGACATTTAGGGTTTCATTTTTCAGCATCCTCCAAGCTAATTAATTATTTTTAACCAATAATCATATCTCTGATACGGTCTATACAAAAATAAATTAATTTCATTTTTTTAGCGTCGAAGCAGATATAGGTCTTTTAACAAATGATCTACAGATCCGAAAAGACCTAGAGTCAGTCCTTATAGATTTATTAAATACACTGGTCCGAAGAGATGACGTCACTTGCTTCGTCATCATTTGCGACGCGGTGTATTTAAATGTATTTGAAGGAGATCTTTTCAGAAGAACATTTCCAGTTCCGCTTGTTATGGTAAGAGTGTGAGTTACCAGTCACCCCTCGCGGCGTCTTACTTCGTTACGTCATATTTTCAATCCCATAAAAAATTTCGGGATAAAATACCTTTGTGTTATACTGGATCGCTAACTATCTACAGCCTAAGTTTTATCACAATCGGCTCAGTAGTATTTGCGTGAAAGAGTAACAAACATCCGATTCATCAGATTTCACGAAATTTCGTATTTATAGCATTAGTAACTAAGATTATAACTTAAATTTATTTATATTACTTGACTTGTTAGCGATTGTCATCCCTTTCATGACGTCTCTAACGATAAAGTAATCATGTAAGCCAGGTTAAGATGAGTCGTACGCTTAAAGGTTTCTTTCAGTACTTTCTGGGTTCTAATTTAATATTACTCAGGGTAATTAGATGTCTGTAATTACTGAACTAACAAAGGAATGCAAACCAAAGATCTTGAAATGTTGACGGGACAATCTTTAAAGTATGTTCTTTCTAACAAAAAATGACAAAAAATAATAAATTAAATCAGACAATGCGATATTGAATTACAAAAAAGAACCTACTAATTTTGGTTTTCATCTCTTTTCACAGGGGAAACGTAGTAAATTTTAGAATAAATACTATCCCATGTCTTAGCTCCTGGGATAAATTTCAATCATTCCCAGTTTCATTGTCTTGTCAGTTACAAAAGATCGACAAACAATCAAACAGCTTGTAATGGAACCCCTTAGTATATTTGTGTACATAATACCTATAATAAATTAAATATTTAGAAAAAATTGTACTATACTTACTGGGTTTTAGTCAAAGACTCATACAAGCCGAGTAAATGATGTGTATGTCGAGATAACTTCATAAACGTTCAGAATTCGATCATGAGACATCATTTAACCCGGCGAGAGTGTGGTGAAAAAATGTAACAAGGAGTATGTGGCAGGGTATGACATACCCGTTTACAAAATTGGCTATAAAACTTGTTTTTGAAAAAAAATTATATTTTTTATTTTTTATTATATTAAGACTATATTATAACATACTGGAAATAAAACACTTGCGCCATTTTATCAATTTTTATTTTTTCACTTAACTAAAAACAAGTCACTATTAATTTCCAACGAAAATTTTCAGTCTCTCCAAAAGTAACTACTAAGGGACTAAAGAAAACAAGTTTTATGAACAAAAAACTTAAGAATGTGATATAATATGAAATAAGTAACTTTATAAACTAAAACAAAATAACTAAAAATATTAGGAACATCTTAGGAACTGGAGCACAAATCAGTGCAATTTTTGCAAAAAAAAAAGTTGCATGCTCCAAACTGATAGTCTCTCAACAGTTTGCACATGAGTATTTTGTCTTCCGTCCTTCTTGTTTAAGCAATCTCTGCATCTAATATAACGACCAGGAACATTTTGACTCGATGAAAGTGGTTCGTTAATCTGAGAAGAGATTCTTTGACGTATTATACGTCAGAGAACGTATATGTATATATAGGAATATTTTTTTGGTCTTTTCGGAACTTCAGGTGTTTGTAAACTAAAGCCAAGCCTAAATTGCGGGTTAAATTTTCATGGAAAATTATGTTTGCATTAACAGCAGCTATATTAAAAAATATTTAAACTATTTTTGGCCATCTTAGACTTGTAATGTGGTGCATGGACTTCAAATGTTGAACGACGACGTATTCTCGACAGCAGGATATTGTCTTCAGAATCATTGGAATTAGCACCATTTGCATTCATATCAGCTTTGTCGTGATGGGAAACATCTTGCTCATTATCAAATTAAATATTATGTTCAGAACAATAGCCAGATTCTTCCCACAGATCGCCTCATCGGAACTATTTTCTAGTACTTCTTCCAGCATGAACCGAAGTAGATTTTCAGCTTTTCAATGTCGATTTTCTATGAAAATATATAATTAAATAAAGAAAATATGTTAAAATATCAGAAAAAGAAATGTTAGTTTTGTCACCAAATATATACACAAACTATGTGGTAGGGTATCATATACCCGAACGCAGTTTGCAAGCATGTAGCTCGAGCGCAGGCTGCCGTGACACTACGATCACACCACTATCTTCTCCTGCAACCCTGTAACTCCAGCTACACAAAGGAACAACAAGTTTGAAGGTCACAAAACAAATATATACGCAAATAATTAACATGGTGGGTATGACATACCCCGCCACACTCTCGCCGGGTTAAACAAAAATCTAAATTATTGATGACACTTTTTTTAGATCGTAGTTGAGGAAAATGAAGATTTACTATCTCCTAATTATGATACCCTAGAAGCATTAAGGCAGGCGACGAGAGAGGGATGTAACTTGTATACAATTATTATGGCCAATGGTTTTCAAGTGACGCGACTATTGAAATTTGGAGATATGTAGGTACTCTTTGAAGTACTTGGATATTTTATGAACTGTTTATAAAATAGCTGAACCAGCATTATTGTAGTATAGTCAGTGGCGTAACTACCGGAGGACTAGACTGTGCCTTGCACCGGGGCCCCCAAGCTCAGGGGGGCCCTCAGAACCTGACCAACAAACTATAAATTGAATTATTGAACTTGCGTGTATAAGCTGGACGGGCCCTGCTGTGCATGATAAAGAACAGATGATAAAGTAGTTTTATTTATATTTTCGCTTGTATTGATAAAACTTAGATAGTTTAGTTGGGGCCGCAGTTTATTTCTTGCACCAGGGCCTTTGGTTACCTAGCTACGCCATTGAGTACAGTATATTTCAAATAGTGCTTTGAAGACTGAAGAAGCGTATTCATAGACGGAGGGTAATTTTATTTATTAGGTACAATTTGCGAAATTCGCAGTCAAGAATTCCGATTTATTAATTTCCGGCTTCTTAATCAATTTTATATGAATATTGCCTTCCAAGACTTTTGGAAGAAGCGTCATATTTACTATGCTGAGAATATAATCACCTACTATCAACTTATAGCGTAACAATTTGTCAATTTTAGGTACAGGATTTTAGACACAAGAGCAAAATACATAATACTTCATGACATAAGACTTTTTCACAGCAGCTTACATTACATATGGAAGAGAATCGTGAACGTCGTCTTCTTGAAATATCATAGTAATATCATAAGTAGCCCCAAAAATAAACCATGGTTCGATCTTTTAACGGTTCCATTCCCAAATCCTATAAAAGGTGTCTTTATATCGAGACGTGTGGATACATGGAGTGGAAAGTTTCATTATAAACGAGATCTCTTTGCGGATAAAACAGGCAATCTTAACGGCGAAGTTTTAAATGTAGTTTATTTTGACCATTTTCCATCGGTTGTGGTCACGAAGTTTAATGGTACGAACAAGGTCGGTGGTGTTGAAATTGAAGTAAGTCAAACTAACAGTTTAATGTTTATTATATTTATTGTAATTTAATTTTGTTAATAACGACAAATTTATAATTTCTGTATCATTTTGCATAATCCGATTTACATTTACACGAAAACTTAAGCTTTTTATCAAATCAAGATTGGGTACGTCAGCTCTCTTCTAATTGAAGATTTTTTCATTTTGATAGGAATGCATGCGCATGTCATACATTCAACATGTGCGGAAATGGAACAACATGATGTGCGCATGCGCTCCTACCAAAGTAAAGTTACCTACAAATGTAACATGCTCCCTTCATACCATGTTGTTCCATTTCCGCGCATATTGAATATTATATGACATGAGCTTGCGCTCCTATCAGTAATGAAATCTACAATTAGAAGATTGCCGCAAACATACGCATTATTATAATATAAAAATTAAAAAAATGTTTTTACATATTAAAAAATGTTTTTCTACAGATTCTCAACACACTCGCTAATAAAATGAACTTCGTGCCTAAATTATATCAGCCGATAAATTCCCATATTCATAAATGGGGTGAGAGGGATAGTAATGGATCATTCTCTGGTCTCCTCGGTGAAGTGGTCAGCGGGAAAGCTGACGTAGCTCTCGGGAACTTACAATACACTCCTTATCATTTGGAGTTGTCAGATTTAAGCAATCCGTACACGGCACAGTGCTGGACCTTCCTAACTCCCGAGGCTTTGACCGATAACTCCTGGAAAACGCTTATTTTGCCTTTTAAGTATGTATTATTAGGGTTACTGTCGATTAATTCTTTATCTGATCCTTAGATAAAAATTAATTTTATTAATGGCTGATGTAAATTTTACTGTAACAGTCTTTAAATGTCCCACTGATGATTCTATGATTTCAGCTTAATTATCCGCCACTCTGCTCTACAGTAGGTTGACGAATATAGTACAGTACGTGCGCGAGTTCATGTCCATCGGGGCCTGAGGTGAAGGGCGGGAGCAGCGCGCCCCGCCTTCACCCACCTCGCCGAATTCGTCCGCAATCGAGTGTTGTCTTTGACGGTGACGCGCGTTTGTCGATACTAAAAACTATTGACCGCTATTGTATTGTTTTTTTTTTTTTACGAAACCATGAGTACTTCGCCTTCAACAATTTCAAATAGAAAAAACCTTTTATAATACATAAGCATGATAAGGCCGCCATTGCACATTTACAGTAAATTTTTTTTCTTCAATGCTATTATTTAATAACGTGTGTAATAAAGTATTAAATAAAAATAAATAAATATTTACTTACTTAAAGTTGCAATAACTATGGAATAGATATTATGATTGACCAAATGAGATTATCGATATCGACATTATGATAAGTCACAGAACTACCGCATTCCTCAGGATGGACATGAACTCGCGCGCCTACTGTACATAAGTATCTCTGATTCACTTGCGAAACATACAAAATTCCTTGCAATGCAAGCGTGAGATGATTTTTTTAAACCAATTTAGCACTTGAAAATTCATGAGTGCTACTGAACTGAATGTAAATATTCTACTGGTGGGCAAAGGCCTCTCTCCATTTAGAACAAGGGTTGGAGCTTAATCTTTAACGGTCCTCCAAAGCGGATAATTTCCCTACCAAGTACCATGAGTAACGCTCATTATCAAGTGTTTGTGATAATAACTAGGATCGACGGATTTACGTGCTCTCCGAGGCAGGGTTGGGTGATCCATATATGGACATACACCCAAACCAGAAACAAATATTAATTTGTACATATTATAAAATAGCTACCCCGAGTTTATACTCTTTGAGTCATATCATATTATTTATAAATTGATGTATAATAATCTTATGTACATATTTGACGACGCGTTGGCGCAGTCGTTACCTACATCAAGCTGGTTGATGCGCGAGCGGTCGCGGGTTCAATCTCCGCACATGACAATATTTGTGCATTATATATCACATGATGTTTGTCGTGGTCTGGGCATTTGTACTTGTGTTCTGTGTTTCTGGAACCCCGACACAGGATTCACATCGTACTGGGGGCCGTTGAGTAAAAGGCGTTTTTAATTATTTAAATAAAATTTTCATACAAACACGGTCCTAATTGATGATTATAATTATTTAAAATGTTAAAATTAATTTGCTCTTGATATTTTTACAGTCTGTACATGTGGATCGCTGTTTTACTAGTTTTATTAGTGACTGGATTAATATTCTATGGCCTAGCGAATTATTACATAAATCTATTAAACTACAAAAATCTGAAAAAAGAAAAAAATTACAATTGTAAGTAACCGTTGTTTGGCGCTTCATTATGAAAAATTCCATTAAATTATTATTCTTTTTGCAATTTTAAAACATTAGTCATAGGTCTAAATAAAAAAGTAAACTTTCCGAGGTCAGTCAAGTGCAAACAAATTTTTACAGATGCAAAACCTGTCGGGTTGTATTTGTTCGGTGAAATAACAAACAGCATTCTCTACACATACGGTATGTTGCTCGTTGTATCTCTTCCTAAACTACCGACCGGCTGGTCGATCCGTTTACTAACTGGCTGGTATTGGCTCTATTGCATTCTCCTAGTCGTATCATACAGAGCTAGCATGACAGCTATTCTAGCTAACCCAGAGCCACGGGTTACTATCGATACATTAAAAGAATTAGTTAACAGTAAAATAGCGTGCGGCGGCTGGGGAACACAAACGAAAAGATTTTTCGAGGGATCACTCGACGAAATGGGACAAAAGATCGCCGAAAGATTCGAAAACGTCGATAATCCAGAAAAAGCGGCTGATAAAATAGCCAAAGGTGTCTTCGCTTATTACGACAGCTCCGACTTTCTAAAATATTTGAGCGTTAAGAGGAAAACTAATAAGAATTTAAATAATTCTACATCAATAGAAGTTGATCAATATAACGAGAAAACAGGGGAAAGAAATCTACATATAATGTCAGATTGTGTTGTCAATATTCCGATATCAATCGGTTTTCATAAAAACACGCCACTTAAACCTTTAGCCGATATATACATTAGAAGAATCATTGAAGTCGGACTTGTGGAAAAGTGGCTTAATGATGCAATGTCTAAAATAAGATCTAAGGATACAGCAGAGAAAAAAGTAATAGCATTAATTAATTTAAAAAAGTTATACTGTGCCTTTGTGGCACTTGCTATTGGTTATATACTCAGCTTCATATGTTTACTCGGAGAATATATTCAATGGAATTTCATAGTTAAGAGAGATCCTAACTTTGATAAATACGCAGTCGATATTTATTACATGAACAAAAATAAGAAGACTTCAATATTGTAATTATTATATGTATTAAAATTATTTACATTTAAAACATGATCATATGAAAATAAATATGTCAGTCATTTTAACTGTTTTAATTATAAAAGTAGAAAATATCATGTTCAAATCATATTAAAAATTTTAAATTGTTGTTTTTATTTCCTAACTCTTAAATAACAAAACCATAATTTCATAATTGAACACATTTTTAGAATACTAAATGGAATGAACTTTTTTAAAACGCACATAATTATTTAAAAAAAGTATTAATTTAAATATATTTTTAGTCATGAGTCATCAGTCATTCTTTTTCTCAAAACTTTCATTTAATACAAAATCTTAACTAACAAATCTAAATTATCTGTACTATTAAGACAACTTATGATACTGGCAGTTATTTTAATTTTTAATTGAGCTTTATTTTATCAGTAATCAATACAATTTTATTTCATATCAGAATTGAATAAATTATTCTAAAGTTAAACAATAATTGATAACATAATTTGTCATCTTTTACAGTAAAAATTTATAAAGACAATACTTGTTAAATTATTTATGTTCATTGATAAAAGTAGGCTGAGCACCTTCTGGAGCATTTTCTAAAATCCATGGATGACGTAAGACCTGTATTAAAGGTAATCTTTGTTCCGGATTAATAACTAACAATTTACCCATTAAGTCTTTTGCTTTCTCTGAAATAAAGTCTGGATACTTTATTATAACATATCTTATCTTTCTGTATGTCTGGTGGGAGTCCTTTGCATCAAATGGGGGCAACCCTACAAGTAATTCATAACACAACACTCCAAGACTCCATATGTCAACAGCATAGCTATGGGGTTTGCCTTCGATCATCTCCGGAGACAAATAATCCAAGGTTCCACATAGTGTCATACGTCTTGATGATGGTGAATGAACAGACCAACCAAAGTCAGCAATTTTCAGCTCAAAATTATGACCGATTAACAAGTTTTCGGGTTTTATATCTCTATGAATAACTTTCTTTGAATGACAATAGATTAAAGCCCTTGTTAAATCTCGTACATAAATTGCTGCAGTTTTTTCATCAAAACGCCCGCGTTCCTTCAATAATTTATACAGCGCACCATGTTTCGCATATTCCAAAATTAAATATATTCTTTTTTCGTCGTGGAAATAACCGTACATACGTAAAATGTTTGGATGCCTTAGTCTACACTGTATTTCAACTTCGCGTCGGACTTGATGTTCTATCTCTGAATCTAGGATTTGACTCTTAAACAGAACTTTAAGAGCCACTACATAGTGTGATTCTTTTTCTCTTGCTAAATACACGTTGCCAAATTTACCTTTCCCGAGAGGACGTCCCAAATCAAAATCTGTCAGTGCCCATTGTTTCTTTTTCTCCTCTTTTCCTTTTAATTCTGGTTTTCCAGGCTGTTCTTTGTTATTTATCTGTAGAGGACGACTAATAGGTATTGTTGGTACCTTGAAGCTATCAGCTGGCATTTTTTGCGCGCTTGAAGAGCACACACAAGCAGTACGCCCAGCTATCGGAGGTCGATTTTCCTTGCAATCACATTTGAGAATATTCATTGTAACAATATGTTGATTACTATTCACAAAATTTTATTCACTATATTGTCTGAATATATTGGTTTTAATAATCAATTGCGAAGTTTGAATTTCAGTCGCGGAGTTGAATTTTAAATAACGTATTCTTGTGACAAATGGCACTTTTATTGCCACATTGGTTTTCTTAAGAGGCATATTCGCCACAAATTAAAAAAAAAAATGTATACTAAAATGTAATAATTTTTTTTACAAATCGATGCAGAAAGATATAATCAGTTGTTTATTACATAAGCTAATGCAACTAATATAATTCCAAATAAAATATTTTTGTGATAGCAATTATTGTTGTTGGTCGGGCTATGAATTATGACAATCGCCAGCTGTTTCTTAGATTGACAGTTGTCAAGAAATCCACTTTTTAGATTTAAAAAATATGTTAACCTACTAATACCTATATACATTAATATTAAACAAATTATAATATTATTTATAAATTCAAAACTTCGGTGCTGCAATACAGTGCTTATAAGGTAATTATTATTGTATATATTTTTAGTAATTGAAATAGTTTTACTTAAAAGACTTAAGTAAATCATATTTAAAAAATGTTAACTTTACAAAAGTGTATTTTTTATGTACACAATCCGTAGAATAATTTTATCCTCAAAGTGTTCGTTACCAGTTAATTATTAATTCTTTCACTTTTTCATATTTAATATTTAAAAAAAACAATAGATATAACGTTTGAGGTTATATTGAATAATATATGTATATTATTTTTAGTTATATAATAAATTACTCTCAAAATTACTACTACTAAATGAATATAAGAATCTAATCAGTTACAATATACTTTATTAACATGACATTAAAATCTTCAAGAAGGTTTTATAACGTAAACTAACTTAACTTGTTTTTCTAACGAATACATATGTAATTGTAAATTAATTACATATATAACCTTTTTAGGATCTCATTCAATATAGCAATGTCAGATGATGCAGAACAACAGGCTGAAGAGATAGAAGTGCTGAAATCAATTTATGAGGGAGATGAAAACTTTAAACAAGTGGATGCAAAAACTTATCAGTATAAGGTGTGGAATTTATTTTACTGATAATTTTAAAAAAATTGCTTACTAAAAAGTATTTAATTTTTAATCTATAACTACTGATATAATTAAAAACCAATCTTTCTGCTGGAGTTGGAGTATTAGCTACAAATGAACTTTAAATTTATAATAAAAACAAATGCTACATGCATTCATACAATAAAATTAACTATGACCATTTAACAAAATGATGAAATCAAATATTATTATCAATTTATATAAAAATTACTGAAATTCATGCAAAGTATAATATTGTATAACTTCTTAAACTTTCATGGTCATTAAGATGTAAAACAGAATATTTACCTTTTGGCATTCTTGCGAACATCAAGTGTACATTCACTCACCACGGCTCTTGTAGTAGTGCCAAAATATCCAGAATTCTAAATAACTAATTACAGACATGGTAAATATTTCCTTTTATATGTTTAAAATAAAACATTATACAGTACAACCTTGATATAATGAAACTGTAGGGAATTAGAAAATATTTGTATTACCAAGTAATTCGTTATAGTTAGGTTTGTTATGTAGAGGTTTGGTAAGACTACGATTCATTTTAACAAGGTAAGAAAGTGGAATTAAGTAGAAATAATTAATAGGATATGTTACTAGCTGCTGCCCGTGACGTCGTCTGCGTGAACGCTATACAGCACCAAAAGTACCTACTATTATACCTTTTAAAATAACATTCATTTACCCGTTTCTTCTTTACATTTCATATCTACAGAAAGTACAGTAACAGAGGAAGACTGTCTTTTGTAAAATTGACTTTCAAAAAGTGCTTATTTTAAGCCTGCTTTGAATAAATGACTTTATGGTGATTCTGCTGAATTAAGTCATAAGTTGTGACTGAAACGGATGGAGAAAATAATAAATAAGGAATACAGAATATGGTAAAAATACATATTTATAGGACTTCTCGATAAACAACATTAGTAGTTTGGCTCTCCGCAGCCAAAATGTAAAGAGAGTCAGGACTGGTGACGCGGGAGCAAGCGACGTACAGCTGCCCGTGTGAAGCAGCTCGTCCTGAGGTCGACACCAGCTACCCTCAGTGTCTGCCCCTGCGACTTATTGATGGTCATCGCGAAGCAAACACTCACGGGGAACTGTACGCGCTTGAACTGGAACGGGAAGTTATGAGGTATGAGCGGAATGCGTATAAATACTGCTTCGCCGACGCCACAACCCGTAAGAATTTCCGCCTCAATGGTGTGTCTGTGGAGCGAGATGACTTTAAGGCGGAAGCATAAGCATTTCTTATTTTTATGATATATATGGCATGCTTAATTTTCCTCTTTCTTCGTTATTTAACTCAAATTGTTTACAGCAATAGCGTGCCGTTTTCGAGTTTAAATTTTGTTATACATCTATGCAGTTCTTTTTGAGTTCTGTTTGTGATTACATACAGAAAAACTCGATGAATTTTATAAGACATAGATGAAGCAGCTTAAAACTTATATAAACACATTTTTTTAAAATTCTCTTGCTCATCTCTGAAACGAATCAACGATACAATTTTTATTAAAATGCACAACTCCATCTATGACTTTTATGAACAACTATTAACCTCGCCAACATGATCAAATTTAAATTATTTATATCCAAAAAGGGTTTACACATGTAATTCGACTTGATGTTTTTAAAATCTCATAGATGGCGCTGCTCTAAAATTGTCTTGATACTACTTATATTCATTTCTTATATTACATTTATTCTTACATTCATTATGTTTATCAGCCTAAGTTACTTATATTTCGTGATTTTTTTAGTGTGAAGATAGCTTATAGCATGGTTATTAACATAATAACAACATTCAAATATGCGTCGCTAGATTACACGCTGTTACAGAATGCGTTGAAGAAATAAAGGTTCACTGCTCGTTCCCCGTAGGTGATAGCGTGATAATTTGTAGCCTATGTTATGACCCAACTTCTTAATAATATTCGTACCAAATTTGAAGTAAATCCATGCAGTACTTTTTGAGTTTATCCCGGACATACATACAGACAAACAGACAAAAATTCTAAAAACTATATTTTTGGCTTCGGTATCGATTGTAGATCACACCCCAAGTATTCTTTTAAAAAAATATTCAATGTACAGTTTTGACTTTTCTACCATTTTATTATATGTATAGATGTCAAGGTTCTAAGTTGAAAAAATTCATTAAACAGAGGTAAATACCTTCTACTTATATTCTGAAATTATTAAAAATTCGTTATAAAGAGGTTTTTGATAAATTTTGTTCAGAATGTAGAGGTATATTTTGCATTGGCTCTTACGGGCAGTTCAGGGGATTTCGAAAATTCGATAAATTGAGGTTTTCATTATATTCACGCTTATTATATCAAGGTTTTAGTGTAATATATAACTTGACTTTTTAAAAACTTTAAGTTTGCATAAATTTTAATTAAATTTGCATAAATTAAATAAATTTTTATAAATAAATTAAATAAATTTTAAACTGACTGAATCAAATTAGACTGTAAACATCCTACTTCTGGGCAAAGGCATATAAGAAGAGTTGGAGCTTAATTCACCACATCTGCTTCAATGCAGCATAGGGCATAGTTTCCCTACCATGAGTATATCTCTGTTAATTAATGTACATACACAAATATCTGCCTCGAGCGGGAATCAATCCCATGATTGCGTATAGAGTATTACTTCAACAACTACACTAGAACGGTTGGCATTTTTAATTTTCATTGACAAATATCATTAATTGATTTCAGTACATAGATGGAGATAAGTCATTTGTATTAGAAATATCTTGGGGAGCCACTTATCCTACAGAGAAGCCAACATTCAATTTAGAAATATTTTATAATCAAAGTTTGTAAGTATAATATCGTCAATTAATGCTTTATACTTTCACCATCACTAACACAATGATTTATATGTAAAATGGAACTGTTATCATGTTTATCGTTATTCTTTCTGAGTTTCCGACATTTTAGCACTATTGCGAGCGACATGGTCATAGGTCGTAATACTGTATAATACATTCTAACTAGAAAGTGTTGATTAACTATTTGTTTCTAGTGGCTTTGGTTGCACAGTCTTACATTGATTGTGTGTAACAAATAATTATATTTTATGTGTTTATTTTATTGAATTCTTTCATTTATTAGAATTATTTAATGAAAGTTACAAAAATACTTTTAAATGCTATTTTTAAGTTTTAGTATATTAAGGGCTAGTTTCACCACTTGCTATTAAGTTCCGGATAACCCAACTGGCACTTATTTTGACAGATAACCCATACAATTTCCTGTCAAAAAACTGCCAGTTAGGTTAGCCAGAACTTAATAGCAAGTGGTGAAACTGGGTCTAAGTGAACTTTTAATTATAGGTACATACCTAATTATAATTTGCTGTAATATTTTTATGAACATCAATCTAATAGATGAAATAATAAGAAAAAAAAACAAATTAAATTAAAAAAAGGGTACAATTCTATTACATAAATATTGTTTTCAAAACAAATTTACTTCATATTTTAATACAACATAATTATAATATGCATTGATATATAATGTATGTATTTGTGTCAGGAAACTTGTATGTAAAACATTTTAATCTTTGTTTTTTCAGATTACCTTCTGTAAAGGAAAAAATTCTTTCCATAGTAAATGCAGAAGCAGAGCCATGGGTAGGATGTGCAATGACATATACTGTATTTGAATGTCTCAAGGAAAGGGTTTCAGAAATCCTATCTGAACAGACCGAAGAGGCCATTGTAGCAAGAGTGGAAAAGATTGCTATTACAGAACAGGTATAGGTTTTTGGATTTTAATTATTTTTTTTAATGTCAATATACACACGGTCATCTACTGATGTAAAAAATTATATATATATATATATATATATATATATATATATATATATATATATATATATATATTTTGTTTTATTAAATACATACATAAATATTACAAGAATCGAATCCACGGACCTGGTGCTCCAGGGTCATGTATCTCACTAATTAACACGCTTTTTTTTTTCAGACTGAATCCAAGAAACCAGAAAAAAAGGAACAGATGAGTAAATCGCAGAAGCGTAGAGCGTGGGACAGAGCCGAGATCGGACGGGCGGGTGAGAGGCCGCGGGGGTGGGACTGGGTGGACATCGTCAAACACCTGTCCCAGGCTCCCCACCAACCCTCTTGACACTAATCATGTACATATATTGGACATTTCATTTCAAAATAAACAACAAACAATGAATATATTAGTTGCCTGTGGTCTCTATAACTGAAAACTTAAATTTTTATAAATAAAATGGCCCAAATAATTTATAATTTCGTTATAAATACATGTGTGTTATTAAAAAAAAAGCTCTAAACCTTGTTGGACTTTTTAAAATATGTTATGCCGTTATTACAATGAAAATACATCTGATTAATTTTATTATCAAATCTCTTTACAGACAAAGTAAAACTTCTAAATAAAATGTTTCGCTGTTTTAATTTGCATATTATAGTAGTTATTTGTATTTTATACTTTTTACATAATACGTAAATGAAAATTGTTTGTTAAACAATTAAAAATTTATTAATACGTGGAAAAAATTACAGTGAATATTTGAATTTGCAATTTAAATAATGGCCACTTCTATGAAATTGGCCTCACGTTATAATTATAGACATTCTAATGTGATTTTGTTTTTTTTATAAAATTTTGTTGTGGGCTATTTTATGTCGAGCTTTCTGCGTAACGTATAAAATTTTTACAATCGTAATATTTTTACTTATTACGTTATTGTAATCTCGAAATGTTTATTCAAATAATATATTTATAAATAAATTACTGTATTTTTTGTTGTTACCTTTAACACTAATAAAAGAATTTTGACGTGATAGCGTCTTATAATTCGATGAACGCCGGCTTTGTACACGCACGAAAAAACATGACCGCGCTCTCGCTCGCGGAACGTGACAATGAGTCATGTTTAATTTATTAATTTTTGAATCGAATATTAACTAGGTACATAAATTCATTTATTTCTAATTTAAACGAAACAATCAAAAAATTAACAGAATTAGCTGTAGAAGCTTTGATGAACTACACAAAAACTGACATTTCAATAAATATTGAAAGACTTGGTTTATCTTTATTAAATTATAAAATATAAAAACCAACAACATGTATATAAATAAAAATAATAAAAAAAAAGATTGAAAATATTCTATTAATATTTCTAAAAAAAAAAATTTTGTGACCTAAAAAATTCTGTGACCTACTGATATTATTTTCATTAAAAATAAATTATATTAAACATTGTTATAATTCCTTGTGAAAAGAAATATTACTTTCCTATCCCAATAACGTTTTTTACATAATATACAATAGGTATAGTGTATAAGTTATTTAACTGGTTTCAATATTCTATAAGCATAAATAATATAGATATGGGATAACGGTGAGATGCGCTGTGCCGCGCTCCCGGCTGCATGGGTACCACCATCTTGCTTGTTTCTTCCGTGAAACAGCAAGACAGGCAGTGGCTCACTGGCACCGAGACTTAACATCATATGTCTCAGGATGGGCAACACATAAATTAGTTGGCTGGGTTAATGGTTTATGTTAATGGGCGACGTCGACCACTTACCATCAGGTGGCACGTCTGCCAGTTTGCCTATCCAACTAAAAATAAATAAATAAAATAAAACAAAAAAACTAGAATATTAGAAACTACCCATTAATGAATTTATTATAATATCTTTATCTTCAACATATTACATTATATTATTATACAGAATAATTATATTTTTTATAACTTTTTTTTTATATTTTAAATTTTTTTATTACCTATAAATCTATCAATATTATTTTGACATGCTTTGTAACATATCAAAAACTTTAATACTGTTGTTTGGTTAGAATTTAGACAAAATTAGTAGGTACTGATGTGTACAACTTGTTCACTGCACAATACTTTTAGGAAACAACATATTTCTAAAAACTCATGTAAGTACATTGAATATTTGTCATTCTATTCTTAATAATTTTCAATTTGGTTGTCAAAAAATTCTTACCATTATTAAATAAGTTTTAATTCTATATTAAAAATCACCACCACTATCACCACATCAGCCGTTGGATGTCCACTGTTGAACGTAGGCCTCCCCCATCGTCTTTGGGGGGGTTTGCCAATACTCACCACACTTGGCAGGTGGGATGGCGAGCACAGTGTGTTGTGACAAGATATGGTGACGATCTGGCCATCACCTTCCCGATTGATGTACAGTTGTTCGCAGTTTCGCACCAATATAGTCTTAGTTGCCTTTTACGACACCTCGGCAAATGCAGTGCAATATTTATGATTTGATTTAATTTTTATAAATAATCAATTTAAATATAATTAAGAATAGATAAACAGTCTACTTGAGATAAAGTTTCTTATTCAATGTAGATTTGGAAATTGGTACTTGAGGGTAAAACATTGTAACCACTTTAATTACTTTAGTAAAAATATCAGACAAATGTTCATACTCAGCCCTTTTCTTAATAAGTCCGCATAAACATTGTATAAATATTGAGCCCTTATCTTCATACCTATAGGCTTTATATTCTGGTGCTGCAGCCCAAAATATAAGAAAATGCAATTTTTTTAGGTATAACTCAGATTTTGGAGCATCTACTTTTATACTTTTTATCTCTGGTTCCGGCTGATCCTGACATGTTTGGAGTATTAAAACTTTTGGCATGCCGCGGAGCTTAGAAGCTTCATCTGAATCAAGTAAACTTAGTATATTATCAACTTTTATTTTTGTTGAATCTGCTGCATATACATGCCCTCTTACACCATGAGACATAATACAAAGCATAAATACACTATCATCAGTATGAACATATTCAGTTATTACTTTCTTAATAAACTGAAAGACTTCTTTGTTATTCAAATTAGATTTACTCTTTACGTCAAATTTTAAGGCAGTCATTGTTTCGTCTAAAGCAATGAGATCAAGAGTGGAACCTAAACGGTCAGATTGTTGGATACTGTCTTTTGATGAGTGAAAGACTTCTTGATTTATAATGCAACATACACCAATTCGGTTTCTATTTTTTAAAGGATATGCATCAGTTCTTAATTTATTAGTATCCGATTTTAGGCTCCGAATGGGTTCATCCTCAAAATGTAACCGATTGAGCTGTTGAAATATATCATCAAATCCTTCAGTGTGTTTTTCTCCTTGAATATTGTAGCTATTTAAGCTTGATTTATGCTTAGTACTTTCAGTATTCATGGGTTCCAAATGATCTAAGCTGCTTGAGCAGTTGATTTGATCCTGTATTTCTCTTAAAAGTTTTGCATGTTCTTTAAAGTGGCTTATATTTTGAAATACTCTTGCAAGATCTTCAATATCATAATGATTACTATATTTTTTGGTGTCATTGTCATATTGTCCTAATTTGATAAATTTTTTACTCATGAGTTCTAAAAAGATAATCTCACAATTGTTATGTTCTGAAACATCAATTTTGTATGAATTTAAAGTTCTTTTGAATTTCAACAAATACTCAAATGTCATTTTTTCACATATTTTGTACAAAGCCTTCTTAATAGGATCAATATAGACTTTCACATGAACATTTTCAGGCAAGTAATGTTTCTTCACCTTAGACACATCAATTCCCAGCTTTCTAATTATATTGTAAAACCTACATATAGTAAGAGCTTCCAGAAACTTGTATTTCCAGGTAGTTCGGGGGTTGTGGGGGTTCTGCATGTAAACTGCCCAATCATAAAGCAAATTCATGTTATTTTTGTCTACATCTCTTGATATTCTTTCATAACAAATCAATTTTTGAAGAGCTGTGTCAGGAGTATCATATAATAGAAAAACAAGTGAAATCATATCATAAGGTTCCACCTCATTTTGTATTTCGGAAATAGCATCGAGGTTGATGGAATTAATGTTCTTAAAAAAATTATCAGGAGGTTGAGTTTCAGCATTTGACCATAACATTTTTAAAAAAATTAATAAATAAAGTATTAAGTCTCAAACCTTATTTGATAAAAGTTACTACTAAAATGTAATAATGTAGTATAGTTAGTCAAATCCTTTTGTTCTACAACTAGAGGTTTTTCTGTACTTTTATTTTGTTGTTATTTAAGCGAAAACTAGGCAATCGTCAACTCTTTTGACCACTTTTCACCAAAGAATACATAAATAGATAAGATTGGATAAGATCTCTGACTTTAAATATTAACTGATATTAACATTCGGAATGCATAAATATCATTTTAGGAACAATATCTATTGATTTAAAATGTCACAAATAAATTAATTAACTTTATTTAAAATAAAATATATATCATTGAAATCAAAATCTATTCATCGTTACATAATAATTTCAATGCGTAATAATGTAATCATTTAATGTCGTAGAAATCAACATTTTGAAAATATTTTAAAATCAGACTTTCGAACACACTTTGATAAGCGTGACGTAACTTGTCGAACTTGGAAACGGGGATATCCCGAATGCAGGGTTAAATTTAGAGGTCTGGTTCTTGCCCTAGGGTCTCTAGACCAAAACAAGGAGAGAGAGCCTTATTTTTTCCGTATAAGTAGATCAATTTTTTAGGTTAGAGTTTTTTGGATATATCGATGTTTTCGATTTGAAATAAATAAATAGGGACATATTGTTTTTAATATTCAAGAACTATTGATTATTTTGTATTATATTGTTTGTATAAGTATGTATTGTAGTTCATAAAATACGAAATAAGACTTTGAAAAAAAAAGTGAAGTTGGTGAAGTTGGTGGTGACCCGTGTAAATTTGGATATTTATGAAAATTTCTATATTAAGGTGGTATAGTGTAGTTCTACCTTAATACCTCCTGCCTTATATTGTCAGTTATATTGATCTGGCAATGTTGCTCTGAGTGTTTATGAAGGAATTTATATACAAATTGGAATGCGCACGTGCACGCAAAAAACGTTCTAAGAGAGGGATTGCGTCTCTTTCAAACCATGGATTCAAGGCAAAATGTATAAAAAAAGTTTTAAATACGCAGCTGAATTTTACTAAAACCATGAAAGATTTGAATTTCCCGCTTTTTAATCTATTTTAGACAGCGTTGCGCACAGCGTTTCCAGATCACTATAAGTTGTTAATAAAAAATGTATGCGTTTAATTTTAATATCCCGATAACAAAACGGTGAGGTGTTACTTTTATTTTTTTAACTTCTTCTAAAAACATTTTTCAACACTCTCCTAGTTTTTTTTTCCAATTCTGTCTAGATAATTTTTTAATATAATAAAAAATCGGACATTTTACATACATAAATGGAACATTAGGTACCCTCAAAATCAAGAACTTTATCTTTAAATATCTCGCGATCTAAACAATCAAAAATTATGAAATTTTAGTAATTCATAAATAAAGCAATTCTGAACCCGTGGAAAAATTATAGCCAAATATGTCGGAAAGTGGTTTCATGCTGGAACTACCTTAAAATATTATACCTCGTGGAAATGGTGTGGCTTTCTTCACTTTCTTAAATTTCCTTTTTTCCTTTAGCACGGTCAAAATAGACATGGACTCTGGCATAAATTCACAACAAACAGAATTTACAGGTACGTGAGGGATACCACTAATTAAATCCACATTGATCCCGTCTGTGCAAAAATTTTTATTCAAGGTCGAAAGTCGATAAAATGGGTTTTTTGATTTTTTGGCCAAACGATTAATTTTACGATAAAAATAGCGCAGACTAAAATTGTAGATCACGATGATAATTTTCTACTAAAATTGTTCTTATACTTTTTTCTGTAAGACTTACCATTTCCGAGAAAAAGTCATTCGAAAGTTACCTGAAGCTGTATTCTCCATAATATGCATAACTACACTGTCTCTGAACATTATTGGACGCGTAATATAAGTAAAATTTTAACCCTAAATTAGGAGCATGGGGTCACGGCCATTTCAAATAAAAAAATAAAAATATATCTTTGAGTGTTTTGAGCGTTCCCGCGCTCTCTCTAGCTTCCTAACTCTCCTCAGGGTAGGCAAATCCGCCACGTTCAGAACCTCGACACATGCGACCACTTATGTGATTTTTTTCTTGCCGAGGTAAGTTTTTATTTTTGTGTTTTTACTTCGTTTATATTTGTATATTGTTAAACTTTTTAATTAGTATATGTGTATTTTTATACTAGGTATTTAATTTATCTATTTTTTTTTGTGTTTATTTACATAGATTTTTACTTTTTTTTTCAGTTTATTGATTTTTGAAATGGCTAAGGATAGGCAGATATTGCATTGGCTGGAGAAGGTCTCCGAAGATGAGCAATATGTTGCTGCTTCTGCTTTGGAAGATGAATCAGTAAATGACACGGCTGTGAATAGTTCCCATGATTCTGGTAGTAAAATTGTAGAGTTCAAAGATAGTCAAAATGTCTCTGATTCATTCGGGGAAACTTTTGTTACTTTTTGTTTAAATTTGAAGTTTTTTTTTTCTTTATTTTCTTTAGGGACTTTTATACAGAAGTACATGCCAGTCCCATCGTAGCCTAATTCTAACTAATTAATCAAATGAGACTTATGAATCTAAATAAAGTAATTGCCTCTTTAGATGCTGGACGAGCAAGTATACCGTGGAACATTCCAGTGTCAAATTTATTCAAATTCATAATTCTTATAATGGCTTCTCTGCCCGATTGAAATTGTATACATTCAGTTAACAAGTGTTGTATATCTTCAACCGTCTTACACCTCTCACAATTAGGAGAGCTAGATATTTTCATTAGAAATTTGAATTTGTTTAAAGGCATATGTCCAGACCTCAATCTATGGGCAATAACAATTAATTTTCTACTGATTTTAGAATTCAAAAACCAGGGTATATGAGGAGGCTCACTTTGTATTGTTTTATACCAAATTCCTTTTACTAATGACAATTCATTAAAGTATTCTTTCCACAAATTTTGACACCTTCTTTTATACTGTGGTAAAAACTCTGTAAAGTCTGCCTTAACATTTAATGGTATTCCGTCTGAGATACCTTTTTTAGCAATTTTGTCAGCCTCCTCATTGCCTGCTAATCCAATATGCGACGGAACCCATTGCAATTTTAAATCAATTCCTTTCCTCCCAAATTCTTGTATCTTAGAGAGTACAACATAAGCTATCGATGCACCTCTGCGACCAGAGGCGCATCGAGCTATATGTTGTAGTGCACTCTTACTGTCAGAGCATATGAGTATCCTATCTTGTGATAAAGTAATTGCGTAAGAAAGTGATTCCGAAATTGCAATGAGCTCCAACGTCATAATAGATACGTTACAATTAATTTTAAAACAGTTATGTGTATAATTAACATTTTGAGGGTCATAAAAGGCTGCACCACCTTCCAAAATATTATTTTTAGATCCATCAGTAAATAAACTATACCATCCAATATATTTTTCTTCGATCTCTTTGAGCACATTGAGTTTAAGACACGTAGGGTTATATACATTTTTAGCAACATTAATACAATCTAAACTACTTACAATAATGTTATCAATTTTGATGTTAGTAACCCAAGTTTCTAATTTAAACATTTCTAAAGGATACGATGAAGAAATATCATCTGCATTGATTTCAGTTTTAATTATAGCAAGCAATGGTTTTTTTTTATTTAACCAATATTGGGTTTGGCAAGTCATACAGTAACTTATTTATTGGGTTGTTTGCCGAAGACGCCGACCTCAAACAATATTTGTATGCCAAAAATTTCCTTCTTAGATATAGTGGAGGTATACTAAGCTCACTTTCCATCACGTGTATCGGGGTACTTTTAATAAATCCTCCAATGATCCGCATCGATTGATTTTGAATTTTGCATAGTTTGTAAAGATGGGTCTTAGCGCTGTTGTCATACAGAGGTGATCCATAATCGAATTTACTTCTAATCATCGATAAATATATTCTACGTAAATGTTTCGGATGGAGACCCCAGGAAGAGCCCGATAATACTTTCAATAAATTAAGTATACGTTGAGTTTTAACAATAGTTTCTTTTATATGCTTATTCCAAAGTAGAGACCTGTCTAACCATACTCCTAGGTATCTATAAAATTCAACACTATTTATTTGCATATTATTGACTCTTAAGCTTATATTCTGAATTTTGAGGCCTTTGGAAAAAATACAGTATTTAGACTTAGTTTCTGAAATTTTTAGACCAATCTCATCGAGGAGTGTTACAAAAATATCTAAGATTTGTTGAATATTAAAAGCACTTTCAAATACACTTTTATTAGATGAAAAGAGAACAAAATCATCAGCATATTGACAGATCGATACGTTATTATTAACGCTTTTACATAAATTGTATGTTGCAATATTAAAGAGTAGTGGTGATAAAGGATCCCCTTGTCCTAATCCTCTACGCGCTATTCTAATGAAATCGGGACGATTTCCAAGGTCAGACTTGACCTGTAAATGTCTCTCAGTTAAGAAATTCCATAAATATGAACAAATTTTATGACCTACCTTTAGCTCATCAAGAATATTTATCAGTTTTTCTACTAACACATTATTATATGGGTTTTCAATATCTAAATAACATACTAGTGTGGGAATTCTACTCGAAAAGCTTAACTGAATTTTAGACACCAATCTTACCAGGCAGTCTAATGATGACTGTCCTCTTCTGAAACCTGAAGTATATGGTGATAAGATGCAATTTTTTTCAACAAACCATTCTAGGCGCTTAGCAATTATAGTATGAAATATTTTACAAAAACAAGAAATTAATGAGATTGGTCGAAAATTTCCTGGTAAACCTGGTTCATTACTTGCCTTAGGAATAGCTATAATATTAATATCCCGCCATTGATTCGGTATTATACCTGTTTTAAAAATGCTATTGTACATTTTTAAAATATATAACTTTGCACACTCTGGCAAGTTCCATATCATAGAGTATGTGATACCGTCACAACCTGGGGCGGAATCTTTTTTTTTAATACAATAATTTAGTTCTGTTAAACTAAATGCTTTATCTAAAACGGGGTTTGAATTTTTAATTTCTGGAAATTTTGAAATCACATAATCTGGGGCAAGATCACGTAAAAGCTTCCCTTTCTGTTCTTCAGAAGCTTGTACTTTTTTAGTTTTAAAACCCTTCATCCACTTCATTCGGCACCACATATCTACCGGGGAAGTGGATTCGTCAACACTATCACAAAACCTATGCCAGTCACCTACCCTGGCCTTTAAGATAGCAGATTTGGCAAGTAAAGTTTTGACTTCTAGTTTTTTTTAAATTATCAGGTGTAGGATTTTTTCTAAAATAACTTAATGCTAATCTACGTTGAGCTACGGAATGAGAGAGAGAAGGGTTCCAAAAGGATTTTGGTATAAATTTTTTTGTAGGGTTAAGGGGCACTTTAGTCATTGGAATACTTACATTTGCTGCATTATTAATAAAAGTAAGTATATTATCATATAAAATTTGCGGATTTTCTGAATTCTCTAGATACTGAATATGGTTTTTGATATATGCAATATATTCTGTCCAATTAGCCTGTTTAATATTACGTTTACTTGTAAACCTAAAAATATCCTGGTAACCAACACTCATTTTAATGCAGAGATGATCACTACCTAGATTTTCATTAAGAACTTTCCAATCTATTTTAACTACAATGTCAGAAGAAGCAAATGAAATATCTGGTGAGCTTTTCTGAAGATTGTTATTTACCAGTTTAATTTTTGTATGTTCTTGGCCATTAAGTGGTGTAGAGCCTCCTTCTAAAGCAGCATCATAAACTTGTATACCACGAATATCAGTTCTGTTTGACCAACTAGAGTGATGAGCGTTAAAATCTCCACATATAATAGATTTACTCGTAAACTTCGAAAAAAGGGATTCCCAATCTGATGATAATGTACGAACTGTTGATGGGCAATAAAGAGATACGATGTATTCAACATCTTTACAATTAAGAAGCTTTAAACACATTGATTGGATACCAGTATTATGAAGATTTAAATAATATTCCTGTACGAATATAGATTTGTGAATTACTATAGCTACACCCCCATAAGAGTCAATTCTATCATTTCGAAATATATTATAATTACTTACATTCAAAGAGGAATCAGTTTCAAGCCAAGTTTCTGAAATCAATGCTAGATGAATTTTCTCTTGAAATAATAATGATTCTAATTCTTTTAATTTCGGCCTTAAACTTTGTGCATTCCACTGCAATATATTTAACGTGTAATCTCTTTCATGACTCTCCATAATTAAATATTGATGCAATCATAGAAAAAATATTTTTATCCTTAATGAAAGTCGATACATATTTCACAAATTCCTCCAAAATAAGAGTTACGAACAATTTAACCTTAGTTTCAAAATTAGATTCAGTAAATATAATATTTTTTGATTTTTCAAAAAAAAATTTAAAAAAATCTTTTTTTCCTAAATCTTCTTTTTGATTTTTATTTTCCATAATAATTTCATCACATGACGTATTAGTAACATCTGAATTCCTTTCCACACTATTATTTCTGTTTCTACTTCTATGTTTTCGTTTAGTTCTCTTACTTTGATTTAGACTGGACTGCTTGTTAGTATGTTCTTTTTCCATTTGACCCTCGTCTTCCGAAGTTCCTTGAGTTTCTCTGCGGGTACTCTTGTGTGTCACTAATACATCTCTATACGATTTTTCAGTATTTGGATTTCCAGACATAGCTTGTTTTCTAGGAAAATGTTCTATCACTTGCTCTTTTTCGTTTTTCTCCGCTTTATTTTTCTCAAGATAAATTGCTAGGGCTTTTCGATATGTACAATTCATGTCACGCATTATATATCTAATCCTTTTTTCTTTAATGAATATTGGGCAAGATCTATCTAAAGCCATGTGTTGACCTTTACAGTTAATACATTTATAGATAGTCGAGTCACAGTTTGCAGGGTTTTCACCACATTTAGGACAAATTTTCTTCCCGGACGGGCACGTTCGAACAACGTGGCCAAATTTCCAGCACCCAGAGCATTGAGTAACTGGGAACATATAAGGATCAACTTTAAATCTGCATCCATATATACTAACATACTGTGGTAAAATCGATCCTTTGAAACAAATACGAATGGTTTCACTGTCTACTCACGTCCCGGAGTTAGTAATGCGTTTCAATCTTCGAATAGAAGCAACCTCAAGATCACTTTCTAAATGTTTACTGATCTCCTCAACCTACAACCTACATCTAAGTCTACATTTTTAATAATTCCATATGATAAATTTAATTCATTGATTAACTGACATCTTATTCCTAATTCCATAATTTTTTTACATTCAATTAACTTTTGTGCACTTTTTTTATCTTCAAATTGAATAAGTATTTTAAAAAGACTTTTATAACGTATGTTGCTAATATTTATGATATTTTCTGATCGCAATAACTTTGCCATTTTAAATTGCTTTGGTAAAATTTCTTTACCTGTGACACATACAATAATCTTTTCCTCCAATTGTGGTATAATTGCGTCTTCACAGCCACCCGAACTGGAGCTGTTAGGTTTCCCAGAAAAGCTTCTTGCAACTCTTTTTCTTCCAACTGTAATAAATCCATCGTCTTCTCCTGTATCTTCCGAATTACCCTTTAATTTCAACTTCTTCTCGTCTCATAATACTTCCTTGCTCATTCTCCAATGAATTATCTTCTTCCATTATATCGGTTCTACTTGAGTCCCAAAGTACAGTAGTGTTATTATTTTCACTCATATTAACATTTTGTAATGTGGGTAGTTATAGAATTAGTAGCGCGCTGCGTAAATGAATAGCCGACACAATCGCAAAGCGTGCGCTTAACTCAACGTCGGGCGCGCAACTCGAAATTTGAAGTTAAAGTTGTGTTTTTGTTTATAAATTAAAGTTAAGCATTATAAAGAACTTTAATATTTTTTATAATCTAAACTTTGTTTTATTTTTTTCTTACATTCCTTTCTAAACAATTTCTTTGGAATTCTCGAGACCCCATGCGACCAATTGGGTGATTTTCTTAATGCGCCTAATAATGAATAATTCTGAGAATTCGAGTTGATAAAAACTCGTCCTTTATTTGATGTGACCACGTGGACTTGAGCAACACCTGTCTGCTGTTCAATAGTCTACTCGAGTATACCTACTCGTCTGTCTGCTCTCTTTTCGAAGAGTTTAATAAAATACCGCTACTATTTAATGTTCCCTCGTAGTGAAAACACGTGGTTTTGCTAATATTATTTTTTAAAGTTTATGCTGTATTCAGTTTTTAGAAAATGTCGGGACTATAGCGACATCTATCTCGCCGCATATGAACTGACGTATCCTACATCGCACTATCGAAGTTTTCAAACCGATTGAATATATATACAAGAACCCGTCAACAAACGTTAAGTGGTGCGTAGCCCACCAGACGCAAAACCGTCTGGTCGAAGGATCCTTCCTTTTCAACGGCAGCCTCTCTCTACGCCAAACTGGTGACCCCGACGTGATCAACGTCATCACTACCTCCAAACTGGTGACCCCGAGCATGAACGTCAGCGCAGCCAACGCAAAGCTACGTCATCATGCCACCTCCTATTTTTTTTTTTTTTGTTAGAGGGATAGGCAAACTGGCAGACGTGCCACCTGATGGTAAGTGGTCGACGTCGCCCATGAACATAAACTAGTTTACCTGGAACTAGCCCAGCCAACTCATTTATGTGTTGCCTATCCTGAGACATATGATGTTAAGTCTCGGTACCAGTAATTACACTGCCTGTCTTGCTCTTCTTTACGAAACACAGCAAAGCTGTTTCACGGAAGAAACAAGCAAGCATCATAACTTCCTCACGCTTTCGAGCAGCGAGTCATACAGCCAGCCAGCATCCACGGCTACTACGGGTATCCTGACCACAAGCATGCAACGGACACGCATTCCTGGTCATCGCCCACAGCCTTCACAGCGACCTTGGCACAGCACACTGCACTTCGGCCGGTCAGCAAGCAGAGACGCACTTCTCTCCTGGTCGACGCAGCAGCCAGCCACTACGCAGCACTGCACCACCCCGACTCACTGGGGCATCACCGCAGACAGTTCCGACTCACCGTGAACTATGCGGCATCTGGTTACGACTCACTGGAACATTCCACTGGCCCGGCAAGCATCACAAGAAGATGTATGGACGACTCAACCTGCTATCGACCTCCGGTCTCGGAGGGGAAGTGATGAAGCGACATCTATCTCGCCGCATATGAACTGACGTATCCTATATCGCGCTATCGAAGTTTTCAAAACGTTAAGTGGCGCGTAGCCCACCAGACGCAACACCGTCTGGTTGAAGGATCTTTCCTTTTCAACGGCAGCCTCTCTCTATGCCAAAGGACTTTGCTTTATTTGTAAAGATCATTTTCCTGTAAGTAAAATAACGAGACCCTGGGGCAAGAACCAGACGTCTAATTTTGCCATGCATTCGGGATATCCCCGTTTCCAAGTTCGACAAGTTACGTCACGCTTATCAAAAGTGTGTTCGAAAGTCTACAAAAAAGCCAAAAAAAAGAAACGACGGACGAAGGACAATGTTTTATATATATATATACATATATAATTATATATATATATATATATATATATATATATATATATATATATATATATATATATATATATATATAAAAATAATAATATATATATATATATATATATAAAAATAATAATATATATATATATATATATATATATATATATATATATATATATATTTTATTTTGACAACATAAACATGAGTGTTTTATTATTTCACCATATGCGGTGGCGTTACTAAAACGCCACTGGCGTTTGAATTTACATTTTAGAAAAACCATTTTTAATTGTAAAGTTACATGAAAAAACCATTGTTGAAATTTTTTTTTAATTTTTTTTAAACATTTTTAGTAAACGTGAATGTTTACTCAAAAGAAAAATTAAAAAAATTTTAACCTCTATTTCAATTAAATATAAAGTAAAATAATAAATATATTTAATATCAATAAAAGAGGTTTGTAATGTAGTTTGTGTAAACTTTTAAGTACAGTTTTTAACGTATGTATAAATTGTCAAAAGGACAATGTTTTATTTGTCCGAGTTATTTCAATTTATTTTACAAATATATTACAGTTAAAAAATATATAGTATTTCAAAAATGATTTACACTAAGCAAGAGTGGTACACACCAGCTGAAGTAGCAATTCACAACAAAGCCAGTGATTGTTGGGTTTCCGTGAACGGCGTAGTACGGAACCTCACATCTTGGCTACAGGAACAGTTTAGGGTCTGCAAATGCACAAAAAGCTGCTCGTGTCCTATCAAAAATTGGTTTTGTGAAGACACTTGTGTGGAATACTGCAATTGCTTTAAACGAGGGTTTACCTATTGTGACGGGAAAAGGGTAAGGAATTAAGGATATATTATTTTCTACCATGTGAGTTGCATCATTTCAACTATCTCCCGTTACTGCTAATTTCCTAGGAGACGTCTAACGGCTTGACAGCTTGGCTTTTTAACGCAAAATTATTTTTTTGTTCCAGTTTTGTAGATCCTGAGATTAACTCTACCGCTTAAAAGATCTAGTTTTTAGCATAAATCATATTAGTATAATTTTGTTGTAGATATAAGGGGACGTTCGAGTATTACGTAACGCAATTTTTGAAGATTTTTGACCGTTCCTCCCCCCCCCCCCCATGTAATGCGCCGTAACGTTTTCCTGTACCCTCCCTCCCTACGTGTTACGTAACTGCCAAGTTGCAATTCTGACCTAAAAGACCCAATTACATTGAGCAAGGTACCGGAAAGTCGCTAAAATACCTTTGTTATTGTTTTAATCGCGAGGGACACGACGTAAACCACAAACGAAATGGGTTGCCAACTTGAGACACTAATTTTCCAGTTTTTTATTTTATAAAAAAAATATAAACGTAACGCGTTGTATGAACCCCCTCCCGCCCTTGTAACGCATCGTAACGTTTTACAAGACCCCCTTCCCCATAAATTGCGTTACGTAATACTTGAACGCCCCCTAATGAAATGCCATATTTAAACAGTATCTAATAATATATAATTATACATACAATGCAGAAGCAAGATGATTAGTTCTAGATTTATTTTTAAATGGCGCATGAAAATATTTATTTATCGATTTCTGTCCACGATTGAAATACCTTTTAATTGCAAGGTACTCAATCTTAGGTACATAATCTATTAGAATATTATTATAATTTTCTTTTTTCAGTTAGCCATGTCCATATTACCATACGCGGGAAAAGATTTAAGCCACTGGTTTAAGGGTGACGATTGGGTGCATTACATACATCCAATTGTAGGTACCTACACAGCTTATCATCAACATGGCCACGGTCATGAACAACCAGTGGTACCATCGACACGCTGGCGACCGATCACGAAACCGTGGTGGGTGGATGAGACCAATGTGGTTGGAAAATTAACGAAACGAACCAGACCAATTAGGATTACTAATACTTTAACTGGTATGATAGAGTTTAATTTTAATTTTAGCTGTTACAAAGAAAGTGGAACTAGTCAATAGTGCTCTTTAAATTTAGGAAATTTAATCTATTGAATGTATTTATCAGCATTTGTACTGAATATTAGAGATAACTGAAAACCACTATTATTTATTTAATAACGTATTACTTAGTTGGCGTTAAGGTCCTCCAAGCATGTGAAAGTTTAGATGCTCCAGGCATTTAACAGTTTTCAGCATGGGCGTAGCGAGGTACGGGCAGGGCAAGGTACGACCGCTCTTCTTTGGGGGATAATCCTGGCTACGCCCTTGGTTTTCAGTGTTCATTTATGAAGAATTAGGTTTATATTTTTAATACCTTTAGCAACAGAGTATATTACACTACGATACAAAATGAGTTTATTTGCCAAATTTGTTTCTTTTACTTTTTCTTCAACCTTATAAAGGTCCATTATACAAATCATTACAAATCACGATATATTTGAATGTTCAAAGTATTTTTGTACAACTTCATTTTTCCTAATTATTACAATAGGATCCAGTGTAACTTTAGAAGTTTGTTCTGAAGAGACAATATACCAAATCATGATGCGATACCTACCCCATAACTCTCATATGCTCTCATACACTTGGCGATACCTTGGTGGGGGACTCGACTATAACAAAACTCTAGAAGAAAACGGAATTCCCGATGAAAGAGATATTTTCAGTGACGTTTCCTTGCCGGAGAATATTCATATACCTGATATATTGATTTATTTTAACGATGACTTAACTGAAGGTGAGTCAAAGTTTTTTCAAGCTGCTTTAGCAAAAAGGCCGCTTCTTGTACATTTCTCTTGTAAAAATTTACTCTATACTTGTAATTTTTTTTTGTGACAGTAAAGAGTACTTGTATTGTATTGTATTGTTCGCTTTATTTACCTAGTAATTCTAAAACGTTTGATGTTTTTAAATCGTGAAGCTTTAAATGTATTTTATTTTGATTTTTGTGTTCATTGGATATTATTTGATGTTACTTACAGATCCACCAAAAGTTAAATGCTTCTGTCATCATCAAGGATGTGTTCCTGATCGGAATAAAAATATATAAATTTTGTAGAATATATTAAAATTACTAATACTAAATAATCGAGTACATTGTTTATTTTTTACACGTATATAACTTAGAAATAAACAAATATTTCTAGCTAAATGTGTTTCTATTAAAGCCTTGATGCAATTTATTATATAAAATTAATTTAGATTTTTTGATTCATATCATTAAATAAAAAAGTAATCGTTGACCAAGTAATATAAAAACAGCATACGCCTAGTTACACAAATACGCATTTTTTTTTTAATATTATAGAGTCAAAAATAATCTAAATACAAATATAGTGATGTATTAAATTCTCTTTTATATATTTTTTTGCTTTTTTAATTGTATTTATACATGGTGAATTAATAAATATTTTACTTATTACGGATATAAACGGATGTTTTTGATTGCAAAACCTGCGGGTAATATCGTGACTCCTGTAACGCGTGCGCTGGGTTCTGTACGATGATCTTAACATTTATTATGTATGTAACATAATACTTCGCACGACTTTATAAATATATTCAAATTTATTGTAACATTCTAATGATTTAAAGTTTTTATAATTTAGTAATTTTATTTGTAAGGTTCGTTGCTTTTTATTTTTATAGGAAGTAAATGTATTGCATATTGAAATCGTATCTATTCTAATGTTATAAAGTCCAAGGAATCACAAACATTAGTGTCCGAAGTTTGAATCTAATGAAACCGAGAAGGACATCATTACGTAACATATCTTACAAATCTAGTACTTGCTCAACTGTATTGTAACAGATTATGAAGTCCTAGTGCTGATCAAAGACATTTTGACCTATTAGGGTCAAGGATTGTAGTATCATACTGTTCCTCAGTTAATCTGTAGTTGACAGCGTTAATATGAGAGATTAGATATCATTTCGCCACGTTGATTCAATCCTTAGACATTGTTTTTTACACAATCTTCAAACGATATCATATAATCATTTTTAAATTAATTTCATGTCATTCATTCATCGTTAAAGCTGATGACATAGCAAGGATTTGAATACAATTGTTTCTCTATTTTGGTAAGAAAGAAAGGTTTATTTGTGAATCACTTAAGAACTATTACAAAATTAATATGTATAATATTTTAATTAGTTTCACAAATTTATCCCAACTCAGCGTCCACTGGCAGCAATTCCAGCACTGGTTTTCCGTTGGGGCCATTTAGTGAAACCACGAAACAAGTACACGTCACATAAAATTAAAATAAAAACAATAACAATATATAAGAAATATATATAACAGATACGCATGCGCAAAGAAAAATTTTGTGTGAAGCACCGTCGACGTGCCAAAGATAAAATCAATTTCTTATTTACCTTTTTCTACTATTTGCTAAATCTAAATTATTAATATTATTGTAACATTTATAAGTAATATCATTAAAACTATTGTAAGGACCTAATTTAAATAAATTGTAATGTAGGTAAGTCGCCCGTCTTAAAATTCGCGAAACATTAAATTAAAACTTGGTGTAATTTTGCAAAATTATTAAGCACCATCAAATTGGCCTGACAATGGAGACGAAAGATGGCCAAGACCATATAAACTTCTAAATTACTCTTAACAAAATCACTTGAGTTTGTTGAGAGTAATAATTCAATGTTATTGAAATTTTAAACTTTTAAACGTAATGGGGTGAAATGGCGAGTAAACGTTTATACAAGAGCAAAGCTGCAGGCAATAGCGAATAAAGATTGTAATGAAATTATTTATTATTGATTAATAGACATTTTTTTTACAGAACTATGATTGATATTATTTACATCGTTACATCAATGTTCTATATGGTTTTTCTTAATCAACACGGATCTCTAGTTCTAATAATTATAAGGCAACAACAGTGATTGTAAGCGTGTCGTTCCGTTCTTTGAGTGGGGACGTTTTTGCTCGGCGCGTGCGCAGTGATATTTGTCTCAAAGGAATATTAATTTATGGTAACTATTAATAGCCATATAATCATTATAAAAAGTTTTTTTTTAGGAATACGAATGTATCATAAATACTGTTTGTTTTGCAAATAAAAAAAAGCCTATTATATATAGATATATAGTACCTACAATGTACATAAAAATATTTTCATAATATCATTGGACCTCTTAGAAGTTTATAACTCCTAAGTATAGATTGGTAAGAACACGAAAGTGTCAGCTGTTACAAATTCGATTACCTAACACCATTGTTATACAACTAAAGTCATAAATATTCATCTTTCGCCCTAACAATACCATTTCTTCACGAACCATAGCAACACGGGGTCCCATACGCGCTACGCTCAGCTAAGCGCGGTTCCTGTGACCGGTGCTCTCGATATAATGCTGTCTTAAAACGAAATTTTAACTTTTATGCACTTAGTTAACTTTAATTAAGATAAGTATTTTATTAGTTATTTGTAGTTAAATTATGTGTTTTTAATTACGGTAAAAAGAATGGTAAATTGGAAATTTATATTTGAATGTGACAATTTAACAAAACAATACACTTAGCACTTAAATGTAATTATAGCTTAATAAGATGTCATTAAGAAAAAAAAACAATCATTTACAATTAATATAATTATTTCTTTTCAAAACTACAGACACCGTATTAATATACTGTGCTACAGAGGTTATATATATAAATATTATTGCATTGACATCTGTCCAGTCCTGTCTCTGTCATTTTTTCAAGTTCAAACCGAAATTATTGAATATAGTAAGTCAAATTATGTATTTATTTTACAGTAATATCTACCCCACGCGAAAGGTTTATTTTTAGAATTATTTTTACGCATAAACATTGCGACCACCACGCATGCGCGGATCCGATTCACTTGTTACCCCATATTATATACTACCCCATGCCATGCAGTAAAAATAAACGAGTAGCAGATACAGTGGCCATTTTCGTCTACAGATAATAATTCAGTGACGGAACGCACGCACGTTTGACGTAGAAAAACGCGGCAATGACGTTGTTTTGTTTTTTTAGTGTTTTCGTATCAATGACCTTCATTGATAAAGACTTTTTGTGCTTGTGTTTTTAAGTTTTTATATTCTCTATACATATAATATGGATACTCTAAAACGTAAAGTGTAACTCTACTCAAAGTTTTAAATAAGTTTCTGTAAGTACCAAATTCTTTTATGTTTTTATGAATAATTTTATTATATATGTTTTAAATATTAATTTAAAAAATTCAATAAGTATATGTTTTTTTTTTGAATTTTATTCGACTTCAGTTGTCTCGTTATATAAATTAATATTCAAACATATTTAATGGATTTTTAACGAAACAATATATTTTGTTTTTAATTTCTGTTACATCCAAATTAAAAAAAAAATTATTAACCCAATAAAAGTAGGGCTCATACTAATAGCCAAGTGTGATTGTGTGAACATTAGTAGATGAATTGCAAATAAAATCGGTTCGAAATTGATTGCGAACCCTCTATTGATTTTATTCCCCTAATGTTATCCTCCCCAATAAGTGAACATGTATTGTTTTGAGGGTGTTTCGTTGAGTTCAATTTTTGCAAACTGTAGATAAAGCAGTTTTATTATAGCTATTGTTCGTGAGATTATTTTGGAATAAATTGTAGTGTTGTGCTATTCTAGATTATAACCTATCTCTATTTTTTTTTTTTACAAATCCTGTTTTTTTAAATCCAAAGATCGGAGACTGTGTGCTACTCATTCATATCAGTCGTCGCTTTCATGCCTCTCACACTTTCATTCCTTATACTATGTGTTTCTTGCTTTCTTCCACATTCTCTCACGGGTTGGGTCCTATCTCTATGTTAAATTTCATCCAGATTCGTTCAGCCGTTCTGACGTTGAGTAAAAAACATCCATCTGTCATCAAATTGTTATAAATTATTTCAGATTTTTTTTAAATAAAAGCTTCGGTAAATCAGTACTGCTACCCAAGTATGTTTCTTATTTATACTTCTATAGGTACTAATATTATAAAGTTGAAGAGTTTGTTTGTTTGAACGCGCTAATCTCAGAAAGTACCGGTTCGAATTGAAAAATTATATTTGTGTTGGATAGTCCATTTACCGAGGAAGACTATAGGCTATGTAACATCACGTACGACCAATAGAAGCTGAGCGATAATAAGAAACATTTCAAAAACGGGAAAAATATTATTTCTTGAGAGCTTCCGTTGCGTCCTTTACTATTCCTCTTCCTGATACATTTTTACTATAGTTCCACTTTTAAAGTAAACATAACATCGACCTTTTTTCCCCGAAGGGTTAGGCAGAGACGTACATATTAAATATAACACCCACTTTTCGCCGGGCTATGAGTCTCATGTAATAGGGGGCTATTGCCATACACCGGGCACCATTCCAGACTCTGTGCTTTTTACTGATAATTTTCGAAAAATAAAAAATCCTAATAATACGTTGACCGACCCAGGAATCGAACCTGAATCCCTTGCTCGGCAGTAGTACTTGCGACCACTCGACCAACGAGGCGGGCACTCTTAGAGTAATGGTTTAAAAATATTTAAGTACGTTTTTTCCCTAAATTAACGAGAATGAGACCGCGCGGCACAGCTAGTCTTTTATTATTTTATTAAATTTTAAAACATTTTTATTAAATGAAATTCTATTATTTATCGATTAAGTTAACTTTTAAAAACTTTTTAAATAAGATTATCTGCTTTTATACAGAAAACCTTCGACAAGAGATAGTTTAAAAACTTAAAAAGTTAAACAATCGCGTTATCTGTGCCGAACAATGGATAAAGCTTATCAACCGAGAATAAACCGCATCCGGTTAAAATTTTTCAATTGAAAATTACTATTGTTTTATAGATAGGAACCAGAAAAAAACTTTTATACATCATTTGTTTTGGTCGTCAGCGATTGTTTAATAATTTTTTGTTTGTAACTTGCAGTACATTCAAGAGTAATTATCTACTATAATAAATTAATGCGAAAGTTTGGATGGATGGATATTTGAATCACGACAGATAGGCAGAACGAATTTGGATGAAATTTAGCTCAAAATAGATTATAGGAAATCACAAAATGGAAAATCACAAGGCAATTCTTTATCCCGGAAAAGTGTACGGATTCCGTGGAATATTTTTTCAAAACTTCCACGCAAATGAAGTCCCGGACAACAGATAGTGTTGTATAAATAATTAATTTCAATGTTATAATTGATTTACTAATTGTTTTTAGGTAATATTTAACATGGCAACATTACCAATCTACGTCTCCTTGAGCAGGTAAGTTTAATTATAGTTAACATACCGAGATTCGTTTATTCATTCATTCATCCATACATTCATCCGTTCGATCGTTTGTTCATTAATTCATTCTGTTTGATGGGACCAAGGAATTTATATACAAACTGGAATGCGCACGTGCACTCAAAAAACGTTCCTAAGAGAGGGATTGCATCTCTTTCTACCATGGATTCAAGGCAAATCGTAAGAAAGAGACAAAATACCAGTAGTCAACTGTTGTTCGAAATGCTCGGAACAATTTTTTCACTTTACATGTTGGAAACAAATGTCAACCTTATGTCAGATATTTCAAGGTGCATATTTGAATATATAATTTTATTAAGTGAGCATTCCAGTTATGATATAAATTCCTTGGATGGCACTTAAAAGGAGATTGATCATAGCAGTCGAGATTAAAATCTTCGTTAAATATTAAAACAAAAATGAAATAATAATAATTTAGTTGATATCGTATTGAAATTAATGTTTTTTAGCAAAAATATATATATTTTGCACAGATTTAAATATATAAAATTATATTTAAATCTGTGCATCTATTTGTCTGGTGACACTCTGAATAATGAAGACAGATTATTTTGTTTTTGATGACTGACCTCTTATACTCAACCAGCTTAATGGATGTGTCAGTCTTCGTGGATGCCTCAACGAAAACCATACTGGACATAGCCTTAAGATGTCCATACACAAATAAGACACTTTGGTCTCGAGTGCTGCCCTTGAGACGTTGAAGAACGGAGCAACTGAAAACTGCATAAAACCGTCAGCGTCGGACCACGTCCTAGCTTCTATAGGCAGTCTTAGGACTGTTATATAATAGTTATTCAAAATTTTCACGCGAACGAAGTCCCGGACAACATACAGTAATAAGTAATTTCAATGTTATGATTAATTAATTTATTTTTGTTGATTTGTAGTCTGATGTAAAGCGCACGTGGATAAGCATATAGAAATTGCGTGATGTATAACAAAAGGTCACGGTCAATAAAGAGCCCGTGGATGTTGTATTAATCATCATCATATCAGCCATTGGATGTTCACTACTGATATGAATGATATATGCCTCCATATAAATAATATAAAAAAAAAACCTTAACGTAACAAAACGAAAGTAATTATGACTTTTAATTAAAAGTCTAAAAACGGATTTTATCGCGTTTATTTAAAGTTACTGTTTAACAATTTAATTTCAATCATTATTCGGACACCCACCACCTCAGTCCCCCGAGATCATGGACGCTGTAAAGGGTCCGAAACGTCGGGAAATAATTTAAATTAAATTGTTAAACAGTAACTTTAAATAAACGCGATAAAATCCGTTTTTAGACTTTTAATTAAATGAATAAAATTCGCGTAAATATAAGAGAACAGTAATTATGACTTGGCAGCTTCGAAACCTCAGAAGCTGTGGTTCTATTTTGTTTTAGAATAAACTAGCTTAGCTTTAAATCAAGTTTGGTTAGTAACAATATAATTGGTTTTCCAAACGACTTAAAAAAATCAAAGTACGCTTAAAGGAGGTCACATAAAATTTTATTTAACTTTTTTTTACTTTGTCGAAACTTCTTTCGACAAAGTAAAAGAACAAGCGTACGTACATATATATGTATAAAGTAAATTGAATAGTAGATTATTGTACTTGAAAAGATCCTCCTCTATTTTACATCTTAAAACATAATTTTATGTCTTTTTAACGACTGTTTTTGTGTTACAGCGTAGGTTATAGCACGTCCCTCAGGGCCAGGAAGCGTTTCATAAATAAGGAACACGTGTATAATAATTAATGTAAATTATAGCTATTTTATGTGAATTTTACTTGAGATTGTCGGAAGTCTCTTGTGCTTTATACAGTTACTGTTCTTAAGTAAATATATCTACAAATAAAATATGTTAAAAGTCTACTCTCGAGCTAAGATCATTTATTGATCTTGTTTTAAAACCGGCGTAAATTTTTCAATATTCGTTTGATTTTAGTTCATTAGTGGACATGGGTTCATTAATGAAATGGACTGAATCAGCCTCTAAGTGTTCCACTACTGGACAACAGCCATTTCTCCGTATAGGAGAAAGGTTGGAGCTTGATCTACCACACTGATCTACTGCGGGTTTGCGGATAATTTTCCGTTTACGACGGCTTTATGTTCTCTTAGAAACACGGTGGGGGGACCCATAAAGGCATACACACAGTCCAAAAATAAGTACTTGTATAAATGTTTTAAATATTTCCCCTAAACGGGATTCGAATTAAGTTAATCACTTAGTCATCTAGTCATCAATCTTGCTATCAAGACTGTACTGTACTGTATCAGCATCTAAATAACCCACTGCTGAGCAAAGGCCTCTTCTCCATATAGAAGAACGGTGGGAGCTTAATCCACCATTCTGCCCCACTGCTAACGATCATTATCAGGTGTCTATGATAACAACCGGGCCCGATGGCTTTACGTGCTCCCCGAGGTACGGTGGGGAACCTACAAGGACATACAACCAGACCGGAAACAAACTGATTTTTAAAAAGGACGTTCTCAATTTTTATTTCTATATGTTCGTTATCTCAGAATTCCGTCATTTATGAAACAACAGCGGACTTTTTTTTTTGAAGTCTAAAGTTTCCAATTAAATTAAAACCTTTTCTTTAGTTCCCAATTAAATTTGAAGAAAGAATGAAAAAATAGAGGATAATTTATTAAGTTTTCGATTTTTTTTTTAAATCAATTTATTTCAAGTCGCTTTTTTTCCTGATATTAGAAGCTACTGTGTTTTAAGTCACTGTCAGGAAGTTGTTCACATACCGACTCGTAATTTTTCAATGGTCAGTTATTCTATAACAATATATATTTCAACATTGATAGTCATATTGCGGCCCGAGCTTCACGAGCTTTCGACCCGCTTCCTCTCTGTTTAAGGAAGTAAATTGACGTGCTTTGAGCTAGGGTTGCCACTGTTAAGTTTTTTATATATATTTTATTTTATCTCTTTTTTGACAAATCATTATATTTACATTAAATTAATTTGTAATAATACTATAGTCGGTGAAATTTGTTAATTACGAATACGGCGTAAACAAAAATAACTCAAAGAAAGCTTTAAATGAAGTTTACGATATCAATCTTTATACAGAAAGTAAAACGATATTGTTATTTAATTAATTAATATCAAAGTCTCGATCTAAATATTGATATAAATATCAAAATCAACTTAATTAACTGAACATACATATATTAAAATCGTTTTAAGTACCTAAATCACTGTTATGATAAATAAATGTCTTTATGTAAATTAAAAAACATTTTTGCTTTAAAACAAGTTACATACAAAACTATTAATATTTTAACAACTGGTTAGTTCTATTCTAGGCACTGGTTAATATTCGTGCTATGACAAATAATTATTAATATTTATTTTTTATACTTACAATTAGTGTGGACTCCCTTGGTAATTTTAAGCTACATTGTACAACATGTGTAAATTTCGAATTTTGTAAAGTATATTTACTAACTTGTTTTTTCTTTTTTTTTATAATTGCCAACCCTATCCTATTGAATTTGACTCTATCTGCATCTTACATTCATATTCCGTAGAAGCCGTATTGGCACTGCCTTTTTCGTATCGTTATAAAACACTTCTCACATACTGAGTTGAAATTTTATCTTTAAAAACGATATCAAAAACTTTATTACTATGAACTTATGAAGTCTAAGACCACAAAATATTGCGCAATTACTTTATACACGTGGACGTTTACGATTTTATATTATTATATTTAAATTAGATGACCCACGCGATTTCACTTATGTTCGTAGTTAATGTTCCATTGCTATAAAATTTAGTGCATAGTTTTATAGCCCTCCGCAATAAATGGAATTTAAATGCATTTTTATTTTAAATTGGATCTGATATACGATATCAGACTAGTATGTTGAAACAAACAAATTTATCAAACAAAAATACGTTTGAATATAGTTAGTTGATAAAGATGTGTGGACTTAGTGGCGCTGTATTTCATGCAAGATTGTTACTAATTTTGTACTAAAACACAGTTTATATATTATTTTCAAAAGAGTATTTGCGGGGTATCTTGCCGATTCTTCTCTGCAGAATCTACATTCCGAATCGGTGGTAGCTTTACTTTTACAAAAAGTAATAATTACTAAAGTTTTAATTTGTAAAATGACGATTCGAAGGTGCTATCGTGCTATTTGAATAAAGTTGTTTTTGATTTTTGATTTTACGTCGTAAAAAATCCGTCTTATTCTATTTCCAAAAATCATAACTATTTTCAAATAAATTGTAGAAAAAGAAATGTATTCTTATTTTGTAAGCAATTGTATGGTACCGACGCACCATTTACTTTGGTTATTTTTACTCTCAATAGAATTAATATCCAATCTAACTTCACAAGTCAAATGTTAGTAACAAAATTTCATATAATTAACTAATTTGTTGTGGCATACACTGCAAGCTAATAAACAACAAAATCATTATGAAGACAGCTAAACACTGTTTACAAAGTATTTGCGTGTCAATAAGATATTTATCAAATAATTTCAACATTAACAATTGTTCTAATTAAAAGATATTGCACAAATATATCATTTAAACATCTCATCTCGGTAATTGATGGTAAATTACTTGTTAATACAACATATCTAAGATTGATCTACGACTTCATTTACAAGAAAAATTGCTACAGTAATTATTTACAAAATATATCGAATAACATTGTAATACATATATTATATGAAACTTTTAAGTATTACTGTCAGAAGATTTAATATATCATCATCATCATCGTCGTCATCATCATCATCATATCAGCCATTGGATGTCCTCCACCGCGACCGGCCTCCAGAGCTACCGCTTCAAAGCAGTCTCCATCCAACGGCTTCCGGCAACTTAAGTCGTCTGTCCATATTCCTTGCACATGACAAATGCTTGTATTGTCCATACAAATTATGATTGTGATGTATGTTTCTGGACCCCAAATACAGGATTTACATATATCCTACTGGGGGCTGTTGAGTTTCACACAAGATTTGTGTATGTAATGTTTATGTGTATACTAAATAGTACATATACATGATTATTGTATAATAAGATAGTCTAATTGTGTCTCAAATGGCTCTGTTGATAATTATGTGAATAATTTCATGGTATCGCGCGCCGGCGACGCACCATCAATCATGCGCGCGTCGCTTCGACGGATAGGTTTTAAATCTGTTAAGAATATAAATATAACTGGTGGAACTTGTATACATCTATTGTATTATTATTGAATTGAAATAGCTAATAGATGATTTCAACGAATTAGACATTTTCATAAACAAATCAGAAACAGATCAAATTACGAGTAGTTAGAATAGCGAATGCAGGACTTCCGAATAAATTCTTATTATCTTGAATTGAACTGAACTTAATAAACCTGTAACCAACTGCTGGGTTCCTCTTCTCCATATAGAAGAAGGATTCGAGTTTATTTTACCACGCTGTTTCACTGCGGGTTGGGGGATAATGTCTCTACCATGAGTACCTAACGGTCGTTATCAGATATCTATGATAACAACCGGGACCGAGGGTTTTACGTGCTCTCCGAGGCACGGTGGGGAGACCCATAAGGACTTACACCCAGACCGGAAACTAATGAAATATTTGTACAAATACAAATATCTGCTCCGAGTGCTCCGACCACCCACCCATAGTGTGAAAGACGATGTATGAAAGAAAGACAACGTATGCAGAATGCCAGTGCGAGAGGAATATATGCGTGAACTAGTATGAATGAGAGCTACCTAGAAATGTAAACACTGTTCAATGTTTGTTGTCAATAATGTTGGAGGATTAGTTAAAAAAAAGATTAAAAAAAGTGCTCCAACCGCTTGCATTTTTTTTTTAATTTTTTAATTATTTTTAACACACAAACACACACACACGCACTGTTACTAAATAAAGGTTACTAAAGTAGGCAAGTTAATGCCTGTTTTTTAGGTAACAGCCGACTGATATCCATTTTTTATATTTTATACCGATTATAATATTCGGTCTTTTGTATAATCTGCCGCAGCGTATGTATAGGTTGTGGTCTTTGGTACTATATCCTTTTCGGAAACCGGCTTGTTCGGGAGGCTAGAAGTTATCAAACTTGCCCATCAGACGATTCGTAATTACCCTAGAGAACACTTTATGAACGTGGCTCAGAAGCGAAATGGGTCTAAAATTCTTCAACAAGGTGTTATTGCCCTTTTTGAAGAAGAGCACCACCACGCGTCTGTTCCAGGCTTCAGGTGTTACGCCCTCGAGCAAGAGCATTAAAGACACACTTAATAGAATTACGAGTACATAATTATATGTTTGTGTAGAAAAAACATTTAAATGATTAAAACAAAGCATTTATTGTAGAATATTTCGAATCTTTTTTTAACGTGATTACTATAAAGAGTATGGTACTATAAAATTATTGTAAATAAGCAGTTTGTTCACGAAGTGTAACTTAGATTAATGGCAGGGCCGGCTTAAGTCGAAAATGGCGAGTGTGCAAGAATTATATTAGGGATGTTCATAGAAAACATTATTGATTTTTACTATCCTTAATTATCCTGTGTCGGAAGTGCACACGAAAAAAAAGGTCATCGCGACCCCCGTACCGATGTTCAAATTTCCAGGCTATGGGCATTCTTAAAAAAAAAAAAATTAAATTGCGTGTACTAGCGTACACTCGTAAGAAGTGAAACTTATAATAAAAACAGTTTACTTATTATACGATCGTAATTATATGAGTCCTGTGTTTGCGTTCGGACATATTTATATTCGAATTACCTACTCACTATAAAATACATCATACAATAACTGCAAACTTCTATATAGTGATACTTAATTTCACTCAAGAGTCTTAGAGATTGCTAGCGCAGTGGCTGCCAACGCGAATTGAATTTCGTATATCGCTCGAGAGTTGCAAGTTCAAAACCCTGCGAGAGCCACATTTTCTAGCATTCAAAATTTGATATTTGATTTATTTAGTTTAAGTATTAATTTATTTATATATATAGGATTTCATCTACTACCACTCGGAATCTTCCTTGCGCATGTGTTTATTGAAAAACGACTGAAATACGCAATAATCAAGAACAAGATGGCGCGTAACGAAAAAATCTTTCCAACCCCGATAAAGAAGTTTCACTTCAAAAAAGGTCATCACTAGTACATGAAAAATACTCCTACGATGAAATTATGCCCCTTTTAATGCCTCCTCGAATGTGCGGCTGCATACCTCGTACACTCCTTAGGCCGGCTCTGATTAATGGCAATAGTAATAAATTATTTACGCAAAGTATAACACTTAGAAATAAAATCTTATCGACAATTGACCAATTATATCGCATATACTTCGATTTTTATCAATAAAACACGTATTAACGTAATTAAATTTTCATTGTTAACCTACTTGGTTATGATATTCATAATATACAAGTAATTTAAATTTACTAGATTTTAATTTTTTCCGAGACTACGATTCTGATATTACAATAACACCACTATTTTCCTATTTCGTTTGTATTTAATTGCACAAAAATGTATTCAAAAAGTGTAAAATAAGCGAGTGAAATTGAAATTTGCGAAACGCGTCGCCATTCGAATATTAATATCTACCTACATCGTGGGGTTTATCGGCGTCGACATTTATACTGTATTTTAGAGAAAAAAATGTTTTCCTTATATTCCTGTTGTATTTTCCACTAAAAAGTGTGATTTAATTAATATTAAATTTAATAAAACGAAGTTCCACAATTGGATAATCTTCCTAAAATACATAGATGCATTTATGATGACCGTTTATTTTGTTGTATTAAATCCAGACGTCCACTGAGGTCAGAAGAGTGAGAGATGGAAAGTTATTATTGTAATAAATTATATTTTTACCCGACTGCGACAGAAGGACGGTTATGTTTTTCGAGTGTATGTATGTATGTATGTATGTATGTATGTATTCTTCTTTTCTTTGGCACGCCCTACAGCCCAAACGGCTGGACGGTTTTAAACATATTATGAGGTGTCGTTGGATTTGTCTAAATTGTAGTAGTGACATAGGCTATATAAATTTTCAAAATGGGGCCCGCAAATGGCGGAATGAGGGGGGGGGGGGGAGTTAAAATTTTTTTTCTTACTGTAGCAATATGGGTATCAAATGAAAGCTAGTAAATTGTTTTATTCTTTTTAGTTTATAATAAGAGTATTTTACGCAGTCGGGTTTTTTGATTTTTTTTAATTAAGCATACTTGTTTAAGCTACTGAATAGGTTTTGCATACGTATATTCAGTAATATGTACCTAAACATAAAACTCAAATGTTGTTTAAATGCAACTTATATTCTAACAGATTTAAGTGAATTTGTATGTATAAATTGTTAGATCTGAAATATATTCTGAACTGAACCGAACTAAATCTGCATGTAAAAGTCCCACTCGCACCTGCCCAACGCAAAGGTTTCTTGTGCGTATAGCAGAAGGATTGAAGATTAATCCACCACGCTGCTCCACTGCGGATTAGCGGATAGTTTCCGAAGCATGAATAGCGATCGCTATCAGGTGTTTGTGATAACAACCGGGGCCGACGACTTTCCTCTCCGGTACGATAGGGAGACCTACAAGGATATAAACCCAGACACAAATATTTACTATATTATATTATTATATAAATACAAATATTTGCTCAGAGCGGGAATCGAACTGGTGACCGCCGGCGTTGAGGCGACTACTCTCACCACTACATCAGAATGGTCTTCAATACATTCAGCACTTCTATTATAACTTCGGAAGATAGGGTATGATTCTTTAAAATAATTTTTCTTTGGATAATAAGTAGCTATAGTTCTTTAAAAGAAAGTTTAGTTTTTATAAATTGGTTTTGGAAGATATCAAAATACAGTTACCATCCACCATTTATTCTCACAAAACTTACTTCTAAGCAATTCACAGTATTTTGACTATCGAAACATATATTTGCACTAAAGTGATCATCACAAAAATATAAACTAGATATTAGATATCTCTTCTCATACACCATGGTATACGTTTTTTTTTTCAGTATTTTTTGGAATAGAAAAAAAAAACACGACCTTGTTTGGTTACTTTTAATAATATTTTAGCAGTGGTACTAGGCAATATTTATCTATAAAACGGTTTTCATCTGGAAACCTAGAAGGTATTTTAAGTTGTTATTCATTTTTTGATTTGTAGTAAAAATACAAATTTATTAATTAATTCACTTCAATTCAATTCGACACATATTATTTCGCCAATGTCGTGTGGGATGGAGAAGCCACAGTGATGATAGGTCGTTGCGGTTAACTTTTGGAGACATTTTACATACTGTGCCTCCACCCCCACCACCACCAATTCAGCCGTTGGATGTCCACTTCTGAATGTAAGCCTGCCCTATCATCACTTGGTTTGCCAATACTTGCTACGCTTGGCAGGCGGTTTGGCGAGTGTAGTATGGTAGGATATGGTGATGTTGTTGCTCATCACCACCAAACACCTTACACAGTTATTCGCAACACTATGGTCTTAGTCGCCTTTGAAAACACCACGGCAAGAATGTGGTCGGGACTGTTCTTCTCTGCAAGTCACCGCACGGCACATATTGTTCATTTCATTACAATTCTCAATCTGCAACAATACAAAGATAAAATATGTATGTACAAATTTCACATAAAAAAAATTAATGGATAAAAAAATCTTTTTTTAAATTTAATTTTATTAATACAAAATTATTATTACGATGTTTTATATTAACAAGCTTTATTGTCAAATATCACACAATACTTAAAGAGATTCGGAGGATTCCTTTATAAAAAAAAAAAAAAATTGAGTTATCAAAACAAGAATTATTCTAGCCATGACAAAATAACCACTGGAATGAATTTTACTTACAATTAGAAGAGCCTGTAAATACTGTATTTATTTACTTTTACAAAAATACTGTAAACGATTAATCACTTACAACTATTCTTTGACGATGATAGCAAAAATCAGTACACAAGGTGATAATTAGCTCCCAACTTAATTACGTGTTAATTTTACGTTTCATTTACGCCACCACAATATATATACTAGATACAAGATAATTAATGTTTAAAATAACGCTCTGACTGGTTAGCGGATGAAAACGATGTATAAAAAAAAATAATTTTGTGAGTATTTAATAAGTGGCGAGACTATTTGGTTTTTAGGCTAGTTTTCTGTAAAAAAGTACCTAACTTTTAGAATTATTACTTTTTTGTGCTTTGTGGTTAGCAATAGTTGTTGTTAATAATTACGATTAATCGAAAAGGATGTATATTTGACTATAGGATATATACATATATTTATTCTAAAATATGTATATTATTTTCTTACTAGAATAACTATACTCAAAACATTTTGTGATTCAAAGTATAACAAAACGAAAAAAATCCCTTTATCGTTAAAATATTTTCATTGATGGTGAACCAAATAATACTATATTCCAAATAATCCTGATAAAAAATAAAAAATAAAACTTAATAATATACTTGAATAAATTGACGGAGAAATGCCTTTGTTATTATTATCACTTAAGAGTTATTTAAATTGCCACTTATTTGACATCAAGAATTTAAATAAACGAAACTTTAACATAAAAAATAAACTTTATACTCAAAACTGATTTGTTCTAATCTTGTTTCTACAAGGAATTTAGTTTTAAACCAGAGACATATTTAACGGTAATCGGGGCCGGGAGGGCGCAGTGGTACATCTGGTACCGCGTCCATCACTGTCTAGAACCATCACGTGTGATGTAAACCGCATCACGAACATTCCGCACATGTGATGTATCACGAACGGTATACCAATATGTTTAATAATTTATGTTTCAAATAAAGAGACGAGAATACCTAGTAGATAGTTAGATTACCCAGAATATTACATAAAAAAGCATAAAAGAAATTTATTATAAAACAAATAAAATTCGTGTCCATGAAAAAGTAATTCCCTATTTTTCTTCCTCAGTGGTAGTATTTATTCTTCGAATTTAATTGAAACTAAAGTTTACCATCCGTAACAAAAAAGAAAGGATTTTCCTTATAAGTTTTTTGAAAAATGGAGTTCTGAAGTAACATTAAAAATGCAAGCGAATTTTCTCCTTTTTTGAAGGTAGTTAAAAAATATAATTTTATAGTTTCCTCCATAAATCTTATGTACCAGTGGTTAATGCCTGCCCACTTTCACGAATGATACCGATTATTTTTATTTATTTATTTATTATTAAGATGCATTATAGATCATACATATTATATATTATATATTATATATTATATATTTATAACTAAATGTTACGTATTAAGGTGAATGTCGCATGTATGATACATAAAAGAAGAAATTACTTATATAGCTTGTATATTTAGTTTATGATATATTTTTCATTTTCAATAATAAAATCTGTCAGATATTTCTATTTGTAACCTACGTTAGTTGAGGTAAAACAGTCTTTAAGGGCCTGTTGTTACTGCACTCTGCTGTTGAAGCCTATCAGTTACTTTTGCGTCTGATAAACTTTATCAACAACCCGTGAAACAAGTCCTAAGTATATATACAAATTATATTATCCAACTAGCGGCCCGCCCCGGCTTCGCACGGGTCTTTAACTAAAATTTTAAAAATTATACATTTATATTTTTTATCACCTACACCTGCGTCGATACTGGAAATTATTTTATAATAGACGGATTGAGTGACAGATTTATTATATCTATATACATACATACATACATACATATATATGTATATAGATAGTACGGATGAAACATTTGAACTGTTTTTTTTATTAATTATTTTCTCATTGATGAATACCATATTTTAATAAGTATTATTCCCGACGAAGACAAATCCAAAAACACAAAAATCATAAAAATCGTTCCACTCGTTCTCGAGTTATAAACGGTGTAACTAACACGACTTTATATATATATAGATTACAACTTAAATAGCTATAACATCCAACTTTGTACAATCAATAAACAAATAACGACCAAATATTTTAAATTTTAACAACAAACAAACAATCAAGACCGTAGTACCCTAAAGTATTTAATTAAATGCAAAAAAGAAAAACAGTTTTCTAAATACGGGCGAGTGTCATTCTTTTGGCCGAAGTTTTGGTCAGCGCGATTCAGAAAATTATCTGCGCCATCTATCGTATAATAGTAGAATATCGTTTTTATATTTAGTGACATTTAACATAATTAATATTTTACATAATAGTATATTAATTGAAAATGATGTTTATCTAAAATATTAAAACGATTTCTATTCCTATCCGACATATTTAGTAAACTTTTAAGTTTAACAAAATAATAACTCAAATATAAGTTTTGTGAGTTTTAAAGATTCCTTAGACCAGATGGCGTTGGCGGCGTAGGTACATATTTCTATTTTCTTAAATATTTATTTTTAAATTTAATTACAATGAAACAAAAACTAAATTATACTGTGAGTTATTTCCAATTTTTATGTATTAAAGTTATTAACATTGGTTTTGTACTTTTTACGTGATACGTGATCAGAGAAAAACACGATAAGAGATGGCGCTGATACAAAAAAATACGCGCTATTGAAATTTATTCTTGATGATATATAGTGTATTAATAAAACGGAGGTTTAACACTTCGCTAAACATCCCGACTTCATCTATTGGCGACAAGGTCGACCGGGGACTATATATCTCTTCGGGACACCGATCCCATGGCAAAAGGAAGCCAAATATCTAGGTGTAACTCTCGATAGCAAGCTAACATTCAGAGCTCACATCACCCGAGTCAGGAACAAGGCGGCGTTCGTACTCAGTAGGCTGCATGTGATGTTATGCGGGAAGAGTAAAATGTCTCTTAGAAATAAGACGACATTGTACAAAGCCTGCGTACGTCCCATCATGACCTATGCGAGCCCCGTCTTCGCGCACTGTAAGCCCGCTTACATCCAAAGGCTACAGATCGTTCAAAATAAATTCCTACGCACGGCCACGGCATCTCCGTGGTACATTCGTAACATAGACTTGCATCGAGACCTCAGGATCGATTCGATCTCGAAGCACCTCAAGATACTCTCTACAGCGTATTTTGAGACTGCACGACGACATCCCAACCCCCTCATAGCCCAGACATGCTCCTACGTAGATAGAGGAAATTTACAGACGAGACAAAGACGTCCTATGCACGTCTTGACCGACCCCGACGATAGGATCACGCTAGCAAACGCCCCTTACACACACACACAGAGACACACACACCGCCTCCGCCGGTCTCGGGGGCGAAGACGCCGCGCTTCGACAGCCCGCGCACGCCTAGGCGCGTCAGGCCGTCAATCGATCGACTCCGCGCTCAGCTGAGAGCGCCCTTTCCCACGTTCGACGTCATCCTAAGCCGAGGTGCGATCTCGCTAGGAGACACCCTTAGGACGGACGCTCACAAAGCTCCTCCTTAGCCACCGCCCGCCTCCGCCGGTCTCGGAGGCGGTTTTTCCGCGCTTCGACGGCTCACACACGCCTAGGCGAGTGAAGCCGTCACTCGATCGACCCGCGCTCCGGACAGCGCCTTTCCCCCTTGCACGACGTCGTCCTAAGCCGAGGTGCGATCTCACTAGGAGACACCCTTAGGACGAACGATCGCCTGAGCCCCCCCTCTGGGAGCTCCCATTTGCTTTCTCGGCTGGGTCTCAGTACCCGGCCCCCCCACCCGGTGACGCTGTAAAGGCCGCTAGGGCCAACAGTAATAATCATTTCGAAAAAAAAAAAAGGAGGTTTAACAGATTTATTATTTGTATAGAGGTTTCTAATTTTATTACTTTCACTCACAAGGTTATTTAGGCATACAAGGAGTCCTTCGAATTTGTATCAAAAACATCATATACATAATGTGAAAAAATAAAAAAGTCTTTTCATGTTTAAATAATTGTAAAAGAATCAAAAGACAGTTAATATAATAATATAATAATAATAAATTTTGCAATCAATTTCTAAAATAGGTAATAAAACACAACTTACATCATATAATATATTCTTGTATTAGAATGATTGATGTATTTAGTCAAAATGTAATCATTGAGCATGTATAATAATTAATAATTACATTATTATTTCTATCATCCCGAATATTAGAGTGGGCGTGGGAAAGATGAAATATACCCAATAGTGGGCGAGTGTGGGTAGCGATTGATGGAGATAAATAAACACATGGTCTGGCAAATTATTCAATTTGATTATTATATAAATACAGCACTTGATTACCTTAGAATACGTTTATTTTCCAAATAAGGTTCTTTATAAAGAACCTAGTTTTTGTACTTGATTTTGCTTACGCAGAATTAGGAGATTTTTTTTTTGGTAAATTCTGTTTTATGTGATTATTTATTTTTATTAAGTAAAATGTTTGTATTCTAAATTCAAAATTAATAACAAAAAAGAAAAAAAAAGAAACATTAATAATAATTAATTACGAAAACCACTTATGAATAATTCTATAAATCATACAGAACGATTATTTCCACTTTGACACTCGGGATGTCTCGGTTTAAATTCTAAAGGTTTTTGTTTTCACATAGAGAACCTATATAAAATCCTAAAATTAAATATATATATATATATATATATATATATATATAATATATATATATATATATATATATATATATATATATATATATATATATAATATATAAAATTGTAAAAGGAATAGTTCAAGTTTCTACATTAACTAAATTTTGAAATCGTAAAATGAATAACGTCGTTATAAAGTATTGTAAGTTTGACGTCAAGCTGCTTACGAAGAATAAAGGAAAATGGAAGATAATCCACCAAAAGAGCACAGTCGTTAAATAAATTAATAAAAAGACTTGCAGTATTATCTGCGTTAAATTCGTTTCATGCAAATCCTAATATATATGCTACATATAAGAAATGAAAGAACTAATTAAAACAGTTTTGGTAAGGGTCAAAGACGAGACTTCCCTTATAAGATTAAACGCAATACATATTGTTATTATTTATAACAAGTCAATGTACTTGTTACTAAGTAAACGCCCACGCTTGATATAAAGTTTACGATAGCGTCAATTAATGCTGTGATTAAAATCCTTCGTTTTGGAATCTTCACCACCTCACCTTATACGGAAGGATACTCGGTTCTGACTTGTTTTATATGAGATCAATATTTAAATCTAATATAATTAGTGTTATTGCTAAGCATATTATTATTATCAGAAGTAATTGTACAAATACAGGTGTGACTTTTGAGGAAAGCGCCAGTTCTTTGAAAATCTTAGGAGAATTAGTTAAAATTAAAAAAACCATTCAAAATCATATAAATTCACACGCTTATTTAAATAAGCTATCTTTCTATTTCGTTCTTTTATTTATTTAAAAAGTAACACTTTAATGTTTTCAACAACATTTTAAAAACAACAACTTGTTAAAACTTTGTTATTCAAATATTACTAATAATAGAAATCGTTTGTTCGTTTCATTACATAATATTTAATAATTTAATATTTATATAAGTTTATTTATTCATGAAAATGAACACAACTAAGCATTTGACACAAAAAAGAAAAAAAAAAGACTAAAGAAAAGGTACGATTATGGTACAAGATAGAAATGAAAACGTTGTAAAAAAAATAGTAAAGTAGAAAAAATAGTAATCTTCCGCGGAATATGTGATGCCTCAGCCTTTAATAAGGAATTACGTTTTTCTTATGTAAACTTTAACTACATACACTGTTTATATTATATATAATATAAAATTATGGAGTAGTCGGTCCTCGAGAAATAAAATTTCCTCAGTGGTCACCATTTTAAAATACCAGTTTTATATATGAAATAAAATATTTTTTAAAAAACAAATCAGACCATGTAGGCACCATGTAGGGTATTTGTTTGCTTTTGCTTTTGTGTCCACTAATATAATTAATTTGAAACTTTCTAAAAAAAAACCCGACTGCGTAAAATACTCTTATTATAAACTAAAATGAATAAAACAATTCACTAGCTTTCATTTGATACCCATATTGCTACAGTAAGAAAAAAAAATTCAACTCCCCCTCCTCATTCCGCCATTTGCGGGCGCCATTTTTAAAATTTATATAGCCTATGTCACTACTACAATTTAGACAAATCTAACGACACCTCATATGTCAAAAACCGTCCAGCCGTTTGGGCTGTAGGGCGTGCCAAATAAATGGACATACATACATACATACATACATAGATATATACATACATACATACATACATATATACATACATACATACACTCGAAAAACATAACCCTCCTTCTGTCAGTCGGGTAAAAATATACATATATCAATTAGACTTAGATACGAGTAGATTTCTATTACAACAAAGAAATACTCAAGAAAATATTTTTTTCTTTTCTTTATTTCATTTTGATTATATTTTCTTTTCATTCTTATTCTTTAGTATTTGTTAAAAAAATATTTAGAACTTTTTATTATTTATTTTGTAAAATATATAGGAACGAGTATTCATCGTTTAAAAATATACTTGAAATTGAAATGGAAAGTAAAACTGTAACACATTTATCACAACACATTCAGCATTAGTGTACACTTATTCAGCGTAAAATATGTATTAATAAACAATGCGAATTCTTTACCATTGTTTGAAACATGAGTAAAATATACTAAAGATCGTACTCCACGATGGCAGCAATATTTCAAAATTATAATTTTTTAATTTTTTTAAATTAAATTGATTTAAATTTTTTACAATATTTTACATATTTACAACGCAAAACCTAAACTAATTATTTACAGACAGTTTTCGTATAAACCATATCTGAGCTGGACGGTACCATGAATGCTAGCAGCATTTTCCCGGTGAATCGCAATTCCCATTCTCTGGGCAAAAATGCACGAGACGTGGGTTCAATTCTTTTACATTTTTTTTTGCACTAATTATAATTTTTTTATATTAAATTAATGAAATAATTTATATTACATAGCTTATGAAATTCTAGTCAATTATTTGATGGCGTAGTAGTCGATTCCTGTCTCATGATAATAATTTTTTCAAATATATTGTCTTCTATATTCAAATCTTCTTAATCTAGGGTTTGGTTATAATTGTTATAAATGTTTACAAGGTCATTGGAGCAAGAATTTATTATCATTATCACACTTTTCTCGTCTACTACTGGACATATATACTTCTCCAATGGCACGACACTTCTCAATCTTCAGCTCGTAACTTCCATGGAACTACCATTCCTATGGAATAATTATAAATATGTATTTTATATTAAATATCATATAAGTAAGAGTATAAAAATGTCTATAGTTTTGGTACGTTCATATTTGTCATTCTCGACTGTAGTAGTGCGTACTCTAACAAAAACTTAGTGTAAAGTAGCTACTATGGATGCGTTCCGTGCGGTGAGTCAGAGACTAATAACCTAAAGCCAACGCTCCCATTCTCACCCTCAGTTCCTCTCTACTTCCCTCGTTCCTTTTATTAGCAACGCATATATATTGTTCTTATTTTATAGTGTTTATTGGCAGCAGTGATCACTTATCATCAGATGAACAGCTTGAACGTGTACTAGGTATTTACTTAAAAAAGCCTAAAGAACACTTAGTACAACAGTGTGGAATAGCACAGAAGTCTTAAGTACTAGTGGGTGTGGATTAACTTAGTATTCATTATTTATTTCGATATTCATTTAAGAGAAAAGAAGTTCTTTTTAGTTAAAATTTAAGTATTAAGTAAATATGTATGTACCTGTTTATGTATGTATGTATTTATATATGTATGTATATACATGTATTTATTGCTTGTGCATTTAATGTATTAATTGTTACTTATTTTATTATCATTGTTTGCCTTTTTGATTATGAATTTGGTCAGCTTCCGATTGTTCATTACCTACAAACGTCCGCTCTTGACCCAAGATTGGCTGGTAGATAATGATAATTTACATTAAACCCACCTTTTGTACAGTTCAATAATGTATTGTGCAATAGGCTATAAATAAATAAAATAATTAATTAAAAAAATCAAAAAACCCGACTGCGAAAATACTCTTATTATAAACTAAAAAGAATAAAACAATTTACTAGCTTTCATTTGATACTCATATTGCTACAGTAAGAAAAAAAATTCAACTCCCCCCCCCTCATTCCGGCATTTGCGGGCACCATTTTGAAAATTTATATAGCCTATGTCACTACTACAATTTAGACAAATCCAACGACACCTCATATGTCAAAAACAGTCCAGCCGTTTGGGCTGTAGGGCGTGCCAAAGAAATGGACATACATACATACATACATACATACATACATACATACATACATACATACATACATACATACATACATACATACATACATACATACATACATACATACATACATACATACATACATACATACATACATACATACATACATACATACATACATACATACATACACTCGAAAAACATAACCCTCCCTCTGTCGCAGTCGGGTAATAAGACAAGAAATTTCTGCACTGTATTGTTTCGTATTAAGTGTAAATTATTCCTGAGATAATAAAAAGATACCTACTTATGTTAGATAAATCTAAATTTTCCACTGAGTGCGTTCGCGACAGGATGAAATATCATTAACGTTGCACGATCGGAAATGTATTTATAGATTAATAAATTATGATTATGTGCATCTATGCGTGCATGCAAATATGAATCGAGCATGTGTTCGTTTTATTAGGGAAATCTATATTAGTCGTTAATTAGGTTTGTTTCCATACTTGAAAAGTTTTAGTTGAAATTCAGATTAAAAAAGTAATCAATAGTTATAAATAGATTTTTTAAAAACAAATAACTTTATTTAATCTATGTAGCTTGATTCAGTTCGAATAACCTTTTTGGAGTTCGAGAAGTCGCTTTTACGCCGACGGTTTCGGATTCGATTTCTGCTCGGGACAGATATTTGCATTTGTACAAATATTTGTTTCTGGTCTGGATCTATGTTTTTAGGTCTTATTTAGGTCTCCAATAATACCGTACGATGTAAGTCGTCGGTCCCAGTTGTTATCATATATACATGATAGCGATTGTTACTCATGGTAGAGAAATAAAAATGCGAACCCGCAGTGGAATAGTTTTGTGGATTAAGCTCCAACCGTTCTCCTGTATGGAGAGAAGGCCAGTCAAGCAGTGGGATATTTACAGACTAATTTAATTATACATATGCAGTTTTTTCGGTATTTATTTGTCATATATATCTAATAATTTTATAAAACATCGTTTACAAATCTTTGACGATTACTAGCCATAGCTGGACGCAGTTCTCATTGATCTCTATGTATAGAGATGCATAAATCTCTAGAGTTTTTAGTCCAATTAAAAAAATATTTCCACAATTATATAGCAATAATAATTATTTATGAATTCTAAGAAGTTATAACTATGTTATTTATTATAATTTTATATACAATTATACACTTTTATTCTGATGAAACGCCTATTACGTTATCTATTGCAAATACAATGATTGAGAATGACAATTAAAGTAATAAATCCTTCATTAAAATATTTAATTTATGTATTATAGACATAAATAAATAGATAAATAAATAAATGAAATAGTTTGTTCATTAAAAAATATTAAAGGATATAAAAACAAGGCAAGACTTACCAGAAGCGAGTAGTAATCATAAATGATGTCATTTAATGTTAACTTTTTTTTGACATAAACTCAAAATGATTAAAGCCGCGAGGAAAGTATAGTCTCATCATAAATTAACATAAATAAATATTATTTTTTAAATCGAAACGTTGACCCTGAATTAAATCTGCCTAATTGATATTTAAAAATAATAAAAAATACCCGGTAATGAACATGTCCGTACGTGTATTAGATGTTTTATATAGTAAGATATCGTTCTGCCCAAAATCAGCGCCTACACAGAGTATAGACGGCGGGAGCGTTAAGCTTTGTCCTTTTAAAGAAACTTGGCGAAGTAAATTAAACAAGTCAATACTTAAATTTGACATATAATAAATCAATAAAATTAATACTATCTTATTAGTGTTTCAGAAGAAATAAACTCTTATTTTTTTTTTACATTTTTTTTTACCTGGCAATATTCTTTATATTGCATTCGTTTTTAAATCAGAAAAGTGACGCAGACATAAAAATGGTAGGACCAAGGAATTTATATGATAACTGGAACGATCACTTAATAAAAATGTGTATTCAAATATGCACCTTGAAATAAGTAACATAAGACAAATAATTAAATATCGATTAAAAATTGAATAATGAGCACTGTACAATCAAATAGCAAAGTATACAATTCATATTTAAATTGGATTTATCATTGCCTGAAATAAAATAATACGCTAGCAGGTGCGGTGTTACCTGTACAATTATTTACTTCTCTATTTATATGAGTTCTAACGTGATGTTTTAAAGCCTCATGTTATAACTAGGACGACCGTTCTGGTGTAGTGGTGCGAGTGGTCGCTTCAACGCCGGAGGTCGCGGGTTCAATTCCCGTTCGGAACTGATATTTATATTTGTGCAAATATTTGTTTCCAGTCTGGGTGTATGTCCTTGTGGTTTACTCCACCGTGCCTCGGAGATCACGTAAAGCTGTCGGTCCTGTTTGTTATCAGGGACACCTGGTAATGATCGTTAATCGTGGTATTATCAGTCAACCCGCAGCAGCAGCAGCAGTGGAGTAGTGTGGTGGATTAGGTTCCAACCCTTTTTCTTTATGGAGAAGAGGCCTTCATTCGGCAGCGGGTTATTTAAAGGCTGATACAGTATAGTATAGCTGTTATAACTATATAGTTGTATATGTTACAGTTATAATAAGTTTCATCAAAATTCGTTAAATACTTTTTGAGGAGAACTGACCGATAAATAGACAAAATGTTTGAAAATTTTGTTTTGCAGTTGTAGCATACGTATAAAAGGTAACAATTAATGTCTTGAAACAAATATTCACTGAACATAATGGTGTCTGCTAAATTTTAATTATATGAATATCCATTCCTGCTGGAATGCATCCGTAATTCCAAAGTATGAGGATGCGTGGCATTCCACTAATCTACGCGAGTAACATCCTTCATTCCGCGCACGTACAAATTGTGGGATAATTTATCTCCTGAGGTTTTCCCAATGACCCTTAATATTTTCTTCGAAAGTCACGTGTGCAAGTACCTTCATTGCCAGTAGTGCACCAGAAACTTTCCTTATATTGTTGAGGAAATCCAAGGGTTATCACTTATAATCAGACGGACCGTCTGCTTGTGAAAATGTATAATTAAATTGTCCTTGTTTTTTTTATTATAATTCAAATTAATGGACTAAACTGGACTGAAACAACCTGAACCAACTGCTGGGAAAAGGCATATAGGAGAAGGGTAAGGCTATAGGAGGAGCTTAATCCGCCCCTCTGTTCCATCGTAGATTAGGTTAGGTTATGATACTTTTTCAAACAAGGTTAATCGTTATCAGGTGTTTAAGATAACAACGATAACACACGGTGGATCCACAAGTAAAAATTCATGTTAGGAATAAATATTTGTACAAAACTAAAAAGTTACTTCGAGCGGCAATCGAATCCACGACCGTCAGAGGTAATCGAATTTTCGTAATTAAACTTCAGATCAGTCATCGAATTTATAACTACATAAAATAATTTACATAATGTGTTACTAACAGACTAAAGTATTTTAAACTTTATTCTTTGGAGCTGATAAAACTAGGAAATATATATACATTTAAGTATGTGATCATATCGTCCGTCGTTATGAGGTTTTTGACTCTCCATAAAATTGTATATTATATGGTAAATAATATTCCTTTTATTAAACTAGTTGAGACTTTAATCCTTTTTTGGAAATTAGACATAGTGTGGATAAATATTTCCACACTCAAAAACTAATATGTTAGTATATTTTATTTTATTTTTTTATTTTTAAGCACATGGTCGACTGTTCCTAAGGTAGGCAACTTAATGCATGTAGGTAACAGCCGACTGTTATACATTATTTTTTTGTAATAAATATACATATAGAAATACTATATATAATGTACATATATTACACCCAGACTCGGGGTGGGAATCCAACTCACACTACTAACTGCGCTAACGCTGCGCTACGGAACCACTCGCGTGTCTGTCTTATGATATTTTATTGATTCATTTGAAATGTGGTACTCATATACGAAAATCATTTTATTTAAACAGAGACGTTTAATTAATTAAAAAAAAGTAAACAAATATTATCTCTGGAAAAGCCCTCCCTGAAATTACTGAGACAAAAATTAAAAAAAAATACAGAACAATGTTACGCATTTGAAGATTACAGAAGTAAGATGATTAGAAGTTTATCATTAAAAATAATTAAAGCTATACGGAGAAACATCCTATTTCATTTCCAAATTAAAATATTAAATTTTAAACATGAAACGCTGAAACTAGCTTACCTCAGACCAGAGCGACCACCGGCACTGGGGCTCTGTATTGCTGGCTATTTTGGGGAGGTTTGCCAATACTCGCCATGCTTGGCAGGCGGGGTTGTGAGCGTACTGTATTGGGGCGGAATATAATGGCGTAACTGCTCATCACCATCTTGTTTGGTGCATAGTTGGTCGCACCATTACGGCTTTAGTCGCCTTTTACGTTACCTCGGCAAAAAGGTGATCAGGAGTATTCTTCTCTGTGGGTCACCGCACGGCATAATTTATACGACATTAATCAGTAATGTAGTAAACCTTTAAATAATTAATAATCTTTGTACAGTTTACAACATAATTATTTAGACACACAACATTATAATATATTTTTTGTAATAATTAATTATTATTTTTCATCAGTCGTATCGTAGTATTGCGTGGGTTAGTAGTTTTAATGCTCGACGTCTAATATTAAACAAATGTTTTTAAAACCGTATAGGTATTGACATTTTTTTTTGAATTTTTTTTGAGCCGTCTTTATTACGCGTAACCTGTATTCCAAGTCAGTAGTAGGTTCTTATTCTATTAACTAAACTGAACTGAATCAGTCTGTAAACGTCCTACTGCTGGACAAAGGTCTTTTCACCATATAGGAAGAAGGGTTGGAGCTTAATACATCACGCTACTAGATAATAATATAATATATAAGTTATATGAGGTGTGTTACAGGTGTGGCAGGTGTCTATGATAACAATCGGGACCGACGGCTTTACGTGCTCTCCGAGGGACGGTGGGGAGACCCACAAAATCATACATCCAGATTGAAAACAAATATTTGTACAAATACAAATATCTGCCCCGAGCTGAATTAAACCCGCGAACGGCGACATTTGATGCTATTACTCGCACCACTATATCAGAACGGTTGTCCTTATAATAATAAATTAAAAAATCCTTTACAGATAAATTATATATTCGTTTGGATTAAACAACACGATTATTTACTAATTTTAGATTACGTTCACTTTTTTTAGCGTCTCTTTTCAGTAGTATCTGCATTTTTTTAAAATAGTAAACCTCCAACTGGGTCAGAAGGTGACAGTTTTTACATTTTGTTTTTATTTATCCATTCATTCATAGCTCTCGCAATCATTCCGCTTTCATTCATCATCCTCTCATCATCATCATCCATCTTTCTTTCATCCTTCCTCTTTCACTCATTTGGGTCAATTCCCACTAAGGTTATCCTTGATTTGAACTTAATTATGTGAGTGGAACCTGCATTCCCAATTAATGGTAGTTAGTTACTTACGAGTATTAACGATTAATTGCTTAAAACTGACAACACTTATTTATATAAAACCTTTTTGTATAAAGTATATATTGATTTTGATAAACTTAATATCCTAAACTCGATTATATTACTAAGTTTAGTTGTATACATCTTTATAATCTTAATGTATCGCTATGTACGCGCATAGCTGGTCGTCACCGAAGCGCGAAATGACGCATGGGTTGATGGCCCTATAGAAATAATTGTCTTAGATCTTTATCTATTGTATTGCGGCTTCATCGCTTTCCTTGTCTAGACAGCGTCTTCTCTTTCATACCTGGCAATATTAAAAATAGGTTTAATTTCTGTTGACAATATATTAATACTTTGAACAAATCTGCTTAATCTCGTGAGCTTACAATGATGCAAGGCTATGTGGACATGTCAAAATATATACATACTATGCGCCTTATTCGGTTTCATCTGCGTTTCTGGGTATTGACCTTTTTCTTCGATTTCGTTTTCGTCGTAGTATTATGTATTTTAGCCTTTAAGGTACGTCAGATAATAAGTTCTATAATGCAAAAGAAAATTTTAAGTTACAACGGACACACAAACATTCTCATTGTTATGTTATTATTATATAAATATATTACAATATTATTACCACGACACATGGACACCATAGTGTGGAGGATAGTAATAAGACATAAAATGCTTTATGAAATAATTAAATATACTGATTAAGTTAAATCTCCAATTGGTGAAATGATATCATATATTTTTGGTCTTATAACTATTAAAAATACATTTGAAAGATTACAGGTAATAAAAAGAGAGAAAATATAATCTTTTTTTAAAGTCGGTTAAAATTATCTAAATGATATTATATATCTCAATCTCAACAAAACCCGTCAATACAAATATTGTACTTGTCACAAGAAACCGAGATTGTAATTGAAGAGAAAACGACGATATTGTCAGAAAGCATGGGAAATGCTACCGCAAGAAATAGGAATCCACTTGTGTTGGAGGGAAAATGATTTGAACCGGCAGAATTTTTTTATATTGGTGTCGCACGCAGCTGCGCTCAACAAATTAGGTTATTTCTTAATATTATCATTTGGAACTGTATTTTGACAGGCCCTTGGGGGAATTGGCAGTGACACTGTTTTCCACTTCAGGGTCGTGGATTCGATTCCCTCCCCGAGTCTGAGTGTAATATTTACATATGTATATTATGTATATATTTATCAAATATATATATTTATAAATTTGTATACCATCAAGTCAGCTATTACCTAAAATACAGGCGTTAAGTTACCTTCCTTAGGAACAGACAAACGTGTATGTTAAACATATTTTTTTATTAATATACATTGTATGTATTTACGTATATCGGGTCTTATCGTGGTAATATTATTAAAAAAACTTTTATTTTGGCAACATGTTTCGATTGAGTTGTATTCGTCACAAGGAAGAACTGAGTCACGAGTTGACTAGAGTATCGCACGTCCTCTGACACAATATTTTTCTCTTACCCTCCGACCCAGTCTAGCCGTAGAACGAGTATCCTTGTTAAGCTATTATCGTATATTTCTAGAACTTTCCATCCCTTCGTCTACTTCGTTTTACTTAAAATTTATTTACTAACATTCCTTAAAAATTAAACACACAATAATATGACAGTAGAAGTTACAAATGACAGAACTGAACTGAAACTAAATTCCTGTAACTCAGGAAGTCCCGCGAAAAACTGTGGACACTAGCTATTACTGAGGTACCAGCAAAGTAATTAGTTATAGTAAAACATGGTATTTTATTACAAAAACAGTTTACGGAAAACAAGAATTAAGATACTATGTTTATTTTCCAAAGCGCTGTGCAGCGTGGAACTTAAAGCTTTGGTCAAACGGACTGCGTACTTTATATAAGCCAAGGCGTACTTACATTTATTACACCATTATATTACATCACATTAAAAAAATTAAAGACTTTTTTGTCTCTTTTTATTTCGATATTTTACAGTATTTTACATAATCACAATGCAAAACATTTGGCAGCATTTCCCCGTTGAATCGCATTTCCGATTCCTTGGGCAAAAAATGCACAGGCCCTCCTATCTCCAGTGGATGCTATGAGACGTGGGTTAATTCTTTTAGAAATTTTTAGTTTTTATTAAAAAAAACTCTTTAATAGCCAACGCAAACATACTGAATAATAATTCAGTAAGTAGAAGATAATATATATGACGGCTTACACGAAAAATATTTGACTACATTTATAATAAATAAATGACATATTGACAATTAAAAAAAGAAATTTTTGTATGTCTTGTCGGTTCTTCGCAGCATAATCTATATTTCGAAATTGGTGTTACTTCACACAGTTATATTATTGTACAGTGACGATTCAAAAGTGCTTTTAAAGTTTATTATCGAGACTATTCGTATAGGTTCGACATGATAAAACGATATTATTGAGAAGTGCGTTATGGTATAACATTATAACGTAACGATAAATACGCGTCCAGTTGGACGGAGGCATAACTCACCTGTCACATTATTGTCTGTTGTAAGTTAAAGTTAAAATAATACCACACAAAGATGAATGTGAAACGTCAAAAAGCAAATTTATATTTCTTCACTTTAAGCTAGGAATACAGTATAAGTCCTCATACAAAATCATTCCTGTACGCAGGATGCCTTGCAAGGAATACAGAAATTTAAATTTCACGACACATTTGGAATTTTACGTTCATACTATGTGTATGCTACGTTAGCATTGATCTATAAATATAAATCAATGGTTGGTAGAGATTTTCTAATAAAACCGTCAGTTAGTTCTAAATTACAGAACCCAACACAATATCCTGGATATTAGACAAAAAATTTAATAATTTGTAGGTTTTACTGCAAAAAGTATGCGTAAAGAGCTTTCATATGGCTATCGTTTTCGATTAGAAAATTTCAATATTGTTAGTCTTATCATTAGTATTTCAACTAACACTAAAACTTCACATGCGCGAGTATTTAATTGAAGTCAAGGCTTCCAAGTTTACACAAACGTTAGTTAGATATTAATGTCAAAAGATAATTGTAATAGGTCGCGGAAAAAGTGTTTCGTATTTTATATATATAAAATAGAATATGGAAATGTCATTAAACTTTGAGAAAAAAGTTTTAAATTTATATATTAAATACGAAGAAGCTTTTTCCCCGAACTAATATTACTGACTGTTAGACTTTTTTATATATATTCTATTAGAGTGGTATAACTTATAAGTCAAAAGATCAGAAATGTCTAGAATCATACGCACAAAATAGTTAAATACTATATTAACAGCCCGCCAACCCGCCAGCTGGAGCAACGTGGTCGATTAAGCTCCAATCCTTCTCCTATATGAAGAACAGATATTTGCACAGCAGTGGGAGGTTTACATGCTGATTTAGGTCAGTATAGTGTGTCTCAAATCACGTATAAACAAAATCTTTAACTATATCAAAAGTATTTATATTGTAATAGGGTACTTTCGGTAGTGAAAAATAAATTATGAGATTTGATAAAAATTAAAATTAAGTAGAAATATACTTAAATATTCTGATTTTGAGTCATAAAAGCACATTATTGTTTTATTATATTGAAATTAAAAGTCGTAATTTTTAATCTGTATATCACGTGATCCAAAACACGAGCCGCCATGCTGTGACGTCGTAAAGACAATGTTTCCGATATACACTGCAAGCACTCCTCAGTGCTCTCACTAGTGAAAAATTCGTTCCTTTATTGAGTGCCAGTACACTGCCGCAATACCATATAGAAATATATGACGTCATAAATAGCATAATTTTTGTATTGTGAGCACTGGCGCTTTCTAGGTAAGGTGCTCTCAGTACTTTGATCACCTGATTAAAAAATATAACAGCACGAATATTTGTTATTCAAAAATGTCAACAATATTCAAAAATTAATTTTTGAATATTTTTGAATTTATTTTTGAACAGAAAACGTATACATGATAAATATTTTATTTGAAAACAATGTCGAAAAATTAGGATGATAGTATACTGTACTGCGTTCCGTTTTATCAGTAACCAGTATAGCACAGTATAGCAAACTAAAAAGTAACGGCTTCGCAGTATACTGAATTGACGTCACACCTCAGTGCTCTCAGTGTATAGCGGAACACAACTTTACGCATATTACGTCACCAAAATAGGTGACCGCGTTTTCGCGGGAATTAAAAAGGTTTTAAATTTAATTTAATTTTATGGCAAGAAAGCGTGTTTATTTTGCCGAAATAATATTTTTTGTGGCTTTTTATTACGAAAATTAACATTTTAAAGTACTTTTTCAAACATAGTAGAATACCCTATTTAACGGTAAACTACCCTCCTTGAGAGTAAGCATTTTCAGTTACGTCAGCCGAGATAACCTTACTTCTGTCGCAGTCGGGTAATAATTTCAAATAGAGACATTTATATTGACTGAGTTGTTTCGAAATTTTAATGGAGTAAGAAAACTTGTGTAAAATTAAAACGTACGTAAGTAACAAAATCCTCAATATCTACACTCCATGACGTAGGCATTATATTCAAATTCCGAGTAAATCTTGAAACAATAGGTTTAAAGGTTACTTAAATATTAGCTCGTTTACAAGATGAATCTTACCTAAAATCTGATATTTACAAAGAGATAGTCTCTACTATAATTAAATTATTTTAACCTCTACTTAACACAACACTGCTTTATCAAAAGTCAGACAAAGTCATGTGTTATGTCGATTGTATGTTAATTTATAAATTCACACGGTGTTTCTTAGAAATATTAAAAATGTTTAACGAGATTCATACAAAGTATAAATTAACATCAGAGTGCGTAAATATTATGTATTTTACTTCTTACAAAATATACTCGTAGTAATAATTTTGTAATATTTAATCGAGAAATAAATAATTTATACAAATATATAATTACGTTAAATAAATAAAAAAATAAATAAATTTAATACCCTAATATAAAACGGAACTGAATAGAAACCACCTGATCCTACTATTAGCTGCTAATCACCAACAAGAGTAACAATTGTTATTATGTATTTGTGATAACAACCGGTATCTTTACGTATTCTCCGAGGCACGGTCGAAAGAATCACAAAGACCAGAAACAAGTATTTGCATAAACACAAATGTTAATAGCTATCAATAGATAAATCGTGAGGATCGCCCTAAAATAAAACGGGAAAAATACTTACTGGCACCGCTCAGTCTAAAGTTAGGTCTACTTGAGCTTGGCGGTGAAGGAAAGCTGAGTTGGAGTAACGTCATATTATTTTATCACTTTTTATATTATAATATATTGTATCGTAATATATTATATTATAGAAAATAACTTATATTATATTTTGTTATATAATAATATTAACCTGTCTGTATTATTGTACAATAGTACACCTACACACTTTTTATTTTATTGCACATACCAAGGTTTGCTGGTAGAAAATGCAGTAGCCCTAAGCCCGCCTTTTGTAACCACTTGTATTAGTGTACTTTACAATCAAGAATCTAAAAAAAAAAGCAACGTGAGCAGACCTGTATGTGTTGGAAAAATTTTGAGATACGTATTTGTGCGCATCTGAAATGACGTATGGACTGCAGCGAGATATGTATGCAGATAGAGATGGACTAATGTCTAATTCATTGAATTTAGTCCATCTTCCTTGATAGGAGATAAAGCAATTAGTGGTAGGACATTTATAGAATAACTCAGTATAGTTACTTTGACAACAAATAGTACTATAAAATAAAAGCAAAAAAATAAACTGTCCTTGTTGAAAGAGGAATACTAATCGACTACTCTTGTCCATTATATAGAATAATAAGTATCAAATAATATTTAAAATGAAGTTGCTTGAACAACTAGACATAATTCATTGTCCGTACAATCAAAATTATATCCTTTTAAACTATCCAAGAGGCACTAAATATGTGGTTTCACGGTTGCGGACTTCATGCTCTGCGAATCTCTAATGATAGTGAAAAAGTGAAATATACGAATATGTGAATACTTTTTGTGTTTGTGTATAACTATTGATAATTAACTACATTTAGTATATGGCAGGCGTGGTTGGGGTCACTCTTACATAAAGTCGGCGTGAAGTGATATAGCTGTAATTCCTATGCAGAAGAAGAGAGTCGGAAGCTAACATCTGCCTTATATCTTTAAATGAAACTCCCTCTATTTCTCTTCATCCATTTCGCTAGTAATAGTAGTAGTAATACATGGTAGAAAGAGATTCAATCCGTCTCTTAGGAACTTTTTTTAGTGCACGTGCGCATTCCAGTTTGTATATATAAAATCCTTGTATGTACCTATTTATATTTACCTTTACAAAAAAACTAAGTTTAAAAACCGTGAGTATCTAACCTAAAAAGGTTAATTACAAAGAATATGTTGTGTGATTAGTTAACAGCAATTAAGATTTTTTTGACACGCACGGTACTTTAAAAATTAGTTCCATATTTTTTTAGACGACTCGCGAAGTTTTACCGTTTACTTTTGGTAGTAATAACCAAAAACATAAGCAATAGCTTTACTCGTATGAGTCAAAGTATCTGGCCATATTTTATTAACATTCGCCATTAAACAAGTTTGTGTAAGAACAAAAAGAATTTTTGAAATCGGCTCAATGGATTCTGAAAAGATAATCTTGTTCCGAACTGTAATAATATTTTATTACAGTTTTGCAAAAACAACTGGAATAACAGTTTTCGGAATGAGATTATTTCTTTTAATGGAATAAGGGAATAATTTATGTAATAAGTTCCAAACTTTTGTCGTAAATTCTCAATTTTCGTTTGGAAGTCGGTCAATTTTGTGGAACATCGGTGTGAATTACGTCTTTGAAATCTAGGTGCTATCTAGTGTCAATTCTTTCACACGTTCACTCCTAAGAAATGTACCGCTAATCGAAAGTGATTTTTTTTAATCGTAGTGATGTTTTCTTTGTTGTTTGTCAAGGTTATATAGGTATATATGTATGTGTATTATATAAGTATGTAAAAAAAGAATATACTATTGTTTTTACTATCCGACCCGCGTTAATAGTAACTCTATCATAAGTTTTATGGTTGGCAGGACTAGCCGCCCGCTTTTTAAACGCAAATAGGCGCACAGTAGACGTCGAGTTGCGGACACAAGCCCGTGAATACATACATATACAAGTTTTATGGTTTATAATCATAGTCTTCCGCAAAGGCGTAGCCAGGATTCTCTGTAAGGGGGGTAGAAAAGGATAATCCTAGACTTTACCGTTACCGTATATCCTGCCAGGATATTGTGACGCTGCTGACCGTCACCATCCTGGTTACGACACCTCGGCAAGAAAGAGGTCAGAACTATTTTTCTGTGTTGGTTTCGCACGGCAATGAGAGAGTATAGAATTGCTTTAAAATAAAGAAAATATGGTAATTTCATTACTTCAATGTGATTAAGGCTGCAAGTGACATCTAGTATTTCACAAACATTATATCAAATTTTAATAATACTGTCTGACAGTTGATGGGAAAACTCAAATCATCGGCGCTATCAATCAAACGAGTCGAACTTTTTATAGCAAACGGATTTCCTGTATATTTGTGATTATAAAAAAGATCATTCGACGAGTTAACGCTCGGGGTCAATTATAAACCTAATTAAGGCCCATTACAAACATATTAAAGATTACAATGTAAAAGCGTCCTTAAAATATTTGACTTGAGGAATTTAAAACACTAAATGTAATGTGTTCATTCTTGGTATTTTCATGTGAATGAAATTTCTATTAGCGTGTCTTAACAAAATTATATCACTGATGTAACTTTTTTTATATTAAAATAGGTAAAAAATACTTTACGCAAAAATGAAATTTTTTATTTTAATAATTTTTAAGTTGCTCCTATAGACTAAAAATAGTTTCACGTATAATGCTATTATTAGCTTTTATAACTAACTAGTGGCCCACCCTGGCTGCGCCCGGGGTATATAATATATTTACCTAAATCTTCCTTATGAATCACTCTATCTATTGTTGAAAACCGCATGAATCTCCGTGTCAGTAGTTTTTGAGTTTATCGCGAACAGACAGACAGACAGACGCGGCGGACAACTTTCTTTTATAATATGTAGTGATTTTGAACTTTATAAAATTATCATATCTGTTTTACGTAAGATGCGGTGCGCAGATCTGGTCACTCATTCCGGTCAGTCCACACAAAGGACTCTACTATATTCATTTAATAAAGGATCATTGACTTTTATTTTTTGTTTGTTTTTGACAGTTTCTTATTCTACTAATTAAATCGCTTATCATTGCTATTCATTAGTCTGTTAAAATGTCAAGTCATTGTCCTTTTCATATAGTTATTTAAAACTTATTATATGAATGGATATTGTAACAGGTACAGATTATTTTAGCAATTACCATTACTATATTACTATTATTAAAATTTTAGAAATTTTATTTAAGTTTTTTTTTGTTGTTAAGCCTTTAATGTTGCGCTTTTTAATACCTTCTTAATCTTTGTTGTTTGATTAATAAGTAATGTTCAATTATTTAATATTTGCAAGAGAAGTTTCTTAAAATCTTTTACTTACAGTATTTCATCGACCTACTTTTATAAAAATAATTATCGTAAAAAAAATATCATTGTATCATATAATCATTTGTTCTATTTATAAAAGCTGCGATTTTAATTGCATTTTGACCGGTGAACACTTTTTGACACTTTGTGATAGGTTTTTCACCAGCTTGTAAATTGACATTCAATTTAAGAAAATTGTTTCGTTAAAATTACATTTGACGACACGATGGTGCTGTGACACGTAAACACGTGTACAGATACAGATGTTTTGTGTCGGTTGGGAAAAGTTTGTATTCTTGTTGCTTGTGTCCCGGACCCCCCACACAGAATTCTCAATCAACTGAAATCCGTTTATTGTCCGTTTTTTTTTTTCTATTTATTTTATCATTATTAAATAAAACTCAATATAGATTGTAAATAAATAATAAACCATCGTCTTTCCCCATTGAGGTGAATCTCTCATGGGTTTACTCGACATCTTTATAGCACAGCGCGAACAATTGGAAAGTCTATCGGTGTCACACTTCACAATCCGTGATCACTTAACGGCGTTATTGTTACATTCTTTAGAAAGACTAGACACCCCTCCCCGTTTTATTTGAGTTGTACCAATACTTGTTTCATAGGTAACCTATAATTAATATTTGTATATTGAGTACCTACATATTTATCGCCTTGCACAAATTTTGTAAATTGTTTTTATATTTGAGACTAGAGTACCCGTCCGGTTTCACCTACGTTGGTTACTGACCAAAATAATAACTCAAAACTAAGTTTTTGTTTTTGAATTGTTTGATGTTGTTTTTCGACTAAATTCTTAAATTAATACGGTTATCAAAAAAAAAAACTTTACCTGCAAAATTAAAGCATAAGTATATAGAAAATTACATAAAGAGGCAACAAAATCATAAGAGATATAATACTTACATACATTGCAATTCGATAAGTTTGTGGGTATTTTTTTTCAAATTCAAAAATTATACTTGAGTTAAAAAGAAAATTAATTTTTATTTCTGTTTGTTTTCATTTGATTTTTAATTATTTATCTAAACTTTGTTTCAAAAATATAAGTCCCACAGATAACATTTAAGTAAAATAAGATTAATAACAATTAAGTAAAACTAAATTTAAAAAAAAATAAAAACGTGTAATATTTTGTAGTATTTACAACGGTAAATTTCATTAAAATGATTTATATTTTCTAAGTCGGAAAACGAACGAGTCGGTTTCAAACGCCATTGTTTTAGTTTTACGAGCGAAAAGGAATGCAAGCAGGAATCGAACCGGCGATAACACGTCAGGACAATCACCCGTCGTATCTTTCCTCTTTCTTATCTTATATTTTATTGTTTCCAACCCAGATGCACATGATAGTCACGAGAAGTATGAACCGTTCAAAATATAACACGGGCGTGTTGTACTACTTAATGCGCTTCATCGTGTAATTATATAACCGGTACGCAGCTTCCGCTTTTTACCCGACTGCTACAGAAGGAGGGTTATGTTTTTCGAGTGTATGTATGTATGTATGTGTGTCCATTTCTTTGGCACGCCTTACAGCCCAAACGGCTGGACGGTTTTTGACATATGAGGTGATTTGTCTAAATTGTAGTAGTGACATAGGCTATATAAATTTTCAAAATGGAGCCCGCAAATGGCGGAATGAGGGGGGGAGTTGAATTTTTTTTCTTACTGTAGCAATATGGGTATCAAATGAAAGCTAGTAAATTGTTTTATTCTTTTTAGTTTATAATAAGAGTATTTTACGCAGTCGGGTTTTTTGATTTTTTTTAATTATTATATAAACTGAACGGAACTGAATCAGCCTGTAAAGGTCCCACTGCTGGGCAAAGGCCTCTTCTCCATATGGAGAAAGATTATAATATAAGCTATTTATTATAATTTCGCTTAGCCTTGAATATACAAAAGTAGTATTTGTGTTCCTCCTAAGTTATTTTATTATTGCAGACTGTTAATTTCTTCAACTTGCTAAAAGTTCTGGCTATTTTTAAAGGACTATTGAAGTCAGCACGAGATGCTGCTAGCAATGTCAAAATTTTTAATTCAAGCACACAATCTCTTTGAAAAAAGATTTATCATTAAATATTTCTCTAATGTCTTATGCCAAGTGTGAAATAGGAAATTATGGGCTATTATATTTACCCACTATATAAATATCCTTCATCGAATCTCCGGAAAAATGAGAATAACACTTGAAATTTGATAAGCACGTCCTTTTTAATTTACGTTTAGCCTCAACAATCTATTTTGCTTACTAGCGATAAATTAGACTTAAATTTGGATAGAATTCGTATAGAAAAGTAAATTGCTATCTTATAGATATTGACCGTTAAGGGTCTTCGATCAAATTTTATCAAAATCAATATTGAAGTGAAGCTGTGAGCGAGTGAAGTATGGTCGTTTTAGCTAGTATCCGATAAACATATAGCGCTAGAACTGGACGTACAGAATGCAATTGCTACGGTAAATCAATTAACTATAAATAAACGCGACGGGTCCGACCAGTTGAGATGCTAACTTGACTGACATCTGTCCATAGTTCTCATAGAGATACTTGTATCAATGTGTTCTTGACGTGTTTAACTTTTAAATGGTATATTTAATTTAACTTTACATAATTGTTTTGAAACGACAAGGTTGTGGGTTTACCTTTATGAAATATTTTTATTGGTTGTATGTTTTATGATTTCGCCGTGATCAGACATGAGATGGTCAAATGGTACCTTTTTTTTTGATTGATTGATTTAGCCTGTTGATGTAAATATATTTTCTTATTAATATTAACTTTGAGAGTAGAATGCAAAAAACCATCACCACATCAGCCGTTGAACGTCCACTGCTGAATAGGCCTCCCCCATCACCTCTGGGGGCGTTTGCCACGCTTGGCAGTCAGGATAACGAGATAAGTGTGTAGTGGTTGGATATGGTGACGCTGTTACCCATCACCATTCTTGTTGGTGTACAGTTGTCCACACCACTATGGCCGTAGTCGCCTTTTCGACACCTTGGCAAGAAAAAGATCGGGACCAATCTTTTCTACCGGTCACCGCATGGCTTGCTATTGTATTTATAGGTCTTATATTTCTGTTAATGAACATGTCGTGCCGCTTTACCTGGGTTCTTTTCAATATGTCATTGGTAGGAATTATTAATGACTTCTTCTTTTCATCTGTGATATCGTCATGTTATATAGCCTATATCTCTTCCTTATACACTGTATAATGCAAAGATATTTTTTTAATCGATACAATAGAATTCTATAAAAGTGATTTCAAATTAACATACCTAATTTTCTTATATTATACAAGGTTTTTCTGAAGACGGGAAGGTAAAGGAAGGAAGGGGGCTATTTGTATTTAATTCTAATTAAATAAATATGCAAATATAGATAATGTAACCGAAATAAAGACATCAGGACTGTCTAAAGAGAGGTTTGGTAAATATTCGGTACGCACTGCCGCCGATTTTGAGGCTGATTTTTTTGGTGCTTTGTGACTTCAAAACAACATATGTAACTAGTGTTATCATGATGGCGCATGACCTTTTTTGACGTAAAAAAAATTCAAAAAAATTATCGTCCTTATTCGTTATCGCGTCACCAGCCATAATGGGGCTTATTTTTTTTCGAGGTGCTGTATGACTTCAAAACATCATAACTAGTTTTTTTTATGATGGTGCATGACCTTTTTTGACTTGAAAAAAAAAAAATTCCTGAGATTTTAATACGAAGACGTCAAATCGCGTAATTTTTCAATTAAGATTTATGCCACATATGACGTCTATATTTGACTACGTAAGTGTCTATTAGCATTTGAATTGTTACTGGTTATTGTATCTAAATTAAGTACTTTTAAAATTATATAGGTGTCAAGCTTTGAGCTATATTTTAATATAAAATAATAACAGTTGTACTGTTGAATTTCAATAGAATAAGTCCATGGAGTATAGAGGTAGAGGATCATAATCTCATATTATGGCTGTTTAACGCAAAAGTGTCCTTAATATAGTATTAAATAAAGGGGACGCTGGTTTAATGGAGAATATGATCTGAACTTAATTTTTTTAGATGACGTGAAGTTTGCTGAGTGGAATTAAGTATAATTTGAAGCATTCTCATAGACTAGAGGAGCTAGTAAATATATTGTTATTGAAAGTTAAATGGTTAGTGTAATTTAATGAGAGTTTAAGAATTTCGTTATATTACTAGTGGTTGTTAGCTGTAACAAAAGATAAATAAGGACTAGTCCTTATTTATATTTTATGGCCAATAAACAAATAAGTGGCGGCAGTTCTGGTGAAGTAGTGCGAGTAGTCGCCTTTAAACCAGCGGTCGCGGGGTCGATTTCTGTTTAGATCGAATATTTGTATTTGTACAAATACTTGTTTATGGTCTGGATGTATGATATTGTGGGTCTCACTGTGAAAAGCACGTAAATCTGCCGGTCCCGGTTATTATCATAGATATCTGATGACGATCGTTAATCACGTTAGAAAATTATTCGTCAACCCGCAAAAGGAGCAGCGTAATGGATTAAGCTCCAACCATTCTCCTGTATCGAGAGAAGGTCTTTGCCCGCAGTGGAACGTATACAGGCTGATTAATTAATTCACTAATTTTAATAAATAAGTTGTCGTTTTTTCCATTTTAAACTGACTTATGACTAAAGTTCTAAATTCAAGTTTTTCTGGTGGACATACATCGCGCAATATCTTTTAAATTTATTAAACAATTAATTAATATCTCATTCAAATATGTACTAGCTGTCACTATCATAAGACTATTGTAAGGATTGGTATCGTTTTTAGTGAGTCTTACTCGTAACAAATAATGTTTGCTTGCTATTTTCTGCATTTCCTACAAAAAAAAAAAAACGTGTCGCATACACTGGTACGGGATATGAACTATCGCCAGGCACATTAAAATCCACTCAGCGGTTTCCGCAGGCTCTACGCAGACAGACGGTATCCTGTTACAGATTCATTATACATGTACACATATATGTGTGCTTTTGTCACTATATTTTTAATACGACGCGTTTGATGCCGCGTTGGCGCAGTGGTCACAGCAATTGGATGATTCGCTAGCGATCGCGGGTTCGATCCCCGCACATGACAAATATTTGTATAGGCCATATATTTTTTTTTAATTTATTATTTATTATCTTTTCAATGCGATCGTTTTTGTCGTCATCAGTCGATTAACATCCATTGCATAGACTTCCTGTGTGGTTTCCAATGCTTGTGGTCGTACCGAACCAAAAACTAGCAATTCCTACTAATTAAAGTGGGTCAATCTACCAAGTAAGGTGTCTGTCGACACGCAATCCCCGGTAAGGAGTCACCATTCCAGAGCCTTCGAACTCCAACAAATATCGTTTCTTCGAACAATATGCCTATTTTTTTTGCAACTTTAGCTTGGCAATGCATTTAGCTGTTTTGTACTCTCGTTTTTAACGGATTTCCTCATTTTAAATTCGATTAGTAGATACAAGCTTAGCGTAACACTTTGTATTGCAAGCTAAGTTACCCTGAGCTTAAGCAACGGTAAAAATCTTTGGAGATATTAAATCCCTGTCTAATTTTTTACTTCCGTTGTACATCACTCGACGTGTGGATTCTGTATACGGATTGATATGGTTTCGTATATATGTAAGAATTTCAGCAATTGGATCTGCTGATCGACTATCAACACATCCAATTGCTTAGTATTCTTCTTAAATTTGATTAAATTATTTTAAAATTTGGCATCTCTGTACTGACCTTAACACAGCCCTTTATTCCATCGAATTAAAAGCATTCTCATAGTCCACAAACACTAAAAAAAGTGGAAAATCATGTCTATAGTGCTAAAACCTTTTCTAAGTTTAGTTTTTATTGCTAGGTTGAAAGTCATTGAATCTACGAACGAAACAACTCTTGAAAAAGCCTGTAGACATGACTCTACAATGAGACGCGTCTGTAATTCTTCAATAAACCTTGTTGCCTTTTGCTGTGAATTGTGATGTATAGTTGTGTTAATTGTAATTGTATAGTAGTGTATTAACAACTAATTTTAATCGTCACAATTTTATCAGTAAAAACCCACGCAATCAGCTTTGATTTGTCTTTCGTGGAACTCCAATTATTTTCTAGAATAAAAGTGTTCTGAGTTAGTCCTTTTAACATCAGCTATCTTCCAGTGAAAATCTTAATAAAATTGGTCCCGTCACTACATATATATATATATATATATATATGTATATATATATGGGTTATGGTATTCGCATGTATAATAAAATCCCACAAACAATTTTGGAATTGACTCATAATAAATTTAAAGATTTTATAAAAAAAAAAAATAGATAAAGCGTATTATTCGGTACAGGATTACTTAGTCGATAAAGATGTATTTCATGCAAGATATTACTAATTTTGTACTAAAACACAGTTTATATATTATTTTCAAAAGAGTAACTGCGGAGTTTCTTGCCGATTCTTCTCTACAGAATCTACATTCCGAATCGGTGGTAGCTTTACTAGGTAGTATTACGAAATAATAATCACTTGAAAATGTTAATTTGTAAAATGACGATTCGAAGGTGTTCTTGGGGCGTATTTGAATAAAGTTAATTTAGATTTAGATTTTTTGATTTGGGTTATATATATATATATATATATATATATATATATATATATATATATATATATATATATATATATATATATATATAACAAATGACAAATAATTATGATATATTTGTTTAACGCATTTTGCTACTATGACAAAGTTATTTCAAATGTGGATTTTTTTACATTCATTAAGTGTGTACCTGATAGCGAAATAAATATTTTCATTTAATTTCATTTTATGTCATTAGTATTTGCGTCAAACATGCAAGGAATACTGTTTATTAGAAAAAAAAGGTTAACGACAAATCAACGTATGACTCAAAAGAATGAATTATTTAATTAAATAATTACTGTTACCTATGTTATTAAAGGCGCCATGAAAACATGCATTAATTAATGGGTTGTTTTTGATTATTTTTTCAAGTTAAACTACTAATTGAACTTCTTGCTTTGACACTCGGTATCTATATAGATAGTAAAAGAATCGAATTAACCCATTTACTATTTATAGTCCTAAGTTTCCTTTAGAGTTGGGATTTGATCGGGTAAAACTGCAATTACAGCACGTTCTCATACATTTATCATATAATATATATGTATGTATGAAAAAGTATTTCTGCCAGCATTATCTAACGAAAAAGGACACCAGGCGCCATTGTTATTTAAATATTCAATTATATATAAAGTAAACAATATACTACAGGCGACAAGAGGGCGACAGCCATGATACTAAATAATTATTAAAAAAAATCATTGCCAAATTAGTCTTTAATATCTAAGAATTAAGGATTATATAGCTTGATTTAATAGTAAGACTTTAGGTGGCAATGTTATTGTTGTAATTCAATAAGTGAATGTAGTTCTTATGGTTATTGTGATAAAGATTTTGATGATTCTCATGGTGTATTTAGTTGGTAAGTCGTGGCATCCTGTGGTGTACGCGTGCGCGGATGTGGTGGACGTAATAAAACCATTAGTGATGGGAAGTAGTAGCCTTGTACTTAGTTTTATATTTTCTTACTTGGTTAACGCTTAAATGAACTTAGAAGCTGAGGTATATACCTATATAATGTGAAGGATAAGTATAGTTTATAAAAACCTTAATCCATACTGTTCTCTTATATTTACGCGAATTTTACTCATTTGATTAAAAGTCTATGCCGGATTTTATCGCGTTTATTCAAAACTCCGAATGTCCGAATAATTATTCGGACACCCACCACCTCAGTCCCCCGAGATCATGGACGCTGTAAAGGGTCCGAAACGTCGGGAAATAATTTAAAATATTGTTAGACTGTAAAGTTTTGAATAAACGCGATAAAATCCGGCATAGACTTTTAATGAAACCTTAATCCATATTATATAATTATGAACTCGGCTTCTAAGTCTATGAAAAGTTTACTACGACTAAAGTTTGTCTTACAGCATTAATCATAAAAGTCTATTTATTTTAAAGATATCGAAAAACACGCAGGTTAATATATTTATGCATGTTACGCTTTCTTTATCTGTTTTTTTTTTTACCCGAAGATTATTTTTTAAACAGCATAAACTATTATTTAAGTTCGAATAACAAGATTGAAACAGGTTTCAAGTTAATTATTTAAGTTCTTAATACAATTTTACGTTCACTTTTTTGTTTTGTTTTACATAAAACAATAACAAGATTTAAAAATTTTAATAAATAAAGAAATAACTTACCTAGTTTTTGTTGTTAAGTAAAAAAGAAAAAATAATTATAATATGCGAACTGATCCTGTTCTTTCATGCGTAATTAATTTTTTTAAAGGATACGCACTACTGACCAAGCATAAAAAATATAGGATCAAATAATAATTATTATTCTTAAAAATTTACTTCAATAATAATTTGTTTCTTTTTTTTATAATTATACAGATATAAAGACATGAACTTGTACACTTCGGTCCTATTAATTTTTCTGTAAATTAAAAAAAAAAATTCGTACAGCTTAAAAACGTTTCGTAATTTCTAAACATTATTATAATCAGTTCAGACAAAAGAAAATCTTGTTTTAAAGTACACAGGTACTCGAAATACATACCAGAATTCCAATTGTCTTGACGTTGAACAAACCTTTCCCACCTGTTGTAACGAATGACGAGAGCCTGTATAATTAGTGCCCGTATCCATTGTTTGTCACCTCACAGTCACAGCTCTCGCGACCGCCGGCCGACTACCACGCACCAATCGATCGAGCCCTCTGACAATCAGAGCGCGATTATTGCATCGATTTCAAATCGAATTCATAAATTAACTCGATTATTGGAAAAAATCATTAACTACCAGTAATTTTAAAATTCTGGGAATTTTGTATACGTACATTTTTTTAAAAGTTTTGTGACTGTTTTTTTACTGTTCGAACTGTGTTGTGTAGTGGATAGTAAAATTTTGAACGATCTGAAATGACCCCTGTAGGACTTTTGTTCAAAGTTAACAGGTGAGTTGCTTTTTATTAAAATGAAATGATTTAAAGTTGATTGTATCTTTTAATACCCTGATTGTGATTTCGCTTTATGGGTTACACAATAAGTAGAACGCTTTTCTTATGAGCATACGAAGCTATGAAGATTTAAATATAATATTTAATTCGATACTAATTATAGATTTATCTAAAAAGTAATATTAGCAATTAATTAATGATAAAACAAGATTTTTTTTTATTTATTTAAAGTTTAAAGTTGTTGAATAAAAACTAAGGTAAGTATATTCTTTGTTTTGTTTTCGTTTGCAAAAATAAATAGAAATGAACAGTGATATAAATATATATTTTATATTTGGAAATTTTAATAAGTATAATTATTATTGTCTATAATAAGTATTATTTTAAATAAAAAGAACTAAAACATTATTTTATTTTTGAAAAACCTATTTTTATTAGTTATATCTAAAAGAAATTTACGAAAACTTCTTTTTTAATTTGGACAATATATGTAGAGTATTTAGATTAAAATTTTGAAAAATTTTGCCTTTGCTCTTATTTTACTTCAAAATTATTTATTAATTATTTATTATTAACTATATCAGCCTGTTCACGTCCCATTGCTGGATAAAGGCCTCTTCTCCACATAGGAGAAGGTTTGGAGCATAATCCACCACGTTCCTTCACTGCTTGTTGGCGGATAATGTCCTTATCATGAGTAACGATTACTATTAGATGTCTATGATGACAACTGGGATCGACGACTTTACGTGATCTCCGAGGCATGGTGGGGAGACCTACAAGGACATTAAATAATTTAAGGAATATCAATTCTAATATAAAAATAATAATAAAAAAAATAAGCTTCAAACTACATCCCATACATTTATATAATTACGTCTTTAAATCAGAAAGGCCGTTATAATTTCCGGCGAAATTATTATTAATCAAACTGAGTGTATACAAATTAATAAAAGCTGTTTACTAGTCAAGATAGAGTCGGAAGCTAACTGGTTTACGCGGAAGATTCGATTTCTTGGGAACTAACGGTGTTCATCTCGACACGGTGCGCCTGCGCAACTCTGAGTGCACTGTTATTACTTTTATGGTAATCCGTAGATCTTATAAATAATATAAACGCAAAAAAAATTGAGGATGTATGTATGTGTGTATGTATGTATGCACGTCGGGGGACCGCTAAGTGAGAAAAACAGGTGTAGTCGCAAACAAATTCGTAAAATCGACACAAACGCCAACGTCGTCTCCTCGCCGCGCGCGGCTTTACGTAGAGCGTAGACTATGCATGAAACTTAAGATCACTCGTACCTAAACATAATTCTTAATAATTAATTAGCTTTTGTTAAAAAAATACTTTATAAACTTTAGCGGTCCCCCGACACGACGACGCTTGGAATATAAAAATATTTAAACTTATATAATATATGTGAAGATAATAATTAGAATAGCTTAAAAATATTATTCGTTAGTTTTTAGAGTTTATTTTTGTGTTTTTTAAAATTTTTAATTTAACTTTTTATTACTGTCTTAAATTAGAGTATTTATATAAAACAATATTTTATATAAATTACAATATACGAGTATACAGCTGTTCCTACTGTTGACTTAATACTAATTCTTATGCTACTATACATATACTTATTGAAAAATTTAGTTTAGTTAGTATTTAATTTAATTGATTATAATAGGATCTACTAACCTTATTTGAAAGAAAACTTGCTACTTTGTAAATAAACTATTTACTGAGGAATGCAATGACGCTACGAAGTAGGAGAGCGAAGAAGTCATAGTCGTCAACGTATGTAAAACAATGCGGATCATCGAGTATATTTGAAGATATATGTAATAAATAAAATTTAATAAAAAAAAAATTACAAGTAAGATGACATTAATATTTCCATCTTAACAAACGCATTCAGTAGACAAAGAAATTTCATATTAGACTATCAGATAACTTTGAAGAAATTGTAGCCGCGTGTTGGCTTTACGCAGAGTCGGGTAATAAAAGGCGACAAATAGGATTAATTTATTTGTTGATTGTCTCTAAAACTGGAGAAGGTTCTCATTTCTCTATTCTTCGATGTTAAAGTATTGTATGTGTGCGATGTCTCTTTATTTTACGATTCTATAGGGAAATAATATATCGTTGTGCTGTGTTATTTGATACATCTTATGATCTTTATTATAATGTAAAATCTTCGAGCTGGGAAAATGTACTCCGTAACGATGGTTTGTGTCACTATTATAAGTATGTATTTTGGAAATCTTGACCTAGAATCTCACCCTTGAAGGATATTTCGACACCAATATAGTAAAGCAGAACAGGTATATAGAACGGGTAGGTATTGTACACCAAGAATAAAAAATATTGCAGAAAAAAAAATAGTTTTGTACTCATTAAGGTAGCCTTATTGCTAAAGAGCAATCTATTTTAGGTAACCTTAGAGCAAAGAAAATGGTATATCGATGGTACAGATGAATAAATTTTTGAAATGGGAAGGCGTGTATAGAAAAATATTTGAAGCTAAGTCCGCCAGGCCGCTCTCCTGGATTAGCTGATACATGTGCCTGAATTTTTCCCAAGATTTCTAAGCTGTAGATTTAACGTATATATATATATATATATGTAAAATGTTCTAATGCTAAGGAATTTGGTTTGGTAAAATATATAAATGTCTGCAGCCGCTATCTTTTTGGTTAAAATCTACATATTTTGTTCACTGTGGCATCTCAGCTCACATAAAAAATGTATGATACAGTACAAATATCTATGATAAACTGGGGTCGTTTTCTTGATAAACCTTGCGACAGTGCCAGGAGCAATCGACGACATACCCACTGAACTAATCTGAATTGAATCAGCCTGTAATAATTTAGGCAAAGGCAAAGGACTCTTCTTCATATAAAGGAGATGGGTTTGAGTTTGTTTCACCACGCTGCTTCTGTGCTTGACTTCGAGTAACAGATATTTTTCTCAACAAAGAGTAAAGATCGCTATCAGATATCTATGATAACAACTTGGATCGACAGCTTATTTGCTCTCTAAGGCACGTCAGTAAAACCCAAAAGAACGTAGACAAAAAAAAAATGTACAAATACAAATGTATGTCCCTAGTGGGAATCGAACTCATGACTGCCGGCGTTGAGATGACTATTCGCACCACTAAACCAGAATGGTTGTGATATTCATTAAACTAATCGATTGCTTCGATTATTTTACCAGCAAGTATTTTCACATAAAAACATAAATTCCATCAAGTATTTTGTTACTTTTTTCGCGATAAACATGTTAAAGAATGTACATTTCAATTAGAGACATCATACAACGATTTGTTCGATGTGTGTCAATGATATGCAGCGAATTATGTATTTGAATGCAGTTGACTTGCGACACATTATCGACATATTACGTAAGCTAAGAGTTTAGGTCTGCGAGCAAACCTCGATAGCCGTTGACCGTATTTTCAGCTTCTGTGGTAACTTAATGTTTGTTTATGTATATTTGAAAACAGCCTCATAAGTAAATTTTACATGCGCATACATGTCCCAGAATTCTTGACGTATCTATTTATTCGAAACATAGTCAGTTGTCTCATAGCGCTTGGTTCCATTCATGTGAATCATTTTGAGAAGAGTATTTAATCTTGAAATTACATTTTGTATTTTATTATTTGATCTGGATGTGTTGTCAATCGTTAGTAATTTCATTGATTCATGTTAATTATGGAAATTTTTCATCACTATTTTTGTTTATTAAGGAAGAAGGGAAGAAATTTTAGCCGGAGCAGTAAACAAAACATTCAACCAGTTTGTATTAAAAAAAAAAAAAAAAAAAAAAAACAAATGAAACTGCGTAGGACGTCTAGTATTTGTAAATACGATGTATAGTTTAAAAAAAAATCTAATGGTATATTAATCCCCGATTTAAAATTCTGCCTTGTATATAACAATAATTGATTAAAATTACACTTACGCTGGGAACCTAACGCAAACGTGTAATTTTGATTCAGTTAAATCAAGTTCGAAATTAATAACTGTTATGTTAGATATTCGCAAATAACACTTCGAAAGGCTTACTGTTATACAACATACAGTAGTGTTCCTCGTAATAATTTTAACATGTCATTTTACCCTAGTTTTTTTTAAAATCAGGTATAATTTACATCATTTATCATACAATTTTTTAAAACAATACCTGTTTGTATTCTTGCTGGTTCTCCTCAACCGAATAGTAGATTCGGTGTAATAGTAATCGTACATTCCTAATTCTGTAGTAGCTTCATATAAACTATAATACGTTATTGTACAACGACTATTTAAAAGTGCTTTTAAAACGTGCTTGAATAAAGTAATTTTTTTTCCATTTGACTTTACGTAACAGCCCATAAAGTGTACCGTAACTTCTTATGGTTTAGCAAAGATCTTTAATGTTACATAAAAGAAGGATTGGGGGGTAATACACTAGCTTCCACAGTGTCGGTTTACGGATGTCAGTATGTTAGATTTTGCCGTTGAATGTCCAAGTCTGGATGTAGGCCTCCCCCATTATCTCTGGGGGGGTTTGCCAATTCGCCACGCTTGGCAGATGGGTTGGCGAGCGTAATTTGCTATGGCAGGGTATGGTGACGCTGCTGCCCATCACCACCCTGGTTGTTGTAAGTTGTTCACACCACTATGGCCTTAGTCACCTTTCACTGGTGTCGTACACCTCAACAAAAGGTCGGGAATATTCTTCTCTGCTGGTCTCCGCACTGGATACATTTTGAGCAAATTTATTACTTAAAAACTCCGCCAGGTCTGTTTGGTCTTGAATCCACTACATTTCGAAAAAGACTGATGTATTTGATTTATAATTATTTTAATCTCGTGTCTATTATTTATGACTTGCATTTAATTGATTTATTTTGAAATTTTAGGACCTTCATTTAATAATGTTTAATAATTTGATATTTAAGTTCAATGTTCTATAACCTAATTTTTTAAAACTGTATATTTATTCATCTGTTTCATATTAATTCGTGTAATTGGTTGACTACTAATTAATTAATAATAATAAATAAATAAATAAAATATATTAAAGCGCGTTCTGTGTCCCATTAAGTTGTATTTGTATATCATGTTATACATGATACGTGTTACAACTTGCAGTTTTATGGGTTTTATTTTAATTTCTAGTTTTATTACAATAAATATAAAAAAGTAGCTTGTTTTATATTTAAAATACGTTTTATGCCAAGTGAGTTATTTAAACTGTAGAAATTTTTTTTGTAATTTTTTCTGTTTTGTTAGTTCTCTACAAGCCTAGAGTTTACTCAAAAGCCTAAATTTTTTGATTAATATTAAATTGTGTACTATAATAAATGTATTATAATATTTTGTATATTTCGTAAATCTATAATATAAAAATAAGTCGGGTTTTCCTTCCTGACGCTATAATTCCAGAACGCACGAAACGATTTCCACGGTTTTGCATTCGTTGGAAAGGTCTCGGGCTCCGTGAGCTTTATAGCAAACTAAATTCAGGAAATTTTTCAACAGAAAAGCAGGAAAACATGGATAATCATTTTTCACATACAGCGCCATCTCTGATACATAGCATGTACTACAAACCAATATGGTTTTGCATGGCGGCAGTACGTGGTGTGAGTATCCCTCACGAAAATAAGTTGGTGGCGAAACGGAGTTCGCCGGGTTTGCTAGTAATGTATAAAAAACGCGATTGTTATATATATATATATATATTATAATACGATTGACAAATTGATAGGTTTTTCACAGTAGATTATAAAGTAGAATTAATTACTTTTAATTTATTAATTACTAGCTGCCCCGACAGACTTCGTACTGTCTAAATTTATGGGTCTGACGCAACTTGGAGACATACCAAAAATAATCCTAACACTTCTTTTTTGTTTTAATTGACGTCAAATGTTTTTACAGCTAAAGGGACGATGTTTTAATTTTTTACTCTGTGGTTTGTATGGCAAAATGAAACGTGTCGTTTTTACTATTTTCCTCGCAACTTTTCCGTTTTTTCCAGAACCTTTCCATGTCTTACAATATTAAAAAAAATTTTTTTCACCTACATTTACAACAAAAATTAATAAAAACACAAGTGAAATTTACAATTTTATTATATTTATAGATGAGGGGTATTTGCGCTCCTTTCAAATTTTACACAATATTTAATCAGAAATTATTCATTAGTGTTATAGTTTACAGTTTTGATAATTACATTAAAACAGCATTGCACAAAAAAATCAAAAAAATCAGTGGTATATGACGTCACTGTTTAATAATAACAACGACAAAGCACTTAACGCCCTGATTACGAACCCTAGAAACCACATGATTTCGTTGTTGCAATCAGGCGGAGTTGTAAAGCAAAGTATGCTTGTATTTTACAGTTTTTGTGGGATTAATAAAATAACTACAACGTATTAAAATAAGGGTTAAACACTGGTCTCTATCGACATGTCACTCATCGAGCAAATAAGAACGGCTCCGTGGCAGGCTATCCGCTATGTGGTTTGTCATCGGCTTGCGTTACAACAGGTCCGGCAGGAATCGATACCTCGGCTTCGTTTGTACTCTAATATCATGGTTATGTAAATAATTTAACGGCTTATTACAGATAATAATAAAAAAAAATACCGGAAATATTAATAAATGAGGATTATTTTTTTAATTAAAACTTAAGTACCAGTTTAAAAAAAATTATAATAAACATCAAAGAGAAAATCGCAAAGAGAACAAACTTACATTTTAATGACCTTTTATCTCATATTAAAAAAAAAAATAACACTAGCTTCAACAAGGAAACTCTCTCCGGTGTCCCCCTCCGATTTTGATGAAACTGAGATATGTTATTCTCCGTCGAAATCTAAGAGACACGTATTTTTTTTATCTGCGGAAAAACATTTCTAGGGGTGAAACTACCCCTCAAAGTTTAGCCTCCAAAGGGGTGTTTTTCAAGTTTCGCATACTTGCAGTTTTAATAATCGAATGGGACCAATTGCATATTTTTTAGGGTGGAAAATCATGAAAAATGCTTTTGGTTTTATAATAAAACAAGTAAGTAAGTTATACGCTAAACAAAACAAAATACCATTTTAAAAGTCCGATGCAGCGTTGAGTGATATTCTAAAACATATTGAAATTATTATTTTTTTATCGATGATGATTGATGGACTTCTAACACGCACGCTATACACTGCCGGATAATCGGTTAAATGTACTATGTTTTCGCTATTAGCATATTAATGCGTTCATATTATACAATAGTTACAAAACATGTCGTGCTCAATGTCATAAAATTTTTCTTTTAATGGCGATACTCAGCGATTACTTTCTGACGCATCGATATAAAAATAGTTTATTATCTGCAAGATGCGTGACATTTTACTGCTAGGTAATAGGTATTGAAAAGTAAATTTTTACGTAACGTATATAGATGGATATTTCGTCTTTCGTGAGAGAATTTTTAATTTATATTTATTTATTTATTTAGTGATTTATTGCAAAATTCATTATTATAATGTACCACCAACCTAAGGACTTATACAAAAGCGGACGTTTGTACGTGTACAAAACAAAACTGAACAAATAATTTTTCTCAGTACCATAATTAGAACACGGGATTGACATAATTTTGAAAAAAAAAAATCTATATTATCATTTTTTGAGTTTAGTTATCCGAACTCTCCAAAAAATATACGAAATTCAGCGATTGATTGATTGATTTGAAACTTAGTGTTTAATGCCAACAATGGTTGAACAATAAAAGTTAAATTTATAGTTTTTCTACCTTCCAAACAAAATAAATTACGAATGTGTATAGACAGAAGACAATTCTTTCGACCAGCTAACGTACCTATTTTAAATACACGTTTCACAGTTCATAATTCAATATAATTGAGGAAATTTTATAACTTAATAATAACATTAAGACTAAACATCTATGGTTTCATAAATTATCTGCGTGTCGGTCTGTCGAGCTGATTATACCGATTATTAAGTAAAACATTCGTCCGGAAACGTAGAGATCATCACGCGACAAAAACGCCCACATCTCATGCGCACGCGCATATAACACGATGTATACTCACACATCTCATACAAATTACAATTACATACTAATTACACATGTCGATGGAAAATTGACTCCAATATTGTTTGTTAAGTGTGAAATAATTGTAGTTATTAAGTTCCGTATATATTTGATTTATAATTAATTTCAATACATTTTTATGGTATCAAAACTAGTCGTTCCGTGTGTTTTTATTTGCACTGATTTTTGACACTTAAGTTTGAGTTACGCTTACGGCTACTATCAGCTGTGACATCATACAGTCAGTAACCTGACGCAATAAATATTCCTAATATAAAATTGTTTATTCTTTGTCCTTTAGACAACTTTTTATCAATACAATTACAAGTATATATACGGAAACTACAGTATTAGGACTGATCTGAAGTTAAATTGTAAAGCGCACTTGCCGAAGCAATTATAAAAATATTGAATTATGTCACTGCACAAGAATTTCCACGGTATGTTAGTTCCCTACAGTTTACTACAGCAGGTATGCCTAACGATTCCTTACCATATCCCTAGACAACCTTTAACTCATATTTTCAGCATTCCCTTTTGCAGAACCAATCTAGGAAATTTTTTCCCGTTAAACAGATGTATGCGAACGTATAACGATATAAACAATCATGACATCGACAGTTTTAGCGACTCCGAACGACTTTTCAGAAGAAAATGTAAGAAACTACTTGTTTTGCCCCACTTCCCCAATGATTAGTGTTTATTAAGATTGCAATTTTGTCTCATTTTTAATTTTTTAATTTTTTCCTTTTTTTAATTTTATTGTATTATTTTATCGTTTTATCTTTTATCCCTAATTTATGTTTAAAAGTTTTATTTGTTGTTTTGTTTTATTGCAAATGTTGTATACTACTATAAAGACGTATCTGTTATCATTAACTTACATTTACTACAAAAAAATATGTTTACTGATATTGTCGATGGTGTATCTTTTTGTAAATAAATAAATAAATAAATAAACAAGTATGCTTAATTAAAAAAATCAAAAAACCCGACTGCGTAAAATACTCTTATTATAAACTAAAAAGAATAAAACAATTTACTAGCTTTCATTTGATACCCATATTGCTACAGTAAGAAAAAAAATTCAACTCCCCCCCTCTTTCCGCCATTTGCGGGCGCCATTTTTAAAATTTATATAGCCTATGTCACTACTACAATTTAGACAAATCCAACGACACCTCATATGTCGAAAACCGTCCAGCCGTTTGGGCTGTAGGGCGTGCCAAAGAAATGGACATACATACATACATACATACATACATACATACATACATACATACATACATACATACATACATACATACATACATACATACATACATACATACATACATACATACATACATATATACATACACTCGAAAAACATAACCCTCCTTCTGTCGCAGTCGGGTAATATTATAAAAGAAACAGTCTCTAAATATCATATTGTTTTGCAAAGGGCTCTTATCCTATGCAGAAGAAAGTTTTAAGTGTACTATACCACACTGCTACTGAGGCTTGTCAGATTATTTTCCTATCGAGAGTAACGATCGTTATTCAATTTTTAGAACAATTGGTTGACTTTAATTTTATATAATCTATGTTAATTAAATAATTGCATGAGTATATACATATATCCATCTCAATTATTGATGAAAATTAATCAGTTCAGGTGATACATTTACATATTACGTGTAGAATTATCCTAACACATTTGGCATACAAATCTTTAGTTATCTTAAGGCACAAAACTGACAATAAAACACACACATACACACCATATTTAACAGAGGTAATACGTTCCCGTTTAAGTTGTTAGATTTTATTAGCAAGACTATTAATTATTTGGCACTTTAAAAATTTTTCCACAGAAACTTTAGAAACGCAACCGGTGTTCTAATCAGAACTGTATACACAAAAAGTACTGTTAACTAAAATTAATTGAATAGAAAGCAATTTTTTATTCACAAATTACCTATACATTACACACCTTATTTATTAAGCGTTATGGTTTAAATTATCTTAATTTTTATATTAAATTAGATATTAATCTGGTTTAATATTATTACGCTTGATTGGTTTACTTTCGTTTCATATTTTCTAAACTGAACTAACAGTTTGACATCATATTTGATATTCGATTATTAAAATACAAAATTAGCTAATTTTTAGTTATTTTAATGTAAATATTCGAAGAGTTTTCGACCAAAATAGACGTAAGTATAAAAAATATTTTTCGACAATTTTATGGAATTAGTCTTTCCATTAATATAAAACAACGTAGGATTTTTATACAATACACTTGAGAGTTATATAAATCAAAAATTCATATACATCTTTGAGATTTAATAATTTTAACCAGTTAACTGGTTTTGGCGAATAAACGACGAAATGACGAATTAAAAAAAACCTAAAATTTGATGTTATGAGAAATATAACACCTCGCCTAGAACGTACAGCGGCGTCGGCTTGAATAGCAGGATGGCCAGCACCAGCGACAGCCCTACTAGCGAGCGCTGCCCATCCTACAGCTCACACAGCGACTCTTGAAGTTGAAACAGTTAACTGGTTAATTGTTCGACTCCATAGTAAAGTTAAATATTTTACGGTTATGTAATATCTTTAACTATATTTGTACTAATTATAGAATAAAGTACAAAAAAATACTTGAATTGAACTGAATCAGTCTGTGAAAGTCCCACTGCTGGGCAAAGGCGTCTTCTCCATTTAGGAGAAGGGTTGGTGATTAATCCATCACGCTGCTTGCGGGTTGAGTACGATTGCTATCAGGTGTCTATGATAACAACCGAGACCGACAGCTTTACCTGCTCTCCGAGGCACGGTGGGGAGAGCCACAAGGACGTACACACGGACCAGAAACAAATATTTGTACATATACAAACATCTACCCCGAGCGGGAATAGAACCCGCGATCGCTGGCTACATGCACCATTACACCAGAACGGTCGTCAATTAAAAATACGTACTAAGTTTTTTTACTGTCAAAAATGATTTTCATCTCTCCGTCTAACTTTTCATCTTTTACAGGCATTATCTGTGGAATCGTATCAGACAGAAAATTGAAAATTACGCAGAATTTTTATTTCTATTGCTGCTATAACGCAGCGCATAAAAAAATCTTATGCAAAGATTTTCTCCAAAAACTCCATTAAATCTTAAATTAATTGATCATTGTCGTCAGCTTGTTAAGTATTGTCGAAAAATTTTTTTTTCCGTCAAAAATCGTGGAAAACATGAAAAAATAATTGAATATGATTTTTTTTCACTTACCTTTTACTTAAATACAGATAAAAGGGCTGCTTAATTCTTTATTTTTCGCTTAAGTTACAAAAATAATAGGAAAAATTTTTTTTTGACTTCTGATTTCTATTTGGCTTTCAAAAAGACATTCCACAGATTCTAAAACATCGTTAAAATATTTTATTATTTTTTCGCTAGAATAAGTCCATTTGATCCATTAATTTATTTAAAAACGAGTGGGCTACCTCCAAATGTTGCGAAAAAAAATTTTTTTTTTGTTGATAAATTTTCTTTTTTTATAAGCTACAAATTCTACCCCCAGGCTAAGTAAAAAAAAAAAAAATTTTTTTTCGATCCACCCTAATATAAATAAACATATATTACACCCAGACTCGGGGCGGGAATCGAACCCACAACCCTTGGAGCAGAAAACAGGGACACTGCAAACTGCGCCAACGGGTCAGTCAAATGATGGTGCACAACCATTTTTGTGACATCGATCCAATCACACTTTTCCGTTTTCATTTTAAAATGTTGATCGTTATTTTAATGTCCTACTCTCTAAACATGAATCAGTGGAATTTTCATTAATAACGTTAGTGAAGCTGTATTCACTCCATATCAGTGTATTTCAATAAGAAGATAATGAATACTCACTAATACACACACAAATATTCAATGATTAAATCAGTGAACTCTGATATTCACATATTCATACATTGAATAGGCACTAATTCTCCGTGGTACGACGATTCTTACATTGATAAAATGTGAATAGTCACTTAAAATTAGTGACATTCCAAAAAAAGTAATTTATATGAAATATTGCGTGTACACTAAGTATTATTCAATATTTAATTATTCTATTAAGAGACTTATTAAAAATACAATTGTATCGTAATTTAAGTTTAATAAATAATCGTTAATTATGGTTATTACGTTAATTTATTAAGTAATAGAAAGCATTTAACCAGACAATATTCTTTACGGTATTTCCTATAATCAATCTATCTGTGATTTTAATAACTAGAGATAGTATTATGATTACATTTTTTTAGGAATTGTCTGTCTCTAATAAGACAATGGAAAATACATAGATTATACTCTCTAAATATGAAAATTTTCATTAATTACGTAGATACTGTATTTAGGTACTAAACATCATTGAATTTTAATAACAATTTAGAGAATACTCACTAATACACATATAAGTATTCAATGATCAAATCAGTGGACTCTGATAGTCACAAATTTATATATTGAATAGTCACTAATTCTGCTTGGTAAGATTCTCAAATTGATAAAAAGTGGTTATTCACTTGAAATTTGTGAAAAATCACTAATTTATGCATAGAGAGTAGCAATCGGTCTTTAGCTACTCTTTAAAAATATTTTTAATAGTCAAAGTCAAAGTCAAAAATCATAATTTTATTATAATTTTTTTTAAAATCAAATATTTGTTTTGATTCTAAAACATTTTATAATTCCATTTTCCATTATGAAATTGAAAATTCGTTTATATATATATATTTACTAGCGGGCCGCCCCGGCTGCGCCCGAGGTATGTATATGTACCTAAGCCTGCCAGCCATGAATCACTCTATCTATTGGTGAAAACCGCATGAAAATCGGTACAGTAGTTTTTGAGTTTATCGCGAACAGACAGTCAGACGCGGCGGAGGACTTTGTTTTATAATATGTGGTGATAATTAACAAAACAAAAACAACTAGAAGATTATGTACACTGAAGTTACGTACGGCTATAAGACCAGGACGACCGTTCTGGTGTAGTGGTGCAAGTAGTTGCCTCAACGCCGGCGATCGCGGTTTTGATTCCCGCTCGGGGCAGATATTTTTATTTGTGCAAATATTTGTTTCCAGTATGAGTGTATGGTCTTGTAGGTTTTCTTACAGTGTATCCCATCCATATGGTGTCCCAGATGTATCATAGATATCTGATAGCGATCGTTACTCATGGTAGAGAAATTACCGTCAATCCTTTTTCTGCATGGAAAAGAGTCCTTTAACCAGCAGTGGTTTGTTTACAGGTTATAATACATCATGGTATGTTTTAATGATCTGGCAACACGTGTAAAATCGTGCTGATAGTCTAGTTTAAAAATCAATATAAACATGGCTGTCATTTTAAAAGAAGAGAAGTGTAATGATACATTGCAAAAATATTTTAAGATAAATTAATAGCGATAGCACCCTTATGGAGATGTGATTAATATGCTGTCAGTGCAATTATGTCATAACGTTCGATTATTATTTTCGCGCGTGTTCTTCGTAACCACACCGTCCTTATCATTAACTACTTATATGAATAAGTTATTGAATATATTATCGACCACGTGTTTTGATAGTACTTTTTTTTAATTATGACAAGCTGCACCCACGACTTCGGTCGCGATCATGATTTGACTTCAATCCCCTTTTCCAAGGGGTTCTTTCAAATTTCGAGATTAAAGTATCTACTTCTAGCTCTAGATTATTCATACAGAGAAACTGACAGACAAACAGCAAAAAAAGTTAAAAAAAATACAGTTTTGGCTTTAGTATTGATTATAGAATAAACTATTTTTTTTTCAAAATATCTTCAACGTACAGAAATCCTCTTACGATTTTATTATAAATACAACTTTAAAAAAAAGAAAGAAATATATATTCCAGCCAGTATTAAATTGTTAATTTCGAGTTTATTTTTTTAATTTTTTTTTTCATGTCTTAAAAAGGTTCATAATTTATTTACCTATTAATCTTGAAAGATTATTTTTTTATTTTTTATTATTTAAGTCAAATTATATGCCTGGTTATAGGCGCCATTTTCGAATACAATGTTAATAATAGTAATTTCTAACTGTAAACACTTTCAGTTTTTTATAAAACTATTTATTTATATTAAATTTGACCTATTTTTATTTTATTATTGCCTAGAAATGATGAGAATAGTCATAGTAATAAAATTGTAAGTCTTAAAGGAGTTGAAGTCACTTGCGTTCAGTATGTAAATGGCTTCAACACATAGTTAAATATTAAAACGTAAACTAATATATAATATTATTTTTCGTTACAGTGAAGGTTTGTTCACGAGCCCCGTGAATGCATCACCTGTCGATTACGCCAAGGTGAGTTTTTTTTTTATATTAAAAATATATTTTGTAAAATAATATAAACATAATTATATATAATGTATAATGACCATAGCGTTATCGCATATTTTAAATTGAACATAAATCATTTAAAAAACAGCTGTCTTATATAACAAATAAGATTTTTGTAAATACATTTTTACGTAAAAATATCTAGGCATAGATAATAAAATAAAAATAAAAAGCACTATTTGTTTTTTGTCAACGTTTTTAATAAAACTAAATCTTTTTCGGAAATATTTCATCTTTGTTTTCGCATATTTTAGAAATATAAACCCATAGACACTCCTTTTTTTTAATATACTTACCGCGTAATTCAGAGTTATAAGTTCAACAAGGAGATTCTATGGACCTCTATTATATTACTTCAGTAAACACGGCCCACCCATGCCGAACGCTATTAAGTGGTTTGAACATGTGCCGCTAGATGGCGTTGTTTACAAAAGTTTCTTTTACACACGTTGTGGTCAAAAGGCGAGTCAGATTGAGTTTTATTGTTTTTTAACGATCACTAAATGGGTTTGATAAATAAATATTAAATTTTATGTTATTTTGTTAGTTTTTACTTATGTATGAGTTACAATGGCCTGGAATGCGTTTTAATTACTTAACTTTATTTAAGTTGTGTGCAGTGTGTTGTTGAGTCATGTGTTCGTCACATTAACCCTAGAAGCCTAATCTATTTCGGACTTAAACAAAGCCTTAATATACGTCTCAGAGGCGTACACATATAAATTACAATCTGTATGCAAAAATAGCCCTATTTTAGAAATATTATTGAGCGGAAATTGAAATTTGGAATATAAACTAAAAATAAAACAACACTGTTTTGAATTATAACTATAATCACAGTTATTTATTACAAAGAAAAAACTATATGCATAAATTGGAACAAAAAAAATTAACTTTTTCAAAATCAACTAAAACGTATAATTTTTCTCAGAAAATCTTTTTTTTTTTAACGCTAATTAGTTATTCTTAGAGCAAACATTAAAAATAATTTGAATTTAAAAGACAAACTAAACTTTATGAGCAGTCTACACACTTATCAACCTTGTGCACATTTTTTTCATTTGTAACACACTGATTTTGACATTCTTTTTTTTATAGGCGCAAAAGTTGGTTTCTTCAGAGGTACTAGATTCTTGTAAAGACGAAACGTATTCAGTCACATAATTATTTTCATCTTCGCTTTAAACGTCGTCGATAATTTGGTCATCCTCAACTTCGGAATATGAATCTTACAAAGAAGGATTATCATCCTCGTTTCAGATTGCTAGAATCTGGTCTTCATCTAATCTTTTAGACCGTGACACATTTGTACCTAAAACAAGGCCGAAAATAAACATAAAATGTACGAAAAAAAACAAAAGTAAAATCACACAAACCTAGTTAAAAATTACACAAAGCCTAAACATACGTCTCGCAGGCGTGCTATACTTCGATAAATCAAAAATGGGGGGACTTACCTTAACGATACAGGCACCATCCGCTAGCTCCCGTCGGCCACGGAGTTGGCAAAAGAACACGATGCGCTAGTTTTAACCGTTACAAAGAGACAAACGATATTCGGTTGCGTGTACGACTCTCAGACGTAGATTAGGCTTCTAGGGTTAAAAATGTTGTTGGTACTATTATAGATACTAAAAAGAAAAAAAAAAAGTTTGTTTGTTATAGATTAAAACAATGAAACGAATACACAACAAAAGGAAACGAATACAAGACTTACATTAAGATTAATATCTTAAATAATTACAAAGGCTTTTTAAAAGTCGTTATGGTTTTTAGTTTCAAACACGAATAAAATTATTTTATATTATAATAATTATTATATTTTATAATGTAATATATGTATAATCATAGAAATATGTGTCACAAACTATAATATTTTTATTATAGAAATTTTAATTCTTACAATCATTTTATACAAGTTTTTTTTATTCTTTTTATTTAAATAGACTTTATAGAAAAATTAATAAAAACAGTATAATTTACGAGCATAGAAATACTTTTAGCGATCTTTTATTCTTAGATCAGAGGAATTAATTATTCGAATTATTAATCTTATGAAAATTTTTCGTTCGAGAGTTATCTAGAAATAGGTTTAACGACTCCGGACGCGATCTGCTCCACACACGATCGTAATTGAATTTGAAATTGCCGCGTGTGAACCGCGTGCGCGTGCGCAGACATACATTCCGAATCGCGAATTCTCGACTCCACATCACTTTAGCACTAGCGCACATTTTAAGAATTTCGTTTAAAAAAGTCTTAACTAGAAAACCACTCTGTGTATACTTTTTGTATTATACTCCACACAATATTATTTGAATTATCATTATAAAGATATCATCATCATAGATACATGTTAAGAGCACGTATTTTTTCTTATAAGAATTTCTTAAAAAACTCTTTATAAGATTCCGTGAATAATGTTCTGTATAAGAATCTTGTAAGAAACTACTCATAAGATTGCGTGATCATCGATCGTCTCTGTTAAGATAGAAACATACAATATGCGCGAAGGCTTACATGGAAGAGTTTCTCGTAAAATCCTATGGGAATTGGAAACTATAATTAACGATACGACAATGATTTGATGGAATGACGGTTGTTATGAAAATTGTTTTAAGTCGAATGCGTGTTTCTTTGTATGTACTTTGCATATCTTCATTCTATTGTCTCTTTTTATATAGAATTTTCTCTGGCACTAAACTTGTTTACATTATATACTGTAATTAAAGTTAATTCTTGCATTTTTTTTTGTAAAATAATATTGTTTTGGATTTAAACATTTATACAAAACAGTAAAAAAAATTGGGGTAATCTTTAAACTATGTTGAAAACGACGAATGTTTTATGAACTTTCTTTATCCTTTTATAATTGATGAAATATATAAACTTGACTCTGTAACTTATTTCGTAATTCCATCTATTTTTTTTAATACAATAACACAAACTATTGTTTTAATTAATTATTAGTTTATAGTTATTATTAGTTTATTGATACATACAGAAATTAATAATAATAAATTTCTGTATGTATCAATAAACACCTGTATGACTGACTGACATTGTGTTTTAATGACGACACGACCTGTTAGTTATGTATGAGAAAATTCTATGTGACATAAAACGCCTTATCATTCACCGACAATTTCAAACATAACCTTACTTTTATGGTAAACATTAAACATTCCTAATATCATAATTTTTTTTTCTCTCACCCGAGTCGTGACTAACACAAAATAAGAAACAAGCGTTTTATACGTAAATGATTCATTTTAAAAAGGTCATTAGATAAAAAAATCGCTTATCTTAGACTAGTTGTTGCCCGCTACTTCACTCGCATGGAAATTTTGATGTGTATCTATTTGTGAGATTTATACATATAACTTTAACGAAACTCCTTTTAAAAACAAGACTCCTGTAGTATACAATTTTAATGGTATCGCAAAGGAGCTTAGCATTTTTACGGTACAAAAAGACTGAGAAAGATTTGACTTATTTAATCTTTCAACGTTCCAAAATTTCATCGAGATCCGTTGTCGTTTTGTCGTGATTTACTAACAAACATTCAACCAAATTTTTTTCATTCATAATACATAGTAAGAAAGATTACTTCAAACTGAATTTTAGGTCCATCGTATCGCGAATTTACCGATTCGCGGCAGTCATAAAACAAATCATCCATGCTTTTTTCTCAACAAGGCCGAGGTTGAAAAACTAGGCGTCCTTTACGGTTTCACTTGGCTTTCATTTTGATATTTGTGAAATTGTTAAAAATTTATAGTCGTTACTTAACTCCTATATGATACATCGTGATATTTTATAGCCTCCTTCATTATTAAATAAATAACTTTTCTAATCCAATAAAGAAGCAGCTTTTTACCTTTAAATGCTTTTAAAGTTATAGACCAAACAAACAAACGTTAGTTTTGTAATAGTATAGTATAAGATCTCCGTTAATCTATCAATTAAAAATCAATAGTGTCTGTAGCGATATGGTATTGGCACGCTATGCGCGGGCGCATGTGTCAGTCACCCCGCGGGACGACCTTGCAATGCTAACCGGTCAGCTTTGTCGTCTTGCTCTCGTATACGACTATCGCGTTTGTTGCTGTTTCTTTCTAATCGGATAGATTGTCATATAGCTGTACTGTTCGCACACCACTGACTATTGTGTGAAGTGGACTTTCGATCTATATTTTATATTGTTTTAAGTATTTGGTACAAAAAATTCTTTTTTCACAAATAGGTTTATTAAAGAAATATTTCTATTGTAAGCTTTTAGATAACGAAATCGGTACCAATTGCAATTTTGTTTGTAAACTGTAGTTATTTGAAGATTTTTAAAAATAATCAGTTTTAAAATCGAAAAGAATATTTTGTAATTATTAAATATAGTTTACTGCGTGTTATTCCTTAAATACATGACCCAATGAAAAAGTCGGCTGAACAAAAACTTTATATTACCTATTATTTTCTTAATCGTATATAATTCGTTTTCCCAAATATCTAACATGTACAGATATTAGGCGGTTTCATTATTTTAGCGACCTATAAATAAATATGTATATATAAATAAATATGTATGTATAAATAAATATGTCATATATAATAATATGACAGATATACGATGTAATATATCAATCGTTTGCACCATTTTGTTTACTGAGTCGTGGTTCGTCCGTTTTTTGTGACATCAAGTCACGTACAGTTTTTATGAGAATTCGCAAAAGATCACGAGATTATATATACCACAATATCCTGTTTTAGACGACTTTACCATAAACAAATTATACTTATACTTGCAGTAAACAAATTATACTTATATTACGGAAGGTTAGTTAAACAGGGTCAACCACAAGTAATTTTAATTAGACTTAAAATGTAATTAATGGTATAAAATGTTATTATTATTTATTTTAGAATATAAACGTTTTTCGCTACATTTAAACGTTGTTTCTTTTTATAACATCAATAATCAATAAAGAAAATGAGCAAAATTTTATATGTACATTTTCACTATAAAATAACTCATATTGCAAAAAATAATCGTAACGCTCGACATTTTATCTGTCTATAAAATGTAGATAGTTTGTATTATTTCTTACTGGCGACTTAAATTCAAAAATTCAAATCAGACAAACAAATAATTTCTTTAATCTTATAATAAAATTAATAAATACATACGTGTCCGCATCGCTCGTGTGTCAATGAGTTTTAATCCCTGCAAGTAATACGCGCAAGCCACGGATCGTGAGAACTAGCGCTACAGGAACTAACAAACTGAACGAGCGCTCCTAACTTTGTTGCAAGTGGAAGATCGTTTTAAATATTGTTGTTTCTATGAGGAATAGTTTTTATATTAGAAATAGTTTCAATTAGTACGATTTAAATGTTTGTTATTGTACGAGCAAGCGCGTACATTTATGTACTTAGGTTGCATTTTGTTGTGACCTAATTACATCACTTTAATAATTACTTACAATATATAAATCAGTTCGTTGTCGGTCATCAAGAGTATCGCACGTAACTCAGAGTTCGCTATCGGTCATCAAGAGTACCGCGCGTAACTCACCATTCGCATTCCACCATTAAATTCATTATAGTCTAAGTTCTTTTATAATTATATATTTTACAGTTTTATTTAATATTTTATTTATACACATTCGTACGGACACACCGTACATATTGGTCCTTCGAGCTATTGAGACCGTACATATTGGTCCTTCGAGTCTACCAAAAGGCGGGATCCTTGTTCATACACGTGTTCTCGGTTCCGTCTACCGGTCTACCTATAGAGACATAGTGCATTTGAAGTGACTTTCGTGTACAACGCTACTGTTTTATCAAGAGGAATAGTGGCTAGTATTCGACACCTTACTGTGACATTAAGGTCTGCAGTGAGGATCGCCTGAGAATTAAGGATTCGGGCAAGCAGATTCCAAGTAAGATCTGTCCATTTATTTTAATTTTTATATAACTCAACGATGTCTTCGGTCGCTGATATTCTGGCTAACCAGCAGCAGCTGGCTTCGTCTATTGAGACCGTATACACCAATTTTAAGAAAGATGGTGCTAGTAGGAAGACTGCGGAATACATAAAGAAAAGGCTGGACATACTTGACAGCTTTTGGTTCGAGTATGAGGCTAACTTTGCGAGATTATCGGCTAAGGAGTTAGATATTCACACTCGTGATGTTATTACTAAGGATCGGGAGAGGGTGAACGAGAGGTATAGTAACATTAAGAGTTACATCCAGAGTTGTGAGTTGGCAGCTGGGGAAAGATCGCAATCTCCCCTAGTTAAACCTCCCACGTTCGTACCGAAACCCCTTGATCCTAAACAAGGATTGAATCAAGATAATCCACAACTGAGCGGCAGTAGGGCTGCTCTACAATATTCAAGTCCGGATAGTAAAACCGTGGACATGCTGAGAAAACAGAATAGCAACTTCAAGGCCTTTCACCGGACAGTAGAAGGTATACATTTAGACTTGGTAAGTGAAAGATGGGAATTGGAAGATCTTCTCCGCACTGTCCAGTCCCGTTGGGCTGCTATTGACTCGTTGCACTGGGAGCTGGACAGCGAGCTGGACGGATCCAACGAAGAGTATGAGCGTGCTTTCTCGGCTTATGAGTGTAAGTACCAGGCCATCAAGAAGGCCATTAATAAGAAAATGTGGTCAGTAGCACACATGGAAAAGTCCACGCCTCAGTTGGAGATTCCTACATTCAGCGGAAACTACAACAACTGGGTCTCATTCAAGGATTTGTTCAATGAGACTATTCATAAGAATAATTGTATCTCAAATGCCCAGAAGATGCAGTACCTCAAGTCCAAGGTAAGGGGTGAAGCTGAGAGACTTATTCAACACTTAAATGTTAGCTCAGATAATTATAGCGTCTGCTGGGATATATTAAACCAGAGATATAACAATAATAGGCTTATATTTCAATCACACATGAATACACTAATAAACCTCCCAGTAATGCAACAACAATCAGTCGCTCTAATCAAACGAATGCATGACACAACTCAAGAATGTCTTAATGCAATAAAAAATCTGGGGGTTGACATAAGTTCCTGGGATCCTATAATTGTATATTTATTAACGCAGAAATTAGATACCACATCGTATACAGACTATATGGAATTTGTCAAAAACCCGCGCGAATTGCCATCTCTTAAAGAATTTTTACAATATTTAGAAGCTAAATTTATATCATTAGAGTCGTCGCATAGAAAACAAGACACCCCGACGCAAAAAAATCCCGTCAGTAATAAAAATCAGTATCTTAGTACGCATCATAACAAATCTAACTATTATAAAACGGTATTAACCAGTAGTAAAATAATTTCCCCAGTTCTCAACAAGAAAAGTAATTTGATCTCAAAATTTAAGTGTCCATTGTGTAGTAGTAACGATCATGGAATTTATTATTGCCAACAATTTTTAAAAATGCCACCTAGCAACAGGCTGAAAACTATAACTAAATTAAATTTATGTACAAGTTGTTTATCAAGTCATCAAGGGAAGCAATGCCAATCAAATAAAGCTTGTCGCGAATGTAATAAGACTCATAATCGCCTTTTACATGAGGCATTTGCGCAATCGCATTGTTCGCACCCAGCGGAAGTCGGTCATGGCGGGGAGGGCACGAGCGCGCGCGGGGGCAACTCCGCTAATGTCAGTGAAAATGCCACCGCAGGGAAACAAGTCCAATGTAACTCGCACGTGTCAATTCAGGAGGACCCCTATGAGATCTTACTTCCCACCGCGATGATAAAGGTGCAAGCCGTAGATGGTTCTTTTTGTATCCTTCGGGCCCTGCTGGACCAGGGCTCACAAACTAGTATTATAACCGAGCATGCAGCCCAGGTATTAAAGATTCCGAGGAAAAAGTGTAAAGGGGTTATTTCGGGTGTCGGCGACAATGAAAGCAACAGTAAGGGCATAGTCACACTAAAATGTTCCTCTATAATAAGTGATTTTTCATTTGAAACCGATGCAATAATTATGACACAACTCATTAAAAACCTACCTAGTTACACATTCGCAAAACCAGACTGGTCATATCTGGATCACATTAAATTGGCGGACCCGGAGTTCTATAAAAGTCGCCCGGTAGATATTTTATTAGGCGCAGATATATATTCCATCGTTATCATGGATGGAATATGTAGAGTAAACTCAACCTTGCCGACCGCTCAACAGACGCAGCTTGGATGGATTTTGAGTGGCAACACGAAAACCTTTCAATGCAACGTAGTTTTACATAACATCGAAGAAATACAAAAATTTTGGAAAATTGAGGACATTTCGGAACAATCTGATTTATCTTTAGAAGACAAGCAGTGTATAGAACTTTACCAGTCATCAACAATAAGACGAAAAGACGAGCGGTACGAATTTAGGTTACCACTGAAACCCGATAACAAGGAAAAATTAAGCAGTTCTAAATCAAAAGAAATAGCTCCATTTTATAACTCAGAACAAAAACTCATATTAAATAAATCTATTATGAATAATTATGTGCAATTCATTAAGCAATATTTATCGCTCGGACATATGACACCCGCGGCCGTTGACCGTAATGCATTCCTTAAATGTTATTTACCTCATCATTGTGTCACCCGAAACGATTCTACGATAAATAAGTTACGTGTTATATTAAATACGAGTACATCAAGTAAAACGTCATCGGGCTCAAGTTTAAATGACGTTATGTTTCGGGGACCAAATCTTCAGCAAAATTTACAGAGTCTCATTTTTAAGTGGAGACAATATAAATATGCATTTACGGCCGACATAGAAAAAATGATTAAGAAAATATGGATCAGTAGTAAATATCAGAATTTGAAAATAAATATTGTACTAAGCGGAAGCGAAATTATTAAGCATATCATTGAAAATCAAAACTCACTAACTAAAGCTGTAAGAGTATTAGGGTGGATATTAAGATTCACTACAACTAAAAAGCAAGGTTATAATATAAGCATACAAGAATTAAATCAAGCTAACAATTTAATAATAAAAAATTGTCAAATTGAAAGCTTTTCTCAAGGAATTCATCGTCTAAAGCAAGGAAGTGTTAGTACGCAAAGCAAAATATTTAGTTTTAACCCTATAATAGATCATAAGGACATCTTACAAGTTGGCGGCAGGCTCAAGCATGCGAACATCGATCCCAAGATGAAGCATCCTGCCATCATCCCCTGTAACACGAGATTAGCGGAACTCATCATTGACCAAGCGCATGAGCTTACTTACTATGGGGGTGCGCGATTAACAAATGCATTTATTCGGCGAAAATACTGGCTCGTCGGCGACAATAATGATACAAAAAACCGGATTCGTTTGTGCGTTAAGTGCAGGAGACAGAATCCTGTACTTCATCAACAGATAATGGGAGACTTACCCTCAGCGCGCATAAACCCTTCGCGGCCATTCTTTCAGTGTGGTGTTGATTACACGGGACACGTAAACGTCAAATCCAGTAAGGGGCGTGGTATTAAGACCACTAAGGGATACGTAGCAGTGTTTGTGTGTATGGCAACCAAGGCTGTACACTTGGAACTCGTCTCAGACTTATCAACGTCTGCTTTCCTTGCGGCGTTGCGCAGGATGGTAGCTAGAAGAGGCGTTCCAGGCCACATATATAGTGTCCAAGGAAAGAATTTCATTGGGGCCAATAACGTATTAAAACAGCAGCTGATAGAGATTAAGGAAAATCAAGAATTTAAGACAGAGATAGTCGATATAAGTATAGAATGTCACCATAATTGCCCACCTTGGCCATTCTCCAGTGGACTGTGGGAGGCTGCGGTTAGATTCTTGAAACAATCAGAGGGATGTTTAAGCTCGAGCCCGCTCTGTCCCTTAACAGAAGACCCCGATGACTTGAATTTTTTAACTCCATTCCATTATTTAAGTAGTGGTCCTGTTCTAACTTTATACGACACAGAGACAGATCTGAGAACTAGGTGGCATCTCACTCAAAAAATATTCAATGACATATGGAACAGGTGGCGCGAGGAATATTTAACATTACTAACCGAGCGAAGTAAATGGAGGGAACTAAAATTGAATATAAAATTAGACGATATTGTCATTATTAAGGATAACAATCTCCCGCCGGGGAAATGGGCCTTAGGTCGCGTAGTAGAGCTACACCCTGGAACTGACGGCTACGTAAGAGTCGTGACACTTAAAACTAAAAATGGTTTCATGAAACGACCGGTTGTCAAGCTATGTAGGCTACCCGTAAATGAAGAAAAAAGTCAAAAAACCTGTAAGGAGGTAAATAAGGAACAAAATTCAATTAAATCCATCAGAAAAAATAAAACCTTTAGCTTTGCCTCTGTCGCAATATCTTTGTTATTATTTTTTATAACTATTCCAGTAAGCCATTGTTCTTATAACATTACTCATTTGCCGGCTTATAATAGTCTTTATTTTGATCGCATTAAAGACATGCAAATAATTAGAGACGACTGGCGGTTAGTAGTATATTACGATACTCGACCGTATTCAGAAGGCAATAAGGCCATTGAGAAATACATGAAATACTTAGATAACATATGTGTAAAAATTCAATCGCGATCACATTGCGACGGAGTCCTGTTGCAGTTACGGCATGAGGTGAGCGAACTGCAATACTACAATAGCCTGTTAATGAATCACAATGTAAACAATTATATACGTCACAAACGCGGACTGATCAATGGGGTCGGATATATAGCAAACGGCTTATTCGGGGTCTTAGATGATCGTTTCGCTCAAAAATACGAGAGAGACATAGATCTTATTAGAAAAAATCAGAACCACTTAGCTGCGCTCTGGAAGAACCAGACATCGGTCGTCGAAGCAGAGTTCAATCTGTTGAAACGCACTGAAGTAGTAATTGATGAAAACCATAAGTTGATTCACAAGAAACTTAACGCCATAGAAGGAGCAATTAATCAAGTGAAAACCGAAGTTCAAAATGTTTCTCTCGTGAATGAATTTTTGACCACAGCTATGATCGCGAACAATTTAATATTTAGTTTGAAAAACGTGCAACAAACGCTTCTAGATGCTGTAACTAATATTTACAGTGGAAAATTTAACTTTCATCTTCTCACGCCCGACCAACTGAGGTACGAACTGGGAGTTATCTCCGAGCAGCTTCCTAAGGACTTGTCGCTTCCGATTAAGACGTCCGACAGTCTATCAGAAATATATAATTTATTGCATGTCCGCACAAGAGTAACATCCAGATTCATAATTTTTGAAATAATGATTCCACTTATTGATGATAACTTGTATGAGATATTAAAAATTATCCCTATACCGCACCGTACAGATACCAGCAATGAGTTGGTTGTGGTACCGGTGGCCGAATACGTGGCCGTCAATCTGAAGCATGACTCATTCATACCACTTACCGAATGGGATTTAAGATCATGTTTAAAACGAAACCCGCAGTTAAGTTTATGTCACCTTAGGAAGTCAATTTACATTATTAAAGACGACCATAGTTTTTGTGAAACGATGCCACGGGAAAGGAGATGTAAAACAATCATTACGGCTTGCAAGAACCGATGGGTAGAATTAAATAACTACAATAAGTACTTTTTCTTTTGTTGTGAACCTTTTCTTATTAAACTAGTATGCAATGATCGCATCTTACCTCTACAATTGACTAACTCTGGGTTTTTTAGCATCGATGAAGGCTGCACTATAAAATCATCAGATTTCGTTGTCTTCTCACATCGACAGAAAGAGAGTAGACTCGATGTATCATATAAAATTCTATCGCCTGAGATTTCACAGATCAATTACATAATAAACATCTCCTTACCGAGTGTCTCTGTAAATTATACCTCTAACTTCACTCGTAACCATACCGCTCAGCTCCAAGATATTCAGAGAAATATCGAATTTATGAAAAATACCGAACCCTTAACTGAAATGTCCAATCACGACATCCACCACTACGCAGCGATATACATATTGTTCGCGCTAGTGGGGCTCGGCGGAGCAGTGTGGCTGTGCAGGCGCTTCAGTTGCAGCAGCAGGCGGGAGAGCGGGGCCCCGGCTCCCGCTCCAGTGCCGGAGCGGGGTCCAGAAGCGGGCCCGGCGACTCCGGCGACCCCGGCACTCCAGTGCAGTGTACAACAAGTTCAGTGTAGTGAAGTGAAAGGTGTTTGTGATAAAAGTGCGTGTGTGTTAGTGAAAGAGACACCTAGATTTAACGTTCCTGATGGATATTTGAACACTTCTACTGTGTAATTTAGATTTTAAGAAAAATGTGCAATCATCTTGTTAATCATTACTAATCAAGAGGTGCATGTTAGTTTAAGTAAGATTGTTATATCACCTTGTAATCATCGCAGCATCTCATCTCTTCTACTAACCCTCATCTTTCCCGCTCGGGAATATGTACGAGCAAGCGCGTACATTTATGTACTTAGGTTGCATTTTGTTGTGACCTAATTACATCACTTTAATAATTACTTACAATATATAAATCAGTTCGTTGTCGGTCATCAAGAGTATCGCACGTAACTCAGAGTTCGCTATCGGTCATCAAGAGTACCGCGCGTAACTCACCATTCGCATTCCACCATTAAATTCATTATAGTCTAAGTTCTTTTATAATTATATATTTTACAGTTTTATTTAATATTTTATTTATACACATTCGTACGGACACACCGTACAGTTATCTTTGATTTTTTTATTTCGTCTTCACTGAAAGAATTAACAATATTCTAATTTTTTTGTAATATATGGATATTTATTGGAGGAATCAGTAGGCAATAAAATATGACGTTATGAATCAGAAAGGCTTGAGCTTAATCCACCACACAGTTTTACGGCGGATTGGTGGATAATTTCCCTACCAACAGTAACGATCATTAGCAGGATGATAACAACTGGAACCGAGAGCTTTACGTGCTTTCCGAGGCATAGGTGGACCTAAAAGACCTACACCAACCTAGACTAGGTCTAGGTTCTAACTACAAACATGTGTTGAGCGGTATTAGTACCCGCGATCGTCGGCGTTAGAACAACTTTCTAACCACTATACCAGAGCCGTTGAAATATCTAGTTCCTCATAAAAATATTTGCTTAATTAATAATTCAAGATTTATGCAAACAATTAAATAATATGTATATTAAATTTCATCCACTCCGTATGCAATAATATTACACGTAGTTATAAAGACAATGGAATACTGATTAATATGCGAAGAGAGCTCTTATTATTAAATGAGATCATGTTACGTGTTTAACAAGTCTTTATTTGTTTATTTTATATTTTAAATATTTGTAATTAGATGCAATCAATTTGCGCTTGATTCAAATTATAGTTTTAGTAACCGATTTTCAAGTAAATACGATATTTTTATATTGAAATTGATTAAAAGAGTAACTATTGAGTTTCCTGTCGATTCTTCTCAGCAGAATCTACATTCTGTTTTGCCGGTTGCTGATAAAGTTATCTGACATTTAACGGTATCCAACAGATAAAAGTTTATGATATATTTCTTTTTTTCAACATCAGTTTAACTGATATCCACTACGTAAGTTTACCTGTCACATATTTTTATTCGCAACCTGTAAAGCCGAAAACTGCAGTTTATTACTTGATGTAAAAAAGGTCTTAAGGGCCTCCTGGCTCTTGATGAAGCTTATAAGTAACTTATGTCCCAAATAAAATTTATCAGTAACCGGCGAAACAGGCCCTTAGTGTAATACTCTTCTGACATTGTATGTAATGTAAAATACACTTCGCTACTTGATTAGTTAACGTTTATGGTCATAGTGTGATATTTTATAGCCCATAATCTTCTTCAGTAAACAGGCTATAACTTCTGTAATATTTTTATGAGACGGAAAATTTATGCACGATAAAGATTAATTTAATATTGTTTTGGCAATCAGAAGTCAAACTCAAAAAGCACTATCTATTGTTTTACAAAGTAAGTATATAATATTCTTTAATTAAATTATTACATTTAATGTGACGACCATTCTGGTGTAGTTGTGCTGGTGCGAGTAGTTGCAACAACGCCGCGCTCCTGGGCGGTCTCGGGTTCGATTCCCGCTCGGGATAGGTATTAGTACAAATATTTGTTTCCGGTCTGGTTGTATGTCCATGTGGGTCTCCCCATCGTGCCTCGGAGAGCACGTAAAGCCATCGGTCCCTGTTGTTATCATAGACACCAGATAACGATCGTCACCTATTATAAGGAAATTATCCGCCGACCAGCAGTGGAGCAGCGTGGTGGATTAAGTTCCAACCCTTCTTCTACATGGAGAAGAGGGCTTCGCTCAGCAGTGGGTGGTTTACTGGCTGATACAGAAGGTACAATGTGTTGCTACTACCTGGCTGGCAAGAAACTCAATAGTAACTCTTTTGAAAACCGTCAATACATCTACTCAATACTCAACCATTATAAACTCAGTCATATCGCCTCTTTAGAAGAATAACGTGATATTTTATAAACTACAACTTTACAAGAGAGCAATTTCAAATATTTAGAAGTTGATAAATTCTAAAATATTGATAATTTTACTGTAGGAAAACAATTAAATAGTAAGTAAAATTATCAATATTTAGAATTTATCAACTCTTAAATGTTTGAAATTGCTCTCCTGTAAAGTTGTGGTTTATAAAATATTGCGTTATTCTTTTAAAGAGGCGATATGTTCTATATGAAAGTCAGCGCTATAAATCTTCAATTAATTAAAATGCCACTTTATAATATCGTTTGTTTTTTCGTCGTCAAATAAGAGGACCTCCTTTTTTACAGTCGGTTAAAAGTATATACCTTTAATTTCTTTACATGACATTAGAATATTAACAACGAAATTTTTTGTATTGTATGACCACAGCATTTCATGAATAATAATTAACATCACATCCCCATGGAGTTTCATAAGTATTGAAACTTGATCTAAGATCCAGATTCTATTGAAAAGAGAGCCTATCTCTATTCACCCCTTTCGCTATTAAATGCTGTAATTATATTATTTGCTTCGACGGAGAATCAAACTCGTCTTTTGTCTGTTGACGGTGGGTAAAATACTACAATAAGGGTATTCAATTTCTAGATCTTTTGAATAACAATAATTTTTTAACCGCTTTCAAAAAGGATATAGGTACGTATCTATTACATGACTGTTATGAAGACGAAACTTTTGTTTCCTTCTATTATTTGCAGCAAACAAAATTAATAATAGTTAATAATAAAATGTATATTATATTATTATCGTAATCTGTGTAAATAACTAGACAGAGGTCTGCCGTTGTGTGCGCATCACGAAAAAGCTACAGGATAGATTTAGTTTAATATAAAGTTTTAAGAAAGAACGATTTTTATAAGCACTACTTTAAAAAAAAAGGGATTTCGTTAGCAAAGTTTATTTTTGTTTCCGATCTTCTTTATGTTATCTTCCTCAGCATATAAAAGAAGCCGTGCGGTGACGGGCAGAGAAGAATAGTCCCGACCTCTTTCTTACTGAAGTGTCGTAAAAGACGACTAAGACCATAGTAGTGCTAACTGTACACCAACCAGTATATTTATGGACAGCAGCGTCACCATATCCTGCCAGCTCGCCAACCCCGCTGCCAAGCGTGGCGAGTATTGGCAAACCTCCAGAGATGATCGGGTAGGCTTAGATTCAATAGTGGACATCCAGTGGCGGATTTGGTGGTGTAGTTTTCAATTCTGCCCTTAAAGGTATAAATACATTTACATGAGCAAGGTGAATCAATAAAACAAAAACACAAAATGCATTGTAAATATATTTACAATGCCTTTTTATCATATACCTACATATATAAATATTATATGACAGTAATATTTCATAAATTTTAGTAACTAATAAAAGTTGATTATAATGCATAAATATATATTTATGAACAAGCTCAGTTCATTTTTAACGCATCTAATAAATTTCTATTCAAAGAAACAAACGTCAGAGGTCCAAAACCGCTCAATTCAAATATTTAAGTACATCACTAAAGATATGATTCAGATCACGAACAAACAGATTCTATCTCGTGTGCTACGTATTCGAACATTAATAAATTCCTTAAAGATCTGTAAGGGCTCTAAGGTCACCGCATACGAGTAGAAAATTAAAAATATTCAAAAATAAAAAATGTGACCAATATTTCGATTTGATTTGATTATTTCAAGTAGTAATGTATTGTTAAGTGTATGTACTATTTTTGGTTATTTCAAACATAGTTTTGAAGAAGACACTCGATAAAACGTCCCAATGATCGGAGCCGGTAAACAGAGAGCTCTGTTCCGTCTGTCCATAGATTCAAAGATGCCGTTTAAGCGCAGATAATAATAGTAAGAGTTCTAAATGCAAGATCTTTTTTTACATGTCGGTTATGCAAAATTTTTTTTTTTTATAACGTCACAGTAATATACCTACATAAATACTATAAATGCTACAAATATTATAAATGTGAAAAATTTGGGTCGATGTTTGTTACACTTTTACTCAAAAACTACTCAGTAATTTGCAATGAAACTTGATAGGTATACAGCGGGAGATGCAGACTGATAAATATTTAAATAAACTACTTTTCATTCGAAGGATACAACGAGATCGGAAGTTATGCGGATAAAACCACAAGGAGCAGCTAGTACAATAAGCTAGTCTGAAATCGAAAATATATTATTTATTTCTCCTTATCTAAATTTCTCTTATATTTACGCGAATTTTATTCATAATTAAAAGTCCGACGTTTCGGACCCTTTACAGCGTCGGGAAATAATTTAAAATATTGTTAAACTGTAAAGTTTTAAATAAACGCGATAAAATCCGATATAGACTTTTAATTATCTAAATTTATAATAATTAACTACTTACCCAAATTATCTTACCATAGTATCCCGTTTGCAGTGTACCTTAGATTCAAAAATAATTTATGAAAAGACGTAGTTCACTGACCTGACCTGAAAGAACTCAATTTGACTACATTCAAAAGCATTATTGAGAAGGTGAGCGTTTTATTCAGTCCATTTTAATGTTAAACAGCCTTAAACAATTGTAAAGGGACGTGAAGGAACGCACCCTAAACGTACTGACCGTTTGACATTTCTCTATTCAAATTAAAAACTTATCTATCTTTTTTTATGAATTTTATCTGTCTCAATATAGAATAGTGATAGGGATTAGATCGTTCAATACAAAGAGGTTGTATAACAAAGATATGATTGCAGCACCGGCCTTTTTTTTCTATTTATGGTTAGATCCTAAGGTATATTTGATTATTTTAGTAAAGTAAGAATATTAGTGTCGTTAAAACAAATTTTATAATGAAACAAACATAAACAGTCTCTTTATTACATTAGTATTAAAAAGATTTAATTAAAAAAATTATTCAGTCCAGTCATTCCTAAAAGATCAAACGTATACAGATAAGAAAGAATTGTTTGTTCACCATTCACGGCTTCCAAGCTATATGTATGTGCTCATATCACATAATCTCATAGTTCAGAGAACACCGCACTCTGTTTATCTCGTTACCGTATTACTGGACATTTGTGTGTTTATCTTTAATTTCTCACGACAACGGTAACTTTTCTACGGTTAATTTAATAAACGGGATCAAAAGTGCTTTAAAATATTATATAGTTTATCTTATAGATAACGTTGAAGTGATGTAGTTTGTGAGTAATTATGGTAAGTATTAAATATTTAAAGAGTTACTTAGTTTATTTAGTAACTTAGTAGTTATTTTTGAGACTTTTAATATGAATGGGCTAAGTATTTTAAATTGGTTTAATGAAGGAGATATTACGGTTAGTACAATTATTCTTTTTAGCTGGGATTGTCCAGTAAAAATAAACTGTAAACCTAAATCAAAAGATCGGTTCAAACTAGGCTTATCACTGCTGAATTAAAAAAATATTGTACATTTTTTAAGCGACGGATGAAAAAAACAAAAAAAAAATCGAAGAAATCTTTCTCCTTAGTACCTACCTAAGAGAAGAGTTTTTCCCAGCAGTGCGACTTCATCAGATTATTACAGTATCTATAATGCGACACGTTATAATATATCTAAATTTCATAATAATATACATATAATTGCTTCGCTTCGCTTTAGCCTATCGCAGTCCACTGAGGGACATAGGCCTCCCCAAGTTCGCACCAATTATCCCGGTTTTCCGTAATCCCTAGTGTTTCCGATAGGATAGAATGTAGCCACACCTTCTCTTTCCGTGGGTGGCGTAAAAGGCAACTAACACGTTATAATATATGTAAATTTCATAATAATATACAATTGCTTCGCTTCGCTTCAGCCTTTCGCAGTCCACTGAGGGACATAGGCCTCCCCAAGTTCGCACTTTATTTTTTTATTATACAATAATATATTACGTAAATGTAAAGCTTCAACCGAATCCAAACTGTAGTTTATGTTGAAAGAGCCCTCAGAAATACAGAGAAATTATACGCGAGCTACAGTTAAATAAATTTTAATTTTAACAAAGTACTGTAAATGCATGCATTAGTTATTCACCCGTAGATTGGTGAGACGCGCAGTCATAGGTCACATGTTTGACTCTCTTTGTGATAAGTGTATCACTTGAGTTATCTCACACGAGTCGAAGATGTTTTCTGTGATATCAACATAAGCGTTACACCTTAGTGTATATTAGTAGGTATATAAATCTAGAATAAATTTTTTCGTTAATTATAAGCAAGGTAAATCCATATTATTGATTGAAAATGTTGTTTATTTGTTTCATTACTATTATCATGGGTTCTATGATTTAAAAATTAAATTGGTAAATGATATTATAATCTATTGATATTTTAGGCTATATATTATGACACTATGACATATACAAGCAGTCCAATTATTAATGTCAAATATTCTGACAAGCATCAGAAATCAAATTGAGCGGAATGCGACTGATGTTTAGAGGAAAAAATTCAAGAAAGACTTAATTTTTTTAAGAAACTTTCATTTGAAAATATATAATATAATATTTCTATATTTTATTTATTTTTAATTTTAAAATTAGTTTCAAACCACTTATAAGGGAATATAATAAAACATATTTGTATATGAATATCATTAACTCAATGAAAAATTACTATACTGAACCTAATCAGGTGATGATGCACAAAGACTTCGAAGGTTTCTGAGGCGCATGAATGACATTACACCGATAGCGACCGTGGTATGATTGATTATGATTATACTAGATAACGATTGTAGGAGGTGTACATATGGGAGGGATATTTTTTAAAGTAATGTATAAATAAGGAATTTTTGATGATTTTTTTAACATTATATGGCAAAAGAAAACAATTATCTAATGTTTTGGTTTCATCACGTACCTTTCAAACAATAATTACAAATAAAAATAAATAATCAACGAATTCGACAAAAAAGTATTTATATTCCTAAAAAAAAAAGAAAAAAAAGAGAGAAAACAATTTCTGTATGTAACTTTTAAATTATGATTTTTTATTCGTGATAAAAAAAAATACACATAAAAATCTGTTTCAAATAGTAGAATTTAGTTTTGTAAATTAAATAATACAGAATTCTTTTAAAACACTGAAATTACCAAAATTCTATATCCTTCAACACCAAACGTCACAGTCACCCTAAACATAAATACATGTGACAATTTGATAGATTCCTTCGAATATTCTAGACGTTTTGTTTGAAAACGTTTGATTTATCACGCGTTATTAATCCACCGAGTTATAAATATGGACATAATGGTTCCGTCTCTTTAAATTTTATAAGGGTCAACGACCCAGACGTCATATACTCAAAATAGATTATATTTCATCAATTTATAAAGAGTTGTTTAAATAATATGATTGATGATATGATTTATTGTCTTTGAATATTTTGTGATCGCAGCTTTGAAGTGAAAGACATCAACGCGCTCATAGTGCGTTTATATATTTAATATATTTTTATTTATATCGTTTCATTTAATTTAATATTATAGATAGTGTAAATAAATTAATAATACGCTATCTATAAATGTCTATTAAAGAGTAAGTATTAAATCATATATTTATGATTAATTAATTTATATGTTAATTTTACTTAGTTAGCTTTTTAAAGTTAATCTATAATAATATTATAATACTATCTTCATATTTTAGATTATTTTGATTTTTTTTTTGTAGCAATAAAAATAATGTCTGACAAAAATAATTATAAAATATATAATATAGAATATACATACATATGCGACGATTTAAAATTAATTAAAATAAGTTTAAAAAATACGTTAAGGATCTCTCTCTCGCAAGAGCGTGACACCGTTTGACCCCTCGCCTCGGTATTGTCCGTTTGTGATGAATAATTCAAATGAATTTTTAGTTAAACATTTGTCCGTCCGTTGACTAGATCGAAAATATTTTGAACAATCTGTATCTGTTTCGAATATATATTTAGTTTATCAGTTTCTATCGTAGCTCTGTCTGTTTTGTAATGGACTCGCTGCGTCTCGTGGCTTTACTCGTGTAACTTCCTATTTGTTACTAGGAATTTCAAGATGGTTTTATACACACAGAGATTCATCTCCAACATTTTAGTAGTTTTTTCCTTCACAGAATTTTTATTATTCATCCATAGAAACGCAATTATAATATTAGTAGAAAGTATAACAATATAATAAAATAACGACAATCATTCTAGTGTGGTGGTGCAAGTAGTCATCTCAAAGCCGGCGGTCGTTTATCTCGGAGCAGATATTTGTATTTATATAAATATTTGTTTTTTTTTTTTAATTCGCAAAACTTCAATGTAGCAGCTTTGTGGAATACGCTCCAACCCTTCCCCTATATGGAGAAGAGCCCACTGCCCAGCAGTTGGACGTTTAAAGGCATATCCAGTTAAGTTCAGTTCATATTGTATGTAATTACGAGTATTATGTTGCAAACCATAACGAATAGCTAAGGGCACTTTAACTAATAAGTAATATTAACATATTTATGAAGAAAGAGTTCAAAATTATTATTTTCAGTGGAAATGTTATAACAATGACAAAAATATGTATTTATATAACTTCTTCACATTTTCATATTAGTGCATTTAATAAGGAAAAGATTTTGTAAAAAAAAGTTTTGTAAATATATCTATAATACCAAATACATTATAAATATGTATTGCATTCGTCAAGATATTAATTACATTACAGAATGCTTCTGCATTCAATATTCAATATTTTAAGCGTATACAGCTCTTAATCAAAAATGTTTTTATTGAAATAAAAGTATTTTTTATGAACGTTAATGATGAAAAAATCTATACATGTATACTATACCTACACAAAATAATGTATATACATACAACTTGTCTATACAAGTTGTATTTATATACATTATTTTGTGTATAGATAAGAAAAATTAAAGAGTGTAAAGTTGTCCATTTATCATTGTCTATCTTGTCTCTAAACATTAAATACTAATTTAACTTTATATTTCTGCTCTATCACGAGAGCGATTCTGATTACTTTCTTTTCAAGCGTGATTCTGGTATTATTATCGTGCCACAATGGTAGATCACTGATTAATTAAAAACTAAAAATTTGCGACGAAATACTAAAATAATAAGGGTTCCTTATCGACTATTGGAAACTATTTCAATGTGGCACAAAAATCATAACATGATATTATATAGGTAGTTAATATCATCATATTCATATTAGGCTTAATACAAGATGGCACTAATCAATACGTTCAAAAATATTGCTAGCGATTAAAATTCTATTCCTATTGCAAATTGCCATTTTATTATATTTTGTTGTGAACTCTTTAGTATTGCCATTTGAAAGCTTTTCTATTATCAATTGAAAATAATATTTTATCTACCAAAACCTAATTACTTATAGCAAAGATAAGATAAAATAATTGAAGCATTAGTCATGCTGATTCTGTCAAAAGTTGATGACTTGTGACGGCGACAATTTTTGTCATTGTATGATTTTATGAGAGAGCTTTATATCAGAGACTTGAAATTTATATAATCACCAACCCCCTTTTTATTTTTATTTTTTATCGGACTCTACAAAAATCATAATATTTTATATTAATATATTTAATTATATAAAATATTTCGGATATTTGACGCGAGCTTGGGGAGGCCTATGTCCAGCAGTGGACTGCGATAGGTTGTTGCGATTTATATAAAATAATATTAAACTTAAGCGAGAAAAGTCACGGTCAGAACGAGTAATTATAAAAATAAAATGTCCGGCACCCAAGAGATGCAGGTGAAGCTGTCTCCAAATAAATAAGTATCGATTTAACAAAAGGCTGGTCCAGAAAAGGTGAGATTGAAGCTATGATTGCGGCAGCTGGCGAGCAGCTGGCGCAAGGTGCGCGCGCACGTGTGTACTCATTATGTGGAGGCCAGTTATGTTTGTATTGACTGCGCAGAATCGTAATATTTTTGATTAAATCGTATGAGGTATATGGACGAAATTATAATTTATAATAAATTCCTTTAAAAAAAAGCAAACTAATACAAAGCTAGTTTTCAATTGAATACTTTGAACGTTAAAAAAAATTTAAGATAACTGCTACAGTTAACTAACAATAATGAAGGTAGGTAGGAAGGAAGGTAGAGACTAATAGTCCCGACCTCTTTCTTGCTGAGATGTCGTCATAGAAGACTAGTCAACAGTGGTGCGAATAACTGTACAACAACCAGGATGATGATGGGCAGCAGCGTCACCATATCTCGCCACAACACACTGAGTTCGCCAAACCGCCTGCCAAGCGTGGCGAGTATTAGAAAACCCCTCCAGAGATGATGAGGGAAGACCTATATTTAGTAGTTGACATCCAACGGCTGATGTGGTAGTGGTGGTGGTGATGGTTATAATATAATACAAAATAAGAATTACATTTTTTCTTTGAAAGAGATTGTTTTCGATAGTAATCTTTATTCTAAGTGGCAATATAAGATATCGCTACTAATCGTAGTACATTATATAATTATAAGTTATTTCTGGTTACTTTGTTTTAAAAATTATACTTTTGCTGACTTAAAACTTTCCACAACAACATGTACAGGCATGTGCGTTCTTTGTGTTAGTGAGTTATCATATTATGTGTATACGTACGTATTCACATCCCCATTCCCATTATTATAAGTGTATTTCGTTCCTATGTAAATAAACAAAATTATTTATATTTTATATGACTGACCCGTTGGCGCAGTGAGAAGTGACCCTGCTTTCCGCTCTGGGGTCGTGGATTCGATTCCCGCCGAATGTCTTGGTGATATATATTTATTTATATATATATATATTATTTAAATGCCTATTTATTAAAAAAAAAATATATCAGTCGGCTGTTGCCTAAAACACAGGCATTAGGGTTTTTTACGATTAGGGACAGATGACCGTGTGCGTATGTTAAATACTTAGTATTTATTTATTATTATTTATTTTTTTAAATGAGTTTTAAAGAACATTAATAACTTGTGCTAAATTAAAACCTGTTAAATTAACGACATTGCGTAGGTCTAGTTGTTGCTAGTGTCATTATAATATTTCGTTATATCTAGCTTGTGATCATAGTTTATTATTGCTAAGTATCTACCACCTGTCATTAGTTTAAATAATTTGTTTTTAATTAGATTCCATAGTTTATGTACTTTCAAATATTGGAAGAATTGTGTGTATAAAATTGTTACACAGAAAATTTGAAAGCAAAAAAAATGTTACTTTATTTATTGTTTCATATTTTATATAAGAGATTGTTATTAAATTGTTAAATATTATGGTGACTGTTCGAGTAGCGTAGTGTGGCGTAATGATGTGAGTTATGTATTTCGTCCTTGGCCGAAAATGAGATAAATAGTTAAATATAGGCAAAGGCAACCTTTACCTACGAATTACCTGATAATAAGCAGGCCACTAACCGTTTTATTTAAAAAAAAAGAACAGTCATTTGTCCAGCAATAAACATTCAAACAGTTCTAGCTTAAAAGTGTTGATTTATTTTTAGAAATTTAAAATAAAAAGTTTGATGAAAAAAAGGTGATGTGTGTGTGTAACACACCACTACCACCACATTAGCCGTTGGATGTCCATAGCTAAACACAGACCTCCCCATCATCTCTTGGATGTATCTTACAAACGCTTAAATCGAATTTTCTTATAATGAACTTTCTGATATTTTTACTTTCTATATTATTCTCTATACTTTCTGACTTAAAACCTAACCTGTTACTATATCCAAACATAAGGTTTTGCAGATGAAATATATTACATTAAGAATCATGAAACAAATTAATAGAATTCTCAATGCTTACCAACTTTTTATTTCTTATTAGGTATATCTAATATGGATATATCTAATATGGATATATCTTAATGGGTGGTGATTATTCTGAACATCCTGTCAGTGTTGTTTTTTGTAACAAGTTTATCATGTATGAGCCGTATAACATGTCGTGACAAGCTGAGATGTACACGACCTTGCCGCGGCCTAGCGGGTCGTTGGTTGTTGCCGAGTTGTGTTCTATCATTCAAAATTTCAAACTACTTATGAATGAAACGTATTTTTATTAAAAATAAAAAATATATTCACAATTAGTTAATTCATTTGTTTTTTCTGTCCTTTTGTGTTAATGTTGGTGTGTGGCTTATATTGGATCCTGTTGCCTGCAGATCCTTGACCCTCCAATTAAACCGACTGAAGGCTCCCACAAGGGTTTAGTACGGTATGGCACACCCAAAGTGCCGAGTCCGACATAGGTCTAGGACTGCCGACCCGGGCGTCCTGTATATCATCCGTAAATGGATTCCCCTGCGCCAAAAAAAAAAAAACATGGTGTGTGGCTTAGAAATAATCGAATAACTCCTTAATTTCTTCATTTTTGTATGGTGACTTTCAGTAGTGCAGAAATAGCACAGATAGTTTCATTAATGTCACGTAGAAGTCCTTTATGTAGTTAAAAAACAAAAATAATTTTACGATAGGTTTTGGTTGTTTAAAACCAGTCACTTTTCAAACCAATGTAACATCTAATATTGCAGCGCAAAAGATGTAATAAATAACTTAATTTTTTTTTTGTTGTAAATATGTAGTGTGGAATATCAATTAGTTATTTTAAGGTTTTCCTTTGAGGTTCTAAATAAAACGTTTCCTGTATTGATATTTATGCATCATTCAAACAAGAATGCAATAGAAAAAAAAAAACCATCAAATTCATATATAAACTTAAAACCTAAACCTCGTTTTTCAATCTTATATAAGTACGTAATCGAGTATATTATTAGCAATATAATTTTAGGTTATTCTGAATAGTCTGAGGCGAACGTACGACCTTGCGGATCGGTAACACTTCGCTCGATTGGAATTAGTCGAGACTTGAACGAATACTAAATCGTTATTTAATTTGAACATTGACATTTTCTGATATCCTTTTTTGTATCCATGTATAAAGCTTTTTTGGGTGAATCAGGAATAAGGTTTTAGTTAACCCTTTCGATACCAGCATCACATTATATAAGTGACGACCCGATTTTCTGGGGCCCGGTGTCAAAAATATGTGACGGGTATTCATTATCAAATTATGGTAACTATTGTATCAAGTCGTACTGCACATAGATGTGTAATGTTAACTATACAAAAATAAAATAAATAAAAGATGTTATTAGTCTAGCGATAATTATAGTTGTTTAGGTGTATAAGATCTGAGCGGCTTTTGCTCTTGAGGTCCTGGTAGCGAAAGGGTTAAAAAAAGGAATGAAAAGTAAACCCAGTGGGGGTCTGAACTGCGGCAATATAATATTTGATAAAGATGATTTTGTGATGACTATGAAAGGTTAACTTTGATAATATTTAGGGCGTTTTATATTTGAATTTTGATGTTTATTATTTGATTTACAGTCAAATACACATCACGAATTACTTTCATATTTTTTATTATTGTGAATATTAATTACATATTATTAATTTATTTATGTATATTTATGACTTTGATCTACAGATCACAGTGAAGCTCAAATTATTACTTCTAAAAATCGACTCTTAGGGAAAATTCTATAATAGCTCAATTTAAATATATACCTAAGTATACGTACTACAATTTTAGTAGAGTTTTTCAACCACTTTTAAATCTACCTAATTCAGGAGTAAATAAGTCAGTTTCATTAATTAAAAATAAAAATATATAAATATATTTATATACTTTTAGTAATAGCGTCAATGACTCGAATCGAATACACATATATCTATAATGGCACTGAAGCTCATTTGAAAAAACCCATTTCCGCTATTCGAGTCAGTGCCTCATTTATAGCGTCTGTTGACTTAAAATATTGAATGAAACAATCATACAATCTTTTTTTTTTTAACACAACTCTTAAACAATGTCTTTTTGAGCCTAACTTGTAAGTACAGGTACATTTTTAAAAAAAGTTCTGATAATTATATTTACTATCATAAAGTATATTTTTAACTTTTTATTGACATATGTAATAGTCTGTCGTAATTCTAAAATCTAAATTCAATAAAATATATTTCTTACTTTTGTTTTACAGATTCAGTTTTTTACCTTCTTATTTCTTTCTGTTTATAAAAATTGGAAAAATTAGCATAAAAATATATAATGAAAATGAAAATATATTATATAGTACATAATAACTCTTATCCTTCGAAAGTATTTTTTATTTACCACAATTTACAAATTAAGAATTTACGATTCGTAACAGTAGCGTAAGGAACAATTCAACGGTGCTAGAACGAAAGAATTGACGCGTGTTTTAAAAGGTAAAAATCAACAAAGACCCCAGATTAAAAAGCGTATGGCCAAACTTAAGCAAACAAATGCAATCCCTCATCACAGATAACGAATACTAATAAATAAAATAACAAAGTAGTAGATAGGTAACAAAGGCAAAAAAGAACCGCTCAAAGATTTACCAGTCTCTTTTGTGCTAAAATTGGTCAATTGACAACTTCTGTTCAACACTTTTTTTTTTTGTAAATAAAGGAACAAAAGCGCTGGATCTAGCTGTCAAACATTAAAACAGCAGAATATTGATATTTACTACTTAAAATCTGACGATCTGAATCAGTTGATATATTTAAACGTCGTGTTAAACAGCATTATCTAACACAAAATGCATAGCCTACTCAACGCTGTATGTCAATAATTTACGGTTATTATATTGTGTATTATGTATGTATGTTTATATGTATATATGTATGTATGCATGTATGTATGTATGTATGTATGTATGTATGTATGTATGTATGTATGTATGTATGTATGTATGTATGTATGTATGTATGTATATATGTATGTATGTATGTATCTATGTATGTATGTGTATGTGTGTGTATGTATTATATATTTATATTAAACTATCATTTTTATGTATGTAACTTAGTATGTATGATACTAGTACTTTACGCATCAACTGCTTTGTGTCCAGATATCCTATACTCATGGTTGCCTGTAAGAAATCGCTTTTAGTGATAAGGCCGCCATTGCACATTTGCTGTAAATATATTACAATGTTAATTCATTTATGTGTGTAATAAAGTATTAAACAAATAAATAAATAAAATATATTGAATTAAATTAAATCTTAAAGATAAAAGTAGTAGTGAAGTAAAAAATAAAATGCACTATAATCATGAAGGTAAATAATGAGAACTTTTCATTGCTGCAGCGCTGAAATTGTAATTTTACAAAAAAAAAAAAATAATAAGTTTGACAAGTAGGAGACGTCGTAAAATTTCTTATAGCGTGTAATTTCTGAACTTGAAAGCATAAAATATAATAGTTGTTTGTAGACAAATACAAATAAGGTAAAGGTGGGATGTGTCAGTTACGTCACGGTTAATTTGATTAGCAACACTGGAAGGTGGGAAAAAAGGGTATTGTTGTAACTTTTTATTTGTTACAATTTTTTTAATGTCACCAAAATTAAATGCATTCGAGACTTATTTATTTTTAATATTGTAAGATCATGGAAATACTACTTTATTAGACAAAAATAAAAATTTGAAAATATTTTAAAAAAAATCGTTATAATAATATCGACTTTTAATTATACCTTTTCAGTTAAATAATAAATGACATATTATTATTGAACATCAAAAAAGTTAGTAAACTTTTTTTTACTAAAAGCTTTACCGACACTGTCTTTTTTTCACTTATCTGCTTACCTCTAAATTCAACACCGATCACCCACTAACATTGTCATTACGGGGAATCAGACCTCCAGTAGTTTCGGCATCGCAAAACAGACGGACAATCAAACATTTCTCTAACTCTTGATACACAAGTGTAAAAGGACCGCACGCTGTCAGAGGCTTGAGGTACAACAAACATTATTTACAAATCATTATCAACCTTATCCCTTAAAATATACGATTGGGAATTCCATAAACATTGTAGTATCATCAAATAGATAAAATGACAAGGAATTTTGAACTTTAAATTATCGACGTTAGGTTAAAATTTGAATGTAAATTATAACCGTGACAAGTGAGGTGTCAAGCTACGATTTACAGGTTAATTGTCGCACCACCAGCGTTGAAAAACAATTAAATCTTTCCATAGTCTTTATTCAATGGAAATAAAGTTTAAAATAGCGTAATGCAGAGATTTGTTTCGGAAAAAATTTTAGCCGAAAAGAGATAAAGTATCAATCGAATGACGACAGCATGAGATAATAGAAGCGGTGAGGGCAAAGCGATGCATACTGAGTTATCATAAATCTTAGTTTTTGGAAAATTGAACAGATCGCTGTAGAGCTGTATCAGGTCCCTGGACGTATACTATCTAGGCCCTTTTTTTTTGTGACGCAGGGGAATCTATTTACGGATGATATCCAGGACGCCCGGGTCGGCAGTCTTAGACCTATGTCGGACTCGGCACTTTGGGAGTGCAATACCGTACTAAACCTCTGCGGGAGCCTTCAGCCGCTTTAATTGGAGGGTCCCGGATCTGCAGGCAACAGGATCCCTCCAGCGACAGGCTAGCCTCGGCGAAAAGGCCAGACTTCTCCTCCATGGGGACTGTCCGGCTAACCTTTGAACAGTCCCGACGACGTCGTGTCTAGCAGGACCGGGTTCCCATCCCGGCCCGACACGGGCACAGGGGCGTCACTGGAGGCGCATTAAGTAGCGCCTCCTACGCACCCCCATTCGTCGCCCGCGGATGGAGGCCACGTCGGCGGCCTCCTCTCTCACCCGCTCGTCGGCCTCCTTCTGGGACATTACTGTCTCACAGAAGGAGACCATCGCCTTCCAGGACTCGTCGTCGCCGAGCATCGCGGTGATGATGCTCGGGAGCGACAAGTCCCCTCCGAGGAATACTATCTAGGCCCTAGGGTAATAAGCATCTATCAGAAATTTTATAGATAGTTTTTTTTGTACTATCCTTTAATTATTATAAAAAGTTCATTAAAGTATGTATATCCAAAAGTAATTAAACATTTTATTCATTTTATGACATAAAAATATGTCTGCAATGTTTTTGTGTATTTTATAATATAGATATCAGATTTTTTATCTCTCTTAAACCTGTTATTATTTATGGCTTAAAAGTGTTAGAATTAAAAAGACTATAATTAAAAGCAAAGAAAAAACTAAAAATTTGAGCTTAATAAGCAACGTATGAAGATATGACCTAGAAGTTTGACATTTTTATGTTATTTTATTCCTTGCAGTTTTGTATTGCTCGATAACATCACAGATACACAATATTATCAAATCTTTTGTTGTGTTGTCTTTATCTATGTTGATGTTTTACAATATAATAGACTATACCTACTATGGCAGATAATAGAGACATGATTTGTTATCAAGTGAATAGAGCATAAGACTATATTAGATATTTAAAAAATATTTAACATTCTTAAACTCTTCGCTAGACGTTTTGTTTTTTGCTGTTTTAAAAATAATTGTCATATTAATAAAACTCGAGGAATGAATTGTAAAATGTAGAAAAAACCTTCCCGCATTTAAAAATTTATTTCTTTCTTATTCTTCTTAATTATAGCAGTCACTTATCCAAATTAAAACTCCGCTTATCAAATTAAAAAGAAAACTAGCAGCCCCTTCCAAGTCATATTAAGTATATATACTTTTTTATTTTATTATGAACCGAAACAATGCGAAAATACATATATATATATATATATATATATATATATATATATATATATATATATATATATATATATATATATATATATATTTATATATAAATTACAATGAAAATAACAAATCACCATTTAAATGCTCTCGCATGTAAAAATTGGTATTTATATAATGTAACTATGGTTACGCATTTACATAAAAATAAAAAAAGTTACATCTTCAACATTGATTGATTATGCCTGCTGATTTAAATGTATTTAATAAGCCTTTGAGGGTAGAATAGAAAAATCCACCACTACATCAGTTGTTAGATGTGAACTGCTGAGCGTAGCCCCCATCATTGAGGGAGTTTAGTAAGATAACTCTTGCCACACTTGGTAGCGCAGTATGTTGAGGCAGGATATGGTGACGCTGCAGCTCATCCACATCCTGGTCACTGTACCTACAGTTGCTTACACCACTATGGCCTTAGTCGCCTTTTACGATACCTCGGCAAGAAACACGCACGGCTTATCTTCAACATATCCGAATTCAAAATTGTTTTATGTGCATACTTACATGCATACTTACATACTTGTATATCAGAACTGGAATAATTTTCCAGAACATTCTTAAGAATGAGTTATAAAAATCATGTTCGAAATTATTTACAATGCACCTTGAGAACTGAATACTTCGAAATTAGTTGACAAATAAAATATCTAACCGTCTACAATTTTATGGACCTCAATAAAACGCTCACATTACCTTCATATATACATATAATAAAATTTTAAAATGAATCGTGTATGTATAGTAGACAACGTAAATATATTTATAGAATCGCTGTCACAAAAAAAAAAGAAAAAAAAAAGATTTCGTTAATATTCCCTAATAAAAAAACTGAGGTTTTGAAGAGTTTTTTTTTTTTAAATCAAACCTTCAATTTTTCCTCATTTTCTTTTAATTAGGTGTATCTTTATTGACGGTTATTTAAACAAAAAAGAAAAGGGTTGAACTCTTTTGGATCTATAAATCGATTCATTGTTGTATTTATTTTCGGAAAAAAAATTATCTATCAGCTATATTTTGTCAAACTAGTGTAATTATTACATTATATATAAATACAGTCATATACTTTTATACTATACTTCGATACTAGATTAAAATAAAAAGAATGTTAAAAAACATATTGTGTGGTCTTGATTCCCCTGGATATTAGAATTACTTATTTATTTTATTTACTAAGCAGCTAAGCACAAAAGAATACAATTAATTTAAAAAAAAAATACATTTGAAAAAGTACAGACAAAATGGGTGCGTTAATTATGGGAGTTATAAATAAGATTATATGTCAAGAGTTTTCCGTATAATAACACAAGTAAAAAAGAAAAAAAAATTCAAATATAATAACTTAATATTAAAAATGTAATTTTAATTATAATCGAATCCAGTAACAAATAGTAGTTAAGGTGATACCGTCTTGTTTGCACACCCATCCGACACATTCCTGCCCAATCGAGAGATGAGTCACAAAGACACCGCATTCAAAAGTACACTCGTTATAATAAACGTATTCTACCGAGAACTTTGACAATATATTCCTTTTTAAAACGTATGTACTCGTAATAGTTTGATTTTTATTAATATTGTTGATACACAAACGCTTAGCGACAGTTAAATTTCTTTATTCGTTTGTGTGTGTGGTAATTTGACAGATTTATAGATAGAGAGATACGTAGGTATAATAATACTAGCTTTGTCCCGCGGTTTCACCCGCGTTAATTTGAGGGAAAAACGTACTTAAATATTTTTAAACAATTACTCGGAGAGTTACTGCCGAGCAAGGGGTCTCAGGTTTGATTCCTTTGTCGTTAATCGTATTGTTGATATTTTTTATTTTTCGAAAATCCTCAGAGTGAGAGAGTGGTGTCGTACTTTAAAAGTGGAACTATATTTAAAAAATATCTTGAGAAGAGAAATAATTAGTGACGCAACGAAAGCTCTCAAAAAAGATTATATTTTCCCGTTTTTGTAACATTTCTTATTATTGCTCAGCCCCTATTGGTCGTAGCGTGATGTTATATAGCCTATAGCCTTCCTCGGTAAATGGGTTATCCAACACAAAAAGAATTTTTTAATTCGAACCAGTAGTTCCTGAGATTAACCCGTTCAAACAAACAAACAAACAAACAAACAAACTCTTCAGCTTTATGAGTGTGTATTTGTTCACTTTTTTACCGATAAGTCCGCCTCGCGTACATCTCTTCTTTTAAAATATTATATAATTATCTTTATTATTTATGTTAGTATTCCATAAAGAAGAATAATATAGTATTCTTAATTTACTGGGGCCGTTGTCAGGCGTTTATTTATTTATACAAAAATAAAGCTATTTATTTTACTCGTCTTTCTAGAATCTCGACAACGCGAACGCCAACTGTAATTTCTTATTATTTTTTCCATATTCATTAACACGAGCATGAACAATAGATATACTACCTATATACATATGTATAAAAACTAGTTAGAAATAAAGCCTATACATACCTACTCTATTGACGGTTAGATCCTAAAGCTCTTTTCATCTTTGTTTAAAAAATAACGGTAAATAATTTAAATATATACGCCTTTCTAACACGTTACTAAATATATTCGTTATTAAAAAAATAATTTAGATTTAATGAAAAATAAATTAACAAGTTGTTATTACTACAATGTAGATTATAGGCAGATAACTATTGTAGTGAAAAAAAAAAAAAACATAGCCCACAGACCATTAATTATTTTCATTTCATGCCAATTTTAGTAAGTAAAAAAAAATAATTAGTGACCATGACCGTTTATTAATTTTAACTTTATTATGTACCTAGTTGTTTATTATATAAGAACAATTAAATTGATTAAGGTCAAGTTTGAATGCGTTAAATCAATTAATATAAAAATTATTTTCGATAATGATTCTGTTACACGGGAGAAACATAATTGAAAAAAAAATATATACGAAATTCTTTATCGAAATTATATTATCTGTGCATTTTGCGCGGTAACTTTTATATTATATTGATTAGTGAAAATATTAATGATATTATTGTAAAACTTAATTTGTTACTTTAAGTTAATTTAATATCTCATAAACTTATTTAAATAGTCTTTTATATTAATTTTACTTTTAAGAAATTCAATAATAAAAAGAAAAAAAAATGTAGACTATTAATCTATTTTCTTTTAGGCTCTATCCGTTCTAGTCTCGGCTTGATTATTTATATATATACTTTAAAAAAAAAAAAACAAGTTTTATGGGAGTGTCGACATGGTATCGACCAGCTGATCGTAATGACCAGTTTCCGAATTAACGGACAGTTTTAATAGTTTACCGGTTACTGCGACCTTCGGAGATGAGATCATAAAACGAAAGTTGATAACGGACAATTTGTTTAAATGTCTATCTAATAATTTTATCTTCCAATTCTATTCAATTCTTCTTTACATTGCTTATAGTTGTGTCAATAATTGTTACTTCTTAACATATTTTTAATTTTTTTATTCTTAAAATTCGAATAGTAATATTCCTAATTTGAATATTGTATAAAATATTTATAATTAAATTAATTCATTGCTATTCATGAGTATCTAATCCCTATTGTGTGTATAATATTCTAACGAACTAAAGCGCAGATGACACATGAGATTAATCTCTACATTTCTATTGATATGGACTTTATCAGTTTGGATTGTAAAAAAAGAAGTAAAGTATTTGACAATGTAAAAGTCCCGGTAACGTTCGGAGCAGGAATGCGGTGAGATGAACTGCGTACTCAGTTGTTACTGTTGCTGTATTCGATACTAAATTTTATTGATTTGAAATTGTTAAAAAGATGGATTTTGTAATATAATGTAATAAATTTGTATATATATATATATATATATATATATATATATATATAAAATAACTGACTCAAAGAAGATTTACTCTGAGATATTTGTTTTTATAATTTTTTTGGAGCATTTAGTGAATTTTTTATTTTGAGGTCTTATAAAATTAAATTTGTATGTTTTTCCGTTGTTATAAAGAGGTCTTTCAAAATAAGGGTCGGGTTAATTTGTTGACAATACACTTTTTTAAAACAGTTCAGTTCTACATTACACATAGGTACAGATACGATAGATACACTACGCATATATTTTACCCACTGCCAACCCGCAGTGGAGCAGTATGGTGGATTAAGCTCCAACCCTTCTCCTATATGGAGAAGAGGCCTTTGCTCAGCAGTGGGTTGTTTACAGGCTGATTCAGTTCAATTCATATCATAAAACTAATAATATTATTGTTTATACAGTAGATATAAATAATTATTAATCTTTGAATACACTAAAATTTAATTATTAATCATAATTATATCTAAAAAAGTATTTAATACGAATACATCGACACGATCAACCGTGAACTCCGCGACAAAACCCAGTAACTGACATCAACTGACGGAGGTCGACCGAACGTCCTAACGTCCGCGTCGTCCGACGAACAAATCTATCCGCCGACATTTTGTCGGACCACCCTGTCTTAAATAAATAACATCTAATTGGGCCACAGATTAAATGCCGATAAGAACCTACTTAATGCTGCCTTTGACGTATGTGGCTTCATTGAGAAAAAAAAAACTTGATTGTCAAATAATGTGTCATGATTTTGACGGTTAAATGTTTTTAAAATATGTTTATAGGAGTTTTTTATTTGTACTATCTTGGCACTAGTGAAAGCCATTAAGTCTAATTAAGCCTTGGCACTAGTGAAAGCAATATAATTCGCCAGTTCTTCTCAGGTCAGAGGCTTCTTCTTTCCGAAATGGTGGTAGACTCATGACGTTCAGTAAATAATTGTAATAATTTTATGCTGAATAAAATATTTTGACTTTGACTTTGACTTTAATAATAATTTTTGTTTGTAAGTTACAAAGTAAAATACTCTGTTTATAGAGTATTCCAATGGAGTCATTTTATTAAGACTCCGTTATTTGTCGAATTTTAATAACTTTTTTTTTTATATATAATTTCTTCCATAACCTTTCAAACTTGATATAAATTGAATTGTTTTTAATAAATTCCTAATATTTTTAATTCTTAATAAAGTTAGGACTTACCGTAGCTGCATTTACCTAGGTCAAAATATGAAGAAAAAAATTAAAATAATCTTTTAAAATATTAAATTATTAAAGCCTTTCCCTAAGGGGGATACATTTTAAAACAACAATTAAATTATTAAACGTATTTGTGTACAATTGCTATAGTATTTATCAGGAGTAATGCTTACAAAAATAAGAATAATAAATATATATGTAATAAACATATTATGTTACAAATTCGAAAAAAAAAGTTTGATAATAAGGTTTAAAAAAAAAAAAAAACTTTTTTTTAATTCACACTGATGACCTTGTACCATTTATCATTTAGATCAGAAAGAAAAATATGAAAGCAATAATAAGTGGGAAAGAGATTCTTTTGTATGTTCAATATTGTAACGTTATGTAACTGTTAATTTAAGAATAATGTTAATATGACCATTGTTTATTATTACATAAATTATTTTAACGTGTAATGAGAACTATGACTGAAATTACGAAGTTTTGTTACTTTATATATTGAAATATGATTTTGACCTTCTTTTTGTATAATAATATTTTAATTGGAAATACTAAAGCTACATTTGTACGATAAGAGAGGGGTGGTCTTCTCAACTTCGTTTAATTATAGCGAAAGAGTGATAGTAATTAGAGTGTATTAGTCATATTCTGTAATGAATAAGAAAAAAATGTTCTTTTGAAACTTCTTAAATGATACTAATAATATGAGAGAAATACAACAGTTCTGGTATATTACGAAAGTTCTATTAATAATGAAATGGTCGCGTATTCGATTTCCGATCGAAGCGGATATTTGTTTTTGTACAACTATTTGTTTCTGGTCGGGGTGTTTATGCTTATGTGTCTTCTCACTGTGCTTTGGTTTGGTGGTTGTTTTATATAAATGTCATATTGGTTGCCAGAACAGCGTGTTAGACTAAACACCAACCCTTCCAATATAGGAGAAGAATTCAGTTCATTACAGCACAATAAGACCCATGACAATAAAAATCGATAAAATAAAACACCATTTTTTTTTTAAATAAATTTCGACAAATGATTGACAAAGTACAGTTGTAGATCAATGCATTAAATCGAATATCTTTTGTTCCTAAGCACTCGCATCTGTCTCATTCATCTCGCAGCTGACCCTCATTGTACTCACAACTACATCGTTATCCACTTCACGCATTATGTATTGAATATTTTTTGTAGGTAACACACAAAACTAAATAATATTAGATAAATAAATAATCTACTTTAAATAAATTGATTTTGTAAGTAATAAAATGAGAACCTATATAAATTTCATCCCTTATTATTTCACCCTGGAGGATATTTTTTCTTTAAATTTAATTCCGACGAAATAGAAATTGTATACTACCAAATAAAAAAATATTTTTATTAACAGTTCATAAATGACGACTTATGATATGACAAACTTAAAAAAAAATACAAGCGAATTAGGAACCTTCTCCTTTTTTTGTAATCAGTTAAAATCACATACCTACACGTAAAAATGAAACTATCAATAATATGATTTTAACATATTAAAATAGATAAGGATATTCATCGGAATAATATTGTAAAGACAAAATATTTTCCTGTTTACTATCCTTGAATTAGTTTGACGGTTGTATGACACCATTTTGTAAGTTATCGTCAACGGCTGATAGGTTACTGACACACACGTCTTTTTAAGGCGATAGGCGTATGAAATATCCTACTAACGAATTTAAAGATCCTACTATTATAATGAATGCAAAAGTTTGGATGTATGCTTGTTACGCTCTCATGCAAAAATACTAAAACGAATGCAATGAAACTTGGTATGTTAATAGATGGAGTTCCATATTAAAACATAAGTCACTTTTTCGACACCACAGCGATTTCTCGCGATTGCGTAAGTTACGTAATAGCGCACCGATATTCCCACGGGATTTGAAAAAACGCGAGTAAAACCGCGGTGCTCATTGGTTTTTTAACACAATATTGTGACCTGAGGCGTTGCGTGGCTTAGTGTAGTATAATTATAAACAATAGCTCACTATGATCGTAATATTTGTGGGTGGATCTTATCTAGTATGCATTAATTGATCTATACGGGCGTTAATAAATTAATAAGTATGGCGGGTACCGGATGTCCGCAATACAATGTTGAAATATTCAAGTTATTTTTTTCGTTCTAATCGAATACAAGGCTTCTTACATTTAGTTTAATATAATGTAGTTTGAGAAACAATATGCTTAGAATGAGAATATGTTTTAATTTTTACTTTTTTTTTTGATGCGCTATGAAGATAGTAATTAATTAAATAATTTAAACGATTATTATTAAAATTATTATTTAAATGTTCCATAATTTGATAGTTGCAGTTTTTATCTAATATACTGCACGCGTCATAAGCGAAGCGTTGAGGCGGGTTCAAAGATATTTGAATTTTGAAATAAATATTTCTATGGGCGGGTTCTACTCTCACTTCACGTAAAACGAATGATTTTTCGAACTTAAAATGTCTCTATTTATCGTATATTGCACGTGAAAAAATAATGTACATACACACATGTATTAAGAAACAACACAATTTTTAACACTCATGATTTTTTTAATGCCATTTTTGTTATTTAAACTAATTAAAAAAACTGTTTAAAAAAGTTATATCTTGGACTTTATTATTTTATAATATTAATTTATTTTTTTATAATTTGTGCGTATTTTTACTATAAGTAATATGTATATCTAAAACTAGTTTCAAAAAATAAATAAATTAAAAACTGATTTAAGTTGTTGCTTTATTATTTATAACTAGCTGTGCTCCGCGGCTTCATCCGCGTTAATTTGAGGGAAAAACGTACTTAAATATTTTTAAACAATTACTCTAAGAGTAGGTACCCGCCTCGTTGGTCGAGTGGTCGCAAGCGTTACTGCCGAGCATGGGGTCTCACGTTTGATTCCTGGGACGTTCAACGTATTATTGAGCTTTTTTTATTATAGTTAAAAAATGTCCCGAGAAGAGAAATAATAAAGGACGCAACGCAAAATCTCAAAAAAGATTATTTTTTCCCCCTTTTGTAACATTTATTATTATTGCCCAGCCTCTATTGGTCGTAGCGTCAGTGCCGGATTAACCAATAGGCAGAGTAGGCAATTGCCTAGGGGCCCCGCTTCCACTAGGGGCCCCATGCAAGCGACAAGAAGAAAAAAAAGTTACTGGCACCGAGACTTTAACACCTTATGTCTCTGGATAGGCAACACATAAATGAGTTGCCTGGGCTAGTTCCAGGTAAACTAGTTTATGTTCATGGGCGACGTTAACCACTAGCCATCAGGTGGAACGTCTGCCAGTTTGCCTATTCACTTAACATTAAAAAAAAAAAAAAAGTTAAAAAAAAAGGGGGCCCCGAGTATAGCATTGCCTAGTGTCCCTGACAGGGTTAATCCGGCTCTGCGTAGCGTGATGTTATATAACTTATAGCTTTCCTCGGTAAATGGGCTATCCAACACAAAAATAATTTTTTAATTCCAACTAGTAGTTCCTGAGATTAGCTCGTTCTAACAAACAAACTCTTCAGCTTTATAATATTATATAGTATAGATTATAAAAACATAAATATACCTATGTTTTTCACAATAATTATTGCAAATGTAGGTAAATGTTTTAATTTTTAACGTATGTTGATTTTAATGTTTGATATTAACACTAATTATATCCAAAAATTAAATAAATACAAAATAACAGTGTACCGTAATTTAAAATTAAAAACTATTTCTAGGTAAAATTATCTCGTATGATCGAGTTAACGTTAAAATTAAAAACGGGTTTTGTATTTTTTTAATATTGCAATTTAAAATAACTTCGGGTCAATTTCAGTGTTGTATAAAAACTATTTTAATGCTTATCACAATAATTACATTATATTAAAACGAATTTGACAAAAAAAAAAAAAAAACTACAAAAGTTTTGCTGTCGTAGTTTTTTTTTTTTTTTTTTTTTTTCTAAGGAACCAATAACAAAGCATAGGTATGAGTCGATTATGATTACGACTCGCCTGTCAAATGAATTAGTTGACTAATGCCCCTAAATTATCCTAACCATATTGTCAGCGTACGTAATTGCTACAGTTAGATGAGGAATAAAAAAAAAATTACCATCTGTCATTTCACGTTACGAGTTGATTTGTTTCGGGAAAGGTCATTTTCGTATTTAATGTTGCAGCAAATTAAAAGGAGTATTCTTTGGACGGGTTTTCAGTAATATTATTTTTATAGATTTGTGTAATTAGAATTACGTTTTTACTAATTTCATCTTCGTATTTAGTTCTTATTTATGCTGCTTACTTGTCTAATATATTTTTGTAACATTCAATTATTAGTGTACCATTTGTACTAATCAATTTTAATTTTAATAATTACTTAATATTTTTTATAACTCTTATAAAGTCTGAATAAATTTATCTCGTCAATATATATATATATATATATATATATATATATATATATATATATATATATATATATATATATATATATATTATAGCATGTCGTCCTACATATTCCATTTTATTTCTTTATTGTCTACAGATAATAAATATTACCTACTCTAAAGTCTCGACGATAAAAAAGAACCATAAATGACATTAATTTTCTTTGTCTATAACGTACCATTTAAAGGTCATTTCGAAACGTGAAAGCTAAAATCCAGTAGCCCATCTCGCCACTTCTCAACACACATTAGGCTTATCACAAATTAAACTTTCAAAACTTATGAGCTGTCAAAGGTAAGTGACAGTACTAATAAATGTGTCACTACCTTTATATATTTTTTCTATGCGCCATCAATGTCATCCATTCAATGATTTAAAAGTTCTCTGCCCTTTCTTTGTTTCGAAAATTTTCAAATTAGGAACGTTTATGACGCAATCGTATTGGCGTTTTTAAATATAGAATCGTCTATGATTGGACGTAAGGGTGACATAACTAATTGTCATAACGGTCGATAATGCGTTTCGGGAGCGATTGCGTTACAAATCGTTTCGTGATATTCGATTGTTGTGAATACCTCTTAAGAATGAAACAAAACATTAACGTAAAGGAGATTAGGTATTCTCGTTAATGATTCGAATTTCGAATTAACCTTATTGTATATGTATCTAGGGAGTTGTTAAAAGAAATTTATATTAGCTATAAAGAGGTTATGTTTGATCTCGTAATTTTATTGCATACCTATGTTGTAAAATTATTATGTATACATATTCATTTTGTTCCCTTATTTTGGAATCACTCCTTTTAACTACATAACTGTATAGTTACTGTAATATACTTACTACTACTATATGTCAGCAAAAGGAGTAAATTGTATCATGTCTGATTGTGTTGAAGTTAACTTGGAACAAATTTAGTTTTTTTCGAATTTGAAAGACAACTAAATTAGTCATGAGCAAAATGTATCACTAAAATGAAAAGATTGATATGTATCTTTCGATCACTGGGATATGTATCACTCTTTTATATCTTTGTATCTTTTTGTGTCAGTAACTCACAGTACTCAAATTTGTCAGTAAATCAGTAAGAAGATAGATAGGTCGTAACATTAGGAATCTTTCTGATTTATCGGGCTGCTTTTTCTTTCTATTCATCTATTTGTTATGTATGATTGATACATAATTATTAAAGAGTTAGTCGAAAAATTAACTTGAATTTTTAGTTTAAAATAATAAATAATTAATTATTATTAGCGAATGGTAACATAGGTAGGGTAGGTATTGTTTTTATTTATTTGTAGAAAATATAAACATATTATATTGAGGCGCGAAAGAGACGTCTGGACTTTTTACTATAATAATTTGTTTACGAATCTATATTCCATGGTTTACGAGTGCGCTATGCGTCATGCGATACAGATAGAAAAAGACTCCGTGATAGAATGAGTTGAAAAAGATACACTGATACAGTGATACAGACGGATTTGAACGGATATAAAGAGTGTTAGATGAAAACGGAATGATTCATATCTTTTGTATCTATCACTCCTGAGTTACCCATCGCTAAACTAAATGATATCATAAGAAAAAAGATAAGGTATAAAATTGTACAGTTTGTTCCATTATTTTTCAAATGTCATTCATTCATTCACTCGTGCCAAATTAACACGATTTTTTTTACCTTCGCCAATAAATATTTGCACTATCAGAGGTGCCACCAAGACGGTGCTCGTGAAAAGAATATAATAAAGTACGAGAAAGCGAATGGAAATATAACTGTAACCACATAAACACAATTATTTAAAAGTTGTAGCTATTAAGAGTAAGAAACTACCCCTGTTAAGTTAGCTGTATACGTGGTAATAGTATTAATATTTAATACTGTATTTAAACATGTATACATTAAATTCTCAAAATAAGTCACGTATAGGAAGGGACGTGACCACGTATGCCATTATGTTCGGACAATCAAAAAAATAAAATGGCGCCTATGAGGTCAGCTGATCGATAATAAACATTTCCCGCTTATTTCGTGTTTCTTATTCACGACTTTTTCTATTATGTAATCGTCCATTCAAATGTTTTTAGATAATTAATTTTTAAGAATTTCAGTCAAGTATCAAGTGAAATCTGCTGCATGGAATCGGATGCGGTTTTCACAGTTGTAATTTTGAAGGTATAATTAAAAATCTGGTGTAGGTTTTATCTTTTTATACATTCTAAAAGTGGATTTATAACTCTATACACAAATGTATTTAAATCGTAACGAAAAAAAAAAATATCTAAAAAAATCTACTTGTATGAAGACGCGGGTAAAATCGATTTATTCATAATATAATAATTAGGATAAAGATTTTTTGTGTTCCAACCGTCAAGTTACAGAAATAACTAGAGCGATATAAATAAATTATATATAAGTTATAAATAAGTATATAAGTAAAGGTTTTTTTATTGACGTTGCTCTGCGGATATCTCTATAGCTCGAGATAGCTCTATGAGTATAAAATATTATGGCAAGACATATAGGAGCAGCAAAAGAAATAGGTAATACTATATTTTGAACTGAACAATAAAAAAAAATCTATTTAAATTAATAATCTTCATTCATTCATTCATTTCGTATTACAATAGTGCCAAAATAGTACAAATGAGGTCGCCAATTTCCCGTAGAAAGGAGAAGACACGAAGGATTTTGGTTGGCGTGTTCGGTATTACAAAATAGTCATAATTCCATACTTACTACTAACGGTAGGTGGAACCGAGCTGTAACTGTGATAGTTAAATTCGTGTGACTAGGTGACTTCAGCATTGCATATGTATAAATTTGACGTACCAAGCTATTTCATATTTAAAGGTATTCCTTTAATATCTTATGATAAACAATATATTTTTGCAATTTGATAAACAATGAATCAATGACAGCGACTGGCCCTTTGTTGCAGTTGATACCGACCCTGTTTTCTGCTCCAGGGTTGTGGGTTAGATTCCCGACGAGTTTGGGTGTAATATAAATATACCTACGTTTATTATGCCTCCCTTAAGAACAGATGACTACGTGTGTTTGTTAAACACTTGTATTAATTCATCATTTGAAGCTTACTACCCGTATCTTGCATTTAAAATTACAGAAAATGGAATATATTTAACAATACATTCAAATACGTATTCCGACAATAAATTGATTCATATTGTGATTGTTATATTAACAGACATTTAATTGATAGAACGGATTATATTATAAAAACTTTTCAATTAAGAGTATTCCCAATATAAGAAACTCGAATAGGAACACTTTATATAAGAAAGCATAACTAAACTGAACTGAAACAGCCTGTAAACGTCGCACAGTTGGACAAAGACCTCATCTGTGATCTGAAAGAGTAACATATGAATCTCTGGACTTCTTTTATGAACAATTTGAAAGAAAAAAAAACCGTTTCTTAAGAAATATTCTAGACCAGTGTTTCCCAAGCTTTTTTAGGCCATGCCCCACCTTAATATTTCTAAATTTTTTATGCCCCCATGCATAATTTTTAACTTTTAAAATGGTTTTGTTCCCTTAAGAAATATAAATGATAAGTTTTAGGAAGAAATCACTATGAAATTGTTATCAAAACATCGTAAGTAAAATTTCAAAACATATAATGAAAAAAAAAAACTGGAATTTATAAAAGTAAGGTGTCAAAAAGATAATAAACGGTTGGACAAGGTATAGCATTGCATTTAAATTATCCAAAGCGAAAGGGTTAAAGTCGTGTCGAGTCCATTTTTAAATTGCCCCCCTTAACTATCAAATTGCCCCCCAGTTGGGCGTGGGCCCCACGTTGGGAAACACTGTTCTAGACAGTAAAATATAGCGCTACGACCCATAAGATCGGTGCAATATAAATTTCGTGTGAAGCCGCGCGGTTCAACCACTATACTAATACCATTGTGTTGTATATCACTTAAATAATAATTTTAACAAAGCCATGTTAAATATGGTTTTCCCATACAATTCCTTAACCATAAAGTAAAAAATATATGATTATTTATTCAGATGTACTAAAGGGTCTTAAGATTAAGATTGATGGTACCATTCGCCATGTGGGCGAGTAAAATTGCTATTTTTAATTTTTTCATCCGTGCCACATATGGCGTTATTATGGCATTGTTTCAAAGGCATGGGTTTCGCATGTGCTTATATTCTGTTCTAATTTTAAACTTTGTTTTTGTCGTTCTTGGTCAGTTCATTTTGTAATAGCCTATGTCATTCAGTTTGATAATTTTTAATGTCTCTATTATATTATTTATGTTCAAGAAATTAATAAAGAAGTAGTAATATACAAATTAAATCTTACTACAATTATAAATACAAAAGTTTGAATGTCATCAATCACGCCAGAACGGATGAACGGATCTGAATGAAATTTAGCATAGAAATAGACTATAGTCTAGAATAGCACAAGGCTGCTTTTTAAATCGGAAAAATGTATGGTTGCGGAATTGCGGAAAACAGCTTGCATTTCATATAAATAATTATGTCTCACTTCCAAATCAATACAAAACAAATTTTAAAGGAATTTTACTACGTATTATGTACTATATAGTATATTATGCTTGAACTTATTTTATGAAAAATATTGTAAATAAAATGTACCTATTTTAAAAGCAAAATTATTTAGTTTTAGTAATACTTTAATACTGTCAAGGTTTTATTTCCCGATCACGCGAATTGTTATCAGACAACGGAAACAATTAATCCAATAAAAAATAATGACTATTTTGGTCGTTAAAATAACCATTAGGAGCACACGTGTCGTTTCCTAAATAAAATCTTTCATAGAAATCTAGCCGTTATTATTAAGAATATAGTGCCTTAATTTGCGTGGAATTTTTATGCAATGTCGGCCTATTGTTTACGTTTTAACTATAAGTTTTTTATGGCGTCCTATGAAGATATTAAGTGTGGTTCGGATATAAATGCAAACAATGTTTGGTTATAAAATAATATATTACGGGAAAAGGTAATACGTTGTATAATAAATTATTGCTGATGTATTTTTTATGTCTTATTCCCGTACATACACAGACACAGTAACAAAGCCAAGCCGATTAATACGTGTATGTGTATTTGCAGTCACATTTTTGTAAATGACTCTAAAGATATCGATGTAATTTGCGATACGAGTATATGCGCTTACGGGTGCGAAAAAATCGATCTAGTTAGGTCTTATATCGGAGAAAATTCGTTTTTCCCTTATTTTCATGGAAAAAAAATTGCCTCCGCAATATACTCCGTAATTTTACTGCCGTCGCCGCTTTTGGTTATAACTTAGAACGGCAGCTTATAAAAAATAGGTCTACTCGTACTTATATAGTATGAAAGTAGTTCGGTCACTCATTTATTTGAATGTCCAGTTTTAATTAATATTTAGTTTTACCAAACCAAGACCATAGATTATTTTTTGCCGTGCGGTGTCAGTCATTGAAGAATAGTTCCCACCTCTTTCTTGCCGAGGTGTCTTAAAAGGCGGCTAAGGCCATAGTGGTGCGAACAACTGTGATACCAGGATAACCAACCAGGATAGTGATGGGCAGCAACGTCTCCATATCCTTTTTTTTTGGCGGGATAAAATGTACCTAATCGCACACTCCATCGTCCGGGGATACCACGGGGTAGTGTGGGGCCCTCACCCACTAAAATAACCCGCCGTGCGCCCTCACCCGCCCTTACAAGGCGGATCACGGGTAGGCGCGTACGTTGTTCCGTGGCCCGCAGGCGGCAGGCCCATCAGGCACTCTCTCCTGTGCGACGCCCCGCGCACTTGGGCATTTCGGCGGACGGTGGGCAATCAACGTCTCCATATCCTGCCACAACATACTGCACTCACTGCCAAGCGTGGCGAGTACTGGCAAATTCCCCAGAGATGAGAGATGATGGGACAAGCCTACGTTCAGCAGTGGACATCCAACGGTGATGTGGTGTAGATTCTTAGAGTTATTAATAATATAATAATACAATGTGTATATTGTATTTTTATTATTCATGGTGTTAACAAAACTAAATGACAGTGAAATTTACTTTGTCCTCTAAGTATTATTTGCTAAGCCTTTGTCTGTTTCTCTAATTGATGTAAATATTTAAATAATTACTTAATGACTCATTTACTATCGCTCATTTACTATTATTTAAGTATATTTTTTTAATAGACGTAATTTGCTAATGATAATGACTTAACAGAAAACTTCTCTCTCTCTCTCTCTCAAAAAAAATTTGCAAATTTTTTTTCTCTTTAATTGTTACTAATTAATCTTTTATAACATTATTCCATCTATGTATGTATTATATAATTTGTCTTTATTATTTTGTCGTCGTAAAATTAGGCACTACTGAAAGCTATTAATCCTAATGAATGAAGGAATGAAAGAAAGCTCAGTCACTGAGAATGGCCGAACAACCGATAGTGTTTGTCCGAAATAGTGTTAATCTTTTATATTTTTACATAATATACCGATGGATCTTTGGTCACACCAAAGAGTTTTGATGTATCTTAGTATTTTTTTTTAAATATTGTTGATGCTGCAATGCTTCCGATTTAAAAATAAAACCCAACAGAGATATGACAGATAAGTAACGACCAAAAGTAAGAAAAAAAAGGAAAATTAAAAACACTATAGTGTTTAGAGTATTGTGTGTCTAGTTGTATTTTAAGTTTTGTTTAATTTTCAAGAATATATCAAATAGAAAATTCAGTGATATTTTCTTAATATAAATTAATGAATAAATTTTAAAACGACAACACAAAATCCTAAACCACAAGACAGCGCGTAATTAAATTTGAACTTAAATGCAGTTTTGTCTCGTCGGATTATAATTTATTTTATCCCGAAATAGTGGTAAGATTGACGGGTGACTAATTTCATACAAGTATTTACTGCGTTTTAAATAATAACAGTCCCGCATACTTGGTGTGAGGGAGGAGGGTGACAACTTCGTTGGTTTTTAAAATATTTATAGATATTATTTTTAAAATTGCTTATTCAATTAAATTCTTTCGTCCATGTCATGTGGGAAAGGTAGTTTATTTTTGGGAATTGATATTGATAAAAAGGAAAAATTACAACAAAAAAAAAAAAACCGGTGACGTATGCTCTCAATATAATATTCTTTATAAAAATGTATTAGAACCACTAAAAAATTAATTTAAATTAAAGTGTAATAGGTTTCAAATGAAACAGATAGGTTCAAGATTTAGACATTAACTTTGTAAATAATGTGTTTAATATACGAACACGTTTGAACTTTAAAGTAAAAATAAGACGAAATATTAAACATACCTATTATCCAACCACTAAAATGGTACATATTTATTGTAATTTGTGAAAATTCTTTCCTCTATTCTTTAGGGAAAAGTGTGGACACCGTATTCTAAAGGAACATCAGAGATCAATCAAAGTGACATTTACAAGATCCTAAACTTTTAGTTTAGGATTATCGGTTTAAATAAATCGCTAGACAATAATTAAAACAAAGACTTTAATTTAGATATTACAAGAGCAGATTTGTTCTCTTTTTTATTTTTTATTTAGTTTACAATAGAACACAGCGTGGTACAAATATACAATAATATATTATGTGATGTGAATGTGAATAAATAATTATGTTAAACATACACATACGGTCGTCTGTTCCTAACGCAGGCAACTTAATACCTGTGTTAAAGGTAACAGCCGACTGATAAATATATTATTATAATATATAAACTATAACAACTCCATATAAACTTTAACTGTGCCAAATTTCATACTTCTCCGTCTGCGTAATTTTCGTAAAAAGGAGTACAAAGCTTTTGCTTCACGTATAAATATATATAATACCCAGACTCAGAGCGGGTATCGATCCCACAACCCTGGAGCAGAAAGCAGTCGAATATATGAAGAATTTATTTTGATATAGTATTTTTGGTGTTCTTGCCATCAACAGTTGTAAAACAGGTGTTAAAATATCGTTACTAATTAAATCGCTCAATTCTAATATTTCCACAAAATAATTAAGCCTCATAAACATACCTACATTAGACATTGATATATTTGAGTTAATTTCATTCATTTTACTCTCAACCTTGAATCGAACTAAAGGGATCTGTCAAACCACCCCTATATTATAGTAGTGTATTGAATTTTCACTAAATTTTAATGAAATGGTTTTCAAACAATGGGATACTTTCATTATAAAGAGAACATGTCTTGGTGAGTGTGCCCCTTGAGCGTGGGGCATTAATGACCCTTTTATAATGATGGAACAGGATGTTAGGATAGTTCGATATTTTATCTCAAAAGCGATTGAAGTTGTTTGTCAGTTTATTTTAACGAATGTTATACGGGTAATGTGTGTTTTGTTCATCTTTATAGCATTTATTTATATTGTTAATTATTAAATATATAGTGTTGTATAATATAATAATAACTATCTTAATGTATTATTAATATGGGAAACGTAAAAACGCTGAAAAAAAAAAAGATTCTTTTTTTAAATTTTGTTTTTATAGTTTTGTAATATTAAATTCGAAATTTCAAAAATTAAATCCAAGCTACTTAACAAATATATAAAAGATCCCTTAATGTCATTAAATAAAAAAAAGTACTTCAAATAATTTTTCGTCACTAGCGTCAAGGCTAGAGCACTCAAGCGCATGCGCTGCGGGCGGTGCGCTAGGCAGCTGCGCACGAGCACGTGGCGCGACGGAAGTAAACACGCAACGTATCCCGATTCCCGCGCATTGTTTAGAGTTACGCCTCGCGTAGGTCCCCATGTGTAGCGAATAAAGGACTTTTGCTCTTAACACCAGGCCTTTGATCATTTTAAAACTTTTCTTAAATGTAATTTATTGTAACCCCCGTCAAGAGCCCATTTAACAAAATGTCTTTATGTTTAAGTAATATTAATAACTACCGGCCCGCCCCGGCTGCACCCGGGGTATGTATATGTACCTAAACCTTCCTCATGTACCCCTTGGTCTCACGTATACACAATACCATACACGTACACACACAGACCGACTATATCGATTTCGCCTGGGTCAAAATCCTGAAGACACAGCGTCCAAGAGCGCGGCTCTCCTACACAGAGCCCCCGACTATGCCTGCTTCCCAATTAGTTACGCTAAGCGGATTGCCAAGGAAGCGAGCTTAACCGCCTGGCGCTCGAGATGCGAGAGTGCCGAGCAAGGACAGCACACCCGCAACTTCCTCCCTCCCTTGAACACATGCACCCTCTTCAAAACTAAAAAAAAATTCACTCACACTCACACAGACACTCACCGGGCATGCATACAACAAACACTACTTACATTCCATATTACCGAAGATGACGTTAGCCCCTGCGATGACAATATTATATATATTCACAAGAATATTCATTGTTTTGAAATAAATAGTAGATATTAATCGCGCTGTAAACACTAGAATGAATAACAAAATTGTAACTCCAAGCTTCCGACTGCGCAAAGTAAACGTCTCTTTTCTGGGTTATGGTATTCGCATGTATAATAAAATCCCACAAACAATTTTGGAATTGTCACATAATAAATTCAAAGAATTTATTAAAAAAAAAAATAATAGATAAAGCTTATTATTCGGTGCAGGATTACTTAGTCGATAAAGATGTGTTTTTTTTTTTTTTTTTTTTTTTATTGGAAATTTGAGTGCGTTTGACCTCAATCTTGTCTGATGGTAAACAATGATGAGGTCTAAGGTGAAGCACGCAAACTCAAATAATGCCTGTTCACTCTTGCCTTAAAAATCCCTAGGTTGTACGCATCGGGAAACAGTGACGCAGGAAGAGAATTCCATTCCTTTGCAGTTCTAATAATGAAAGATGATGCGAACCGCGAGGTACGAACCGGAGGAATGTCGACCACGTATGGATGGAACCCCTGCCCTCGTCGAGTTGTCCGATGGTGGAATGGTGCTGGGGGAATTAATTGATGCAATTCCTGCGCACACTCACCGAAATGTAACCTGTAGAAGACACACAGACTAGCAACCAGTCGGCGATGTTCGAGGCTCTGGAGCTGTCTTGAAGTAAGCATCTCATCACCAATGAGTTTTCTGGCACGCCTGTCGATAGCTTCCAGGGCTTCGAGCTGATACCGGGCGGAACCGTCCCACAGATGGCAACAGTACTCCATGCAGGAGCGGACTTGAGCTGTATAAAGTCTTAGCAGCTGGTCCGGTGTGAAATAGTGACGGACCTTGGAGAGGATGCCCAGTTTTTTTGAAGCAGTCTTAGCCCTGGATTCGATATAGCTTCCAAAATTGAGTTTGGACGATAAGTCTATACCGAGTAGTTCAAGGTGGTTCGTGACTGGAACAGGCACATTTCGGAAAGTGGGAGCCAAGTTAAACGGGCTCTTTTTAGCGGAGAAGAGACACGCCTGGGTTTTTGAAGCATTGAATCTTACTAGATTGGCATCACCCCAGTCGGAGACAGCCTGAAGAGTAAGATTGGCACGGTCGACCATTGCTTCTCTAAGATCGTCCACTTCAGTTTGTCTTGTTCTTGCACTGGAGAAGTATCTCTCCGCGACGGTGCTGTCATCTGCGTACCCAAAGATACCGGGCTTAACAGTGATGTACAAGATACCCTTTACAAAGTATCTGGAATACAAAATACAAGATACTTTAAAATCAAGTATTTCAGATACCAGATACAAATACCTTTCTGGAATGGTATCTGAAATACTAGATACAAAATACGTATCTTCCAAATACTTTTTAAAGATACAAATAATTTTGTAAGAAAATAACATTTTATTGAATGTAAGTTTAATTTTTTACGTGAATTATTTACAAATACCTACATCGCGTTGATCGCGTAAAAGTGAGAAGAATATAAAGGTTAGAAATATTAAGGTTTTAATTGAGACTTAAGTAAAACCAGTTCTTCAAACATTTTATCACTCATTTTTCTTCGATAAGGCTTGATAATCATACCCCCAAAAGAGAAGAGTCGCTCCACAGGAGCAGAACTTGGCAAACAGGTGTTATATTTGAAAAATATTTTTTTTATTGTAGAGTAAGCATTTAAACTCTTTAAGTTGGTATCTTTATTGTTAATGTATTGCAGTGTTTTTAAGTCAGCGGTGTTACCAGTAGACCCTGTGTTTTCGCCACTTGCAATAGAGGAATCAGAATCCTCTAAAAACATTTAAAATTAATGTCACCATAAAAACAACCCAGTCATTTTAGGTTTTAACTGCGGAATTTTTTTTTTGTGAGCTGATTTTTTGTATACACCTTTATTACGGCGTTGTAATGAAGATGTGAAAAATCGATACTGATATCGTGCCGGCTAAAAAAGTTATAAAGGTCAAAAGGTCACGAAAATCAGTTTTTTGCAAATATCACGCTACCTATTACTCGGAGGTCAATATAGATCATTATAAAAATTGTTTGTCGTAAAATTATCTACAAAAAATGCCTCTTGCATTTTTCTCCAAAATTAACCGTTTTTGGAGTAGAGCGCGGAGAAAGCGACTACATGCACTTTTCCTCACTACCTACCTCGAGAAGAATCCAAGGTTCGTTTTTTTTTTTTTACATGGTTTTCCCCGTATGAATAATCCATGATATTTAATAATAGATTTTTTTTAAGAGTGAATAATTTTTTATTTGAATGATAAATTCAGAAAAAATAATATATAGTAAGTATACTTACAATTTTTTTTTTGTCAATAATTGTCGATATTTTCAGTTTTTTATATCATTAACAGTTGCTGACAAAACGTCGAGTGGTCTTATTCCTATATTTAAATCGAAATCTTTATTATTTTCATCATTGGTTGATCAACTGTTGAAGAGCATGAAACTAATAAAATAAAGTCTTTAACACTCAAGAAATATTTTTCAATTGACTCAGTATAATTTCCAGAGTTTCACAAATAGTTAATAAAAGTTTTTGTGTTAAAACTCCAAATAAAAATCAATAGAGTTTACGCCTTGGTGTATGGTATACAAAACCGTATGTGAGTACATTCTAGTCGCTTTCTCAGCGCTCTACTCCAAAAACGGTTAATTTTACAGATAAATGCATGAAACATTTTTTGTAGATAATTTTATGATGAATAACTTTTATAATGACCTGGAATGACCTCCGAGCAATAGGTCGCGAGATATTTGCAACAAAACTGATTTTTGTGACCTTTTGACCTTTGTAACTTTTTTAGCCGGCACGATTAGAATGTCGATTTTTCACATCTTCATTACAACGCCGTAATAAAAGTGTATACAAAAATTCAGCTCACTTAGAATTTATCCGCAGATTGGGGCTTAAAATGCCTAAAATCACTGGATTGTGCCATATTTTGTGAATGAATGCATAGAATAACTATTACTAAAAGTATTTTACCAAACATAGTATTTGCAAAATACTAAGATACCCAACAAAAGGAATTTAGATACAAGATACAAAATACATTTTAAAAAAGTATTTTAGATACAAGATACAAAATACGTATTTTGTATCTTGTATCTGTATTTCAGATACTTGTATCTTAAATAAGTCACATCTCTGGGGCTTAAGCAGATCGTTTATGTGAAGCAGGAATAGCGTTGCGGAGAGAACAGATCCTTGGGGTACCCCGGCATTGATAGTCAATAGGTCAGACGTGTAGCCATCAACAACTACACGAATTGACCGTTCCCTCAAGAAATCGGAGATCCAAGTACATAGACTGGTGGGAATACCGTAAGCAGGAAGCTTCGCAATGAGACCATCGTGCCAGACCCCGTCGAATGCCTTCGAAATGTCAAGTGAGACAGCTAGGGCCTCACCATATTTATCGAGGGCTTCCCCCCAGAGATGTGTAGCGTACACGAGAAGATCCCCAGTAGAGCGGCGTTGGCGAAATCCGTATTGCCGATCACTGAGGAGATCATTATCTTCCAGGTAAGCCAGAAGGCGATTGTTGACAACACGCTCCATTACCTTGCAGAGGGTGGAGGTGATCGCGATTGGGCGGTAGTTTGCAGGATCAGCACGACTACCCTTCTTGGGTACGGGTTGTACGTTCGTGAGCTTCCATGCTTTCGGAACAGTCCCAGATCGAAAAGAAAGGCGATACAGACGTGTCAGGATGTGTGGACTTAGTGGCGCTGTATTTCATGCAAGATATTATCTACTAATTTTATATCATTTCATTCTGAATTCATTCTGACTCGGTGGTAGCTGTACTATTACAAAATAATAATCACTTGAAAGTGTTAATTTGTAAAATGACGATTCGAAGGTGCTCTTGGGGCCTATTTGAATAAAGTTAATTTTGATTTTGATTTTGATTTTGATTTTGATTTTGATTTTGATTTTGATTTTGATTTTGATTTTGATGGCAGCTCGTCACAGACCCTCAGACACCTTTTCCAACTTTGCCCAAGATTTGCTGCCATCAGGCATGACCACGAAGTGACATGCAGGCACTTCGGAGTCGTTCATTCGTCACTCATTCGTTCGACTGTCGGACTTCTATCCTTAGGGCCCTCAAAACTTTCAACAATACGCAAACAATTCACGCGTATCATGAAATATTATATATTCATATTATATAATATCGGTTTTCGGCGGGGGGAGCCACAGTATCCAATCGCTAAACCTCCTCCCCTGATAACCAAACAAACAAAATCTTAGTTTTTAAGTCCTAATGATAAGACGCTTCACAGCGACTAAGAAACTGTATCCGAATAAAATAAATTTTGCCTTGTATAACCTTATATCACCCTCCTTTCTTCTTAGCTACCCTAGTGGAGCGTTATTATTATATTTCAATTATGTATATTTATGATCATGTACTCCTAAAGTGTTATAAATGTTAAATAAAGCGAAACAACATAATAAAAATAACCTTCCTCATGAATCACTAATCTATTGTTAAAAACCGCATGAAAATTAGTGCAGTAGTTTATGAGATCAATGCGAAAAGACATACAGACAGACAGACGCGTCGGAGGACTTTGTTTTATTATATGTAGTAATAATACAGACATTTAAGACAATTACAAATTGTGCAATACAAGGGAGCAAGGGACGGTCTTATGGCTACTTAGCAATTTCTTTCAGACAAAACCGACAACTTTAACTCCTATAAATAAGTAACAAAATGGTAGATATAATTATTCTAGCTCAAGTAAATTCAGATATGTTGTTAATAGAATACAAATTTGTAATATACACTTAATGATCTTAGAAGAAAAAGATCATTGTATACACTTCTAAATAGTTTTCAACTTTCATAAATTATTTTATTTTGCTTTAATTAAATGAAAATATGTTAAAGTGTGGGTACATTGACGAAGTAATATTACTAGGTACATAATCGTACCCACATACTTATTACATATAAGTCGAGGGTTGACGAAAAAAATATCGTTATTTTAAATTTATAGACATGTTGAAACACGTGTAACTTTGAAGTCGAGCTTTGTTCTCGAAACCTGTTTATAAATCTTATTTTATTTATTAACCTTTTACAATTTAGTCTTCTTGCTATCTAGTTGATTAGGGGAACCTGGGGATGGTTGATCCCCTTTTTGATTTTGGACTATATATTTTTTATTTTTTACAATATTAGAAAACTTTTTTGGTCAAAAGATTCAGAATTTATCTATTCAATGATAGTTTGAATAGAAACAAGATTGTGCTACAATTTAACTCATTATTTAATTAAATACCATACTGTAGACTTTTACCATGTGTCTCATTTGTAAGGGAGACTTGCTTACCCCTGATTGGGAGCCTTGATCCCAGGGGGATCAAATCTCCCAGGGACATGAGACACTTGGTAAACCAATTTTTACCGTGTCTTCCCAAACTTGATTCTCATCGAATAAATAACTTCATTTGCAGTCAACTGTGTGTCTAGAAATAGGAAAACGTACAGCAATAGATATTTACCGTATCTTTCATAAATAGAAGTTTGATTCCCACCGATCAGATAACTTTATTTGCACGAATCAAATCTCCCAAAGTTGGGGACACATGGTAAACAGATTTTCAGCGCGAATAACATACTCAGAGGGTTGATTCTACATTAATTATTTGACTTGAATCACAGAAATAGAACTAATCTGTCATAATTTTAAATAACTAAGTGTATTATTTTCCAAATAATAACAGACAACTGGTGATCAAAAACTTTAAACATCATTTTCTTCTAACAATTAGAATTCGACTGACAAGCCGACTCTTTATAATCTCCAAAAACATTAAGTCTGATATAATCTTCCAAATTATTTAACAACAGACAGAACAGACCGTAACGAACTCTCCTCTTTCAGTAGATGTAACTTTAGATACATGTTTGAGGCTACGACAAGCAACAGTTTTCTTTGGTTTATGGACTGTTGTTAAACCCGTTTCATCAATTTTGTATATTTGCTGCGGCTCAAAGTAGTATCTATCCATGAGGCTTTTTAAGTTATCGAAGAATTTTTAATTTTTCTTTGGCTACTGGTGTTCTTTTTTTTAACATTCTCTGATCTGATTCTCTCTTCATGATTTCCTAAGGAGAGAGCAAAAAGTTGAAAAAGTTTAACCCAACTAAGGAAAACTATTTTTATTTTTATATTTTTGTTTTTAAAATTTTATATTCTTTTATATGACATATCACTCGATGTGACGGCAATTTTTTTTTTTGACATTTTTGGTGAAATGTATCCTTTGTCACTTGACTATAATAACGAATCGATCGACACCTTGTTCGTCTAAATTGGTTCAATAGTTTTCCCGCTACAGTACACACATCGAGTATATACATGCATAGTGGATATATACATAGACTGCTAAAATCATAACATTTCCTTTTGGCTATATATTTGGCTTATAATATATCATCGATAGCTTTATGAATCGTAGGTAAGACTTGATCCCTCATTGGGACACAAGATCCCGGGATCATCTCACCCTCAAATAAAAGGACTAAGTCTCCCCATACATAGTAAGGTTATAAAACATGCCATACTCAAAACTAGTGATCACGTATTTTAATGTAATTAAGGCCAATCTACACTTAAATAAACGACTAACACAATAAACACGCCTCCTAATAGTATTTCCTTCACTTTTCATCAAATAAATCCAGTTAAAACTTACCGAAAATTAAGTATCGTACGACACAAATATTCCACCGTCCGTCATTTGCAAACTAGTGATATTAGTCACAAAGCGCCAAGATAGAAAGTGAAGTTAGGCATAAATGAATGAGTTCTGCTATCGTAAAAAAATGTATCACGTTTGTTAGAACTAGAAATCAAGTTTACCAAGTGTCCCCTAGGGATCAACCATCCCCAGGTTCCCCTAATGGTCACAAAATGATAAAAAAAATATCTAATAGGTATACGGTTCACACATCAGTCGGTTCGAATGAAGGGTGCGACCCTTGATATAGCACGTGCAGTTATTTTCTGCATTTATATACCGTAGCTAATTCATGAATCATATTGTATTGGATTGCGAGGTTAGTATAATTATGTCCTGAAATATATGACGTAAGACGAAATTGTTGGTTTTTTTTATTGTTTCTAAAACTCAACAAAAGTAAAAGCTTTGTTAAATAATTATCATTTTTTGAAAAAAAATCGCTAACTTAACTGTTAGACCCAATAGTCAACAACAAAATATAATAAAAAAACACTAAAAAATCTCACAGAGGTCAATCGTAAGGAACCTTTTTTTTATAACATGTCATATACAAACCGTTTATTTCACTACCAGGTCATTAAATCTTGTGCAAAATTGTACAAAGGCTCTCAGTTTAGAAGTGGTAAGGTGGCCGCCCCATCGATAAACAAAAGAGCGGACCCGCAACGAGCTCCCAATAATACCAGTCCATGCAACACGCACACACATGACTACATTACGCACACAAGTTCGTGTCGTACACGTCGTAACTTGCACAGGCTGTAAGTTTTGATGCCATTGCAGTGTTCGGAACCGTACGATAATTATCGTACACATACGATAATTTTGTGCCTACGTACGATGTACGATAGCATATTATTATCGTACGCAGATTGTACGATAATTTCTATCATGATGCAAAATTTGAGAATTAATATTATTTCACTCTTGCGCTGATAGTATAAATTGCAGTAGCATGATTTTATTTTGTCCAATAAGATCTTGGGAAAATACCGGGAAATACAAGTTCTCTATTCCTATTGATTCCTATGATTCGCTCTGCTAAGTTTCACCACTGCCGATACTGTAAGTCTTGCATGGGAACAGTGAAATTTTGTCTGAGTGAATTTTAAGCTTGGCGCGTTTATTGAACTTAAAGTGGAAAGGGAATCAGTTCAGGTCTGTACCACGTGTAAAACATTTGGATTTCAGTGTTCTGTTGATTTGACAGCGGTGGTTTAAAAACGATACAGTATAGAGTACTTGTATGCATATCAATATTACAATTTAAGGTATGAAGTCATATCATGGTAAGGTATGAAGGTTAATGTTGCGACTGGACGCCGGATGACCTTTTTTTTTTTTTTTTTTTTTTTTTTTTTTCTTTTTTTTTTTTTTTTTTTTTTTTTTTTTTTTTTTTTTTTTTTTTTTTTTTTTTTTTTTTTTTCGTCGTCCGATAATTCTGCCGATAATTATCGATAACTTTGACCCGATGAACACCCCTACCTGTTACGATAGTCAGTCCACTTCAAGTTGCTAAAGCATATATAATATTGATCATATTACAATTTATATGATTTATTTATCTATAATATACATTATCCTAAAAAATACGATAATTTCGATTATTTTCGATCCATGTACGATAATTTTACGCCCCCTGGTACGATAGTCAGTCCACTTTAGGTTGGGAACACTGTGCCATTGCCATCGCTGATCGCATTCGTCCGTTAACCGTCGCGGGGAGCGCACGTCGCTCGCGTTTAATAGAGTTCAGTGAACGTGCAGTGCTTATGAACAGCCAAGATGGTCCGAAGCTTATCGCAGTGGACGAAAACGCTCAGCTTCCCGGCTAGGCTGTCTCCGAATCGTACGTCCAAGGAGAGCGTTGTCAATGTTCAGCCCGGATCTCCCGGGGTCTCGCCCACCCCCAGTGCATCGTCGCTGCCTCAGGGATCCGACAAAACAATTTCGCCAATCCCTATCACCGAGATCAGTCAAATAGTAAGTCGCCCTTTTACTTAGGGATGGACCCTCAAAGTTTTTCACGATATTAGAAGGGGTCCGAGCACGTTGTATGCATGTTAAACACTTATCTGAAGTCTCTTATAATTTAAGTTTTCCAATAGCGTATTTGAGTTCCAGAAAGCATTCATGTGTAACGATTACCGATTTATCACTGAATATCACCTTAAGTAATAACAGTGATTGAGTGAGCTAAATATTTGACCGGTTTTAGTGATATTTTTCACATGACTTTACAGTATGAATTAGAAATATTATAGATGATAGAGTGATTATAAAAGTAATCGCATGTTTCGTTCATTCAGGAACTATTTAGACAACAACAATGGAACTATTATTTTCGATACTCGTACTTATGTAAGAGACTATCAAACTTGTGAAATAGCTTAGCACTTAAGACATACTACATATTTAACTATTGTTACCAACTTCTCATTTTGAAAAGAATTGTTTACAAAACATTCGAATGCAAACCCTTATTCCTATAAGATGACACGGTTAGATATAACTGGTCTCCTATAAAAGACGAAAATACGTGTCCAAAATGCTTAAAGTCTACGCCATATTAGCCAGCTATTAAGCTGTAGTTTTCTGAAAGGAAATGAACGATACGTGTCTTGTATTCCACTTAGAAAGCACACCGACGCACTTGCGCAAAATTTAAATATCATTGACGCGTTTGTTTCGGAAGTCATAACATTGTGTCTATTCGGGCGTTCAGTGGACGTTGCTTACAGCGGTATTGTCAAGTGTTCGCTGTCGTGGTACGAAGCAGCCGGTGCGCTGCGCAGGCGCACCGTTATGTCCCCCTTGCACTCACCTTGACAAGGCCGCAAGAGATGCGAGTTTTTGCAAAGCAAGATAGCACATGACTTTCACCTTTTGAAATGCCTTTCTAAATACTTCAGTATTTCAATTATATTTAGGACTCATATCGGCTCTGAAACTCTCGTTAGCTTCATAAATTAATAGTGTTTTGTTTTTTATATAAATTTACTTAATTCGTTTGTGTAATCCTAGTAATGTTATTAACATTTTAATCTCTGAATATGAAAGTTTTGAATTGAATCATTATTCAAATGTGTGTCACATTTGAAGTGAGCACGTCAGTTTAGTGAAATAATAAGAAATTGTTTTCATTCGAGTTCCTTTTTGGTAAATGTTTGCGCGATTATTAACCAAATTTAATTCTACATGACAAGCCAAATATACAGCAGCTTTTTTTAAACTGTATTACGTAACTGCCTGTTTTACCTAAAAATTGTATGATGTCAAAATAACATATTTGTCATTTGACATTTTTACTATCAAAATTATTCAAGTTTTTTTTTAGACATAATGTAAATCTAAGACTTATTTCAAACTTCTCCGAAGTCAAAACGTATTTCTTATTTACGATTGTAAAAAGGTTTCGCAACTTAATTGCCCCGATTTTACGCCTTATAATATGTCAAAGTATCTGCCAGTAAATTACGAAACGTGTAATAAAATAAAAATTCATTTGTAATCGTAAAAGAAAGCCATCAATGTCCAACGACCATTTCGGTTTTATAGTGCTTCGCTTTGACTTATTCTAAATTAAAAATTAAAAAAAAAAACAAAAACGTTGACATCTCATCATTTATTGCCGGTAAAATATTTACCGCGAATTTTGAACTAAGGAGAATGGAATGCGGATTGCGTTCCATTGCAGCGGACAATGTTGAACCCTGTTACATTATTTTTCATTTCATATTGACCTTTTTGTCATCGAATGCTTTTAAAATATTTTCATAGCGACAGACACTTATTTTATAGTAGTTAACAGAATGACATTTCAAAATGTCTTCAATGATCTCGCCATATGTATCGTAACTCGCTCTTCCACACTAATGGACGTCGCAGCTTAGCTTTCTCGTTTTGTTCTTACTTTTTATTCGATTTATAGAGTAATTATGTATTATTTATCTGTTTTAAATTTTTTTAAACAGCGATTGCTATTTTTCTAAATCATGGTTACGATTGTGTACCTACCAGATATTAAATGGTGCTCTTTAATATATATTTTATAAGAAAGTGGTGGTGGTAAAAATGTTTATTAGTTATTTTATTTTCTGTGGCGGAACGAACATCTGCGTGTCAAATTCCTCGATACCATGTGCAAGCTACTGGTGGGAAGCGAACCGTGCACACACGACTTAATTTTTTTTTTATATTTGAAAATGAAATAGACATAGGCTTAATGTTGCTAGGTCAAATTTTACGTGAATAATTTATTAAAACCTATTAATAATAAGAAACAAACAACATTTAATTTTCATTTTGATTATCATATTTTATAAAATAATAATTATATTATTTATCAGTGATTTGCTAACTGTATTAAAGTATTAAATACGTGTCTGTTTACTTATTTTTTTATTTTTTTATTTTAAAGATTCAACATCTCGTACCCAATAACATAAGTGGCCGTTGAATATACCGGAGATAAAGGAAGAGGGTTGTTTTTTGCTCTGTCAGCTGTTCAACGGGTGTACGGAACAGTAGGAGACCATTCAACACCGACATAATAGGGATTTCTGTACCGCAAACTATTTATCTTTACATATATTAAGTAACATTATATAAGCACATAATTTAATATAAAATTGGCTGAGGTTTCGTCCGTGTATATTGTGGTTTTTTTAAAAAACCATGAACGATTCTGTCTCAGTTTTTTTTAGGCTATTTCAAAAGTTACTGTTCTCGTTTGAAAGTAATTCATCAATAGTAGCAATAAATTATTAGATACTTTTGAGTTAATTCGCTATAAAAAAAGTAATGCTTTCTGTATATAATATTACTTTAGAGTAATTCTCTATTAGTCTATCCAATTGCTTCAGTTGGCACGTACATACATCGGTTAAAACAGCTTTTGAATTACATAATTAAATAAGCTTTAAATCAATGTCATTAAAATTTGTAAATAAAAACTCAATTTTCTTATTTAGACAGTTTTTTCATTATCTACAAAACAAAATTTTGTAAATAAACATTGTTAAACGCAACATATCCAAAACGGCGGATTCTACGGTTCCTAAGAACAAAATCGTATCAGAGAAATTGTTTGATTACAGTACGAAGCTTAAAATTTGTTTCAAAATATAATAATCAGCTATTTACTCAAATAAAGACAATTTATGTTAAATTATTGTAAAAATCGTTCAGGTACCTAAAACAAAGTCCTCCGACCGAAGACGGGGTCTTTCGACTGTTGTCTGTTCGCGATAAACTCAAAAACTACTGCACGGATTTTCATGCGATTTTCACCAATAGATAAAGTGATTCGGAATAATCGGATAGATAAAGTGATGAGGAAAGTTTAGGTACATATAGGTACATACCCCGGACGCAGCCGGGGCGGGCCACTAGTTAAGAATAAAATAGATTTAATCTTATTTTCCTTTAAGATTTTGTTCTTGGGATCCATCGTTATAAGTAATGCCTAGTTCGCACTACGCCAGTACTTTAGTCGAGTGTCGAATTATTTAGTAGCTAAACGTGTCTGAACACCAAAAATTTAGTCGAGTAGGTTAGTAAATAGTTAAGTCGAGTCGATCCATTTCATTCTATTTTTATCGGGCGAGTAGCACCTCCCACCACGCGTCCGCGCTCTCTGGATCACCGACTAAACAAGTACGAACGTGTCGAAGTAGTCGAGTTTATTATTTCATTAGTTGCCGCAAAAATGTCGTTTCGCTGGAGCGAAGAAACATCTTAAAGTTTCCAAATAATAAATATGAAGAACATGAATGTTTTGTGGAATATTAAGTCCCCGCATTATAAAAACAAACAAATGAATTACATCATACTTCATACACCAGGATTTTGTGAAAATGAAATTAAATTGAAAATAAAAAACATCAGGTTAGTGCATAATTTTATAATTATATTTCAAATGCATATTTATTTAACAATAAAGCATATTTATTACTATGTTAAAATAAGATCTCAATTATTATTACTTATATTGTTTTTGGAAGTATCTATTCATACGATTATCGTACGAATATTTCTTTTTTGTTATTCATACGATTATTGGAAGATAAGTTTTTATTCGTACAATCTATTTTATATTAATTAAAAAATATTAATTCATTGTTTTTTGGTAGATGGTTTGTATGTGACCACATAATAATTATTTCCTATATGTGGTATTGACCTCTCAGTGCAATTAATGGCACTTATCAATAATTGTTAAATTGTTAATTGTTATAAGTGTTATAACATATAAAAGATATTTATTCATTCAAAATAATTCACTACATGTCTTGTTTGTTTATTGGGAATTACATTTATACTTGAAAATTGTGTATACTCAACAATTAATTATAAAAAATGAAAAAACTAAGAAGTATAGAAGTTCAGTTTGTATTTTATTTAATTATAGGTATAGTTCTGGAAACATATTTATTTATTAAAAATAATTCACTACATTTCTTGTTTGTTTATGTTAGGAGAATTACATTTATACTTGAAAATTGTGTATGCTTAACAAAATTAATTATAAAAAATGAAATAGCTAAGAAGTATAGAAGTTTAATTTGTATTTTATTTAATTATATAGTTCTGGAAAGATATTTATTTATTAAAAATAATTCAGTACAAGTCTTGTTTATTGAGAATTATATTTATACTTGAAAATTGTGTATGCTCAATAATTAATAATAAAAAATGAAATAAATAAGAAGTATAGAAGTTTAGGTTGTATTATATTTAATTTAGTTTTTAAATTATTCTATTCTTTTACAACATAAGACATTTATGAATAATAATCATAATTTTACTTAACGAGATCCAATCTTTTTTAGATCAACCTACTCGCAGAAGTTAAAAAATTAGAGGACACAAAAAATTCAGTCGCTGGGGCTGACATCAGGTTTCCATCCATCCATCCAGGTTTCCATCTGGCCATATAAAGAATAATGAAACGTAGAATAATGTTACAATTAAATCAGAGTTAATTTTAACAGCAATGAAGAACGCTAATGTTGCTAATCAGAGTGATAGGAACAAAACTCATAACAATAGTTATAACTAAAAATGTTGTAAACAATTTATTATATTATTATATATCTTACTAAATAAATTTTTCATAATAAATATGTTATAGTTATTTAATCTTATTTATAATTTGATAAATTCCATCAATGATTAATAGATTGCTTTACAAACTTCCTTTAAACTACATCCAGTAGCAAGAAAGTATAGAACTGCTTGTAATTTTGTAATTGCAGGAATCGCATTTTTGAAAAGGTTATCTTTACGCTAACTTTTGAGAGTGTATTTTCATTAACAGAAAATTCACATAACTTTCGATGTTCTTAAACTATCGAAGTATTTTTTGGGATCTTCCAATGCTAATTCCTTGATAAGACAATTAGTAGCTCCTAGTTTATCTCGTCTATCGATCTATTTTCGTACCCATAGCTTCTTTTTATTAATTACACGACTTTACGACGTTACGATTAGCTTAATCAATTTATTCACTTTATTGCGTTGCAGCATGTTCATCTTGTACAGCACCACTCACTTATGTACTGTACTCGACCGTAATCTGAACGATTTCTGGGCAGTAGCGCGTAGTTTAGCCACTAAATAACAAGCCACTCGTCTAAAATACTGGCGTAGTGCGAACTAGGCATAACTAATACTGTATTAATTAAAACTAATTAATTGAACTATTTAACGTAAATATATAACTTTGCTTCATACATAAATGCCCCAGTTTAAAACCTGCAAGTAACGTGTTAGGGCCGATTTACATTATCTTAGTGTTTAGGAGAGTATTTTAGGATAGTACTTTAGTTGAAACATGTAAACGCTACTTGCTTTAGTACGGTTCTACTTGCTTTAGTACGGTTCTACTCGCTTTCAAGTTGAATCAAAATAGAATCGCTTTCTATTTTTGTTTCAAGTAATACCCCTCCCGCGCCCGCGCATACCTCGGCGCGTCACTCGGCTCTTCCCTCGTTGTGTGTAAACACGTAATTTAGCAAAATCTTTAGGAGAGTGTACAAGTGCCGTGAAACGCATGAAACGCGTGCGTGTTTTTGATTAATAAAGATGGCTAAATGGTCGGAAGAGTAAGTTGTATCTGTAATAAGTTGTGTTGTATAATAATACAACACAACTTATTACAGACACAACTATTAAATTTGTGTCTGAATATGTTGTTCACGAATTTTTTTGGAACATTAAAAACAGAAGAACTTCCTCCAAGCATGGATCTGCGACTAATCCATTGACGCTCCCATATTCGTTTCGGTTTATTTATTTCGAATAAAATGTCGTCTTCTATTTGTTCTACAACTACAGTTAGTATTTTGCGTAGAATAGCGCGTATTTGGCAACTTCGTTGCGCGTTCATTGTGGCGTTGAAATGAACTCTACTGGAAGAAATGTAAACGTTCACTCGCAGCGCACTAAAGCACTAAAGCACTTGCCTTTCAAGTTGTACTAAAATACTCTCCTAAACACTAAGATAATGTAAATCGGCCCTTATGTGTTATAAAAAAAAGTTGTTAAGCTTGTCCAAACAAGCAAATGACTTAAAAATTAGGAAATGTGAAGAAAAAAAAAATACCGCTCTCTATAGTTCGCGGAATTTTTATATTTTTAAAATGTTATATATTTGAGGTTAATCATGATTTATAAATGATTTTTTTTAACATAATAATGAAAAAGAGTAATTTAGATATTAATCTATTTATATAAAAATCTGTAACAATGTCTGTACGTGTTTTTAAAAAAGACCGATTACTTACAGCTTAAATAATGGTTATATAGTTATTATAAAGTAACAAAAACATTTTAAATATATAACTCATGAAATATTTTTAAGCATTGTATAATACTTTTGATATAATTTGGAGGTTATTACGGACAAATTTTTTATTTTTATATGAATATTAAACTTTTTTTTTTTTTTCGTTAATATCATGCCTTACATTTTGAAGAACTTATTGCGTCTATCATGCTAACGTTCTAAACTTCTGACCTGAAAAGGTTATATTAGTAATTAAAAAAATATTAAATAATATTATTACACTTATTCATACTATAATATTATAATACTGAAGATTATTACCTTTCTTAAGTATGTTTGTATTATTATTAGAAAATAGTTTAAATTCAAAAAATATGTGTTTCACATGGCCCATAAATAAAGCTGAGTTTTTCACGGTATAATGTATAATGAACTAAATAAGTCTGTAAACTTCTCACTGCTGGGCAAAAGCTCCATACAATAAAAGGCTTAGAGCTTAATCTACAAATGTTGCTCCATTGCGGGTAATTTAGCGGATAATTTCCCTACCATCAGTAACGATTTATATCAATGGAGTATGTGAATAACCGAAACCGACGGTTTTACATGCTCTCCGAGGTATGGTGGACCCACAAACACATACGCTCGAATCAACAAACCCCGCGTTGAGGCGACTACTAACGGTGTTATGTAATTATAATAATTTCAATTTATATAAAGCAACCCGCAGTCGAGCAACGTGATGGATGGATTAAGCTCCAACCCTTCTTCTATATGGAATCAAAGTCAATGTCTGATACAGTACAGTACAGTAAATTGAGAGTGTTACACGTAATATGTTATACGATATCTGATATCTAACGGATATAGCTCAAAATAGCAACGATATCAACGAAACGTATAGAAATATAACACTCGTATGGGTACGGATGCGAAAAAAATATTTCTATGTGATAAAACGGATTCCGGATGTACAAACAAACAGAAGAAAGGATGTGCAGATAATAGTTGATAGAATATCAAGAAATCCGTTGAAGTTTCATTACGTCACATACCATGTACTAAAATTCCAAATATGAACTGAGAATGAAAATATAGTTCACAAATTAAAAACCGATTTGAAATTCATTGAAAGAATTTTTTGTTAATTTAAAACTTATATTATTCAACTATTACCTAAACGTTTAAATATGTCGAAAATTTCACACATGCCCTTTATTCGTGTAACAGCAGATGTGGAAAATTGTAATTTCTTAAAGGCCGAATTTGAAATTTCGTGAATTCCACCCAGGCACCTGCCGCGAGCAGATGTTTGGTGCCTATCGGAAACTTTGAAGATTTAAAGCATGCGCACGCACCAAACAGCTGACAGATGTATTAAAATTAATTTAAAAAAAAAGAACTTACCTGAGTGGAAGTATAGAATGGCGCGACATGATTTTAACATCAATCAGCTGATCGTAACGGCAGATGTCTGATTTTTTGCTTCTGTTTTAACTTCAAAGATTTATATTACGTGAAAAAATTCTTATAGATAATTTTTATACTAGAAAAAGTAATAAATGAAGTATGATGAATCTAAAAAAAAAGTAATAGTAAATAAATGTATTAAGTTCTATTTATGTTGAGAAAATTATAAAAGAAAGAGATGTGAAAGTAAATAAAATTAACCGTTGTTAATTTTATCTACGCTCCGTAGTTTGTAATATGTTTTAATCTATCATTGGAAATTTTAATTCGTTATGGTTTAATAATATTTGTTAATTATGTTATTGACTATCTACTGTTCTGAAGTTAATTTTGTAAACGTAGATAATGTTATTAAAAATAAAATTAAATTAAAATATCTCAAAGGGCACTGAGTACTTGAAATTTATTTATGAACGATCTAAACAAAGTCCCCTTTTCTGTGCGTCTGTTTTCTGTCGAACTCGTGTTTATTGATATATGTCTCGAGTCCAGGCCCTTAGAACTAAAAGTGCCTTCAACCTTTGAAACTGAACGTCGTCCTATTTCTGTTTTCGTCAGACTGTTCCATTGATCTAGTCGTAAATTTTATAAACAATAGCAAACACTGCAATGATAAAAGTCTTTTGAACTAAATTTTTATTTTAAGCTAATCAAATTGGCACCGAATTACATAAAACGAAGGTATAATAATAGGGTTAAAGCGTTTATCTTTAGATAAAGAAAAAAAAACGTTGACCGTAATAAATGAATTCAATCTCAAAAGCCATAGAAGATATCAAACAATTCTGAATCACTGTGATCATGTGAAATAAAACTCAACTAATATCCAAGGATGTTCTCCGTTCGATCCATCACAAATCCATAATTACCTTACAATAAATTACTGACAGCGTATCATTTTATGTCCGTCTCGATTCTTCAACCGTTCTTTGTATAAACGATTTAATGATAAACTCGATTTAATTATTTAAATTTCTTTTAATAATCGTTTTTGAATATCTTGTTATTTTTCATGATCGAGTGTATGTTATTTAGGCATTTGTGAGTCTATTGAGTTAGTAAGTGATCAGTTATGATCAGTTACGTGATCGACACTAATAAGATAGTTTCTCACCAGTAGCTGGTAATAACTTGTAGGTACTTAATTATTATTAATATAGTTGCCTGTCTTTCATTGTTATTAACTTGTATATTTGGGCTGTAGTGTACGCATTAAAATCATTCTATCCATTCATATTATTCATATCAAGATATGGATTTATTGTTTGAAAATTTAAGTTGAATTTTTATTCATTATTTCGTCACAATATGTAGGTGTTTTTTAATATTATTGTATTGTATGACTTTGTTCTTGACATTCGAAGTTCTTCGAAGTAATCTTGTTTTTAGTTTCTAGTTATAAACAGGAACAATTAACTTTTCGAACGGTTCCCATCAATTTATATTCTAGTCTCTTGAATCCTTAATTAGTTATTTTGATGCTCAATTGACCGGATGCGCGTTCATTTCAAACTTCGATCGCGAACCGAATAATTTGACCGCACTGGACATCCGGTGTCCTTCGTACCCGCACTTTAATCTATTCATGCTAAAATATGCCATAAGATTCCAAATTTAGGAACTAATGTTCTGTGATCGTTCCTAAATGTATCGATGGTCTATAATTGTCTTAACAAAAGTCGTTATAGGGCTTAGATTTAAACGGATACGATAAACTCATATAATTTCGTTAAGTTATGTCTTCTCGTTCTGTGAGAAAAATCTCTGAACCGTAAAGTATTACGCGGTGTTTGTCCAACTTAATTCAATGACACAGATTGTACCTGATTAAGTAATGTTAGTTGGTTCTAAATTTTTATTTATCTGTTGTCATTGTCAAGGTAATTTGGTGTAATTTCACGGGCGAAGTTGATATTACAAGAATTATGTCATCCAGTTTTATCGACATGCGCCGCTGTTAAAACTAAACTAGTAGTTTAAGTAATAGGGTCTTAAAAAAATATGTATTGTGTAGAATTTACAGAATTAATAGATAGAAGTCTTATAGGAAGTATTATTAATTCGGAATAAGTGGTTAAGCGGTCGTTGTTTGGTATTTTGACCCAGACAAACGCGTGGCGAATAATTTTACGTCAAGTCGAAGTCAATATTTCGCCTTAGTCATTAACGATACGCAGGTTGTGAGAGAGTTGATAATATTCTGGTTTAGTCATCGTTTTGTAATGCGTACGCGGTCCGCCTTAAAATTTATCGGTTCTACGATTGTTGCACATCTGAATACTAAATCGTCCAAAACTTTGGATGTTGCGAATTGGACTTACACTATGTTTCTTAATCAACTGTTTTGCCGAAATCTTCGGCGATCGTTATATCGTATTGAATCTTCTGGGTACAATTTTTTTTTGTAATAAATGTATTGGTTTTACCATTTTTTTATTTATTTTATATTTAATTATAATAGAATAATCATTACTTTAAATGTAACCGCATGATGATATAATTACGATTCACAATCATTTTAAGAATATTTATACCTAATTACAAAGTCTTGGTCAACATTAATCGCTCATTTTAATGTTTCTTGAAACAATAAGCGGTTGTAAGCTAAATTATTACATCCACCATTCTTAACCTTAATCGCTTAAAAAGCTGTCCCATTCGCATCGCCATTGTAATCAACAACCGTAAAACGCCCTTGACTTGCGAGATCGAAATCATTCGCCTTAAGCGTTAAAAATATCGAATTTAGCAAATAACTGGCAACCCCAAATAATCTTCGGTTTGATATCTTCACGTTCCCACCGAGGTTGCATACGGATGCGACTGGGTTAGGTTGAAATAATAAAAACAAAAAAACGAATGCGCACTTGTGCCTCGGGCGTGAGGAGAACAGTATATTAAAAACGTGTGCCTTCGTCAGCCATTTGATTGTTCGTATCTCAAGTCTATCATTATTATACTTATGTGTTATTCTACCGATTCAGTACATTATCATCTGTAAGTATCATGATTTATTAACATGTTTAGACGCTCATCATTAAATCGTAGCTGCTTATACTTCTGTTTAGATTAACGGCGCTTATTTCTCTTTCTCACGCGGCCATTTTCGGAATGACTCCCGCAATTTATTTGATGGTAATGTCATTGTCAAAGTGACATATATTTCTTTCTTCATATACACGTTATAATTATATCTTTATTTCGTAAACTCCAAAAAAACTTTTGTAGTTTTATCCTTTTGTTAAAAATAATATGCAAGTGAATAACTAACGCTGTAGGAAGTTGATTTTGCAAGCCTACTTTTAAGACCGGTTTGGCACGATGAGAATCGTCTCGGGCTCAACGACGTGAAATTGTTGTTTTCGTTACTTGTCTTTATGACTACATTTATAACTAAAAGACTAGTTATTTAAAAATAAGAGCCATTGTTTTACAGTTAAAGTATTTAGTGTTAAGATTGGATTAACATTAATTCATTAATATGTGACCTTTACCAATAAAGTAGATGTTATTAGAATTAATAAACGGTAAATGAAGGTTTAGCGGCAGACCTGTTGATTATTGACCATATACAGCAAGGTAAGTCGAGGGGCAGACATGTGTAGGTGTCTCAGGTGTGGCTGAGACATTACCTCATAGGCGTTGGTTATTTTTTTATCTTCTGTCAATAGTGGCTAACAGTGGCCTAACAGTGGTGTGTCGTCTCTTTTGTTTTTAAATTAAAAGTTTTCGCGATGAGTTATGTGGATTTTTTGTACGATCTTTTGGAGGTCAGTTTTTATATTAATATTGTATTATTCATATGATTTCGCAAAAAAATATTATTTATTAGTTTATTATGAAAATGTAACGATATTATACATCGTTACGAAATTATTAATAAATATATTATAATACATATAATAAACTATCTTTTGATATATTAAATTGAATTAATTTTTATGTGCTATTCCTACCGAAATTTACTGTACAATTAAGCATTTTTTTTTCGTCTATTTATTTATTTACTCGTTCATAACGTTTTTTTTAAATTTTTTATGGACTTCTTGTCTGAAATAAAAGTTTATTATTATTATAACGATTTCCTTTCAAACATAAATCTATCCACGCTTTAGATACGCTACACCAATTATATCATACCGTAAATTGAAATAACCGAACCTCACAATACTTTATACCAAATACTCGTTCTGTTTGACTCGATCTTAATTCGTCTAATTACATTTTAACACGGCAAGGGTTCTCAGAAAGCTGTCGTTGACTAAGAGGCGTGAGAACTTGACTGGAATTAACAGTACCCACTTGGCTATTAAAAATTTATATATCGATACGCGTATGTTCTGTGTGTGTTCTGTGTGTTTATCCGGCTGCAGCTGTAGAGCAGTGTTTCATGGGACTGCTATTATGATGTTATCATATTTAAAAAAAAAATGTTGTCGCTAAGACTCCATAATATAGCTTGATTTACCAAGTGTGTTTTCCGTGAAAGATATTCCAGTGTTTTGAACAGCGGGAAAGTAGTTTAAAACTATCGGTATAGTCAAAGATATAACAAAATTGTCAGATCGTCATTTCGAGTCATGCCCGCCATTTTATCGTGACATTTTTGTCAAAAACAGCAATAATCGAAAGCTGTATTTCTATAACGGTTAATGTCAATTCGTTGTCGCGTATTCGTTTTGATCAGAGACTTAAAAATTCTAAGTTTATTCTTAACGCTATTGTCTTTTATATTTTAACTAAGCATTTCATGAACTGTAGCATATTTTAGTGCTGTGTTTTTTATCGTAGAAGTAAAAGCCAATTTTGTATTATAAGACTAATATTATGAAAGAGAAAAATAAATATTTGCTTTTATACTCTGTAACCATAACCACCGATTTTTGTAAGTTTTACTATTAAAAAGTACGAGAACAGAACATTAAAAAAATCTTATCGTAGCTGAACTGTAGGATGCCTTGGAGTTAATGATTTAATCGACGCTGAGTTGTAGCCATTTGATGGCATCGATAAACGACAGAAATTATTTATTAAAAATGTCGTCACGACATATATTATCTATAACACTTATATTTCAGAACAATTTAAACGTAGCCATTGTAGTTAAATAATTTTTTTTCTGACTTGTTGTATACGTATTTTTAAAGAGGTCGTATATCCTCAAAACAGAGTAAAATGTTGATGATGCTATCCGTTAATATCCCAGTTAAAATATAACTTATTTAAATTTTATTTTCCTGTATTTCATCATTAATTATTTTGGAAAAAATAATTGTAATAAAAATGTACACAGATAAAATTAAAAATCATTTATAAAAAACCTCGGTGTTGCTAACTGTGTGAATGTTGTCGTTTTTTAAAATTATTTTCTATATTTTTTATTGCTTCTTTCTCACAACAAGGATCTTAAGTTTCAACCTGTTTCGTCATTTCGAGTCCGGAGTCCGACTGGTTTCATTCAGACATGTCCAAACATGCTCGATTGTCTATGTTGTGAATACGTAATCGGGATGGTCACAGGATAAAACATTATGATGGATATGGCATCAACCTTACTTAATACTCGCTATCCTGTTGTCATATTTTAACTGTGGGTAAATTATTATTATTATTTTTTATAATTTTGAATGGCTTGTTTAAGTATAAATATTTGGTAGCACAGATACAAAATCGTAAAGATAATGTTTTGGATAGGTTCCTTACACATGGCATGAATTCCTTTTCTTGACTACGACAATGAACAAAAAATACGAAATCTGTATCATATTACTTATAAAATAAAATATCTTAAGTATGAAAATTTTCTTAACGTTAAGATATGTGCTTGTCCTTGCTATACTTCCTTTTACTATAAATTAAATGAACATAATTTTCGATAATACCATATCCACATTTTTAAGTTCTAAGTTTATATAACTGTGTTTATAAATAAATTTCTCAAAAGGCCTGTCGGTAGGTTATCAAGACTTGCTATATATTGAAAAGGTGCTACCGGCTTGCTTGTCAATTTATGACTTGAAATATATTGAATAAAGATATCGTTAGTATAACGCATAAACTAAACGATGTTTTTATTAAAATCATTTGATTCGATCAAAATTATAAATTCACCTTCTAGAAGTAGACTTCAAGAGTCCTTTCGAATCGTCATTTTTTTTCTTCTTTTTAACGTACCTACACGAGACCTATGTTCCTATCTTTATGCTCGTGTTTTAATAGCCAATTGATATACATTTTTTTTTGGAATAAATATATATTCGTATAATAAATCCAGATTCGGGACGGGAATTGAATCCACAACCCTGGAACAGTCCGCAGTCATGGCTAACTGCGCCAACGGCCCAGACAAATAAATATTTTAATATTTATTTATGAATTAATAACAATTAATTTGAATCTATCACCGATTTGGACTTACACATGGAATTATATAAAGTTCTATAAATTATACCATATTATAAACTGAATTGAATCTGTAAACATCCCACAGCTGGGCAAACGCTTCTTTTCAATCTAGATAAAGGGTAGAAGGCATCTTATAGAACTTTGCAATGATTTAGTTATGTCATCTTGTCTCGAGTTACCGACTCTCTATATTATTATACAGACTTTTTATTTATTGCTTTTTTTTTGCAATATTTTTTTGTGACACAATATCAAGGGCAAGTTGTGTGTAATCAGAAAAATAAATTTAAATATGCTAATAGTCGCAAATTAATCTTAAATTTTTAATGGCGACATTTTGCATAGTTTATCATAATTAACGATATCAACGGAATTAGGAAATAATTCCACAAGAGCGTAACAAAAAGTTTCTTATTTGATTATTTATGATTAATAAATTAATGCTTTGTCAATCTTACTATTATTACAAAAGAATTATATATTTGAATTATGTTGTCTCTTTCACGCAAAAGCCAATAAAATAACGGCAGTGCACCTTGCTGTAACATATTATATTAGGAGATAGCTGGAGATCCAGAATATCACATAAGGAAGTTACACGGCTTCAAATACTACTCAGCTACTAATTATAAAAAAAAAAATGAACAAATTCACTGTTTCCATATTATTATCATAATATTTACATTTTAAAATAACTTCAAAAACCGAATTATTTTTATCTTACAATGTTTCGGAGATTATTTGTAACTTGAAACCCGTCCAAACATCTTGAATAAATTTAATATTTTAAACATTACATTTATAAGTAAATTTCAAATATATATATATATATATATATATATATATATATATATATATATATTGTTTATAATTATATCTATATTTTTGTGATAAAAAGATGTGGGACGCTTATCGCAATCATCAGTCGACGAGCAGACATCTTGCGCAAAACATAGCAAAACCTATTTGGTATGTCGAGTTTTTTTTAATATACGATTAGGTAAATACTGCTTTCTTAATCTATGATGTGATTCAAGTGATTTAATTGAACTGGATTTATAAAAACCTACCGCGTGAAATTGAGTGCGATATGGACAGTTGGATGCGATGTGGCGCAGTTAGCAGTGACCCTATTTTCTGCTCCAGGGTTGTGGGTTTGATTCCTGCCCCGAGTCTGGGTGTACTTAATATGTATATTTATTTAAAAAAATATGTATATCAGTCAACTGTTACCTAAAACACAGGCATTAGGTTGCCTACCTTAGGAACAGACGACCGTGTGTGTATGTTAAACATATTTATATTTATTTATATTATTTATATTTATATTCCCTTATAAATTAAAAGTAGTAGGATAGTGTTTATCTTGATACACCATCTAGAAGTGGAGTTAATACTCTGTAAACTATTATTTAAATATATAATTATAATGACGACCGTTTTGGTGTAGTGGTGCGAGTAGTCGCCGGCGGTCGCGGATTCGATTCCCGCTCGGGACTGATATTTGTATTTGTACAAACATTTGTTTCTGGTCTGGGTGTATGTCTTTGTGGGTCTGTCCACCATGCTTCGGAGAGCACGTAAATCCGTCGGTCCCGGTTGTTATCATAGACACGTGATAACGATATTTAGACATTGTCGGGAAATTATCAGCCAACCCGCAGTGGAGCAGCGTGGTGGATTAAGCTCCAACCCTTCTTCTATATGGAGAAGAGACGTTCGCTCAGCAGTGGGTTGGTTCTTACAGGCTGATACAGTACAGTACAGTAAACTATTGTAATGAAATAAAAATAACAAGTATGCTTAATTAAAAAAATCAAAAAACCCGACTGCGTAAAATACTCTTATTATAAACTAAAAAGAATAAAACAATTTACTAGCTTTCATTTGATACCCATATTGCTACAGTAAGAAAAAAAAATTCAACTCCCCCCCCTCATTCCGCCATTTGCGGGTGCCATTTTGAAAATTTATATAGCCTATGTCACTACTACAATTTAGATAAATCCAACGACACCTCATATGTCAAAAACCGTCCAGCCGTTTGGGCTGTAGGGCGTGCCAAAGAAATAGACATACATACATACATACATACATACATACTTACATACATACATACATACATACATACATACATACATACATACATACGCTCGAAAAACATAACCCTCCTGTCGCAGTCGGGTAATAATAATAATAAAGTCGTTTTGCACAAGGATCTATCGAGGCTGAAAACGCGGAGAACAGCTAGTTTTTCAATAGTTTTAGGCTAAAAGTAAAGAAAAAAAAAACATAAATCCATTAATAAAAAACGTAAGTCATCACTAAGAAACAAAACGTTTGTAATTGTTATTCCCTTGCGTATCAAATGAGTAACAATATGGTAATTCTATGAAATTTACCGTTAGCATAAATGTATATCGTTTTCCTGTTCCAATCATTAACTGCAACTTTTTAAATCTGTTCCTTATTTTTTTAATTTTAGTAAAATTTAATTTATTTGACCGGCCTGTTGGCGCAGTTGTCACCCTACTTTTTGCTCCAGGGTTGTGGGTTCGATACCAGCCTCGAATCTCGGTGTAATATACATTTATTTATATATGTATTATTTCTGTATGTCGCCCAGTGGTCGAAATTCGACCTAATCAATAATTGACAGCATTGTCAACATCATAAAAATATGATTGCGCATAACATGGTGAGCGACATATACAGCAGTCATTGGACCTGATCTGTGATAGTAAATTTTGATTAAAAATTCGTATTATTCTGTGTTTAAGACTGTGTTAATAACAGACTTTGACAATAAACAACATTATACCTACATGTGTGTGTGACGTAGTGTGCGTAGTGTTTTTTTAAATAATTTAATGTATGTTTTATATGTACCTAAACCTTCCTCATGAATCACTCCATCTATTGGTGAAAACCGCATGAAAATCAGTAGTTTTTGAGTTTATCGCGAATAGGCAGACAGAGACAGACGCGGCGGAGGACTTTGTTTTATAATTTGTAGTGATAGTGGTGTATATTCTGAAGAAAATAATAGGATTATTATAATATATATGTTCTTCTCACAAATAACAAATGATTGTTACTGACCGGATGTCGTGCAGCCTCGACGGAAGAGGCGCCATCTTATCACATGCTCAAGCGCAGAAAATACGACCGTAATGAACCGGATCGATTTGTTGTCTAATGGTAGATGGGTGTAGTGATTACAATCTGGTTAACATACATTTTCCTTATTATAATTTTTTTATTGGTCTTTTTTGTCTTTAAAGGAGTTAAAAACACTAACGATAAGTCTGATTTGTAACAGCATAAGTGTTGTGGGCAAAACGCTGTGGCTTGTACCCAGTGTTAGCATTATTTGCTGACAGTATTATGTATTTTCGGCCGTAAAATTATCGTTTTTCGTTCCAATGTATCGTACAATCGCCTGTACATGTCCACTATATCTAATCTAAAAAGTAAAAATCTAAAGTAGATGTTTAGAAACTCAAAAACTAAATACGAGAGGGCAGTTCAGTAGTTACAATTTACATTTCGATGACATTTGAACGGAAAAAAATAAAAAACACAAAATTATGTTGTGCACGTTGGATTATCGTACAATTTCGACACCAGCTCTATGTTCGATCGTACCAAGTGCTAAATTATGTGATTTGTACGCTAATTATGTGACAAATGCTAACGCTGCTTGTACCTAACAGCTTTTTATAAGCAAACAGGCTGCAGGGCTTCTAGTAAATTTATTCTACTTTGAGTACAATTAATTATTATTATTAGTATTATTTTAGCTTGTTACCCTACTTATATCAAAATTCATAAGCGATTAAGCGAATGCTTTGTCAATCCTACCTACTTTTTCACGCAGAAAATAGTAAACCGTATGCAATGAAACTCGGCATGTAGGTAGCTGGAGATCGAGAATAACACATAGACAATTTTTTATCTCGACATTCTGTGATTTGAAGTTACGTCGGTAATATAGTGAGGTGCAGTTGTAGTGTATTTATGTTTATAATTTACTTTAAAATCCATTTAGCGGTTCATGAAAACAAAACACACGAATACACACAACACGTTCATACACTCGTATTTTTATTTGTCAGTCACGTAAACAATTATATTATATAACGGCGATCCGCATTTGATAAAACTGTGAGAACTTGTAGATTCTTAAACGAGTATTAGTTTACATACAATTAAACTTATCAGATGTACTGAATTCTTGTCGTATTTTATAATTAAATGGATTACTACATGGGAATTTCGTTTGTGTTTTCATTTTTATATTTTAGAATTTTCCTATTCACCTACAATTTAGTACAAGGTGAATACCGTAATCCACATAATGTAGTTTACTGAATTGGCTGTTAAAACCATAAACAACATCGACTGACGATCGACGTCTATCGTGGGGTAGTGGTGCCAGAATTTGCTTTAACGTCAACGGTGATTCAAAAAATATTTGTTTCTGATTTGGACGTATGTCCGCTAATTCCGGTTGTAAAAAAAATCGTGAAAACGATTGTTACTCTTGTTAGGATAATTATCCGGCAATCCACTTTAGTTTTGCTTGGAGAATTAAGCTCCTACTTTTTTTCTAGAAGAAACGATACAGTAACACAATATTACAATTTCAATACGATTCCTGCTCAATTTTCGTTACCTGTTAGATAGTTTCACATTTTTTTACCTCTCCCGTTTTATAAGAGTGATTATAGAACTCAAAAATATTTTACAAATCAATCTCCTAGGTCGTGATTCGTGATGAGTGCTCTGTAAAAGCACACCAAAGTATAGACATAGATGATAATATGTAGTAAAAAAATGAAATAAAAATGTTAACGTGTGTCATTTACCACACCCAAAACTCATCGCCCTTTTATTTCTAAAAGGGTAGCAGAACTACGACAAAGATTGTCTTCGATAAAAAAGTTCACACCCGACCCCATTATTTTTTCCCATTACGACAAAATTCAATAAAGGGGAAAATGTAAAAAGGTAATATTTTTGATAGAAAGATGACTGTCACTGACAACGTTTAGGGGTGCTAATGTACACTAAGTGGCATTATTGGGGGCGTTATGCTAACATTTATTAAATTATTTGTAATGAGATATTAGACTCAATTACCCTATTTTTATATATTATGGTCAGATTATTGCGAATATTTAATAAACTGCTGTAAAGAACACTTATTGTTAGTTAAATAATAAGATAATTTATAATTGACGTTCAGTGACGTTTATTAGGTATGGTTTACGTAATTTTAGTTTTAAACATGTTTATTATTTATTTATTTATTTATTACTTAATTTATAAAGAAATGATAATTGTACAATTATTTTATTATTTCAAGTAGTACTCGTTATAATAGCGTCAGCTTTATGATTCTATAAAAGCTTCCAAAACAATGATTTCATCTTGTCATCGTCGTCGTTCCGTCTCTTTTCAACACCCAACGATAGAAAGAGATCTATAATGACTATTTACATTCGAAACGACAGTAAAGTTAGCTGTGAACAGTAGAACTTACTTTTAGACGAGCTTTTATAGCTGTTCGACTTTAATTAGCTATTTTCACTTTTATAGTTACGATCTTACAATTTTGCCCATCGATTACGACTACGATTTTTCGACTATCGGAGTAAATTTTCGAGACAAATTTTCTGTGTATTATTATAATATATACCATATGGTTTTGCGTGGTTACAACGATTAGCTGTTGCTTTAGCAGCCATGTTTTCTATCCCCATCATGAAAATAATTGTATAAATCATACAGCTCGTTTATATATATATATATATATATATATATATATATACAGACAATTGTCTGTCTGACAGTGGTCTGGGCGTTTATTTCGTGTTATATGTTTCCAAGCTTTGATAGAGGATTTAATAAAACAATAAATTATACAATATTAAAAAAAAAGCAATACACTTTGTTAGTTACACCTGTAGGTCTTGATTTAATATTTCAATCAAATAATTTGTATTTTCCTTTTTTAATATTTATTTGGCTTCTAAAAATTACTACTCGACTTACTACTTACTGTTGCTAGTTAAATATAATTAAAAATTAACGAATAAAAAAAATGTGATATTAATAAATAACCTCAAAATATAATTAAGTTCATGGACATCATCATATCTTACGGTTTGCCGGAGACACGTTCTGTTTAATTTTAAATCGCGAGTTGCAAAACGTTTGCGTAATAGACTAACAAGTTAACAACACATTACACACAATACATAAAGTATTTAGAAATTTATGACGTAAAATTATATTTTTATTTACATATTAAAAATGAATACAATTTTTTTTTGCGTATATCATCAGTTTTTTTTTAAATATATAATTGATTTGAAGTTTAATAATTGTGTCAGGCCAGTAACAAATAAAATTTAGGAATTTATTAAATTTTGAAAAATGCTATCAAAACAATTAGAATATGATTTTTTTTTTAAATATATTTATCTTAATTCAAATAGTAGTATATTAATTTAATTATAAAAAGTAAAAATTTAACTGGTGATTTACTGAGTAAATTTTGTATTACTGTTCTGTACCATGACGGCATGTTAATATCCCACTGATGTGCAAAACCTTGAGAGAAGATTTGAGAAGAAGTAAAGAAGCGAAATTCGCCACATTTCTCTTGCTGTGAATTTTTACTGTAATTTTCCTTTACCACCGAGCACGAGATCTAAATAAAGCCACTTGTTATAGTTTGAACTTTCTCTAAATAAATATAAAAAAAATTATCCTAACACCAACCGAATTTCCAAAGGAACTTGCAAATCACACGACAATAATGGCGATTTCCGGTCTCGATCAATCTGCGACCGTGTATATGAATTACTTTTTACTTTAACAAAACAAATATTAACTCTATCCCCTTAGTAACAAAGTTCAATTTCGCAAATACATCCTCAATATACACTGATTGTTTCAACAAACCAATTCACCTCTTGACACAAGGAAATACAGGCGACAATAGCTTGTACATTTTCCAATATACATATGTGTATTATCCAATTGAACTTAAACGGTTAGTGACTTGGTTACAAGAGGTCGCACTTGCTGAGTGAAATGTGGGATTGAATTTTATCAATGGCTTAGTAATGTTGTTAATATGGTTACAAATACAGTACAATACAAGTACTCTTTATTGTCACAATAAAAAAATTAACATACAGAACAAAAAAATAAAAACGAGATATACAATAGGGTTATCGATAAAACAGCAATCTCTTCCATCGAAACGGTCATAGTTTAATAATTTACTAATCCTTCCTCATAGTTGGTTACCTCATACTTATATTATGCTTATTTGTATAATTAATGAACTCAAGTATAAGGCTAAATAAAAATAATATTTTGTACAGAGGCTATTACATAAATTGACCAGTATGATCTAATGCAATTCTGAAAAATACAATTTTCTTTGAATTTAAAATAATCAGTAAATGTGTCACTGTGGAGAAGGGTTTAAAACTTAATATGACATGTTGCTCCACTGCTGGTTGGCGGTTTACTTCTTTACCTTTGTAAGTGTTATCAGGTGATTACGATAACAACCGGGACCAACGGCTTTGTGTGCTCTCACAATCAGATACATGGTATGGAGACACAGGTCAAAATCCCAGACCAGAAAAAAATTTGTATAACTATAGATACCCGCTCTGATTGGTTATCGAATCGAATCTACGTCTGCGTTAATAGTATCTTATCGCCACTAGACTGAAACGGTTTTCTAAAGCGTATTTTTTGGGTTCCGTGCTCAAAGGGTAAAACGGAACCCTAATACTAGACTCCACTGTCCACCCGTCTGTCACCAGGCTGTATTTCCTGAACCGTGATTGTTAGACAGTTGAAATTTTCACAGATGATGTAGGTACTTCTGTTGCCACTATAACAACAAATACTAATAAAACAGAATAAAAAATATTTAAAGGGGCTAGAAAAGATATGATTTTTTGCCGTTTTTATAGATAATGGTACGAAACCGCGAGTGTTCGTGCGCAAGTCCGACTCGCACCTGGCCGGTTTTTTTTTTCAAATATTAATATACGTTTTTGATCCCGAGAAAACAATGAATGCGAATATAAATCATTTATCATATAAAGCTTCCGCTCTACATGTGCGTGATTGATTTACTGTCTTCACTGGAACATCGGCGTCTCTTGTAGATAACAGGGAACACGTCAAACGGTTATCAGTGACATTGATTTTGCGTTAATTTGTATATTTACAAACATATTTTGACGACACGTTGGCGCAGTGGTCACAGCAACTGGCTGATGCGCTAGCGGTCGCGGGTTCGATCCCCGCACATGACAAATATTTGTATAGGCCATACAGATGTTTGTCGTGGTCTGGGCGTTTGTGTTTGTGTATTGTGTATGTTTCCGGACCCCCGACACAGGATTCAAATCCTACTGGGGGCCGTTGAGTGTGAGACGTTTATTTATTTATTTATTTATTTGTTGGAATTTCGAAATCGCAAGATGTTAAAAGTCAACTGTATATTATAAACAGGGCCGGATTAGTAGTGTGAAGGCCTCGGGCGAACAAAGGAGTGGAGGCCCCTTGGCAGGGCGGGATTAGAGGTGTGTGGAGGCTTCGGGACAAGAAAGAAGTGGAGGCCTCGTGGCCCCAATAATTATCCAATGACAATACCGATAACTTTCCTGTAACTGTTCTGTGTCGTAAGCGCACGCGAAAAAAAAAGGTCATCACCTCTCTATATTCCTAAAAAAGAAAAAAAAAATCCGAAGTCTCTATTGTGGAGCCCACTCTTTTCTGAAGGCCCGGGGCAGTTGCCCCGTTTGCCATCCCTATAATCCGACCATGATTATAAATATTGTCTCACAATCAGTGGAAATTAATAAGTATTATAAAAAAGTACATTTTCCGGCATAAAGGGTATAAATAAATGAGCCTATTGTGCCTTTTGATTCAGACATGTTCAGCCGTTCTGGCGTAATTAACAAACATCCATCCATCCGATCTATCGTATTTATAATAGTAGTGGGACTGTTGTAACCAGTATCTTTACACCGTAACAAAAAGGTTTATTTTTATCTTATCTTTATATAATATAATCTATATATTTAAAAAAAGAATTAAAATAAAGATAGACAAGATTTTTATATATTTCACTTCAGAAATAAAATAAGCATCTATTAGCTACGTATGACATTTAAAGTATCCCAAGTTTTCAATTCAAAAGCACAATCAATGAAGCTTAAATTATTTAAACGTGCTTGCATACCTCTCAAATGCGCCAAGCATCTTTGTCATAGGAATGCGCGGTGTCGATGTTTGGACGTGTGGCATTCGTGATATGCTTCGTCCTACTTCTGGGACAAATTAAAGATAAAGATAGATATATTTTATAAGGCTGATATTGTATTTTTAAGGAAGTAACACCGTGAAATAAATAAAAAAGAGAAAAAAAAACAATTATTCTGTTTATAAAGTCGTTATTGACAATAAAATATTTTTAAAATATACTACGATACCGTCCTTAAAACATTAGAATCGCCTAACCTTTCGCAAACATAATATGTACACAATTCGACATATGTCGTCATTACCGTAGTTGACCAACCCTAAAAACTTAAAGGCACCCTTCCTATAGAAAAAAAAAAAAAAAAACTTGATCCAAAACAAATTTAAACACGCTAAGAGTAGATATTTGATTAAATTTCTTGATTTGTCGAACTAGAATATTAAGAATTTTATCAAAAATATATAAACGAAGTTATTATTATTTGTATACTTAGATTTAAAGATTTAACTAAAGCCTTAAAACAAAGTGACAAATATTTTTATATTACTGTTCATTGACAGTTCATTTTTATTGCGGTTTTGATATCATATTTATTTATAATAAAAACATGGGAACTTCTTACAATTTATAAACTAACCTATTCAAGATGCGTTTTTTATGTAAAAAAAAAAAAATATTTAAAAACAGAACTAACATTATCCTTGAATTAAATTCAAAGTAACCCGACTCGCGCTTCTCGTGCTGACAGCCACCTAATTGATATCACGTTCCCATTTCAAATGAAGTGCTCTATTCCCATTCAACCAAAAACTATTTTTTTTTATTTACAAAGTAGCAGCACGTTTAGATGATAGTAGCATAAACAAAAACAATCTATGCATTAACATCAATGATTAATTACCTGTCCATCATGTTCGTTGATTTGAGCCGATGTTTATGTATGGTGTTAATAATAGTCCGTTTTTGAACCGTTCAGAAATTTTTGGGCTGGGGTTTTTTAATGTATTTTTTTTTTGTCGCGGAATATAGCAAAGGGTTTACTGTTACGATTCCTATCCTGCCAGTTTATTCTACGATTTTAATACGTAAATAAGAAATACTAGTATATATTTATTCTTTTAATAGGTAGGTACACATTATTACATTTCTATTTTTGTAAATTTACTATTAAATATAATTTTTAACTGTGAATTGAGTTACATAATACATACAGTTGTATAAAACAGTAGGTCATTACATATTCCACGGTACGGTTCCGCTAGCCGCAGCCGGGCATCGAACTCGCTTCCGTTCGCCCATGGATAATGATTTTTTTTATTCTTAAAAAAAAAGTTATGGTTCTTGTGTGTGTAGCCAGTATTAACATATTTAAATAACACACTAAAAATATGTTATTTTGAAACAATAGACTAGTTTCTACATTTTTTTTTATGTTTTCGTTACAGATTTACATTGTTTAGCAACGTAAGTTTTAAAACTTCTCTCGGTATAGCAGTTTCATTTACGTCTTATTATTGAATCGGCCAGTCAACCTGCAAGTGTCACAGAATGACACAAAAGATCTTTGTTTCCAACATGTGTCAAACACATAAGTGTCTTTAAATACAAATACTCAAGTAAATAGAACTCACATATCGAAACTTTTTTAATAGAACTTGTTATAAAAAAATATATTCAACCGCTTTTCAACAACCTTTACAGTCTATTAATATATTTGAGAATTTATTATCTGTGTCTATGTTACTTGTATCCATCATCGCGTGTATTTTAAAACCCAAGTTCAGGTTTAGTGTAAACTCGCCTTGTTTATGTTAAGCCTCTAATTGGAGGCCCTTGCCCTTACTTCGACACCTGCTCCCATTCATACTAATAATAAACTTACCTTTGTTACATACGTAAAACATGTTTTGTAACATTACATATAGTTTTTAAATATTTTTTTTATAATTGGTTTTTGTGGTTATAATTGCCAAGGTTTCGTAGAAGCCGACTAAATCCAAAGTGTACACCAATCAGGATTGTGATGGGCAGCAGCGTCCGCAGCAATCCGCCTGCCAAGGGTCGCGCATATTGGCAAACCCCCAACAAATGATGGGGGAGGCCTAAGTTGACATCCAACGGCTGATATGGGGGATTTTTTCCATTTTACGCTTTAAGGCAAAAGCAGGTTGAATTAATCACTCGATCAAAACGAAAAATTATGTTGTAGTCGTTCCGTGCGGTTTCACTTGCGTTTATTATCACTGCTCAGCTTCTGAATGTAACGTCATGTTTTAGGGCCTGTTTTTTTCTTAACAAGTTTTCTAATAGAGGAGAGGTAATATTTGATGATTTTTACAGCAAATGATACAAAAAATAGGCCTTATTCATCTACAAGAATATACTTATAATATATAAATAGCTAAAGGATTGCAATTAATCTCAATTTATAATAACGTGTGTGCGTCTAACACCGGACACAACTTAACAATTATAATTATTATTTGTAATTGTGACCGAAATAACGCAGCTTTATACGCGAAATTAACTCCACTACACACGTGTACACTTCTAAACTGCTTATTGTTCGTAGGTTTATTCCAGGATTATTAATTTCTTACATCGTCAAAATTTTAATAGAAAAATAATTTGAACGTAAAATTTTTAAAATTATAGTGAAATAAAAAAACAATGATTTAATAATCATTTTATATGTATATTAAAAAACTCGAGTGTCAATTTATTTATTTATTTATTCATTTATTTCACAACCATAATATATTGTATTTATAAAATACAAAATATAATTATGGACCCCGCAGAAGCACGAAATATTTAGATAGAGAAGAATTTATTGTTTTTATTATTTAATCAGAAAATAAAAATTCGAATAATAAAATTTTTTTTTATTTTTTTTTTTAGAAAAATTATATTTTTATAGATTAACTAAATAAATGAAAATGAAATTAATTGAAATAAATGAGCAATATCGCAGTTAAATTAAAAAATATCGATCAGTTGAAAATATTGAAGTACAAGAACTTATTTAATTATATATTACTTTACATTAGACGTAGTTTCTATTCATTCTTTAACTACGTCAATTTGTGTAGCATTTAAGAACCTAATTGTTGTCAAGTTCCTGTCCTTTTGAAGCGAACGCAAATATGGCGTTCGTCAATTAAATATGTCCAAAGATGGTTACCATTCAAAAACTGTTAAAACTTCGCTGTTACATTACCTCAAGAGCTTTTAACGTGCTACTTGATGTGTTTATTAAATGTTTTGGAGATGGTTTTTCAAAAAGAAACAGTTGCGTAAAATAACCTTTTTTAATCTTAAAAAAAAAACTACAATAATATTTAAAAAATATACAATAATGGTTTTTGTTGTCATTTCTTGTCCATCATGTCCCATTTCCGCGCATGTCGAATGTAAGACGCGCGCATGCGCTTCTATCAAAGTGAAGAAAATCTTAGTAAACACAGTAAATTTAAGCACCATTGAACATACTAGCTTCGCTTATAATTGTTACTTCTTACATACGTTTTTTATTACTTTAAAAATGGTAATAAATACTTGGTAGAGACTTTTTGATGATGTCTAAGAGTTGTGACGTAATAAGTAGTTTGTTATCTTTGATCCTCCACTCTACCATTCCGTATTTCTATTAAAATTAACAGAAACCTATTCTGTTTATAATTTTAATATATGTTATAAAGGGTAAGTGATTTTCCAAGTCTAGTCAAAAGTATTTGTGTAACTAAAATTTAAGAACTGGTTTCCGAACGTAAAAGGAATAAAATGTTCGATGAAATCAATAAGTACCGCCTACAAAGCCTACATATATACATATAATTGCAACATATCTCCCACACACGACTTTAAATGCGTCAATGTGTGTGTTACGCCTCGGTTAATGATTTTAAGTAATCGGTAATCATATTTATTATCTATAATATAAATCGTAATTGATTTTGAACTAGTCTTTTGGTGTTATGTCGTTGTGAAAAATATTTCAAAATAAATTTGATTTAGCTTTAAAAAGAACGCATGTTCAAATTCTAGTTTTTTTTTTTTAATTTTTTTTTTAATTTAGAATGTGACATAAATAATTATAATTTATAAAAGCAAAAATGTATGTTCACATATGAGTTGTGATTTTAAATTTTTGCTTTTTTTATTTTATTTTTTTTCATTTAAAAACTATTTAGTGTTTCAATTTGTTGTTGAGTTTTGGAAGGAAATCTTATACTCATTTAAATATTATTTTAAGATAATTTTCATATTCAAATGGAAATATTTAAATGAATACGTGTCTAAAACATAATTATTCAAAATATAGGCTTGTTCCTAATAATTCAGTTTTTGTATACGAGTAGGTGTGAGACTATGTCCAATATGTCGGTATTTCAAGTTCACTTTGACTACATTCCTTTACCTTTTAAAAACTTATTAATAATTTATAATTTCGGAGACTTATTTAGAGCTTTTAATACAATTATAATAACACATTAAAATATATAATAACTGATCATGACTTCTAACTAAGCGATTTTTTTCTCTAAAGGAATACCATATTCATCTTTCTCAAAAACTTCATAGTCCAAATGTCGTAAGCGGCATCGCCGTGGTACAAACCTATGACGTTTCGTTCCTATTCTGTTTACGGTACAACGCGTTCTATAATTGAGCGATGCGGGAGAGTTCAACACATCGCGGTCCATCTTTTTAGAATACGACACAAATAACATTCTAAATTTGTAAAATTTATACACTGCTAACTTTAAGAGCGTCCATTTCATTCTATCCTACCACGGAAATATCGCATCTATTCCTTACTTGTAAGACCTGTAATCCCGTGTTGTTATCGATAGGATTAAGTGTTCAATTTGAGTTAATACTATAGATCCTAAGGTGGTGGTTATGCAGCACCCATGCCGATGACCACATGCATCAATGTAAATAGAACACATAGCACTATTAACATTTTGATCTTTCGTTTTTACGAACGATTCGACATCCAACGCTCGTTCGTTTCGACGTATCAACGAAATATCAAATGAAAATTTTTCATTGTATGTTATAACATTTGTAAACTTTGAATGAGTTAAGTCGAATTCGAGTAGCTGATACGGCTTTGACATCTCTGTAAGTAGATAGTGCGAGATGTTTGGGACGCTACAGGTCGTTAGCTAGCGTTGTTTACAAACAAATTTATCTTTTTACTGTTTAGCCTGTTTGTTGACTTAAGAACAAATGTATTTTACATCTTGAGAGGGTTCAGAGAATTAACTGAGTTGTGTGAAAGGGAGCGCTGGAGAATCTAAAAAGATTATTTGCCTGTCTCATTACTCAGCTGGTTTGGGAAGTGAAAAATCACGCTTATCTCGACACAAACAAGGGACGGTGGTCCACAGGCATCTGTTCGTTGCACCCAGTTGCACCCATATAGATAACGTAATTGTACAAACGGGAACGTCACTTAACGTCGATTCCTTGTCGCGAGTGGTCCTGTCGCTTCGAAAACAGCGCGCGAAAAACATATCGTCCGCCATTTTGCATATATTGTAACGATGTGCTCCATATTCGAGCGTACGGTACGCTTACGCTCGTTTGATACTTTCGCTTTTGGTTTATTTTTGATCGCGATGTCCTATATAATCCGTTATGCCAGCTCTAGCTCTTCCATCAGTCTTTACGGAAACCTTTGCTTTTGACGTCGTGTTTTGCTATTACTCTTTCAAAATGTTCAAATATATAGTAAACAAGTTGAAGAAGGTGTCGACTAATCATATTTTTAAACAGAACAACGTAAATATTTAATTGTAGGTAAGTTTGGGTGTGTTTGATAAATTCTAAACGATGTTTTTCTTATTACAGATATATCCGGACCCGGAATCGGAAAAAGCGATAATGGGTTCCGTGGTGTACTGCATCCATCACAAGGAAGGATGCCAGTGGTCAGACGAACTCCGTAAGCTGAAGGTGAGCCGAAGAAAAAAATACTATTATTTTAGGACAGAACTACTGCTTCGTCTGTGATTAAACTTGGTAATAAGACATTTGAAGACCCGAATAATCACAGGCAACTTTTTATCCTAAGATTCCCACAGTTTAGATATAAAGCGGGTAAAATCAGGGTACGGCTAATAGCAAATATTTGTTATGATAAAATTAAGAGGGCGTATCGTAAGGACGATCGATCGATCATTTTTATGCGCGTACGTCGACTCCGACATATTTCTTTATCTCTAATACTGACACGTGCTGCTCCAAATATCTTAAGATTTCTAATGTTTGTTTCGTTCCTTATCTGTTGTTGTTGTGTTTATTTTATTACAGATCGGATCTTGAATATACTTTATTCTAATTTAAAAAAACTTTAACTATCCTCATAAAATTTACGTACCTTCATAATTGCCGTATTTATATTACTTATTTAAAGAAATTTGATGATAATCATCTTAAATAATTTATCGATAATTTTATAATCTTAATTCGAGCTCTCTCTTAACTCAATATATTTAATTTAAAACGATAAAAAAAACTGGAATATTGTTTCCAAATTAATTAACTTATTATCAAAAATTAAATTTATAAAAGAATATTCAATAGAACATGTATTATATGCCTCAATCAATTCTCCAGGCGCACCTGAACACATGCAAGCACGACGCAGTGCTCTGCGCTGCTCAGTGCGGTGCGATGATCCCGCGCCTGCTTATGCAAGACCACCTGCGCTACACTTGCCCGCGGCGCAGAGCAAACTGCGAGCACTGCGGAAAGGAGTTTTCAGGGAGCGCTCTTGAGGTGGGTGTTACTAATAAAAATGCTTTAAAGGTTTTAAAAGTTTTGGCTTCTTCTAGACTTAGGTTAAAAAGACTTATAATTCTTGTTAAATAAAAAAGACCCTACATTACATATTTAATATATACGTACATAATATAACTTTTATATAGCTTTTTTAAAGTACCTAAATATCTGACAATGGGAATGGATATCTGAAATTTCAAAAATCGTATAAAATATTTCTTATCACAAAAATGACGATATTGAAAGCGTTACGTTTTTAATTGCAGGAACATCAAGGAAACTGTGGTCACGAGCCAGTGTACTGTGAGAACAAGTGCGGTGCTAAAGTGCAGCGTCGACACACGCAGCAACATGTACAGCAACACTGCAGCAAACGGCTCGTGCCATGCAGGCATTGCGGACAGCGGTACACACAGGTAAGAGATTATTATTATTTTTTTTGTGTGTCTAAACTAATAGATCTTAAAAGATTGAAGTAAATGATTTTTTATTTGATTCATTTTTGTATTAAAATTTAGAAATTTGTAGTCGACCTTTTTACCTTGCTGTCAAGTTTTATTTTTATTTTTATAAGCACTTATCTTATTATGTCACACTTAATAGTCAGATTCTATTTAATTAAAATGATTAATAAAACTTTTTATTTTCGTTACTCTCTTTCTCTTTCAAAATCTCTTTAAATACATAGGTATTTGTATTGCATGTTATAAACATCGGTATATTTCGGCCATGTAAAAACAGTATCTTCTATTAGAAAAAATTACTTAATATGCTAGAAGATACTGAAAATTGTCTCACGTAATTAATGAATATTAATTACGTGAGACAATTTTGGCGAATTATGCCATTCCGAATCGAATGACTCCTCAGTCATAATTTTCGGAGACTGCGAAAAAAGTTAACCAAAATGGCACTTGTTGACTAGACTATAAGCATGCTAATAAGTATGTTAGTAAGTAGTATGTGTATCGGTACTATTAGATCCAAAAAGTGAAATAACGATTCGTTTCGTAATGGCAGGACACAGTGTCGGCGCACGGCGCGCTGTGCTCGCGCGCGCCGGTGCCGTGCCCGCAGCGCTGCTCGGCGGCGCCCGCGCGCGACGAGCTGGACGCGCACCTGCGCGACCACTGCGCCGCCGGCTCCGTCGCCTGCGCCTACCGGGACGCGGGCTGTCGGTTCAAGGTGAGCGCCGCGGACTACAGCTGCGTCGGTCGACCGTTCGCGGCGACCCGGGTCAATCGCGACCCATGGCATAGTGATCGGGTCAAAAACTCGATCATTTCATAAATTTACGCACGGGTCGGGATCGTGTCTGATTGCTTAGGTATCACCCTGGGTTTCACAACCCACGACCTACAACCCGCGCGAACATATCGCTTGCAAGTGTAACGCTAGCTTGGCTCATGAAAATGTACATTGTCTTTTTCACTCATATGCAAACTTTGCATGTGAGTGAAAGAGACAGGCACTTTTCAAACTATAGTTTTGAAAGATTACGTAGAGCGTTGTGCTTTACGAATATGTGCAGCTTAAAGTAATTTCAGGAGGGCGGCGGCGAGCGACCCGTCGTTCAGAAATGATAGCGTTGTTTGTACGGCCATGATCGGGTCACTCGCTCGCGGGTTCTGATCGAATCAAAGTGATTCGATCTATCGCGATTGACACAAGTCTACTTTATTATACTCTTAATCTTCTCGACGTATAAGTTCGTAGGCTAAACTATTAAGGCTTTAAGCCTATTCAGACCCCAGATTCTCACAAGTTATAAATATTAACCAACAATCACACCACGTTAACCTAGCCCCGTGCTAAGTTCGTAAGAACTTGTGTTACAAGTACCTACTGGGAACGGAAATAAATTTAAGATATAAATACATATATACATAAATACACATCCATGACCCGGTGCAGACATCTATATTCGTCATACAGATTATCTGCACCTGGCGGGATTCGAACCCGCGATCGCTGCGTAGAGTGTCCAGTTGCCTGACCACTCGACCAGCCGGCCGTCAAGTCAGTTACGTCAGTTATGTTTATATACTGGCTATAATAATTGTAACTACATGATTCTGTAACCTTGTCAGAAGTAAATGAATTTATTTTATTATAAATGCTCATGTTATACCTAAAGTAACTGATTCTTTTTACCCGGGAAAGAATCTACAATTAATATCTGGCTATACATATTAAAAATAGAGTTAAATCGCCCGGATCGTCTAGTGTTTTAAATATGCATGTGATGTTGATTGGTTATGATACATTTTGATACATTTGACAGCATTTTGATATTGCAAAACTATACAGATAGCCTCTGGAATTACATATAAGTCTTCGACCTCGGAAAGTAACAAAGATACGCTATTTTTATTATTTGGCAACATTACCCTATTTTGCGATAGATAGCCACGCGTACATCGAAGGAATTTTGTTTTGAATTGAAATTGAAATATGGATTTTACAAACTATGTATTATGTCATAGATAAAAAAATATTGTTTGCGTGATAATGAGTGTACATAATTAGATAATGCAGTTATTTCATGCCATTGACATCGATTTATGTTAATGTACTCGATGTTGCGTTCCGATTATGCAATAAACTCGCCGCAGATAATTACTTTAAAGGGGACGAGATATATTAATATTTATTTTTATTACTTTGTTACTATATGTCTTAAATGGATTTTAAAATGCCTCATACTATATTTAATTTTATATACGAGTTTATGAAGAAGTACCTACCTACAGGTGTTTGATTATAATATAAGTAGTTTTTTGTTGCTTTACAAAAAATAAAATAAAAAATAAAAATGATACCGTGACAATGAACTTAGACTACGGTTATCGCGATAGACTTTTTGATATAGAGTACCTATTTAACAATACGAGTAAAACAGCGATATTTATTCACAGTAGAAAATTATAAGGTTATATTTTTTAAAACTAGGTCACTTTTTAAGAATAAATATGACGGCGTCATACTATGTTTGTTATTATTTGGACATTTTAACACCGAATTCAAATCATATGGATATTAAAAAAACAATTGAAATCGCTTAGGGCACGAGGCCGGCGCTGGAGCGTCACTCGGAGGAGAGCACGCAGGCGCACCTGGCGCTGGTGTGCGCGCTCGCGGCACGCCAGGCGCGCCAGCTGGAGGCGCTGCGCGGCGCGGTGGCACGCCTCGGCGCCTCGTGCTCGGGCGCGCTCGTGTGGCGCGTGCCGGACTGGGCCGCGCGCATGGCCGAGGCGCGTGCCAAGGACGGCGTGGAACTCGTCTCGCCCGCCTTCTACACCTCGCAGTACGGCTACAAGCTGCAGGTGAGCCGGCCTACCGATATATACTGTTCTATATATCTCTTATTTATAATTGTCTCTATTTAGATCTCTATTAATAGTCTCTAAATCTTATTATTTGCGCTGAAACACGGCGTCTTTCGAGTCTATGGCACAGACTAAAAGCGCCCTCTGGTTCCAGCTCACACCACAGTAACAGCATATCGAGTGTCTTCCTATAATTATTTTTGAAATAACAATACAGTACAGCGTATACCGCGATACTGTGTCAGATGAGACCATACCGCGACATAGTGGTGCCAGGTACAATAATAGCGATAAATCATAAAACATTAGCTAGCATCTTTACATAAAGTAATAAATTGATGAGAAGTTTCTATGGATTAATAAATTGAATTTTACTGGTATAATGATATATGATAATGATTATAAGTCCTTACAAAGAGTTTTACAATTTTCTTTTCCGAAAAAATATTTATATTCCTATAAAAACTTTTTTTGGCAATTAGTGTACATGCATTTTAAATATACCGCTGGTAATTAACTACAAAAGATAATCTTATTTGATAACAAAACAACTTACATTTTCTTGACCAAATATAAATTACAAAAAGTGAAACACCAAACTAATTCAATCTTTGCATAGCTATGACAGATCGAATCTTTTGTTGGTAAACAAAATGTGCACAGTTTATTTATACGTGTGAATAATATCGTGACTAACTGTTGCACAGCCGCTGAAATCTCATTTTGTATCGCTTAGTCACTCCGAGCGTACGCTACTAAATATATTACGAGCTATATTCCTCTTTTTATGGTTTAAAATTAACTTCATATGTTATGTTTCGTCAAGGTTATGTTTTGTTATGACAAAATCAGATACTGTCACACAAAAGTTTATTTGATATACATATTTATGTACGAAAAATGTATTTGATGTATCAATTGTAAAAAATCCTTGTTATGGAAATTAAAAATTCCTGTTAAAAATGTTTTAATTATGAAATGGTTAAAACGTATTTTTCTGATTTTTTTTTTAAATAAGTTTTTATTTTATTATCAGGCATCACTTTTCTTGAACGGAAACGGCGCTGGCGAGTCAACCCACATGTCAGTGTATATCAAGATCTTGCCGGGCGAGTACGACGCACTCCTCCGCTGGCCGTTCGCTCACACCGTTTCCTTTACACTCTTCGACCAAAGCTCAAGTCCGGATAGAGCCTGCAATATCGTAGAAAGCTTCGTTCCAGACCCCACATGGAAAAACTTCCAAAGACCATCAAAGGAACCAGACGCGCTAGGCTTCGGTTTTCCGAGGTTCGTCTCTCACGAAATGCTCAAAAAGAGGAATTTCGTCAAGGACGACGTCATGTTTCTCAGGGTCAAAGTGGATCCTAGCAAAATAGTAGCCGTCTGATTGCGCATTAAGATTTTCAGTCTACGTTACTATATACAAGTCACTGTTATTTAGTATTAGATAATTTAAAGTCATAAATTAAGTTGTACATATTTAGATTATTATATAAGTAGTTGAGGGCATTTTTGAGTTTCAAATATAACAGTTAATAAGACTGGAGTTATCGATATATATATATTTTAAAAATCTATACGGCCCTAAAGGACTTCACTATCAAAAAATGGCGGTAACGATTGACGCTGTCAAAACGTCAAAATCTGACCCAATTTTGATTGGTTATAATTGTAAATATTTAGCTGTAAGAGCGCAAACGCTGCATTGTTATCCTTTCACTGAAGATCTCTTGAGTTTCATTGCCGTTTGAAGTAAATAACGTACTAAGCAATGTTTCAAAGGAATTTATACTTTATACTTACATACTATAAGACTCATTATCCTTTAAAAGGATTCCCTTAACTGTTGTTTAAAGCGTGCCATATAAAATAAAATAAGTTATTTTTATTTTTCAATACACACATTTTTATAGGACACTGCAAAAACTGTGTGTTGCTAATGCACAAGGTTCCTTTGCATTTTTGTTGGCCTTCAGATGAAATATAAAGGCACTTTAAAAAATGCATGAACTTCAAATACAGATTATAAATGTAGCTTTGAGACGTGTTTAGTAACGTTATATCGGCAGATCTTTGTATATATTTTCTAAACTAAATAATTTATCCAAAAAATATTATTTTTCAATGTATATATTAGACAGTCGAAGAATCTTAAAATATTACTGTAAATAAAATAATCTTTACTTGCATTTCGTGTGTTTACAAGCTGGAGTTAGACCAAAGTGTTTTGATGACTTTGCGCAAACAATAATTATAGTGATGTACATTTTTTTAGCAAAGTTAATCAACGCAAAACGATTGATCACGGCTTAGCTGTTTGTAATTACGTTAATTTTACGTTTACGTCTATTTGATTTCAATTATAGTTGCTTTAAGAACGCAAAATAAAAAAAATCTGTTTTGGTTTAAAATTCTTAATTTTAAAGATCACAAACTAAATAAATTAAAAATAAATCAGTTTATTATCTATCTTTTGGATCTCAAAAACGCTTGCTTCTGTTTAATCTCAACTGTAATTTTACATTCCAGAAAAAAACATTATTTTAAGCCCGATTTATTCAACAGCGTGTATTTTATAGGTGTGTTAGGTAGATACGTAATATAAATATTATATATTATTGATTATAAAAGAAATACTTTTATGAAAATTTAGGTTAATGTTTGTCAATTTATAATTAAAATACAAGAAAATAAATATGACTATTTAAATGTGGTAACACTGAAATTTTTGTTTAACGCAATTTTGAAATTAGAAGGCTGTATCTTTCTAAAGGAAATTTTTAAATAAGCAAAGAATAATTAATTTTATTTTTGTAGAATTATCTGTACAGTATTTTTTTTATCTATCTGATATAATTTGCTAGTAATTCTAAATGTCACAGTAATCATTTAACCTAAGTTAGTTATGACAATGTTCTTTATTATAGTACCTTATCAGTAACTACAATGAGACTAACAAACAAGATTAGCCTATAAGTTGCGTTACGCGTTAGCCTTAAGAAACCTATGTACATGACTTTTGATATTAAGATAAAAGTTTTAATAATAAACAAATCTTTTATTGACAATCCCTACTACAGAGTATACAACATGAAACAAATTGAGGACAAAAAGTCATGTTTTTAATTTTTTTAAAGACTTGATCATAATTGAATTTAAATTACTTCTGCGCCTGTTAAGTTGGAAGTTCTTTAGTAAAATTTCGTATATAATCATGAGTACCTGGATGACCGAGCTTAGCTCGGTTTAACTAATATACTTAGATATACTTAGATACAAATTATGATCGAAGAATATTATTCATATTTCATCAGTTCTATCGTATCTAAATATAATTTCCGAAAAAAAAAAAAATTACAAAAAAATACCGGGAAAAACTCGGTCATCCAGGTGGTAAAGGGCTCTCAATAATAATTTTTCTTAGAATAGAGGGAACTTGAAAAAAAAATTATGAGACTTGAGGCATCGGGATTCGAGCAAGTCTGCTGATTTTCCATTTGAGTTATTATAACCTTGTAGATTATGGCGTTTATCTTCGTATTCTAATAATATTCTAGCAGTTTTTAATTGCACTCATGATTTTTTATTTAAATAACCAGTTCATATTTTTTTATTATTATTTCGGTAAGACCGAAAAATATTATTCATATATCATCAGTTCGTATTAATTCGTATGTAAATATAGTTTCCAAAAAACACGATTTAAAAGAAATAAAATTCCGAGCAAAACTCGGGTCATCCAGTTAGTAATCCAATTATAGTTTGGCCAGTTAGTAATACAATTGTAGTAGCTCCCAATAATAGTTTTTCTCACAAAAGAAGGAACTTGAATTTAAAAAAAAGAAGTAAATATTTTTCAAGAGACACCTGGATTCGAACTCAGAGACTTCTTATTTCGAATCCGCTCGATTCCCATCGCAGCTATTATTAACATAAATATGATTGTGAAATTAACCTTCCTACTCTAACGATATTTTTTAATTGCCTGAGAAAACGGGTAAAACGACATTTTCTAAAAATAAATCTTAGCTAGATCGATTTATCGCCCACGAAACCCCCTGCATACTAAATTTCGTGAAAATCGTTGGAACCGTTTCCGAGATTCAGCTTATATGTATATATATATATATATATATACTAGCTGACCCGGCAAACGTTGTTTTGTCATATAAATTACTTCTAGTGAATATTCAAAATCCCTTATGACTTAGAGATATAAAAAATAGTTTACGTCCTATTCTGACCTACTGAATATACACACAAAATTTCATAAGGATCGATCGAGCCGCTTCAGAGTAGTTCAATTACGTACCTACATACATCGTGACACGAGAATTTTATATAATAGGCTAGATATACAAGAATCGCTCGTTTAAAGATATTAGATTTCAAATTCAAAATAAGTACATATTGTTTATTATTATTATATGATGTTGAAATTTATTTATTTATTTATTCTTTATTGCACACCACAAATAAAATAGACAGCATAGTTACAAAATTGTTGACTCGAGATTGTGTAGTACAATAGGCGGTCTTATGGCTAATTAGCCATTTCTTCCAGACAACCCAAATGAAAAGGATAGTTCAACAAAGAAAGAAACGGGTAGGTTGTGCAGTTATCTAATAAACTTACATACTAATGTCTACATACTAATACTTATACAAGATACATAATTATGTAGATGAAAATATAATCAATATCTCTATTATAAACTAATAAATATTAAATACAAATTAAATAAATTAAATAAAAATATAAAAGCATCGAAAGAATAAAAAAAAATAAAAAATAAATAATCTTAATTAAATCGTCTCCAGTTTATGATAGTGATCCTTAACATACTTCTTAAATATTAAAAGTGATTCGGCTTTTCTTATGTGCAATGGCAAACTGTTCCATAATTTTATAGCCTTATTAAATTTAAAAAGGTTGTTTACCTAAAGATATGTATCTATAAATATATTCGTTCAGGATTACTTAATCTTATATATAAAATTCTCGTGTCACGGGGTTCGAACTTGAACTCCTCCGAAACGGCTCGACCGATTCTCATGAAATTTTGTGAGCATATTGAGTAGGTCTGAGAATCGGCCAACATCTATTTTTCAAACCCCTAAAGTAATAAGGGTTGTTCACCCTTAAATCTTTTTTTTTTAATTTTTGGACGAAATTTTTTGTTTTTATTTTTTATGATGTGGCATTAAAAAATACATACAACCCTAAATTTTTACCCCTCTACGATCAACCCTTATATTTTATTTTAATTTTTGGGCAAAATATATAAAATTCTCGTGTCACGGGGTTCGAACTTGAACTCCTCCGAAACGGCTCGACCAATTCTCATGAAATTTTGTGAGCATATTGAGTAGGTCTGAGAATCGGCCAACATCTATTTTTCAAACCCCTAAAGTAATAAGGGTTGTTCACCCTTAAATCTTTTTTTTTAATTTTTGGACGAAAATTTTTGTTTTTATTTTTTTATGATGTGGCATTAAAAATACATACAACCCTAAATTTTTACCCCTCTACGATCAACCCTTATATTTTATTTTTTGGGCAAAAAATTTTTTTTTTAATTTTTTGATGACTTACAATAAAAAATATCATAATACTCTCAATTTTTCACCCCATTACGATCAACCCCTATTTTTTTATTGTTAATTCCTATTTTATTTTTATTTTATTTTATTTTATTTGGAAGACTTACAGCTAGCTTACAAGTACAATCAGTCTTATAAATAATCATCTAAGAGCCATTTAACAGTCTTCACTAATAATTAACTATATAACTACGCTGGAAAAGTGATTTTGAAAAAAAATATAAATATTACAACGAAGAAGAAGTTAAGCGGAAGGTGCTAAGTGGGAGACCTACTAAAGAAATTAGAAGTGAGCAAGTATTTTATCGCATTAGGTTTTGTATTGAATATATCAATAGAAGATTGATTTACAACCAAGTTATTGAGATTCTCGCAAGATCTTAATAGAAAGGCGTTTTTACGGTAGTTCACCGACGCGTTTTCTTCTGCCAATGGTCTAAAATATCTTAGTTGCTTTGTTGGAATATTAAATTTAATCTTATTTAATAGTTCAGAAGAGTCTATGCTATTATTTATTATTTTTACCCGACTGCGACAGAAGGAGGGTTATGTTTTTCGAGTGTATGTATGTATGTATGTATATATGTATGTATGTATGTATGTATGTATGTATGTATGTCCATTTCTTTGGCACGCCCTACAGCCCAAACGGCTGGACGGTTTTTGACAAATGAGGTGTCGTTGTATTTGTCTAAATTGTAGTAGTGACATAGGCTATATAAATTTTCAAAATGGCGCCTGCAAATAGCGGAATGAGGGAGGGGAGTTGAATTTTTTTTCTTACTGTAGCAATATGGGTATCAAATGAAAGCTATGTTTTATTCTTTTTAGTTTATAATAAGAGTATTTTACGCAGTCGGGTTTTTTTTTATACTAATACACAATTACTTGTTAATAGATACACTACATCTGCAATTTTTCTTCGCTCATATAGAGGAAGAAGATGAAACTTTCTGCATCTATTGAGATAGTCATTGAGATATACCCTGGTTTTGAATTGTAAATATTTTAGGAAACGTTTTTGTATTGATTCAATTCTATTTATATAAATTGTGTAATAAGGATTCCATACCTCCGATGCATATTCAAGGATACTGCGGACAAAGGAACAGTACAAGACTTTGATAGCTTTGATAGAATTAAACTTCGCTGTGGACCTCATTATAAAACCTAGTGCTTGAGATGCTTTTCTAACAATGGCGTCAATTTGCTTATCAAATATAAGCTTATTATCAATTATTACTCCTAGATCTCTCATTTGAGTAGTTCTTTTTAATTCTTCGTTTTGTAAAGTATACTGATGTTGAAAAGGACTGTCCCTACGTGTGACAGATAAAACATAACACTTTGATACATTAAGATCTAATTTGTTAGCTATACAGTACTGCTCAAATCTAGTTAGATCCTCTTGTAACGAGATACAATCCCCTTCATTATCTATACCTTTCAGAATTTTTGTGTCATCAGCATATAAAAGAAACTTTGAATGGACAAAACAAGAGTTAACATCATTCATGAAAATAATAAATAGAAGAGGACCTAGTAAGGATCCTTGTGGAACTCCCGAAGGCACAGTAGTCCAGGAAGAAGTAAAACCGTTCAATGCTACAACTTGAGTCCTGTTTAGAACATAGGATGTAAACCATCTAAATAGGTTGCCATGTATACCTGATGAGTACAGCTTACGAAGTAAAAGTAAGTGATCGATTCGATCAAAAGCTTTACGAAAATCTGTGTATATTATATCTACTTGGGATCTAGTGGCCATGATAGATGTAATGAACTCTGTGGTGAGCAGAAGATTAGATACTGTGGATCTCCGTTTAAGAAAACCATGTTGCTGAGGGATAAGCAATGGAGACAATGATCTATATAATTGGTTATAAACGATTCGTTCGAAAACTTTTGCGAAAATACACAGCTTTGATATTGGCCTATAATTCTTAACATCGTTTTTACTGCCAGCTTTATGAATTGGTGTTATAAAAGCTGATTTCCAAATAACCGGTACAGTGCCTTCATCAATTGATCGCCTAAATAGGATACTTAGAGGGATAGTAAGACTTTTGGCACATTTGGAGATAATAATAGGAGATATAGAGTCAGGACCGGAACCATTATTACAATTCACCGATTGAAGTAAATTGTGTACCTGGTCAGGAAGAACTTCAATATTACTAATAACATTAAGTGTATTAGAATTGTCATCGTCATCGTAGCTAGACTCAAATTGACCAGGATATGTCTGAGAGATTTGGAGAAATGTTGATTTAAAGTATTGGTTGAATAATTCACATACGTCTCTGCCATTATCAGCAGTTTTGTCGTTATATATCATCGTGGAAGGGAATGAGCTGGAAGATTTACTGGATGATTTAACGTATGAGAATAACGCTTTGGGGTTTTTAGTAACTGATTCCTGTACTGTCTTTAAATATAATTCATAGCAAGTAACTTCAAGTTCCTTGGCCCGGTCTCTGAGTAGTGAGAAAGAGTTATAATCATATAAATTACAATAAATTTTGTACTTTTTCCAGTAAGAAAATTTTTCTTTGAGAACCTTTTTAAGGGCTGATGAATACCAGGGGGGGTAGTGATTACCCGTAATTAGTTTGTGGGGAATGAATTTATCTCTTAAACCATATATGTTTTTGTGTAACAATTTTAAGGCATCTTCAAGGGTGCCAGTATTTAAAACCTTGTTCCAGTCTACACTATCAAGCGCCGAAGAAAAGCTTTTATAATCTCCAGATCCATAGAAATACTTTATTCTACTATTGACATCTAGAGATTTCACCTTCGTGTTATTTATAGTTATAATTAAGGATTTATGGTGAACATTTTCCGGTACTAGTGGGCCACTGCACCACCTAATATTAAGGAGTTCGTTGGCAAATACAAGATCCAATAGGCGAGTACTGCTAATATTATGACAGTTATTATATTGATGCAGGTTACACATTGTAATTATATCAAAAAAATTACACTGAGCGGCGCCTGAGATGTTCGAGGGTAAAAAATGATCACATTCCCTATGCCAAACTAAATTACTGAGGTTAAAATCTCCCATTATAATAAATTTGTCATCAGGATGTGAAAGCACTATGTCCGATAATTTACGTGAAAAATTTTCCAATTGCACTTTAAAGCTATTACCCCCGTTCTCATTAGTTAAATATAAAGTACAGATATGAATCTTAAGACAGTTACTACTAGATTTACCTTTTTTTATGGTAAGAGATACCCACAAGTCTTCCGCAGAGGATTGCCAGTCTAGTTGTTCAATCGCGGGAATATCTCGACGTACCGCTAACAGAACGCCGCCGCCATATTTTTGGTGAGTATTTAAATAATTGCGGTCTCTTCTCCAGACAAGGTATCTATCGTCAAACAACTCCTGATCAAAAACTCCATCCAGTAACCAAGTCTCCGTCAAAGAGATTATATCGAACTGATTTAGCGTGAGGTTCCGTTTAAATGTACTAGTCTTAGTCCGCAGTCCCTGTGTGTTTTGGTAATAAATATTTAATGAGTTAGCCATAAGTAATATTATATAAATTGAAATTTAAGTATTATAAGAAGGTAACACAATTACAAAACATAAAATAAGTACAGAATCCTTACAAATAAACATTGGGTAATTATCATTAACTATTAAAAATGAAGGGTAGATATAAGAATCATTCAAAGAAGTAACCAGTAAACAGTAAACAAAACCAACATATATTCTGACGCAGGAAAGTTGACATGGCCAGAAGTGGTACGCAAAATTGGGCTGTAAGACGTGCGCAATAAATAGCAAGACAAGATTTTGGTTGAAAAACCAACCGCAAACCGGTCGAGTGATTGTTTTCGAACAAAGCACAAGTGAATATAAGGCAGGAAGTCTCAAACCACGGGCACCCTCCGCCTCGAACAAATGTTTTAAATAGAAAATAATATGTAATATAAAACAGAACGTTTTTTTAAAAAGAAGCACTTTTATGTTATTTTTTTGAGATCTGTTTCGGTTTTTATTATAAAGGCTTGTGAGGTTGGAGATTTCCTGGCCATAATTTTGCAGTGTTTTACCCAAATGTATTGAAAATTCTTTTCTCTGGCAAGATCTTTGGCTTTCTTTAGGAGTTTTTTATTGTCTAAAGTTAAATGATCATTGATGAAGATCTTCCCTTCTCCAGAAAATCCTATTGAGTGTAGAGTGAGATCTCTTTTTTTACGACAGATTGCAACAAAGTCTTCTTTAGCATACCTATTGTTGAAAGACACAATTATAGACTTATTAGAATCGGATTGTAGACTTGGAACTCGAGCTATAAAATTAATATCTTGTTTAGAGAATGGGTAACCAACGAAACTACTGATTTTGTTGAGTATGTCATAAAGGTTTTCGCTTTTCTTGAATGGAACGCCTTTTATTTCAGCATTGTTGGCCCTTGAGAATTGTTCTTTGTCACGCGATTCTTATTTTATTCTTGCAATTTCGGCTTCCAGAGTCGGTATGATGTTTAGGCGTTCTTCTAAGGTTACCAGTCGAGATTCCAGATTCTTGGTCTTATGTGAGAATTCAGTAATTGATTCGTGTGCAAAGTTAATTGATGTTTGAAGATTCTGTATATCACATTTTAGGGTTTTAACTTCGTTGATAAGAGATTGAAGGGGTATCAATTGCTGCAAGATGTTGTTTATGTCGGCTTGCATTAAATCCAACTGCGATGGTGTCTGCATTCCTTGACTAGGGCTAGGTGAAGTTCCCTTACCAGCTGATTTACATTGCGGACAGCGCCAGGTGCTTCTTCTATCACTAAGTTTTCGGTATCCGGATTCAGTAACTCCCGCACATGAAAAATCGAGTTTACGATTGCATGTAGTACACACAGCACCATCGGTGAATCTAGAGTTGCACACTGCACAAGTATTCATCTTTGAAGAATAAAAATCCTGTGAAATACGACCCGCGGTTGAATAAAGTTTTACACCCCTGAAAGGTCGGAACGATACGTGCACTTTTGAAGCGAATTGACTGCGAAGTGATATCCAGATATTATAATTTCAAGTTCCTTTAATTATGATTTTTTTTTTAAATTCAATTTTATCTCCCGTCCTCACCGTTCGACTACTGATCAACTATCAATCGATTAGTTATCCCCGCCAGGTGTCACCACTTATCCAGCAAACATTACGTATATAGTAGGGAAGAGGACGAAGCCGGCCTCCTGTCTTACTCCCTATACATTTGTCAGCCGTTTTTTTAGTTTTATATGTGTATCAATCGTAGCAGTGACTGTTATACCTATTATTTTAATTTTCCTTTGCAACTCTCATATTAATTTTACTGTCATCGTAAAATTATCATTAATTTCCAGTGCAATAATTTATTTACTATTTATTAATCTGACAGAGACAGTTTTAACTCTCAGTTAATTAAGTGATCTCATGTAAATAAACACGTGTTGTAAGCTCCCGCCAACAACGGCCATTACCATACCTGTATATATTGTACTTAGCATTTTTTGGGAATTGTTTTAAATCAAAACGAAAACGTGTACGTGGTTAATAAATCAAAACGAAGACGTATACGTGGTTAATAAATATACCTGTTTTATCATTGTGAAAGGTAAGTCAAATAATAAGCAAATGAAAACTGTTTAAATTAAGTCACTGTTTTCTATCAATACACTGATAAAAGGATTTATTAACTATTAATAATTTATTTAATTTCTTTTTAAATAATATATTTTAACATTCAATAATTATTTATTTGGGAAGAAAGTAGGGGAGAGCGGGGCTGAAAGTGCCGGGGGTAAATTGTGCCAACGAGAATACCTCGAAAACAGAAAGAGATAGATATTCGTTCGTATTGTGTCACATAACGTCTAACAGTCGGGCACACGCGGCTGCCATTTTATTTGCGTCAGCGACGCGGACCAAGTGGCAGTGCATGTGAGGGTCTTTCAGAGCCACGTAAGTAAATATTTTCGTTTCGATACTTTTTGGTCGCAACCAAGCATTTTTCGTGCTATTAACATGAGACTTTTAATAAAATGTTCATTATTTATCCTAGTTTGTTATACAGTGTAATTTTAAAGCTTTAAATAGAGTCATTTTTATTTGTGAGACGAAATATCACACTCTCATAAGCGGGGTAAAATGTGCCGTTAATATGGGGCTGCTTGTGCCGCGGCACAACCAACCCCTAAGCAAACTTTATTGTTTTAATATTGTATACGCGAGCACTTATGAAAGTAAGAAATTACTTTTTGACATGACACTTTATACTACATTTATTGTCTTTGACAGAATGAGGACATACAAGCGAAAAACTCAAAGGGGAACTACATCTCAGGATATTTTACAAAGGGCTGCTGATGCAGTCATCAAGGATAGACTCAAATTAAAAACTGTTGCACGTGAATAAGAAGTCACACAACACTACAACGCTTTCTCAAGAAGAAAAAAAATAACAATTTTTTTTTGTCGCAGGGGAATCCATTTACGGATGATATCCAGGATGCTCGGGTCGGCAGTCCTAGACCAATGTCTGACTTGGCACTTTGGGAGTGCAATACCGTACTAAACCTCTGCGGGAGCCTTCAGCTGCTGTAATTGGAGGGTCCCGGATCTGCAGGCAACAGGATCCCTACAGCGACAGGCTGGCCTCGGCGAAAAGGCCAGACTTCTCCTCCAAAGTTGGATACAAACCAAGACTAGTATTTATTAAGGAACAAGAGGCATTACTGTCGAAGTTAATCTTAAAAAGCGCTTCTATTTACTTGTGTCTTCTACCGGAAAAAGTACGACAACTTGCGTACTAGTGTACCATGAAGTTAAATGTATAAAACATCCCACCATCTTGGCATAAAAATGGTGAGGCTGGCAATTATTGGTTGACAAACTTTCTGAAGAGGAACCCTACACATTGTTTAAGAACACTTGAAGCTACTAGTGCAGGACGCGCGAGATTATTTAACCGATATAACGTGAGTCAATTTTTTGAGAAACTTGGCGAATTGATTGCAAAGCCTAATTTCATTCCTTCGCGTATTTGGAATTTGGACAAGACTGGTGTCCAAACTGTGCTGAAACTGTTGATTAATAGTAAAAAGTATAATAAATAAATATATTATTATAAAATTGATGTCTTTTAAATTTTAAATTAATTTTCATTCATGTAAAACACCTAGCATTATCAACGGCACAACCGACCTCAGCTACGGCACAACTTGCCCCAGAGTGGGGTCGGTTGTGCCTTGCCGCCGCGGCTTAAAAAAATTCACTTTTTCTTAAAAACTATTAAAATGTGCAAAATCTGTAAGTAAATTCGTATTATAGACTAAATTTGGCTTAGGATGAACCACTACTTTCAGACATAGTACTTGTGTTATCCGAATTATATAAGGATTTGTCAAAATCGGCACTTTCAGCCCCGCTCTCCCCTACATCTATTAATTGTTAATAAGTCTTTATTAATATTTAACAAATATTTATGTCACAAATATCTATAGTATATTCAAAAAAATTAATAAATATTTTGTTGAGTGAATTTCTTCTGCTTGCAATTTTAGTCTATAATATAAAAATAAGTCGGGTTTTCCTTCCTGACGCTATAATTACAGAACGCACGAACCGATTTCCACGGTTTTGCATTCGTTGGAAAGGTCTCGGGCTCCGTGAGGTTTATAGCAAACAAAATTAAAAAAAAATTCAACAGAAAAGCAGGAAAACAGGGAAAATCATTTTTCACACTGATACATAGCATGTACAAACCAATATGGTTTTGCATGGTGGTGGAGCAGATGGCGCCAGTACGTGGTGTGAGTATCCCTCACGAAAATAAGTTGGTGGCGAAACGGAGTTCGCCGGGTTTGCTAGTTTTAATATATGGTAAACAATTGATTACTTGATTGCAATTATTTAATATCACAGACACAATGATCCCAAACACAATATACTGTGTTCATAGAAAATGACAAAACTTTATTTACACCTTTAAATAAAAGATGCAATATACCAAAATGATTTTATATAAAGAAAACTTACATATGTAAGTAAAATTGCAAGAATAAATTTTTCGACTATTATTTACCATGATTACCTTAATTATACAAGCATAATATACTGTTGATATTCCTACAAAGTATAAAAATATATTTGAAGATGAGTACTTGTTTTTGTCTTGATAACCTCTAGCGTCCCGGGTCAAATAATAAGCAAATCAGCTGCACGGAAAGCCTCTCGTCTCAGTTTTTCTAGACTTTTATCCTTTATACACGTGAAACAATATACAATAGAAATGAATATTAAAAAAGTTGTGGTTATATTTTTCGTTACCGTGTTGTTAAGTGCCGTCGCTATAGATTTTAAATGCGGTGGAAATGCTACTTGCATAGTATTGCAAAAATGCGAAGGATTATACAACCAGTTCAGGCAAGACCGCAGTGAATCGCTAATAAAACTTGTAATGAAATTACATTGTGGATTTGAAGATTCCTTACCAAAGATTTGCTGTCCTCCCGAACTCAAAGTGGTAAATCCCGTGAACCTGTTACCAAATTTAAAAGTATGTGGTATTCAAAACAACGATCGAATTGTTGGCGGAAGTCTGACACAACTTGACGAACATCCATGGATGGCTTTGCTTCAATATGATAAACCTAAAGGAAGTGGTTTTTACTGTGGTGGAGTATTGATAACATCGAGATATGTGTTGACTGCTGCGCACTGTGTAAAAGGAGTAGATCTTCCAAGGACCTGGAAACTGTCTAAAGTAAGACTTGGAGAGTGGAATGTGACAAGTAAAAATGATTGCGACTATGCAGGTGACTGTAGTCCAGAACCCTTCAACGTGCCTATAGAGGAAATAATTGCACATGAAGATTTTGACCCTACTGTTTATCAGCAGCAAAACGATATCGCACTATTAAGGTTGGCTCAAGAAGTAACCTTCAATGATTTCGTTAAGCCTATATGCCTCCCTTATACAGAAGAATTACGCAGCAATTCGTTTGAGGAGTATATGTTGGAAGTAGCGGGTTGGGGTAAAACAGAAACAAAGTCAACTTCAGACGTGAAGTTGAAAGCTCGTGTACCAGTAATAAAAAATAAATCATGCCAGAACATTTACAACAGAACAGGTCAGACGATCACAGAGAAACAACTTTGCGCCGGCGGGTCGGAAGGCCAAGATTCTTGTAGGGGAGACTCGGGTGGTCCACTCATGGGTCAGGTATCTTCAATGGAGAATTGGATGGTAATAGGCATTGTATCCTACGGCCCCACGCCGTGCGGACTATACGGTTGGCCCGTCGTCTATACTCGAGTCACTGCTTTTGTTGATTGGATACTTGCCAATATTAGACCTTAATTAATTGTTTTAATTGTCTTGTAAGATCGGCTTCAAATGTCTGGAGTCCCAAGTACCTATGATTTTTAAATAAATCAAGTCAAACGCATTTTTTTTTCATGTTTTATAAACATATTTATTTTAGATATTCTCATTGTAATGTTAACCATGAAGACTATAGGTAAAAATTCATTAAATAATCGTCATGTGAGAGACCAAATATTCCTCTATAAGATAATCAAAAATATGATAAATTTCCCTTCCTTAGTAAGTAATATTAACATAAGGTGTCCCCAATTTAATATGAGAAGTAACAATTGGTTGTTTGGTGTTCCTCTAGTTAAAAGAAGTTATGCTCTAAATATGGACTTCATCAGAGCTTGTAACAGTTATAATGATAAATTCAGTAACTACTATGGATATATATATATATATATATATATATATATATATATATATATAAATATATAATAAAGGTAATTTTTTTATATACATACATAAAAACAAACACATTTAAAAACATACATACCTATATGTAGTACAAACATTAACACCGGATTTACCAATGAAATGGACATGGGCGTAGCCAGGACTTTCAAAATGCAAAAAAAAACTTAAGACTATACATAAAAATGTATATTAATGAAACAATAATTCCCCAAACTAAAATCTATAAATATAAGCATCGAGAAGCAATTAAATGCAACTTTGGTTTTTGACTTATTATAGTAGGTATTACTCGTCAGTTGGTACACCTCGCTAGGGGGGGGGGGGACAAATGCCCTCCCCCCTTGCTCGTATCTTACGCCCATGGGAATACATATTTGACTCCTAAGAGTTAATTGATCGTGAACTGTTATTGAAAAATTCATTACTTGACCAATAACACTAACAGTAGAATAAAGAGATATATGCCTATAGATAGATAAACACTATTGCACTCACATAAAAGTATAAATAAAATAATGAAATATACGTACAAAAAAAAACATATTTATCAAGATTACTATTTTTATTAATAATTGATTTAGCCTGCTGATTGATCTAAATATAGTTACACCTTTGAGGGTAGCATGGAAAAATCCATCACATCTGCTGTTGGATGTCCAATGCTGAACGTAGGCCTCACCTATCATCATCATCATCTCTGGGGAGATTTGCCAATACTGTATGTGATGTAGAATTTAATTTTTAATTATTAAAACTACGATTTTAGGTAATAATCAGAATATAATAGACTCAAGGTCTTTTTTCTAGAATACTAGTTAAAATATTGTTAGCCTTACTATTATACATAATACAATGTTTATCTCCATATGGTCGGAAGTTATAAAAAGTGTTTTGTGTTGACATTAGTGAATATAAACCATTGATGTTATTTAACATATTTTTTAATTGACATTTAATTCCAAAAAAATTTGGGGATGGCAATATTGTCTCAATTTGTTTTGGCTTAAGGAACTCTGACAATTATGCCTAGCATTATGTCTTTTTTTCATATTTAAACTAAATTATATATTACTCAAAGGTAGTTTAATAATTATCACCATATTAAAATGTTATGACAAGATTTGAGCTCATCGACAAGGATATAACCATGTCATATGTTTTGAGAACTGCCGGATTGAGTAAATGTTGAATTGTTCAAAGTTGCGCTAGCCGATGTCCTGGTCATCTGAAAAATATGATGCAGAAAAACATATATTAATTTTTCGTTATGTTATAACTCTATAAGTAAAAAGTGATAAGTAAACAAAACAATTTTAAGGTAAAAATAATTTGAAACAGCTTATTAATGTCCCCAATTTAAAAATTATTTTTATATTTAAAAGTTAATTGATTTTTACTGATGTATTTGATTTTAATGTCTAAGAAAATAAATTGTATTAAATAAATTACCATTTTAATTTTGTGTAGTTCATCCATAGCTTGCGGGAGCAACGGTTTAACTGAATTTATTTCCATCATGGTCAAGTGATCTAATCTACCATATGAACCACCAGATTTCATCAGGGCATCCATCGAAGTTCTTAACTTAGACATTCTTATGTCCCAGATGTCTTTGATAATTGTTTTGACCTCAGAAGCTCGTGGTATGTCCTCAGCGGCTGCTCCAAGTAATAGTTTTGCTTCTACCATGTAGTGTTCATGTGGCATTTTTGTAAAGAATCTTTAAATACAGCATGAAAAATATATACAGGTACTTAATATGATATACAGCAATGTTTTAATATATCTTTCTATGTAAATAGATATAGAATAATCTTACCTGGATCTTTTTTCTTCCTCTTTTATGTTTTCCAAAACTTCCATATCCATCCAATCTGGTGGTACTATTCGACATTTTTGTTTCTGTTTTAACATCACAGCCAGCCAAAGAGGTACATTCACCGGTAAACCGGCGCGAAACGGTCCAAATTCACCACAAATTAAATATATTTTGTCATGTGAAAAGTTTGGTATTATACTCACTATTCTGTTTTCGCCTATAAATTCTATTTCGAATGGATCCATTTTTTCATATACACATGTATAAACAATTATAAAGTAGGTACTTATATTAAATGTTTAAGTATAGAGTATAAAAATCTTGTAGAATAAGATCGTAATTCGTAACAACAAACGATAACAAAAATAAAGTTATTTAGAGGTGAGAATTAAAGAGATCTGCCAAAAAAGCGCGGGAAAACGTTCAGTACTTGGTGCAACTTAGAAAAATAAGTTTTTTTAAAAGTTAAATAGAAGTCACATTTTATAAATAAAACGGAGTCATAACTCCACATATAATAATTATTAAAGTTTTTGATTTTAAATGTATTATTAAATATTTAATACAATAAAACGATACAACGGCGTAACTGACATCTATCTTATTCAACTTGTACTAAATGAAAATATTAAGCTAAGCCTTACAACGTTCCCGTCCCTTATTTAGTGTTTAAAAAGTTTGTAAGATGGCGCTTTGATTCAAATTCACTATTTGTTTTCCTTACAAGGCTTACAAAATATATTACTTGTAATAAATAAATAATTATTCATATGAGTTTTTAAAAGATTTATTTACATCAATCGTAGGAACTTTTCTAATTGAATTGTTCTTTAGGTTAGTAAAACATACCTATTTTTTAAATTTTCATGTATTAATGGATTTCTTCATAAATTGGTTTTCAACACCATTTTGGTTATAAATAACAAAATGAATTATATTCGTGATTATAGTACGTTATTTATATTTCCAAGTTCAGTCATAAATTGATAAAGGTCCGTTGACTCAAATATCATATTTGTTTTGCATGCCAATTTCTACTAAAAAGTACGTATACATATAGAATAGGTATGTTAATTTAATTTTATATAGATATAGAATTGTTATCAATTATTAAGGTAAGGGCAAAATTAAACAAAATCAGACCAATAAACATTGCAATTTTAACGGTGGTCATGACCACCGTTAAAATCCGCTTAGACGAGTTGTCACATTTAGTAATCATACTATAATATTATAAACGCGAAAGTAAGTTTGTTTGTTACGCTTCTACACGAAAACTACTTAACCGATTATCATGAAACTTTGTACACATATTCTTAGAGGTACTAGAATTAACATACTTAGGATACTTTTTTGGTCGCGAAAACCGAAATACACGCGGGCGAAGCCGCGGGCAGAAGCTACTTTTAAATAAAATTATATGTGAAAATATGTATATTAATATAAATGTAGATACATAATTATACTGCCTTTTTTTAATTTCTTTTCTTCATTTTCATAGCTCGTTTTAATCGTGCTAATTAATTATTAGCTCAAGAATCATGTAAATAATAATTATAACAACACCACCTAATCGTTCTTTAAATAAATTACTTTAACTTATTTCGGGTTGTCTAGAAGAAATAGCTAACTAGCCATAAGACCGCCCCTTGTACTTCAAAACTTGTGATTGTCATAAACCTATCTTGTTTGTATTTTATATTTTTCTTTGTGGTGTATAATAAAGTGTAAATAAAATAAAACCTAGTCTGGATGTACATTGTAATAATAACTATTTTTTCCACATTTATCTATCTGATTGTCAAATGAAAATAAATTAAAAATAAATTTATATGATTGTAAAAGAGAAAGATTACTCAATTACTCATTCGCTGACTAATAATACATGTAACTAAAGTTAAAGAAAGAGGTAGGTGGAACGACGGTTTTATTATACCGGGGATGGAACTTTATTTAAGTATGAATTACTATTGAGGTTATTGGTAATAAAATTGTCTTTTAAACTGAAATATATGATTTGTTTATTAGGATACTATTTGAAAGAGGCTTTTAGGCAAATATAAGCTATTATTATATTATTATCAAATATACTAGCTCCCAAGCTACCGCGGGTGAAATCGCAGGACATGATAGGAATATTTGAAACGCTAGTATAAATACGTATTATTTTAATATTATCGTAATGATAAGTCAAAACTTGAGTCGATCGATGCAAATCGCTTTGGCAAAGTGCAAACTCCTAATTACTAGCAGTAAATTAGGGTGGCCGGTTGACAATTCCGACGGCTGTTATTTATGGTGTCCGCCATCGCATAGGGTCTGAAGGTTTATCTGAGACGACAAGTTGTTTTTTTTTATATTTTATTTTAATTATCTTACTTTTGTTCAAATGTAATGTTTCATGTTAAGATTGTTTGTAAATATATTAAGGTTGTGTTAAAATATGAAAAAATCCTATCCTTAATACTATAATAAAATAGAAAGACTAATATTATTTATATTAATATTAATATTATTTAAATTGATTTATTAATATTATAAACTTGTACACGTGTAGTTTAAGTTTAATAAGAAAATACAGTCTAATAGACTTTGAAAATTTGAAATATAAAGAGGTTTAGGTAACTATGATAATAATTTTTAAGGACGATAAGACAATTTTAGAGATTTTATCTGTACCTACCGTTCTTGACACAATTCATTTTTATTTCTTACTACCTATAAGGCACTACTTTTAATATAAGAGATATACCGGGTATTGAGAATATATAAATCTAGACACATTACTTTTGTATATTAATATTTCGAAAATACATAAGCATTTTTTTTATTAATTTAAACTATATTATAGTACCTATATAGATAAATTTTTACTCGAGTACATGAAAAAGTTTAAGATTTTATAGTGAGCATATTAATTATCTATATTTAATCATAGATAAAATATATTCTTATAATCGGTTTCTATAAATTTTACCTTACTGCAATACTATAACATAATTTTAACAGAAATCATTGTTATTTCTCACGGTTCTAAATCTGCATATAAATACGAGAGATCGCGCAAAATCACAGTCATTTAAAATCCATTCGTTTCAGAAGATGTTTGCTTGAGTGCTATCTCCAACACGTGGCGACATCTACCGACTAGGCGACTACTATAAGAACCAGGCATACTTTTTAATACAAAAAAAAAAAAAAAAAAAAAAATCTTTCAATAATTTACAAACCATTTTAAAGTAAATATAATTATATTATTTGAGAAAACAGTTCTAAAAAAATATTACGTTTTAAAATTTTTAGTCTTCAATATTTCCAACCACTAATAATTTCCAATAATTTTCAAGCATCATAAAAAATAAATAAATTTTCAATCTTAATGACAACAGCTAACAAATCGTGCACAGATTAAAATTATACGTATAAATGACGGGTAAATTACAGTTCCTTTCTACACTACGACTAAAATCAACGCAACGCACGTGCGATGTGCGTACATAGCTGCGATTGTCGTTAAATCTCGACGCGATCGCTTTGTTTACGATTACGATTATGTTACAACACGTAACGACGTTCCTGTTGCTTATTAGGTTTTATAATAATTATTATTTATCCATGTATTAGTTAACAAGTATGTAAAGGTACTTATATTACAATATTGTTGTAAGCCGTCGGAAATATTACTACAGAATAGTATAGGTAATAACTATTTTAAATTAACAGATAATTATAAAAATACAGTCAAAAAAAAAGCTATTTCAAGCAAAGAATAATTTTTTCCTTCTGATTTAGGTTTTCCGATTTGTGTGTTACTAGTATAATCACGATTATATTATATACTACATTAATTATTATTAATACACAACTAATATTATATTTATTTTTATATCGTAACAGATGCTTGAGTACATTTTGTTTAATATAATTTTTATAGTGATAATTTCCTTTGCCCTTGAAACTCTATTAGCTTTCAACTACTCGTATTTGTATTCGGGTGGATTCGAATTCGGGACTGCGTCGGTCCCCTGTCGTCACTTGTCAAGACCCCGCCGCTCTGGCGGGTTACACGAAGCTTTGTTACTCGCTTAACTGTACTGATGTACTGATATAATAAATATTTACTTATGTTTTGTATTGGAGGATCATTAGTTTGTTTGACTGTCTATTCGTCTGTCATAGAAAAATTTACCCTGAATCTCTTAGATAGAGTCAGTTTTTAATACGAAATTTTGTGATCATAGCAAGCATTTGACACGTAAATAAATGAATTTTGAATTTGGTTGAAGTCAAAACATTTTGTTCAAGAAGTTGTGTTTTTAACAAGAAACATTGAATGGAAGGAAACTTTTCATTTGCCATATATTACACGGCCAGCCTTGTTTTGTCAATTACTTTTCAACTTGATGGTCACCTCTAAATAAATGTATTAATTAAAAGCTATAAAAAATATGGGATACGGTTACCCATTTGAATTTTTTGTAACAATATAACATTTATAAGGAAAAAAATAGTATCGTGACTAATAAACACTATGGCACTATAATAAAACGAATTTAAAAAAAAAATTAAATAATAAAATTCTACAAATTATAAAACGATGTTTTTGTCTGGTAACTTTGGACATGTGTGACAAATAGACAATTTTTTTTTATTTTAGTATAGACAAGCTGCACCTGCGACTTTTTCTCGATTACACATTTCGTCTTTTATTCCCTTTCCCAAGGGAACTGAACTGATTTCCGGGATAAAAAGCATCCAGCTCTTAAGAAGGACCTAAATTATGAAAAGTTTCATTCAAATCCATTTACTAGTTTCGGCGTGATGAAGACAATGATATCTGCAGAAAGAAAAAAAAAAAAAAACTAAAATATAGATTAATTAATTACAGAATGCCTTCAGAAAAAAAAAATCGAAATATCTTCAATATACAGAATTGAACCTGTTACACTTTATTAAAAATACAGATTTCACGGGAGCCAAATACTCGATTGTGTCTGCATTAATTATATTTACTGGAATAAATCAACCTTTATTCATACAAAAATAATTCTCGAATTTAAGTTAAGAACCTTTTTGAAAATGTTACAAATAAAATATTAAACATTAATACACTTTTATATACGTACAGATAAAAGTTACAAAGTAGCGAAATAATCCTTATTCTGGTTCATTATTAAGTAAATTATGTTGATTGCGGTCGGCCTGCATCGCTTGAGAAACTTTCCTATCTCGGAAACTTGCGTCGTAAACATTTGGTACATCATGCTTGGTTTAATATATTCATATTATTATTTATTATTTATTATAAATTTTCGAATTAATTTTGAATAAAGTATTTAGTTTCATATCTTACGACTAGTAAGATCGAAGTTGTAAGGAACGATTAATATATCTATAAATTTGTAATAATAGAAACGATTTATAATAAGGATTTGCAAATCAATAGTCAAAGTCAAAGTCAAAATTTGCAAATCAATGGGAGATATAGTTCAAGATATAGTATCAATAGGAGTATATGTTCTACTTAGTTTACAGTAGAATTACAAACCCAAAACAAAGAAAAAGAGATAGGTATAGACAGAATATGAATATTGACACAATTGTGTTGTGTGCAAATGACGTTATTATTATTTTTTTAAATAAATTGTATTGTAAAATATGATATTTGAAAATTCAATATTAAATGTATTATATAATATTTAAGTATGTTTACTTGCAATAATATTTTTAGTATTCATAGTAAAGTCAATTAATTATCTGAACTTCTGTACTACGAATGTCGTGCCCATTTACTTTTGTTTTGATAAATCTTGTTAAATAGGTCGCGTCGCTCGCGTACCCGCGAAATTTATTTGATAAGTTTACTGTATATCCCGCGTCGATGAGCATTGATTATTTAAGCCCACATTAACACTAAAAAGAGCTAAGCTGAAGGTAGAGAGATACTGCCCGTGACGGCTGATAGTTGACACATCGCTCCACAGCAGTCTCGTCGTGACAACGGATCATGTAACTGAATAATACTTCGATTATTGAATAAACTTTCAGATAACGATATAGATATCTTTGCCCATAACCTGCCGAAACTAATAGAATTAGTCCAGGGGCTTCTTGAGAAGGAGGGATGAATGTAAAAATTTTTTTTCGCTGATTTTTGTTTTGTTTTTTTTTTGTTTATTTATTTATTTATTAATTATATAATGTATATGTAATATACACAAGTATAACTGTGTCTGTCTTAAAAAAAATAAATAAATAAAAATAAAACTGGACAAAAATCGTCAAAAAACCATATTGTGGTATGTAATCGTTTTTATCATTAAAAAAATAAACTAGCATTGAATAAATAATGTGAAATAAATACTATAATAAAATCGAATGAATGGTAAAATGTAAACAACCCCTGGTTGAAGTTAGACGAAACTTAATGCCGGCCTTACGATATCTTTAAGTTACCGAATCTGTGTAATTTAACCGCATTTAAGCATTCAGTGTGCTGTAATTAGCGTTATGAGTTTCTGATAACAACTTAACGAGTAAAACTACTTATCATAACTCTTATTAACCGCGTCCATAAGTTAACAAAATTTGAAAAATTTAACAAAATTTTTATTAATTTATACTTTTATATTTATATTATAAAGTGGAACGGTTAGGGGCAGTTTCACGTCCTGCTGATAAAGTCTCTGATAGCTTATCAGTAAGATCGAGATAAACTGCACTGAACTGAATCAGCCTGTAAACGTCCCGCTGTTGCGTAAAGTCTTCTCCATATAGAAGAAGAGTTGGAGCTTAATCCACCACGCTGTTCCACTGCGGGTTGGCGGATATTTTAACTACCATGACTAACGATCGTTATTAGGTGTTTTTGATAACAACCGGGACCGACAGTTTTACGTGGACATACACCCAGACTAGAAACAAATATTTGTACAAATACGAATAACTGCGTCGAGCGGAAATCGAATCCGCGACCGCCGGCGTTGAGGCGACCACACCAGGTGAATCGACTGTCCTTTTGACTTCTCTTATATAAAAAAAAAATCATTGCAATATACATTTTATAAATACTACTAGTACAGAAACAAATCATTTCGCCCTTTTTATGTTAACATAAATTTATCTACCAAAAACTAATAGTATTAGATAGAAGTTAGAATCATCAGAAAGTAAAGCGTTAGTCTGATTATATATGATCTTGTGACAATGTAACGTTAAAACAGTTTTAATTGCCCAAGTTCTGATTCACGGATGGACGGTGTGATATATTGTTATGAGTGTCAAATATGAGTTCGACTCTGCATGAGATATGCGCTCGAAGTAAACTCGTTTGATATGGTCGGTTGGTTTTAATGGTGGATTTTATACCGGTGACTGTTGAAGCGGAGATAATCACTGCGATTGTATTAAGAATTATATAATTACTATATTTATTATTGATATTTTAATTTAAACGGGACTTTATCAACTTTATTAAAGTTCATTTAGTATATATCTATAGTTCGTAAATACTCGATATATGGATAAGATATATCGTATCAATCCGATATTATCAAATTATCTATTATCGATATAAGTATCAATATATTTAATCCGATAATTATCGATAAGTATCGATATATTTATCCGATATATAGGATCCAAAAAATTGTTGATGTATTTTTTATACGATATATCGCAAAGAATCGATACAACGATACGTATAATTATTATATCGATAAAAATATCAATACTTTTTTTACATGAAGATCCCTACGTTCATCCCGTGACCAAGGCGTCTGCAACGTTCCGAAATATCACAAACCTAAAAACTATAATCGTAGTTTCTAAGTCCTGTTCAAATAAAAGTATCAATAGTGACCGTGAAAGCTTAAAAAGTTACATATTTATTATTTAGTAATACACTTATGTGTGTGTAGATATCAATTTGTGTGTGTCTCTCTGTATGATCTATAAATGTATCTTGTATAGATAGTAATTATATGCACGTCAAAAGAGTTACAGTTAGTACGTTTTGTTTTATATAAAAATTTAATTGAATATTTAATTTTACTGTTTCAAATTTTGAATAATTTTTTTTCAAAAAAAAAAAAAAATTTTTTTTAGTATTTATTGTAACATTTACTAACACTCTACTTCGTAATTGTAGGCTACTTCATCATGAAATAACACAAATGCGGTTTTAAAATAAATCATATATGTAAAGAAATATTAGAATGAATAGTATATCAAGCTATGTACTTTTTATGGTAATAACATTAAGTATTTCGTAATCCAATTAACAATACGATACACGGTATCGATCGAAGGCGAATTAGATAATAAACAGTTGGTGGCCGACACGTGAAGCCTTCAAATCATCGCATCACGGAGGGACGGTACGTGACCACGGAGTCCCCACTAACTATAAATCGCCAAAAGCGTCACTAGTACCAGATATGTAGACCCTTTCGATTTAGACCGAGAGCTGGTTGAATGGAATGGAATTTCATATTTAAGTTGTTATAATAAAATAATGAATATATGAATAATAGTTAAATTTAAGCTGTTTTTTATTTCCTTGTTATTTATTTATTTATTTATTCACTATGGTACACAAAACAGAATACGATCAATACACTTTTACATAATATAGAACATTAATAATAAATTTTAAGCCTGGATTATATTCCTAAAATATGTGCACACTTCATGATTGTAAACAATGTTAGCAAAGCAGTATTTTATGTAGTTATTATATTATATAACATTGTTGGTTAATTAATTATCCTATGCTATTGAATCAAACTTGCTAAGAATAGCTTTGACTTCTCTAGTGAATTTAGACTAACTTTTATTAAAAATATCAATATTCACATTATTTTCGGTGACAATATCATTATAAAGGCGATACATTCTAACAATAGGGTTGTAAAATGATGTATTATTAAGGTAGACATTTAAAATAAATAGTAATAGTAATTATGGAATGGGTTATTATTGTCCTAATAAAAAAAAATCATAATTTATGTCGTCATCTTGCTGACATTAGTGTATTGTATCGTTATTTATATTTAATATTAAAAAAAAAAAAAACGTTTGTTGCATATTTTTTTTTATATTTTTTAATGTTTTAACTTCATCCTTATTCATTATTACTTTAAATTTAAATCGATTTTATTCTGATATTAATCGAGATTTTAAATCTGTCTCTTAGTCTATAGATACTTGATGAAGAACACCCACACACAACAAGGGACTATCGGGAGCTCAAATGAAATCGGCTTGATACACGACTACGTCATTATTGAAGAGCGTTATTGGCATTATAAATAAGGATTTCATATTATTGAACGGATATTAAAATGATATTCTTTGTTTTGTATTTTTCGAACGCGTCTACGAAATTGGGTTTTGATGTAGCACGTCTACGCGAATGCTACGATACTACGGGCGTTTTTATCTAACTGTACACTGTTTATATTATAGTTTTGTTTTGATGTCGACTTAGTTTATATTTTTCAATTTTCTGGCAAAAAATTAATTTACTATGTATATGAATATACTATAATAGACAGAAAGAATATAATAAGCAATATTTTTGTACATAATATGTTGTTCTCTGTGATTAATTTTCATCGACACTTTTATTAAAAAAAAAAGTTTATATTTAAATTCTTAAAATATTAGAACGTTAATTTTTATTATAGAATACCTATAAATTGAAATGTTTCTACATGAGCATTAATTTATTTATCTCTGAGGCGTAACCAAACAATTAAACATAATGCGTCTTCCAGATTTACCCGCCACTAAATCTTCGCGATTTTATCCTGATATACGTCCTCCTGAAGCTTTAATTCCGCGCTTTTTCATGACGAGATCCTGAGATAATAATTAAGACGATACTGTCTGTCACGATATTTTACTTCTTTAGATATTTCCTATATATTAAGACGGATTTAAATTTCATTACCATATTTAGTAAACAGTGTTAATTAAAACTTATTTTTTTTAAAGTATAGACATTAAGATATTTTTATTATTTTTTATTTTATTTTAATTGCTTCAGACTATTGCTATAATTATTAGTTTTTTTTTTAGTTTTGATATATTTTGGTGCCAATACTGTTCTTATCAATATTTTGTTTTATTTATAATAAAATTTACAAATAAATTAATACTTAACCCTTTAACGAAGTAATTAGTATGTGTGATTATTTTATGTGACTCAAAATCATTTAGAAAATAATTATAGTAATAATTACTAGTAGTTAATTTGACGTAGAAAACTTTCGACTATTCGAAGGAGAATTCCAATATATATTACAAAAACAATATTTACGAAGTAGGCCATGAAGGCAATAAATTAGCGAAAAACTACAAAGTACATTAGGAAAAACAGTGAGGAAAAACTAAACAGACGCGATTCGACATCCGTCGAGGAGGCCGGGGTAGTCTACGAAGGGGGGAAGCGGGCAAAACTATAAATTGTCCTTTAATTACCCCGGGGCAGCGTCACATCATGAATCCAGACAGTTTTATGACGATTTACGGCACATTTCGACGCGGGGACCGGCCCGCTCTGGGATTCCAAGCGCCCTATCTTCAACGACCTACCCCTCCCTTCTTACGGTACACATTTTTAGAATGGAAAGGGGTAACGGGAGGTAGACGGCGGTTCTTTTTACGTTGGTCGGTGTACGTCACCTTTTACACTGCTGGGGGGTTTTAAGGCTTCCAGTTCTTTATGGTAATGAAATCTGAGCAGGGTGACGTGCCGAGGTGATGCTTCTGAGAGTTTTTGTTGTGCCCCCTTTATTTATCGCACGTTTGAGGGTGGGGTGTTCCAGAAAGTTCGCTGTAATGTGTTCCGCATTGTATGTCGTTGATGACTCGCGATTCTTTCACGATGTCGAATGTTTGTATTCGTGTTTTATAGATTTAATATTATGTTATTTGTTTTTTAATACGATTTGTTGTTATTATTAACATTAATTACAATTTGAATTTCATAATAATATTAATATAACTGAAATGTTTTTCCAACTCAATTCTCAATAAAACTTTAATGTGAATCTGTCTATATATTACCTATATTAATTTTTTTTATTGGTTTCAATTTAAATCAATGATACGTATTATAATGTAGACGTGGTTCGAAGAGGTTTTATATTATTCGTGAAAGATCTTATATCGGGTTTATACACTGGCTGTTTCACGCAGTTTATACAAAATTTATAAGCGATTAAATAAACGCTCCTAAAACCATAGAAACGGTATCCAAAGCCTGTATCATACACAATCATAATCGTTTAACAGCCAATTTTATATGTCGATAGAGTTCGATTCAAACGAGAGTTTATAAGCTATAAACGCGCAAACAGACGTTTCGGCGTAACATAAAATCAAATCAACAGTTATCCCGTGAGCCTACATCACAATCAGGTTTAATCGTGTATGTGACAAGCTAGCCCGTTCAATTCGCCGACCAGTAACATTTGACCCATTAACCGTCTAGTGTTTACCGCAGTTACCCTGGAGGGTAACGGCGAAGAGGGGGGTGGGGTGGGTAAAGTTCCGACGGCGGGTCGCTGTACCGCTCGGCGCTCGCTCGCTGATATCGCTCTGACTGACGGACAAGCATGCATTCAAATGGGTTACTTTAGTCAATTCTTCCCCTTAGAATAAATACGGGCACCGTTCAGGATCCTCCGCCAATTTGGTACAGAATTTGTTGTGGAATGTCGGTATGCTTTTTGAGGGTTAAATTGCATTTAATTTGCACTAAACAACGTCGGTTTTTGATGTAACGGGCTCGTGGAAATTAAATTTTGTTTGCGCGATCGCTTGATGTTGCGAAATAGTGTGCGAAAATATTTGTTCTTTAAAAGGGGATAACATTGAAATATAAAATAAGAACGATGAGAAACGGGTAAATGGTATATGATTTTCTATTAAGAGTTAAAGGCTTTATGCTTAATTATAATAGTAAGCTTCCAACGTCATATACTAATATTTATAATTTTTTTAACAATGGTTTCGAAGATAATATTTGTATATAAATAATACGTATTGTATATATCGACTTTCCTTAAAAACTTGATACATTCTAATTGTGCTATATGTATAAATCTGAGGGCCTGAACTTTCATTATAAATCTGTTCAACACTTCAGACTTTTTACATTGAAATATATATTGAAATATATATAATATTAATGGATAGTAATATAGATTACCGTTCTGGTGTAGTGACGGGAGTAGTCCACGCTGGTGGTCGCGGGTTCGATTCCCTCGGGATAGATATTTATATGTGTGCAAATATTTATGTTCTTGTGGGTCTCACCACTGTGTCTCGGAGAGCACGTAAAGTCGTCGGTTCCGATTTATTATCACAGACACCTGATAGCAATCGTTACTCATGATAGAGAAATTATCCGCTAACCTTTAGTGAAGCAGCGTGTTCAATTAAGCCTCCCAAAAGCCTCCAATATGTAGAAGAGGCCTCTGCCCAGCTGTGAATCCTTTACAGGCTGATTCAGTCCAGTTCAGATATAGCCATAAGGCTATCCTATTAAAAGTAAAATCGGAAAAGAACAGATGCCACCCTGTTTGTCTAATAAAATATTGCAGCTATAAAAACAAATAAAAAGCAATATTCAATGACAGATATCTGTCTCTATAATGACTAGATGTGTAATAAAAATGTTAGCTTAATTCGACAGTTTCGTCCCTTCAACTCTCTAACGCTCGACTTGAAAAAGGTAGAAACTATTATTTTAAGATTAAATAACGCCTACGTTAATAAGTCATAAATAAAATTTGTTTTCAAGCGTACATTAAAAAGAAAGTTTTGAGTTAATATCATGAAAATTTATTTTATTTCATTTCCACGAAATTGTATTAAAACATTTTAAAAGAGTTGTAGTTCAGTTTCTCGACGCCCGTTCTGACGTGTGAGAAGTGACAATTTAAAACTGCCGTTTAATCCTATATTATGGGGATTATACAAGCAAAAAAGTAAACGATACTTGTAATAATATAAATACATATATATTGTATGTGTATTATAAATAATTTTATATCTCATGAGAATAAGTTAAAATTAAAATATTTATTCATCATTTCTTTGTTAAAAAAATTAACAAATATATTTTATAATATGATATTTATTTATTTATTAAAATATGTATATAGCCTAAAAATAGAAAAGGTATCTCATATTAAAGATTAAATATTACTTACGACATTATTTTTTTCACCCGTTAAACAGATATCGGGTTTTCCAGCGCCGAACTAATGTTTTAATGCATATTATCTCGTGGTTTATGGCTTTATGGCGTATTCTATGGGGCTAATGGCGTCCTGTTTCTAACGCTATGGGGTAAGTATAATTTGATATGATAAATGAACGTAAATATAGATTTTGTCACGAAAATATGTGTTTTAACGATAAAGCTTAACGTTTATCACATACTAGAGGATTTCCGTGGTTTCTTTCAAATTTTTGTTCCCCTTTCTGTTGTAATGCGTAGTAATACTAATATTATTAACTATACATTGTCACAGTGGCCACAGAAACTGATTGATGCACTAACGGTCCCGGGTTCGATCCTTGCGCATGAAAAATATGTATATAGGCCATACAGATGCTTGTGATGGTCTGGGCGTTTGTTACTGTGTTGTGTGTATTTCCAGGCCCCCGACACAAGATTCTCAAGGGCCGTTGAGTGTGAAGCGTTCATTTTATAATAAAGTAGTTCAAGCGTCCATTTTTTTTGGTCGAAATGATACGCGATTAAATGCGATGTCTAGTGTGTATGTCTTTAGATTAAAATATTAACTATATTTTAACTCGTTTTAAACAATATTTTCAGTTAATAATAATAATAATAAATCTATAATAATTTACCTATATATATTTACCTATATATATTATATAGGTAAATTATTATAGTAATTATAATGATTAACAATTTTTTTTACATTAAAAATAAAATACAAATGGCATACAATTATTTCGAAAGATAGCACGATAAGAAGCAATACGTGCATTGTTAGTACAACTGCACATGCTTACGATAACGTATGAACCAATTAGACATATTAATAAGTTCGTTTTGCAGACGGCAGATGGCGGCACTAGTAGAAATAATATAATTAAATATTATATTATATATTTGTAATTAAAATAACTATTACTTATTCTTACATATTTAAACATACATAAACTCTATGTTTTGATTACGTTGTATTTACAATGTCACATGTTCCTCGATTACAAGTCTTTATATTTTATTTTATTACATAGAAACATCAACATCACATAATTATATTATATTATTATTTGACTGACCCGTTGGCGCAGTTTGCAGTGACCCTGTTTTCTGCTCCAAAGGGTTGTGGGTTCGATTCCCGCCCCGAGTCTGGGTGTAATATATATTTATTTATATATCTATTATCTATTATATGTATATCTATTAAAAATTTTATTATATATTTATATGTATATCTATTTAAAAAAATGTATACTCGTATCAGTCGGCTGTCACCTAAAACACAGGAATACCTTAGGAACAGATGACCTTGTGTGTATGTCAAACATTTATTTATTTATTATTATTTATTATTAAGTCAAACATATACAGTTAAAAAAATATCAGATATATGTAACAGTAAAAGAATTACACAACATTGATAAAGTTATAAAAACTACTCAGTTTATATTATTTTTCAATAAATAAACTTAAAATCAAACATTAAAAACATATATAAAAATGAATTAAAAACCATTAACAAGAAATTGGAAAATAATAAATCATTTATTAAGTTACGACTTGTCTTCAAATGAAAAAAGTATTATATTTTTTTTTCTAGCTACGTATTATTGGCGACTTTGTTTGTATCAAAATTTTGATGTGATAGAACCATGCATTTTTTAGGAGAAAAAATCTCCTTTGTTATTCTCAGATCAATACAACTGCAAAAAAATCATTTCGATACCTTTTTTTGCAGAAAAAAAAAACAGGTTGTACCACTGGATCCCTGTATTTTTCTGCGATAAAACCTATTGTAGATTATAAACTATCTCTGTGTTGAATTTCATACAAATGCGTTCAGCTATTCTGTCGCGATTAGCTTACAAATATCCATCCATCCTTTCGTATTTATAATAGTTGTATGAAGTAAATTGTTAAAAAATCACTGTATTTATACGTACATATGTAAATTTTAATGACATTCTATTGATGTTTGGTATACAAAATATCACGCTTCCTTCGATTAATATTTAGTTTTAACTGACCCGTTGGCGCAGTTTGCGGTTACCCTGTTTTCTTTTCCAAGGGTTGTGGGTTCGATTCCCGCCCCGAGTCTGGGTGTAATATATGTTTATTATGACTGGCCCGTAGCGCAGTTGGCAGTGGCCCTGTTTTCTGCTCCAGGGTTGTGGGTTCGATTCCCGCCCCGAGTCTGGGTGTAATAGGTATTAATTTATATATGTATTATTTATATGTATATTTATTTAAAAAAAAATGTCTATATCAGTCAACTGTTACCTAAAACACAGGCATTAAATTGCCTAACATAGGAACAGACGACCGTGTGTGTATGTTAAACATATTTATTTATTTATTTATATATTATATGTATTATTTACATGTAGGTATATTTATTTAAAAAAAATTATATCAGTCGGCTGTTACCTAAATCACAGGCATTAAGTTACCTACCTTAGGAACAGACGACCGTGTGTGTGTGTTAAACATATTTATTTATTTGTTCGATGTGTGAAGTAACGCTTGTTACTATTTCACGCAAAAGTTAAACAAATTACGATGAAAATTAACATATAGACGGCTGGAGATCCAGTATCTCATGTATAACTTTTTATACCTAAATTTTACAATCATTAGAAATTACAGGGATGGAAACGTGAGGCGTGACTAGTAATATACATCGTTATCCTAACAAGTTACATTTCGTGTTGCTAATTAAAAAAGACGGACGAATACGTAAATCGAGGATAGCAATAACAGTTCAAGTAAACATTAAGCCCTACACATTAGGCTCCTAATTTCCAATTAGCAAGCAGGTAGCGTAAAAAGACGCCATTACCGTTAGACAACCGTTTCCCGCTAAAAGGTCAGCCATCTTTGCCGGCCACGTGGTTCGGAAACGCGTGCGAATTATTGTCTATCGCTGCATATGTGATCTTGTTTATGGAATTAATTTCGGTCATTGTGCTCTTGTTGCCGTTTTCCGTTTTAGTATGTTATTTATGACGTAATTTCCGTTTCTCTCTTTATATATATTTTCCTTTTCTAATTTTGCACGTCTGTTGTATAAACGATGGGTTTATTTTCTTTTACTTGATATATTTTGGTGTTATAAATAATATGAATTATATACCATCTTGAAACTCGTATCGTATAATGTATTGGCGTTGTATTGACTTATATACTTACACTGCCAATGTTTATTATAAGACGTACCAAATTATTTTTACTTGGAATTTTTGGTGCAGCGGTAATTTAGGAGATAAGGATAATTTAAATATTCTTAAATTGTTTATTAATATCAACGTGATGCATTGTGTATGTTTGAATGTTTTTAATAAACAAAAAATATGATGAAAATGATGAATAAATGAACAAAATTGATCCATAGACTACTTCGTATAAAAAAAGCAAATAAAATTAGTCTATCGAAATGTACAAATTATATTCAAAAATGAAAAAAAAAAAGAAAAAAAAAACAGCTCGAGTAATATGTCTAAAAAAAAACTTTTAATTATTTTCATCAATTAACTCGGTTGAATAATACAATAATTATTTAAGCATGACATAAATTCACTTAACAGTTACTTTTTTACAAAATAAAAACTGATGTTTAAAAATATTATTCAAGGATTACTTTCTTGTTCAAAAGGATCGTTACAAAGTTTAGTCTACACTGTAGCGAATAATAGCTGTCTTTCACGACACATAAGATTTACAGAAATGACCTCTTGTATACACTAAAATTAATGTTTTAAACGGCGAATTATTTCTCTTAACTGCAGTTCCGACAGTCACGAACATAAATAAAATATAACGTTTAACGGTTCGCGGCAATGGCGACGTTCCAGTTAGACGGTATTACAATAAAGGGAGCGTCACATTTGGTGTAATTAGAAAAGTTTTATACGTTTTGTAAAAGCAGAATTAGTATTTTGTGGCGTGACTCGTTGTAGACCTGCGATTAAGCCCGTTAACTGGTGCCGTAACAGCGACCGATGGACGGGTGGCACAACTTTCTGAAATAATTAATTTAATAATTTGACGGCCGGGTGGTCGAGTGGTCAGGCAACTGGACACTTTACACAGCGGTCGCGGGTTCGAATCCCGCCAGGTGCAGATAATTTGTATGACGAATATAGATGTCTGCACCGGGTCATGGATGTGTATTTATGTATATATGTATTTATATCTTAAATTTATTTCCGTTCCTAGTACCTGTAACACAAGTTCTTACGAATTTAGCACGGGGCTAGGTTAACGTGGTGTGATTGTTGGTTAATATTTATTTATTTATTTATAATAATTTCCAAAATATTATATAATTTTATTTTTTGCATTTTTTCGATTCAACGGGGAAATGCTGTCAGTTTTCTTGGCACCATTCCAAGAGGATGTGATTTATACCAAAATTGTTTGTAAATAATTAGTTTAAGTTTTGCATTGTAATATATGTATATAATATTGTAAAATAAAAATAAAAAAATACATTTATTTTCTACCTCTGATGTATCCCAAGATACACACAAGATGCGATGACAGTGCAATAACTCAACGATGGATGTTTCAGATAATTTTTGTGACTGACTAATGATTGAAAATTATAAGTAACAGTTATTTAAATCAAGTATTTGTCGAGTAATTTAATGTTATTAAATAATAATAAAAAAAATTGTACTCTTTTAAATAAAAATTTTACCTAAGACCAAGACTACCTTGACGGCCGGCTGGTCGAGTGGTCAGGCAACTGGACACTTTACGCAGCGGTCGCGGGTTCGAATCCCGCCAGGTGCAGATAATTTGTATGACGAATATAGATGTCTGCACCGGGTCATGGATGTGTATTTATGTATATATGTATTTATATCTTAAATTTATTTCCGTTCCTAGTACCCGTAACACAAGTTCTTATGAACTTAGCACGGGGCTAGGTTAACGTGGTGTGATTGTTGGTTAATATTTAGTTTTTTTTTTTTTTTAACTATAAAAAATTGTTTAGCTAAACTATTTTGCGTAACATGTTAGTAGTATTATTTAAAATGTGTCAAAATTTATCAGTTAACGAACTGTGTCACTAGTCTCAGATCTAAACCGTGCAAAGTTAATATAGTTTTAAAGCAACAATTCTGACAGGGTCCGCTCGAATCCGAACGTTTTATTCTTTACGGCCGCGACCGAGTTAATTGCTCGGACCCTCGTCCGTCCCTCGATGTAAACGAAAATTTATTTAAAACATAACTGAACTATTGTTGTAGCTACAGGGTGCTATTGCTGACCGATTGTTTACGAATTGCTCATGATCGCGATTGATGCAACCGTTATAAAATAAAATACTCATACCAACCAAATGCTGTGTGATGAAAGTTATATGATATTAATCGCAAAATATACAGACATAGTGTCTTTCAACCCCCGGAGTACAGTTGTAGGTTCATCTGTAAGCCGTTTTCTTCATAAAGGAAGAGACATACCCAGCAGTAGAGTATAGCTAGAGTAGTAGTTAGAAAGTAGTAGTTAGAAAAGCAAATAGGAATCTTCTTACTACATTATTATACTTTATAGCAACAGTCTAAAAATATCTCATTGTATAGAGAATAATCCGTGATGCTGCTTCACTGCGGATTTATGGTTTTGTCTACGTATCCCAGAATTTTTCGCTAACAATGTAGGTTTTTTTTATGTTTTTCTATAACGTTAAACATAAGATGAGTTTAAATTAATTAAATATTTATTTACTAACAAAACTAAGAGATATTAGTTCGTACTTGAGCCTTTCTATTTCTAAAGCATGTCAACCCTATTTCATATTATTACTTATAACATTTTAATTTTACAACAGTGTTGCCTGTTATTACACAATTGTAACGAGTTAACTGGAGAACTTAATGCTTTATAAAAAAGACATTTGACTCTGATGTAAGTCATTGCTATTTTTGTTGATTCGTTTTTCTTTTACTATTAAACTTTAGTTTTAAATTAAAGTTTGCATGCTTAAATCACTCTCTATTAAAAATATCTGTACAACAGTAAATTAACTCTTTTATTATCGCCATAAAAGTATATTTATATTTCGATCCGAAAATAAACAAAACACCCCAACAATAAGCGAAAGTAGATAAAATTGAATTTATATGACAAACTATTGTTCAAAATTCAAATAGTACGTGTGAATCTTTCTGGACCTTAATTGTCCCCACGGGTGGGACATACCCGTGAGGAAGCGAAATAATACGTGATGTAAGGACTGACCCTCTTAATGGCTTTAATAAAGGTACGAACCGTATTTACGATTTTAATACCGATATATTTAATTAAAATTTCTAAGTTAACGATTTTCGGTACAGTCTATGTTAGGTATCAATTATTTTGGAATAATTGTAAGAGAGGAGACGATAACAATTCGATATTTTGAATATGGAACATTCAAAATTATAATTTTGTGTTTGGGTACAAACATAAATAGGTATTTATTTATTTATATTTATTTGAAAAAAAAAACATAAATAGGTACGTATTATAAATATTTTGAATAAATTATTTTGAATTTGGAATATGACATCGAAGCTCTAACATACATGATTCGATCTGATTAGGCTCTGATGATAGAGTTTCTATAAAAGAGGTCAGTGTCAGGATGGTGACTTCGAAATAAAATGCTGATTAAATTTATCTGACGTGTTATTTCCGTAACTACTTACAATATTTGATTTAGCTCTTTCAATACTTGCAATGCAATTGGATTACTATTAGTAGCGTGGTGAATTCGATTCAGGCTTGACTGATGTCAAGAGCTAGATAGCTCATCTTTTCTAACTGTCCCAAAAAATATTCTCAGATAATTCAATGACAACTCTACTTTTCTATCTCCATAGCAACTTGTCTTGATGCCTATTCTGCGTAGAATCTCGATTTCAATGAGCGTGAATCCAATATAAAGCAATAGATTGACTTTTTAAAATAAGATATTCGCTTGCTAGCTCTGTATCGACTACACCCAAAGAATTTATATCATAACTGGAACGCTCACTTAATAAAATTGTATATTCAAATATGCACCTTGAAATAACTGACATAAGGTTGACATTTGTTTCCAACATGTAATATGAAAAAAAATCGTTTCGAGCATTTCGTATATTACTAGTATTTTGTCTCTTTCTTACGAGTTGCATTGAATCCCTGGTAGAAAGAAATGCAATCCCTCTCTTAGGAACGATTTTTGAGTGCACGCGCGCAATCCAGTTTGTATATAAATTCCTTGACTAGACCCAAGCTAAACTGGATGACGCAACCACAGAGTAATTATTGTAATTATAATATAATGTCACATTTGATCGTAAACCAAAGTAATTTAATTATTTCTTCAATCTGCTGGCCTTAGCGTCAGTGTTTCACGCTCCGACATATATATTTCATTTTATAGAATATGTTCATTAAATAGAAAATTAAATTGAGTAGATAAAATTTTGATCGTGTTTTGTTTTTGTGATAAAAAGTAGTTGATGTGACACGGAATGACGCATATATATGTAACGAAAGACAATGCGTGTTATACATATAATATTTTAATTCTTTAACAAAACTTATTTTATAGTCCTTTTTAACTAAATTGAGTAACGATATTTCGATTCAGATAAAAAATTATTAAATTCTTAAAAATAAAGTTTTTTTTTAAAATGTGCGTAAATTTTTGTATGAGAATAGTTATTAAGTTTAACAATCAATCATATCGGAATTTGGTTTCCACATTGAAGAACCACGATTAAACTAAGTTAAAACAAATTCTCAATGAATCTCACTATATTTTATATTTAAATTATAGTTTAAAATTGTTTTACAATATGTCACGAATTGTTACAAAGTTTCCTTCTTAGGTATTAAGAAGACTTTTTAATTGTTTTTTTTTCTTTAAATTGATTTTTTTTTTAATTGAATTATATTTTTTATTAAACCTATAATTTAATTTCAAAAATTTATTTCAAATTGCGATATAAAAAATGTTGAATATTAATACAATATGTTACTCACGTTTAGTCGATAAATAACGGTAGTGGCTCCGCTACGACAAAATCGATGCACAGTTCTTGAGTTACGAGCGAACGTACACACGGACATAAATATAACCGTAACTCAAACGATCGTTCCGTCCACCTGTTACAGTTAATCGATGCTGAACATTATCATACAATGTTTGTGTGTGTGTGTTTATATCGCTCGTTGTCTTTTGGTTACACGAAGATGTGTTAAAATTTTGTGTGTATAATGAAGTTGTAATCGATGAAATAGTTATAATATCTTTGTTTTTAATAATATATTTATTATTATAAAGGTACACACACACACACACACACACACACACACACACACACACACACACACACATGCACACACGCACATGCACACACACGCACACATAATATAACAAACTTTTGTTTATTAGGTGAATTATTGAATTAATTAATTGAATAAAATGTATTGAAATAGTTAGTTCGTTTATATCTTTTTGCGTTCGACAGTAAGTTTCTTAAGGCTTTAAGACATCACGACTAGACCTTTGGTGATGTAACGGTGTTCAGAAGAAATATGAAATAAAGTTTACTGCAACTTTTCCAATGCATTTTATATAATGCTTAATGTATATAGTTCAATGTATTATATACGATTCCCTAATATTTGGTGAAAACAATAAAAAAAATTATAATTTGACAAATATTCGAATTTTTTTTCTTAAGGAAAATGAATTAAGAGTTTTAATTTTAATTTTATAGTATATTAATTTTGTATTTTTAGGTGTTAATTTTGTTACCTTAGGTCTTTTATTACTCCAATGAACTTTTGTTTGTATTTCATTGTCTGCTTTACCGGATAAACTCGTAGCATTATATATTATACCTAGGACTGTATCAGCCTGTAAACCACCCACTGCTGAGCGAAGACCTCTTCTCCATATAGAAGAAGGGTTAGAGCTTAGTCCACCACGCTGTTCCACAGCGAATTGGCGGATAATTTCCGTACCATGAGTGACGATCGCTTATTTTTATTTTTTATTTAACACTTTATTATACGTAAAGTATTATAGAAAGATACATGTCATTGAAACACAAGTATAAAGGCTGTGCTTATCGCTAGAAGAGATTTCTTCCAGCACACCCGAAAAGGAAATATCACAGACAGAAAATAGAAGATGGTAGACGTACAATTTACAAAAGAAAATATTAAATGTTTAAATATTATCAGTACAAAATAATTTAATACAAATATACATTACATATATTATTTGCACAATAAAATTATGACAAGGACAGAAAATGCTCTTTTAACTTCTTATCAGGTGTCTATGATAACAATCGGGTCCGACGGCTTTACGTGCTCTCCGAGGCATGGTGGGAAGACCCACAAGGATATACACCCAGACCGGAAACAAATATTAGTACAAATACAAATATCTGTGCCGAGCGGGAATCGAACCTGCGACCGCCGGCGTGCGCTTGAGACTACTTACAATATATACATTTACTATTCTACTACTCTCTACTACTCGCACCACTACACCAGAACGGTCGTATTACCTAGTATATCTAGGTATTACATATATTGACTAGACAGAGTACAAAATAAACAATAGATACAATACTTTATACATAACGAAATCAACATTGCACGTAAGTGTAACTGACTAGGTATTCAATATAATGACTGAATTAGTATCTTTATTTTATTTTATTTATTTATTTAAGGTTTACCAACAATTGTTTACACCAATACAGATAATATACAATATCTATACAAATAATAAACCTGTTAAAACCTCCGTTTTATTAATACACTATATATCATCAAGAATAAATTTTAATAGCGCGTTTTTGAAGTGAAACTTCTTTATCGGGGTTGGAAAGATTTTTTCGTTACGCGCCATCTTGTTTTTTTTTGTATCAGCGCCATCTCTTATCGTTTTTTTCTGTGTTCACGTATCACGTAAAAAGTACAAAACCAATGTAAATAACTTTAATACATAGAAATTAAACATAACTCACAGTATAATTTAGTTTTTGTTTCATTGTAATTAAATTTAAAAAAAAATATTTAAGAAAATAGAAATAGGTACCTACGCCGCCAGCGCCATCTGGTCTAAGGAATCTTAAAAACTCACAAAACTTATTTTTGAGTTATTATTTTGTTAAACTTAAAAGTTTACTAAATATGTCGGATAGGAATAGAAATCGTTTTAATATTTTAAATAAACATCATTTTCAATTAATATAGGTACTATTATGTTAAATGTCACTAAATATAAAAACGATATTCTACCATTATACGATAGATGGCGTATGTAGGTGATAAAAAATATAAATTTATAATTTTTAAAATTTTAGTTAAATACCTTAAGTATTTTAAATTATATTTGTATTATTTCATTAATAATAAGTATAATATGTCAGTTCCCGAGTATGTTTTCATATGTTAAACTTTTTGCACTGTTTGAGAAAATATTTATAGGTAATTTAGACATTATTTTTTCTATTAATGCATATTATTTATCAATATAGTATTAATAAATAAATGAATAAACAGAGTTTTGCACGCTTTATTAAACTTTGATTTTATTTCATGAATTTCATTAATGTCATGAATTCCAAGAAGTTAATAAAAAAAATATAGATATATAATATTTTAACCAAGTGGTTATTTTGTTTTCATTGCTATACATTATTTCATTGCAGTGTTAGTAATTTCTGAGTAATCTTTGTAACCCTAAATTTAAGTAAGAAAAAAAAAATGTAAAAATAATTCTATTATTTAAAATGTATTGTAGAGTATGTGTGGTGTTATCATCATATCAACCATTGGATGTCAACTGCTGAACGAAATCTTTCCCCATCGAGCTCCAGAGCGATCGCCTTGGCTCTGCTCTGTCGGTCAATTTGATGGGTTTTACCAATACTTACCACGCTTGGCAGGGGGGTTGGCGAGCGCAGTATATTACGGTAGGATATGGTGATGCTGTTGCCCATCACCATCTTGTTTGATTCAGAGTTGTTCGCAGCATTAAAGGTTCAATCGCCTTTTACGACTCCTCAGCAACAAGGTCGGGAATATTCTTCTCTGTCGATCACCGTACGGCACAATTCACACAATTGGGGTCATTAGCTACGAGGGACACCAGTTTGTCAAGCTGATATACCTACGTTTCTAAATCATTCAGATATAACTCTTTCTGAGTTTACTTAACAATGCTTTTCAATGATCGTACAATCATACTAATATAAATGCGAAAGTAAGTTTGTTTATTACGCTTTCACGCGAAAACTACTTAACCGATTATTATGAAACTTTGTACACATATTCTTGGAGGTATTAGAAGTAACATGGGATTTTTTTTTTGGTCACGATAATTGACATACACGCGGGCGAAGCCGCGGGCAGAAGCTAGTAAATTATAAAAAAGTATTCGCTAACATGTGTAGAATGATAGCAGAATAAGCTTTAAGTGGTTTTTTTTTTCATAGGAAATGTTTGACCAGCAATAGGAATTAAAGGTTGTTAAAATAAAGAATAGTAAATCGAAAAACGTGGTGTACATACTATTTTAAAAATAAAAAAACTTCATTCAACAATTCAAATTTAGAACAAATGTTAAACCGTAATGAAACGAAATAAACAATAAGTAAAACGGCAACCGGCGTCCAGGTCAAACATATTTTCAATTCTCATCAAAAAAACCAACGTTATGACGTACCTAATGAAAACCGCTCGCAATATTCGCTGTAGTCGCAGCAATATCGTAATGAACATCCTGTATACACGGCCGCCATTTAATCTCACACCTGTATCACGCTGTATTTGATCTGACGCAAGTTACCAAGCGGAAGCGTTTCTTAAAATACAAGATAATGATATGTGTTTGTTTTTTTACATCATTGAAAATTCTTACATATGTGATATCAAATCGCTTAACATGTATAGTTACTGTTGTACTCTTGTACTCAGTTTCAGGGACAGATACGTCAAGCCATTCTCTTTCAACGTAGTTCTCAGACCGGCGCGCGACATGGCGCCACACTTGGAGTGTATCTGCTGTAGTACGGACCTTGAGACTGCCTCGGATGACTTCATGACTTCAGTCGCGTTAACAGGAAATTCACGTTACGTCGCACATCCACCTCAGCATCTTTATATCCATAATGAAACCTCATCAACATATTATTGGTACGTAATGATTAAACCAAAAATTGATTTAAAATTTGTTATAAATATTAAATAAAATTCCACGCGTGAGAAGACCGATAATATCTTGAAAAAACGCTTTCCATTATCCCTCGGACCACACGAACAGGTTCGGTTGCTAAACGGTAGGCCGTTAGCTTATCCTAAACAAATACATCCACCCGTCCACGTAAGGGAATTTCGGCGCCATTAAAACATTGTTTAGATGTCTAACACGTGTCATTAGGTCGATTCGCTGAGTCCGTTATAGACCAGCTTTTTATCTGTGTCACGATTATTGTCCGCGATGATAACGTTAGTGATGATATATGAAGTATTTTATGATAACGCGGGAAATGTTTTTCATTTATACTATAGATCATTAAATAACAGATATTATATCGCTGTTTCTTCAAATCATAGAATCATGTTTCAAAGGCTACGCCTTCCCTAATTAAGAAATTATCAAATCCAAAAAGATATATTAAAATTAATCAAATATGTAGTTCCTAAAATTACTACGTTCATACAGACAGGCTTTAAAGCCTTTTATCTAATATTAATGTACAAATTTAACTAAAGATAGCATGTAAGATAGCACGTAGCAGTAGATATTAGGTAACATAAAAAAATTCTTGGTTTTAGAGAGTAAGAGTAGTAGTGTAAGAGTTAAACGACCTCTATTCGAATGGCGTCCATTACACATTTCTAGATTCAAAAACTTGTCTTTATCTGTGGGATGTAACTTTCCCGCCAATTGCAATCGTCTGACGTCAATGTCTGCGGTGAAGAAATTAAAAGTTATTCAGTTTGCCTCCAGCGCTCGACGCGTCGCCGGTCTCTTTGGGAATACTTTAATGATAGGACTACATAATTGACTTTATCAATTAATAACAAAATATTGTAGACATTCAGAGATAATATAGTAATATATTCTTTCTTAAATGTACTTATTAGTTTTATTAAAATTTAATCTCGTACTTATATTTTTCATTTTAGTTTAATAGTTACACCAAGCAGTATTTCTAAAATCAATTCGTATAATATCTGTATAAAAAATGTTCCGACGATAAAGAAGATAATGTATACAAAAAAAAAACCACGTTCAATATTTTTAAACAAGGTCACTGATATATTAAAACATTTTTCTTTCTCATTGGAACAGATCACTCGAGCAAGTTGTAATTTGATGAGTTCCAACCGGTTCTTCCGAAACTTTTTACGGTGTATGAATATTTAATAGACGATGTTTTGGCGCCCAACGTGGGGCTCCTTATATTTTCAGCTTATTTTCCTTCGCGAGTTTAACGGCAGTGATTTGAGGAGATAAAGAGTGTAATTTAATCAATGTTTGCGTACATTTTGTTTCTTTTTGCCTTTTTATATTTTTGTTTTCTTACCACGGATTTTAGTCATAATTAAAGTAAAAAAATTTTATTATGAATTTCAAAATTTAAGATAACGCAAAAAATAAATAAATAGAATTTCATCGATGTTTCAAATAAAGCAACACATGTCATTGAAATATGGCTGTTTTGGATTAGACAGGCAAGAAAATTATTTATTACTAACGAAAAAATTTAAAACAAGTATATTTTTTATTAGCAAGTACATTTTATAAGCTATAAATATAAATTTTATCTCAGTCTTTAACTAAATATATATGTAGATACAAAATAGCTTATTTAAACGTACTTTGTTTGTACATAAATAGGGTAAATATAAATTAATTGACTATAACTCGTATCTTAAATACAAAACTTATGACATAATTGACACTAATTATACAAAAAAAAGAAGAAAAATTCAATCAAAACAAATTACATTGCTAAATATTTTATCAGTCTTTACTATATTTTTATCTCGAGCCATCCGCTCATTTCGAGACGTTATCTTAATAAAAGTGTGGCACGTTGGGTGCCATCAAGCAGTAGAGACGCCCTGGAGAAATCAGCCACGTCGATATGTGTCTGGTTAATGAGCAGCTCTGCACACAGCGCCACTGTGTATATAGGACAACTGACATATAAAAATATACGCTACTGTGATATATATTTTAGACTGAAATTATTTTATCGAGAAAAAAAATCATTTGACGTATAATGTTATGTCGGATTTATAATATTCGTATATATATATTTGGGTAATGGATTTTTTTTTAATTTAACGATTAATAATATTAGTAAGTATTAAAAACTTAGAACATAATAAATTATCTTTATAATCTATATGTTAAAATTCACATAACAATTAAATACATATAAATAACATTAATTAGGTAAATGATAATTTTTATTTTTTGTAACAGGCTTTTATATAATATTATACACATACTATACATCAGTACTGAGAGCATCCGGAATATGTTTTTTCCTCAGAAACTTTGCCGTTGAATTTATTTAACAAAATCTATTCGCCATGGCCGACAATTAAACTGGTAATTATTGTATATTGTGTAAAATTTTATTTAAATACATTTCAAATACTTTTATAAGTTATTCGAGTATAACATAATCACGAATATTTCTTTGGTCAGATTTTTTTAAATATTCACTGAATAATAATTAAAAATAAATATGTAAGCAAGGAAGTATCTACCTTTTACAAATATCATACAAAAATAGCATAGTCTATAAATTTTATAATAATGCAATAGACTGAAAGTCCATTGAAATATTTCAGTGGACTGAACACTTAAGTCGATATCAGCCGGTCGCAGACTTAAATTCGGGCTAGCATCGTTCATTTTTACCATAGATATCTTATTTTCCAATGATGATTTTAGGCTATAAAACAACACGGTGTGATCGTAAGATGAATCAGTTACTATAAATGTCAACCAATCAGCCAAGTGTCGAAAATAATTGTGGGTAAAACCGCGAGGGTCATCTAGTAGTATAACTTGTATGTGCATAATCTCTTACCTTTTAGCATCAAAGAGAGCCAATGAAAATAAATTCCAACCTTCATTCTATACAAAAAATATATTCCACAGGAAAACCATTTAAAGTTTAAAAAAAGAACAACTTCAATCAAACGTGTATCGTAACCGTTATTAGAACGGCGCTCTCTGATTGGTCTCAGCACATATGATCCTAGAAGGAGGGTGCATTTGCACAAAGGTACAGAAATATGTGGCCGGTGCTAAACATTAACGATTATAGTCGCCAAGTCACGTCTAATTGCGAGTTGGGACGGTCTTAACAGATATGTCGCCATTCACTACATTTATTTACTAGGAGCTTTTCTATTATTGTATCTGACGTATGTAGTTTTATTTTAAAAGAAGGAATGAGTTGTTTGCTTGTTTGTTACCAATAAAATCTCTTAACTAGCTTCGAAAATTCTTTCATCATTAGATAATTACACAGGCTATAAAAATATTACGACATATTCATAGCGGGTATTATATTAGAAGAAGGGTGTACTTCCGAAAAGCAGATACCGAATTTTCTTATGAAATTTGGCACGGATATTCCATTTGACTATCTAAGCATCCCCTTAAAAGGATTTTTGGCGGATCGCAATATTTTTCGAAATATTGAATTTTTTGAGTACGCTGTTTAGTACGCTCTATATAAGAAAGCGAAAAGTAGATACCGGATTTTCTCATAAAACTTGGCACAGACATTACATTTGACTATCTAAGAGTCCTCTTAAAAGGGTTTTTGACGACTCGCAATATTTTTCGAAATATTGAATTTTTTGAGTATGCTGCTTAGCACGCTTATAATATATCTATATATTTATCACCACGTTACACACACACACACACTACAGGTGTTATTTATACACATATATATAATCAATCCACTTTTTTTTTCCCGGATACACACTTTATATTTTGTAATAATTCATTGAACGGATTTTTGTTCAATTTTTTAACGCGACGACGCCATAAAAACTCGCATAGATGATCGGCCATTGTTTCACTACGTATTCCGCCACTTTTTTTTTTTGAAGGCTGAGAAATTCATTCCGCAGTTAGGGTTTTTTTTAAGGTTAGGTTAGGTTAGGTTGTTAGGTCTTTTTTTTTAATAGTTAGAGTTTTTTTTTAAAGGTTAAGTTAGGTTAAGATTTTTTTTAAATCGTCAGGTTAGGTTAGGTTGTTAGGTCTTTTTTTTTTAATAGTTAGGGTTTTTTTTCAAAGGTTAGGTTAGATTAAGATTTTTTTTAAATCGTTAGTATAGGTTAGGTTGTTAGGTCTTTTTTTTAATCGCTGTGAAATGCATTTACGCATTCTAGGATAGGTTAGGTTAGGTTTTTTTTCCCTTCTTCTTTTGATCGACTCGCTTTCTTATATAGAGTGTGCTAAGCAGCGTACTTAAAAAATTCAATATTTCGAAAAATATTGCGTGCCGCCAAATATCCCTTTAAGGGGACTCATAAATAGTCAAATAGAATGTCCGTGCCAAATTTCATGACGAAATTCGGTATCCGCTTTTCGGAAGTTTATCCTAGAAGAATAATGATTGTAAATGCCAACGCAGTTGTTATAGAAAATAAAAGTACATATTAATAATGATGTTTGCATAAATAATTACTTTATTGCTAGAAAAATAACAACAGGTATGTTGTTTTATAATATTAAAAAGATATGTATAAATGTCGACTGATATGAAATTCAGTTAACAGTCACAATGTTAAAAATAATAATTCAAATTGGCTCTCATAAAAATGTTTTTGAACTGAACTAGTTTTCTTAATAAGATCATAGCTTATATTTTTGAGAATTAAAAGACAAAATTATGTAGATATCTTGTATATGATCATGATACTAATGTCTCAATATTTTAAAAATATTTTATAGAGCATATAGAAGTTTCAGCCAGATTTAGTTTTAAGTTAAAAAAAGCATTAAAATTTTTCAGGAATATATTTCCGAAATGGAGTAAATAATAAAAAAGAAAAAATTAAATACACTATTTTCGTATCAAACCGTCCTGACTAATTTCAAGCGCGCGTTATCGCGAGACAAATGCGTTGGTGCTGCAACGCATAACCATTACCACTTTTTGGTTTCGAGAAATTAGCGCCTTTTTGCATAGTATCGTCCCCGCGCAGCGATAGTGTGTATTGCACGTTGCATGCTCTTTGTTCTTTAATTCCTTTCAGACAAGTATTGAGTTTTGTTACGGTTTTAACAATACCGAAAAATGTGTTCTAATCTATTTCGAACAGTTGTTACATTTTTTTAAAAATATTTAAAAAAATTTAAAAAAATGTAGATTTATTATAATAATAATAGTAGTACAAATTATGGCCCACGAATTTCATAAGCGTCTATGTATGTCTAATATACAGCGTCTTTAATTTTTAACAGAATTTCAAAAGGAAAGTCTTGTAACATGCAAATATTTTTTTTTCTTTACATATATAATATATCCGGCCGTATAAGCCGGGCCGAGTATTACAACAACACATAATTATATATTTCTACAAGTCTAATAATATTATATATTTAAGGGGCATAATTTCAAAATATTATAGGTAATATTTAACAATATTTTATTTAAAATTATTTTTTTTAATTTTTAATTATTATTTTAAATAAACGCGATAAAATCCGGTTTAGACTTTTAATTAAATGAGTAAAATTTGCGTAAATATAAGAGAACAGTATATCTGTTATAATTTCTTGAATTCTTTCAACAGAATCATGTTGCGTTTTTATTTATTTTCATTAGTTGAAAAGTCATAATAAATATGTCGAAACATTACTATTGTTATCTGTAATTGGTACACATATAAGATACGCTTAGGCTATTAAAATACTTGTACTATTTTCTGCCACAATACATTGCGCGCGCCAACCCGCCTGCCAAGCGTGGCGAGTATTGGCAAGTCCCTCCAGAGATGGTGGGGGAGGCCTACGTTCAGCAGTGGATATTCAACGGCTGATGAGGTGGTGTGATGTGAGGTGGTCGTGGTGGATATAAGATACTATTACTTATTACTACTCTTAATTGGATTTTCGATGTACTATCTCAATTACAATAAACTTTAACATGTGTAACATCACATGAATCTTTCAGGTCACTTTGATCAATTAGTGGTAAAAGTTGTGAATTTGTGTATTTATCAATCAATTTCTATTTACATTTTCACTAAGACATCATTGGTGCCTGGGATGTGATTTACCTATTTTAATGGTTACCTAATGATCGGTCTTATTATTATTATATTCATTATTTCATAAATTATAAGGTTTATTGGAACACCATTGAAAAACCCAGTTATGACCCCATTGAATCAGTTGTATGTGTCGGCAATATCGGCTCTACTTTAATAAATTGATTGATCGGGATCCATTGAAAAATTCAAAGACTTTATAAATCGTATTTTATTTACACAAAAGAGTTTTGTTTTTGTTCCATATAAAGTGAGTTTGTTAAACTTGAAAAATTACAACATTTTTTTCCTTATTCTATAATAAATATTTATTTAATAAATATTTTAATAACTCTTACAGCAGAAGCGTACGCTACGCCTAATATTGAAGGATAAGCTTCAGGATTCGTTATAAAGTTGGGACCTTTTTTTAATTGATAAACGATATAAGAAGATAAATTTAATAAATAAACAAACAATTTTTACCACAGATACTAGTTAAAAAACAGTCTTCAGAGCAAATAAATACTACCTACTAGAATCGTTCATCAATCGATAACTACAACCTTTTTAATCGACAATTACTTATCGTGGATTAACTAAGGAGCAGACAAGATGGCGGATTGGCCATCAACGCTTAATTAACATTCCCGCGCACCTTGTGTCACGGTGGGAATTCAACTGGTATCACTCTTGACTATTGACAGCTGCTCGCGGTGTTGTTGCGTGCTGTCTTCAAATAAAATAAAATAAATTTTTTTACGTTCACTGGTTTTGAGAATTTATTTAATAAGACAAATCTATTACAGATTTAATAACCTATATCAAAATTCAATATTACTTCACTCCTGTTTCTAACTGGCGATATATGTTTGACACAATTCGAATGGAGTTCTAAATCTATCACTTGTAAACAATTAGAGATAGATAAATCATGAGAGTTAGCGGTAAGAGTCATAGATACACAATCGATATTCTACATGTCTTTGTTTAATACCAAACAGAAATACTGAATAAAATATATACCTTAATTTAATTAGTTACATAGGATAAATATTTTATGGGTCGTAGTGTGATATTTTGTAGTCGATAACCTCGATAAACAGCTTAACCATAACAATTACGGATACAGATTAGTAAGTAACATGTTTTGAAATTTAACCGAATTAAAATTTTCAATGTTAAAGGCAATACTAATTCTATTTCTAGTACATTACAAGTTTCAGTTGCGATATTGCCTAGTGATTCACCTATGAGGATTTAGTACCATAAAATTTTTTGACTCGAAAATTTTAAAGACAGACATACAACAGACACACACACACACACACACACACACACACACACACACACACACATACAACGAACTAAATATGAAGTAAAGCAGTAGGTCAGTAAACGTAAACGTGATTAGAATAACGCGGGTCGTCTGAGCATAAATATGTATATTTTTATCAAAAATTATATTTCAGACAGGTGACCACACCGCGAGCCGATCCCTACGGAGCTCGGGAGACGAACATTCGACAGCGCCCGTTACCGAATCGACACCGGAATGTACTACATTAATGTTACCTCAACTGACGACGGTGCGACCTTCGTTTGTTACAAGACGAAACTGAAACGAAACGGAAAATAAAATCACTCTAACATCGAAATTGAAAACGGTTAGTGAATTTCGTTTTGAATTATTGAAAGCTTTATTGATTTGTTTAAAGTTAAAATTATTAAATAAAGTATTGACTATTTTTAAAAGGGTAACTGTTGAGTTTCTTACAGGTTATTTTGAGCTTAATATACTTTCTAAGTCCGGTGGTAGCTTCACATTAACTACAATACATTTTCATTTCAGAAGTGGTTTGAAGCCTACTTGAATAATGTTTGTTAATACAATAAATACATAGACAAGGTAATTGTTAATATATTAATTATAGTATTTTTTTTTACATTATATGACTGTATATATAAATAGGCATTTTAACTGTAGAATACAAAATTTGATTTATATTCCTACTTTGTACAGGGCTCATTATTTAATGTATTTGTTTATGTTTTATTTATTATATTCGTATGAAATTATGTTTGCACTATCAATTTTATTAACACATTGTAAAAAAAATTATTATGAATAAATAAATAATTTTTTTTTAAATTTTTCACTTTATTTTGAGATTGAGAATTGAGTGAAAATTGGATATTGGATTGTTATCTGCTATGAGGCTTATAAAGCTTTAGTCATTTTTCTTGGATTCATTTTCTTAAATCGTAAATGGCTTATTATCTCAGTTTCGATGAGATGTAAATGCATTTATAAATACTACTACTCACATACAATATGATACATGGTACATGATAATTATACATACAGAAACGAGTATTTCATATACATAATATATACATATACGTATACAAGACCGGTGGTATGACTGGATAAAACCTATCATGTATAGAATGGTATTTACTCTTTTATTATGTTTATTTAATCTATACATGAGAAATCTCCTAGCCTATTATTACAAACTATACAGGAGTAATTCAAACTCACATTTGAAAAAGAATTCATTTACAAATGTGTAATTATAAAATGTTGTAAATATATCCAGTTTTATATAAAAATGTTTTACTTAAGACAAGAATATGATAAAAAATTGGCAATTGTAACCTAATCTGATTCATGTATGTATTCGTATATGTGCCATTAAAAAAATAACTTGTAAAAAAAAAACCAAGTCTCAAGCTCAGTTTTAATTCCATAAAAAGTTGTGAGCTCCATGTACTCGTAATACCAAGTCGGTTAATTTATTCAGTCCCTAAATTAAGGATCCTTCTGTCTTAAGTTAAAATTACGTAATTAGCTAACCTAACAACATCATAAGATGTAGTGACCATATCAATATTAAAAAGACTTGGCCATCGCATGAAAACAAATGTATCTCACAAGTAATTATACATATTATATTAAATTAGGTGGTTTAGTGCGATTTAAAATCAAAAATTTAAAGGATGTATGTTTAAATTACCTCTAGTATACACATAGATATTTTTTTTGTAAATTTTAGCATTTAAAAGCCCGCACTCTTATATATCGTACATCTTATATCTCTTGTCTGTATTAATGTGGCCAATTTGTAAAAGTGCGCGATCTTCGTAACTAACAGCGCGATAGAAGATTATACATCATTTTAAACTTTATTCACTGCAAATAGAGCTCAAGATAAACCATATTATTTAACAGAACCGATGCGTACACGTTCGTTTTAATTCGAAACACTAATTAGAGTTTAATTAAAGAACGGATCGAGAAATGTTTAGAACTGTCTTAAATTAATGCTTCGAAATAAGTTTTTTTTTTCCGTTATATTATTGACGATATTTATCTATTGAGCAGATAAGATTGAATTTCGATAAATATTTTATTATAAAAATTACAAAATATTTTAGTATTTTATTTTTCTGTATTTACTGTATGTACAAAAATGAACACTGCTCTGCACAAAAGAAATCACCACTATTTTATATTATTATATATTATTTTATTTAGAATAAAAAAAAAAAAACAATATTAAAAATGTCCCATAAAACTAATAAATAAAAATGTTTATGTTTAAAAAAAATCTCGTAAATACAAGTACTTAGCGCTAGATTAAATAATAATTAGTTATTTAAATCGAAGTGACGATAAAGGCGCTAAGCGACAAAAGCAATATCAGATGATAAAAGTATAGAGAACAAGGGAAAACTCATTTATCCACCTCAATACAAGATCCCGATAACATCTGAATAGCATCATGATCTCGTAATAAAAGGTCCGAAATGGATAAAGCTAAACAAGAAGGGACTCGTTACCAAAAATACTAACATCTTGTTGTTGTTGAAAAAATAATTAAAAAAAATATAGGTATATATTCAACTCTTTTCTTGCCCATTATTCTGTGTTATTATTTTAGGTTGATCTTCAAAATCATAAAAATCAGGAAAGAACTACATAGCAGATAAAATATTTTTTTTTCTTTTACATGTAGATGAGATTTCAATTATAGATGATTCAAAACATTTTTTTGAGTGGTGATAATGAGATTCTAAATTGGTGTCTAGGAACGTTGTTAGACATGGAGTACGGTTAAATTTGGTGGCGATCAAAGATGTCAATAGCACTAGTTCAAATTTTAGATATGCGTAACTATCCATAAAACGCCTAATTATGTATTGAGATAATATTAGATATTTTTTTCCACTGGTGACAGGAGGAATTGCGATTCAAAGGGAAAATGGTGCCAGCATTCTAAGCACCATTCCCCGCGGAAATGATTTATAATAGATAGTTGACTATCTGTAAATAGTAGTTTTTAAGTTTTACATTGTAAAAATGTATAATATTTTAATTTGGAATAAACACATAGAAAATAATTCTGTTTCTATTCTTGCCCCATATTTAATTAAGTACTTTCAGGTAAGAATTGTTCGACAGTCGTAGTTAGTATTGTTGATTCTTAGTACTAAAAATACACTACACATAGTCTCTCTATTCTATACTTCTTAGCGTATCTTTTAAATTATATTTCATTGTTTAATACTACTTTATCAGAAATCGAGAAACAGTTAATCCGAGATATGAGTCAAACAAAGAGATTCCCGATAGAGAATCACGGCTGACGCGCTTATTGGATTGGAGTTTAGAAAATATATAAGATAAAAGCTCCCATTACGGAGGCATTTCGCAACATTTGAAAGTAAGAAAGAAAAATAAGCATTTGTAAGTGTCTTATCAAGTGTAAAAAATTATTTTCGGCAAGAATAGAGATTAAATTTCATATTACTTCTGACACTTTATTTCTTTGTAAAGGATTTATTATATAAAACAAATGTTTAAAAAATCAAGTCGATTTTCCCTAATACGGAGGTATGAGAGCCAATTACGGTCATAGTCGGTTCCTAATACGGTGGGTAAGAAGTTTGTTTACGAACATAGTTTGTTGGTTTCGTACAGTAAATTTTATCCTTCCTAACATATGTTATAAATGCGAAAGTGATTATGTTTATTTGTTTGTTTAGCTTACAGGCTTTTAATGATTGGCTGATTTTAGTGAGATTCGATATAGAAACAGCTTATGACCCGTGTTAACTAATATGTACTAACGTACTATACCTCAATGGCTAAAACTCACACGGGATGGGGAAATATGCGAGTGGTTCCAATTTTATAGTATAAAAATACATTTATAGGTAACTTTACTAACTATCAATTTATTATTTTTATTAACTAATTATTAAAAAACAATTTCATGTAACAATTGCTTCAAATCTGAACCTTTCAAAAATCAACAGTTCGTAGAAAATAATTATCAAAAACTTAAAAAAGTACAGTACAGTGTTCAGTACAGTTTTCAACTAATTTAGCGACAGTGTGTAGCAACTGTTCTTTAGTCACTGGAAATCCACATTTACCAAGGTAATGGATCCAATCAATGACTTGTTGCTCTTCGTTTAGGTTAAGTACTGTCTGTTTACCACACTTTTCATTGTCATAAAGCTCATCACGTTTGCTCCGTAAAGTAGTCTCGGGCACATTATATTGTTTTCAGGCTTTGTAAATTCTCATGCCTTGTCGAATTGGGAAAGTGCTTGTGCCACCTCATCATTAGTATAAGACTTGCGTTTCTTTCTGTCCATATTATCTGCAAAAACAGAAATAAAATTTATATTTATTTAAAATCAAAAATTTATCTATAATATGTATATTCTATAAAGTTCCTTTTACAGAGATATATCCACCGTATTAGGAGGTCATAGAGCCTATCACGGTGGTACTTGAAAATTCCTACCTCAGTAATAAGAGAACTTCTCGTATTTTTATAATCCTAATTCTGACCCATCAAAATTTAGATCATAAAAAATGTAAGTAACTTAGTCGAAATACAATAAATTTTTGATTAAGATACGTAAGACTCAAGTTAACAGCTATACAAAATTACTACTTTTTAATCAATTAAAATACACCTACTTTTTTAAACCTTTCTATGAAAACGACATTTTGCTTTCAATAGTTTTCATATTTAAATAAGATTTCTAGCAGATAAAACATAACGCAGAAAAAGGTTTTTAGTTTCTGAAATTAAAAATTATTTAAACTAAACTTGGAAATCATTAAATAAGTTATTATATTGAAAGTTATAAGCAAGTAAATATAAAGCAGTAATTCCCCTAATACGGATGATACCGCCGTAAAAGGATTAACCTACGAATTTCGTGTCCTATTACCGTGCTATTTTGTTTTTGGTTTTTAAGGTATATAATCAGTTAGAAATAGTAAAAGACCTGAATGAATAGTAAGTATAATATTAGAAAAAAGTTATAAATGCCATATTCACCAAGTTGAACTGTATTTTCGTATAAGAAACTTAGTTAAAAAATATGAGTACACTTACCCAAATCGTTCCGCGTTTATATGGGAAATTCTGCCGCAACTCCGCCGTGGCACAAACTGATTGATTTTCATAAGTTGCCTTTGTGTTACAGTTGCAAATGTCAGATATATAATGAAGTAAAAGATTATGAATTAATAAATTCCATTTTAGTGACTTTAAATATACTCAAACAAGAATAAAACACGAAAATAAAAATACCGCCGTAATTAGAGTCGATTTTAACTACCGCCGTAATAGGAGCTTCTACCTTATATGGTACTTTTGTACGAAATATTTAATAAAATTAAAACATATAAAATTCTTTGATAAATCTTTAAAAAAAAATTATGGAGTAACATTCATTTAATGCAATAACAAATCAATGGAGGAAGAAAACTAAATTACATCAATAATCACTATCGTACATAATTGCAAAATAATAACAAAACTTTATTATTTGTTTCACATAGTTATAAAAATAAATTCGTAATATAATATCTAATTGTTTCATTGTGGAAAGAGAATTTCCACAACAAAATTTCTCACTAGCCGATTCAAACAAATTAACCCCAAGATAAACAAAATACCTCATCAGAAGTTACAACATCTTGTCCCAAATCACCTTCCTTACATCCCATTAACCGTTCGAGTTTTGGAACAAATTTGAGTGGATGCGCAAACTTCGATACACCTTGTTTGTTAACGGCCTCCCTATCAAGATTGACAAAATACGATTGTAAGGCAAACAATGATCAGTCGAATCGTAATCTATCTTTGGATAGACTAACTTAAATTGCCTTATTTTAATCTTCTCAATTGTGATTGGATTTTCGAATAACAGGGTGAGAATTGTAGTTTTATGTGCCTCAGAAATATTACACTTTGCTTTTTACAATAATAGTTTTATGAAATTATGTGAAATAAGTGGAAAAAAGTTTTTTTTTATTAGTTTAGTTAATAATTCTCTGCACCAATAAGATTTTCTAAAGCAATTTTTCTTTTGTTTATTTTTTCTTGTATATGCTGTACGCTATGGTGTTTGTTTTATTATAAATTTATTTTAGTGTTATTTAATTCAGACGTTGAACAATGTCAAATTTTGACCGTATTTTTGAAAAAATACTCTTAAGACTTGTGTAGGAATGTAGGGGTCAACAAAAAAAAAGTAACGATGCCAATGTTTCTAACCACTATTTCAAAATAATAATACAAACCGTTAAAATAATATTGATTATTGAAATTTGATGTTAATAACCAAGCTTGTTACTTAGGAGGATTTATTCCGCAGATACTGTTCTGATGTATCTCAACAAATCACAAGATGAATAGTAAGCACAAATGAATGTAATTTTCAACTGTTCAAGTGCTCTCGGGAGTAATTCTGGAAGATGCATGTCTGGCAAGCTGTAATGTTGTGGATAATTCTCCAAATTCTTCTTTATTTTAGGAAACTAAGGTCCTAGAAAAGTTTTTTTCTAGAAATTAATTTTTAGACAATTCAAAGTATCTTTAAGTTTTAATTTAACGCATTTTAATATAACTAGATTGATTTACTTACAGACGAATTGGTTAATCTCTATGTTACTGTTTTTAGCCAGCAAGTCGTTTCGTCTGGACGCGATGTTAGCAAAGTTTTAAGTACGAGTATCTATATATTTATTTTGGTTGATTGATTGATTAATTCAGCCTACCTATCTAATGTATTTAAACTGTTGATCGTAAAATGGAAAAATCCATCAGCACATCAGCCGTTGGATAATACTCGCCAAGCTTGGCAGGTGGGTATCCGAGCGTAGTGTGTTGTGGTAGCATATGGTGAAACTTCTGCTCACCACCATCCTGGTTGATGTACAGTTGTTCGCACTCCTATAACTTTATACTTAACTTTATACTTAACTCCTATACCTATATCTTTTACGACACCTCAGCAAGAAAGAGGTCGGGACTATTCTTATATGCCGGTCACCAAACGGTGACATTTATTTGACATTTTAAAATAAATAAACTCATCTATTTTAATATAACTTTCGTCCAAGCGATTCAACGGGATTTCAATAAGACCGTCGTGTGTCATAGTTAAAATTGGTCGCTGTTAAACAATGCAGTTAATATTTGCACAAGTTTAAGCGCGACCGTGAATTATAGTTCAAGTTTGGTGTCTTCATATTGTTTACCTTGTCGAGCGTTTACCAATGCTAAGTGATTAAGAATACAGTTATATGGACTGAGATGCTGTGGAGATCATTATTATATCATTTTGTATTTGTTTTTATTTTTATTAAGATGTTAATCATCTATACTTTTAAAATAATGTGTTCTGAGAGAATGATTGATTATTATCGTAGAGTTTGAACCATCGAAGCTAGAATTAAATTTGGTGAGAAGATTTCTTTCAGGATGTGTAAACTAAAAAAGAAATATTTCTAAGAATCTTACCTCTAAATACTCACTCCTTCAATAAAGGATAACAGTTTATGTACAAAAAATAAAAATAAAATATACAGTTAGAAGAAGTATGAAGTATGAGTTTTTGATTAGTAATAAATAAATACGCATTTCAGCATTCTTAGAGATTCGAGCTTTATAGGAGTAAAGTTGGGATAAAAGATTGTGTAAGTATTCTGCTGTATCTACATATAATACGAGGGAGTTGTCTGTTTGATCTACCAGCGCACAGCCGAAAGTAAAATAGGTAAAAACATGAAATTCATACAAATGTTACTTTTCATGATATAGAGTCTTATTAAAAGTCACTCCCTCGAGGTCAAGTTTGTAGGAAGGCGAAGAATCTTTACTTATTTAACTAAAATTACAACAACAATTATTGAATTACATATATAACAATTATTTCTTGCGAAATTTCATTTATAAGGGTTGTGTTATTCATTTGATTTATGATATGCTGTTGGCTTGTTTAGACATACATATGTCACGATAATATTATTAAAAACTTAAAAAGAAAAAAATAGTTTGAATAATTGAGTTAATAAACTTATTTTATTTTATTGCAATTTAAATTAATAATTGTTAAATTTCATATAAGTATCTCAAGGATAACTCTATTCGTTCCCAAGCCTCGTAGCGGGAACAATACAAGATACAGTTCTAAATTCCAAGTTAAACTAAACTTAGTTACGTGAATCGGCCGATCGGCTTTGTAAGCTGGAACGCAATTATCATTAATTATTATTAAATATGACGTTTCTGTGATAAACGGGAGGCCGATAACTTGAGCAAATAACTCAAGTTTCGGATCGTGGGTCGGTGGCGTTTCGAGACGTGATTCCTCAATAGCTTGCTTTTTAACATTTTGCTCCCCAAGTGTTTATTTCAACGCAAGCTATAAAGTTTTGCATTTTAAATTAATAAAGAATCAAGTGAAGTCATTTAATAAATTATCTCATCAGTTTGACATATTTTTATAAAAGTACTGAGATTTTAAATATTGTGCCAAATATAGGGCGCAACTACATAATGATAACTTTACAAGAGTTTTTGTTCCATAAACATTGAAGGTCGAGATTTCGATTTCCGCTCGGAGTCTATACTTTTATTTTTACAAATATTTGTTTTAGATCTCGCTGTTTTTCTTTATGAACTTTCCTGTTGTACCTCGGAGAGTACATTAAACCGTTGCTCTCGGTTGTCAACACCTGATGACGATCGTTATTCTTGACAGGGAAGTTATCCGCCCACAGTGATGCAGTGTGGTCAATAAAGCTACGACTCTTCCCTTATAGAACAGAGAAGGCCTTTGTCTGGCAATAGTAATATATATATATATATATATATATATATATATATATATATATATATATATATATATCCCTAAAGTCATCATATTGTGATATACGCAAATTCTAACCATTTGTATTTAAATACAAAATTAAAGAGCGCGTTTTGTTGACAACACAATTATATTAACAAGTACAAAAGTCCATTACTTAGCTATAATGTTTATCCATCGTCCATTTATTTCACCGTAATCACAATAAATAACGGATAATGTTTAGGTAGATATTCATATATTTACAAGGGAAGAGTCACTTGGTCTGAGTTATGCCATCTACCCAGCATTTAGGATAACCGGAGCCATTAGCATTAATTTAAAATATTATTTATCGTTACAGGCCTAGTAGCTACTTGATAAAAGATCCTTTATGATAATCAAACTCCATGTTTTTTTATTCTTTTGTCTATGGGTTGTATTATTAAATAACCGTATACATATTATCGGAATCAACAACCAATAAAGATAAAATTTATCGATTAAGTGTATCGATTGGTTGATGTTCTTAGTTCTCTTCTTCTTCTCTCTCCCCCAATCGGTGACCACCAGTAGTATTTTCTAAGACCCCCCCCCCCCTTAAATTTTCACTCAGTAATTCATAAACACGTTTTTAATTAGTGTAGTATTATTATTTAATAAAATATTTATTAAGTGTGTATGTAAAAAAGTGTAGTCAGTAGTAGTACTCGTAGTGTAGTGTATTGTTATTTAATTGTATTTTATATTTTGTTGTATTATTGTAAAAATAAAAATGTTTTTTGTGTATTGCTAATTAAAAAGCACTTAATGCTGTGAGCTATATTAGAATATAGCTCAAAAATGCGTGACGTTTTTCTAGAGGATATTGACTACGTGACGAAAACCTAAGACCCCCCCCCCCCGCTCCAGTGACCAGGCCTGGTATTTTTAAAAACCCCTGTCCCTCCTGAACGGATCACGTAATATGGGTACGTTCCCTTATGTGGTTAACTAACCAGATAAATAGTCATCTTTATTATTTGCGAATCCATATCATCAAGGACAAATAGAGTACATTGAACTAATTCTGACCATATAGAAACTGCTTGACTGCCGGTATAGCTAGAAACGAAAAGAGTTAACACTTAATCGTCAATTGTTCTGTGTATTGAGCGAAGGATTTTTTTTAAATTTTAACTTTCAATTACTCTATGTTTGGATACCCAAATGGAAATTACTAAATTGAATTTCTTTTGTAATAATGTGTATTAGTAAATTTGAGAATAATGCAATGTCGTAGAACTAACAAGCAGGTCTGATGATGAAGATGAAAGGTGACTATTTCTTTTTCATTTTTTTTATATACAAACGATGACGTCAATTGGACGGATGGTAGAGTTAACTTGTGCTTAGTTCCAATCTTTGATTTTCTTTGGTTTATGGCATATAAGTTTTTTTCAGTTGTACTACCAATCAGTGGCATGCTAATTCAATTCTTTAAGACACAAGCTAAATTATTGACACTTTAATTTTATTACGAAATAAAAATTGTTTTCATTATAATTATGTTCAATTAATTATAAAAGTCGCCATTTTGATGATATCGTTAACAGTTAAGTGCAAGATGACACGAAATGACCGCCATTTAGGGCAGTTACTCCGAATATTCAGTGTCGTGTTTTATACTTTATTAATGACAAACGATCATTGTTATTGTTACTGAAAGGCGATTCGTGATAAAAGAAAAATATTTTAAAAGAAAAAAAGTCACTGTGTTATTTTTATTAGGTACATTGTATATTAGCATATGTTAATAATTGTGCTAATTAAAAGCTCTGCAGATGTATTTATACAATAATAAATATATGACATTTTTAATATAAATTTATTTTAATAGGTATATGGGTGAATATTTGAAGATAGACATATTCAGGATTCTTAAATTAAGGTCAAATAATGCTTCCAATTACAACTTTTATGGATTTTACCTAAAGTTTATAGTGCAGATTAAGGAAATAAATCAAACGCACAGTATTTGAACTGCAATATAGGTCTGAATCTAAAGCTGAAAATTTTCGCCGAACGGTAATGAGATATGAAATACACGGTAGTTAGCATTTAAAAAAATGGTTATTATGCTTCGTGATTGGTAATTAGAAATAAAACGGATAATACAGGTTTTTTTTTTGCGTTTTGGCTTTATTAATACATTACTTAAGATTTTAATAGTCCTGTTATTAGGTGTAGTTTTGGGTATTACGGTTGTGATCCCATCAATCACATTATTTATATTTACATTCTCTTTATTTATAATACGTGCGGATTCATTTTTGTATTTACAGCATATTTTTCCGACAAATTTAGTATATTTACAGTCCGTGTCCAAGCATACGAAGCAACTAGTTTCTCCGAATATAAGATTATCCTTTTCTTTTTGCCACAGTATTTGATGGACTTACACATTGTACCTTTTAATGGTTTCAGCTTTTCTGAAGATATCAACATATCTTTTTCTAATATTTGGTATTCTTCAACAGTTGCCAGGTTATTTTTTTTTGTGTTTTGTATTACATTCATTTAATGTTACAACATCTCTACCTTGCGCTACAGCAGTGTCAGCAGTGCACTTAACAACTGTTCCTATTCCATCTACAGCACCTTTGCCGGGAGTGAGTTTTCTAAAGTTTTCTCTCCATTTCTTTCCTTCTCTCCTTCTCTTCTCTCTTTCTCCATTCTCTCTTCCAAAATAGGGTCAGCTTTTAATTTTACTGTATTGATTCAGGCGTGCAATTTTAGCCTTAGCCAATATTTCCTCCTTCGATTGCTGTTTTTTTCTGAGGCATGCTTACCCTGAAAAAAAAAATGTTAGTGGTAGATGGGTAGTCAGTGTGTAGGTTTTTTTTGTTGTGGAAGTGCCAGTTCACACCGAACGATCATCAGTCGATAACGGGTTGGTAGTAACAACTCGACCTTGGGTTGGCCTAGCGGAGTAAGGAGTTTCAATATAATAAGGTGCCAGCTTATACTGGTACTCATTACCATTTTCAAGCACTCGGAGTTGTTAGTCATATTTAGGATCAGTTTGAATAAAAATATCCAACTTGTATATTTTCGTCATCGTACAAATATAAATGTTCAGTGTTCTAGATGTATATCCAATACTCGCGACCGTTGTGCCTATTATGTAACTTGCGCGATCGCGAGAAATCGCTGTGGTGTAGAATTGCAATACTATCTGAGCCTTAATTAATATTGAAAATCGACACCACGACGATTTCTCGCGATCGCGCATGTTACGTAATAATCCCACGGGCCGCTTCAAACCAGCGACTCGTAAGATCGGCTGTCCACCTAGTGCTCGCCTATCTAGTGATTCGCTATTCGAGTTAATTGGGTCCCACTTACCCATCAGTTTACAGTTTATCTACCTTTTCTATTATGAATAACATATCAGTAAACTCAATTAGATAATTATCAATACAATCTAAGGAAGCGGTTCAGGTGAAGGTGGGATAGGAAATGTTAAAAATAGGAAAAAAGGGATTTTGCTGACAAACCTGATCTTAAAGCAGCGATCAAGAAAATTTTTAAGCACCAGAGTAACTCAACGCGTCAACGATTCAAAGTGACTATTGGTGGATAGATGATTTTCAACAAAGGCACAGTTGCTGGTTAATTGCGATACTAGTACACTACTATTAGAAATTAATTTAGAAGACTCATCTTTAATGCATAAACATCGTCTGATGACGATACACATATGAGAAATTATTGTAAATTTATTGAATTTATAATCAAATGACTCGAAAGTAAATTCTCATATTTAAAATGATTATGTTTTTGGGAAATATATTCATTAAAATAGTACCCAAAACAACGTTAATTATTCGTTAATGTCACGTAGTTTGGAGAAGGAACAAGCGCAATTGTCCTATCAGTGAAACAGCTCGCATTAACATAGGTATTTAAAACAACCGCCATCAAACGGAGGTGTTATGAGGAGTAAACTTTACGCGAAACACGTCAGTTGTAGTCTACGTTCACATTTGTATACCCACTTATTGTATTTTATGCAGAAATCTTTTTTATATTGTCATATTTTCATTTACATATTACAGTTATGTATCTTTTATAAGTAATAGTATGTAGATATTAGTATGTAAGTTTATTATATAACTGTATAACCTACCCGGTTTTGTTGTTGAACTCTTCTTTTTCATTTGAGTTGTCTGGAAGAAATGGTTACTTAGCCATAAGACCGCCTGTTGTACTACACTATGTTAACTAACTTGTAACTATGCTTTGTAATGTATTTGTGGTGTGCAATAAAGAATGTATAAATTAATAGATAAATATAAATAGCCCTAATTTTTGAAATTTTTATACATATAGTGTAATAGTAAGATTTACGAAAAAAATATAGGTACTCACAAAATATTTACAACCAATTATATACTGATCATTCATAAACATGTATGTTATATACACTAGGATTGTATTATTTACGACTGGTTCACGTCATTTCTGCACGCCGCTTTATGAAACCTAAATTATTATTTATTTAAGTTTCAACTTAACCTCCCATTTTTCTCCTCCGAGGGTGCAATATTTTCATAAAATTTTATAGGATTACCCTTGAGATGTGTCCCACATATTGATAACTTTAAGAAAGCGTGCCCGAAACCCGCACGAGTGCCACCCTGTTATCGAACTATCTCCGGAGGTCTGGAAAAGGTTTACAGAGATCCAGAAAATCTATATTGGTTTTGGACGGTGCTCGGTCGAGGACCAGTCCCCCCTCGTTCAATGCCTGAAGTGCCTTGGTTATGGACATACCAAGGCGCTCTGCAAAGAGAAAGAAGACGCTTGCAGTTACTGCGGTGGCGGGCACACGGGGAGGGACTGTCCCTCGAGAGCAAAGAACGAGCCGCCGAAATGTGTAAACTGCGTCAGGGCCAAAAGGGGTGACTTGGAGCTGGTGCACACTGCTTATAGCATGGAGTGCCAGGAAAGACAGAAGTGGGACAACATAGCTAGGTCGAGAGTCCAATATTGCTAAGGGTGACCCGGAGGCCAAAGTGGTGGTCCCTAACAGAGTAGCTGATAAAACGGGCTGCGGCTTACGTTTCATACAAGTAAACCTGCAGCGCTCTAAGCTTGCAACGGCTGAGCTGCTCCAGGTGGCCTCAGAAAAGGGGATCTCATTCGCCCTAGTTCAAGAACCGTATATAGGCAGAACGGGCGAAATGAGACAGCACCCCGGTGCTAAAGTTATTCAATGCACACTGAGCCGCCAGAAGCCAGTAAAGGCGGCAATCATAGTCTTCGGCAACAGTGTGGAAATCATTCATGATCCCCAGATTGTCACCGAAAACGTGGCTGCAGTCTTCGTAAAGGCCGGCCAGCTTAGGCTAGGGTTAATGTCAGTTTACTTTGAAGGGGACCAGGACATGGAACCGTATATACAGCAGATGAGAGCTGCAACCGACAAAATCCCTACTCAACACCTGATAGTGGCAGGCGACGTCAATGCCTGGAGCCATTGGTGGGGCAGCAGCTCCGAAAACCATCGAGGAGCACAATTCCATGGCGTCATCACGGAAATGGACCTCCATATCCTCAACAGGGGACAAATTCCCACTTTTGAGACATACAGAGGCGAAAGGCTTTACTCAAGCTGCGTGGACGTGACTCTAACCAGTCAGTCCATTCTTGCAAAAATGGAGAACTGGAAAGTGGAACGAAATCTGATTACATCTGATCACAACGCCATTACATTCGGTCTGCGTCTTGAGGGGCCCCTAAAACCATTGGAGCCAATCTCGACGCGCAGATACAACACCAAGAAGGCGAGATGGGCAGAATTCACGACACTCCTGAAGCTTGGCCTTGCAGAACAAGACGTGACTCTGAGTAGCGTCTCTAATGTCTCAAACAAAGACGAGCTGGAGGACATATTGACCAGATATACATCCGTAATCCACGGTGCCTGTGAAAAAACCATCCCAAAGGTGAAGCCATGGAAAGGCGACACCCGACCACCTTGGTGGTCGGCTGAACTACATTCCCTGAAAAAGGAACTAGTAAGAAAAAAACGCCGTATTAGAAACGCTGCACCCAGCAGAAGGATGTACGTCGTTGAAGAATACATACTGGCTAGGGAAAAATACAAAACAGCGGCGAACGAAGCAGCCACTCAAAGCTGGAAGGAATTCTGCACGGCACAAGACCGTGAAAGCGTATGGGACGGTATTTACAGAGTCATCAGGAAGACCTCTCGGAGACAGGAAGACACGTTGCTGAGAGGTGCAGCTGGTGAAACACTCTCACCGGAACAATCAGCTGAACTCCTGGCGAAAACATTCTACCCGGATGACTCTATAGAGACCGAAACCGCCTATCACAAAAAGGTCAGAGAGGCCGTTGAATGCAGAACTCCTGCGGAACTTCAAGATCTTTCGGATGATGACCCACCCTTTACCACTTCGGAGCTAGAAATGGTTCTTTCGAGCCAAAACCCGAAGAAAGCTCCAGGTCCTGATGGGTTAACATCCGACATATGCGCAGCGGCAATAAACTGTGACAGAGAGGTGTTTCTAGCGTTAGCAAACAAATGCCTGTCACTGTCATACTTCCCCAAACAGTGGTAGGTCGCTCACGTATGCATCCTTCGCAAGCCAGCTAAAGAGGATTACACCCACCCGAAATCCTACAGACCTATAGGACTTCTGTCGATCCTCGGAAAGACAGTCGAGAAACTACTCATATGCAGACTTCAGTGGAGTCTCTTACCAACGCTGCACCGTAGCCAGTATGGGTTCATGCCACAAAGGGGAACGGAGGACGCACTCTACGACCTAGTCGAGCATATTAGGAAGGAAGTAAGACTGAAAAAGATAGTACTTCTAGTATCGCTCGACATAGAGGGTGCCTTCGATAATGCATGGTGGCCAGCTCTCAAAAAACAGCTGGTAGATAAACATTGCCCGAGAAACCTTTATTCCATGGTGGTATCCTACTTACAGGACCGAAGAGTAATAGTGAATTATGCCAGAGCATCCAGCGAGAAGGAGACCACGAAAGGTTGCGTCCAGGGATCGATTGGTGGACCAACTTTCTGGAATCTTATCCTGGATTCGCTTCTGAGGACAATAAACAATATGGGAGTCTATTGCCAAGCCTTTGCGGACGACGTGGTTCTCGTTTTCTCGAGTCATAAAACCAGCAACCTACAAGCTTCGGCCGAAACCACCTTAGCTGCCGTTCAGGACTGGGGTACATGCAACAAATTGAGGTTTGCTGCGCATAAGACCAACGCGATGGTTATTACAAGGAAGCTCAAGTACGATACCCCTATAGTCCACATGTCCGGCACTCGATTGAGGCTTGTAGAAGAAATAAAACTGCTGGGGCTCATTATAGACTCAAAGCTCACCTTTAATGCGCATGTTTCTGCAACATGCAAGAAAGCGGCAGACATCTACAAAACACTAGCATGTGCAGCGAGGGTGTCTTGGGGTCTAAACGGAGAAATCATACGAACTATATACGTGGCGGTGATAGAGCCCATCGTCTTGTACGCGGCAAGTGCGTGGTCTCCTGCAGCTGAAAAGTTGTCAATTAGGAAACAACTAGACTCACTGCAGAGAGGTTTTGCCCAGAAGATTTGCAAGGCGTATAGAACGGTGTCTTTAACATCAGCACTCGTTCTTTCGGGTCTACTCCCGCTTGACCTTCGGATCCGGGAAGCCGCCATGTTATACAAGACCAAGAAAGGTCACTGCGTGGACTTTCTACCGCCGGGAAGAGAACTAGAGCGCAGGGTGGGGCCAATGCAAAATCCCCACCCATCTCTACTCATAACAACAGAGTATGAGCGCTTGGAAAGTCTGAACCCCCAAATCCTTGAGGAACACCACATCGACGGCCCTCTAATTTACACTGATGGCAGCAAAATAGAGGGCAAAGTAGGAGCTGCCCTAACGTGGTGGGACCAAGGAAGGGAAGTAAGACACTCCACATTCCGACTCGAGTCGCACAACACGGTCTTCCAATCGGAGATGTATGCACTCTTCAGAGCCGTGGACATGGCGAGACAATCGAAAGAGGGCTCCATTAATATCCTAAGCGACTCAAGATCTTCGCTTGACCTACTAAGGAGTCCATCGGTAACTCACCCTCTGGCCATAGAGATGAAAAGATGCATCAGGCAGATCCGCGAGGAGAAGAGATCAGTGCGGTTCTTTTGGCTGAAGGCCCACGTAGGAACACCGGGCAATGAAAGAGCGGATGAGCTGGCCAAAAAGGCGGCTCTCAAAAAGAAAACGGCCCCTGACTACGACAAAGTAGCAATGTCGTACGTCAGAAGGCAGATACGGGAAGAGACTGTCCGATTATGGCAGGACCGATATAATTCTTCAGAAACTGGCTCGGTCACGAAAATCTTCTTACCAGACCCAAAGACCGCTTGTAAACTGGTAAGAAAATCGACACTACCATCAGTCGATACACAGATTCTGACCGGACATGGAGGATTCGCGGCATATCTGCACCGGTTCAAACTAAAGGACAGTCCTTCGTGTATCTGCGATCCGAGTTACGAGGAAACCGTACTCCATATCTTGCTGGAGTGCCCAAGATTCGGCAAAGAAAGGCTGGACCTGGAAATAAAACTCCAAAGGAAACTAGACCAGTCTTCGCTCCGCACCATCTTGGAACAAGAAGCCGACAGAACATCTTTCCTCGCATTCGCGAGAAAAGCCGTAATCACAGCCGCAAAGAGAAACGGCTCGACCGCTCTACCACACAGACCATCGTCCTTACCACAGGTTCAAACTACGACAGCAAATTTACCAATACAAAATCTAGCCCAGAGTCAACCGAACACACAACCAACCAGCACGGCCCCCTCTCAGCGATCCCCGACCCGGGTGCTGCTGAGCCAGACTATCCAAGCCGTGCCATCCGCTCTGCGGAAATTGATCCAGGGGAGGACCAATCGAAACGCACCCCCGCAACCCAGCCAAAACATGACATTAGAGTTATTGCTCAGAGAAGGCAATGGGAGCGGAGAAGTGGGCATAAGAACCAGATGCGTGGCCCTTTTCATGGACAATGAAGCGGAGAAGATTGGCATAAGCTTCTGTCGCTCCGAAGGATCAGATCGGTTGGTGGTCTCGCCGGGGCTCGCCCTGTTGATAAAAGGTAGCACACAGAAAACGAGCATAAAGCGCACCAAGATCAACGCGCTTACGCAAAGATTGGAGGAGAACTCGAACTATCGACTGGTGCGGTTGCATAACAAGACGATCGCTCTGTTCGAATGGGAAGAGAAATCCCCCTTTGCACAGGCAAGCTCGTGGTTACAACAGAAGCACGGGATCTCCGGGGGGACCCCCGGAAAAATCAGCGTGGGCTCTATGAGAGTCGGCTATGACAAAGGTGACGTATCCGATAGATATGGCTGTCTAATTGCCTCAAAAAGCCATGAGATCATTGCATACGAAGACAGGGGGGAGGATCTGGGATACCTAAAACCCCGGACCCAAACACCTTCATCCCCCTCAAGGCCGGCTCTTGAAGAGACTACGCTCAGTGGCTCAGAGCGACTACAAGCAAAGGTGGAGGCCCAAAGAGTAGAAGAGTGTAAATTGCGCACCCCCGGAGGAAGGAATGAAAGTTCAAGGTCCCATCTGGTGGCGATCGCAAGGTTTATCCAAGGCACAATGTCCCCCAAGCGAGGTACCCGACTGTCCCACCTTGCCCCAAAATCGGCGGATCTGAGGGAATGGCAATCGGAAGCGCTGAAAAGGTTTACCGAAGACGAAAGCCAGAGGTACCAACAGGCGCCATCGGCCACCCGTACGAGGGCCGACAAGGGGCAGGTTACACCACCAAAGCTTAAACCAGCGTCCACACCATTACAACATGCATACAATGCATACATCGAGTTCCTGGCCATCACAAAGGCGAACCGTGAGGTAAGCCTGGCCATCTGCAAAAAGATAATGCAGACCTACCAGTACGGACACGAAAACCTGCTGAAGGTAGAACTCGAAGAAGCCGAGGCAGCCATATACGACAACGACACCCAACAAGTACTCAAGGGTAACATGTCGGGACGATATATGGCTGCTTACAACACCACAAAAGGCTTCGTGGACGCGGTCGAGACTGAGGGGCAGAACAGAGGGCCTCAAACCTTTAAAACACCAAAAGGAGACCCGGTGGTGGTGGTGGCCAGGTGTACGAGAGTAATGCTGGACGAACGGATACTCGAGATGGCGAAAACCATAACGGGCGATCCTGACATAGGCGTTACGTTCGGGGCCTGGGAACTACCAACATTGAAATGGATAAACGGGGTTCCTGGGTGCGGCAAGACAACACACATAGTCAGGAACTTCGACGAGAACAATGAAGTCGTAGCCACAACCACAGTCGAGGCGGCTAAAGACCTTAAGGAAAAGCTGGAGCACCGCTATGGCGATAAAGCCAAATCGAAGGTGCGCACTATGGCCTCCATCTTGGTAAACGGTTTTCGTGAGGGCGTAAGAATAAGCCGTCTAACGGTGGACGAAGCCCTTATGAACCATTTTGGGGCTATAATAATGGCCGCCCGGCTGTCGGAGGCGAAAGAAGTGGTCCTCGTCGGAGACATAAACCAGCTGCCGTATATCGATAGGGAAAACCTTTTTGAGATGCGGTACTGTAAACCAAACCTGACAACAGGAATATCATGTGAGTTGCCTTGCACGCATCGGAATCCCAAGGACGTTGCATTCGCCATCAGCGAGGTCTACAACAACATTTACTCATCTAACCCCATCGTCCGCTCCCTGCGCATTGAGAGGTTCACTGGCGCTCAAATACCGGAAAAACAAGCCCGAACCTTATACCTGGTATTTACGCAAGAAGAAAAGAAGGTTTTGATAAGCCGGGGATATGGTACCGGAGAAGGATCGAGCGTCATGACCATACACGAGGCGCAGGGACAAACGAGCGAGGAGGTTATCATTATCCAAATGAAGACCAGGAGGCTGCGAATTCATGACAGTGTCTCGCATGCTGTGGTCGCGGTGACTAGGCACACCAACACCTGTGCCTATTACACCGACGACGGAGATGATGCGATCGGTCGCTTCATGGGGAGGGCAGCGGAGGCTACACACAAAGAAATCCTCGAGCACAGCCTCAAGATGGCAATACATAATAGAGACGATGCTGTCATTGAGGAAGTACTCGCGCTGCTGAGCGGGGGTCGTGGAAGAGATTAGAAAAAGCAAATAAAACCAAACTATTGAATGTGGATACGTGGATGTGGTGAGTGAATAAATTAAAAAAAAAAAAAAAAAAAAAAAAAAAAAAAAAAAAAAAAATTGTATGTAATGTATGTATATATGTATATAAATGTGTGTATGTGTATATGTATATATATAAAATTATATACTTTTGTATATACATATACACTTACACTAATCTAGTACTCTATAAATAAATAATTTTTTAAGGTCAGTGTGGACTTGCGTCCTTCTTAGAGATACTAAGATAATTTTAAGTACCTACTCGCTGTAATTGAGCAAAATGCCTGCATGTAAAAAAAAAATATAAAGTAATAATTATGAAAAAAAGCATGGGCAATCGAGAGCCCGTGGATGTACGAAACTTAATAAAAAAAAAAAAAAAAAACTTTTTATGAAAAGTGAACCGACATCAATCTAATAATCTGGTCCAGTTATAATAATTGTATTGATTCAAGCATTGTTTCATATTGTAATGAATATTAATGCTTAGCAATGTTATGTTTTAGTAAATAAGTAGATCAACAATAAAATAAAACCCGACTTCTAAGGTCCTGACGTTATTAATATTGTGTGATTATGTAAAAAATGCATGTACATGTGATTGCAGCAACCACGGCAGATTTGCTGTCATTTATTGAAGAGTTCCATTGCATGTCTCCGAAAATGTAAACTAGAAAAAGACCACGGGAGGATGTTCCAAACCACCCTAAACTGTTTTTTTTTTAGTCGATTAAAATCATTATTAAGTATAGCTCAAAAACTACTAGTCAGATTTCAGTCAAATTTAAATGGGACCACATGACAAGTATCAGCTTTCGAATATAAAAAGAATCATCAAAATCATTACACCCAGTAAAAAATTATGAAGTAACACACATTTAAAAAATACTGCCGAATTGAGAATCTCCTCCTTTTTATTAAAGTCGCTTAAAATGGATCGTTGTCTTAAACTATTGAAAGATATGCATAAAATTATGTGTTTCGATAATAAAATATGATCAAGGCAACCAAGTCTGAACACGCCAAAACTATATATCCACCGATAAGGCCCCTTGTATCCTTAAATAAATAAAATAGCTTAAATATGTCCGGCTCGGGACATATACTGTACCACCCATTCCGAAGGCACAGGTAGTCTTGATTAGCTATTTACATTTAGATATCTAAGGGCGGTATGTTTGTGTGTTGTTTAGTAACTAGGTCGAATTGTATTTATATTTGAAGACCTATATGTATTCTAATTTTATATTGTTATAATAATTTTATATAATAAAAATAGTTAGTTTGTTTTTGATGAAATTATCTGTGGGATGGTTTTAAAATGTAGATTGACAGTAGGAGTGCACGATATAACTACATATTATAAAACAAAGTCAAAAACTACTGCACGGATTTTCTTGCGATTTTCACCAATAGATAAAGTGATTCATGAGGAAGGCTTAGGGACATTTACATACCCCGGGCGCAGCCCGGGCGGGCCGCTAGTATATCGATATTTTATAAAATAGTTTGTTTTTGATGATAATGTTTGATTTGATATCGATATTTTATAAAAGTATAATCTAATATCGATATATTTTGTCCGATATAGGTATATTTATATATTTCATCCGATATAATTACGAGTATATCGAGTAGTATCGATATATGTATTTCCGACCAACGAGGCGGGTACCTACTCTTAGAGTAATTGCTTAAAAATATTTAAGTACGTTTGCCCCTAAAATTAACGCGGGTGAAACCGCGGAGCACAGCTAGTAATCAATATAATAAATATAAAATTTGTTTAACACACAACACACACGGTCATCTGTTCCTAAGGTAGGCAACTTAATGCCTGCGATTAAGGTAACGGCCGACTGATATACATTTTTTAAATAAATATATACATAAATAAAACATATAAAAATAAACATATGTTACACACAGACACGGGGCGGGAATCGAACCCACAACCCTAGATCAGAAAACAGTGCCACTGTCAACTGCCCCAACGGTCAGTCAGTAGGTTTTAATAATAAAAATACTTTTTCAAGTCGTTTATTTCGTAGAGTTGGAAAGGTTAAATAAACTTTCTTTTAAATATATATAGAAAAAAATCATTTATCGCTCGATTGAAAGAGCGTCATTTGAGTACGGCTCGACTGTGTTTATAGATTTCTGTTTTGTTCACTTCGTAATTTTATGGACAAGTTTTTTATGAAAGAGAATTTAATACCAAGAAAATTATTTTATGAAAAAAAAATCTAAATATAATTTCGTAAATATTAAGTATTTTCAAACATGAATCAGTTGAATTTTCATTAATTACGTTAGTGAAGCTGTATTCACTACATAATCAGTGAATTTCAATAGCAAGTTAGTGAATACTCACTAATAAATAGCAGCATACTTTTCACCAGCAAATTAATGATTTTCACTAAAAAAGCTAGCAATATCATTGGATACTTATTTTTATTTATTAATTCATTAAATATTCTCATATTTATACATTGAATAGTCACTAATTCTGCCTGGTACGATTCTCATATTATTAAAAAGTGAATAGTCACTTAAAATTAGTGAAATTTCACTGATTCATGTTTCAACCACCGAAGTTTAAACCCGCTTATAAATAAATAAATATTAACCAACAATCACACCACGTTAACCTAGCCCTGTGCTAAGTTCGTAAGAACTTGTGTTACAGGTACTAGGAACGGAAATAAATTTAAGATATAAATACATATATACATAAATACACATCCATGACCCGGTGCAGACATCTATATTCGTCATACAAATTATCTTCAGCTGGCGGGATTCGAACCCGCGACCGCTGCGTAAAGTGTCCAGTTGCCTGACCACTCGACCAGCCGGCCGTCATCGTTATCTTCAGAAAGATTTATTTATTTTATTATTTAAGGTTTATTGTTACATAGAAGTAGTAGAATAAACGTATAATTATGCTGGTAAAACATTTGATCATTGAATATTTGTATGTGTATTAGTGAGTATTCACAAACTTGTTATTGAAATTCACTGATACGTAGTTAATACAGTGTAACTAACGTAATTAATGAAAATTCCACTAATTCATGTTTAGAGAGTAGATATCCTATAATTCCTTGCAAGATCAAGTTAACTCAACGATCAATCGTACTACCAACGTACCGAACAGTAATCCTTAATGATTGAACATAAACAAATTCAGCGCACCTGGCCGCACAGACCAATAAATAGCGAGTAAGAAAAGCAAAACGTATGCGTCCCATCGGCGGTAAAGCCCCGTACAAATCTGGCCAGTGGATAGCCGGCCTGATCGACAAATCCGGCAGATTACGCGCTGATACAGGGCCATGTTTATGAGACAGCGTCGGACTCAGCCGGACTCCATCCCTGCTTCAGGGTTGCCACTATTTTTGAACTATTTACTAATCGTGACGTAATGTATTTTGAAGTGCATGGATTAGGTTTTTGAATAACGAATCGTTTGAGTGTTAACACCTCACGTAAAGAATTTTACAATCCTTTATTTACGCAAGGTGTTTTTTATTTTTATTTTTCTTAATTATGTAATATACATGTATAAATTTAAAAAAAAAAGTGTTCGATATTTTTTTAGGTACGCAGGTGTAAACATATCAAGATATTATAGGGAAAAAGAAAATGATTCAAATACTTATTACTTTGTCGGAAGTTCGTTGCTGGTTTGTGATTATTGTTAATGTTAAAATAAAAGTTTAGCAAGTTAATAAATTTGCTTAATTATACTGCAACGGGTATTATAAAAGTAGAAGACGAACTGCTATTAAACAATAAATATCGATGACTATTTAATTTAGTTGTTATAAATTTTTATAACACAAGTTTTTCTAGTTCAAAAGCAAGTATTTGTTGAAAATGGAAATATAAAAAATTGGATCGACTGTAATTTTCTAGAACGTCTCGTTTGAACAAAACTCGTATAAAATCTAAGTACTATTTGAACCGAATAAAATCTTAAAGTAGGACATATTAGTGTAACAAATACGAATTTAAATCTCGAATAACCGAAAACAGCCGTAGATAACCCCGTACGGATAACGGTATCGTAAACAGAATTCGCAAAGTTTAAAAACGGAACGAACCGAATCCGTTGTAATAAAATAAAATAAAAATGTAAATTTGTATAGTTGGCAGCCCTGACTCCGATACGGACGAGATAGAAGGTAGCGGAATAATATTTCGGCTTACAAAACGAGTCCAACTTTTAATAGTGTAGTGATGTTTATGTTATGGGCCCAGAATCGAAAGACAGGGAGCCCCGTGATATAAGGTCCGGGCGTTAAAAGCTTTTCAGGTGGCTTGTGAAGGAAGCTCTGACGTCGCAGCGATCTGTGGCGAAGTATTTGAAATTTTATTCGATTTTTTAAAACGATATTAGTGACTTATATTACAAAGTTAAATTGTATTTTATACGTATATAGTGCAATATTAATAAGTTTTAAGCAGATTTCAATAATTCGTCTTATCTAACTTGCATTTTTTTATATAATGATAAGGCTCTTATAAATTTAGTTTGGTTTAAATTTTATGAAAAAAAAAACAAAGAAAAAAAAAACACTATCTTATTGAAGTCTGCGTTTTATTTCATATATACCTAATTTTTTTTTTGTTACTATAATAAATTAATATACTTATTTTATTGTAAATTAAGACTTAATTTATGCAAATTATAATATTATATTATATTCAGAAAAAAACATAAATTAGGCATTATCTATTTTCGTTTATTATGACGTCAAGTGCGTGTTTACTTGTCACTTCGATATAATTCTGAAACATAGTTAAAAGTGGATAAGTTGATTCGACGCCGTCAATCCAGATAATCTCCACTCGGTTGAACATTATAAAGATGTCACAAAATGATGAGTATGTATTTATTATGTAAAATATTTTGATGTAATTTATGTAAATGGATTTAATAGTATATGTTAATGTTCAAAAAAACTTATGTCACGAATGTACGTATATTATTGTACTACCTGCGCTCGTACTCTCTAAATATGAATCAGTAAAATTTTCATTAATTACATTAGTGGAGCTATATTCATTACATATCAGTGAATTTCAATAACGAGTTAGTAAATACTTACTAATACACACATGTATTCCATAATCAAATCAGTGGACTCTGATATTCACATACTTATACATTGAACATTCACTAATTCTGCGTGGTACGATTTTCACATTAATAAAAAGTAAATAGTCCCTTAAAATTAGTGAAATGCCACAGATTTATCCTGAGAGAGTAGTTTTACCCGTGTTACTTCCAGCATATGTAATTTTATGTAAGTACTCATATACTATACCCATAGTCACTGATCACAATATCCTCCCCAGCACGGTTGCCTAGTAAAGATCGCTATTGTGCGATAAAGCCGCCAGTTGTACATAGTTAAGATACATTTTACATGTAGGTACACATATTGTATTTGTCATTAGTGTAGAATAAAGTAACCAAACTTATCACCGAATTTGGTTTATGTATCTATCTACTTACCCACTCACAGTAAAAGTGTCATCGCAATCAATTTTGTAGTATACTAGCGGCCCTTCCCGGCTGCGCCCGGGGTATTTGTATGTACCTAAACCTTCCTCATGAATCACTCTATCTATTGGTGAAAACCGCATGAAAATTCGTCCAGTAGTTTTTGAGCCTATTGCGAATAGACAGATAGACCCACGCGGCAGAGAACTTTGTTTTATAATATGTAATGATGCGTGACGGAACTACAAAAATCATACATACATTTATTCGTCCATAATTCCATCCTCACAGACTTATCATTAACATTTCATTTAATTAAAATTAACATTTCATTAAGTATATTACTAGATAGATTCATTCTTTTCAATTGTCAGAAAAGGGATTTTGTCTCACGACTGCTAGGCTAAAGTTTATTCATTGAAATTTGTATGTTAGCCTTTTAGTATCACCTGGATGCTATTTATATACTAGTCGATATAATTTTTTCACTGTGACGTCATTGACACGATATCGTGATTTTATTATTTCTGTAAGCTTTTATATTTGTAATTCTATAATTGTTGTAAGTCGTTCTGGTGTTGTGGTACAATTTACGCTAATCGTTGCGGGTATGATTATAGCTTGGAGAATTTGTTTGTATTGTTACAAACATCTACGTGATTATCTTTGTGGGGTCAGCGGTGATCACACGGCCTGTAAATGTCCCACTGCTGGACAAAGCAATATAGGAACAAGTATGCTTAATTAAAAAAATCAAAAAACCCGACTGCGTAAAATACTCTTATTATAAACTAAAAAGAATAAAACAATTTAGTAGCTTTCATTTGATACCCATATTGCTACAGTAAGAAAAAAATTGAGCTTCCCCCCCTCATTCCACCATTTGCGGGCGCCATTTTGAAAATTTTGTATAGCCTATGTCACTACTACAATTTAGACAGTTTGGGCTGTAGGGCGTGCCAAAGAAATGGACATACATACATACATACACTCGAAAAACATAACCCTCCTTCTGTCGCAGTCGGGTAAAAAAGGTTTGAACTTAATCCATAACGTCACTCAAATATACGCTGGAGGACAATTTATTATTTTGAAAACTTTTATTTTTTTGGTCGCGATAACCGAAATCCACGCGGGCGAAATTGCGGGCAGAAGCTAATAAGTTATAATATAACAAATACGATAAATAATAATTATGTTTGGATGTTCGGATATGAAACACGGATAGTGATAGATTTTATATTTTTAATTAAGACCAAATTTGAATTAGCGTCAAAAAAGATTATCAGTAATTTGATCTTTATAACATCAAGTAGGGTGCAGACAAATTTACCAAAACTAATAATCAGGACGAGCGAGGTGAGTTCTCCATTGGGGTGCATTCTACGAAGCTTTTTTAGTCTTTTTGTAAGAAATTCTTATACTCGTAAGTATATTTAAGTATTACTTAAGTAAAAAACCTATACATGATATAATTTAGCATTGACTATACCTGTCTATACTGTTTTCATATGTGATTAGGGTCGGATGAAAAAATATCTACATATGAAATAAATACGTCATGGTAGCAAGATCATCTACAATTCAGAAATGGCAACATTTTAACATTAGGTACATTACAAACTCAAGTAATGTATCCAATGTTCAGGGCCGGCCTAAGGCGAAAATGGCGAGTGTGCAAGACTTATTATATTAAGGATGTTCATGGATGCCCCTAAGATAAAATTTTGCCCCTTTTTATGCCCCAATTGTATGCCCTCCCAAAAAGCTTGAGTGTGCGGCTGCATTCTTCGCACAGCGTTTAGGCCGGCCCTGCCAATGTTATCCAGCTACCGTAAGTTAATTACAATATTAAATTAACAAAGCTAACCTCTATTATCTCGGCACATAATAATAATGAAGACTTATATTAGTATTGTTATATTGTAGTAAAATACGTAATACAAGACTATATTGCTCATCTTGAAAATCAACATTTCCAATTGTCATATATTTCATATATTTTCCGTCGGTTTCCGTCTGTGCTATAGTGATATGTCCCTAGTACGTTAATGGTCTAAGTTCGTGTTGTACTCAATCCGACTTGACAGACAACATCTTGAAGCTCTGCTCGTAAATTGAGCATCTCAATTTACGCTGGCTATTGGCGCAGCGTCGCCATATTGATAGGCTGTTGCCGTCTTGAGATATGGCCTAGCAATTTGTACCACGAATTACTTGTAATCAATTAGTTTGGGAAGAAAAATGGGTGACAGTTTAAAATTGCGTTGTAATTAGTACGAACGAGGAATTAAACGTTTCGTTCGAGTTAGACGGTTAAGTCGTGGTTGATATTTAGTGTTAATAAATTGTTACTTGCTGAATTACATAATAGGTTTAACAATATCTTTAACATACACACTCGTCTGTTCCTATGGTAGGCAACTTAATGCCTTTGTTTTAGGTAATAGTCGACTGGTATACATATTTTTTTCAAATAAGTACATATAAATAAATATATGTTACACCCAGACTCGAGGCCGGAATCGAACCCACAACCCTGGAGCCGAAAGCAAGGTTAATGCCAACGGTGTCAACGGTGCCAACGGTGCCAACGGTGCCAACGGTGCCAACGGCTGGCCCGTTCTCAACATAACAAAAACAAATTATAGGGTAAGCATTGAAGTCATGATGCTAAATACAGAATATTCCTTTTTAAGCATAACTATTGAACTAGTAACAAAAATGAGGTTATGTAAAGGAATCGGTTGTTTTAGATTGGCATTATTGTTTATTTTCGGTTTCTTTGCCAATTTTATAAACGTACGAATATACATTTTTGTAATACTAGATGTTACTCGCGGATTCAACAACAAATCGCTTCATTGACAAAGTTACTTCTAAAAAGATTAACTCTTATAACATTTTAAGAATTACAAAAAAAAACAATAAGAAAGTTTTAGAGATCATTTACACACAAACGAATCTTCTTCCTTATAATACATATATAGATAAAATGCAGTATGTTACAGACGTACACATCAAATTAGTCAGTGCACCACGTCGTCAAGACTGAATCCACCCTCGACGTCCCGGATTAGTCCGTATTTACTGCAAATTAACCCAACAATTGATGACCAATTGATCGTCTAATGTGCGCATATGGCCATTATATTAAATCAAACAGGTCTCGATGGCACTCAGGATACCTGAACAAAGACCCATTGATTTAAGGGCATACGCTTCAGCTGGATTGCCTGTATCCTGTTAGGTAAATTGATGATTTGAATCGCTCCAATGCAAATGTAGGTAATGTGGATTACAAATGATTAATTTCATTTGAATATTCGGCTTCAATTGAAGTTATGATTATAGTTGATTTATATTTAAATCTAAGACATCGTTGTAGGCGCAATGTTTGATATGAAATAGTCCTATTTCTAACGTCAATATTTCTGGTAATTACCTACCAATTGAAAAAAGAATGAAAGAAAATTAGCCGAATTTCCTAAAAATAGAAGTTCAAATAGATAAATCTTTAGAATTAAAAAGATATTTAAAATAATTAAAATCAGAGCCAGATAAGCTGATTAAACTAAACTGAGTTTCCAAGCTACAAGAACTATACGCATATAAAATACGCTGCTAACAAAAGCCGCAGATTAACATCTAACTACTAAATAGCATTCATACTCCCGCCCACCGCAATTGCACAGCGATAATACCAATTGTAAACCTCGCGACGATCTCACCTGACTAACTACCTCTAACCGGTAGCGACCTGTTCTAACCGGTTCGCGTCGTCGGAGACTGGTGTAATCCGGTACAATCCAGTTTGCAAACTTTGCTCCCCTATGTTTGGTTTGCGGTTCACGCGTTTTACCAGTTATGGATAAATCTGTCAATCTTTTTTGCGTATTCCGTAATAAGGGAGGGATCATTTATATATTCAATATAGTTTGTATAATTAAGTTAATATATAATATACATAAACTTTTAAAAATAGCTAATAAAAATAATTTAACTTTTTTATATCAGTTATATATAAGTTTACATTATAAATAAAAATAAAACGCTGCGTCGAAAGAAAAAGCTCTTTGAAAAAAATTTACAAAAGCTATTCCAACAAAATATTAGGAATGATTACTAGGTAATTTATCCACGATATGGTTCTAGAACCAACGAGGCGTGAACTAAACCGGGTAAAAATAAAAGAGTCTGACAATTACTGTACCCTTTTAGCGAAATGTCACTGTGGCTCCATAGAATCGCAAATGTCCCAAATGTACCCGTAAAGATTCCACCATGTTTAATGCAGCGTGATAGGTGTTAGTTTGTTTTGGATCACTGCACATGTGCATCGGTGTTTACTGGCGGGTGTTAGGATATGTAACTATGTGGTTTTAATTTTTCTTTCGTTGATATCACATATAGTTAGTAGGTACATATAAAATTAATTAATCGGAAATTATTTTTAATTTAAGACAAATAATATTATTAGTTTTATAATATTTATCTAAATAAATCCAATTAGTAATTTTTAATTTACTGCAAATAGTAATCAATTACAGGAATTTTCAAAACACTTAAAGAACGAGTAAATTAATAAACACACAGCACTATTACGGCAAACCTAAGACTAGAAGTTTATGTAAATTCAGCTAAGCTTGCCTGAACCGGTTCACACCAGGCGTAAACCAGTTTAAGGCGGTTTGAGCCAGTGCCGGTGCGGGAAGTTTGTTCTGTCACTTGCCTCGGATTGGTTGGCGTTTAGCGAGTCTAATTGAAGAGATTTCCTTTAATTTACTCGATTGTAGTAAGAAGTGTTATTGTTTTTATCAACCATTTAAAACTGCGAGAAGTTTTTCAAGAAAACAGAATGAGTAGAAGTGGTAATATATACCTAATATTGTTTGAAAAATTCTTAGACCATTTTAAAGGTACAGTGTTCGTAATTGGCATAAAACTTTGTTAACTTTTTATTTCAAAACTTTGGCGCTACAACAACTATATCGCTCTATTGGTGTACACATATGTAATATATATATATATATATATATAATTATACAACTACATAACAGTTATTAAAGATCTTAATAAGATTAATGTTAATATATTATGTCCGCTAATTATTACAATTTTTTTTGAATTATTTTCTGGTAAAAACGAAATACGGTGACCCAACATTTGTGTAAAATATTTTGTGAGAAAAATGCAATGCGATTTATATGAATTGTGCAGTAATCGTAAATTTCAATAAATTAGTCAAATAAGTTGAAATTCCCAGGTGGACACTCGTGAGACATCTAGTAAAGTAAAAAAGTTTATTTTGTAGGTACATTCGAACCGTTTTGCCACGTCAGTGCTTATCAGATGAATAATCCGTGACATCACGTCAGCCGAGAGCGGCGGCTGACGCCGGATTACGGAGGCTGGACAAAATACGAGCTTTTTGATTCTACATTTTTTGTCCGATTACTGTAATGCGTATTTACCTTCAAAGCTTTGATAAATCTTGACGATTAAGGATGTTTTTTTTTTCATGTATTCCGTCACATATTATTATTATATATAAACATTTTTTATATCTTTCAGTTACTCTTAAAACTTTCCTATTGTTATTCCGATGTTATAATATAAAATGAAATTCTCAAAGACTTCTTTGGGAATTCTAATAAAAAGGATTTATTAACAGTTATATTGAAAACGATGGTATTCATTAGTTTAATACGAGTATATATATATATTTTTATTGTTTTTATCATATTGTTTTTTTTTGTTTTCCTTTTTTTATTTGCACGTTTGTTTTATATGCCTACTTAATTTAATTTTAAACGGATGGATTGACCTTCATAAACGTATTCATTTATCTTCTCCTATAACTTTTTCTGTGCTGAGTACTATCCCTAATAAATATATAAAACAGAATTAAAAAAGGGATGGAATAGAATTCCTCTATTTCTTTAAAATTTTAGCTAATATCCAAAAAATACATAAATCGTTTATCATTAAATTAGTCAGTATTTCAAACAACTATTTTATACTCATTCCTTTCAATTAATAAGTATTTATTCTATAATTTTCAATTATTATAATCACGAGGTGGTAAAATCTCTCGAATTATATTATTCACTGCATAATTCAAGCTTGTTTTAGTAATGCAGGCCACACTTACGAATCGTATCGGTCCTGTGACATTAATCATTTCATTGTGCGGCCTGACACGGAGTCAGGCTGTATTGTGGATTTGTTGACAGGGATCAAGCCGGCGACAGCGGGATTATTCTGACGGGGTCATTTTGTTAGCATTATGTTTCGAATTTTAAAATTGTTTTAAGTTTGTTTGTAATAAGAATGTATGTCATTTATAAATTTTTGTATAGATACATGTATAGATAGTTTGTTGCATATAATAATGCTATTTATAAATAGATATACGATAAAAATTTCACCTTATAATTAAGCTATTATAATTTAATTAAATAGATTATGAAAATAATTTTTGGATAAAATATAAAGTAAATGTTTTACGTTGATTAAAATTAATATTTCTTTGTTTTAAATCATGTGAGTAAAGATCGAATTAATGAAGTTAGTTTTAAGAGTATCAAGTGTATTATCGATGCATTATTTTATTATATTTAGTTACATTAGAAATATTTTTTTTGATAATTCAATATACTTTAATGAAGCGTGGAATCATTAATAATTATAACTATTCGATTTTTAATTTTGTTACAAGGTACCCGAGGTCCAGAATAAGTAGTCGGGGTCCCAGCAAGTGTAGTGAACAATCACAAATGAATGGCCGAAGACAAAAGGCGAGTTCCTTTGTGCTAATGAAGAATGGTCATCCCACTCCGCTGTTAGTGTGTTAGGCGTTAGATTAATTTCAGTCCACTCACAATCAAATTTACTTAAGGTGACTGGCGAATTGCGTTTCGGAATTGTTAGTTTTTTTTTGGAGTTTACTCCTTAAGAATCGATTTTCATATAATATAAGGCGCCCGGTATGAGAAAAATATGAGAGGTAAAATCTACTATTGAATGACCTCGTTACTTTTTCGGTGCGCGCGCACCTATGGTGCGGTGCGAAAGTAATGTTGCTCTAATTAATATTGAAAAATAATATTTAAAAAATAAATGATAATTGTCAGATAATAATAATTACATAATTTATCAACATTCCTAATGAAATATTTGTGCACATCTGAAATTGACTATTGTGAAAAGTTTAATGTAAAATATTTCGCCGATTAGTTATAATAAATGTATATAAAATGAATAAATATATATTTATATATGTATATTATTTTCATTAATTTGTAAATTTACCCTTTCATATGGTATTAATCTTATTTTCAGTTGGATAAACTCTTTTTGCGTATGTTTAGACAATCGTACTTAAGGAGTAAACTCCAGTCGTGCGTCGGAACTGACACACACAATTTTTTTTTTTAAATTTGATTTTGGTTTCGATTTAGAGAAATAAGAGTTGTATTTTGTTTTTGAGTTTGTTAAAGATAAAAATTATGAAATTTAGTTCCGTTGTTTCAGAGACTAAGCAAAGATACCTACAACTAATTTTATGAAAACTTAATGAAGGACTAAGTTCAAGCAGAAGAAAATATTGAGACACAAGCACCGTAACACAGGGTCACTGTTAACTGTGCCAATCTATCCAATTATTATTTACGACCCAGTCAATAAATTATTTCATAAATCTGAAAATAATAGACATAATAGATGGTGTTGTGTTACAAGAACAAAGAAGAAAAAAATCTATTTTTTAAAAATATTATTTATTAAGCCGTGTGGTTGCCGGCTTAGAATAGCGCCACTCCGAGTCGACCCGTGGAGATCGTAAGAGGCGATCGAAGGGATAAATATACCAGGAGATGGGCAGCAGCGTCTTCCTGAGGACTATTAAACCTACTGCGGTCACCAACACGCACTTGCCAAGCGTGGTGACTATGGCAGAAACCCCCATAATCATGAACATCACAAATAAACCACGGCCCCCAGTCCCCGGCAGCTCCGTTATTCCTGGCTCTGGCAGCGGTCACGGTAACGGCGGAGCAGGGGGTGCTAAGAATCTCCGGCAGAGATCGCGCTGCCACAAACGACGACTCTTGCACCTGGCAACATACAATACCAGGACACTGAGGACCGACGACAAGATCCGTGAGCTGGAAGACGAGATAGACAAGTTAAACTGGAGTGTCGTGGGATTATCCGAAGTCCGAAGACAGGGGGAGGACACGATAATCCTAAACTCCGGTAACTTGTTCTATCACCGGGAGGGCGAACATCTGTCCCAAGGTGGTGTCGGGTTCCTCGTCCACAGGTCCCTCGTCAACAACGTGACGGAAGTCGGGAGCGTGTCAGCAAGGGTAGCGTACCTTATACTCAGAATATCCAAGCGATATTCGCTGAAGGTCATACAGGTTTACGCACCGACCTCGGCACACCCCGACGATGAGGTTGAAGTTATGTATGAGGACGTAAGTAGGGCCATGCGTAACTCCAAGACTCATTTCACGGTGGTGATGGGGGACTTCAACGCAAGACTGGGTGCGCGAGACGGCGACGAGCTGAAGGTGGGGCCCTTTGGTATCGGGCAACGGAACCACCGTGGCCACTTGCTGGCTAACTTCTTGGAGAAGGAGAACTTCTATATGATGAACTCCTTCTTCAAGAAGAAGCCACAGCGCAGGTGGACTTGGATCAGTCCCAATGGTTCCGTAAAAAGTGAGATACACTTCATTTTGGCAGACAAACCGCACATATTCAATGATGTCTCTGTGATCAGCAGGTTTAAAACCGGAAGCGATCACCGGATGGTCAGAGGCACATTGAATATCAATGTCAAGCTGGAACGGTCACGCCTGATGAAGTTTACGCTCCGACCCACACCTGCCCAGATCCAGGACTCCGAGGCCTTTCAGCTGGAACTCCGCAATCGTTTCGCGTGCCTAGAAACATGCAGTTCAGTGGACGAGTATAACACCAGTATGGTAGACACTGTCCACGAGGTTGGGTCTAAGTATTTCAAGGCCCCCTCCAGTGGTAAACCTCAAGTTCTCTCAGAACATACTCTCGGTCTTATGAGGGAGAGGCGGGAACTATGTGTGCAGTCTCCAACCTCAATGTCGAAGTACCGACTGCTCAACAAACAGATCTCTCAGAGTAGGCGACGCGATTTGCGTGTTTATAACACCAATCGTGTAAAAAACACGATCGAGCGGAACAAAGGCTCGAAAGTGTTCGCAAGAGATCTGGAGGTTGGGCAAAGTCAGTTGACGAGGTTGAAGACCGACTCTGGCACCATAGTTACGTCTAAGCCCGAAGTTCTGAGAGAAATTGAGAGGTACTACGGACAGTTGTATACCTCCTCAAGAGCTCCCGTTCCCAAGGCGGCGAACGACAAGCGAGCCAAATTAACCCGGCACTATACCGAAGATATCCCGGACGTCAGTCTGTACGAAATTAGGGGGGCACTCAAACAGCTTAAGAACAACAAAGCTCCGGGGGATGACGGAATCACAACCGAGCTGCTGAAAGCGGGCGGCAAACCCGTCCTAGTAGCGCTCCAGCAATTGTTTGATTCCGTCATCAACACTGGAAGTACCCCGGAGGCGTGGAGTGGAAGCGTGGTGGTACTGTTCTTCAAGAAGGGGGATAAAACCCAGCTGAAGAACTACAGGCCCATCGCGCTTCTGAGCCACGTTTATAAGCTGTTTTCGAGGGTCCTTACTAATCGTTTAACGCGCAGACTAGACGACTTCCAGCCTCCCGAACAAGCCGGTTTCCGAAAAGGCTATAGTACCATAGACCATATACATACGCTTCGGCAGGTTATACAAAAGACCGAGGAGTATAACCTGCCGCTTTGCGTAGCGTATGTGGACTATGAGAAGGCCTTCGATTCTATCGAGACCTGGGCAGTGCTCGAGTCTCTTCAGCGGTGCCAGATCGACTATCGGTACATCGAGGCGTTGAAGTGTGTATACAATGCCGCCACCATGAAAGTCCGAGTACACGACAGCAGTACGAACCCCATCCATGTGCAGCGCGGCGTACGGCAGGGGGATGTCATCTCCCCAAAACTCTTTACCGCTGCACTGGAAGACGTGTTCAAGCTGATGGAGTGGAAAGGGCGTGGTATTAACATCAACGGCGAACACCTCTCACACCTCCGATTTGCCGATGACATAGTGATCCTGGCGGAGTCGCTGGAGGAACTCGGCATTATGCTCAGCGACCTCAATAGTGCCTCACAACGGGTGGGTCTTAAGATGAACATGGACAAGACGAAAATCATGTCTAACGTCCATGTCACACCCGTACCAGTGGTTGTCGACGGCACTGCTCTCGAAGTTGTAGACGAGTACGTTTACCTGGGACAAACGATCCGAATGGGTAAGTCCAACTTCGAGAGGGAGGTCACTCGAAGAATCCAACTCGGCTGGGCAGCGTTCGGGAGACTACGACACGTCTTGACGTCTGATATACCTCAGTGCCTGAAGTCGAAAGTTTTCGAGCAATGTGTGTTGCCAGTGATGACCTATGGTGCCGAGACGTGGTCTTTTACTGTGGGCCTAATCCACAAGCTCAGAGTCGCTCAGAGGGCAATGGAGAGAGCTATGCTCGGTATTTCTCTACGTGACAAAGTCAGAAATGATGAAATCCGTAGAAGAACGAAGGTAACCGACATAGCGCTCAAAGTTTGCAAATTGAAGTGACAATGGGCTGGCCACATCGTTCGCAGGACTGACAACCGATGGGGAAAGAAGGTCCTTGAATGGCGACCACGTTTAGGTAAAAGGAGCACAGGCCGCCCTCCTACCAGGTGGACTGACGACCTGAAGAAGACAGCGGGAAACCGTTGGATTCAGAGGGCCCAGGACCGGGTGGAGTGGCGTCGATTAGGGGAGGCCCATGTCCAGCAGTGGACTACCAAGGGCTGAAAAGAAGAAGAAGAAGAAGAAAGATATAAATTTAATACTAAATTAATTTTGAAACATATGGTTTCAGTTCAAGTTCTAAACTGCGGTTTCAAAATTCGCATCTAAAGAATGACATGACATCTTGTGTCTCGGAACATTGGGTTTGGTCAGGTGTACCAAATTATCTAATGCGTTCAATGAATGTTGTTAGCAATAGGATAATTGGTTCAATGGTTTTGTGTAACAATAACTGCGGAACTGCCGCATATTTGTATTTTTATCTAACGAAATTATTAATTGATTCAGGTTGCTGTTGTAAATTTATTTAAGCATTTGAGGGTAGATTATGGAATCCACAAGTAGCGGGAGGGAGGGGTGCTGTAAGCGTAGCTGCTATAAATATCCTACAACCATTCATCCATTCAATCATCCACATCCATTAATCATGCGTATTCTTCAGTTAAAGTCAGGTGATTTTAACGAGCACCTACTTACAAATTACAATTACTAATTATTAATTACTATCATATAGATTTACAACCGATTTTCTCAAAGTATTCATCTAATGATATGATATAAATCTTTAAAGTCATGCTTTTCTTTAGTTCAAAATTTTGTACTTAACACAAAATTTAAATGTATCTAATTTACGAAAAAAATATTAACAATACCATATAAAACCTATACTAAAAACAATCTAGTGCGAGTCGAAATATTACGGAAATAGTTCTGTGACAGCGTATTATTTTTAATACAACATATGAATTTAAAGCTAAAAACATCTCAAAGAATGTTTCTTTTTTATATTCTTTGTTTATAAAGATTTGTCGTTATTACGATTATTGTAATACGTAGTCTGTAAAAAATTCAACGTCACATCACTAGTGCTAAAGGGTATTAAAAAACAAAAATATGTAAATTTAAATTAAGAACATTATAAACAACACTCTACAGCATAGTTGCAACACTCATTACGGTGAAAAGTGCTCACGTAATTATAACGCAGCGCACATAAACATGCCAGAACTAATACAATCCCAGGTGCATCGTGTGTTTGCGATGATGGTAGATACTGCGATAAACGCGTTGGCCGTTGAGCGCTATACGATATTCTGTTACGTAATTTCATAAATTTACTGGCTGTATTATAAATGTATATTTTTGAAAACGTTCCATTTCACTTTAAAAAAAAAATAAGTCTACGTAAATGTGTTATTTTTATTTCTATTTTTAAAACAACATTTTAATTACTAGATGAGATTAAATGATATTTAATAGAATTACAAAAAAAATATTGATTAGAATTTTTTTTTAAATCTCTAATGAAATATTAATATAATTAATATATCCGACAAATATTTAATTTCGAATACAAAGGAAAAGAGAAATATTAAGACGTGCTACCAAAATATGCTAATTTAGATAGTTAAACATTACTTTATTACAACCATTTTGAAAATAAAACCTGCGACACACACGAAAAAAAAGTTCCTTACCTTACACCTAAACAGATTAAAAAATATATAAAATCAATTAAACAAAACCCATTGAAAACATTATTGTATAAATTATACAATGCAGCAGCCCCGAACGCCGCTATTAACATCTAATACCAATGTATCAAGTGTCCGCCAGTCCGCCTTATCAATTTATAGTCCCGTTGTATAGAAACTTGGTCCGCAAGCGCATCTTGCACAAGTTTAATAATAAATTAAAACGTGTGATATTAGTCGATAGTTACTGTGTTTCAGTAATGGCTGTCTTTGTTATGTATTTTATAGTGTAAGTGATAAATGTGATATATGTACGAGTAGGTACCATTTAATGATAAAATTATGTGTCTATGTCTGGTTTTAAAGTGCTTTGTTGAAGGCGTATTATATAAATTTCTTAGAATTACTTTCGATTAGTTTCGATATGTATTTAGCTTCAGATTATATAAAAAAAATAATAAAATATCTACGTAAAGTTAGCAAGGAATGCTAATGGTACGCGACACGACATAATTCAGTTCGAAAATGGTTCATTTATATGTAGAAAATGTCAGTTGGTTATATATGTATATGTATTATTATGGATATTATAGAATGCTGTAAATATTTAATTCTAATGGCGCGTAGCGAAAAATACTTACATATCGGTCGTATTATGTCGCTTTTTGTCGTCACTCGTCGTTCAGATACGTCAATGGGTAACACCATTGACAAACGTTGTACAAAGCCAAGTCTAATTTAAATATATTGTATTTTTCTTTGGTGTACAATAAAGAATATTTATTATTATTATTATTATATACATGACATCATTTTCGAATACATTCTTTCATTTCATTTATTCTTGCATTCTAGTGACTTTAAATTTCAAACTGAAATGTTTTTATTGAAACTTCAAAATTTTTACGAACTTTATTTTTATATTTATTACGCACTTACTCGTTTTTATATGTATTAAGTTTTAAATAATTTGAACTGAACTGAATCAGACTGTAAACATCCCACTGCTGAGTCTTCCCTCCATATAGAAGAAAAAAAAAGGGTAGAAAGAAGAAGAAAGGGTTGGAGCTTAATCAACCACGCTGCTCCACTCGGGTTGGTAAATAATTTCCCTAATACGAGTAACGATATTATCAGATGTCTATGGTAACAACTGGGACCGCCAGCTTTACTTGCTCTCCGAGGCACGTTGGGGAAGCCCAAAACGACATGCACCAAGACCGAAAACAAATATTTATATAAACACAAATATCGAACATGCGACCGCTGACCTCGAGGCGACTACTCGCACCACTACACTAGAACGGTCGTCATAGAGAAATAAGTCCAATAAATATCAATGTGGTTAGTATGGATCTGTGGTAGTATGTATTATAACCCATTCAAAATATCGTTGTGGCAGGAGATTATCATGCACAATCAGTCCACATGACAATATTGGTCAAATTGGATCCAATACACAAACTTTGGTCCAACGTGACGCATGTGGTCCATATCTCTTAGCAGTCTTGTCTAATTCGCGGCTGTGTTCACATCGCTTTACTGTCAGCGTAAATTGATAGGTCCTTTTATATACTTACTGGAAACGACTCATAGTATGCTTTATTTTCCATGAAAATTGATTCTTACATATTTCTAATATTACAAGTATATGTGTATATAATAAATTATTGTTTATCTGTTTAAAATATAACACTGAAATATAATCTATGAAAAAGCAGACTAAAATTTAACATTAATGAAGTGTATAACTTATTTTCTTCGAATTATTTGTATTGTGATATAAATAAAAATATAGTAGTAAAAAGTTAAATTTTGTTCTGACTGGCTGACAGACTTTAACTTTCAATATATGAAATTGAATCTAGGATGCTAGATTCGGGTATTTTCATATTTTTAAATTATAAAACATAGGTATCCGTATCTATATAATTATAAACATAGGTAACTACCATTTTATTATTAAAATTAATAAACCCATTTATAACTCAATAATAACTATATTAAAAACTTTTCTTAAAAATATTTTGTCATCAAATTAACATTTTCTTATGTATTCAGGTGCTTCCAGCATTTTCGATCCCGCGTCTGGAGTTCAGGTGATGGCCGGTAAGCGACGTTAACTGAATTAATTTGTGGGCGTGCGTCGACATCGGCGACATCAGCCGATTCAGTGCCTGATCGCTACTTGTTTGAGCTTCAGCGTTAATGGGGAGTATTTATTACATTATTTACCTGTATTTTTATGACTAGATAAGAATATGAGGAGAAATTTTGGCTTTCATCTTTTAAGCTATATCTATAAAATTTTTCCCCTACTTTCTGTAAAAGTGTGGTACTAACACAGTCTGTGTTTTACTTTTATAATAAGTAATGTAAATATCCTATTTCTGGGCCTCTTCTCTTTTTAGTGATAATTATTCTAGCTTAAAATGTCATGATGCTCCACTACGGACGGATATATATATATATATATATATATATATATATGGTCTTATAAATTTTCTAGATATGTAATCTGCATGACGCACTATCAAGCATTATAATTAAACTATTTCAAAATACAGGAAACACACGGATGCAATGGAAACAAATTACATCGTAGTGCTCCCAATAATCTTACTAGCTCGTAGATGCTTAAATCTTTCGATTCGAGCGTTCGATTGATGAAGATGCAATGTTTTATCTAGGCATGCCTAAATACTAGATCGGTGACAGGAAGTAGCGTCAAATGTGAGAGAAGCTATGCCCCGCGATCATCATACTGCTATTTCAGGGTCGTGATTACAGGCAAAACCTTAATATGTAGCATGTTTACGAAACAGTTCTCTGCTCCCTGTCGTTCCGCTATCCTAGGTTAAACTTTAGTTTTAACTGATTCTTTTAGTTGGTGAAATATTAAAAACAAGACTCTAGTTTTTTGAGGTTTTCTTTAAGTTTTTGACTCTGCGTTTGTCTCAAGTTTAAAGATCATCTTCGTTTGTGTCCGTTAGACTTTTAAATAGATTTGGCATTGGCATGAAATGATAACATTTTCATTTTTAAAGTATATAATGACATTCAATATTTCAAGTGGGCTTTATTTAAAGAAATTATCTTAATACTTCATTATTTGTGATGATATTTTCTGAATTCTAGGAGTTTTATCCCCGATTTGAATCAAGAAATCGATTAGAAAATATATAAAAATATTGTTGACATTTGAATATAAATAATAAAATATGTTAAATGCTTGTCCTGCAATTAAAAAGTAAAGCATAAATTACAACATTCTACAATTCTCTATTAATGTCGATTAATATCAATTCCAGGAAGGCCATGTGGTTCTGATAAAATGGGTGACTAAATTTTACTGGTAAGTCGGTAAAGGTTGTTGAGGCGAAATTCCGATATTTATTTGTACTTTGATTCCGTTTTCTACAAAATTTTTGAATGTATCAATTAATAGATGTATTTTTTTAATTTAATTTTTTTATACCCCCTCCTAACATGCATTTTAACAAGCCACAGGGACTTGTTCAACATAATGTTTGTTGCTACATAGCCTAGAATATTTTGCCTGGCTATCATTGCCGCATTTTTCTTCTTTTGTACTTATATATTCAAACGCCTTAAATTCTATAATTATTTAGCTTAGTTTAAAAAACATAGTTTCATAAAACTTTTAACATATTAGTAAATACTGAAATGTGATAATATAATATTTAACAAAGTTTAGAAATATACAATTATTTTATGTTTATAAGAAAAAAAAAGCTTAAATAAAAAAGTATTTATCAAAACAAACAAAACGGACTCAAAATGTTAGATTTATTGAGAAAATTTATGTTTCTATGACCATCTATATCGTTATAAGTCATTTAAACTTAATTGTGTTACACTTACGCTAAATTGGATACGAGTAAATGTTTGAAAAGTACAACAGACAACGAAAATTACAAGCATAGTATAGTTAAATACAGGCATATAATGTAATAAAATATGGAATACGAGTACTTAGCGTCAATCTCTACTCTTACTTCGCTAATATAGATGTAACTTATAGAGTTATTAAACTCTAAACGCAAATTGCACACGGGTTGCGCATGCGCATAAAATGCACCTGCATCTAATGGATCCGCGATTTACTAACAAATTACTATGTACCGCAGTTAATTATAATAGTGAAAGTAGGCTTAGTTAATGTTATATACAGTATCTTTTATTACGAGTTTAGATAATGTTTCACAAGCCTTATGATTGCCGTTTAGCTTTTATGCGTTATAACGCGATATCATTGTCTGTTGAAAGAATGTTAGCGAATGATAGCTAATGATAGCTTAGACAGAAATTTTAAATTTAAACTAGTAGATTGAGTTTTTAATATAGTTTAGTAAACAAACAAAATATGATAATAATAATACCTTATGTCACACGAAAACAAAGAATAAAATTTAAAATACAAGCTATAATTGCTATAAGCGGTCTAATTGCTAAAAAGCAATTTCGACCAGACGAGATTTGGATGAAAGGAATTTTGCTTTGCAGATGGACTGTGGCTTAATATACTTTCACTATATTTTTTTACTTTTATCAATAATATTTATTTTTTAATTTTTTCAGCCCTCGATTTAATTACATATTGGAGTAAGGATTTCTCATCAAACATCAACAAAATATTTTTTTTTTTAGTTTTTATTAATATAAATAAAACTATTTCTATTATATTTTTCTACATATTTATTTTTATTTCGTTTATTCTTTTTCGATAAAAGTTTTTCGTCACGCGGTCACGTGGTCACGTGGCACAGAGCTAGTGCTACATTTTATATATGACAGATTGTGTCATGTGAAATGGCGCTACTAAAAGTGTCGATTATAGACGATGTCAGCTACGATTTCATGGAGAAGGTTTTTTTTTTTACGAGAAACATTTGAGATGCTCACAGAAGTGTGAACACACAAGTCACAATAAATTATTAATAATCGAGTTTAAACTAAAATATCATTTATGTAATTAAAGATAGGATTCCGATTTTTAAGACATTAAAACGTCACGTGATTTAAAAGCTAAAGTATATATATACAAAAGTTTGACTGAGCTTTCATAGAAAAAATACATATTTTGATGTTTAAAGGGAAATATTGAGTATTCCTCCAGACTTCAGTGGAATATCATGGTGGATACCAATTATTTGCCTTAATAGTAAAAAAAAAAAAAATTTACTCAGCAGGATATTAAAAGATATTATTATAATCTCAATCCGTTTAATTAATAACACTACTAAATTAGAGGTAGTGAAAGTTAGATAAGCAGCGCAGAGAAGAATAATCCAGAACTCTTGCTTGTCGAGGTGACGTAAAAGGTGACTAAGGCCATTCTGGTGCGAACAACTGTACACCAGCTGGGACAGTGATGGGCAGCACCATTACCATATCCTACCACAACACACTTCGCTCGCCAACCCGCCTGCCAAATGTGACGAGTAATCGGCAACCCCCCTAGATATTACAGAGGAGACATACATTCAGCGGCTGATGATGGTGGTGGTAGTGGAAAGATAGATAGATATAACAATACCTCTTCCAGGTACTTCTATAATGTACACATGTAAAATGTATATCTATAAAAATAAAATAATAATAAATAAATAAATAAAATTACTCCATACCAAGTTCGCCGGTCACCGCTATCAAAAAATCGTAATTGATTTTTTCACGGGCGATGCGTCAAGCGCGAACGCAAATGGCTTACGTCGGCCATATTGAATTAGTGCGTGGACGACGTTGTCGTGCGAACAAAGCGTGGGGTGGAAGCGATATTACGATAATAATTATAATATAATGATATATTTTGGGTTTTTTATTTAATTCGTTATTTATAATTGCTGCTGTAAGCCAGAATTTTACTAATATTTATCACATAATTGCTTTGTTTTAAAATTTCTATAGAGTTTCACTAATTCTTATTCAGAATACAATAAGTTAGAAGAGTAACATTATATGTAAAATTGTAAATATAAATTAAATGGGAAAACATATTTTTACAACTACGTTGCAAGTTGTGCAAAAATGACGTCATGTGAATGAATGAAAGAATGTAAAATAGTGAAGAGATACTCAATTTTTATTATATTCTACTGATTAAATAAAAAAAAAATCAATAACATTTTACATACTTCTATAATATTCATATTCATAATCTAAAACAAAATTGATCTAAAAAGACGATTCATCTCCACACCTGTCCCCGGACGATGTTCACTCATAAAATTAATTAAAAAACACTTCACTCCGGCGATTTCGTCCAAATTGATTGAGAGCGGGTCCGCGGGCTGACGACGCTAATGGACTGACACTGTTTTGTTTTTTAAGGAAACTTCGCCAAAGTGGCCGCTGTTCCAAAGTATTATTATTAAAGGTGAAACGTGTCAAATTTATTACGTGAATAGCTACTGTAGTCAATGTCATTGTTCTTACGGGATTAATGATGCACATATACTAAGTACTACTACCTATACATATGTAACTGACATATAATTTGAAGATGATGTAGTGATTAAACACACTATTTTTAATTAAAATATCACAGGTTTTTATTTCATTTATTTTCTTATTAACGCTTTATTGTACAACACTCTTCTCACTATTGATTCAAAGTTGCAGTGAGGACCCCATATCTGTCGATTGGCGGATAAACTGAGTTCTGCAGCATACGCGGTTAAAAAGATACGTCTACTAACGGATGTCGATACAGCTAGATTAGTATATTTCAGCTACTTCCATAGTATAATGTCCTATGGCATTTTGCTATGGGGCAATGTGGCGAATATTAATACTATTTTCATTCTGCAGAAAAGGGCTATCCGTTACATATATAAAATGAAAAGTAAAGAATCACTGAGGGAAAAGTTTAAAGAGATCAATATTCTGACCTTTGCATCGCAATATATTTATGAAAATATAATGTATGTTATATACGTAAAAATAGGCATTTGTTTGTTAGCCGTAGTGATCATGCCTTGAATAATGTAACACTCAGGAACGGCCACAAACTAGCGCTTCCTAAATGTCGGCTCAGTAAAAAAAGTCGTTCCTTTATTGGAATGTCTATTATAATTTACAATAAAATACCGGTTGCGGTTCAATCTCTGCCTTTACAGAAGTTTAAAAAAACTATTAAGCAAACTTTGTGTCGAAAAGCTTATTATGACATAACTGAATTACTAAATGATAAAAAGGCATGGGATTGAATATAACTCGGCCAGGCTATCAATATGCAAATTGTCATTAGATATAGTTATACAATTTTGTGAGCAGGTGGCATGTGGTGATTTCGGCATATACGATTGGCTGTCTCGTGTTTGTCCTAATCATTTCATGGTCATACTGTGCATTATTCATTTATTTTGTATGACGCTTAATTATTTAAAAGAGTACCGAGAGTTTTTTTCCTCCGGCTTTTTTTCCTCTCGGCCAACACTAGGGACACTAGATTAAGTTATTTATTGTAACATTTAATAAAGCCGATGATATAATAGTAATGTTATGTCTACCGAGATATTAATCTTGTAATAATTTGACGTATTAGTTTTAAATGATTTTTTTTAGACATTCGTTAAGTGTGTAAAATCACCTTATGACGAAATAAATATTTTCATTTCATTTCACACAAAATACAAGTGATAATACAGATATTTAAAACAGTTACAAATTGTGTAGTACAAGAGGCGATCTTAGTTTAGTTAGGTCATTTCTTCCAGAAAACCTGAAATACGATTGAATATTTGATTGAGAGATCGGGTAGATGGTGCTGTTATATTATAATAAACTTACATACAAATATCTAGTTTTTCTATGATATATAGCTACCTAAGTACACTCAAGTTCTCAGTAGTACACTCTAGGTCTCAGTTTTTCTATAATATACATATATCCACTTAAGTCGTGCACTAGGTTCAAGACAAATGTACAATTACTAAATAAATTAACTTTTAACTAAATTTAAACTAAATTTAATTAATTACAATTTTTAAAATCATTAAAATTAAGAAAATAATATGTTCGTCATTGCAAAGTAATGTCTATCAGAAAATTTACATCTGTCAAAAAGATCAGGCTAACTTGTACAGGGTATAGTGACAAAATATTAAGGATGATTTTGCCAATGTCATGTAGAAATCACAACGGAGATCGTTCGGTGTGATCGAGATTCTTTTAATTCTGTATTATATTTCTTTTTTTTTTTTAATTTTATTCTTAAATATTTAAAGATGGTTTCTTCAAGCATTGAAGATGACACCCTCATAGAAACATCTTAAAATCATATCCCCTTAAATCCTAAATTATAAATATGATACAGCATTTTTGCTTCTGACGATAACGAATGACATAATATTACATAAACTATTCCTAAATTAAGTAATTTAATATTATTTACAGTTAGAAAAGTCTGTCTTTCCGCCTCGATCCGCACACATTCCACTATTATGAGATAAAAATCTTCAATTTGGTCGCACTTTTGACGTATAGTAATAAATAAATAAATAAATAAATATTAACCAACAATCACACTACGTTAACCTAGCCCCGTGCTAAGTTCGTAAGAACTTGTGTTACAGGTACTAGGAACGGAAATAAATTTAAGATATAAATACATATATACATAAATACACATCCATGACCCGGTGCAGACATCTATATTCGTCATACAAATTATCTGCACCTGGCGGGATTCGAACCCGCGACCGCTGCGTCAAGTGTCCAGTTGCCTGACCACTCGACCAGCCGGCCGTCAAAAGTGTACATCGTCTTTACACTAGCCCGTATTAATTTTTTAACTACCCGCAATTATTTTGCAGCGTTGATTTCATTCTGTTTTTTTTTTTTAATTTAATTAGGGGACAATGTAAATAAATAAAATATCTCAATCAGAATATCTGTCCAGTCAGTGTATAGTTAAGTAAAACAATACGAGTCAATGATTAAAAAAATATTCTAAATTTATTTTATAATTAAGTAAAAAAGCAATGACTATGAGATTTCAAGTTCCTACCGTAGGTACTGTACGTACATAACTAAAATAGTATCAGTCAAATCAAAATGCACTTTATTCAGTCATGTTTTACAAAACACTTTTGAAACGACATTTTATAGTATTATATTGTTAATAGGAATCTACCAACGTTTTGGAATCTCGACTCAGATATTTAAAAAAAAATCATCAGCTTTGATGACATAGAGATGATACATCAGCGAGGCTAGATTAGATGTGGATGAGCACATCTAGATTCTCGTCAAACCTATTATTGTTGTAATAGGGCGATTGTAATATTTGTTAGTATAGCAGGATATATTGCGATTATATTTGTACAATTAGATTATATTGTAGCTTTAATTTGTCTTGCGGTGACCGGCAGAGAAGAAGAGTATCGACCTCTTTCTTGCCGAGGTGTCGTAAAAGACGACTAAGGCCATAATGGTGCGAACAACTGTATACCTACCAGGATGGTGATGGGCAGCAGCGTCATCATATCCTGCCAACACACTGCGTTCGCCAGCCCGCCTGTCAAGTGTGGCGAGTATTGGTAAACCCCCTCAGAGATTATGGGGGAGGCCTACGTTCAGCAATGGAGATCCAACGGCTGATGTGGTGTTGGTGGCTGCGTTAATAGAATAGTCATTACGATAATGATGTACAAATATTTTGATGCCAGGCCTTGTCCGTCACTGTTATGTTTAAAACCGTGCGATCTAGCGCTGGCGGCGGTTCGCGATGTACGTCGCTGAAACCATCTTTTATTCAAATATTTAATGGTTACGAATATGACTGCGCTAGAACAACCGTTGAAAACTGATCGTAAAACACGAATCTAATAGCACCAATTCATATATTTCTTATTTTAATAAAACGTAGTAGGCGCGTTACGAAACACTTGTTCAGTTCGATGTCCACCTCACCTTACCGGTGTGAAATCATCTTAGACATTTCAATTCACGCTCGATCCTTACAATTGTAAGAATTATAAGTTGAAATAACAATTATTTTTTTCATCTAACTTTCAAGTTTAACATATTAGGCACTATTAAGGACGAAATACAATCTAATTAGCTAAAATGTTCTTAGTCCATAATTTCGTAACTCAATTAACCAAATCTGCCTTCACTCGTGCGCTATTGTGCCGGCCTCATAAATTGACAAACTGTCCAACTCTCATGAACAACAGGAATAAGTTTCTGCTTACGGTCAGTGCGCGGGATATTGATCACATACGGGTGTACAATGAGTACGTGACCGCTGCGATAAGCTATTACTCGTATATTTCTTTATGTTTTTATGAAAATTAACTTTGAATGTTCTGAATAATATATTATATCATTATTTTAATATATTTTATTATACTCAGTAGTCATACCTGTTTTTACGGCTGCATGTCAGAAATTAAATTTTACAAAAAAAGCGTCGTGTAACTCATTAGCAATAGTTAGCACAATATTAGCAATTAGTTATATTAAAGTTAGAAGACATTTGAAAGATTAAATAAAAAGAAGGACAAGCCTGAATAATTCAGTAGAATATTATTTATAATAATATAATACAATCATACTTTTATATCGTGTATTCAAATAAGTTATATGTATGTGTATATATATGTGTATATATATATGTATAAGTTATATATATATATATATATGTATATTATATGTATGTGTGTGTATGTGTGTATGTATATATGTATGTATATATATATATATATATATATATATATATATATATATATATATATATATATATTTTAATATCTGTTCATACATATAGTTTTGCGCCCCTTCCCACACCTTCTACGCTAGTCCTCTGCCCAAAGGTTGCCTGGAAGAGATCGAGATGTGTTAGCGATAAGGCCGCCTGATGCAACTGATGCAATGTGATTGATGTAATTTACCTATATGTATTGTCTCTTTATTGTATTGGTGTGCAAAAGTATAAATAAATAAATAAATAAGTTAAATATGTTTAAAACAAAAGTAGAATTACTTAAGGCCAGTATATTCGAGCGTTGTAGGTATTTAGCGCTACCTCCCTCCCCGCGCGACTAGTTACGCGAAGTCTCCGATCAAATGAACTCTCGATGACCCCGCGCGCGGCGACGGCGCACGGAAATAATTAAATATATAATTTAACAGTAACTTACTAGGTTTTTTTTTTACTTTAGGTTATTTCATAATTCAGTTTTGTTTTCGATCCTGAAGGCACAGTATAAAATGCAACATAAACATTTAATACCTAAGAGAAGTAGATAAAAACCATTATTTAATTTTTTATGGGTTTATAGCTAAAAAAAAAATTTACTATTAATATTTTAATTTATATTAATTATCAGTAATTTTTTTTTGTTAATTAAATAAATAAAATAAATAAATATTAACCAACAATCACACCACGTTAACCTAGCCCCGTGCTAAGTTCGTAAGAACTTGTGTTACAGGTACTAGGAACGGAAATAAATTTAAGATATAAATACATATATACATAAATACACATCCATGACCTGGTGCAGACATCTATATTCGTCATATAGATTATCTGCACCTGGCGGGATTCGAACCCGCGACCGCTGCGTAAAGTGTCCAGTTGCCTGACCACTCGACCAGCCGGCCGTCAAAATATACACTTTACAACATTTAATACCTAAGAGAAGTCGATTTAAACTTTATTTCTTCTCTTAGGTATTAAATGTTTATGTTCCACCTATTACTGCCACCAGGGCCCTGCGCTGGGGCTCCCAAGCGGCGCATTCCTCCAGGGTGTGACGCGCCGAGTCGATTGGCGCGCTACACTCGTGGCAAAATCAGGGGTGGCTTCTCGCCTAGCGATTTGGTGCAGGTACTTACCGAAGCAACCGTGCCCGGTAAGCACCGGCGACAGCCGAAACGTAAGGACCCTATGCCGCCTGTTGACCCAGCGACGAAGGTGAGGACGTCGCTCTGTCCATTGCCTGTCTCAATTCGTTGTCGGCACCTCGCAGGTTAGTCCCATTGTCGGACCAGATTTGAGCAGGTTGTCCTCGTCGAGCTTTCATTCTTCTTAAATTCATTATCACTGAGTCTGTGCTCAGTGACGTCGCTATCTCTAGGTGGATCGTTCTTACAGTGAGGCACGTGAATACTGCCACGTAACGTTTCTGTTGGCTGCGTCCCACGGTGACTGTTAATGGTCTGAAGTAGTCCACCCCTGTGTATGTGAAGGGTCGCTGATGGTGAGCTAGGCGACACGCAGGTAGGTCTCCTGTTCTCGGGTGTGACGGGATCGCTGCCCTAATCCGGCAGTGTAGACACTGTGGAAAGAGCGTTCTTGTGACGGGCCGCAGGCGTAGTATCCAGTAGTGCTGTCGACATTCGTTCACAGTCGCCTCGACTCCCGTGTGATGCCTCGTTCTATGCATCGCTATGATCCACAACTTCACTGTGTGATGATTTCTATCTAGTATCATCGGGTTTTTAGATGGCGTTGATAGTTGCTCCGCGGCGTTAATACGACTACGGACTCGGAGGTCTCTCTCTGCACACTCGATGCTCAGCTGCTTGAGGCGACTGTTTCGGGTAAACGACTTCCCGTCTTTAATGCTTTCTACTTCATTTGGGAAAGATTCTTCTTGGACTGTTCTCATGAATAGGTCTTCAGCTTTCCTGATAAGTTCCGCGGAGACCGGACGAACCTCCAAAGTTTCTTTAAGCTCTACTCTTATTTTCTGGCGTGTTTTCAGCTTCTTGTTCGTCCTTTTCCAGTCTGGGTCTTTTAACGCGCTTTTCTTAGTCCTTTTATAGTTGACTCGTTGTGTATTGGCTCGACAGAGTTCTATAAACTGTAGCACTCGAGCCGTCGTGTAGCGGAGTCTGTTCCAGCTGGAGTACCGTGTGCAGTCTGGTAACCCTTCTTTGAGTCGCGGCTGTTTACGATCGGTGACGTGATGAGTTTTTTCTTCGCCTGTAGGTTCGGTTGACGACGACAAGGCGGACGTTTCCGTGGCCCAGGTGGACTCCGGATGATAAGGAAATTCAGGACCTGTGTACTATCTGTGACCACTGCTGAATCCCGCTGGTACGTCCCGCGCCGCGTCGTCGGCTACGTTTAGCCTGGTTAGGACCCATCGCCATTCGCTGACCGTCGAAGAATCTTCAATTGCCGCTAGCTGCTAGCTAGCCGCTGTTAGGTGAAAATACTAATATAACTTATTGAAATTTTGGATATGCTAATATATCGGTCTAAGATATCGATGACAATCATTATATTCTAGCTAAAAATAGATTGAGTGTTCATTAAACTTACGAGTACTTATCTGATCGCTTTTCTAAGCTTACGTAGTTCACGTCTAGATATTTTCTTTTTATTTCTAGTTTTATTCCCCATTTTATATCTACACTACACTGCTATACAGTAAAAACACTTCCAACGTTGTTAGAGTACTAACTAAACTAATCTAATAAAATAATCAATAATAATCTATACTAATAGATAAAACTGAAGAGTTTGTTTGTTTGAACGCGCTAATCTCATGAACCACTGGTTCAAATTTAAAAATTCTTTTTGCGTTGGATAGTCCATTTACTGAGGAAGAATTTAAGCTATATAACATCACGCTACGACTAATAGGGGCTGAGTAATAATAAGAAATGTTACAAAAACGGGAAAAAATAATCTTTTTTGAGAGCTTCCGTTGCGTCCTTTATTATTTCTCTTCTCAAGACATTTTTTAATTATAGTTCCACTTTTAAAGTAAATATAACATCACTCTTTTACTGTAAATTTTCGAAAAAAAACTCAGTAATATGTTGAACGACCCAAGAATCAAACCTGAGACCCCTTGCTCGGCAGTAACGCTTGGTACCACTGGACCAACGAGGCGAAAATATTTAAGTACGTTTTTCCCTCAAATTAACGCGGGTGAAACCGCGGGGCACAGTTAGTACTAAATAAAATTATCCAATCTATTTCTCAAACCACACTATCCATTCTCTGAGGATAGAGAGGTTCACTGGCGCTCGAATTCCTAAGAGACAAGACCGGACCCTATACATCGGTTTTCACACAAGAGGAAAAGAAGACGTTGATAGACAAGGGATACGGCACCGGACAGGGATCGAGCGTCATGACTATCCACGAGGCACAGGGACAGACACGCGAGGCAGTCATCATCGTCCAGACAAAGACTAGGAGGCTGCGGATTCATGACAGTGTTCCGCATGCTGTGGTCGCGGTGACCAGGCACACAAAGACCTGTGTCTACTACACCGACGACGGTGGTGATGCAATCGGTCGTTTTGTCGGCCTCGGTGGAGGCCACAACAAAGGAAATACTCGAGCACACCCTCAAGATGGCTATACATAAAAGAGACACCGCCGTCATTGAGGATGTGCTCGAACAGCTTCCCTCGGGGGATGGCTGCGGCAGAGTCTCCAATAAATAATACAAAAATAAAGAGCCCAAATGTATATGTAGACAAGCCGTAAAAATGTGGTGGCTGGTATGTATGTACTAACAAGCAATGAAATATTAGATTATATTAGATCAAGGAATAAACGCATGTACATAGAAAATAAGAAACATGATGTAAATAGATGTAAGAAAAAAAAAAGACAAAATAAAATTATATATATATATATATATAATATATATGTGTGTGTGTGTGTGTATATGTATATGTATATGTATGTATGTGTGTATATTTGTATATGTAAATTATATTTGTAAATAAAGATTATGTTTATTAAAAATGATTATATGTATGTAAATATGATTATATGTATTAAAAAAAATTATAATAATAATAAATAAATTATGGTCAGTATACGGACTCGCGTCATAGAGATCCTGACAATAAGTCTAGCTAATGTAAGTCTAAAATAGTACGCATGAAACTATATTAACAATCTTATACATTTAATTAAAAAAAGGCACGGGCAAATATAAGCCCGTGGATATTTTTGTTATAAAAAAAAATCCAATCTTTAGAGGGGGGGGGGGGGGACGCCGCCAGACAGCAGAGATACAGGTCCTACTTCGATGACGCCTCGCAGGCAACTAAAGCGAGGCGCGCGGGCCATTTTCTTATATAATTTAAATATTTAATATTTAAAAAAAATAGAAACATTTATTTAAAAAAGTAACCGTTAAATGTTCTACTAAAAGTTATTACCTATTTTTACATGTGAATATTGTAACTTAAAATCTGATATTCTTCGAATACAACTCGAAAAATAATCAAAAACATCCTTTCTTTATGTTTTTTTTTTATCGAGTCAAGTTACAATTATCGTGTTTTGAACCGTTGAATAATCAAGAACGTTTGTTAAACTATAACATATATTTTTAACGGATCAAAAAAATGAATATTACTATGTTTAAAACTCTATCAAAAACAGGTGATTTGGGATATACTGGCCTTAAAACATTTATTCCTATTTTTAAAATTTTAAAAAATCTGATCCAAGAATAATTAAGAATCTCAGTATTACTAGCTAATAATTTCTAAGTATTTAACTGACAGAAATCAAAGGCGTTTAATATAGAAAACGCAGCGACTCGATCCACACGTGTGTTTCCACTACGCGGTCCACAGGCACCAGCCATGATTTAAGGTCCAACTTGCACCGTGGACGAACCGTACCACGTTTTGGCTAATGAACCATGAATTTCTATTTGTTGTAGTGTTCAGGTAATTAAGTAATAGGTGTGTTTGTCTTGTTTATGCTATACGCTGTGACAAACTTACTAAGTATTATTGATACATTCGGGAATAACTTGAAATTAAAATCTGTTCTTAATATTATCCAGTTCGATATTCAAAGTGTTTTATTTTATATTAAGGATACGTATAGATAGTATGAATGGGAAATTTTAATTGACTTAAAAAAAAATAGGATGTTATATTATTGTTTGTTGATGAAAATATAGATTATAATACTTGATTTATTTAAATTGTACTAAGTTGTGAAGGTTTGGGAAATCTAATTTTATTTTAGACATGAAATATTAATTTCAACTATGTAATAGTTGTAAATGAAATCTTGTATGTACTTTAGAAAGGAAATAATTACCGGTATATTTTAATAATAAAGTCAATTATTGAATTATTAACTTACTATTTATTTAAATTAACAATTTTATTGCTAAAATTTATTTGTCCTCCTTAAATCATAATTATATATTATTACTAAACCTATAATTTACAAAGGTACGTACTAAGTGTACATTAACATATTACAAAATACATAAAAAACTTAAAACGATACTACATTTAATAAAATTTACTTTATAAATTAAAATTTTAAAGATTATCAACCTACCCACCCATATTCACTTATCACTATTGAACGCACGACTTTTCCAAAACTCTGCTAATTCCTTAAACTTTTCACAGCACATTCTCTGTCGTCTTGGACTGCACCGTATTGCTGTGTCGTTTAACACAACACTAAATTTTCGAACAAGCGTCGTCACTGAATCCAAAGTCGGCTGGTCAACTTCTGATGTCTCAAAATCGTCAAAAGCTTCTTCAATATGCCGGTCCATTTCACTGTAGCGTGTCAAGTCATTGTCTTCTGTGTCATCAAACGAGAAGTCAGTTGCTGATATGCTGCATTGAATTGTTTCTGGAAACTTCGCCTTTCTAATAGTGCTGGTTGCTGACGACAGTTTATCAATGGACTTGAATATATCATCGATAGTATTACAGATATTTTCGATAGATTGTGCTGTCATTACCTGTCCGTTGATGCAGTGAAACTGTTCGGTTATCGAATTTGATTCGCTGTTTGGTTTTTCTTTTAGGTGCCTGATAAAATCGTAGTATTCCAGCGCTGATGTGGTGGACTTTTTTGATAACTGTCTTGTGATTTTCCTTGACACTTTCTTGAACAGAAATGATGAATCAAACGTAGTTCCCTTCAGGTCTAAGGTACTGTAAACTGGTTTGATTCGTGGTAAATCGTCTTCTGCGTCAACTTCTAGATCAATTGGTTTACCCCATTCTTCTTCCAACTTTTTCCATTGCTCGTTTTTAGATAAAATAGTTTCTGTGTCTACTAAGGAACTCATGGTGGCGTAATACCCACGTGCGTTCTTAATGTCTGAAGTCGGACTGCCACAGTCATTGGCTCGTGACATTATTATATAAATCAGCGATAGTGATATGTCTATCTCTTTTGCTCTCGTTTTTATACCTTGAACTTCATTTATTAACGACTTCAAGCATATTTGTTCATTTAAGTTAATAGTAGTTTAATTATAATGATATATAATTTATATTGTGTTGTCATTACTAATAAGTTTGTTTATTTTCATGGATGCTCTTTAAATATAATTAGTTTATGACTAAAATCTTTTCTAATATATTATGAACAACTATCGTTTATCGTTAATCGTGTAATCATCGTTATTCAAAAAAATATCGTTAATCGTGTATATATCGTTAATGAATAAATTTTAATTGTTTTTTAAAATAATTTTGTTTTTAATTGTCGGTTTCCGACACGATAATTTATTACCTGTTATTATTGTATCAAGGAAATATTTTGTTATTATTTTATATTTTTATAACACTTCTCGATAATATTTTTTAATTCAAATATTACAATTCCAAGCAGGAGTTATGGGTATACTTCCGAAAAGCAGATACCGAATTTTCTCATGAAATTTGGCACGGACATTCCATTTGACTATCTAAGCATCCCCTTAAAAGGATTTTTGGCGGATCGCAATATTTTTCGGAATATTGAATTTTTTGAGTACGTTGTTTAGTATGCTCTATATGAGAAAGCGAAAAGTAGATACCGAATTTTCTCATAAAACTTGGCACAGACATTACATTTGACTATCTAAGAGTCCCCTTAAAAGGGTTTTTGGCGACTCGTAATATTTTTCGAAATATTGAATTTTTTGAGTATGCTGCTTAGCACGCTTATAATATATCTATGTATTTATCGCCACGTTACACACACACACTACAGGCGTTATTTATACACATATATATAATCGATCCACTTTTTTATTTTCCCGGATACACACTTTTTATATTTTGTAATAATTCATTGAACTGATTTTTGTTCAATTTTTTAACGCGACGACGCGACGCCATAAAAACTCGCATAGATGATCGGGCATTGTTTCACTACGTACTCCGCCACTTTTTTTTTTTGAAGGCTGTGAAATTCATTACGCAGTTAGTTTTTTTTTTTAAGGTTAGGTTAGATAAAGATTTTTTTTTAAATCGTTAGCTTAGGTTAGGTTGTTAGGTCTTTTTTTTTTTTTTTAATAGTTAGTGTATTTTTTTAAAGGTTAGGTTAGATTAAGATTTTTTTTTTTAAATCGTTAGCTTAGGTTAGGTTGTTAGGTCTTTTTTTTTTTTAATAGTTAGTGGTTTTTTTTAAAGGTTAGGTTAGGTTGTTAGGTCTTTTTTTTAAATTGATGTAAAATGCATTTACGCATTCTAGGATAGGTTAGGTTTTTTTTCCTTCTTCTTTTGATCGACTCGCTTTCTTATATTATTGAGTGTGCTAAGCAGCGTATTTAAAAAATTCAATATTTCGAAAAATATTGCGTGCCGCCAAAAATCCCTTTAAGGGGACTCATAGATAGTCAAATAGAATATCCGTGCCAAATTTCATGACGAAATTCGGTATCCGCTTTTCGGAAGTTTATCCGGAGTTATTTCTATATATATTTACGAGTACATAAGAAACCCTCTTTCCTTCATAATAACGAATATAAAGTAAAACGTTTGTTATAAACATAATTAATAGGTTAATAACTATAATGTTTATTATTTAAAGTATAATATAAACGATAATAGTAATATATGAGAGCCCAGCGCCGCTGAATGGAGGTGGATTGTAATTAAATCACTTTATCATTGTTACGACCAACGAATGCTGTTATTATAAATTCGTTTTAGCTAAACACGTTGTTCTGATTGTTATGTGCCATTATACGGAACTTATTATTGTTTCGAGCTAGATTATATGCGCGGTTTTACTCATGTTGAAGTTTATAATAATTTTTTTCTACCCACAATAACGTGATCTTTTAGCTTGATATCAGTATCATAAATGAAGTAAAATATGTTATATGAGATAATTATGTCTTTTTAAGTTTTTAGCATTAACTGTAGTTAATCGACAGACGAACGTTCTGGTGTAGTTGTGCGAGTAGTTGCCTCAAAGCCGCGAGCCGGCGGTCACGGGTTCGATTACCGCTCGGGGCAGTTACTGTTTCTGGTCTGGTTGTATGTCCTCGTGGGTCTCTCCACTGTGCTTCGGAGAGCACGTAAAGCCGTCGGTTCCGGTTGTTATCATAGACACCTGATAACGATCGTTACCCATGGTAGGGTAATTATCCGCGTGGCGGATTAAGCTCCAACCCTTCTTCTATATGGCCTTCGCTCAGAAGTGGGTGGTTTACAGGCTGATAGAGTATAGTTAATGATTCTATTGTTTTTAATATTTTTCCCTTTTGTTTGTTACTGTAGACAGGTTATTTTATTTTTTATTATACTGTATAATCTGGTAAGCGCTGGACTGCTAGATAAAGGCTACTGTTTTAAGAATGAGATGTTTTTTTACAGTTTAAAAGAAGTCTATATATCCATTAACTTGGATTGGAAAAGTGTGGCAAATTATGCTATAATTGTCTTAATAGGAGTTATATAAGTAGGAGTATGTAACAACCGTTCTGGTGTAGGGGTGTGAGTAGTCACCTCGACGTAGGCGGTCGCGAGTTCTACTTATATCTGCCATATTTGAATTTGTGACAATATTTGACTGAACTGTTGGCGCAGTTTGCAGTGACCCTGTTTTCTGCTCCAAGGGTTGTGGGTTCGATTCCCGCCCCGAGTCTTGGTGTAAAATATGTTTATTTATATATTATGAATTATATATAAGTATATTTATTTAAAAAAATGTATATCAGTCGGCTGTTACCTAAAACACAGGCATTAAGTTGCCTACCTTAAGAACAGACGGCCTTGTGTCTGTGTAAAACATATTTATATTTATTTATTTATATATTTGTTTCTACAGGTCGGTGTAAGTTATCGAATAGCTGTGTATGGTATATAGTATGTATTGTAAGACTATATACATTATATTTAATTAGTGGAGCAACGTGGAGGATTAAGACCTAACCCTTCTCCTGTATGTAGAAGTGGCCATTGCTCAACAGTGGGACTTTTATAGGCTTTAGTTCAGTTCAGTTCAGTTGGTATAACAGTGTATTCATTAAAGTTGAGTTGGAACAATGGATAGAATACGCGAAACGTGACCAACGTGTTTTATATTATTATATAGATAAACTTTTTTTTACATAATAAATATTGTGTAAAATGACAATGTATACATTTCATTACTTTATTGTAGAATATCTAAAATTAGTCCATGGTATACTACATACCGTTGTCATATTCCGTATCAAAAAGAAACAAAATAAACAAACAAATCATTGATCTATATACAAAATACACAAAAAAAAACCTTAAATCACACGAAAAAGAAAATTACAGACGATAAACTACGGCTAACTTATTGTATATCATAAACATCCAGATCTAGTCTACCTTAATCTTATTATTTATAACTGTAAAGCGTCGGTGGCAATTAAACGCAGCCAGCGCGCCGTGTATCATACACAGTAATCCTAGGGACAGAATGATAATAACAAAAAACAATAAAAATAACGAATTACCCGCGAACAGAGCTTGATTCGGGAGGAGAGGGCTGGACAGCGGCGTGAGTGGATGCGGTCCGTTACGTTATTGTGACAACTTTTTCTATAAGTTGTTAGGAAACGTTCTACGATACGAATTGCTGACCGGAGTTTAGCTGAATATTGCGCTACATGAAAATGACTCAACACGAAGGTGCCAATGAAACACCACATGATGCCCCCAAACTGGACGACGTTTCATTAGTTTTTAAATCACCTTTGTTTCTGACATCGAACAATTTTCATGCTAATTAGTTGTAACTTTATAGTAATAAATTTAATTTTGATTTTTTTTTTGCAACATTCGTTTGTCGCTTTTATATACATATGGTGGATGGGAATCAAACCTACAATCTTGAAGCGGAAAGCAGGGTCACTGCCAACTATGCCAAACGGGTCAATTTGTATCGGGTGTATTTATGGGTTCCGACACAGGATTATATCCTATGCGCGTTATTAGTGTAAAACTTTAATTTATTTTATTTATTTATTGTGTAGTAAGTAGTAACGTCATAATAATCATTTATTACATAATGAGATGGAGCGAGAAGAGGAGATGATTTTTGTAAATAGAGGCGTCGAAGTAGGTATTTACTTAGTTTCTCTACATAAAAAGACTATGATGAAAGAAATTGTTCACTTTGTAGGAATGTTTTGGACCAGAGTGGAGAGTTACTTAAAAAAAAATAGGCATACAGACTCAAACAGTTGCATGCAGAAAAATAATAAAGTTTTATATCAGTGTTTAATCAGGACTATAAAGCATGCGTTTATAATAAAATCTTTGACTTTTGCTTATAAGACATTGTTTTTGTACACGAAATTATTAATTTCATTATTTGTTTGTTTTATGTGTTTACAGTAAGTATGTTTTAGGTTTAAAATAACCATTTCTCTAATATGTCTCACATACAAAAAAAATCATAAAAATAATGAAAAATTAAATAAATATAAATAGTTCGACTCCACACTTTTATCCGACCTTAGTCCAAATCCGAGTTCTGTTTACGCTCATTCTTAATATGGGACAAAACTGTTGGAAGAACAACAGTTTTTGTTGTATATTTTATGTTGTGTGACGCCATTACTCAACATGGCTGACGCGTCACCCTGAGCCCGTGATATACTCTACTGGAACTCGCCTTATTTATATCGGGCAGTTATTTTTATTTATTCCTACGTTTTATTGGTTTATTGCGTCATGGATTGTTGGCCCCGTTTTTGGATTTCTTTAAGAGGTTATTGTGATAATAAATTCAATTATACGAATATACTTTCTTATAATTTTCGATACCAAATTTATTTCAGATTCGAAGAAGTTGGTCTGTAAAAGTTACCACGTATTTCTTGTAAGAATTCGAAAATAATTCGAAACATCAGCTTTAAAAATTATATTATCTATTTTAGCCCAGATGGGCTAGCTACCATTATTATAACCTTTGTGTTATTAATTGTAGATCAATGGTCAGTCAAAAAGTATATTGATCCTTTTTTAAAGGTACTTAAATGTCATAGTAAATGTAAAAAAAAAATTATAATAAAAAAAACTCGGTCAAAAAACGTCGCTTCAAATTTTTGTCAACAATTCGAAGCAGAATTTAAGAAAGTTTTAATTCTTCGATATTTGAAAAGATTTGAAATATATTTCAAACACGCACTAAAAATGTTCAAATATAATTAGCATTTTAATCTTAATTTCATGCGTTCAATAAGAATCGGCTTGAGTCAGAAGAGTCAAAAAAGTTCGAGTCAGGTTCTATCAATGTCAAGTTAAGAATCTATACATATAATAAAATTGTAACTGATCGATGTCTATACGTCATGATATTTAGGTGAAACGAATGATAAGGATTCTTATGAGAGCAATAGGAGTCTAAATAATAATGTTTAGAATTCTGCCTATCACTATGTGTGTACGTCTGACATCATGCAAAACTTACTGCATGAAATTAGATGTGGTTTTCACCGTTGTAATCCTGGAGGTCTAACTTAAAATCTGGTATAGGTTTCACCTTGATACACCATCTAGATGTGAAGTTATTACTTTATAAAAAAATGTAGTGCAATTGCAACGAAGTCGTTTTGTACACATTCTTTACACATAATAGTAAATAAATAAATAGATCTAAATCCAAATTGCACCCTTACGAAGTTATAGGTAAAAGCTAGTTCTGGAATAATATATTCAAATATACCTACGCTGAATAGTTTTAATAATTTTAATCTTAATTGCGTACTCGCAATAACTAATCGTAAAAATGACACGTGAAATTCAATTGTCAGTCACAAAAATCCTTTACAGTTTAATCATTGGCCATTGGTGCAGTTTGTAGTGTTCCTGATTTCTGCTGCTGGGTTGTGGGTTCGATTCCCGCCACGAGTCTGGGTGTAATACATATATTTATTAAAATATATATGTGTGTATCAGTCGGCTGTTAACTAAAACACAGGCATTAAGTTGCCTACCTTAGGAACAGACAGCCGTGTATGTTAAGCATATTTATCTAGGTATTTATAATTTATCATATTTTATGAATTTGATCACCTACACCGCCGTTTGTTGTCGTTTATAATCAAATTGTTCAGCTAAAACTCAAAATACATATCTAGCATTGATTGCTGTTACTCGACGTCATTAAATCAAAATAGTGCAATTTTCGCCGCTCATTACAGCCGAGTTCGCCATTATCGGTCCGCTGCGAATATAATCAGTATCATCGTTGTTACTTTATGATTTATGTCTCTCAGTACGGCAGTTTTTGATCGCGTCTAGTTTTATAGCTTAGTGCCGATAATATCTGATAGTGTAAGTTATATCGATGTTAAAAGTCGTCATTTTAATAATAATAGAAATTAAAGTTTGATTATCAATATGCATCAAAGGTGCATAACAGGAATACATAATTTCCTGCAACGGGACGTCTGTAGGCTGTTAAAATACAGCACAGTAATCAAAAGGACAGTAGCTAGTCTTGTATTTTAAGTTATAAGTAATTTAAAAAAAAAATGTTTTTTTAGATGATTTCAATATTGCGTTGTATATTCGTTAGTAGAATGTTATGTGTACTATATCACATACTTAGAAACATATATCACCAGAGATAATTAAACATATAGTTGAATTAATTTAGTACCGAAATTATCACTAAAACAATAACCATATCGTACTATAACTCATTACATAAAATAAGATGCGTTCGTCCCGTCATATGATCATTACAATGGTTGCTCCGTAAACCATGCGGCGTCCACGATTATGTCCGATTTAGTGTCGGTTTAGCGAGACGTATATATGAACAGTTAATCGGTCATGTGATGTGTTGCTTGAACGACACGTCGTTCATTTTGTATTCGAAAATTAAATTAAACTTTTCGTTTAATTCAAAATGAAGAATGAAGTTTTATTTAAGTTTCATAGTTTTTTTTTTAAATAAAGTTTTAATTAAGTTCCAAAATATGGGAAATAAGAAATGAAATTTTATTTTGTTAATTAATGTGTAAAATAATTAATTAATAATGAATATTATTTGAAAATTTAAAAATCGAATGTTGATTTATTTCAGAAGATGAAGACGAAGGAGAAGAAGAAGTATAATAACCAGAAGAGTATAATTCATTACTGTACTGTATCAGCCTGTAAGCCAGCAACAGCTGAGCGAAGGCCTCTTCTTCATATGAAGAAGAGGCCTTCGCTTCAATGCTTCAACGCTTCTTCATGAGAAGAAAGGTTGGAGCTTAATCCACCACGCTGCTTCATGCGGGTTGACATATAATTCATTAATCCATCTTAAAATGTGTTTTTTTGCTAAGTTGTTAAGTTTGTGTTTGAACGAAACGTAATTTTATTTTTAATTCGTAGCAAGATTATTTGAAAACCGAGTCGACGAGATTTCACGGTATGGAGGGTTCGGTACCGTGTGTGTATATTTTTGAAACTTCATTCGGACATGGATCATTTCATTATAATTAATATAGGTAATTTATATTATTGTGAAAAATGTCAATCTTAAATCGCTGTCTAATTAAGAAATAGGAATTTTAATTAGAAATCCATTACGTTACAATTATTCAATAAAAATAATTAAACATATTTAAATAAAATTTATATATAATATAGTAAAATTAATTAAATTAGTTTTCATAGCATTATGAATCACGATATTAGGGATCCTTTTAATCATTATCCTAAATCATATTTAGTGCAGTCATTACTGCGTTATTGACTGCGATGATAAATAATCATCGCCGTCCAAATTCTAATTTAACGTTCTATTTTATAATAGCCATTTATTTACGGGCGGAATAAGCTGTCGAATGATCGCCATGTTGGTTGGTGTCTAAATTTTGTGGCTAATGTTATACTTTATTTTGCTTCGGTTCTCGGTGTTCTTTATTGGAATTTTTGAGTTAAGTGTTAATTTAACGGTTAATAGAAAATTTTTTATAACTCTTATGTTACAATATAAATATTATTATTGTTTATTTATCTAAATATTTTATTATACAATATACTTAACCTATTTTTTGAAGGTGGCAACCAACCTTAGTATGTGGAAGAGTGAAGTAAGTAGGCGTTGGTGTAAATAATAATAGTGATTAGTGATATTTTTAAAAATTGTATTATCACGAACGAAATATCACGGTAATTAAATGTCAACGTGTTGCAAGAATTATTAAATTATTAGAAGAATTCTACGATTAGATGTATTTATAAAACTATAATGAAACTGAGTTTGTTTTTCTCTTTCAACATGCCTCAGGATTATCCTCATACGAGTAAAAACCCATTTTTTGTAAATACAGTCATTTAGAGCGGTTAGGTTATAAATATCATGCCAAACAATTTAACTATATCAAAAGTCAACGCAGGCAAATCTGTAAAAGAAATCTAGTTAATTTTAATAATAAATATAAAAATTATTCAAAAGTGGGTAATATTGCTTTTTTCGCGTCAGCGATATTCTTTTAATTAAAATTAATTTCTTTCCTTCAAGAATACACCACCACACCCCCACATCAGCTGTTGGGTATCCACTGCTGAACGTAGGCCTCCATCATCTCTGGGGGCGTTAGCCAACACTCGCTACACTTGGCAGTGCATTATGTTGTGGCTGGATATGGTGCCATTTATTTTTTATTTTTTTTGACGCTGGGAAATACGTTTACGTATCCCGCCGCCCAAAGATGACGGGTATGTGGGACTCGCTGACTGCGAAGTCAGAATACCCACTAAAACCCAGCGGTGCCCTCATCGTCGTACAAGGACGCCACGGGATCGCTGGCGCATGCCACCGTGTGGATATGGTGACCCTGCTGCCGATCACTATCCTGGCCAGTGTACAGTTGTCCGCACCACTATGACCTTAGTCGCCTTTTACGACACCTCAGCAAGAAAGAGGTCGGTACTAAGTAGTCGTATATTATTAAAATTCTATATACTCGTATATTTTATATTCATAAAATTAAGATCAGTATTAGCCAGTCGGTCTTCTCTGCCGGTCACCGCACGGCTAACGAATTCACTTTAGAGTTAAAATAAAATTTGTTTTTTATTATAAATTATCGGTGTATAAAGTAATAAGAGTGGCATTGCGTACTCTTTTCAACCTTTTCTTATTTTATATATTTATTTAATATAACTTAAATTTTTTAAATTTTTATCGCGTTTAGTTTTAATTTATTAGAACAAATTTTTGTTTTAAAACGAATATACATAATAAATTAAACGATAAAAAATATTCGAAAATAATTGACATTAATAGAATATTCGAAACTAAAATTATACAAGCTTTTAGTGCGTTTTAGTATGCATACTGCGTGTTCACAGTCGGTGCTAAATCCAGAACATACAGGATGCGCGGGCAATAGGTGCGCCAGATATTGCCAATACAAGCCTGCAGATTTAAGATGGCCGACGTCGACTTGCCTTGTTTTAATTGGCCAGTTTCCGCAGATTAACATAGAGCTGTTTTTGGAATTATTAATAGTTTTTTTTTTAATTATTATTGAATTAGTTGTTCGTTTTCTTTGCCTAATTATCTTATAATTATATCTTACTAGCTTCCGCACGCGACTTCGTCCGCGTAGGTGTATTGATAAAAAGTACTTTTGTGCTATCGAATTTCATGGCAACGGGGCAGCAGATTAGCCACGGAACACACATTTACATAAATACATACAATCCTATAATCAAATTTAAAACAAAAAAGCATTTCTAATACGACTGAAATAAAATAAAAAGTAGGCCATCTGTATTTCTAAATAAAATATATAAAAACTAAAAATAATAATTATGCCTACTGTACTTATTGTCAGTAATAAATTATTTTTTTTTTTTTTATTTTTTATTTTTTTTTTTTTATTTTTTTTTTTTTTAAAAACTGCACCTCCGATTTTAAATTTTCGGAGCCTTTTTTTAAACAATTTTTATTTGATTAGCTTTATTAATAATTTAAAATCTAGTCCTCTATTACCATACATCACGCTTTTATTCTGTTCCTATCATTCAGCATACCAATTTCATCTTTTATCCATCCACATTCATTCAATATGGGTTTGTCCCATCAAAAGAAAAGATAAATATCCATGCCTTAATTCTATGTACACCAACGGGAGAAAGGGGGGAAGGGGTATAGATTTTATTAACTACAACAATCGTGTTTTTAGTTTTTACAAATATACTTAATATCTATTTCATTTTATTCTTAGATTACTAAAACTACTTTTTTTTTTTTTTTATTACATTTGTAAACTTATGGCTAAGGAGGCAGACAATTTCTTTCTCTTTTTTTTTTTTTTTTTTTTTTTTAACACTAAAATTAAATCTACTACTACGTAGTTTATCTATTACCTAACTAAATTATTAAGTTTTCCTTAATAAATAACAATGATTTCCACTTTTGTATAGAACTAAGTTTTATACAAAATAAAATCTTAAAAACTATTCCTAATATAAATACAAATTTTTATATGTTAGCTATAATATAAAAGTACTATATTAAGTTAACATATCTTACTAAACCTTATTTCTATTGTTTGCAGTAATAGCTACTTTTTTACAAAACCGCAGAAAACGTTTCACCACTAAGATACCGCTGGTTCCATTCATCAAGCGACTCCATGCGAATGCTCCGCCTGATGAACGAAACCGGGCAGCTGTCATAGTCGAAAGCGCGTTTAGACTTCAACGCTGCTTCCTTGGCCAGATGGTCGGCACGCTCATTCCCCTCTAGTCCTGCGTGGGCTTTGATCCAGAACAAACTTATACGTTTGTCCTGGAGCAAAGCCCTCTGCAGATGTCCCCGCGCCTCTACGGCCAGGGGATGGAGGGCTTTCGGATTTTGGATTGTGAGCAGTGCCGATGACGAGTCAGAGTAAATCCCGACCGATCCGGCCAAGCGGTCGGCGGCCATCCGCGACGCCCGGCATATCGCCAAGAGTTCCGCCTGGTATACCGTACAGTAGGACGGCAGACGAAGCTTGAGGGTTTTGGTTTCGGCGGCGCCGGTCCATACGGACAACGCCGCCCCCACCTTGCCCTCAATCTTGCTGCCGTCCGTAAAGATGTTGTGATCATGGTCGCTGTTTGCGGCAAATTGTTCTTGGTCGACCAGACACTCGAACTCCAGGTCGATATGACAAGCGGGGTGCGGAGACCGCAGAGCCGAGGACATCCGCTCCACCTCCCGATCCTTAATCACTGGCTGGGGCACTCCCCTCCTCGCCTCATATAAAGTCGCGGCTTCACGAACACGGAGGTCGAGAGGGAGCAACCCAGCGAGCAATAGTGCTGAGTTCAAAGAGGTAGTCCGGTATGCCCTGCATAGCTTCAGCGCGAAGCCCCGCTGGACCATGTTCAGCCGCTTGCGAATACCGAGCTTGTCCACGGCCGGCGCCCAAACGGCAGCCGCATACAGGATCACAGGCTCAACCACCGCTCTGTAAATAGTGCGGATGACTTCAGGATGGAGACCCCAGCTGACCTTAGCTGCTCGGGCCAGCTGGTGGTAGAAGGCGACCGCGCGCTTGCAGACGTTCGCGACGTGGGTGTTGAAGGTGAGTTTTCGGTCTATGACGACCCCCAGCAGCTTCATTTCGTTCGTCAAGACAATGTCGACCCCGCCCATGCAAAGACGTGGGGTGTCATATTTCAGTTTACGCGTCACAACCATTGCGTTGGTCTTGTGGGGCGCAAACCGAAGCTTGTTGGATGCACCCCACGCCCTCACATGTTCAAGGGCGGCATTGGCTCGCCGTTCGATCTCGAGAGCCGTCTCACCCTCAAACACCAACACCACATCGTCGGCGAACGCCTGCGCGTAGTCGCCTTTGGCCTCCAACTCCTGAAGCAATGGATCCAACAGCAGGTTCCATAATATCGGCCCGCCGATAGATCCCTGCACGCAGCCCTTCCCGGTGTCCCTTATATGCTCCTCAGACAAATACCTCACTCTGGTACGCCTGTCGCTCAGGTAGCTGCCCAAGAGCCGCCGGATGTTATTGGGGCACTTTTCCTCAGCCAGTCTGACCTTAATTTTCGGCCACCAAGCGTTGTCGAAGGCGCCCTCTATATCCAGCGAAACCAGGACCACAATCCTCTTCCTCTCCAAATTGTGCCTGATATGTTTCACCAGGGTATAAAGGGCGTCCTCGGTGCTTCGTTGGGGCATAAAGCCAAACTGGCGAGTACTAAACTTGGGCACAAGATGGTACTGCAACCTGGCGACAAGCATCTTCTCCAATATCTTCCCCAGCACCGGAAGGAGCCCGATCGGTCGATATGATTTGGGGGTCGTATAGGTGGCCTTCCCCGGCTTGCGAAGGAAGACCACCGTGGCTTCCTTCCAGGGCTTTGGAAAATAATGGATCTCGAGGCATTTGTTGAGGATACACAAAAAGAGGTCCGGGTCTAGGTTAATCGCGTGCAGGCAGATATCGGCGGTAAAACCGTCCGCACCTGGAGCCTTCTTCGGGTCAAAGGAACGACTCGCCAACTTCAACTCTAAATGAGTGAAGGGGGGGTCCCGTTGACCCGAAGAAGTATCGTCGTCAGCAAGTTCAGCCAGGACCCTCACCCGGCGGTGTTCCTCGGAGTCATCCTCTTCAGAGTCCTCTGGGTAGAAGGTCTCGGCTAGAAGTCGGGCCGAACTGCTGGCATCGAGCTCCATAGCGTTTACCACCAGCGGTGGATCTTCGTCTCTCTTGGTGGTCCTACCGAGGACCCTGTATATCCCCCCCCAAACACTCTCCCCATCCTGCTTCTCGCAGAAGGTGATCCAGCTGCGCGTCTGCGCGTTCCTAATCTCGGTCCGGTACCTTTCCTTCACTTCCAGGTACTCCTCAACAACCTTATCCCGCCGAATCGGTGCGGCACACCTGATCCTCCTTCTCCTAGTGACCATCTCGCGCTTGAGTGCTGCCAACTCCTCGGTCCACCACGGCATAGATAACACCTCCTTCCTCTTAATAGGTGGAATAGATCCAATACACGTTTCGGTTAGGAATTTATTGTAATCTAAAACGGCCTCATCTAATTCTGTATGTGATTTAATGTTATTGATTCTGTCTGTTGTGAAATCATTTAAGCTAAAAATTTGGACCAATTTTTCAGAAAATTGGGCCCAATTTGCTTTTTTGGTATAAAATTTACGTGTTGTTTGCCTGATATTGTTTTTGTTAATGTATTTGGATCTGATGAGGAAGGATATGCCGTTGTGGTCCGAGGAAGTCAGGTCCTCGCACACGCGCCAGCCGTCCATCAGGCTAAGAAGGTCAAGCGATACAGCAGTTATGTCAACATAGCTGCTGTACCTTTCGCCGCCCCGGATGATGTCAAAAGTAGGGGTTTCCCCTTGGTTTAAGAGGCACAGACCGAGATCCTCCAAGGTCCCGTACATCTCTTCGCCGCGGCGATCCGTAACGGGGCTTCCCCACCAGACGCATTTGGCGTTGGAATCGCCTCCAATAATCATACTCCGAGCTCCCGTCTCGCGCTGCACCCGGCGCAGGTGTGCTAGGTACGAGTCCATCGGCAGGTCGGGCTCAAAGTAGAATGAAACCAGGGCGATCTCCCAGTCGCGAATTTGGATCCCCACCACTGTGATGTTGTTCGTGGTGAGTTTTGGGTACTGCTTAATGTGAAGGTCCGCGTCAAAAACGATGACCGCGGCCTTGACAGTCCCGCTTCCTTGATCCGCAGGCTGGAAGACCCTGATTCCATTCCTACCCTTCACACGACCCTCCCCGCCGACGTATGGCTCCTGTACCAGAGCAACCCGCGCGCGCTGGTTAGAGGCTTCGATCAGCAGCTCGGAGTATGCCATCTTGCTGCGCTGGAGGTTCACCTGGAGGAATCTATGAGCCACCACGGCCACCGGCGCGCCCTTAGCAATACGCTACAGACGAGCGGGCGAGGCCATCCCACCTTCTCCTGACGGGACAGTCGCTACTAAAAGCGTTATGGTCGACATTGTCGAGCTTAGCCCTACGACAGTTCCGGCAGGAGGGCGGGGACCCCGCCAGCGCGTCCGCGCATTTCGACTTTAGGTGCGGGCCGCCGCAGTGGCTGCACAGGTCAGCCGGGTCCTTGCAAAACTTCCGCCCGTGGCCATATCCCAGGCATCGCGTGCATTGAACCAGCGGTGACTGGTCCTCCGCTCTCACCCTCTGGAGGTCGATATGAACTGAACCCTTGTCAGTTATCCTCCTCCAGAGGGTGGGCGACGCACTGATGACGATATTGGCCACGTGCGGATTTCTCGCCCTTCTGCGGTACTTGACCTGGAGGCGGTCTCCCTCGTTGCCGAGGCCGTCAAACAGGTCCCGGTTCTGGTTCCTCAGGGCTTTAATTATATCCTCATCGGTATTAACCGACAGAACGCCTCTGAGGACCAGAAGCGGGTCCCGATTTTTGACTTCCTCGACTACGAGGCCCGTTCCTTCCTTGGTCATCCTACTCCTAGCCTTATCTCGTTCCTCAGTAGACCCAAAACCCATTACGACCCGCCTATCTTTGGCCTTCCGGACCCTCTCTACCTTTATCCAGCCCTCCTTTGCGTCGATTGTCTTTCTGACCCTATTTAGGACCTCTTCGCCCGTCTCCTTTTCGTCCTTGGACGAAACGAGAACGGAGTGCAGAGCTGTGGGCTTCAAAGGCTGTTGTGGCACTGCAGAGGCCACGCCGGCATAGGTCCGCTGACTGGCGGCTTCCGCGGCCTCGCTGCAGCGTTTCAGCTGCTCCTGGAGAGCCTCCATCCTCCTATTGCTCTCCAGGAGAAGCCGAGAATTCTCGTCGAGCTTTTCGCTCAGCACAGGGCCCGGGGACACCGCAGGCGCGACAGCGGCGGTTATGTTCGCCGACGCCACGCCCGCGGAGCCCCCGTTCCCTTTCCGAGCCCTCTCGGCCTCCAGCGCAGACTCCGCGTCCGCCACCAGTTTCTTAAGCCCGTCCAGGGAACTCAGGATCGTTTCCTTCAGGTCGCCCCTGAGGTTCCTGGACTGACCTACAGCCATCCTGCCTTTGGATAAAAGCGCGGTCGCCTCCCGCACCCTGCTCTTGGTCGCTGTCGTGGGTGACAGGATCCATGCAACCCCCCCTTCCTTAGGACTTTCTGTGCCTTTTTTCTGCGTCGTGTGTGTTTTGGCCTTGGAGGTGGTAGGGACATCCTCAGACACTGTAAATGTGTGTTCGAGCGCCACCGGAATCAAAATCAAAATCAAAATCAAAATATTTTATTCGTTATTAGGTGATTGATTACACACACTCAACGAACGTCAAAAAAAAAAAAAAAAATTGTCTCGGTAGACATCTACAATTTCATCATCGGCTTTACTAAATATTACAATAATATAATAATGTTCCTAGTGTAGGCCGAGAGAAAAAAAGCCGGAGGAAAAAAAACTCTCGGTACTCTTTTTACCATATCATATTTTGTACATACAATATAAAAAAATTAATCACAGAGAACGAGCAAATCATGTCACTGCCAAGCGGCCTTGTCATTTAAAAAATCTTTAATGCTATAATATGCCTTACTACATAATTTGGATTTAATGAAGTGTTTAAATTTATTTAGGGACAAGTCTTGCACATTACCAGGCAGTGTATTGTACATGCGTATACAGTTACCTACAAAAGAGTTACTTATTTTGTGGAGCCTAAAATTAGGAATTGCCAATTTATTTTTATTTCTTAAATTTATATTATGTCTATCACAGTTCTTGACAAATTTATTTTTGTTTTTATGTGTGTATAATAAATTTTCAAAAATATATTGAGAATAAACAGTTAGTATTTTTATTTCCTTAAATTTATTTCGTAAAGACTCACGGGTACCCATACCGTAGATAGCTCTGACAGCTCTCTTTTGCAAAATAAATATACATTGAATATCAGCAGCGTTTCCCCACAGCAGTAAACCATAAGTCATGATGCTGTGGAAATAGCTGAAATATACTAATCGCGCGGTTTTGATATCCGTCAACTGGCGTATTTTTTTTACTGCGTAAGCTGCGGAGCTGAGTCTGCCAGATAACTTTCCAATATGAGGACCCCACTGTAATTTTGAATCTAAGGTTATACCCAGAAAGACAGCCTGATCGACCAATTCTATTTCCTTATCCCTAATCCTGATACTGGTTGTAGCCAACTTAACATTCGGTAAAGTGAATCTCACACATTTTGTTTTGGATTCATTTAATAGTAGATTATTTACATTAAACCAGTGGATAATCTTAGAGAGAGCCCTGTTTACATCGTCGAGTGAATTTTGTCCACGTTTAACCTTAAACAGTAAAGATGTATCATCTGCAAACAAGACTATCTCATGATCATCTCTAACAAGATGAGGGAGGTCATTAATATAAACCAGAAATAGAAAGGGACCTAAAATCGAACCTTGAGGTACTCCCATTGTTACAAGAGAGCCGGGGGACCGCTTGTCGTTGATCACCACGCTTTGGGTCCTGCCACTCAAATAAGAAGTGACAAAATCAAGAGCGGTACCCCGGATTCCATAATGATGTAGTTTCCTGATTAATGTCTGATGCTGGACACAATCAAATGCCTTAGAAAGGTCACAGAATACACCATAGGCATCGTGTGACTGATCCCAGGCCTCATAAATAGTCTCTAAAAGTTTAATTCCAGCATCAGTAGTAGACCGGCCGCGAGTAAAACCAAATTGTTTATTGTGTAAGAGTTCATTACTATCAAAATGTTTTTGAAGTTGATTTAAGATAATTTTTTCAAAGATTTTACTGAAAGTGGGAAGTACCGATATTGGACGAAAGTTAAAAGGATCTGCGGTACTTCCAGATTTAAATAAAGGCGTTAACTTGCTAAATTTCATCAAGTCAGGAAACACACCACTATCAATACAATTATTAAAAATTAAAGCCAGTTCTGGAGCAACTATTTCAATTAGGGAATTTATAAGATGTACAGAAATGCTCCAGATATCTGGTGTTCTTTTTATATTTAACAATTTAAAAGCCTTTAAAATACAATACTTATTCACATGACTAAATTTAAATTCTACATTACACATAGGTACGTTAGATTTCAACAATGATTCTGCAATGGGAGTAGATGAGTTCAGGGTTTTAGTTAATTCTACCGGTATGCGAGTGAAGAATTTTTCAAATTCGTTGGCAATTTCTAGGTCTTCAGTAATGATTTTGCCATTAATATTAATTTTATAGTCACTCTCATTACTTTTTAATTTACCCGTTTCCGCATTTATAATTTTCCAAGTAGATTTCACTTTGTCGACACTATTTAATATTTTATCACTAATATATTTCTTCTTTGCAATTTGACAGACTACTTTGAATGTTTTTGAGTATAATTTAACATAATTTTGAAATTTTTCCGTTGTGTTAAACTGTCTTTCTGCGTACAACTCATACAATCTCTGTCTACTCTTATATATACCTACAGTAGCCCACTCACTAAATATTGGGGCGTCACAAACTGTAATCTCCTTGGATTTATATATGGAGTTAAATTCATTTAAAAATGTCTCAAAAAATATTTTATACATTAAATTGGGGTCCATGTCATTACTCAAGAAAGGAAGCTTATTACACAAATTAACTCTCATACAATTCAGGCGACTTGCTGTCATTGGCCTACATACTATTTTTCGTTTCTTGACCCTTTTTTTTTCTACACTAAAACTTGCTAGTTGACCACAATGGTCTGAATCTAATTTATTGAATATTATCTTACTATCAGGATTAATGTTACAGTATATATTATCTAAGCATGTTGAGATTGTATTGCAATATCTAGTTGGCTCCAAAAATAAGTTAAACAAGTTATATGATTTAAATAGATTTCCGGTTCAAACCTCTCCAGGCTACGCCTTGCCAACTTTTTCACCACTTTAGGGGGGGTGTTGGAGGGAGGGTTCCTCGTCCCTTGTTCCTTTCCTGGGGTCCGGATCATTTTCGGAGGTTGCGTCGCTATTTAAAAAGAGAATGTCACGAATGTAAAATAGTGTAAAATTCGCACGAAAGTCAAAATGTCAATATTAAAATAGCCGCAATAGCGGATTGTAAAATATATTAAAAGTAGCAAAAACTGCTCCTGTCAGTAATAAATTATTCAAAATGAACACAACTGTCTATGAGTCTGCCCTCACGCGTCTGCCCGCGTTCGGGTCGCGCGCGCACTTGGCGATGGCGCGTCATTACTTGGACCACCCCTCTACCCCTTGCCCGCCACGCCGACTTTTAGTTAGGAATGTGCGATATATATCGATAATTCGTAAATACTCGATATATTAGATAATCATAGCATTCGATAATTATCGATATACTTGATTCGATATATATCGATATTTATCATCATATCATTCATCCGATAATTATCGAGTAGTATCGATATATTTAATTCGATATAATATATCGAGCAGTATAGTATTCCATCTGATATATATATATATATATATATATATATATATATCATTATATTGATACGTTGAAGCGATGACCTTTTTCGTGTGAACTTCCGATACATCAAAACTATCGATATATTTATCCCATCGATCGAAAAAATAATTGATACCTATAGTTTTCAAACCATATATTTTATCGATACTTTTGAGCGTGCTTTCGAACATGCCTACTCATAGAAATCGTTTAATGGCGTTCCATTCTAACCAATTGAATTCGCGCGAAAAGAAGATCGTAAGTATAACGGAATTGGTAGCACTTAGGTATTTTAGCGTGGTATTTATTAAAATATGTTATATTATGGCTAAATTACACAAGATCTTTATAAAGTGTTGCATATGTGTCATTCTGATGTATAAGCTATGTTACTGTAAAGTTTCATCTAAATCCGTTCAGTAGATTTTGCGTGAAAGAGTAACAAACATACAGACAAACTTTCGCATTTATAATATTAAATAGGATGTAAATGGTAAGATTGTTTTGAATATTACCATCAAAAATGTAAGTTCAATTCTTGCTTGGTATAAGCAAAAGTGTTTGGTTGTCATCATCTACGAGTGGTGTTATATATTTTAAGTTCAATTTAAGTATTAATGGAAAAGTCTTTGATGACAATTCTGGTCCGCTACTACATAGCAACAAAAAAGCTGAATGTCACGTGAACTTTTTATAAACATTTTATAACGATTGATATTCTTGGTAAAGCAGTTGTTCACCAACCAGCAGGAGAACAATGTGATAAATGTGCTCCAACCATTCCGTATATGAGAATAGATCCAGCAGTAGGACATTATTACAGATAGTATCAGTAAGTTCTTCCGTTTTCCGGAATGGTTTGGGTAAAAATTGTTTATTTATGTCACAAAAAATACACGGTATAAATAAATATAAAAATTTTAATTAAAAAAATATCTTATCTTCTTCTTCTCTTATTCTTTAAAATAATTTTAGTGAACTTTTTAACTAAAGAAAACATCTGAAAACAATTTTTTGTGAACTATTCTAAAGAAAGTGAAAACAATAAGTATTTACTGCATACGTTTTGTTAAGTGCGGAATTTTCGGAGCTATTTTCAGTAATTTTCGCTCCTAAATTTCGTGGATGTATTGTTTTGAATGTATTGTTGTTTCTTATTATACTTGCTGAAAGGAGGAGCACACACCTAATTAAAAGATTAAAACATAACATTTTCTTGAATATTCTTATTTTTTATGTACTATTTCTGATAAAATCGCTAATTTCTTCTACAAATTACAAATAATATCATAAGTATTTGGTTCATGAAATAATATTCTGCATACAAATACATATTTCACGTTTCTACAGTTTATTTAAGTAACAGTGAGTACATTAATTTTGAGATTATATTTTGGCTTAAATTAATTATTATTATTAATTAAAAGTAATTTGAATCATATATATTTTAAAATATCATCTAATCTGTTTATTTCAACACAAGTGAATTTACGAAATTATTGTTACAATCAAGACCTAGACTGAACTCATGTTGCTTAGTCACCTGCTTGATCTCATGGGTTTTGGAGGTCAAATAGATTATTTCATTCAGGTCAAAATTAGTCAAATCCCTACTGGGATAAACTGATCCTGGTAAAATGGGAAAATGTTAAGTTGTACAAGGAAATTCATACAAAAATAAAACCAAAAATTTTAACGTAATAGAAGTATTAACCACTCCATATAATTTCCAGCGAGGCTAAACCGCACGAGTCCGAGTTACGGCCGCGGCCGCGTGTGGACAAGCGTCCGTATTGCAACGCAGTTTATTGCGGCGATATAGCTTGACAATCGCCGGACAACTAGCAGCTTTGCGAGCTAGTTTTGTACTCTGGACCAACCTGTAGATGATATACGGTTGTTACATTTGAAAATAAGCTTAAATAGAATGGTATAATAGTTCGATTTTCAAATTTGTTAGTGTCAATTGAAAACAGATTAAAAAAAAATTTGTAAAATAGCACGTTTGACATTTCTACGTCGTTTCATTGGGATTCAGTTCTTAAATTTGTTATGTTTGCTAAATAAGATTGAAAGAGAAGTTTTGAATTTACCAGTTCGTGTGATTTTATATTTATTTATGTGACCTTGTTTTTTTTTCTCAAATTAGGTAGAAGTGAAATAAAAATATACAAACTTTTTAACTACTTTTTATATTGTATATTTACTATATTATATTTTATATATATTGTGTATTTACCTCGTGAGTGAATTATGCATACAAATCACGGATTTGATTGTTAGTAAGTGTTGCTATCTCAAAAAAATGTCGTTGTTTCGAAAATTTTTATTTTTTAAATTTCCAATGCTAGAGATGTTTAAAATCGTTAATTTGACATTGTGGAGGGCAGAGGTAAGGAACACACTGTCATGCATAAGTCTGTTTAACTCAAAAAGGGTCCATAAAATAGCATTAAAGAAGGAGGTGCTGGGGTAGTGGAAGGTATGATCTGAACTTAACTGTTTTAGATAACTTGAAGTTTGCTGAGTGGAGTAGTAAAATAATTTCAAGTATTCTCGTAGAATAAAGTAGCTAATAAATGTGTTGTAATTCAAAGTTAAACAGCTAGCGTAGTTCTCTAAAAAACGGCCCTCTGGTATAGCAACGCCATCTTTATTTAAGGTAATTTGAGGGACACTTTTTGTAACACAAAAGTGTGTTACTTAACCATATTTCACATGTAAAGCATTAGAGGTAAAAGTAGCCTAAATGTTGGACACAATGTTTTTGTCATTATTTTAGAACTTTTCGCAGCTACGTACTTATTTATGAGAGCAATAGTTTTCGCTTTTATGTCAAAAAGTTGCGTTGGTAAGAATTTAGAAATCCATATACAGAATCTATACATATTTTAAAAACATAAATTTCACGTTCCTGCACATGCATATTTTGTAGAATTTTGTGAAACGAAAGAGTGTAGACAAAATATGTATTTTAATTATATAAGTTGCTATCATTTATAAACGTGTGTCTGTCTGCCTGTTTATTTAATAAAATGAGTATATTGAATGAGTAGATTGTCCTTGAGTAATATAATAAATTTTTATATTTTTGTTTTTGTCAAAAGTTATTATAATGTGAACGACGACGTGAATTATCTAACATAGAAGAAATACAGTAATTAATATATTTAACATGTATAAATAATAATAACATAATGTAAAATATGTAGTTTTATGTGATACATAATATAAAATTAATAAATAATTCATATTAAAATTTGAAACAATAAACGAAAAAAGATTATTATTATTAAAAAAGATTATTAATAAACGAAAAATTGAATATGGAGGGTATGAGAGGTACGAACAACCGTCTCTGTGTATGAAAAAGTGTCTGTTAAAATGTGCTACATAAAAGTGACGCTACACTCTACAGTAGCCGCCGTGTAAATTCTCACAATAATAATATATAAAATAGGTTACTAGGTAAATAGTTGAGGTATACTCACATAGCAACTAAGAATAACTTTCGGCATACTATAATTTTTTAATAATTGCTGCATCCATACTAGAACATTTTCCTAAACTAGTGCTATTTTAGAGGGTTTTTGAACTATTTTTTACTATTTATAGCTGGACACTTTTTAACTTACCCACCCCCCATACGAGACAGTGCTCCTTACCCTCTACCCTCCATATCCATGAATTAAATTATATCGGATCTTGTATTGTGTACCAAATTAATGCGTTCCATAACCTTTATTATCAATACGGTTGTTGTGTATTATTGTCATTAGAAATTTTAATTCAGTGATATTATGTATAATTAATCTATGTATGCAAAACTGTTTGTTTGATGAACATATTTGTTATTTTTTGGTCTCCAAATCCATGTTTTAAAATGAAAGTCATAAGCAGGTGACGCCGTAGCCTAGTATTACTATTAGCAGTAATTATAAAATAGCAAAAAAAGCTTCAAAAACGACTAGCACGTCTTAACAACTTTTTTTATTAAACTTTTATTTCAACATAATAATTATAAAAAGAGAAAAACCTATATCGCCGCCCTTCTCCGCCCGTTTATTCTAATTACTGATAATTATCGTTACTGCTGAATCGGATGCAGTTTTAATTCGCATTGCAGAGGCTAACGAGCGGAACGATGGGTTTTTGATAATGTCATTAATATGGCTTCCATTGTTATTGCAGGTACGGACGGACCGGCAGATCGATTTGTATATGTATAAAATTATTGGTTGATATAACTAGTTTAATTCAAAATGCTTAAATGTTTTCTTAGTAAATTACAAGTATTTCATTTTAGATTATCTTTTTGCCTGTGGTTTTGACCGCGTAGAAACGTCTAATACTCATTTAACACTTTAAAGAGTGAACTTTTCTTAAATGGTAAATTGTTAAATGACATTTTTCCTAAGTTTCTAATTGTGCTTAATTAATTCTAATTATAATTTAAAAAAGAAAACTTTTTGCGTTCAGTTTTATTTCAAGTAAAATACACAACTGCAAAATATTTTACACTTATGTTCTTGTGTAATTATACATTAATGATAAAAAAGGATTTACGTTTATTCTTTTAAAATATTTATTTATACAAGTGGCCTACTTTTCATTTGTCTTAATATAAAAAAAATAATACGTAGATTAAAAAAAAAAAAGTAAAAATATTCAGATAATCTAAATAAATAAAAATACATTTAACTTCTAATTAGTACATATCGCAAATACATAGTTCGTTAGAAGTTTCGTAGAATTATTACGTAAACAATCAAAACGTAAAAAAAAAGTTAATCTTTCGAACGTCCCCGGGCGGGACAGATTTTGAAAAAAAGCACCTGAGTGACAACCAACCGTCGAGATAGTGACGCTCCGGCTGAACTCGCACAAATAAAAAATCACTATACAACATCCTTATTGCAACATCATAAGATTCAGTTTGCATCACACCAATTACATTAAAAACTTGGCACTGAATTCGACATAGCAAAATCTCAAAAGCAGACCAAAAATCGGTATTGGTTCAAAATAAAGTTCAAATTTCGAATAGTCATTTGCAATGGCTAATTTGTCAAGTGTTAGCCCTGCTATTTTAGTTCTTCGTTTATATTAACCCTTATGGTTATTGAAATAAAGCTTAAAATTTATTGTAAAGATTATCTTTTTAATTTGCAACAGCGGTAGTCAGACATGTTTTGCTACGCGGGACATGGTGTCAGTAACGAACAATGAGTTATGTTTCATGATAGAATCATGACTTCAATTTTTTGGACTTTTCACTAAAAAGCGTAAATTTTTTTAGCATAAAATATTGTTGAACGTTGCGGATGATTTGTATTATCTACAGAAATTAGTGAAGTATTCCTTGTACGATTACTTAAAAGCGTTTTCTGAAACTACATATTAAAAAAAAAAAACACACTAGCCTACGACCATAAACAATATTTTACGACGTATATATATAACATTAGTTATATGTACATATAATAATAAAATATTGTTTATGGTCTGTTGAAGTTATTTTAAAAAGTAGTGGCAGACGTAGAATATAAATTTTTTCAGACGAAATAGTATTGTAACAAAAAGAAGTTACCAGAAAATAAAGAGTTAATTTAGTTTTTAGATAAAAATACAAAAACTAAAATCTTGTGCATTCACAAAATAGCAATACGATAGCATACTAAAGCTATCACATTAAAACAACTTTACTGTCCAACGATTTCCGAATCGACGCCATATTGTGCTGTCCGCCATTTTATCGCTACAGTTTGCGATATACGACGGAATTAAAAATACATAAACATGTGACGTTTTACGATAATTACACGTGCACTTTACATTGGTAGGTTTATAATACTCCGCGTAAATACGTTGAAAATGTTTCAGCCATTTTAATTTTGGATTTTAAATGCTAACCTCATTAACCTTCTTTTTTATTGACGTCGCTTTTAATAAATTTTATTATGTTTTAAATTTTAAATATTTTATATGGTTCGCGTTGTTGGGGTGATATGGAGTTGTAGTTTCTTTTCTATGTCCGTGAAATGAAAAATGTAACTTGATATTTCTTTTGTGATAGTATAGTGTGCTTACCATGGATTAAATATGAAATCCCTTACTTTTTATTTCAAGATTTTTATTTTAATACTGAATTATTTATAATAAATAAATAAAAATTCTATAATCTTTGTTACAATTTATCACCGAGTATTTAACATTTAAATTGAAATAAAACAGGTAATACAAAGTATATACAAAAAAGTTAAGTTATAAGCAATTTTTTGATTGTTTATGGTTTCGCTCGCGTGTCCTTAGAAGTGATATTTTCTTCTTTATACTCTAGAATGGATAAACTAATATGGGACTAATCAAATACATGTAACGTGACGTGTTGGCGCGGTAGTCACAGTAACCGCTTGTTACGTTAGCGTTGTTGGGTTCGACCAATGACAATGAAATAGGTAATGAAAAGTTTTTAAAGGCCATACACATGTTTGTCGTAGTTTCGGGGGTTTGTTCGTCTGTTGAATGTGTTTCCGGGAACCCGACAATGATTTTATCCTGCTGGAGGCTGTTTACAATGAAGCGTTTATTTTTTATTATTAAATCATCATCATATCAGCCATTGGATGTCCACTCTTGAACGAAGGCATCTCCCATCGACCTCCAGAGCGACCGGTTCGAAGCAGCCTCCATCTAACGACTTCCGGCGACTCTCCTCAAGTCGTCTGTCCATCTCGTGGACGGCCGTCCGATGCTGTTTTTTCCGGTACGTGGTCTCCACTAGAGAATTTTTATGTTTCAACAGTCGTCAGTTCTTTGAGCTATGAGCCCTGCCAACTGCCACTTCAGCTTGCAGATCCGTTTTATTATTTTAAAGAAGTAAATTAACAGAAAAAAAAGTCGTTTTTACCTATCTGTAGATACTTATTCTTAAGTTTGAAGTAAGATTCGTTATATAATTAATTTATTTTATGGCTAATTTTATTAATGTTTTCATAATAAAAATAAGTTAATTATAATTTTTGTATATAATTATTATTTATTTATATTTGTTTACACTTTATTTTACATCACAAAAAATATATAAAATACAAACAAGATAGGTTTATGACAATCACAAGTTTTGAAGTACAAGGGGCGGTCTTATGGCTAGTTAGCCATTTCTTCCACACAACCCGAAATAAGTTGGAGTAATTTATTTAAGAGAGAACGAGTAGACGATACAGTTATATTGTAATAAACTTACATACACATCACATATTAATACTTAAACACTATACATGTAATAGCATAATAAGTTAATAAATACACTAAAAGTATCAGATACAAATTATTGTCGATAATAAAATAAAAATAAAACTTACTTGGAATCGTCCCCATTATTAAGGTAAAGCCTCTTAACTGACTTGACTGAGTTATATGCAAAGTAAGGAATGTTATTATTCACATGTATAGTTATTGTTAGTTTAAAATAAGATTAAAATAAACTGACCCGTTGGCGCAGTTGGCAGTGACCTTGTTTTCTGCTCTAAGGTTGTGGGTTCGATTCCCGCCCCGAGTCTAGGTATAATATATGTTTAATGTTTATTAATATATGTATTATTTTTATGTATATTTAATAAAAAAAAAATGTATACCAGTCAGCTGTTATCTAAAACACAAGCATTAAGTAGCCTACCTTAGGGACAGATGACACATATTTAAAAAAAAAAATCAATTATTATGGTTTTCAAAATCTTATGAAGTTGAAATCTCAACAGCACCGATCAATCTCCTTCATGTCTTCTCCATTCTACTTGACATTAGCGAAATCATAATATCTTAGCACTATTGAAACTCAATGCGAATCAAAGAATCAAATCAACGATTAATAACACATATATCCCTGTATGAAATTCGAATGTCATACATCTGTCGTCATATTTATGACGTGTCTATAATATAATAATGAGAGGACGACACATGCGTACATTAACACGCGAACCAGCGGTCGGGAGCCAGTCCGCTCGTAAAACGAATAAATAACAATGTTTATCCGATTTTGTCCGTCCATTTGGCGTAATTAGCTAAGCTTAACGACTCACTTATTTAATTTAACGACCGACAACATAACATACACAATTTGTACATATATATATTTCATTTCGCTAAACGCTAATTCTACTATTATAATTAAACATTTCGAATGTACGCAGAAATACCACATTGTATAAGGGATACAGTGTAATTGACAAATAAACATTCATGTTCTAATATTAACTTGATTAAAATAAAGCGATGTTAGTTATTGTATTATTGAATAAATTATTTGTAAGCTTATGTTATTCAAGTTTAATTTTACTAACTTATCGATATAAATAATTCATATAAATTATTCAGAGAATACAGTGGATGTAACAAAAAGGTCAATTTAATATTTATTTATTTTAATACAAACGTTAATAAATTATTTTATTTTTATTTTGTGTCGAATTAAAAATTTTGTGAGTCATTTCAATATTTGCAGCATTAACTGGCGAGAGTAGGATGAAAAACAAAGGGCAAATTTACAGTCATTTAATACTAATAAGAATGTATAGAATGGACATCTGTTTGAATAAGAAAAAAACTTTTTAAATAATCGTTATTTTTAATTAATTCTTATCTAATAAAAACTAATTCATACAAATATGTAAATTATATATAGATTAAATTCTTAAAAAAAAACCTTCCATCATCCTCAAAAATCTAAATAAAAAATATACAATCGTCCACACAACAGTCAACACTATCCTGTCGCGGTATAGGCCCTGAAAATTTGACATTATCCGATCAGTCCAAACCGGTAACCAATTGATGCGATGAGGGCAAAGCTGTTTAACTCTAGTTTACGAGATCACATGACGGACACGACCGATATCGGACTCCCGCAGACGGTGAAATACGCGGCGCTTTACTAGTTTATTGCGATCGACGTATTATTGGTGCTAGTTGTATCGATGGTTGTTTGGTTGAATTGTACTGAAATGGGACTTAGTCAGCTATAGTTCGTGTTGGTGATAAGATTTAGTTATTTTTTTATTGAAAAGTGATATTATCATATACACATGATAGCAATCGTGACTCAACCGTTCAGTTCAGGTCAGTTATTACTTTTCAACACTAGTTATCTTGATTCGATATCCTTCGCAGTTTGAGCCGTATGTTAATTTTAAGAATTAGTATAAAATATTTTACAGTATAAATGCTCACAGCAACTACTGGGTGTCCAATGCTGAACGTAGGCCTCCCCCATCGACCTCCACAGCGACCGGTTTGAAAAAGCCTCCATCCAACGGCTTCCGGCGACTCTCTTCAAGTCGTCTGTTAATCTCTTGAACGGCCGTCCGACGTTGCGAAATAAGAAGTATAAATGACTTTAAAATAATACATTAATAAAAAAACACATTCTTATGATTAAAAACTATTCCTAAATACTATTATTTAATTATATATTAATCTATCTTTCTATAAAATAAAAGTACATAAATAAATCTTTTCTTTTTATAAAATTAAGTTTAGAATATCTATTTTATAAACATGAAATCAATATCCAAACAATATTACGTACTAAAATTTTATATACTATTAAAAAAACCTCAACAACGTTTTGATTAAATCAATACCCGAGTACCGAGAGTTGGTCGGAAGTGAAGTCTAAATTTTAATATTTCATAACAGTTTAAATACAAGCTTAGTTTATTCTTATTACGAGCGAACAGCCGCTATCGGCCTCGGCGCAGTTATACTCGATTTATACTTTCGATTACAACCGCTGGTAAATAAAAAACAAATGAGCCGGGAATTTGTTTCTCTGCTGCGGTGAGCGGGAGATTTGTATGGATACGGTGGCGGATGCCTCTTTTGAATATATATATTTTTAAATATTTTTTTCATTTTTAAAAGGCATATCTTAAGTGATTCTATAGCATTGTGACATGCTGACCGAGGTTAATATTTAATTTGATATCAATTATATAATTTTGTCCACTTATTTATCACATTTTATTTTGTTTTATAAGTTTATTAGCATCTCACTTATAATGTAATTTATTAAAGTAACATATTTTTCATTTCAGATGATTTTCATCAGATCATAAATACACGCAAAACTTACGATTCATTTACCACATATATCATATCTTTAACTTCAATAAAGAATAAATACTTAAATCGGTTCTAAATTTTCATAATGTTACGAAAAGAAACATTTAACCGTCTTGAGAAATTCCTTCTTTTATAAAGTTGGTAATATATATATATATATATATATATATATATATATATATATTTACCACATATATATATATATATATATATATATATATATTTCGATTTTTATCATTACATCATGTGGTTTCACATCTGCAGTGAATGTCCACACTAACCTCACGTCGTCATCTCGAGGCGCAGCGCAGACCTTTGCTATTACAGTTAATGTTCGCTAGATTTGAATGTACTATCAAACTCGCCGCGTTACTCCTCGCCTTATTACTAATTTGTCGTGTTTTCTCATTATAATAAAGTAGACAAATTAAATTTTACAACCAGATCCAAGCCATCTTATGAGCTACGGCACTACGAAGCTACGAACAGCTACGAACTTCTACGTTTGTTTCGCTACGATTGTGTTTATTCTGCGCTGTGTTATAATAATATGTTTATATTAAACGAGATGTACATTAAGGTTAGTTTTTATAAATAAACTAAAAGGTTATATTTAATGTTTGTTTCTAATTTTTTTGTAATCCTGTATTCTAGTCAGTGTTAAAAATAGACTGAACTGAATCAGCCTGTATAGTGTAAACGATGCTGGGCAGAGCCTCTTCTCCATATAGGAGAAGGGTAAAGTATAAATGTTTATGTCATAATAAAAGTCAAAAATAAATGAAACAAATATTCTAAAATTTATTAAAAATTTATTTAAACTATTTTAGTTGAAAGTGCTGAAATCGTTTATTGTTATTTTGTATGACAACTTGTGTAGCACTTTTATTTGCATGTAAATTATAATTTGACATCTTGACTGATTTTGACTGTATAAATTATTCTGCTTACAGAATATCTTGGTAGCTTACTATATTTTAGAATAAATTTTTAGTATTTAATCTTAGTTTTAGGTTTTTTTTAATGAAATATAAATAGTACCTGTATCTCTCTTTCAAATAATTACAAGAAATTAATTAATCACTTTTTGAAACTATTTCATTAATAAACAAAAAAATTAAGCAAGTGCGAGTCGGACTCGCCCATAAAGGGTTCCGTAGCAGAAAGTAACATCATATAAAAGTTCTTGTAGTTCGTTGTGATTTTGATCGATGTTTTGATAATAGTGTATTTTTTTTTATAAAAAAAAATAAATAAATAAAAAACTACTTACTAGATCTCGTTCAAACCAATTTTCGGTGGAAGTTTGTATGGTAATGTACATTATATATTTTTTTTTAGTTTTATTATTCTCTTTTTTTAGAAGTTACGGGGGGGGGGGGCTTGCACACATTTTAACACTTTGGAAGTATCTCGCGCGCAAACTATTCAGTTTAGAAAAAAAATTATATTAGAAACCTCAATATCATTTTTGAAGACCTATCCATAGATAATCCCACGAATGGGTTTAATGAAAAAAAAAGTTTTGAGTTTCAGTTCTAAGTATGGAGAACCACCAAAATTTATTGTTTTTTTTTTCTATTTTTTGTGTGAAAACCTTAATGCGTTTCACAGGATACATCTACATATCAAGTTTCAACAGTATCGTTTGTATAGTTTCGGAAAAAAGGGGCTGTGACATACGGACGGACAGACAGACAGACATGAAGAATCCATAAGGGTTCCGTTTTTGCCATTTGGCGACGGAACTCTAAAAAGATAAAATAATAAACAGTTTTCTATTTTCTTATTACACGGCACTTAAAAAAGAACATTTTTTTTATGTCAAATTAAAATTCTAAGTTTTTCTACATTTCATAATGTAGAAATACACATTAAACCTTTTGCTAAGATTATATATTTTTGGTATATTATAATAATAACTTATTTATAGTGCGGTGACCGGCAGAGAAGGATAGTTCTGACCTCTTCCTGCCGTATAAGGTGACTAAGGCCGTAGCGGTGCGAACAACTGTACACCAACCGGGATGGTGATGAGCGACAGCGTCACCATAACCTGCCAAAAGACTGCGCTCGACAATCCGCTTGATAAGCGTGGCGAGTATTGGAAAGAGATGATAGGTAAGGCCTACGTTTAGCAGTGGACATCCAACGACTGATGTGCTGGTGAATTTTTCCATTCTACCCTCAAAGGTTTAAAATACATTAACATCAGCAGGAATCATTATCATGAATAAATCAAAAAATTGCTTTTTCATTTTATAGACGGTCACACAACGAAGACGCTAAATTAAAAGTCATTCCAAAGTTCTCGGTTTATAAAAATATATATCGACGAAGCTGAAAAGCTCGCTAACTAAAAATAAATACAGTCGTTCAGTTTCCGCCGGCTAAGAAAATCCTCTTAAGCTGAAGAAAGTTAAAAAATAATTAATGATTTCGTAAATATTCATACCTCGGCCGGAGTTTAGAGTTAACCCTTTAGGGTTGGGGACATACGGGTGATTATAATATACATGAAAGCAACGTTGTTTTTTTTAAATCAGAGTTTTTAAATGTTCTATCAACAAATATATTTTTAATGTATTATTATAGTAGTATTATATATTTAAATAAAGTAGATCTTAAAGTCTTATAATAAATACCACATGCTTAAAATAATTTGTGATTGATGTTTATTGATCGTATTATGCGTGTTTCTCGCGCCATCATCAAGTTTGAAGTTGATGCTTTTTTGTATATTGTATCAAAATAATTCTGCAATATTTAACGATGTAGACCATAGGACTCGTACATTTTTGGTGGTGTAAAAATTAAAACATAAATAAGTTTATTTCATGTGGATCAGTTATGAGTAGAAATTTACCGAGTATATTATAAATAAATGAAAACACACATATTTGTCGGTAAAAATGATGGAAATGGTAAATGGTAAAAAAATACAGCATTAAATTATATTAAAGATAAAACTAAATAAACGACTACAGACGGTGAAATATTAAGCACAATTAGTAATAGTACTACTTGTATTGTACTGTATCAGCCTCTAAACAACCGCTGAGCGAAGGTCTCTTCTCCATATAGAAGAAGGGTTGGAGCTTTATCCACGACGCTGCTACTTAAAGTAATATTATCTTTTGTATTTGTACAATCCTGAGATATTAATTATTACATATAATATATCTCCTTATCGTTCAATATTAATATCAACCTTTCTGGTGTAGTGGCGCGTGTAGCCTTAACGTTGGTGGTTGCGGCTTCGATTCCCGCTCGGGACAGATATTTGTGTTTGTACTAATATTGTATTATTAGAAGTCTCATCACCGGCCTCGGAGAGCAAAGAGAAAAGCCGTCGGTCTTAGTTGTTATCCTAGACATAGTGACTATAGCCAAGTCACAGTGGAGCAGCGTGTTGGATTAAGCTTTAACCCTTCTTCGATATGAAGAAGAGGCCTTTGCCCAACAGTGGGTTATTAACAGGCTGATTAAGTTCAGTTTAGTTCAGTATAATAATAACTACTTACGTTCTAATTTTTAAACACACGCTTGTTAAATAACAATACATTTTATTTCTCCTTTTAATTTTTTTATAATAAAAAAAGCGCAAGTTTTTATATAAATTTCTGCCCATGTTTTCCGCTTTGAAGGGTTTGTCGAAACAGGCCCGATTTAATTTAAGTCGCGGGCCGTTATCGTCGGTGCGCCATTGTTTTTCTTCTCGAAAATTTTACGCTCAATTTGACGTGATTCAGTTTTTTTTTACGATTAATTCGATTTTAATTAGTTTCGCATTGTTTAAGTGCATCGACAGTTCTTTTTTCATTGTAGTGTTTTTCATATGTATAATTATAGAGGTATTAAATTAATGTACTATATATGTATAAGTTTTTGATAAAAATGAGAAAAGTATTTTAGTTTATAGCATAAAGTTTTTAATTATAATTGTTTGATAATAGATACGTGTGTTTTGTATTTATACAAACATTTTATATGTCTTGATAGCTCGGTCAAAATAGACATACCCTTGTATTTTCTCAGAAATTGTAAATCTTAGAGAAAAAAGTATAAATATATATATATAATTATCTGATGTACAATTTTAATCCGAACTATTTATATCGTAAAACTAACCGCTTGGCCAAAAAATTCAAATCACCATTTTTGCGAAATTTCACCTAAAATAAAAAATTTTGCACACACAGGATTAAAGAGAACTTTTTAGAATTTTATAAAAATAGTATTTCTTACGTGCTTGTAAATTTTCAGCTTGTTGCGAGTTTATGCAAGGGTATTCCTAGTTTTTTTGGCAAATTTTACCGGGCTCTGGAGGCAAGTCAAGTCATCGATGCCAATTGTCATTACAAATACATCATAAAGGTCGTTACTCTTGAAGCAAAATTAGACAACCCGCAACATATAGAGCAGCGTGAAGGATTAAGCTGCAACTCTCCTCTTGTATGGGTGATGAGGCCTTTTATCAACAATGAGAATTTTACAATTATATTTATACATATATAATTGTATAGGCTTAAAGAATTTATTCTCATAAAAAATTTACAATAAATCCACTTACATGAGAACAATACATATAATAATAAGTACTTAATTAAAATTAATAAAAAAAAAATCAAAAAACCCGACTGCATACAATACTCTTATTATAAACTAAAAAGAATAAAACAATTTACTAGCTTTCATTTGATACCCATATTGCTACAGTAAGAAAAAAAAATTCAACTCCCCCCTCATTCCGCAATTTGCGGGCGCCATTTTGAAAAGTTATATAGCCTATGTCACTACTACAATTTAGACAAATCCAACGACACCTCATATGTCAAAAACCGTCCAACCGTTTGGTCTGTAGGGCGTGCCAAAGAAATGGACATACATACATACATACATACATACACTCGAAAAACATAACCCTCCTTCTGTCGCAGTCGGGTAATAAAACAACAGTCACCGCATTTCAACAAAAGTCGGTTACAATAAGTAGGTAAATATGCAGAAAACATTCAATAGACTATACTAAATCAAAATAAAAATGTATTTGTCCCTCCTTATACCTATATATAAACATACACATACACATACATATTTATACATTTGATATTATTGTTCGGAGTATGAGTAGTTTTCAATTAAGTAATTGCGTAATTGGGACTTGAACATGTTAAAGGAGTTTAGATTTTTTTATATCTGAGGGTAGTTTATTATAAAATGTACTCGCTCAAAATTATACTATATTAATCATTTATATGACAATAATTATGTAGAAGTTAATAAAAGTTTTTTTAAGTCGATAGTTTAATTAAAACTGAAATGATACATTTACGCCGAGTTGCACGAAACAAATTTTAATTTTAAGTGTTTATTAAACTAATTTAATCACAAGAATCGTGATTATCTGTTGCACGAAACCTACATCTGATTAAGTTAACAAAAAAATTTAGTTTAATTAAAGATCTATCTAACGGATGATTAATTCCAACAGCTTTAAATTAATCATGAGATGAATTTTAAGATTAATTGCAACTTAACTAACGGAAAGTTAGCGACGGTTTCGTGCAACTCGCCGTTAATTATAAACATAATTAAGCTTGATTAACTTTATCGTCAAATCACGAAGAAACTATTTTATATATATTTAGACGTAGTCTTTTATGTTATTAACAAGTTTGTGCATATTTTCCTTTGAAGACAAAGCTATCGATTTTTTTAAATAATAAAAAAACAACAAACAATGTGGTGTAAATTCAGCGATTTAAGTTCAAGAATTATTAAACGTTTTCAATTTTAATCACTTTAAAGTAAGAATAAAAACATGATAATATCATTATCACGATTATATCGGTATACAATTACAACAAACGCAAACATTCAAACTCATAAAGAACATAAAAAAATAAAATAAAAAAAACAAAAGGATTACCCCAAACACATTACCATTAAGATAATTGTCGGGGAAAAAAAATCGTTCACAAATCCTGACAGACTGCAAGTTGAAGGGAAAAATCTTCTGTATATCCCAAGATATTGGCGTATGTTGACATATTTACGAGCTCCTCGACTATTAAGTGGTGATTTAGTGCAGGCATATCGGGATGGATACGTTTTTATCGCACCCATATATCCAGTCAACTTGGGCTCCATTATGGACGCCTTTGTGAGTCTCGAGGTTTTCAAAATTGTATGTTTAGTTATAATTCTTTTTATAATATTGTTATATATTTTAAAGAATCAATGTGAATAATAATGAAGTTATGTATTATTTTCTTATATGGTAAGATCATTGACGACCCTTCTGGTGTAGTGGTGCGAGTAGTCGAATCATAGTCGCGCGCCGACGGTCGCGGGTTCGATTCCCGGCCGGGACAGATATTTGTATTTGTACAAATAATTGTTTCCAGTTTGGGTTAATCTACTTTTGGGTCTCCCCACCGTCCCCAGAGAGCACGTGCTGCCATCGGTCCCGGTTGTTATCATAGACACCTGATAACGATCGTTACTCATGGTAGGAAATTATCCGCCAACCCACAGTGGAGCAGCGTGGTGGACTAAGCTCCAACCCTTCTTCTATATGGAGAAAAGACTTTTGCTAAGTAGTGGGTTGTTTACTGGCTGATACACTAAAATACAATAAAATAAGATAATTGATTCATGTACTTAATTGTGAATCTAAATGTAAAATTAAAATAAAAAAAACTTTAATTTTATAGCTATATAAAAATCATTTGTTTAATATTTTTATATTATATCAATTTTAATTTTAATTTTATTGTATTGAATTTATTTTATAGTATAAATTTTGTTGTATAGTTTCCAATTATTGTATTGTATTGAATTTATTTTATAGTATAAATTTTGTTGTATAGTTTCCAATTATTGTATTGTATTGAATTTATTTTATAGTATAAATTTTGTTGTATAGTTTTCAATTATTGTAATGTAATGTAATCCACATTTGGGGAAGCTGTATGTGCCTATAATTGAGATAATACTCCACTTGTATATACTTATGTATCTTTATTGTGTATAGATCTAACTTGTCAGCGCCTTTCTTTTAAATATAATATAAGAAAATACTTTATGTAGGTTATGTGATATTTATAATTTTTTGAGTTATAAGCGACATCGATATCATTATAGAGAGATTAAATTTTATTACAATTATTTAAAAAAAAAAAACAATGTCATCCCATTTAATACAAATTTTTACACGTAAAAGAGCATATTATTTATATTTAAAAAGTAGAACAGGTATGTGAATGAATCAAAACACTAAATACGATTTTTGCTCACTTTGATTTTCTTAATTTATTTACAAATAATTTCATATAGCACACACATATAGGAGGAAATACCCTGTACATGTCTCATAGCTATGCAAAGTTTTATTTTTTTTATATATACAAGGAAATAAAATGATTCTACTCACTTGCTACTCTCTGCTACGCCTGATCTGAATATTATAGAAAATAAAAATGATAATATAAGAAAACCTTATTTATATATACACATTTCTATATATTAAAACTTTTTATTTACAATGCCATCAAAATGCCATTTTAACCCTTGAAGCGGGTCGCAAGACGTTAATGCTATGGGCTTAATCTTTAGATATTCGCGCGTTTGACGAGGTAATCACAGCTATTGTTTTAATGCTTGAAGACCGCGGTAGGATTTGTCCAACGATGTATAATAACTGGAAACTGTAACGAACTTTTTAGAAAAATAAAATTAATCGTAAATAAAGCTGTATGTTATTTTATTCCAAGTGTTCAGAGTAACTTACTGTTGATCGTGATTTCGATTCCCACTTATGACAACTGTTTTTATTGCTTCGATTCCCGCTTGTGACAGATGTTTGAAGAGCTCTAATTGTATGTGCTTGTGTTACATATTTTTGGAGACTTGACACAGTATTGCATTGTACTGGAAGCCATTGAGTGTTATATAATTATTATTATAGCTTTTACTCGTATGTGATGTCTTGATAACAGGCAAGGATCGTATAATTTTTAACAACAACTATTGTAACTTATTCCACCACACTGGTTTCCTGCACAATATAAAATAATTATACACGTTTTCAGGTCACAATTACAGCAGTTTCATAATATCTCATCAGAGAGATACGTAGAAGACGAATTTTCAAACTATAATTGTTATGATAGTTTTGATGTGTAATTGAGAAGGCTATGCTTATTATTTCTCTGCGAGGTCGACGAACGAAGGTTGCCGATATAGGCCAATGAATTTGCAAGCTGAAGTGGTAGTGGGGACGGCACATGGCTCGAAGAACTGATGGCCAATGGAGCAGAAATTTTCTCGAGTGGAGACCACGTACCGGCAAGCGCAGCTGGTTTTTTGGTCAGATTTTGTTTGTAAGAAATTTTTTATGTGAACCAGTTTTAAGTTTTCGATAATTTTCACATCGATAGAATTTAAAAACAATATTTTAAAGTTAATAAGGTACTAATTTTCTTTATTAAAAGAAGCAATCACGACGCTGAGACCTAAAATTTAATTATAATAAGAGACAAGTGATCTTTAATTTTCTATTTTTAATTCACAACACATTATGAATAAACAAGTATTTATTAAGTTTAGTTTTGTATGAAGTGAACTGAATTGCAAAAGCCTCTTCTCCATACGGGAGAAGAACTTGAGCTTAATCCTCCACGCTGTGCCACTTCGGGTTGGCGGATAATATCCCTACCATTAGTGACAATCGCTATCAGGTGTCTATTCAAACAACCGGGATTGACGTGCTCTCCGAGGCACAGGGAGATCCACTAGGTCATAAACTTATCAGTAGAATCAGTAGAATTTTCATTAATCACGTCAGTGAAGCTGTATTCACTACTTATAAGTTTGCAAGTTAGTAAAAACTCACTAATACACATACAAATATTCAGTGTTCAAATCAGTGGACTCTGATATTCACATATTCATACATTTAACAGTCACTAATTCTACGTGGTACGATTCTCACATTGATAAAAAGTGAACAGTTACTTAAAATTAGTGAAATTCCACTGATTCATGTTTAGAGAGCATGGTAGGGAAGTTAACCGCCAACCAGTATTGGAGCAGCGTCACTACGCTAATACGCTAATCCAAAGATTAAGCTCCAACCCGTCTTCTATATGGTGACGAGGCCTTTTCCGAGCAGTAGGACGCTTACAGGCTGATTCAGTTTAGTTAAATTTTAAAATAAAACTGACCGATACAAAATAGAATTATTATTAAATACATTACATACATTAAATATATGTAATATATTTAATAATAATTCTACTTTCTATCGGTCATACATACATTAAATTGCTTATCATTTTACTGTTATTAATGATATAAATATATACAGATACGCACTGTTCGTCTGTCCGTTCCAGCAGGTGTTAAATCATAGACATAATCTAAGGTATAACAACATTGAGGCCGGCATTGCTCCGCGACGCGCTTCTTACTTAATACCTTAATCTTGAAGCGATGGACTGGAGAGGAAAGTCCTTTATGGACATAACGAATATTTTAACATAAATGATGAAATGTTATAGTTTAACATTTATTATCAGTCTCGCTGAATTTTAGCTTTATTATTTAAAAAGAATATTATTGAAATAAGTTTAATATGTTTCAAAATTAATAATATATTAGTCTGTTATATATATATCGTTTCATGTTTTACCATTTATTTGATTAATTATATTATTACTTTATTGTTATTTATTTATCATTTTTTTATTTTTAACATTTTTTTCGACTTGTATTGTGTACATATTTGACTCTTTTGAATGTTACTATCCGGAATAATATCGATATAATCATCTCGTTGCTTTTTGAATACTTTCACTAAAACATTTTTTTTTTTTGGAAACTACTAGTTATACAATAAAAAATTATAAAAAGGATGTGTTATGAAAATTATAATCAAGAAAAAAACTATTTTTATGCCAACATATTTTAAATTTTATAATAACAAGAACCTATTTTGTGAATTTCAAAATACTGTAAACATGTGTGTAATTATAAGGAAGAAGAAGAACAGTTTAAAGAAATTAGAATATGAAATTAAGTTCAACATAACACCGTTTTCGAAGAATTTTATTAATAAAATTTGAAATTTGAATAGCGAAAGGAACATCCACAGTAACTTAACGAGCGATATCACCTCCGAGATGTTTCCCCCGGCTATAATTCTTAAGGCTGCCCCCGTCGACGCGTTGAGGAATTATTATTATGCGAATAAATACTTGAATGTCACGACTAAATGTCTTCCCCCATCCCTCCTTAATCCGCGCGACAAATGCCCTTCGATTTGGAATTTTGTAATAGTTTTAAATTATATTTTTAATGCCGTTACCTGTGTTTTTTTCGTGAAATGAACTTGGTTTTGTTATTATTTACATTGTTTGATATTTTTGGCATTGTTACACTTTTTGGACTGGTTTATTTAATGTAAGAATTGTACTTTATAGTCTAGATTTTTTAAGTATTTACAAAGCAACAAAAATAATTGTAATAGTAAGCAAATACGTTGCATATATCATCGCTAATATAAGTTTTTATTACGTTAATTTTTTCTTTGTGTGACAGTTATTTTTAATAAACAAATGATAAGAAATACTTATTTCTCTAAAGATTATTTAGTTATTTTATTCATTGTTAAGTTAATCTATTAATAATAAAATCATTTATAATTTTGTTACTTGTACATAATTTAACTGTTAGTAACGATACAAACTTAATTTTATGTTTTTTTTTTATTTTTATTTATCTTATTTTTTAGACAATACTCATATTTTCACCACTTTCAGTAAACCTTGTCAGATCGGTAGATGTTTATAAATACTGCTATTCTCCTATGCGTCATTCTGTTATATTATATAGCCCATAATTATCCTCGAAAATCAGGTTTCTTAACACATATTTTTTTCATACAGGTCTATTAAAAACTGGGATTAGTATAAACACTAAAGGCAAGCATCTTCATCTTCATAATATTATAACAGAGATGACGTCACGTGTAATGCTAGGATAATCTGATTTTCAATATTTTCATTAAAATGATATTATATTTAGCAAACTTTTAAGATCTTTTATAAAAAATACTTTTTAACAAATTTATAATTCTTGAAGATAGGTGGAGTTTCTTCGGTCATTTCATCTTAACGAACTTGCTTATCTCCAGCCATAGCAAATCATCGAGATACTCTGAGTATGACAAGGAACCACGAAAAATATCGAACAGAAAAAATTATTATGAATTTTGAAATAGTTATATATGACGCGGCAGTTTTGGAACCTTGTCACAGAACACTATACTAGGAAGATAATTAGAACTTCAAAACATGAGTTTTATAAGTTAGATTTGTATCGGTAAATCAAATGCTGCGATAACCCAGTGGATAAAATACGTTGTTCAAAGCACACACACATTTATGCCGATGCTTGCGATTTCGATTCCGGTTTAAAAGCGCAAATTGATTTAAATTCTATCAAGTGTTTTGTGGCGCAGAAGGATATCGAAATAAAAAAGGCTCGGACTTTTTTCTTAGTATTTAGTATATACCTACGGAATATGAAATGAAATTTTAAATGATCTTAGCACCCAAAACGGCTCCAAGTAGAATAAAAATCCAAATAAAGTCATGTGCGATGATCGAACAGTTAGATACCTTGCGCAGGAACCAGTGTTGTGACCACTGCGTCAACCCGTAAAGCGGAGCAGTGTGGCAAGGTACGGTTCAATTCCTCTCCTTAACAGGATAAGAGTTTTTTCACAATTCAGGGTAATAATTACGGTAAGGTATAGAAATACAGAAGCACTGTCTACATCATTGCAATTATTTAGACACACTATTGTCTAAAACGTTTAAGAGTCTCTTTCGCCAGTTGCTGATAAACTATATCTGGCACATTAGTTACTGATAGGCTTCATTAGCAGGAGGTAAAACAGGCGCTTAGGGACTGTTTTATCTGCTAATAAACTATAAATTTTGGACTCACGGGTTGCGATTAGAAATATCAGGCACATAAAGTGGATTCAGATGCAAGAAAAGAATATATCATAAACTTTTATCCCTTGGATACCGTTTTACGTCAGATAGTTTTATCAGCAACTAGTGAAACACGCCCTAAGTATTTTAAATCATTTAAAATTAGTGATGAGTTAAATTAGTATCATTTTAACATCTGTTTATTTGCTAACAGAATTACAATTAATAAATCCATATAAAAAACCGCACCTACATACAGTCGACACTGTGTTTTAAAGTGACAATTTAAAATGGTTAAAAGTAGATCGTTTTGGACAAACTATGACAATTTATACAGTAAGTCTTAACTACCGCCTACTTATATTCCTAACTCCCAAGTCTGACGGGAGCGACTGTACCGTAACGTCTTGTTTAAATCAAGCGGGAATGATGGCAATAACAGTTAGCGGGGAGTTACGACGAGACGAGATAATGGTGGTTCAGGAGATTTCGTCTAAGTAATTGTTAATTCTGCGGCACCAGCGCCCGCCCGGCGATAATTGTTTGTTTTTATTCCTGTATAAAAGTAGCGAGATATGGTAATGGCTCGCTCTAAAGTATGACTTTGTTCGACGGTGTTCTTGTATGGTTTCGATGATATTGTAGTATATAATTATGGAGATAATTTAATTATGTGTGTTGATCTTTTTATAAGACTTTATTAATTGCGCGATGCAAAGGAATGTTATGTGTTTGTAAGTTTATATACGTATGTTTATTTTCTTGTGAGGCAACAATCGTGCTGATTTTACGGTTACATCCAATTTCCGATACCGATACCGACATTTCGGCGATATTGCGAGTTTTCCGATATATCGGGTTCGGCGAGCTATAGACAGCCCATATAAACGCGTCATTACTGCGCTTAATTCGTTAATTCGGTGAATCTCCATGTTATATTCTTTCTTTGACTTGCGCAGCTGTTCACCTCACATAGCCCATTTCGCTAGTTGCTTTTGGTGTGTAATAATTTTAATTTTTTTGTGGTTGTGATTGTGGCGTGATTATTTTTAGTTGCTACGTAATCATACACGTCGTATAAAACAAAAATAATTATTTCAGACTCGAAACAAAAAATAAATAAATCTGTGTGGAGCATTTTGAAGCACATCTGATAATTCAAAAGCAATATGTCATTTTTAATTATAAATTTTCGTCTGAATGTAATTAATGTATTTTCTAACAGTATTTGTATGTATGTTGTCCGATATTGTCAATTTACGACCATGTAAGTAGGTGGTATATGAGTTAAATTTAGACATTATTATGTTAATACAGTTTGGTGAACTAAATCCGCAACTATAATCATAAATCCATCACTATAACTCGCAAATTCCGATACAAACTCGAAGAATTCCATTACACCCTCCGAATGAACTATACACTTGACAATATAAATGTGTCCGACTATAAATCGCCGCACATGCTAAACTAAGATAGACACATTGGGATGAGACAAGTCAGCAGTGCCCTTATCACAGTCCCAGTTATTTACGGCCTGGCCTGAGTTATGGCCAATTTACAGGCAGTCATTAAGGCCTTAATGGCCTCAAGGTGTCCGGGTGAAAAGTTTGTCGGATAACTTAGGCGACGTCAGCGTTTCGTTATGATGTACGACGGCGCGTTTTTGTCATGCATTGTTAATGGCTGGCTAAATGATTACAGCGCGAATATTTAAAATTTAATGTATATAACGATGTTCATACATAAAATGCTTTAAGTGTATATTCGTTCGAAATATTTATTATACGAATACATTGTTCTAAACAAAAATTATAAAAATCTTTCTATAAATTTAAATAATAGAACATTGAAACGTAAAATTTATAATTCATGACAGATACCAAATGAATTGTTTTACTTTTAATTCGCGATAAGGTAAATAGACATATCAAAAAACCTTTTAATCGGCTTGTCAAGCATTTGTCGCCGATGGGCGAAGCGTACGGCCACAAAACGGCCGCGGCCGACAATAGCGAAATTCATTATAACGAGTCGACATAGCTGCTAGTGATAACCTCATTTGTATGGGATGAATCAAACGCACATTAAAGCATTGTCATACGGTAAAATTATTGTGACGCCTCTCGTTACTAGCACACTTCGACGCTGGTGGCAGTTCCGATCTGGGAACTACGTGGAGATGTTAGTAGTTAAATACTTAATTACAAAAGCTTAAAAAAAAACCTCATAAATATGTACTTAAGAGAAGGTGATCCAGTGGACAGATACGTGGATTGTCAAGCACTACTAAGTTTTCAGGGGCTCAAATATGGTTTTGGAAACTATACTTTTCTTCCAAATAAGATAAGAAACTTTCGACCAGCAGTACGATATTTATGATATGTTTATTTATTATTTATTTATTTATATACTATTTATTGTACACCAACACAGATTATTTACATAGAAGTAATAAAACAAGTATAAAAAAGAAATGTACAAGAGACGGCCTTATCGCTAAAACAGCGATCCCTTCCAGGCAACTATTTATACAAGTTATAGTACATATTTATTTTCTAAGTAAATTTTATCTTATACATATTTATATTAAAATTGTAAATTTCATGTGACTGGTTTTTCACAATTTTCTAACGATAATCTTAATAGGGGTCTAAAAACAATAATCACTACATACTCGTATTATAAAACAAAGTTCTCCGCCGCGTCTGTCTCTCTGTTCGCGATAAACTACTGGACGGATTTTCATGTAGTTTTCATCAAATAAGAGTGATTCATGAGGAAAATTTAGGTACATATACATACCCCGGGCACATTTAGACATGTCAGATTGTCTGTTTGTTTATTTGAACACGCATTACTGCTTAACGTTTTAAGTGTAGATAAAAAAATAGCATGATAAGTTAGTTTATTTCATCAAAATCGCTTCATTCTGTCAAAAGTTATTGTAATTTGAATTTTGTATTTTAAAATTTTGTAAGTTAATAAATTTAAATGTGATCCAAAAATGGTAACAACATTGAGTTAAATAATGTTTTATAGCATTTCATGAATAATAATTAATAATTCATATTCATTCATTCATATTATAAAGATAACGAAAAAAAAAAAACAGAATTAAAATAGAAAATCAAAATATCGAATCGCGATTTATTTACAGACAGAGTACAATAGTTTGATGCACGACGTTTTCATAATAGATGGCGCTTTCTGAATCGCGGTTATTTACTACTGGAACGTAATAGTAGATGTGTGGCTAAAGTAAAATTTCTGTACAGGCGACGCCACGGTCACCGTTAGTTGTTAATAAATTAATAGCAGACTTATTTTAGTTCAATTAAATAAGATCTATTGTGAAATAAGCTGATTTTTTAACAAAGTATGTTTATGATTTAATTAAATCAATAGAATAGATAAAATATTTAGAAGAGGTACAAATAACTTCGTAGGTCTGAATACACTTAATCCCTTGCAAGCATTGAAAAAAAAATGAAAAAAAAAAACAAAAGAAAAAATTAATAATAAAAAAAACTGTTTTGTTTTTATGCTGAAAACTTTCAAAAAGTTTACAAGTAAGGTTTGATAAGCTTAAAAACTAAATAATAAATTATAATAATAAATTTTCATTTATTTTTCAAGGCTATGCTATTTTAATTATTTGCTTGTGTTGTCTGTTGTTTTATATCTGTGAACGATGTGTGTCATAAATAAAATTTAAAGTTTTAATACGACATCGACTCTATACAATTTTGAGTCTGAAATTTCGCATTATCGCTCGCCAGTATGACAGGCCAGTGATATATACTCGGACGTATTATAAAAGAGAAATAAATAATTTTCGGGAATATTTAGAAGTCGTAATTTTATCGGCGAGATAATAATATAATGAACGATATTACGAAGAGAAAAGTAGAAGAAGAAGAAGTAGAAAGTAGGGTTTTATAGTGTTTGTAGGAAGTAAAGTTTAATAAACCATCAACTATTAACTGAAATCTTGATATTTGCGGTAAAAGTACTGGTGTACTATTCTTAATACGCGAAAAGTGCTAACGTTCACACCAAATAACTTCGTTACATTTTATAAAATTAGAAACAAAATTAAATGGTAGGTAAATCTAATGAAATAAATGGTGATAACAATATGATTTACGTTATGTTTAAAGTATTATTTCATAAAAAAAATGATTTTATAGGTTGTTCCATGAGTAATAAAGTTAGAGCAGACCTGAAGTCTATACGTAAACTGATATCCATATTATTTTTATTTTATTTTGCGTCGTCGACCCACGTGGTTTCATCTACATCCAATCTAAACTGATATTATCAAGATGTAAAGTTTGCAAGTTTGGATGTTCCGGATAATCTCCGGTACTACTGATCGGGTTTTGAAAATTCTTTCATTCATAAAAAGGTATATTATCTCTGAGTGCTAGAGACTACTTTTTATTTTAGTAAATATATATTTTCAACTATTATTCACAATAAATATAACTGAAGTCGTCAAAAATTCAATAATATAGCGTGCGCAGTCGGAACAAAAAATTCTATAGTAAAAATATTCATTACTTTTAGATTTACAAAAAAGTCCGAACACCATTGATCTAAGTTTAATATATCAGCTAAAAAGATGGTTTTTATATTAATGGTAAAATAAATTTTACAAGATAAAGTTAGGATACAAAATGGAAATTTCATGAAGAAAAAGTTTAATTTTTACAGGATGTTAATTGATGGAGTTGGTCAGAAGATAATGCAAAATAAAAACAATAAGCCGGTAAAATTATTGCGTTGCCGCTGCCGCTGGCCGTGCGAGAACAGTAGGCGGGGTGCGGAAGCTAAAATTTGTTGATAAGTTACACCAACAAACATTGGACCCCTGCAAGCCGGGGCGGGTGGTTTGGTTTTTAATATTTTAGTTAATGTTATATTATATTTGATTGACTAGCCCGTTGGCGCAGTTTGCAATGACCCTGCTTTCTGCTCCAGGGTTGTGGGTTCGATTCCCGCCCCGAATCTGTGTGTAATAAATATTTATTTATATATGCATATTTATTTGGAAAAAAAAGTATATAAGCCGGCTGTTAGCTAAAACACAGGCAATTAAGTTGCCTACCTTAGTGATAGACGATCGTGTGTTAAGCAAATGTATTTATTTATTTACATTGAAATAAGCAAAAGCGTTACCATACCCTGTCACAATACACTACGCTGGACAACCCGCCTGCAAAGCGTGGTGAGTATTGTTAAATCATCTCCAGATATTATGGGGGAGGCCTACGTTCAGCAGTGGAAATCCAACTGCTGAAGTGGATGTGGATTTTTCCATTCTACTCTCAATGTTTTGACTACATTTACATCAGCAGACTTAATCAATCAATCAATCAATCAATCAATATTTTATTACAACAAGTAGCACAAACAAAGCACGATTAAATTATTGCTTTTATCATAAACCCTAATCAAAACCTTTACATTGTCAACTCTGCGTAGTTGTAATATATATTAAAGATGGAAATAAATGTGATTTAATTTTGTTTTAATTTTATTTTTATAACAATTTTCTTAATAAAGAGTGAATCCTAGCTTTCCACAACATAGGGTAATCAAGTGTGCGAGTTAGTAGCACTCAATTACATAAATCATTCTTCATTTACATTTGTAAAAATTACACTCAACAGCTCATAGTAGGATAAAAATCATGTATCGATGGACCGAAAACACACACGACACAATACAAACACAGACAAATTGTTAGACAAATGTCTCCATTGTCTATATAAAAATTTGTCATAAGTGAGGATCGAGCATAGGATCGCTAACGCCACAGCCATTTGTTGTGACCACTACGACATCCTCGTCCGATTACCTTTGCAAGTACCTTTGCAAGTCACTTTACTTAAGAAGTGGTTTTACATCAGCCGATCTACACATGTTAATCCGGTAAAAAACTATCAAAAAAATAACAAATTACGTAAAAACAATACATAAATTAAATTAAGAAAATGTAGTATGTTACAAGAAATTGAAAAACAAAAAATATTATATGTGCGACTTTTTTTAACTGTAGCATAACTGATGCTGATTCTATTTGGATGTATAAATTGTTGATAAAAATAATAGTACATAGATAATAATTATAGAAAAATCTTTTTCAGTTTTCAAATGTTTATTGCTTAAAAGTTCAAATAGTTACTAACCGTAATATTGTATATATTTTGTTATTATCTAAGAGTACCTAATCCCTTAGATTAAAACAAATTTGTTTTAATCGAAGAGTAATCCTATCCAAGTTTTCATGCAAAAGCATCCACTGAATACTTTACTGTAAGTTATGGCATAGTAGGTATAGAATATGATCATCGGAATCTTTGTTTAAACAGGTTAGGTATTTCAATATAAACTCTTTTGCAAAAAAAACGGGCACTTAAGCAAAGAACTATTTTATAGTTACTATTAGTTTGTTTGACAATTTTAGGTATTGTTATCCTCAGAATTTTATAAATTAATTAGGAAGGAATAGTTTTCATCAGTTTTATCATAACATTTTAATTAAATTATTAAGAAATAATGTTTAAGCTCAAAACACTATGATTGTACCTGCTCGCTAAATAAAAATGAAACGCGTTAATTTCTTTGTTTTTCATGAATACATTAAAAGCAGATAAAAGTTTAGTATTGAGTGTGACCCCCTCTTGCTGAAATCACAGCTTGCATTCGTCTGGGCATGCTAGTGAGTATATCTTTTATGGTTTCTTGGGGAATACGTTCCCACTCCGCGGTAATCACATTCTTTAGCTCTCTGATGGTCTGCGGAGCCGGCTGCACTGATCTCACTCGTCGCTTCAGAACGTCCCAGACATGCTCTATGGGATTGAGGTCCGGACTTCTAGCTGGCCAGTCCAAACGACGAATTCCGACTTCTAGCATATACGCATCCACACCGCCAGACCGGTGGGCGCGAGCGTTGTCGTCCATAAAAGTTGAGTTTTCGCCAAGAGCGGTTAAAGCGGGTTGTGCATAAGGAATTAGAACTTCCGTTATGTATCGGTGTCCAGTCAGTGTACCGTTTTCGATGAAGACTAACTCCGTACGATCCATAGAATTTATTCCTGCCCAAAACATAACAGAGCCCCCTCCATAAGGTGTGATTTCTTCAAAACATGCCTCTGCAAAGCGTTCTCCTCGTCTACGTAGCACTCGCCGACGTCGGTCTTCACCATGCAGAGATATCCTGGCTTCATCGGAGAACAATACCCTATCCCAGTCTTCATGAGTCCATGACACACAATTTCGAGCGAAGCTAAGCCTGGCAACTCGATGTCCACGGAGTAATTTAGGGCCGCGTGCCGGGCGATGACTGTGTATATTAGCAGCGAGAAGCCTCCTCCTGACCGTCCATAGACTAATTTGCACATTTCTTACTTCTTCGAGGGTGTTCTTGAGGTCCACATAAGAAGATTTGCGATTTCTCAACGCTTGACTAACTAGAAAACGATCATCCCGTGGTTCGGTACATGTTTTTCTGCCAGAACCAGGCCTTCTCTTGACGGAACCGGTCTCTTGATAGCGCTGCCAGGTCCTTTGAACTGTCGACCGACTCACATTTAGCCTCTGAGCCACGAAGCATTGACTGCAACCTTCTTCAAGCAGCGCAATAATTTTGCTCGCTTTTATCACTTTATCTACCATTTTCGAGATTGCTAAACAGCAATAACAATACTTTTAAATGTCAAGGACACCAGATAATTTAATAAAAATTGACAAAAAGTTAATTAGAGTCGATATTAACTATAGGGAATTCGCGCCACAAAATGTAGTTAAAAGTTATTTTCTTTGAAAACCAGGCTCAGTCAAAAATTTGAATTTGGAATGTACTCTTATAAACATTATGGCACTTTTATAACTGGCCAGTAACATGTTCAAATGATTAAAACCTTTTTGGTATTTTATTTTTTTCAGCCAGGAAGAAAATCGAAACCGCCCGTTTTTTTTGCAAATGAGTGTACATAAAGTATTACTGTTTTGGCCAGCTATTTGTACCAAATTACTTAAAAGCCACCCCTGTTGGTGTTTAAAAAAAATAGCTGGACAAATGAACGTGTTAAGTTACAGCAACCAGCGAAGAAAAAAATTATCCTCTATTTAGTAATCACGTAATCCGGCCATCGCTGACAGGAACCGATTTTAATCGGTTTTATCTAGTTTTTGTGGTAAATGACAGCCGCCGCGGTACGCTGTTTTGACGTCTGCGGCACGTTACACGCAAATAAATATACATAAACTCATTTTTGTTGATAATGAATCGTATTTAATGCACATCTGGGTGTGACTGCGGTCGTAAACTGTTCGTCTGTCCAGTAATTATTTTAATTATAATAAGGATTCGCCGATCTGTTTTTGATATTTCAAATTGTCGCGATAATAATTCAATGGCAATGAAATGATAATTTGTACGTTTCGACCGTACGGGTATAGCTTTGTGGATGTAATTAAATCCGTTACTACAGAACGTTTGCATTGATTACATTATATGAATTTATTGTCTGTGTTTGTTTGAGTGTAATTTATATATTTAATTAAGTGTCTCTTTATTTCTATTCAATTCAAGTGCATGTTATTTGACATTTATTATAATTATTATACGTATTCTTTATTGTACACCACACGGAAAATAATATGGTAAAAAAGTTATGAGAGAAATCAAAAAAATACACAAAGAGGCGACGTTATCGCTCAATGGCGATTTCTTCCAGGCAATCTCAGGGTTAGAATTTCAGAAGAAGAAATGGGTTATTAATTTAATTTTATAATTTAATTTAAAAAATAATTTATATTTACTGGTTTACATTTATATGCGTGATGATCTATAATCTATAGCCATTCACAGTACCTAAATAGGCTATCTAAAGCAAAAATTATAATTGAAACACCGGTAAGGTCAAAGCGTTTGATCAAACGAATAAAATTACAGTTGTATATTATTAATATTATAGATATGCGTTGATGTAAACTATGTCATTATTATTGGGAATAATTTAAAACCGCAAACATATAAGTTGTAAGAGTTCCAAAAACATATTTTAAAAATATTACGCATTATTAGCTGATTCGACCGTGGTAGTTAATACTTTTCATTTACTATCCTTACTTCCACCACTCCTCCTTCGTACCTTTAACCCATAACGCAGTTGTGACTCCTCTAGTGCCGCAAGTATTTACGACCGACCGGGATCACGTAACCTCAAGTGCACCGGCTGTTTCTTCAAGAACTAATTCTATTTTAAAAAAATGCATCATAATCATTATATCAGCCATTGCTTCGTTCGATCTCATTATTTCTGATTCGATCTCGCTGAGAAACACCAAGCATAGCCCTCTCCGTTGCACGCTGTGCGACTTGGAGCTTGTTTAAAAGGCCCATAGTCAGAGACCACGTCTCAGACCCGTATGTAATAACTGGTAACATACATTGGTCGAAGAATTTCGACTTCAGGCACTGAGGTATTACGTAAAAAAAAATATTAAAAAAAATCATTTTTATGTTAGTCTACCTGACACTGCGCAAGCGCATCGAGCGAATAATCTATTGACGATAAGATCTGATTAAATATATTTGCTTTTTTAACATCTTCAATTTCTAAAAGAAGCCATTACCAACGCTTCAACACAAATAAATCTTACACGCTTCACACGGTGTTATAGTCCGCATTCGTCACGTGTTAGCCCATCTGTCCGTCGTCGAGTTGAGCGGGCGCAGATCGACACGACTCAGTTAGATTAAGAGCTGGGAATCATTACAATTTATAGAGTTAAGAACAAATTAGACAGAACGTAAAGGGTAAAGACATAGTTAAAAAAAGATATTATGTGTTAAATCGATTCATATGTACCTACTAATGATAAGTCAATCAGTGTGTCAGATGAAGCTCAAATTCATGTCCTTTGAATGAGAAGTAGTTTTTATGCAGCACTTTGACACCGTGCTCTTACACTATCTTGTAGTAGTAAATATATTTATTATTTTGAATCAAATATCAGTTGAATTACTTGTTACTTTACATATATGTATATGTAGGAATAATGATATATGTATATTTATTAATACATGGTAAATTTGAAAGCTTCATATTAGGGACTTAAAACGTAAATAATACGGTAAATAATACATTTATAAATAAATATATATGACACCAGATTCGGGGCGGGAATCAAACCCTAACACAGTAAGCAGGGTCACTGCCAACTATGCCAACGGGTCAGTATTAAAAATTAAGTCAGTTCTAATTAATGTTCTTAGTTCTATATCAAAACAGTTTTCTAAGTGTTGAGAGATTCATTTGCCTGATGACGAATTGTTCGAGCGATTTCACGCCGTCATGTAAACAGTTACCGTCTTGTGACAATAAGTCGAGATCTTTTGAGACAACTGGAAAATAATATTTTTTTTTTTTGGTAAATTTTATATTAACGTTACCTAATTTTAATCAGCGTAATAGTTGAAACTGTCATATAAAGGTTGTAACCTATTTGTGTGGAGGTTTAATTAGAAAATAATTTCGCGTAAAATACTTCGTAGGTACTTGGAAAAAAATAATTTGGTTAATTCTTTTAAAGTCAATTATTGACTGATAAGTAAAATATATCACTTATTTACAAAACAGTTAACTATTTTTCAACATTTGTTTTTTTTCTATTCTTTATCTTTTATAACCCGTGTGGGCAGTCTTATTTTCTTAATAAGAAGGTCTACGACGCTTATCCTGCTACATTGCAAAATTACATATTTGCAAAAATACGTGTCAGAGTAATTCTAAGGAGACATGGGGTTTCTGCGTTATCTTGAACCCGCAACCTTTAAAAACTGCGTTCTGTGCATTAGATAATTTAAACTTTTAAATAAATTATATATATTTGTCACTTGTCCCAAATTATATATTTGTACCGTTTGTAGCGAAATACTTGGACGTTGGAGTTGAAGTGGAAAAAAAATCTAAAAGAATTGATTCCACGTCTTATAACGTCAACTGATTACAGTGGAGCTGGTGTAGTTTTTGTCAGAGAATCGGAATTGTAATTCAACGGAAAAATACAGCCATTATTCTCTGTATCATTCCACGCAGACACGATTTATACCAAAAGTATCTGTTATTAATTAGTTTTAAGTTTTGCATTGTAAATATGAATAATTTTGTAAAATTTCAAACAAAAAACAAATAGTATTATAAGTTACTCATAAATATATTTGATTATAATATTTACATTTAGACACAATATTTCAGATATTATTATAAAAAATTATTCCTTGATTAATAATAAAACATGGTCAATCAACTCTCGCGCACCTTCCTTGATTTAAAACTTGTTACAAAGTACCTATCTATGTACTGTTTACACGCGTAGCGATGGATTTATGTACGCGTTCTGATTCGCCGCGTACTATCGCTTTTACGATCCAAATATTTACACTAATACAGCGTTGTTTGATATCGTTTTATACGGTATTTATACATATAATAAAACTGAAACGGCGCCGTGTCTGTACCTGTCGATTAATATAATTTCGGAAGTTTTGTCTTGACGTTTATTTTGTGTCATGTGGAAATTTTATAATATTTAAGGTCACTTTGTAAAGCGATAGTTGGTAACTTGGTAAGTTAGAATCTGAATTTATTGAATTTATTTTTTTTTGATCTGAACACTTCATTTACCAGGCGGACTTCCTACTACGAACCTACTAAGATTTGTGATAGAAAGTTTGCCTATAAGTAGTATTTTGTGCAGGTGTCCTACATAAACTACCTCAAAATAGTTGCCAGCAGTCCTTATTTTGTAGCTGGGACTCAAAGCATTAGTAACTAGGAAGGCTGTGGATAATAATGTATTACTTATGTTAAAAATATTTTTCAAAGACCTCCATTTTTCCCTACATTTGCGATCGTGAAAACTTACTTCAATCGTCAGAGGTCGATTGGATCATGCGAGGTACGCCAATGCGACGCTTACCTGGAGAGGCACTTAACGTTGTTACTTCCAATAGCAATTTATTCCCTTTATGTCATGCTATGGCAAATATGATATATTATACATCAGCTCATTTATGTTTTAGCCTTTAGGCACAGCTCAAGATCTTTGTCTTGTCCATGTTCATTTTAAGGCTCAACTGGTGGGAAACTTTATTGAGGTCACCGAGCTTTATGCTGAGGTCTTCCAGGGATTTTGCCATGAGCACGATATCGTCGGTAAATCGAAGGTGAGTCATCTTGCTATTAATAATTTTAATTGCTATGAATACAGCAGCATAAAAAGTTTTGGGAAGATAACATATCTCTGTCTCACATCTCACACTCTCATACTCAAACCGACATAGTGGCGGTACCTATTCTACAAACACTGCAACACTCCGATATACCGGTAATAAATATGGCACCGCTAGAGAGATTGCAGCACTAAGTGTCCATAGAATCGAAGGTTTGTCATAGTCATAAACACCAAGCGGCAATACTCCTTGGTCTTTAGTATAATCTGCCGCAGCGTATGTTTGTGGTACCGGCTTGTTCGGGAGCATCATTCATTATATTTATTTGGTATTAAAAACGAACAATTTTGAGTAAACATACATTCATATTATACAATAGTTCTAAGCCGGTAAGGTATGTCGCTATACCGTTAATATAAGTTTGCTAAGGTCACGAACGCAGAAGATAAAAGCAAAAAAAATGTTAATGTTAATTTTAGAAAACTTGCGGTAATTTTGTAAAAATCGCGCTAATCTTACATAAATCGCAATGTTTGTTTGATCGATCGCGAAAAAATGGGTTTTAAAAAAGAATTATTATTGTTTCGGTATTCGTACTTTAGATGCTTAATGAAAACAATTTCCAAATACCTATGCATATTCATCGTGATTAAATTGGTGTGTGTTAAAACAAGCTGTGTAGCCAATTGAAATTTCAGTTGGCAACCGGAACCATTAAAAATGACGAATTTCGGTGTAAACATTTATCCTCTATTTAAAATCATCCACTTGTCGGAATAATACGACAAATACTGCACGCGATAACACAGTACAGGTACAATTATGGATTAACTGATGTCATGTGGTGTCGAGCTGTGTTTCCGGGTTTGATGGTCAGGCCCTGTTCTAGGTAAGATACCTACACGAAGAGATGCGACGAATACTTTTCATGACGTAATCTAACGCGATTACATAAGAGAGCTTAAACTTTTTAGGCTTGCACAATCGTGGTTTTCAAATTCGGCTTAGAGGAGGCAACCGGGGCAATTGCACCGGGCCTCCACAAAAGAGGGGCCCCCATAATAGAGACTTCGGATTTTTTTTAGGAATATGGAGAGACGATGACCTTTTCTTTGTAGGAAATGTTTTTTTTTTCGTGTGCATTTTACTACACAGGACAGTTACAGAAAAGTTGTATTGTCATCCGATAATTATTGGAACCAATTATTGGGCCTCCACTTCTTTGTTGCCCCGAGGCATCCGCACCTCTAAATCCGGCCTTAACGGGGAGTCTTTACCCTCCGTCTAGTTTTTTTTAAGCCCACCTTACCACTTATATTCGACACAGACTCCCGGCAAACAACACTAACAACGTCACTTTATTTGTATAATTTGAAGTTAAAAAAAATACTATGAGAGCTTTTACTCGTAGGTACTTACACGTCACTTAGTCGAGTTTGACCCAAATAACGACATTTATGATGGCATAAGATAAAGACCAATCAGTTCAACATGATAAGGAACTTTAATAAATTACCATACATAGATTAAGACGTACTGGTTTTGAATTTGACTATACAAAAATCCGATAAAACATGTCCGTAATATAATATACTAAGTACACATTATGTACTCCAAAATACTACAACATACAATGGCACAAAATCCAGACCAAAAAATCAACCAAAATTTCCATTACAATCTGATCCCGTTCAACATTTAAGTATTTCCAAAGTATATCCAACGGTATTATGTGATATATTCTAAACGTGCATTCTAAAAAGCAAAGCCCGTTTACACGCTGAATTTAATATCTGTTTAGTTGTGCTTAAACCTCTTATAATTCTGCCGGCACCGCACACTGCTCGTAAAGAGGGTTGTACACTTGCAGTTTTTGTCTCTTGAGCTCGTGGTCACCGCATAGTTAAGGGGCAGAGCTTTTGTCACGTATTTTGGTTATTAAATGCTACATTAAAAAAGCACACCCCCTTATGACCTTTTTATACCTTCCCTATGAATGTGGACTCTCAGTGACTCTCAGACTCATAGTGGACCAAAGAACTTTTTTGAGGAGAAGGGTAAATAACCTAGCTCGCAATGTTATGTTAGTTAGTGGATACATATATCTCAGAAGTTTGTAACTTGAAAACAATTTAAAAAAAATTTAAAAAAAAATATAATTTTGGCATAGATTTCAAACTATAACTAATTGTAAGTATTGATTAAGATTTGGGTGTTCTATTAAAAGATGAGATCATCTCGGGTAAATGGTATATGGATAGATGGATAAATTTTGAAACTTATCCTTTAAATTTTAATCAATAGACTTACATTTAACCACAATATTACAAAAATTTGATGGACTATCATCATCAACATATCAAATCAAATCAAAAATTTATTTATTCAAATAGGCTTTATAAGCACATTTAAATCGTTATTTTACACAGTATATAATATTTTAAATTAATTAACTATAGTTTATGTTAACCATTGGATGTCCACTGCTAAAAGTAGGCCTTCCCTATGAATCTCGCGGACGGCTATCCGACGCTGCGCTTGCCGGTACGTGGTCTCCACTCGAGACTTCGGATCCATCGGCCGTCAGTTCTACGATCTATGTGAACTGCCCACCAATGAATGCTATTAAGAAATTATTGTCGTTATATCAAAAAAAAAAAAAAAAACTACTTTTTGGCTTTCAAACATACTTTGTTTTTGAAGATAAGAGCTTGTCGCGTATCCTCGTGACCACGGACCGTGAAATATCGACAAAGTCGTCAAAAAACTATATCGTGGAATGTAAATGTTTTTATTTTCAAAAATAAAGTAAAAAAAGAAAAATATTGTTAATCCGATATTTCAATTAAAAAACTCCAATATAAACCTATGAATCAAAATGCGAACATAACTTCTTAACAATCCCTTGAAATGAATAAAAGTACTATAAGATGAAAATAACCACTGGACACGTGCAGGATGTAAGTTCCGCTTCCCCAATAGTAGTATGACCTTTGTCCACTTGCCAAAAGTCCGACAATTTCAATATAGTACGGTATAGGGTACATTTTAACATGGAACACCAACTAACCTAATATTAATGGATATCTATTTAAATTTTTAATTAAATTCATATATTTTTTTATTTTTGTAAAAATCCTAATATACCCCTTAACAGAGTCCAGGTATTCAACCCACTATTTATAGAGGTGTGTTTAAGAGACTCAGCGGCTCCCGATCTCCGGCGCTGATATTATGCGAATATGTGACTTTGCATCGCACATTAACGGAGTAAGCGTGCATTTTCTTGGCTAATTAGTTTAGCATTCGTTATAAAGTCTGGTAATACCTTTTTTACCTTTTTTTGATTACGTGTATTGGTTGGCTGAAACTCCAGACTATACATATCTAAGGACCCAGGTATGTCAGTTTGAATACTATCAAAATTTGACTTATTTTATGTTATAAGAAAATATAATTACGGAACAAATTCTTGAATTTCTATAATGAGACAATTTTCAAACAGTTACATAGTTATACTTATAATTTCACGTCAAAATATCTGCGCACTTTAGCTCGATGACGTCAATTAATACAGTGTACAAAACAAGTGTCTCTATAAATTTTTATAGGTACCTAACTGTATATAACATGTTTGTTGAATATAGTTCACAATTCACTTACTATATATTATGCCACTATTGAATTGCAATTTGACAGCGATAACTGTACAGTTCTAGCTTTCTATTCGGTTAAAAGAATTAAATTAAATGTATGTTTTATTTGAAAAGGCTTATAACTTCTTATCTTATAAATTTACAAAATATTACTATTTTACGAGCCATTCGATTTTTGTCATACGTAGGAAAGGTTTGCTTATTATGGTTTGATTAATGGAGCTATCATTAGAATTTATACTAAAAGAAGTACATTTCTTTATGGGTTTTTTCCGTCATTTCCGTCAACTTGAAACATAAAGAAAATTTTACAGATTTAGCTCGAACAGCTCAGATTTGAACAGCCAATTGCTTAGTTTCGAATCGCATAATTTATCTACAGAGACATCTCGGCTCATAGAATTCTCTAAGAACACTAATAAATTTAAAGTTTCGATAAAGTTAATTCAGTTCATAGTAAAATACTCAAATGTCAAGTTATGTTAATTGTGTTATAAATTTAATATTTTACGACAACAAAAAGCGATGTGTTTTATAATATTTAACACATTAGTTATCCTAATTACCTACTTATCGTTTCTTGTTTAAATCATTAGTTATTTCCATTAAAAAAATCTTACTTTTAAAACTCATATTTAGAAAAACCATTTCACAAACCCTGTGATTACAGAAAAACGCGCGAAACCGTGGTGGGAGTTGTTCGTGTTCGGGAGGTGGGGTGAAATGCAAATATGAAATATGAAAATGAAGATGGCATGTAATAAAAATGATATAGTGGGCTCCGTAGAGCCATTCCGACGAGCGTAGTCGTCTCGTCAGTTTTATACGGGACCGTCTATCACGACTTGACAGTCATGGCTGCCTCCTTGAGGGAGGTCCGGCGTTGGATTTATCGCTGAGTGTTGACGTTATATTTTAGATGTATAAAATTTTACGTAAACGGTTATATTTTTAAACGTTTGTACAGTTGTTGTTGTGTTATATCTAAGTTGTTGTTTGTTTGGTCCGTGAATTTAAAACTTATTTTGATATCTTTGTTTAAAAGTTGTAGTAATTGTAAATTTCATAGTTCATTTTCGGAAAATAATTTATTGTATGTACTCGTATTATTAAAAAATATAATATTATGGAGGGGGGAGGATGATAAATTAAGGGAGAGAGAACAGTATATTAGGCCATTATTAAGAATCAACAATTTAGTAAACATTAAGAAAAATTAACAAAAATGGCACTTCTGAGATCAACGTATTTTTTTTTAACTCGAAACTAAACTATATTACTATTTTCCTTGTTTTCGTAGCATTCAGGACACACTACTGCTTGGTGATCGGGACAAATCCATTTGTTGCAAGTCTTGCACCACTTTTTAATCGACCGATTTCGGGCTTTCGAGCAGAGTGCACATCGACCAACTCGTCCTATCTTTGAAGTCAAATCGTGTTGAGACTCTTGGCGTTCTTGAATTGTGCTGCCCAAATGCGCTTCTATCCTGAATTTAAGTTATCGTGGAAGTGTTTCAATAGATAGCCGACGTATATAAGCGGTTTTATTAATTGGAAATAAATAAAACAATATAATATTATGTATTCTACGTGTATTTTATGGTAGTGTGAATCTGTATCTAATTAGAGATGCATAAAATTGATTAATAAGTTTTTTAAGTCATATGAATAGTTTTATTAGTCGAAATATAAATGTAAGTTATACATTAATCCCGCAAATATAAATAATAACGTGATGTTATATAGCCTATGGCATACCTTGACAATGAGAGCTGATAATAAATGAATAATGACAAAGGTCCTCTTTATTACCCGACTGCGACAGAAGGAGGGTTATCTCATAGTAAAACTGTTTTAGGCTCTAATTCTCCCTGTGCAAGATTTTGTAAGATTATTAAAGTAGTAAATGTTTGTATCTCATATTACCTACATATATACTCATTATGTTATGTTGATTTATTATTAAGTCGAGCAATAATGTATCATTATTATCACTGACTTTTTCACATTATTATTTTTTATGTTAACGTGCATGTGGAGTTTACCTATAAGTAGTTGTTACACTGTCTCTATAATTATATTAATGTATATTGTATATTGTCTGTATTGGTGTAAACAATTGTTGGTGAACCTTAAATAAATAAATAAATAAATAAATAATGTTTTTCGAGTGTATGTATGTATGTATGTATGTATGTATGTATGTATGTATGTATGTATGTATGTATGTATGTATGTATGTATGTATGTATGTATGTATGTATGTATGTATGTATGTATGTATGTATGTATGTATGTATGTATGTATGTATGTCCATTTCTTTGGCACGCCCTACAGCCCAAACGGCTGGACGGTTTTTGACATATGAGGTGTCGTTGTATTTGTCTAAATTGTAGTAGTGACATAGGCTATATAAATTTTCAAAATGGCGCCCGCAAATGGCGTAATGAGGGGGAGGAGTTGAATTTTTTTTTCTTACTGTAGCAATATGGGTATCAAATGAAAGCTAGTAAATTGTTTTACTCTTTTTAGTTTATAATAAGAGTATTTTACGCAGTCGGGTTTTTTGATTTTTTTAATTAAGCATACTTGTAGTAGATAATGACTGTTATTATAGGTGACGTGTTGGCGCAGCGGTTACTGCAATGAATGTTGCGCTGATGGTGGCAAGTTCGATCCCCGCTCATGTCAAGCATTTGTATAGGCCATTTCGATGTTTTTCGTGGTCTTAGCTCTTTTGTTTGTGTCGTGTGTGTTTCTCGGTTAAGTTTTTATCCCACTGGGACCAATGAGTGTGACGTGTTAATTTACTCGTGGCTGTTTTTTTTATTTATAAATCGTTGACTTCCGATATTCTTGGGGAGACTGTTTTTTACAATTATTAATTATTATTCTAGGTCCCTATTAACAAAGAGCCTGAATATTGTAACATAGACTGTACTGTACTGTATTAGAATGTAAACAATGCACTGCTGAGCGAAGGCCTCTCCATATAGAAGAAGGGTTTGCTTGAAGAGATTGCTTTTCTAGATGTAAGACTGTCTTTTTACGTCTTTCATTGTTTGAATCTTATTTTATGCAAAATAGAGTAATAATTCTTTTATATTTAATACAGATATTTAACACATTTTGAACACATTTAATAAAAAAAAGCCCAGGTGGCTGATGGCTCCAGGCTGAGAAGGTTCCTCACAATGCGTGACGTCTGAACCAACACTGTTTTTTGGACCCGATATCAACAGTCAAGAGGGAGTTTTTTAAGGTTTTGGCCGAAACAAAAGAGTATTATTATTATTATACGAAATACAACTCTTTCTCCAATAATTTTAACATCACAACAACCACCTGCGTGCAAAATCATCGCCTGTCACGTCAAATATCATGAAATTGACAAAGAAAACACAACAATAGAAATTAATTACCAACGACGTCCAGAGTCAGATGAAAGAATGGGAAAAATCTTTTGAAGGGCGAAATTTATAATGGTACAAAGTTTCGGCTGCAGCGATTTATGAAATTCTTAAACTAGATAATATATGACTTCATATGTGTTTAAAATAGAAATATAATATTTCTAATTATCTCTAGAAAAAATAATAAATAATAAATGGTTCACAGACAACGGTCCCCGGTAGGATGTTGTTACACATCTGTACGACAATACAAACATTTGTCATGTGTGAGAATGAACCCGCGACTGATAACGCATTAGCCAATTGCTGTGACCACTGGGCCGACGCGTCGTAATAATAAATGATAATGATGTTAATAATCACTTGTTTTGTACTGTAACGGCTTGTTAACTACTGGGCACCTCTTGTCTTATTAAAGAGGAAGGTTTGGGCTTAATCGACCACACCGCTCCACTAAGGGACGGTGGACATTGTACATGCTTTTTAAATATTAACCAGCAATGTATTTGCCTCTTTATTAATATAATAGGCAAGTTTGTTTGCTCGGATGCGATCTCGGCATCTACCATTATAATGTAATATTTTTACTGTATATATGTGTATAAAATTGTTAAGTAATCTATACTAATATTATAAAGCTGAAGAGTATGTTTGTTTTTTTGTTTGTTTGAACGCGCTAATATCAGGAACTACTGGTTCGATTTGAAAAATTCTTTTTGTGTTAAATAGGCCATTTACCGAGGAAGGCTATAGGCTATATAATATCACGCTACGACGAATATGGGCTGAGCAATAATAAGAAATGTTACAAAAAACGGGAAAAAAATTCCCTCAAATTAACGCGGGTGAAACCGCGAGGCAGAGCTAGTTATAAAATAAAAATAGATTAATATACTAGTCTTCTACAGCTAAAGCAGTATTTATAAGCATTGATCATTGTGTTGTATATCGAATTAAATGCGGCGAAGCGGGGAAGTTGGATTAGTTAAATTACATAATTATAAAAATGCCGTTACTATGCCGTCCTAATTCTTACTTGTCTTATATTATAACTGTGAAAGTTTATTAGGATACATGGGGTGCATTATACTTACTATTTTACGGCAAATTTACTGAATCGATTGCAATGAAACTACATACTAAATATAGATATCTGAAGAAACAAAATAACGCAAATTCTACTTTTTATCCCAAATTTTTTATATGTTTATTGAATTAATTTAATTAATTTAATTCCCTATTAATTTAATGAGGTATTTAGTGAACGATTCATTTGTATACTTAACGAGTATTAGTCGATGAAAAAATCTATTTAATCATCTTAATTAATTATTAACTAAATCAAACAAGTAATTAACATTAAACAAGCGTTATCACAGATTTTCTAATCATAATTCGTATTTTTTTTTTAATTGTATATTTTTTTATTTACACATAAGTATAAAAAAATTGTAACGACCCGTATTCTGTACATTGAAGATTGTTCTAGAAAATTATTTTCGGATTGGTAATTTATAATCGATATTGAAGGCAAAATTGTTTTTTTTTTATCTGTCCGACTGTCAGTATATCATTCTATATCTTGTCTGTCACGACAAAAGTACTGAATGATTTTAAATGCAACTGGGCATGATTTGAGTTAGCTAGGACACAGAATTTTAAAAGGAGAGGGGTTCAAAAGGAGAGAGTAAAAATAGATTCTTAATTGTAATTCACTGATGCGTAGTGCGATTTCATTTATACTTTTTTGGTAGAAAAATATATTTTAAAGATTGTTCCGTGAATATTTCAAGGTTTTTAGTAAGATAATCCAGATGATTTGACGACGCGTTGGCGCAGAGGTCACAGCAACTAGCTGATGCGCTAGCGGTCGCGATTTCGATCCCCGCACATGACAAATATTTGTATAGGCCATACAGATGTTTGTCGTGGTCTGGTCATTTGTGCTTGTGTATTGTGTGTGTTTCCGGACCCCCGACACAGGATTCACATCCTACTGGGGGCCGTTGAGTGTGAGACGTTTATTTAGTTTATTTCTCTTACATACATAATAATTCTCTGTATTAGGTTCAAATAACAAGAAAACCGGAATGCGAATATGTATATAAAAACCGTCTAAGGTACAGCTTATTTTAAACTGGCGTATATTATACTTTATAACTTTAATGAAGTTAATTGAGGGTGCAGTTAGTTATATAGTACCTACATATATCAAAGTAAATACTATGTTAAACTTAAAAATGACGAACGGTCTGGTGTAGTGGTGCGAGTAGTCGCCACAACGCCGGTGGTCGCGGGTTGGTCTCGTTTCCGGTCACGTCGTCGATCCCGCTTGTTATCATAAACATCTGGTAACGATCGTTACTCATGATAGGAATAATATCTACCAACCTGCAGTGGAGCAGCGTGGTGGATTAAGCTCTAACTCTTCTTCTAAATGGAGAAGAGACCTTCGCCCAGCAGTGGAACGTTTATAGACTGATTCAGTTCAGTAAGTTAAAAAATATAAGTTTACCCTGATTTTGTAAGAAGAAAACTAATGTCAAACCCGTTTTTTAATTTCAAATTTAATCTCTTAATTATTACAACTTTAAATAGCTTAAGACGAATTCGTACATACATATATCTTCAGCTTTATAAAAGAAATAAAGTATTTCAAAATAAAATGGCGCCAGTTAAATAGATAATTTAACAATATCATATTCTTCTGCTCATAGTTTTATGTCAGTTGCTAAACAGCTTGAGTGTACCGTTAGCGTTTTGCTTACTATACACAGAATTTTGACATAAATTTCATTTTTTTTTCGTTCTTTTTGGAACAGTCTAAGACCAAAGGCTATGCTGCCTATAAAGTTCATAGGAATTGTGCCAAAAGTCTATCTATATTAAGTATAATCGATTCGTCATTCATGTATTCGTCATTCTACGTGACATTAGCGAAGTCATCCTATCTTCGCACTAGTGCAAGCCATCCTTATATATATACCAATAAGTTTAATCTCTTGTTTCAAAAAAATAGTAGTTATAAGTTTCCTTGTGGTGAAAAGAGTATTATTAATATAGAATCAAAATATCCAAATTCGCCAGTTATTGTAATGCTGCAAAAATCTTTAATAACAGAAATTCAAAAAATCGTATTACCATAAAACAATCTGTTAAAACAAAGATTAATTCTGACACGTTTCTACACTTGTACTGCCCCCTAACGCCGTTCGTGGCGCTGAAGGAGCGCACAACAAAATTATAAAAGGGTAAATAAAACAGAAAGCTTACACAAGTCATAAATTTGATTTATAGAGATTAAAAAAGGCGCTTTAGAAACGGCTCGAACGAAAATTTTCGGTGGGACGAATCGGGAGACATCGGTACGGTTAGAAGAAAATGATGATCCTTGATAAATATATAAGAGAAAAATATACACACTTTATTTTACTTCGAATTATTAATAGTTATTTTTATTTAGACTTGTACATATAAATAAATTAGTAAATACGTTTAACGTAAGTATTGGTGTAATGGAACTGAATCAGTATATAACTTTTAGTTATTACTATCACGATTTAAGAAAAGATGCGTTGATTTTATGTCGCAGACAGCTCGGTGGAAGAAGTGTTATTTTTTGGGCTGCTATAAGTTTTGCAAAGAAAGACAGAAATAAAATGTTGTATGGAAAAATTTACAGTAAAAGCTATGTTAAATTGATCGACAAACAGTTATCCAAATATGGAATACAAATTGGCGATCATAATTATGCTTTTCAGCAAGACAATGCTACCGTTCATACTGAAAAATCGTTAAAGACTATTTTTCAGAACGCAATATTTAAATTTTAAAGAGGCCAGCACGCTCTCCTAATCTAAATACTATTGAGAATTGTTGGGGTAAGCTAGCACGTGCTGTTACCCAAATGGTTAACAATTTAACAGTGTTGAACAATTAGAGAATCCTATCCAATATGAGTGGAAAATCCTATAAGAAAAGCTGCCGAAGAAAATGATTGAAGTTGTGAAAAATAGAAGAGGATGTCCTCATTACTAAAATAAAAAATAAAAATATCCATCAGTTATTTTTATTTATTTTTTACTCAATTGTGCTATAGTTTTGTCGCGCCGTTCGAGCGGTACGATCTTATGCGTAACCAAGTGGAACTTATAAGTAAACAATAGCTCTCTCGTTCTAGTTTACATGGATTCCTTGACCAAACCTCTTTAATCGTAGAATCAAAAGACTAAAAATTTATTGTTATTAGGAGTTGTAGTGAAATATGTGTAGTGTGCTAAAATTTTGTTGCAGACTGTTCGGATTGCAGATCGATGGATTTTAGGTTGAGAGGTGTCATTAGATTACTTTGTATTTACAGTGAGACTGACACTGGGTATATCAAAAGCAAAAAAAAAAAAAATCATTTCCAAATTACACAGAAACGCAGTCGGGTTTTTTAGTTTTTTAAATCACTTTGTTGTGAATCACTTTCGGAATACACGATACAAGTTTCCCATTTAGAGCTTACTTATTGTGGATTCCTTTGTAATTTTAACCTTTTTTTACTTACTAGCTTATTTTTTGGGTATTCTTTTTTTTATATTTTTGATAGTAATGTAATCTTTCGACTTTTCATACGTTTTATTTTTCGAGTAATGATGCAAAATTTGAATTTATAATATGTAATAATAACAAATATATTTAAAGAACAGATTTTCCTTTTACTTATTTATTATTTTGCTGACTGTACCCTTCAACGCTGTCGATGGGCCGCGCGTCTGTGGGGGTGTAAGAAAATTTACGGCGACCGACATATTTCAGCTCGCGTTAATCCACCCCCTTAATGCGTCGCTTTGTTTATCTGCTGACCCTACCTAATCGACGGTTACTCGCGCACGCGCCAGGTAAGACAATAGTGTTAAATGACCCTCGTAGTTTTATTGCGCATAATTTGTTTCTATTGACCCCATGCTCGAGATTTCTCCAGCTATGGGACAACACCAGTTTAAATATATTTTGTTTGTCAAAGCTTATGTTGATTAAAACGGTAAGCGTTGGTTGTACTAAAACGATAAGTTTTTTGATTTTTTAACTCATTTTGGCGCACTATTGTATGTGTGTGTGTACTTTGCATATTTTTATGTGACATTGATGAGGAGGTCGTTGCCCGAGTGACATGTGTACTTATGTTATAAGGAATGTAAAAAAATATATATGTGTATATATGTGTGTGTAAAAAAATATAAATATATGTGGTAAAATCCCACATCTCATCTAGATAATGATCTATTTCAAAAGAAAATTTAGAAAAACAAGCATTTAAAAATTAAATATGTATTTTTATGCACAATAACTTAAACCATCTATAAACGCTTACGCGTTCCATCTACTCGTTCTTTAACAGCGCTTTTGATTAAAAATGTAATATTACCTTAATTTTGCAGGCGAAAAATACACATAAAACACAATTGTATTTATTAATTTGTATATATTAACCATTTATTTGAAAATAGAAGTTGCGACCTTTCGTTTAAGATCCACTTGTCATACGCACTGAGATCACATCTCCGATCACTGTCTACAGAGTTAACCGATTTCGCCTAACTAGATAACGTGGATAATATCGTGGGGAGACTTCAGTACACTTTAAAAGCGTGAAGTTGTTGCGTGTGTTTGTATTACGCGTTATTTTGTATTCATTCTGTTTGAAGGTGAAGGGACAGTGTTATGTAATAATACCTGAATTTATGTATATATACATATGTATAACATTAATGTTAATTCATCTTTAATAATCTTTGACACTAAAACTTCTTTATTGAAGTATGCTTCAAAAGCATTTTTGAATCGTCATTTTACAAAGTAAATATTTTTTACCCGACTGCGACAGAAGGAGGGTTATGTTTTTCGAGTGTATTTATGTATGTATGTATGTATATATGTATGTATGTATGTATGTATGTATGTATGTATGTATGTATGTATGTATGTATGTATGTCCATTTCTTTGGCACGCCCTACAGCCCAAACGGCTGGACGGTTTTTGACATATGAGGTGTCGTTGGATTTCTCTAAATTGAAGTAGTGACATAGGCTATATAAATTTTCAAAATGGCGCCCGCAAATGGCGGAATGAGGGGGGAGAGTTGGTTTTTTTTTCTTACTGTAGCAATATGGGTATCAAATGAAAGCTAGTAAATTGTTTTATTCTTTTTAGTTTATAATAAGAGTATTTTACGCAGTCGGGTTTTTTGATTTTTTTAATTAAGCATACTTGTTTAATTATGGTTAGTGTGAAGGTATCACCGATTCGGAATGTAGATTCTTAATCATATTTTAAATATATGAAACGTAGGTGACGACAGTGCACCATCTACCCTTTCCTTACATATTCTGTGTAGTCTGGATTGTCTGGAAGATATCGCTACTTAGCGATAAGGCATTTGTACGTTAAAAATACTTTGTATAATTAAGTTATGTGTGTATAATCTAACGTGGTGTGCATTAAGGTGTATTTTATCTATCTATTCTGCTAAAAATAAATGGCAAGAAAAACAACAGTTAGATACACTTTTAAAAAAATTATAAAGTTCACCAATGTCTTCAGTGAAAGACAACGCGTAGTAGTATAATATCACTATCCGATATAACCCAATAAAGTTGGACAGTCAATTAAATAAATATGTACATTATTACATAATTGCTATAAAATAATATAGTCATGTATGGCATATTTTGTTAGCCGAGTAATAATTATTAGATATTCCCTACTAACGATATATTTGTTTTTTTTTTTTTGACGCAAAAACAACTGGATTGATAACAATGAAACATAGTACTATTCATAGTTTGAGATCTAGAACAATATACGAGCTTATTTTAAATTTTAAAGATAAAAATGGGTACATAATACGTAATAGTTATAAGCCCACCTCTTGTAAAAAACTAAACGGAGGGTTGAGAGCTGCCCGTGACGGCTGACATTTGACACATCACCCCACAGCAGTCTCGTCGTGACCACAGAGCATATAACTAGTCCGAAAAATCAACAAAAGTCCTCAAAAACTATATCGTAGTATGTACTAGTTTTTATCTTTAAAAAAAAACTATGTTCGAAAACCGCTAGCGTCTAAACCTAAAAAGGTTAATATACAAGCTCCTTTTAATAAATATGTTCACACGAGATCAAAATTTGCAAGTATAAACCCGCGAACCCTAACTAGTCGTTGATATTTCATTAAATAACAGCAGCGGCGTGCACAGGATTATGACACTGGGCATGCGGCGGAGTACCCGGTCATAAAAACTTTTTCTTTTATAGATTTTTAGCATAGCCACAGCCACGCGATGGATCTCTAAGTCGGAAACCATGCCAACAGAACAAGTCTTAGATGTACTACTATTCATTTACCTACATCTTCTACGGCAATGCAGACAAAAAAGCGATCGATCGTCGCGGCGGAAGAAATTCTAATAAGTAAAATAATAATAATAAGCTAAAATATTATAACTACTCTGTTCACCTAGTCAGCTTCAATTTTCATATATTAGAATTACTAAACAACATGCAAGGAAAACAATATAATTTAATCGTGTGTACACAACCACACAGCCAATAATACGTTTTTTAACTTTTAACATGAAACTTTCGAGTTACATTCCCTTTTTGCTGGTTTAATTGTTGTAATTCGGGTAACACACCTACCTTTGGACACAATTTGAATCTTTTCACTGAATGACAATTGTGAAAATTTGTTATTTTTAATTTTTAATAAACACACATTATCAACACAAACCTCACAATCAAATAACATTAAAAAAAATCAACAAACGCATTAGTAAAAGCAAATCACTACAATTATTACAGAAACTCAGTAATAAAATGTTAAATGTACACACTTTCAAATGTTAAAATGAAAAATCTTCTAAGAACTATAAATATACTGGCGCAAAAAAAAAAATTGTAAACAATGGTTATGACATGAAAAAAGCAAATGGCCCCCGCGAAATACAAAACATTACATTACTCGGATTATAGGCAATGAACATTTCCGATTACGCACGAAAACTGCCGAACTTCTGTAGCCTGCCGCAGGAGTCGCGGCTTTCGAATCTTTCAATTTTCATGGATGTGTGCGTTTGCGAACTGTGCACGGACACCAAAATTACTACACACATGCGAACAAATCTCCTGCGGGACGCGACGGCATGACTTGGTTGATTAGGTACATTATTTTACAGCGCCGCTTGCTTGTTGCCAAACGCATAGCAAACATAATGTTTGTGTGCTTGCTATTTATATAATATTATTTATAAATATTTTTAAGTTATTATATTTTGTTTATTCATTTATTTATTATTAATTAAATTCATCTAAAACATACGAACGTTTTATTAAAATATCTGTAAATGGCAAGTAAAGCACTGCATTTCTGCCTACAAGGAGCGCACGCCCCTGAATAACAGATGTCAAAGAGGCGGTAAGATGTAAATTAAAAAATAATGACGAGAATTCCGACAATCTCATAATTAATTCTCTCAACTGTAGATCTTGAAAGTTAATTCAGTTAGTTACTGGCGGAAATTCAGAAATATAATAATTTTCAACATTTGTTTCCCAGGTAGAATGAAGATTCAAAATTTTACAACTTATTACTTCAATAATTGAACTCAACCAGCATGAAAAGTTCCATTGCTGGTCAAAAGCCTCCTCTCCATTTGGGAGAATGGTTCGAGCTTAATCCGCCACGCTTCTCCACTATTGGTTAGTGGATAATTTACTCACTAAAAAAAAAAAAAAAAAAAAAACTTTATCACGTGTCTTTAATAATAATAGGAACCAAATGCTTTTCGTACTCTCAGAAGTGCTGTAGTGAGATACACAACTAATCAACCCAGACCAGAAACAAATTTTTGAATAAAGATGTACATCTCCTCAAAGTGGAAATCGAATCAGCGATCGTAGGTGTTAATAGAGCTGTTGCACCACTACAATGGTTGTCTTTTAATTTTATATAATGTGTATATGTGTATGTGTTTTTTTTAAATACTTGTTAATTTCAAATATTGTAATAAACGTTTCTATTTTTTTTACGTTGTGTTTCAACCTGCCGGCTGTCATTTGATAAATTTATTTTTTTAGTTTTTGGTCTTAAATCGTTATACTACAACTAAATACACTACAAGAGATGGAGTAATAATCTAAAGGATATATGAAGATACAAACATACATACATAGTTTACACATTACACATACGTACTTTCTCAATAATCAGACTATAACGGAAAACAATAATATATTAAAAATCGTACTGATTGATTCGATTCTTGAATAAACAAATTATATAAAAACTCATTATATTTATAATTAGATGTACATTACACATTTTGAATTTCATATCCTCTTCCAAGGTAATCTTATGACTGGTCCGTTGGTGCAGTGGACAGTGCTTTCCGCTCCAGTATCGTGTGTTCGATTCGCACTCTGAGTCTGGGTGTAATATTTGTATATTATGCATGTATACTTTTTTATTTACAAATATTTACTTATATCAGTCGACCATTATCTATAGGCTATAACACAGATATTTTAGAATCGATTGAAATGGGTCTTACAAATTAAAAAATTTAAAAAAAGAAATTTCGAATATTCTTCAACGTACGGAATTGGACTTGTAACAGTTTTATTATAAACCTACATATAAAACAAAAATTCAATGTAAATGATCCTGTACGGTAGGAACGACGCTTGTCCTGAACTGTCACGTTAAAGCAAGGAACTTCTTAAGAAGTGACACTGTCTGAGAAATACTGACAAATGTAGTTTGATTTTAAATTATGTTGCGTGTCGGGATATTTTTAACTGAGAATTATTTAAATTTATAATAAAAATCATAAATTTGTTAATCCGAAAAACAAATACAATTTATATAATATTAATTAATTTGCCATGTGGTGACCAGCAGAGAAGAATAGTTCCGACATCTTTTTTGCCGACTAATAAAATTAAACGAAAATAATTACGTATTAATATTAAGATATGTATAAAATAGCGTTCAGTATCTATATACCTACATATAATAAAATGGTAGGAAAGTCAAAACTGTACATTGAATATTTTTTTAAAAAAATACTTGGGGTGTGATCTACAATCGATACCGAAGCCAAAAATATAGTTTTTAGAATTTCTGTCTGTTTGTCTGTATGTATGTCAAAGATAAATTTTAAAAGTACTGCATGGATTAACTTCAAATTTGGCACGAATATTATTAAGAGGTCGGGGCAACATATAGGCTACATATTATCACGCTATCACCTATCACCTATCACCTTTATTTCTTCAACGAATTCTGTAACAACGTGTAATCTAATTGCGTTCACGCAGACGACGTCGCGGGCAGCAGCTAGTTCTTAATATAACAAAAATTAATTTATATTTTTATTTAAAACTTATAATTTGAAATATTTTATTATATTTTAGTTTATAACGTTACATAGGATTTAAAAAAAAATTATCGCTTCAATATATTCTAAACGACAAAACGGCAACGTAATTGAAAAATACGAAAAATACTTTTATTAAACTACTTCTTATTCAAATTTTTCATGTTTATTTGGTCGTCGAGGATTCGAGTTCGGCTCAGTTTTCGATTTGGCAACCGTCTAGCAATTGTTTTGTATATATTTTGAGCTTAAACTAAGCGAATCTTTAGTTTATAACATTTGATATTATAAACCATATACAAGATAAAAAGTCTTATGAAATCTTAATTTCGATCGCGAACACTTTAAATATATTCTACGTGAAATGCTCGTTTTCTTTCGCTTAAGAATTAAGTTTATTTCGAACTTTTTGAAAGAATAGCCGACTCAGAGCCGCGCTGGCAGTCGCGAGTTTAATTCCCGCTCACAGATATTTGTAATTGTACAAATATTTTTTTTCGGTTTGGGTGTATGTCCTTGTGGGTCTGCCCACCGCGCCTCAGAGAGCGCGTAAAGCCGTCGGTTCCGGTTGTTATCAAAGACACCTGATAACGATCGTTACTCATGATAGGGACATTATCCGCCAACCCTCAGTGGAGTGTGGTGGATTAAGCTCCAACCCTTCTTCTATATGACCGACAGCTTTACGTGTTCTCCGAGGCACAGTGGGGAGACCCACAAAGACAGACACCCAGACCGAAAACAAATATTCGTAATACAAATGCCCCGAGCGGGAATCGAACCCGCGATCGCCGGCGCCCGGCGTTGAAGCAACTACTCGCACCACTACACCAGAACGGTCGTTAAACGGTGACATTAACGGGACGAGTTAACATTAACGAGATAGTACCGAGAATGAAGATGAACTGAATATTCGTACTAAATAATATAATTAGTCTATTAAAGATATTTTTTTACATAAACTTTAAATTTATTTTTTTGAAATTGTAAAATAATTTATTGGATTTTATTATAATTATGTTCAAATACCTTAGCTTACAATTAGAATAAGAAACTTACAGTTCGGGAAGTCGGAAACTCGGAGTTACAATTTTATCATTTTATTATTTGGAGTGACAATTATATCCTTCTCGAGCTTATAAGTACGTTTGTAAATATTTTTAATTTTAATTACTTTTTTGTTTGTAAATTGAATCGGTTCAAAACAGACAAACATATCGGTTAGAATCGAGGAATTTATATAATATCTGGAAAGCTCACTTAATAAAATTGTATATTCAAATATGCACCTTGAAATAATTGACATAAGGTTGACATTTGTTTCCAAGATGTAAAATGAAAAAATCGTTCCTAGCATTTCTTTGAATACTGGTATATATTTTGTCTCTTCTTACGAGTTGTTTTGAATCCATGGTAGAAAGAGATGCAATCCCTCTCTTAGGAACGTTTCTGAACTCTGAGTGCACGTATGCATTCCAGTTTGTATATAAATTCCTTGGTTAGAATATATACTGAATAGAACCTCATTCTTTTTTTAAGTATAACACCCAAACAAAATAATACACTTGTCACTCTGGTTACTAGTTATCTATAATTTTTTTCGTATATTTCACGACAAGGAGTAGGGTTTGTTGTGATTATGAGTCGACATTTTTATATTTTATTTTGTGTTACTGTTAGTGTTAAAGTTGAGTTAACATTTATGGCAATTTTTCTTCTATTATTAATTGTAGCATGATGTTTTAAGGCCTATATTAACTTTGTATAATAAAACGTTCTAATATGGAAAGAATTATTGAAATCGATTGGTTCCAAAGTTGAGTCCTTAGATATTGTTGTTTTATATTTTAATATAGATACTGAAAAAGTAAAATAATTAAGCGTTAAGGTTTTAGAAAATGTTTTTTCTATTAAATATTAAGATATAAGATTGCCCAGATTGTTTGATGATAGATATAAATAAGAAAAAAATTTGAAAGTATGTTTTGTTTGTATTTACAGACGATTCAAACATTTCTTTTGACTTTGATATCCTATATGTATATCAGACTAGTAATAGGCTATAAAATATCACGTTGTAACTACAACTCCGAAGTTATAATACACTGCAACGTACCCAATCTGAGAAATATCCAAATTCACGAGTAAAACCGTGAAGGTTATTTATTGTTAAATATATTTCATAATTATATCTATGCGAAGTCAGGGTCGTGGATAATACAGATAAAGTAGTCCGGACACATCAGAGCTGAATGGTACCAATATAATTTTACGAGGCCCCGGATGTAAGTAGCCGTAAATAGCTACTATTGAAATAATGGTATATCGGATAACTATGTATCTATACATATAAGCTGTCTGTCTGTGTTCTGACATAATTTCTTTCCGTGTATACTTTGCTGCATTCATACATTCGATTTTACGGTTAGGTTACAAAATGTTAGATAACTTAAATAAGTCGAAGAATATAATAAAAGTTATACACGAAAAAACATGATATGTGATGTTATGTAATTTTTTTTTATAAAAGTTGAGAAAATCGTCAATATTTAAATATTATGTTTTTAAAGATCGAATTGTTTTAACTGGTTAATTAGTCTTCAGTTAGTTTTCGTGGGTTTAGCTTAAACAACTAATATATATTTTGAATACTTTTGGCTTTTAATGTTAGTAAATATTTAATTTTAAAATAAATTATTTTATATATAAAAATACGATACTAATCAAATCCTAGAAGAAAACGTGAGTTGAGAACATTCTCAGTCTCGGATGTCGGTATAAAAGATGGCAGATTGCAGACACGATGGTATTTAAGTGGAAGAAGTGCTTAAGATAAATGCTTAAATTCTTATAAATAATATACTTACTTATTTAATAAACGGAATATACAAAAATGTAAATTATAAAATTGACTCTCGAAAATACTCATATACTAAAAAAAATTTGTCTCTATATCTGCCGTCTTTATTTCGTCAATTAAATACAGAAAATGTTGATACAGCTTCAATTATTACACATATTTTGTATCACGGGGGAATTAAAACTTTGAAGAAGTCGTCATAATCGATGTTCGATCGTTTAGATTGCTTATGGTAAATAAACATCAAAATAATCTACATATCAGAGCATTGATGATCTTCAAAAGGCATATTCAAGCATGTCAACGTCTATCTCATAAGTTAGCCTAATCATTTTTATAATTAAAATATTAATAAATAAAACCAGACTAATTACATTTTACATGACGACGCGTTGGCGCAGTGGTCACAGTAACTGACTGATGCGCTAGCGGTTGCGGGTTCGATCCCCAGCAATATAGGCCATACAGATTTTTGTCGTGGTCTGGGCGTTTGTGCTTGTGTATTGTGTGTGTTTCCGGACCCCCGACACAGGATTCACATCCTACTGGGGGCCGTTGAGTGTGAGACGTTTATTTGTTTATTTATTTTAAGAATTTTTAAAATTTATATATAATATATAAATTGTTCTACCTCTAAATTTATAAAGATGTAAAATATGTAATATTTTTTAAATACGCGCAACCAAAAATGCCGCTGCGGTGTCTATCGATTAAAGCTTAATACTTACCATGTTATTCTAAAACTAAGTATGGAAAATCGCTGACTTAGAATTTTTTTATTTATTTTACTAGCATTTGACACATAAACAATTTGGTAATTGTTAAACTGACTGTACGAAATTGATTGACTAAATGTCATCTTGTTTTTCTCATCTGGCTTGTCTGTCCATCTCTAGAGTATTTTTTACCCTAACGAAGACTGAAAAAAGTGCGAAACAGAACATATTTATTTGTTTTGTTACGATAAGGCATAGGTGCTGCTCATCCTGCAGCGATATAGACAAAATGTCTATTTAGTGCAAATCAATATTCGATATTACAACATTTAAATTTATAAATTTGATGTCATTATTTATGACCTAGCTGTACATAATTCTGATGCTTAAGATCCGAAAAATCATTTATCCTTATAATTTTTTTCCTACCAATTGCTAAATCCTTTTTTTTTAATCGTAGGGGAACCCATTTACGGGTGATATCCAGGACACATGGGTAGGTAGTCCTAGACCGGATGTCGGACTCAGCACTTGGGTGTGCAATACCGTACTAAACACCTGCGGGAGCCTTCAGCCGCTTTAATTGGAGGGTCCCGGATCTGCAGGCAACAGGATCCCTCCAGCGACAGGCTGGCCTCGGCGAAAAGGCCAGACTTTGCCTCTATGGGGACTATCCGACACACCTCTAAACAGTCCCGACAACGCCGTGTCTAGCAGGACCAGGTTCCTGCCCGGCCCGACACGGGCACAGGGGCGCTGATGGAGGCGCATTAAGTAGTGCCTCCTACGCACTCCCGTTCATCGCCCGCGGAGGGAGGCCTCTTCGGCAGCCTCCTCTCTCACCCGATCGTCGGCCTCCTTGTCGGACATTACCGTCTCGCAGAAGGAGACCATCGCCTTGAAACCAGTTGCTAAATCCTAGTATTACAAGTCTCTCACCCGCTCGTCGACCTCCTTGTGGGACATTGGGTACCGTATCGCAGAAGGAGACCATCGCCTTGAAACCAGCTGCTAAATCCTAGTATTTACGAGTTAAGTATATAAAATTTATCTTTTACAATAAAAAACATACTGGAAAAATAACAAACTGCTTCTCAAGTAGTTGAAAAAAAATCAAATGAGATGACACAAATAAAAAATATATACATATATATTTTCTTAATTACATAATTAATTTAACTTGTTAATATTACTAATTAGATTAATGACTTGGACTAGATAGCGCGGATAATTTGACCAATGTCAAGTAGAATGAAGTCTTAGTTTAAAGTAGAGGTTTTATTTTTCAAACTGTCTCACCCTTAAGGAGTGCAGTGAAGGCGGCTGAGGGCAGGTGAAGAGGTCAAACCTCATCGATCGGCCCGGTCACTCGCAGTTGACGTGTAAATTTCTACGCGTCATATTTTCTCCAGACAGACTTTTAGAGTTTAGATGAAATTGTCGCTATCAACTACAAATACAAAATATTATTCTAAATTAAAACTTTTATTTCAGTCTGTATACGATAAACTCAGAAACTGTTAAACTTATTTTAATAATTATTATGTGATTGGAAATTTAAAAAAAATAACATAGAATAGAACACATCAAACTATGACACGTAAATTGGCGGATGTAACAACGCGGAATGTTAAATATAAATTATATTTATTTTTATTTCGACTCTTCTGTACTGTGCGTTATTTGATCCAAAGGCACTGTCATATTTAAAGCAAAAATTTGAATTTCTTGGGGACCATCCCTTTTCAAGATTTTCGAGACGACTAATACTAAAATTGCCTGTTCATAAAACTAGATTTTTTAGTGAGTCTTTCACCATTCATGTAATAAAGCTATGGAATGATTTTCCTTTATATACAAAAGAAGCAAAATCACTTCTAATATTTAAAAAATCCGTTAAGAGACATTACCTTAATAATCGGGACTATTCAACTTTGTTTTTTCTTTGATGATTGATAATAATAAATTCTATGAGATAATCTTGGTATATTTATTAATTTATTATGCTATATATATATATATATATATATATATATATATATATATATATATATATATATATATATATATATATATATATATATATATATATATATATATATTCTGTAAGTTTATTATAATATAACTGCACCACCTACACGTTCTCTCTTAAATGAATTATTTCAACTTTTTTCGGGTTGTCTGGAATAAATGGCTAGCTAGCTATAAGACCGCCCCTTGTACTTCACATTTTAAAATTGTCATTAACTTCTCTTGTTTATATATTTGTGGTGTACAAAAGTGTAATTAAAGAAATAAAAGATAAAGTAAAGTTTTTTTTTTTTTCGTTTATATTCATGTGAGTTCATCTCAGCAACTTTGTTTTGTATTTAAATGTTCATACGGGGATTAACACGAAATTAACTTTACGGTAAAATATATTACCTTGAGGCCTGACGTTTCGGCTAGGTTACACTAGCCGTGGTCACAGGCAGACTGATCCAGCGATGTCACGACTCCGCCGTCGGGGTAAATGTTTCTTCATCCACCCTCAACTCGTGATTATTGTTATTTGTACCGCGACACACAACACTTATTACGTCCCTATTCTGAAAGTCAACCGGAAGGTGCCTATTCTGATATTTAACCGACTGCGAACTAAAACGAGGTTGTGTAATTTTAATCACTGGGTTCCATGTCGGGGATAGTTTGAATCCGTCTTCGCGATTGAATGTTTTATGTTTTTTAATTTCTATTGCTTCTCGCACTACTCTTGAATAAAAGTGGCGGTCTGTGGAGAGGATTTCCGTGCGATGAAATTCGATCCAATGATTAGTGCCCGGTTGTAATATATGTTCGGCTATCGCTGATTTATTCGTTTGTCGGTTTTTTACAGCGGCGATATGTTCTTTGACCCTTTCAGCTATCGTCCGCTTAGTCTGGCCTATGTAGGAACTGCCGCAGCTGCAATCTATCTTATAGACACCTGGTGTTTGTAACGGCAAAACATCCTTCGGTGTGCCCACTATGTTGGTAACCTTTGCCCCCGGCGTAAAGACAGTGGGTATTGAATATTTCTTCAATACACCGCTGATCTTGTCTGTCACTCCTCTCACATAGGGCATGTAAGCTGGTTGTCGTTTAACTTCCGGATGTCTGCGTCTTTTTGTCGGTTGTCTTGTTTGTCTATTCACTCGATATCCGTTGTTCGCAAGTACCTCCTGAACATGGTTCAGCTCCTGCTCCAAATGTTCAGGGTCACAGAGATCCTGAGCTCTGTTCTTTAATGAGGTTACAACGGACTGTAAGTGACGAGGATGGTGGTGTGACGACGCGTGCAGGTACCTATCGGTGTGTGTCGGTTTGCGGTATACACAGTGAGACAAGGATCCATTAGGTTTCACTGTTACTCGTACATCTAGGAAAGGTAGCGATCTGTCCGCCTCCATTTCATATGTAAATTTCATCTTAGGATGAATGGAGTTTAAATGTTGTATATATTGATCCACCTCTATTCTACTACCCTTGACGATGCTAAAACAGAGCTCAGGATCTCTGTGACCCTGAACATTTGGAGCAGGAGCTGAACCATGTTCAGGAGGTACTTGCGAACAACGGATATCGAGTGAATAGACAAACAAGACAACCGACAAAAAGACGCAGACATCCGGAAGTTAAACGACAACCAGCTTACATGCCCTATGTGAGAGGAGTGACAGACAAGATCAGCGGTGTATTGAAGAAATATTCAATACCCACTGTCTTTACGCCGGGGGCAAAGGTTACCAACATAGTGGGCACACCGAAGGATGTTTTGCCGTTACAAACACCAGGTGTCTATAAGATAGATTGCAGCTGCGGCAGTTCCTACATAGGCCAGACTAAGCGGACGATAGCTGAAAGGGTCAAAGAACATATCGCCGCTGTAAAAAAACCGACAAACGAATAAATCAGCGATAGCCGAACATATATTACAACCGGGCACTAATCATTGGATCGAATTTCATCGCACGGAAATCCTCTCCACAGACCGCCACTTTTATTCAAGAGTAGTGCGAGAAGCAATAGAAATTAAAAAACATAAAACATTCAATCGCGAAGACGGATTCAAACTATCCCCGACATGGAACCCAGTGATTAAAATTACACAACCTCGTTTTAGTTCGCAGTCGGTTAAATATCAGAATAGGCACCTTCCGGTTGACTTTCAGAATAGGGACGTAATAAGTGTTGTGTGTCGCGGTACAAATAACAATAATCACGAGTTGAGGGTGGATGAAGAAACATTTACCCCGACGGCGGAGTCGTGACATCGCTGGATCAGTCTGCCTGTGACCATGGCTAGTGTAACCTAGCCGAAACGTCAGGCCTCAAGGTAATATATTTTACCGTAAAGTTAATTTCGTGTTAATCCCCGTATGAACATTTAAATATAATAATGCAACGCGAAAGTTTAAAAGTTGTTATAACTTTGTTTTGTAGTACATTCTACGTCAACAAATTACATGAAAAAAGAAAATCTTTGTGTGTAATTCTCCTTTATTTTTAATATTAAAATTAAATATTAAACATTGCGATTATTAATTACCTTGACTTACCTTTGTAAGTTACGGACAAATAATTTCCATTGATACTATATCTAGACAAGTCTACAAACTACCATTTTAAAAGACTATAATTCTTTTGATAAACGAATTCATAACAATTCACCATATTGACATAATGCAGTACTTTCTTTGCCATAAAATCTATTTACATTGTCCGTGATGGTTCAAATAAATAAATATATTCTTAATTGCATTACAATTACGACGACCGTTCTGGTGTAGTGGTGCGAGTAATCGCTTCAACCCGCGACCGCCAGTCACGGGTTGGATTCCCGCTCGGGACAGTTATTTGTATTTGTACACATATTCGGGGTCTATGTCCTTATGGATCTCCCTACCGTGCCTCAGAGAGCACGTAAAGCCGTCGGTCCCGGTTGTTATCATAGACACCTGATAGCGATCGTTACTCATGATAGGAAAATTATCCACCAACCCGCAGTAGAGCAACGTGGTAGATTAAACTACAACCCTTCTATATGGAGAAGAGGCCCTCACTCAGCAGTAGGTTGTTTACAGGCTGATACAGTACAGTATATATTAAAATTCATTGTAAATTAAATTTAAATAAACTAAAATACTGATTAATAAATGTATTACCGTTTCGAATCCTTCACGGTTAATATGTTCAGTATTATAATAATTTCCGTATTAGGGATCTCCTATAGCAAGTTAACACTCGCGCTTAAGCTATGCAAGTTTAATGGCGGTCACTTTGTGAATCTCCTCCCTCGGGATGGCTTTTGAAAACTACATATGATGTGTATCCATTGCTACACATACCACTGTGGATTTGATTGGAATATTATGAGTGATTTAATGAATTTGAGTGATTAAATAATATGAGTTATTATATTTTTTTTTTTTTACATTTTCACATAAAATTTTACAAGTTACATTACCAATTACAATGTTTACAGAGTAACTGAAATCGGCAGTAAAAAAAATAGTGTACTATATGGTAATGAGTGACTACTATTAGGTAATGACTGATTGAATTATTTAATTGACTCAATAATGTTGAGTGATTGAAGAATGACGTAAGCTTTGTTAAACAGTGAATTTGATTTTTATTAAAAAAAAAGGTAGAAAACTTGAAAGTCGCAAAAAGACTTTTTTCTACGCATAAAATAATATTAAATTAAACATACACTAAATATCAAATCACGCGTTTGTACAATACCTCGAAAAATCATAGAATTAATTTATTATGACTCTAAAATATCATCTAATCACGAATATTAAAATTAAAATAGATTTTTCTAATAATAAAGAAATTTTTGTATCTTGAATATTAGAAAAACTGTATAATATAATTCAAGTCAAATAATTATAATAACTATAGTTGGTCAATTTTTAATTACTAAAAGTTTCTTAGAATTTCATCTTATCGAGACAAAAAAAAAATACTCTGGGAAATCTAAATGTAATAAATAATAATTCTTAGACACGTCACAAGTCACCATCTAACAGCTGCTAACTGTATATATACAAAGCTTCTTTTTGTTATGACAAAAGGCCTTATATTTGAGCAGCATGACGATACTAGGCTAATAAAGGTCCGTGTAGTCCTATATATATATATATATATATATATATATATATATAGGACAGACGAGTTGAGGAGAGTCGCCGGCTGCCGTTGGATGGAAGCTGTATCGAACCGGTGGCTGTGGAGGTCGATGGGAGAGGCCTGCATTCAGCAGTGGGTATTCAATAGCCGATATGATGATGATGTAGTCTTATTATGGATTTTAGCTCAAATCATAAACTAATACCGTAACGTGTAAAAATGGAAACACTCACACACCTGCAGGCACGACGCGTCTCCATACAGACTGTCTTACCGAAACACTCCTTTGTAAGGGTCACATTCGATACCGACTCTGCATATTTCAACTTAGCCGCGACCACAGCTAGCTCCGTAAACGCTATCTTTACACTGACCTCCCAATTTCAGACTACCCTCGTTTCACTCAAACGCTATATAAAATCGTCTTTATGCCGTGGTAATAAGGATGTTACTTGATTTTTATGATTGTAAATTTATTTTTGTAAAGATGCTTAACCGGAGTGGTGGTCGCGTTTGAAATATTAGTAGCTCCAGTCGTCCAGATGTGTGCATTCATGGAGACACCTAGGTACGTGAGATATTTGCGTTTTGATAGTCGCCTTTGAGGGAATGAATTCGCCGAAAGGTTTCGATCGATTGAAAACTGAATGGATGTTTTAAGTGTGAATTGATAAAGTCGGAGATATGGTGCCTTTGATCGCTTATTCATTTTGCGTTGGATTGGTTTTCGTGTTTGTGGTTGGAGTGAACAATTAATGGTTAATTATAATCGAGTAGAAGAATGGAGGTTATTATTTTGGATGGATTTTTTTATCTTTTTTTTGTGTGTGTCTGTACAGCGATATTTCCTTCGAACTCTCTCTGTTTTTTTTTTGCTATATAAAGTGTATAATACAAAAGCGGTCCTATCAAAATATAATATTGATCTGACGATGAACTCTAAAGGTATACGATCATCATTATCATCATCATATTTATATCACCCTACTTTCAAATATTACTTTTTACTTTTCATTTATTCAGGTAGTTTTCTTTTAAAAAAAAATTGTATTTTATAAAACCAATTTATGCTTTTTTTTATAACAAAAATAAACAAATAAATAAAAAGAAAATAATTGTTTTAAGAATGTAATAAATAACCTTGTTAAACTTTTTTACCTATATTACTATAATATGGTAGTATAATATGTCAGTACCTTAAAGATACCTACCTAAGAAAATAGAAAGAACGAGGATATATTTTTTTTTTTCGTTTGAAATTATATATTTTGATCTCCAACGTCTAGATATAATTCATTTTTATATTGATACTATGTCAATACGTACTACCAAATATCTTTATTTAATAATAATAATATAATAATAATAATTATATATTATATTATTATTATCTTTATTTATTAGTACATATTGACATTACGCAGCTTTCTAACGAAAATACAATGATTAAAAATACCTTAAAATGTAATTAATATAGTACTTAATTTAATACTTTTTGTAATATTTAGGAGTAATCTAAAATTTAAGTTAAAAAAAAAAAAAAACGAAACTCATCCAACTAGGTACTTGTTATTATTAAATTTTTAAAGAAACTGTTTTACCCGTCAATCCATATTGGAGCAATAAGGATTATGCTTCATGTATGCACTTATGAAAACTATAGCTGTGTATTAAAATATTCTAAATTGACAAAGACATAATAAAAAAATCATTCATAGAATAATAAATTGTGAGCCAAATTAGTACAATTTATGGTGTTCTAAATTTAAAATAATACCTCTGATTAAAAAAAAAAAAAAAAAAAAAAAACATCGTCTAGGGTAACACCATTATTACGTATATATGAATTTTGATGTTCTATATTTAAATTAATACCGCTGTTGAGTAAAAACACACACCGTCAAACAACGTCACATTAACTTAAGTTTATTTTCGAAACATGAAATACAACAATCACAAAACACACACATTGAGCGTAGATGTACGGGCGTATGAGTGTTTTGTTCGAAATAAAAAATCACATATATGTACGGACACATTAAGTGGAGTAAGTAATGTGTGTACATGTTTAACGGAGCAAGTGATGAGCACCCGTACAGCCGCCGGTCACACGTCACCCCATCTTTGTGTCACAGTGGGCGTAGTTTTCAACTAGTTGGAAAATTTTAATGAAAAACTGTAGCGTTGTCTTGTCACAAGAATTACATTTTGTGAAATATTTAAATTCAGAATGTTTATAATATAATCATTTGTAGTTTTGAAGAATTTTATTCACTTTATGATTTGAAAAAAGAACGATTGTATTTTTTTTTTAATTCATATAAGAGATATCATTTTTAAAATAACATATTTAGTGAAAGTTTTTTTGTCATTGTTTTAATTCTGTGCAACTTATTAGTCAAAATTAGTAATTCGATTTAAGTTATTGTAATTTAATTATTTTTTTTTTCATTAAATTATTACTTTGAAAAAGAAAAAAAGAAGACAGCAACGAAATGTATAGCGTATGAGCGCTAAGGCTTTTTCAAACTAGAAAAATGTACTTATATTATAATGAAAATGTCTCTTTTGTAATGGACTCGCAACGATAGTACATAATTTTACTTCCCTCAAAAATAATAATGGAGAGTAGGTGGTACCTTTCGTACCACTACTGAAAATGAAATATTTTTAAAAACCGAATTTTTTTAACACGCAAAAACGAAACAAAGACCCAAAACAATACAGCCCAACTTCACCTATTATAATACACGAAAAAAACAATTAAAAAAAAAAAAAAAACTAGCTTCATCTCAAACTTTGAAATGAGGCTAATTACGCCTTCCTTCAGCGAGGAGTTTTCTTTTAAAAGAAATATATAGTATATAATAAACCATTGTTTACTGAGAGCACTATACAAAGCTGCGGAAGGCAGTAACCATCACGCATCGCTGATAATTCCCGCCAAAGCTGAAAATGAACTGCATATCACTGTTCAGTAGTATGCTACTGTATAGGATGCTCTTTAATACGATATTATTTTATTAAGACACATCAATGTATATTTATGAATTATAATTGACATGTCATATGAGATTTTATAAATGAAATTTATTATAATTTTTGATTTTTAAACAAAACGTAATCATTTTAGCGGTAACAATAATTTTCATTAAATGTTACACAGATAAAATTAGTATAAAATATATTTTGGACGAATTTCAAAAATAGAATGAATCACTAATAAAACAATTCAAAATATGGAATCATATTAATTAAAGATTTAAAATTCAAACTTGAAACATGTAATGCAACATAACATTACATTTGAATTTAAATAATCGTTCTAAAATAGAACGCGGTATTAAACAAAAAATTTTTTTTTTGACACGAATTATTCAAAATTAGAACATCAACATTTCAACGCTAGATTAAATAGCGTACCTTTGCAAAAGCACTCTGTATATTCTTCCTTAGCGCTAGTTAGTCTCTAGACGGCGCCCGCCATGCGAAAAAATTAAAATAAACAAAGGCAACATTCGTCCCACACCCGGGGGCAGTTGGTAATAACGCTTTTGTCTTAGATTAACTTTTAAGAAAGCTTTTATTCTAGCCCTGTGTCGCATAGTGTGACTGTTTTGAAATTAGCGGCGATTTTTTTTTTATATACGAGCCCTGAAAAGACTCTCGTCTGTTACTCGTTACTGGTTGACTTTTTAAAGGACCGCGCTTTTGTTCCGAGTCGACTAATATTGTAGACGGGCGTGTGACGTCACTGGCCTGTTTGTGTGTGCCTTTTTTGGGGATGAGTGATTATAGTGTGTATCAGTTACTGGCGTGAAAGGATCTTTGAATAGTGTTCACTCGTAACGGATTTTTTTTGTTGTTGTTCGTATTTTGTTTTGTTATGTTGGTGATGGATACTCATTATTTTTAAATATGAAGAATCTTGAAACTGAGATATAGAGATTTTTAAAATCATAATAATACTTTGATAAGTTATCATTTAACGTCGAAGTACTAACTTATATTTGGTATTCTACAAAATATATTTCATTCTACAACAGATGGCGCTACAGTCTTTAAAGATATAATTTACGCTGCTTGTTAAAAATATAATTACAGTCCTTTAAGCATATTTAATACAGTAGAGCTATGACAACATGTAGCACGTCTCTTCAAATAATTGCTTACTAAAATTCATACAACAAAGAATATAATTGAATCAATATTTGTATGTATGCAACTGTCGTTACAAAATCTTATTAATTTTTTAGTCTAGCAACTTATAAATCAGAGTTGTTTTAAATATAATTGCTCAGCGATATACAATAAAAGAAATTAAAAAAAAAAGTATTTCACTCTCGTCACAGTATTTTCTTTTTCAATATAAAATATCAAATTACATCTGTAACAATGAAAAATTTTGAACCGATACATAAACACATGACAAATAAACATGTTTTCGGTTTTTCCCGTCGCGTACCGATTTTCTCACCATTATTCAAAGTTGAGCATGTTATTATTTTCAAAATTCAGCGATGTTTACCAAGACTTAGACAAGCGCATTAAGATTTTCACACAAAAAAAAAAGAAAAAAAAAAACAATAAATTTTGGGGGTTCCCCATTCTTAGAAGTGAAACTCAATTTTTTTTGTCATCAAACCAATACGTGTGGATTATCTATAGATAGGTCTTTAAAAATGATAATGAGGTTTCTAATATAATTTTTTTCTAAACTAAATAGTTTGCGCGAGAGACATTTCCAAAATGGTAAAACATGTCCCCCCTGTAACTTCTAAAATAAGAGAATGATAAAACTAAAAATATATATATGATGTACATTACCATACAAACTTCCACCATGGGTTTGAACGAGATCTAGCAAGTAGATTATTTTTTTGTATTTTTTTTTTTTATAAAAATAATACACTATTATTAAAACATCGATCCAAGTTACAAAGTTACAACGAACTACAAGAGCTTTTATATGATGTTACTTGCTGCTACAGAACCCTTCATGGGCGAGTCCGACTCGCACTTGTTTAATTTTTTTAAAGTCTTTTTAAATTAATTTTATAATGTATTATTCACTTATTTTGGGCGATGGGTTAGCGCATAGCATAGCTGTTTCACTACCAATCGCGCGTTCAATTCCCGCTCATGTTAAAATTAATATGGAATGGAATTAATTAATATGGAATAATTTCAATTGACACTATTTATTTGTAAAGGGCATTGAGTGTAAAAAAAATTATTCATTTATTTATTTTAGTCATTGAGGAATGACCATGCGGGACCAAGGGGTTAGTAGTTGAGCTAGATTTGTGGTCACTATAATGCTATCGATTAGCATTGGCTCTGTTTATATAATATACTAGCTGCTGCTCGCGACGTCGTCTGCGTGAACGCTATTAGATTACACGTTGTTACAGAATGCGTTGAAGAAAGAAATGTTCACTGCTCGTTCCCCGTAGGTGATAGCGTCATTATATGTAGCCTATATGTTGACCCGACTTCTTAATAATATTCGTGCCGAAGTAAATCCATGCAGTACTTTTTGAGTTTATCCCGGACATACATACAGAAAAAACAGACAAAAATTCTAAAAACTATATTTTGGCTTTGGTATCGATTGTAGATCACACCCCAAGTATTCTTTTAAAAAAATATTCAATGTACAGTTTTGAATTTCCTATCATTTTATTATATGTATAAATTATAAAATTATTTTATAGATTCATAAAGTTTGCGGAAGTTGAAGTCAAACCAGCCAATGCCCTATATACTTTATTACATCGTATCACATTTAGATCAGTGGATGATCAATAGCTTTTGCAACAGTTATTTTAATAGCGTTGATTTTTTTATTTTGTCGTAATGGTATCACAATTGTGATGTAATGATTTTTCGATGGCGAATCAATGGTACAAAAGGAAATTTTTTGTTTGTTGTTTGACCGTTTGACCATTAGAACACAAAGTAGCAGAATTGAGCTCTATATGGACATCTTTCGGCTGTAAGATGATAATGAAAATGTCTATATTTAAAAAAAAAAGTAATTTGCTCATACGAGTACCTTATGATATAACATATATCAATTTTATATATTTTTAGAATTAACAAAGCTTTAACATAGTTTCAACACCAAAAAAAAAAAGAAAAAAAATACAATTTCTTTTACAAACGGTTCACTACATTTTCCTCAAGCAAGGCGGCACGGAGGCAAGAGGAATTAATGCAAAACAAAAGTCTTGCTATCTAGATGGCTGGAGGGCGTCTCTGGCAGTAAATTACGGGATGGGCGTCAACCCACCGCCATGTATCAATCAGGCGGTACCAGATTTATGGGACAGTTCGCTTCGGAATCGTTAGCCTCCGCGACGAAAATGTGTTACTGTTATCCAACGTCTTTTACCTACCCTTGTTTGGGACTAATTCCGTGAAATTCTTTTCTTTCGGATTTCTGTACATCGTAGGTGGTTGTTTTCGGTACGCTGTTGCTTACGTTGAATTTTTGGAGATTAATATCTTGATAAGATCAGTTCAAATGATTAGATCGGGTATAAAAAATTTCGCAAAAAAGTAACTTTATCCACAATTTATTTCTGTTCTTTCATGTTTAAAAATAATTATGAAATATCGAATGTCTTTTAAAGAATACAATATGCTTTGTCCGTAATTTACTTTCAATTCATTTATAGGGATTACAGTTTTTTTCACATATACTTTTTATATAACAAATTATGAATATAGTTTTATCCGTAAACTTTGAAGCTTTACATATATCACAAAATTATTTTATTTGTTAAAAAGTGGTCTAAATTTAATTAACTATCTAGGTCAATATTAAAAAACACACTCTAAACAACTTATCTTTTTACATCACTGCATATGATAAAACAAAGTCCTCCGCAGCGTCTGTCTGTCTGTTCGCGATAAACTCAACTGCACGGATTTTCATGCGGTTTTCACCAATGAATCAAGTGATAAGAGGAAGGTTTAGGTACATATAAATAACCCGGGCGCAGCCAGAGCTGGCCGCTAGTAGTTTTATAAATTGTCTGTAAAGTGACTGATATAAATTCGAAATTTACAGTTTTCAAAAATTATAACTCAACTATGTTTACTCTTATCATTACACAATCTGTGGCCGCAACTTTGTTCGGATTTACACATTAAAAAAAAACTATTAAACTTCTCTTAAAGAAAACTACTGAATTTCGCGGTAAAAAGTGTTGAGTTTCATATCTCGTAGTAGGTATATACTCAAGTCATTTAAATCGATTCATTAGTTTCGACGTGATTCGTTTTCTAAGTATAGACAGATATAGAGACAAATATTAATAAAATTCAGTTTTGGTTTACGTATAAGTTAGAAGGAACCCCAAAATCCTGTTACGATTTTAGGACAAGTATAGATATTTAAAACAATAAATTCTTAGTTTTACTATAGACCTAGAAGATTGTATACATGCCATCATTTTCATTCAATAGCATTGTGAAATAATTTTCAATCCTGATCATTGGGTCCTTTGTGTCATTGTGGGCTGTTGTGACGCGAATGGGAAAAACGTAATGCGTTTGACAGGATAATTTCCGTTAAACCGTTCACCGCAGTGCGTGACGCGTTGACGTGACGCATTCGATTGGCGCTACATCTAAAACATTGTCTGATTAATGCCGTTTATTGTTATATGTCGGAATATATTTTGCATAATAGGATTATTGATCACACTATTTTTAATCGACTTCAAAAAAATTAATTAAATACGTATTATTAGGTATAACTCAAAAACTAGTCGTCACTCAAATTAAAATGGAACTACATAAAAAGCACTAGCTTTTAAATATAAAAATAGTTATCAAAATGGGTACACCCAGTAAAAAGCTATGAGGACACACAAAAATAAAACATTCAGTCGAATTAAGAACCTCCTTTTTTGAAGTCAGTTAAAAAGTGATCGTTATGTTATTTTTTAAACAAAGCCGAGAAGAAATCTTCGCTTGATTATTTTTTACTAAGAATGTATTTGATAAGAGGTAATTTTTTTTTCTTATATAACTAGCAAATTTCATTACAATAAGCTAGCTAGCTACAAGCGTCACACAACTTGTATTTAAACTTGTTAAAAACTTTTCAGTATTAATTGACAATGAGTGAAAACTTCAATACCACGCCTTAAAAATAAATTATTTCCTAACAGGGCGCATTATTTATAAGATGTAACATACGAGTATATAAAAATATCACCACGATCAAATTATTCTAAATAATTTCGGTTAATCTGTTAAATCAACAATTTCATTATTTTATATTTGTATAATCATAATAATAAGCAGGCTTTGTTTTAACAAGTTAATCTCAAAATCAATTTCCGTTTTTTAAAGTTTTATTCTACCTTATAAATTCTATTCATTCAGGAAATTTATAGGATATAAAAAAATATGCTACGATTTATAGTTATGAAATAGTAATCATAAACATCAATGTGTGAAACCGCGTGGGTTGTCAAGTTATGATGACGATACGATAATAACGACGGGTAGGCGTATTGGTCACAGTAAACGGCTTTTGAATGAGCAGTCACTAGTACGATTCTCGCATATGACAAATATTTGTACACGTCATACAAATGCTGTCGTTGTTTCGACGTTTGTTATTACGTTGTGTTTGTGTAATAACTAACGTGTAAGTGTTTCCGAATCCCCGACACATCCAGTATGTTTGTGGCGTTTATTTTATCGTTTACTATATTTATGATTATTACTTTAGTTTTAGATAATGGCATATATATTTCAAAGAAATTAATTATAAATTTGCCTAATAAAATGTCGTCGCGTTTGGTTTTTATTAGTGACATTATTCCACGTTCGCCTGGCCGTGCCGATATTTACAAATTTCTCCATGAACAAATCCTGAACCGTGAGAAATTATTCCGTAATAATAAATCTGTCCTAAAACTCACCTCTAAATATAATATATAGATACTGCATCTAATATCACGTACAAACAGAAATATCTGCGTGAATTTAAATGCTACTTCTCAACTTCTATAAAACTATCTATTTTATCTCTTATCTGTAGTTGCACAAAATAATATACACATACATTTATTAATTTATTATTGTTGTTATATTAATAAATATTAATTTCGATTGAACAAAACTAGAATTTTATAACCGCGCAATGAGTCCGTCTCTTAGCCATATTCCTATGTATGATGTTAGTATATAAATATTTTTACTTGTCAACTTTTTATATAATTATATATAGTTCCGAAATTGTTCTACTTCACTATTGTGACAGAGAACTGTTACCGATAATATGCTGTATGACCCTGTAAATGTCACTATGCTGGTCCCAATGCAAAAGCTTCCTCTTTTGAAGAAGAGCAGTGCTTGTAACTTGAATCTTGTTATATTAATCGGCTAAACTCTACAAAAAATTGGCAGAAATATATTTCTCTTGTCTTTCTCGTGACATACAGGTCTACTGTATAAGATGATTTTTAAGCAAAAATATTAGATTGAAGATGCTAGTTTGGTTTGACATTAATACAACTGACCTTATAATTAGGTTGCATGTGCTTTATACACTGGAATATCTTGACTTACCTGTGGGTCTAGAAGTCTAGTTTTAACCCTTGAATCTAATTCTAGCTCTATAAACTAAATGTAGTTAACTAATCTGCAAGATTCGACTGATATTATTATCAGTCGAATCTTGCAGATTAGTTAACTACATTTAGTTACCCAAGATTCGGTTCACCCTTGAGACCACCTTGAGTGATAGAAGACTTTAAGAGCCCACAATAAAAATCAATTTATTTTGAATAAAAATTAAAAAAAAATATATATTATTTTTAATTTTAAAAACTTTCTTAAAAACAATTTATTACCTGTGGAATATTTTAAATAAAAATTATTTGTTTGTTTTCTCTTATATGTGAGAGATAATTTTAACAGTTTTTAGACTGTTGAATTTTTTGTCTGTACCTTTCAACAGAAATAAAATTCTGAATTTGATGATAATTTCACATTAATATAATACATTATTGTGCAATGACGATTTAAAATTGCTTTTAAAGTCTACTTGTAGTATAGGCTTTAAATTATAGCATAGGCTTCAAAACATTCAACTCAAATAGAGCAGCGTCAAAAACGTCAAAGACTGGAAACATCGAGTAACTGCTAAATTACTTTGAAAATTCAAAGAAATTACGAAACGCTTTATGCAACGAATGATTCAACTCGAAACTCGTTTCAAACCCGTGTCGCCCACCGTACACAATAAATAGTCGACGCGTAACGATCACGATCCGATAAACAGACCACTTCTCACCTGCGTGTATTTACGATACGCGATTTACGTCTGTTGTGCTACACACGAATTTATTATCGGCCATGTTTCCTTTACGTCATTTTGACCCATAATTCTAAATGTTTTGAGATTTAACTTTGTCGAAATGAAATTTCACGTCTGCTACGGTTTATGTGTATTTCAGAATCGGGTCGTATTCACGTTTTTGTTTTTGGCTTTGGTTTAGTTAATTTTTATTAAAAAAAATCTTTATAATATATATACACACACATATATATATATGTAATATTTTGATCGTAAATATTTTTATTATATTTAACAAACGTGTTTTTTTTCTGCACTTATGCAGTTTTAAAGTGTTCTATAAAAAATATTAATTTCTTATTGTATGAAATAGTGCTGTGACGCCGAGAACACGCTTGGTATGTTGACTAATCACAGATTGTCAATTTTTTTTTTTAATTCATAATTATTTGTTATCAACAGACTAATCCATTAATATCGTTAGCTGTTGATCATATAGTTAATAATAAAGTTTACTGTCAAAACACAAGAAGTAGGGCAAGTTGTGTTGACATAAAGTTAATTATTTATAGGTTTTTTAAATCTATTTCGAAAAAGCCTGTTGGCGATACACAAAGCAATCTTATCTAAAAAAATGTTCATTTTTTTTTGCGTATACGTTAGAAATATTTTTTATATCAAATATTTAATCTATATATGAAGTAAATAACAAATATTTTCCTTCATATTTATTTACAAGAGTACAAAAATAATTAATTACCTACATACAATAACCAGTACATATGAACCTGGCTTTGTCCATTTTCCTAAAAGATATTTTCCGCAATCGTTAGTCGTATTCCTTCATATATTTTTGGGTGCACGTCTAATCAAAAAAATCTAAGATTGCTACTTTTATATACCTCTATAAACGACAACCGAGCATATAAACGCTTGCAGCTGAATAGCATAATTATATAAATCATTACTAGAAATTCTAATAAATTAACTAATATTGTTAATGTTTTTTAAAATTTCGAGTACCTAACTTACATTGTTTTTACAAAAATATGGCCTTATGATACAATACTCCTATACAAAAAACCGTCACATGTGCATTGACGTTTACCAACTATTAATATTGGGGTTTAAGTCATTATTATAGGATTTTTACCTAATACGTAGTAAGAAATATTCTTCGTATCAAATATCTGAACTAAATATGAAGTGGGCTATAAACGCGTGTCTTCATATTTATTAATATTTTATTATTTTTAATTTTTTTTATATAAGTAATTAACTACAATAATAATATTTTGGGAATGATGACGTAATGCCCGGGGGTTTGCAATTTGCATCACGGTTTGTCCATAAGTTTAGGTAAAAAGTATTAAATATTCTCAGAATTTTTAAGTCGTGCATCGTCAAATTTTTTGCGTAGACTTCTGTATCTAAAATATATGTAATATTACTCGTCAGTGCCTAAATAAGTTAATGAAATTGACCGGCAGAGAAGAAAAGTCCTGAATTCTTTCTTGTCGAGGTGTTAAAAGGTGATTAAGGCCATAGTGGTGTGAACAGAAGAAAAAGAAACAGTAGGTACAACAATCAGGACGGTGACGGGCAGCAGCGTCGCCATATCCTGCCACAATACACTGCGCTTGCCAACTCACATGCCAAGCGTGACGAGTAGGTATTGCCAAACCCTCCAGAGATGATGGGAGAGGCTTACGTTCAGCAGCGGACATCCAACGGCTGATGTGGTGGTGTTGATGGTGTCCGTACATATAATGCCACGAAACAAATAGATTTTAAGCATCTATTTGAGGAATATGAAAAATTTGAAAATAAATGTAGCTAATGCGTTTGATATTGGTGATATATTAATAATTAAAATGAAACGCCGTTACAAAATATTAAGAGTTTAAATATAAATTATATTAAATTTAGTCTAAAAATCATTCCTCAGCATTTAATAAGCAACGAAAATGCATATACACATAATCATAAACGAAATTTCAGTTCCTAAAACAAGATAAGAAAATAAATCTATTACTTATAACCTAAACAAAAATACTATCCAAGTGTAGTCGTTAATTTAAATTCAAATGAACCCTCGATTAGTCGTCTTGAGGTAGGTGACGCGGATAAGCGGTAGAGTCCCGAGATAAGCGGCTTTCATTACCGCCGTGTCGCCGCACGATGGATGGTGACAACAAATCGCTCCTGGGTTATTTGTTGCGACTCTTAAGCTATGGTTGGACTGCGTATACTCAAGCTATGTATGGGCGTAAATAATTACATTTTGCCTATCCGCAGTGAAGCAGCGTGGCTGTTTAACCTCTAACTTATCTGTTAGAAGAATAAGTCTTTGATTAATAGTAGAACATTTACAAGCAGTGTATATTATAGTAAAAAATGAAAAGATATTGACTTACAAGAAATTAAAACAAATAAATTATGTATCATAGAAAATAAAATAAAAGTATGGATTCGAGGTCCTGGGAAGCACTGGATTTCAACCAATTACTTCCCAGAGTCTATCTGTCAACCATCAGTTATAATACTGCAATTTAATCCGCCACGCTATTTTACTGTCTATTGATGAATCTCGCTAGTTAGCTAGTTATTAGCTTGAAATATCCCGAAATATGTAATTTTCTTGCGTAATTTTCTCGCGTAATTTTTCTTCACAGCCGACAACAAAATTAATTTTAAGGAATAGCTGGAAATTTAGTTCTAGGGGCCAAGATTGAAACCACGGTCATCAGTTCAATCGTCTGTTCTATCAATGTATCATCTGGACTAATTATAGTCTATATAGTCCAAGATCCCAGGGCTGCCAGACGTCACGTATTTTCTGACGGATGAAATGTGGACGATTGAGTAGTATTAGTATGTACTATGATCAATTGCCTACCTGCTAGCTTGGTCAAACGGCCAATTTCCAGGTATCAGGTAATCAAGGTACATAAAAACATTACTTACTTCACGTAAATTCTCATGGCTGATTTTCATATTTGTTTCCGAGTGTATAGTTAAAAATAAATTGTCAATACTCCCAGACACTTTCCGTCGGCCATATTGCTTGGCAGACGCTTTAAAGGTCTCAAAATATAGTAATTAGTTAACTTCACATAAATTCTGACGCTCCATTTTTATATATGTTCATCCGACAACTATTTTAAAACTTTTGACAAGAAAACAGACCGATCCAAGGGGCCAATCATCCCCTAAACTAAATTTTAATATCTCTGTGAGCGGGAGCGCGAGAGCATTATCTACGCGCATGAGACTGAGTGATACAGCTAGCCCGACGAAACTGTTGCCAAAAGCTCACTTTTACAAGGTGGTAAGTTACTGGCATCAAAGATTCTTAAATTCTTTCGATTGAATTCTTCAGTTATATCAGATACCATGTATGTATTAATAAACAACTGTAGTCTGGCAGCATCTACATCAATTTTTCCAGGAACGTTGTAAACATCACATATAAATTTTTGTATTATGTTGAATACACATTCTTCTTCATCTACATAACCAACAAAATCCAACGTACCAAAACGGTGAAATGCTTGTGGGTACTCTTCATTTTTCTTCAAAACATTAAACGGCTTTTGCTTGCACTTTTTGAATAATGCTGGATTAAATTAAATTTACTTGTCAACAAAAGTTCTAAAAATTATAAAATATCTGTTCAAGTAATTTTCATAGCCTTAACAGCGCAGTCGGTCTCACTCAGTCTCATGCGCGTAGATAATGCTCTCGCGCTTCCGCTCACAGAGATATTAAAATTTAGTTTAGGGGATGATTGGCCCCTTGGATCGGTCTGTTTTCTTGTCAAAAGTTTTAAAATAGTTGTCGGATGAACATTTATAAAAATGGAGCGTCAGAATTTACGTGAAGTTAACTAATTATTATGTTTTGAGACCTTTAAAGCGTCTGCTAAGCAATATGGCCGACGGAAAGTGTCTGGGAGTATTGACAATTTATTTTTAACTATACACTCGGAAACATATATGAAAATCAGCCATGAGAATTTACGTAAAGTAAGTAATGTTTTTATGTACCTTGATTACCTGATACCTGGAAATTGGCCGTTTGACCAAGCTAGCAGGTAGGCATATGATTATAGTACATACTAACACTACTCAATCGTCCACATTTCATCCGTCAGAAAATACGTGACGTCTGGCGGCCCTGGGATCTTGCTCTAATACACACATGCTTAAAGTGTACATACGTCAAAATGTAGGTATTAATAACGCGTAGTATAGAATGACAACAACTAAAAACAGCGTGTTTCATTATACCCGTAGTTCACACAACAATGTAAAATTTACATAATATTAGTTGGATATGTATATCATAGTAAATTAAAGAAACTTTCAATCTTATTTATATCAAGTAAAAAATACAGTAAAACGTGCAAAATGGTAAAGTTTTGAAATTTTCTCTGTTTGTCATAACCTAATAGAAGTGTTGATTAGAAGTTTCAGATAATATTAATCACCATCAGTATCATATAGTACGATAGCTCAGTGGATAAAACTTGTAGATCTTAACTTAAAGGCTGCGGGCTCAAATTCAAGCTAATACAGCTAAGTTCTCAAATCGTTTTACTTATAAAAATCATCTTTCGCAAAAAAAAGCATAGTATGAAAACGTGAATGAGGAACCGCATTTCAGCATCGTGGAAGATAACTTTACTATACAATTCGTGAATACAAAACATTTGTATCATATTAAATCAATCTTCACGATCTCTTTTATCGCCTACATAATAGCCTCTTAAAAAAATTACCAACTTAAACACTTATCATATATGAAACAATACAATGTTAATTCGTTGAAAACGATTGAGTTACGACACGGACGGACGCTCGGATCTATTGTTAGTTGAATTATAATCTTAGGAAATAGAAAGTTTACTTAAAGAAATATAGGCCGAGTAATGAAGACATTTATCGAATATTATATCATTTACGTTTATAATAATTTCGTTACTAAATGATAATTGATGGCATATATTTGATTTATTCATTTATGCTATATAATATTGTATTATATATTGTTGACGACCCTTTTGGCGTAGTGGTGCGAGTAGTCGTCTCAACGCCACGCGCCGGCGGTCGCGGGTTCTATTCCCGCTCGGGACAGATATTTGTATTTGTTCAAATGTTTGTTTTCGGTCTGTGTGTATGTACTTGAGACCCACAAGTTGTGGGTCTCTCCACCGTGCTTCGAAGACCACGTAAAGCCGTCGGTCCCGGTTGTTATCAAAGACACTTGATAACGATCGTTACTCATGATAGGGAAATTACCTTCCGCGGGACCGGACGCAAGGGACCCCCACCGGGGGCTACCCTGCAGATCGGAGAGGGGAGGGTCAGGATGAGCTCCCAAATCAAATATCTGGGGCTCATCTTAGACGGAGGGTGGACCTTCGGCCCACACTTCTCTATGGTGGGACCGAAGGTCGTAAAGGTGGCGAGTGCACTGGGCAGACTCCTCCCGAACCTCGGAGGACCCAGCGCCGCCTGCAGGCAGCTGTACTCTGGTGTCTGCCGGAGTATGGCGACGTACGGCGCCCCGGTTTGGGCGGATCGCCTCACTGCGAGGAATAAGGCTGCGCTGCGCTCTGCGCAGAGGATCATCGCGGTGAGGGTAATCCGGGGGTACCGTACGGTATCGTGGGCTGCAGCTACTGCTCTAGCCGGCGACCCCCCGTGGGAACTCGTGGCGGAGGTTCTTGCCGAGACCTACTCCTACGTCTCGGGTAGGAGGGCTCTTGGTGAGAACCCTACGTTGGACGGAATCCTACGGGTGCGTCGGATAGGGCAGGAAGCGCTTATGCGGAGGTGGGGGGAGGACCTGGCAGGGCAGCCGTACGGCACACGCGTAACGGCTGCCCTTTGCCCGGTCCTTGAGCGGTGGATGCGTCGAAAACGCAAGCCCCTCACCTTCCGTCTGACGCAGGTTCTCACCGGGCACGGTTGCTTTGGTGACTACCTGTGCCGGACGGCCCAGAGGGAGCCGACGACTGAATGTCACGATTGTGGCGCGGCGGTGGACTCTGCCCAGCACACCCTCGAGGTGTGCCCGAGATGGGCGGCGCTGCGTCAAGGTCTGACGTCGGTCCTCGGAGGGGACTTGTCGCTCCCGAGCATCATCACCGCGATGCTCGGCAACGACGAGTCCTGGAAGGCGATGGTCTCCTTCTGCGAGACAGTAATGTCCCAGAAGGAGGCCGACGAGCGGAGGAGAGAGGAGGCCGCCGACGTGGCCTCCATCCGCGGGCGACGAATGGGGGTGCGTAGGAGGTGCTTAATGCGCCTCCAGTAACGCCCGTGTGCCCGTGTCGGGCCGGGATGGGAACCCGGTCCTGCTAGACACGGCGTCGTCGGGACTGTTCAGAGGTGAGCCGGACAGTCCCCATGGAGGAGAAGTCTGGCCTTTTCGTCGAGGCCAGCCTATCGCTGGAGGGATCCTGTTGCCTGCAGACCCGGGACCCTCCAATTAAAGCGGCTGAAGGCTCCCGCAGGGGTTTAGTACGGTATTGCACTCCCAAAGTGCCGAGTCCGACATAGGTCTAGGATTGCCGACCCGGGCGTCCTGGATATCATCCGTAAATGGATTCCCCTGCGTCACAAAAAAAAAAAAAAAAAAAAAAAAAATGATAGGGAAATTACCTACCAACCTGCAGTAGAGCAGCGTGATGTATTAACTAAGCTCCAACCCTTTTTCTATATGGACAAGAGGCCTTCGTTCAGCAGTGGGTTGTTTACAGATGATATAATATAAAATATTGTGTTGATTTATGTTCTATTAGTCCTAGCTTTTCGCTCAAAAATTATGGCTTCGACTATATTGTTTTTTTTTTTTTTTTTTTGTATTAAAGGGCGTTTATCTATTATTGCAAATATGCTGTATGTTTTCCAACGTTAAATAAATGAAGTTACATTAGGATCAGACGACTGTGTGTGTATGTTAAAATGTATTAAAGTATTTATACTCCATTTTAATTCAGTTCAATTAATAACTATATATTTCTATAATATTGCTGCGTTCAAAAATAACGAATTCGACAGACGTCTCGGTAACTAAGTTAACGAACCTCACCAGATGAGCCTTACATTGTCGTTAGCACATCTCGTGCCAAGTTCCAGCTTGCTTGATATATTATAAAAGTGTTATTAGATTACTGGTATTGATTTGTGATAACTATGAGGAAACATACAGCTATTATTTAAGTTTGCAATAATTGATGTAAGTTGAACTTGATTGGTAAGCAAGACAATATGAAAGATAGATAACGTCTCACACACACCGAGGGTCCAGAAACACACACAACACATGCAGCACAAACGCCCATACCACGACAAATATCTGTATGGCCTATACAGATATTTGTCACGATAAATAGATAAACACTTTATTGGATTTACATAAAAGTATACACAAAATAATTAAATACACATGAATTTAAAAAAAATGTTGCAATGGCGGCCTTATCACTAAAAGTGATCTATTATAGGCAACCTAATGGATGGATTAAATGATTTTTTTTGGAGTTTACTCCTTAAGAATCGATTTTCATATATAAGGCGCCCGGTATGAGAAAAATATGAGAGGTAAAATCTACTGATGAATGACCTCGTTACTTTTTTTTTTAAATACGTAAATACAATATACTCATATACATACATTAATACAAACATACATACATGAATACATACACCTTTTAAATTCCATAAAAAAACATAGGCAAGCTTAAAAAAGTGGTTTTATTATTTGTTCAAATAATAGTGTTTGACATGATTTTTAAAAATGTCAACTGATGTATCATTGTTGAGACATTAATGTCTACATTTAACTTAACATATTAGCTTGTTACAAGTTAATACGACCCAGTAGTTAGAGCACTTGAACCGACACCAGACATTCCAGTGTTCAAATCCAGACTGGAACCAATGAATTTTTAATATGTTATATTAATTCATAAAATCAGTCTCATGTTCCACCGTTAAGCCGAACACCGTGAGAAAAACTGTTTGTTTTGGAAAAAAAAATCTAAGACATGTATATCCACTGTACTACAGCTTAGCAGAGTTATGGATTGAGCTCCAACACTTCTCCTTCATAATATTTATTTATTTATTTTTTCTTTTTTATTCAGAAAACTTACAGCTAGATAATTTTATATCTAACAATATAGTTAAAATAAGGCCAATTACAAGTTTTCACAAATAACAATCAAAATCATAAAATTATACTTTGTTAAAACAGAAAAGACATGTAATCAAAATTAAATGTGAAGTTAAAGTTTATGTAGAAGAAGTCGATGTTCAGCTTTAGAAGATTGTCTGCTGTCAATTCAGTCACAACGTCAGTACGTAACACAAAGAATTGTTTACTGGTCTGAATAATATACGATACAACCTAAATTAAATCACTCAAAAATACTACACATTAGAAAATACATAATATAAAACATATATATTATATAAGTAAATATAAACAAGAACTTATTATAATTTGACTACAATATCAAAATTAATATACCATACGGAAACATCTCATACGGTATTTCTTATTCTAGAAAGCGTCCCTCGAAAGTGCTGTCCGAGCGCAACTCCGCTTAATTTACTGACCGTAATTAAATCCCGGGACGACCCAACATGCTGACGTGTATTTTTGTCTAATATATCGGTAACAAGCACGGAAGGTAATTTGATTACTGCTGAAGCCTAAATCTTGAATCTATATAAATTTAATATAGAATATTTTCATGATATTTCATGCCATTAAATATAATACATGTAGGTATGTTTGCAACATTTTATATAAAATTCTGTAGAAGTATATAGACGTTATTTTCTTTTTATATTTGTAGAATTTCTAAATTAGTAATTGGTAATTCATAGCAAATTGGTTTGTTGAAATTTTAATAGTTTACTGTGCATGATTAAAAATAAATATTGTGTTTTATATTCGTTAGAACAACCGTTATGGCGTAGTAGTGCGAGTAGTCACCTTAATACGTACAGTCGGTACGCTACGGTCGCGTGTACGATTCCAGCTCGGGTCAAATATTTGTGTTTGTTCGAATATCTGTTTCTGTCCTGCGTTGTTGCGGGTCTCCCCACCGTGCCTCGGAGAGCACGTTAAGCCGTCGGTCCCAGTTGTTATCATAAACATCTGATAGCAATCGTTATTCGTGACAGGGAAAATATCCGCTAACCCGCAATGGCACAATTTGGTGGATTAAGCTCCAACCATTCTTCAATATGGAGAAGAGGTATTTGTCCAGTAGTAGGACGTTTCCTGGCTCATTCAATTCAGTTTATTTGCGTTAGATACCTTGGAAAGCTTTAAAAGTAAATAGAAGTAACATATATTATTTTGAAGTAATAAAACTACGAATAATTTTAAACTTGTAATGCCTGTAACTCGCTTACGCCGAGTCAGTAATTCTTTTTATGGACAATGTATACGCTTATACAACAGGCTCCCAGAAAACGTTCAAAAAGCATAACGTAAAAAAATTTGTGAAAGAACGTTTGTGTACTAAAGGATATTATTCTATCAACGATTTTCTAGAAGATAGTACGCTTTGGGAACGATGTGATCGCCTCCAGGCTATTTCAACTTATAGAGAATTATTGTCAATTTCAATTTACTTTGAAAAAAAAAAAATACGTTAAAAAAAAATTAGTCCCGCTGAGTTTATTTCGCCAGTTCGTCTCAGGTCAGAGGCTTGTTCTTTCCGAACTGGTGGTAGGCTCATGACGTTCAGTAAATAATTGTAATAATTTTATGTTGAATAAAATATTTTGACTTTGACTTTGACTTTGAATAAAAGAGTCATCAATACTAACATTTATGATGATATGAAGAAAGTAAAAATTACAAATTTGACATGACAGTAAAATAATATGAATTTCAACAACAAAAAATATTATGAATAATAGACAAAAACTTCTAGTACGAATATAGCTAACGTCATAGATTAAAAAATGATTAAAAAAAAAAAAAAACGGTACGTCGATCTTAATATAGTTGTCGAAAAAGTATTTTATGCATTCAACCTGTCATCGCTTCAACTATGCCCCATCAATGCAAACAGATTTCGGCTTTTATTTATTTTTAAAAAAAGGAACCACTGTTGCCCTATCGATACAGCGAAATAGGCCGCTCTTTGTATTAATAAATAGTTGATTATTTTGCGAACTCAGTAACCATTGCTGGTTTTGTTTGGATGAATGTAATACTGTTATATTTTATGGGGTAATGTTTAACGAATTGTGATAATGTATTGTTTAAAAATACATTGCAGAAAAATTACTATACTGTACACCGTACGTAAACTATTGTATTTTTTGTGATGTGATAACGTCTTATAAATCGATGAACGCCGAAACGCACAAAAAGGCATGAATCATTGTCACGTACCGCGAGCGAGAGCGTGGAACAAGCGATAGAGAGACACGATCGATCTAAGTGTTTGGCTTGTGATGCATCTATCTCTCTTCCACTCCATCAACAGATACGTCCAAGAAGAAGAGAAAAAATATTTAAGTTAACGAGTGCTAAAAAATGTTAATTTATCGAAAAAATTGTAATTTTCAATTAACTCCTTCTTTGTATTAAATACAAAATAATGATAATTCAGTGATAATAAGTGAACTTAAAATTAATAAGTGATCTATTACAATCTTACTTCTCATTTATAATTCTTATAGCAAAACTGGCTCATGAAGAAAATGTGAAAAAAAAATATTTGTATTGTTTGTATAACAATTTATAAAGCGTCTAATAAAGAAACAAATTACAACGTTAAAATCGCGTTTGTTTGGGATAAACTTGTTCGTTTTGGTGTATAAAATATCTAAAATTTTATATAACAAAACGTATATTTTGTAACATGCCAGGCCAAATTGAAATTCTAATTTGAAAAAATATTTTTTTATTAATTAGTCTGTTTATAACATATTACAGACCGTTATAAGCTAAAAAAGTAGTATGCAAATGCCTGTAGGAAGGTAGTAGTCACGTCAAACGATTACCAATGTAACCTGTATCCAACTATAAAGGGCGATAACGAATATATGTGAAGTTGTAAACAGGCACAATCTTCTTTTCCAGTGTCATCTCGAAGCACTTTTGTTACTTAAAATTTTTATGCGATAAAATTTTTGGATTTGCAAGTTGAAGTGGCAGTGGGCAGGGCACATAGCTCGTAGAACTGATAGCCGCTGGAGCTAAGAGGTGAGGTCGAGTGGAGACCACGAACCGGCAAGCGCAACGACGGACGGCAACGAGATGGACAGACGACGGACGGCAACGAGATGGACAGACGACTTGAGGAAAGTCGTCGAAATCCGTTAGATGGAGGCTGCTTTGAATCGGTCGCTCTGGAGGTCGATGGGGGAGGCCTACGTCAGCAGTGGACATCCAATAGCTAATATAATGATGATGATGATGATGATGAAAATATTTGATACCATATGTTATGTTACATAATGGCAAGATACATAGAGTATTATCTTACTCTTATATTATGATATTTTTTGTATATCTACGGTTTCTTGCATTCCTAACGTTCACTGGGAGACATTCTTGAACAACTTAATCCTTTACTTTAATCCCGCCTTTTGTAAGTAATATTTATATATAATAAATTCAATAAAATATGATAAATTAAACTGTTAACGATATTTAGGCTTATAAATACAGACACTTGAAATTATAATTCGTTTAAAAATACGCAACGGTGTGATCGCTGGTCATTCAGATTGGAGTGAATTTTATCAGTTAATTCCGAAAAACCTTTCATCGTCGAGGTTTAGAGCTACAAATAAAAAAAAATATGTCCGTCAAATATGTACGTGTCAAATGTGAACCTTTCATCGATTTTATCGTTACGTAAATAGTTATTTTAAAATTGGTTGAATCCCTTTATGACAAATTAAAACCGTTTATAAAAAGATTGAATTAATAAAATTAGTTTCAAAACTATCCTGTTTGGTTTATTGGTTTTTCAACGGTTAAAAGACATTAAAATTTTCGAAGTTAGGGATTTTTTTATATTCACCGGTGGGAGGGATGCGCTGTGCCGCGCTCCCGGCTGCATGAGTACCACCATCTTGCTTGTTTCTTCCGTGAAACAGCTTTTCTGTGTTTCGGAGAGAAGGGCAAGATAGACAGTGTAATTTCTGGCACCGAGACTTTAACACCTTATGTCTCTGGATAGGCAACACATAAATGAGTTGCCTGGGCTAGTTCCAGGTAAACTAGTTTATGTTCATGGGCGACGTCAACCACTTACCATCAGGTGTAACGTCTGCCAGTTTGCCTATCCAACTAACATAAAAATAAAAAATAAATTATTGCATAGGCTTTAAGACGTCAACAAACAAATTCAATCGTTAAATTATTTTGTCTTCTTCATTTTTCTTTCATGAACAATATAATAAATATAAAGAGTAATCATTAATTAATGGTTGATTGCTAGTAGTAAATAACTAAATCAAATAGCCTTTTTGTGAAATATAACGACATTTTGTATATTGTTATTATGGAGGGTAGAGCAAGGAGCACAATCTCATATGGCTGTTTGACACAAAAAATAGCATTAAATAAAGGGAACGCTGGTGTAGCGTAGGGTTATGATCTGAACTTAACTGTTTTAGATGAATTGAAGTTTTCTGAGTGGAAGTAAGTATAATTTCTAGTATTCTCATAGTAGTTAGTAAATGTGTTGTAATTGAAAGTTAAACTGCTAACGAGTTAAATAAATTATCTAACCTAAAAACGGTCCTCTGGTAGAGCAATGTCATCTTTATTTAAGGTTATTTCGGGGACACTTTTTATAACACAAGTGTACTTTAAGCCTCTATAATTATTAAAAAGTTAATTTTACTCTTGTCAGCTACTCGGCTAATAATAATAGCGACTTAAGAGTTTCGTCGAATGAAGTTGTTCAATTAAGGTGGAAGCCATCTAATAAAACGACTATTTTAGATTTGGCTGCAACATATACGTTTTTGATTTCCATCATTCTGTTTGAAGAAAGACCTTTAAAAGTATAAACTAATTTCGATGTAACTTCCGTTTCTAGTTAATAGAAAAGTACACGTGACATTGTCACTTACACAACTACACCCCCACTGCCGTTAGCGGTTATCACAAACAGGTCATTGTTAGCCCCTAAGGGAATCTGTGTAAAACTATGATTTTATATTAGGTTGACATCGTATTAAAAAACTAAAAATATTTTTTGAATAAAAACTTTCCGTCACACCTGATAATAATTTTTTTTCAAATTTTCATTAAAAAAAAAATGATAATATTTAAAACACCCTTAAAATAAGTAAATTTTATAATAAATATCTGACAATAGGTATATTGCATGAAAACAAAATTTATTGCGTACCATAATCTTGTGTTCGCACGACTAGACGTCGCTTGCGACTTCACTCGTGTTGAGTTTCGACGTTTGTCAGGTTACTTCTCAACTCCTATGAGTTATTTATTAATTAGTTACTTCATAAAAACCTTTTTAAGAAGGCAATTTTAATATCGAAGCTGTAAATACTTTTGTAATCATCTATTCAAAAAATTAAATTTTTAGACAATATCATATGGCCACATTAAGCCACTATTTTCATTTTTTTATTTATTTAATGTCACACAGTAACGCTCTAAACATTAAGAGGAGTCTAATTATATACAATTCATTAAAATCGATTTGTCCGTTTAAAATTATATCAGTGTTCTAAATTTTACCTCAATTGATAAAGGAATTAGTCTAGAATAAATACTACAGACTAGTAAACTAAATAAGAGAACCAAAATTATAGCAATTTGGTCTATTCATGCGAAATTAAATCTTTCGTTTTTAATATTAGGTCTTAGACACACTAATAATCCTATCAAAAACAATCTCTCTCTTGCATAATATTTCAAAACTCCGACCTAACCTCTAGAATGACGATTAGTATTTATGTTAAAGACAAGCCAGTAATGGAGTCCAACAAAAGAAACTGCTTCAAACAATGAGCACAGTACAAAGTGAAACAATAATTATCCGTCTCACCCGAGGCAATGCAGATAAACAGCGCTTTGTAAAAAGATTTATTTTTTATTCAATTAGTCGGCTAATATGGTATAACGTCTTTGAGTAGCCGCTTTTGAACGCGAACATCGGACATGTATTGTTAGGGCTGACGAGTGACGAAAATAATTGATTTTTAAATTATTTTTTATACATAATCTACTCACACATACTGCACACAAATAACAATTATAAGAATGTACTATATTGTACATAACAACGAAAATGTTAAATAGAACAATATCATAGTAAAATGTCGTATAAAAGGGTAACATCGTTAAAAAGCGATATCTTCCAGGCGACCTTGAGGCAGAGAAAAATACTTTAGCGTGTGGTAAATGAAAAAAAAATATAAATGGTTTAGTAGTAGAATAATTATTGATAAGTTTTCTAATGATATGTAATATAATTATATGTAATATATTTATAATTGACGACCCCGTTGGTGTAATGGTCACCATGCCGGACTGCCAACCAGAGGGTCCCGGGTTCGATTCCCGGCACGGCCAACACCTTTGTGATGAGCAAATTTGTTGGCTGTCGGTCTGAGTGTTCAATATGTATCGATATAAAGTATTTATGTATGTATATGTAGTATATCAGTTGTGTTAGCACCCATAACACAAACTATATATAGTTTACCATGGGGCTAACCAGCCGTGTGTGAAATGTGTCCTAATATTTATTTAATATTTATAATAATATTTAATATATAGTTTAATTGGGGGATTTTACTGCAACTATATCGCATTAAGTAAACCTACTTTGTGTTTGATCAATAGTTACAACAGTACTAGCATATCTAGGCTAGATAATTTTAAGTGATAATCTTGTCAAATCTGTAATACATAAGTTTAATATCAATATTCAAATGAATTTAATAATGGTAACATAGAAATTATGAACGTGTAAGACATACTTGTATATATTTGACAGAACAAAAATATATGTTTTGTATTGAAAAAAAAAATTAACACAATAATTTAATATTCTAAAATCAAATATTCTGAAACGTGTTCGTTTAAGGTATGTAAGAGCTATTAGGGCTATAAGAGCAGAGTGCATAAAAGGTCATATAATTTACATGCATATTATTTTCCTAGAAATCAAGAAAATATTATAAAAATAGTCATAGTAAAAAAGTCTGTCTATAAATTGTAATTTATTTAAAATTATAAAAAAAATAATTTACTGAATAAAACGGTGATAACCCTACGTATTAGTCGTCTAGGAGTTCTTTGTATGTGTTGTGTATTGCGCCTGTGTTTGTTTAGATTATAATGCTCGTGTAAGTATTAAAACAGTGAGTTTATTACATATGTTTGAGCTTAACTTTTATATGCCTTTCTATTTACTATTAATACATATTATGTAATTTAAGGGTTACATAAAGATATGTGTAATATGTATTAAGGGATATATGCATTTCTTTTGTTGTATGTACAGTAGTATGTAGTGTGTGTATATTTACAGAATTAACATGAATAAATTCTCAAATAAATTTAGTTAAAGGTACTTAATACAAGTATATAGAGATGTAATCATCATCATTATCATCATATCAGGCATTGGATGTACACTGCTGAACGTAGGCCTTGCCCATAATAGACTATACAGTTCATATTTTGTGATTTATTAATTAATGTAAAAGAGTAAAAACGTACTATAAATAAAATTAGATTAAAAAAAAAAATACTTTACTGAAATAAGATTCAAAAGCACTTTTGAATGATCACGTTACATTATATTATTTACTAGCGGCTCGCACTGGCTGCATCTGGGGTATGTATATATACATAAACCTTCCTCATGAATCACTCTATTTATTAGTGAAAACGTGTAGTAGTTTTTGAGTTTATCGCGAACAGACAGACAGACAGATGGCGGAGGACTTTGTTTTATAATATGTAGTGATTGTTAATGTGAAGCTATCACCGATTCTGAATCTTGATACTGGTGAGTAAAATCTGTAAAATAAACTCAAAAGTTACTCTTAAAAAAAATCAATACATTATGAAATAACAATATCTTCAGTCACATATCTCTTGCACGAAAGTCGTCCAGCGTTACTAAACCCCTCACAGCTTTACACACACACACAAGACACACAGATTTGAAGTCACTGACAAAAAAGACGTATAAGCTTTTCAAATGTTTTTATACTTCTTTTTCGTTCTCAATACTTTTCTTTTTATTGTAACATCAATACTAAAGACATTATTGTTCAATATTAGTACATCAAAAATTAACTTTATATTCTAATGACATGTGTATACTAAATTTACATAGTTATACCGAGGGTGCAAAGATGAGGTCGCGTTATCGTTACGAAGGTTCTGTGTAATCCTGAGCCCGTAGACATAAGAAAACAGAAGTGACATACGCACGACGATCACAGATTAATTAATATTAGAATGAGGCGAGTAAAACACCAAAAAGCTAGCAAGGTTAAACCACAAATGATTGTACTGACATCTCATTAGCTTAGCGGGAACGGCGCCTCGGGCACTATTTTAATATAGCGAAAGTTATGAGAGAGAGCGTTTTATTGTGTCGAGTGACCGATCCATATTCAAATGACGAAAATCTTATATTTAATTTTATGTTTAGGTTAGATTAAAATTATATCCATATTTATCTATTATCTGTTAATTCATCATTCAAAAAAATAACAATTCGATTCGGTAAGAATTATTTCGAATATTATTTTTACATTAGTCGTAACGGTAGTGAGATATTGATATCACACTAACTGTTTGTCATTGATATATGTGACCCATGTGGTTTCAATCCAGTTGATATTTTTTGTTACTGATTTATGTCTATAGTATGGTATTTTAACGCTGCTTTTAATAGAAAAATGTTTTTAATCATTCCAGTAGATCCTGAAATCAGGGCGTTAGTAAAGAATATTTTTTTTAAGTTAAAAACGCTGCCACCCGTGACATGTTACAGTACATAAGGTACGCCATAAAGCAGCACATATCTTTATTTTTGCCGGATCAAAGGATCGTTGCGAGTGACGTGCTTTGAACCGATAATCAAATTAGCATTGCTTCCTTTTTGAACAAAAATGTGTCTATCAGCGAGATCGAGGCAAGTGTTTTGTTATGTTAGTTATTGTTAAAATTATTAACCGACGTAGATGAAGTGGGTGTGTGTTACTTAATGCTGAATCAATTTAAGTTGAATTTTAATTTTTCATTTTATGTTAAATGAACAGTGTGGGCTGTGAAAATGGATAAAGGAAATTAGGAAACAGAGGAGAAGATATAAACGCTAGGAACTACTTTCCGCTATTTTTTTATTTTTATTTCTTGTTTAAGAGCTAGATCTTGACTATTATGGTCAAGACCCAAGAGATTTAACTTTGATTTAAGAAAATTAGTGAAACGGCTGAATTAAATTCAAGTATGTTTTCATTATTATTATTATTTTCATTTAGCATCATTCTTCATATAGAAACAAAATAGTTTTAAACGCTAAATACAATATTCTTTACGAAATAAATATTAAATTATTATAAATTTTCGTAAAATAAATTTAAAATAATAAATGTGACAGTTGCAATATATCAAAATTACTATAGGTAATTTACATGCAAAGTACGATATCGTTTCGAAAACCCGCTCAGTCCAATATCAACCCCCCTTAAGCCCTAAATTTTGTTACTTTACTGATTTAATGACGTCACATGACGCCCTCTATCGAATGTCAACTCACATCGTTCCAGCTTACCTAGTTTAAAAACATCCTAACTACCTAACAACACATTCAAATATGTTCTTTAAAAGTTAAAGTTTAAAGTGGAAATTTGATTGAAGAGTAAGTTCAGTTGAGTGGTTTTTATTAAAGAGTGTAATGCATAGGTTAGATATTTGAGTCACGAATCCATTTTATGACTAATTCCATAACTTTGTATGTGAATTCGGGATCAGGTACGGCAGTAGTGTTTACTGTCGTATCTCTGTCAAATCTCCTTGGAATAGGCCTAAAGGGATTTGGTTTAATGGCTCGATCGTTGGAACGGAATCGACGACGCTATTTTGTTTAAAAAATAAATGTATGAAATAATAAACAATCCACAGTGACGACCGTTCTGTCATGTGTGTGTGGTGCTGTATGTGTGGTGAGGATAGTTCCATTAACATCAGAAAGCCAAGTGTTTGTGCTTATCGGTCTTTCCACGGTGCCTAAAGCACGTAAAGTCGTTGGTCGCGATTGATATCACACATACCATCATTATAACACAACACAGATACATATTTCGTGAACCCGTAATGGTAGAGCGTGGTGGATTAACCTCCAAGCCTTCTTCTATATAAGAAAAACGCGTTTAATTAACATTGGTATTTCTGTTTTCCGTTTAATTTGATGGTTTAAAATTATTCAATTTTCATCGGTTTTTCCAGAAGATCATTCCTAACAACCTTCTTTCTATGACTAGCCCGTGGGCGCAGTTGGCAGTAACCCTGCTTTCTGTTTCAAGGTTGTGGGTTCGATTCCCGCTCAAGTCTGGGTGTTATATATATTTATTTATATATGTATGTATATTTATTCAAAAAAATGTATATTAGTAGGCTGTTACCTAAAAATGCCTGCCTGTAAACACAGGCATTAAGTTGACTACCTTAGAGATAGACGGCCGTGTGTGTGTGTGTGTGTGTGTGTGTGTGAGTGTGTGTTAAACATATTTATTTATTTATTTATTTATTAACAATCTTCTTCCTCCGTCAATCAATACAGCGGTAACTTTCATCCCACTCACACAAAACCTTTCCCATTCATTCATTTTCCCAGTTTCATATACGAACAGTTGAGGTGTGAAACGCACTCAAAGTATGCGTTTGTCCTTCCACATTCATATAACGTGGATTACATAAAACTTTTCTAGGTTTTATTTTCAAAGACATAATAACTTACTAGCGATAACTTAGATAATCTTTCAACTTAAACTTTTTAAAACTTTATTTATAATGACAAAAAAGCTACCTAACGTTATTAAATTATGCTACGTTTGACCCCGTGGTCATTGCAATTGACTGTTGTGCTAATAGTCAAGGGTTCAATCTCGCTCATGACAAATCTTTGTATACGGATATATATCGTGGTCTAGGCTATTGTGTGATAACATTATATGTGTTATAGAGGCGCTTATTATTGCACTTTGAAACACAAATAAAATGTAGTATTTGATGACACATTACGTGTCGTCAAACATACATACAAGCTTAAAATATTAATATAGATTTAAAAAAAGATTGTTATGTTATTCTGTTACGTAATGGTGTACCTTAGTGCTTATAGTTATATTTTCTGATATCATTTTTCCTTTCACCAGACGCAATAAACGTCATTTTAAAGTATCTTACACACTTGTGCAGAAAAACGAGGCAGAAGCGAAAAGCACAAAAAGTAATTTTGTGCTATTAGGTTCTGTTATGTTCAGTTCCTCGGTCTGTTTTTGGCACTTGCTTGTGGTTTGATTTTAAAAATATTTTAGAAAAATATATTGCAAAATATACTAGAAGATTTTTTTTAAATTAATGTATCTTGAGATGAAGTCGTTCAAAAAAAAAGTTCCAAACAAAATAAAGTTAGTTTCAACAAATTTTTCAAATTTGTTTTCATTTTATTCTTGATTATACACACATCAACAATTTCTGTTGAAATTGATATACGTAGTAATTCCTATCAAACGTAAAATGAAGCTTAGTGTTACAACTCACTTACCTAATGTCCTACTTTATTGATTGAGAACCACTTCTATAAAGTTACGACCTAAGATTTATATTTCAGGTAAATTAACAACAAAAGCGACTGCAGTTAGTTACGCAAGTGTAGACTAAGCCTTATAAATATTTCCGAGTAGTAGTCACTTTTGCTTTTGTCGGTCACGCAGGTGTGTACGAGTCTTCATTTTGTAAGTCAATGTGTGGCGCTAAGTGTGATAGCGTATTACTTTGGTGTGTTTAAAAACAAACTTTGTTGGCGAGGTATTACAGCGTAGATTTAGTGTGTCGTAGACGAATTAAATAAAATCTTACTCTGTCTCAATAATACCTCTTTTCAAATTATAATTATATAGATACTAACTTAAATAAATAAATAAATATTAACCAACAATCACAACACGTTAACCTAGCCCCGTGGTAAGTTCGTAAGAACTTGTGTTACAGGTACTAGGAACGGAAATAAATTTGAGATATAAATACATATATACATAAATACACATCCATGACCCGGTGCAGACATCTATATTCGTCATACAGATTATCTGCACCTGGCGGGATTCGAACCCGCGACCGCTGCGTAAAGTGTCCAGTTGTCTGACCACTCGACCAGCCGGCCGTCAAATACTTTACCGTACCGTACCGTATATACTTTTACCGTATACCGTAAATACTTTTTTTATGCGCATGAAACCACGAAAATATATTATAACCAATAATTATTAAGATCATGAAAGGTAAGGCTAACGCAGCTACATATATCTGCACTAAATATATTTTTTTAACCATATCTGACTCATATTATTTAAACCAGAAACCATGCGTTTAATTATTTAATGAAAAATGCCACTTAAAATTGCAGTTTAAAGCAATAGATACTAGGTATGAATTAAATTTAAAAATTGTCTAATACCGTACTTAAGTAATGCGTAAATAATTAATTTATTGATGATTAAAAAATAAAATAAAAATCTTACTTTGAAATATATTTTTATATATTGTAGGTTATATAAACTCTATGTAATTCAAACTATCACAATAATTTGCTAAAACATGCGCAAGCGCAGCCCTACTTTATATTTGCCATTCCATATCGTTACATTTGTTGACTTTTGCCCTTTCAATATTGTTTCATTCTCCTTTCGATTTTGCTTTCTAAGTAGTACCAGTTATAGCATATGGTGAATGTGAGAGTTGAGTCGTCGTATTGAATAATTGCTTTTAATGTAATTACATAATAATAGTAATAAAAATAAACACCATGTAATAAATAATATACCTAATGAAGTAGTGAGGAGAGATACAGTGTTTTTGTTATGTTTTTAATATACGAACGTTTCATGACATATGCAAATAACCTTGAGATGTTTTGTCATTTCTACTTATTAAAATCTCAATAGTATCAGCCCGGAATGGAAGGCATCATTGGTAGAGATTTACTAGTTTTTTTCCACTTTACCTGGACAACCGTTCTGGTGAAGTAGTGTAAAAAGTTGCCTTTACGGCGACGTTCGCGGTTTCGATTTCGACTCAGGGCAGATACTCGTTTTGTGCAAATATTTATTTCTGGTCTGGGTAAATGTCCTCGTAGGTCTCCCCGCCGTGCCTCGTAAACCACGTAAAACCGTCGGGCCCGGTTCAGACACCTGATCCGATCGTTTCTCATGGTAGGGCAATTATCCGCAAACCCACAGTGGAGCAGCGTAGTGGATTAAGTTCTAACCCTTCTTATATATTGAGAAGAGATCTTTGCCCAACCAGTAAGACGTTTACAGGCTGATTAACTTCAGTTCATCTGATTTCACTATAATTATCCTTGCTTTATTTTCCAGAATTTTGTAATCCAATCCGAATAAAAACAAAATAACTTATGCAATTTGACCTCCCAGGTGTTAAGGCCTAACCTCCGCGATCTTTTATTACCTAACATCTTATAGAGGTTATGTAACGATTGATGAATTGGTTGATATATAAATCTAATAATAAACAAAATATTAATAGTCCATGACCGACTTAATGCTTATTTTAATATACATATTTTATTTTATTTTTTCGAACTTGGTAATAACGTTTAATTTGCAATAAACATCCTTTGAGGTTTTAGCAGCATTACAAAATTTTACATACTGGTTGACAACCGTTCTAGTGTGGTGGTGCCATAAAATCGCCTTTACGTCGGCGTTCGCGGTATCGATTTCCACCCAGGGCAGATTTTTTTTTTATACAAAAATTTGTTTATGGTCTGGATGGTATGTCTTTTTGGGTCTCTCCACCGTGCTTCAGAGAGTACGTAAAGCCATTGGTCCCGGTTGTTATCATCTATAATATAAAAATAAGTCGGTTTTTCCTTCCTGACGCTATAATTCCAGAACGCACGAACCGATTTCCATGGTTTTGCATTCGTTGGAAAGGTCTCAGGCTCCGTGAGGTTTATAGCAAACAAAATTCAGGAAAAATTTCAACAGAAAAGCAGGAAAACAGAAAAAACATTTTTCACATACAGCGCCATCTCTGATATATAGCATGTACTACAAACCAATATGGTCTTGCATGGTGGTGGAGCAGATGGCGCCAGTACGTGATGTGAGTATCCCTCACGAAAATAAGTATGGTGGCGAAACGGAGTTCGCCGGGTTTGCTAGTAGATACATAAAATAAATCGTTACTCTTGGTAGGGAAATCATCTGATAATCTGCAGTGGAGCAGCGTGGTGAATTAACCTCCACCACTTCTCCTATATGGAGAAAATGCATTAACCTAGCTTTGAGATGTTTAAAGGCTCATTCAGTTGAGCTCATGATCGATTAACGGAAGCTGAAGTAAACACTTTATAAGATTTTTTGTTTTTCTAAAAGCTTCTGGCTGGTGATTTTTAAACAATATTTATGACGTCACAGAACAGTCTTTTAAGAAAGAACTTTAATAACTTAGCTGTTGAAAAGATTAATTTTTATAAATCGAATCGTCTTTTGATTAAGAGTAAAAGTTTTTCGAAAGTCTCACACCCATAACAAAATTAGATTTCAGAATACATTAGTTCTTATTATTTTTTTAGTAGAGCTTTATATGTTATTAAGCAAAGTCTTAAACAATCGAGCTTGCCTCCCACAATACAAATAAACTAATTATAAGTTTAAGTCACCAAATATAAGTTTAATGACGAAATTTCCCACACTAGTATTGTGATTTAGATTAGGACAATTCTGTTATATTTATGGAACAAGGTAATGACAGATCAAATTAATTTCTACTACACGGTTTCACTTGTAATTAATTTCGGAGGATTTTGTAACAAATTCTTTGCTGCGCTTACGCTACAATAATTAGTTGATATTATTAATTTTCAAGGGGAGTCATAATTTTAGAAAATACAATTTGTAGACATTTTTCTTTATTAATAAACACCCCAAAGAAAAACTAAATCAATGCCTACATATATAAAAAAAAAAAAAACAATCAGTGTTACAATTAATCTAAGAACTGAACTAGCATGTAAACATTCATTTGCTAAGCAAAGGCCTCTTCTTCATACAGAAGAAGGGCTTGAGCTTAATTAACTATGCTGTACAACTGTGGGTTGGCAGATAATATCCCTAAAATGAGTAACGATTGTTATCAGGTGTCCATAATAACAACCACAATACAAATACAAATAACTTCCCCGACCGGGAATCGAACCCACTAACACAAATACTCGCACTACTGCACCAGAATGGTTGTCAATTAATTATTCTATACTATAACCGAATTCCGTTTAAGTCGGATGAGTCTTTATTTAATCTATACGACTCAAAACGACCCATTCAACCTTTGGTTGGATTTTGAAAAAAATCAATAATATCATAACTGACCTTCATAAGTTAAAATGTTATACTACATATACTACTATCAAAATTGTTCGGTTTTATAGAAAATGTTAGCAATCGAAAAAGTCATCATCTTTCTCTAAGTTTTGGCAGTCCTGGAAAGCCTGGAGAAGTGCGAAATCGACTATTGTATTAAGGTGTCGCGATGTATCACAGTTTACGAAACCCTTATGATACTGCAATTACAAACTCGGCAAAAAATTGTCTATGGACTTGTGTAGAAAAAATGAATTAAGGAAAATTAGTGTATCTGACAATGTTTATCAACACACTCAAAAAATCAGTCAATTCTTAGTAGGGTTATGTTAGAAGTTCTTTTTGAGTACTGCCCGTAACAGAATTCCGGAGAAGATTTATACTAAGAAACATCGTCATCTCGACATGGTGAATTAATATATAATAATAATATAATACTCGTATGCTGATTATATAAGGATATAAAAAAGCATGAGATTACATATTACGTCATAAGATAAATCATATACATTATGATATGCATACTTTAGGTTCTTTATTACAAAACTAGTCATCACGCGCATTGTCATCTGCGTATAATTTTTATTTTTATTTTTGTTAACCTGTAAAGTTACGTTACTGTTTCATTTCGAAATTATAACGTAATTGATTTATTTTTGCTTTTAACTTTGATTAAAGCAACTATTATTTTTAAAAAAAATCGGACTTTCAGATTTCGGAATGGGTATTGTTAACACTATTATAGTAGAATCATTTTTGATGTACCTATTCGTAAATCAATCTCATCTCCCGAATCTAACTAAGTTAAATGATATTTATTTATTTAAACAAAGTTTTCGGATTTTAACATAATACATTTTTAATTAAAAGATCGAACGAATACCTATCTCTTATTGCAAATACTGAAATAAAATTTAATTTTACTCATATCAAATCGGTTTCAAAGTATAAGATTATATAAAACAGACACTATATACTCGAATTTTAGTTTCGTTTCGAGACGTTAGAACTAAAAAGATCGTCACAAGGAATTTATACAAAAATAACAAGATCTAACACAAAATAATATCTGTTAATGTAGCAGAGTATTCCGAATTAATTGCTCCGACTGTTCGCGGCATGTGCGGATAAAGGATTTCATTAAACGTTTTAATTTGAATTAATTACGTTTTAATATAATACGTGGTGCGTTTCATTACCGACGTCATATTTATGCGGATTACAAATAATATCGACTTTATACGGCGACGACTGTAGAAAATTAGACTTTAATACGTTACACGCGATTATTTCTAACTAATTGTATTTAATATTGTGATAATTACTGTTTATGTTTTGTTTTTGAAAAGCAGTGTTCCTCTGGGAGTGATTTTGACTCATAAACGGTTTCTTGTATACGACATTCGACGACCCTTGTTATAGTAGTAACAGTTATATTAACGCCAACGATCACGAATGCAATTCTTTCCTAGACTAGGAATATGAGGATAGGTTGGAGTATAGGCCAGTACGGTATAGGGCAGGCAGTGGGTTCTTTACAGGCTGATACAGTACAGTACAGTACTATTTTTCTGTGTTTATCCTTGTTTCCCACCTCTCCATCCACCTCTCCATCCACTAACCCTCAGTGACGCAGAAGGGTAGATTGATCCTTATCCTATATATATTATCCTAAGTTATATACTAGTCGCAGTTTATATATTTACAGGCTATTTTAGTTCAGTTTGCTTCATATTTACAGGAGTCAAGTAGGAATTTAATATTGCTTGTGTTACAACGATTTTACATGTCAATAAATATTGGTACGAAAATGTATATGTATTTTTCAATATAATGAATTATTTCATTTAATATTCATATGTTTTTAGAATTATACAGGATTAGACTTTGATTCCTATATCATTCCTAATATAAAAAAAGAGTTATTTTTTATTAAAAACTAAATTAGTTAAGCGACTAATTAATATTACGAAAAAGTATCAATAAATTTTATTACGAATCAAACTAAGTATTATTAAGAAACATTGATAATTATAATGGAAGTTAAATAAAAGTCGTTAAATTGAGTGCAATTCACGTTATAGTAAATGTTACATCAAGCCCACTCGCATCTTTACACAATCATACTTTCACTAAAGTAAGTCAGTAAAAATAAGATTTAGCACTCAATCTTGGTGTTAAAACAGTTTCTTCTGTAATCTTGAACGACCAAAATATAAAGATCGTTATGATTAATGAATGTTCGAGGTCAAGAAATATTTTTTTTGTCTTAAATACTAAGTTACGTATAGCACTTAGACATTACTCATGTAAAGGTACGATTCCAGTGTTATTTATTTATATGTTATTTAAAATTTTATAAATACGTCCACAAAAATAATTCATGTATAAACATGTAAGGTTTTTTTTTTTACATGAGTGTAGTATATTTCAAATTTAATTAAATAAAAAGTAATTATTGTAAAATTTAATTTGATAGCCACCTCATTCAGAAATTTCCATAAAAATCCCTAAATTCTTCAGATTATTGGTTATAAAAAATAAAAAAAAACATTATACACATATGATTATTATTCCTGCAGTATCACCGTTCGTCAGTCGTTTCATTATGATCCAGTAATTAACAGAAATGTTAACAATCACTGTTAATCTAATGAATCGTAGCAAAACATTTCATAGCTATTTAACCTACTTTAATAAATAGTACCTGGATGACCGAGCTTTGCTCGGATAAATTATATTTAGATACATTACATACTGATGAAACATAAATAATATTTTCGATCTTACAGACTTAATAGTAAAATAATAGGAACTGGTCATTTAAATAAAAAATAAAAAGAGCTCTCAATAATAGTTTTTCTATTATTTACCGACAGCGAAATTTACCTTCGTAGTCTAATGATATTTTTAATTGCGTAAAAAAATGGATAAAACGACATTTTCTAAAAACAAATCCTAGCTAGATCGATTTATCGCCCCCGAACCCCCTGCATACTAAATTTCATGAAAATCGTTGGGGCCGTTTCTGAGATTCAGATTATATATATACAAGAATTGCTCGTTTAAAGATATAATACGAATTGAACCGGTTGATCGCATTTCAAAAAATAAACTTTTCATCTTAATTTTTACTTAATTAAAATTACTTGATGAAATTGCGTTGATTTTTTTGTGATCTGGTCTGCACAGTTCTATCTTATGTACAATTTTTAAGTGGAATCTTAGTAGGTTTATGTCCTAAGTGCAAGTTATGTTATGTTATGTATTTTAGTAAAAATCAATTAATTTATTTAATATAATACTAAAATGTTTATTTCCTTAAAGCAAAAAAAAGTCGTCTGTTCCGAAGTTAGGCGACTTTAATACCTGTGTCTTAGATACTGAAAAAAAAAAATTAAATATAATATTCATATTAATCATACATATCCAGACTCGAGGCGGGAATTGAACTCATAACACTGGAGCAAAAGGTAGGGTCACTGTCAACTGCGCCAGCGGGTCAGTTATATAGATATATATTATAGCATCAGCTTCAATGTGCTTGAAGCCTTATTCTACACTGGGCAATATTATTGCATCATCTTTTTAAATGCGTTAGTGTATCGAGTGCAATATGTCTGAATCATAAGAGAAAATAGTGCATTACTAAATAAACAAAAATCTTCTACAAAAATGGTCATGATTGTGTAAAACAAGATTCACTGCTTGTGCAAACATATCTCAATGTTCTCATAACACGGAGAATACTTAATTGTATTTTTTATATACTTATTTATTTATTTGGTAAGTGTATTGTTTTAAATTATATTTTTTTAAGATTTTCCATTGATGTTATCAGAATATCGCGTCATGTAGTTTCTCCAATTGTCTCTTTCGCGTGCAATTCAATCAGGTCTTGTCTAGTCCTCATGTATTTGTATTTTTTTTTTATGGTATCCATTCTGTAAGTCTATTTCCGTCTACCATGGCTTAGTTAACTAAAATCCTACCAACTTTCACATCAATAATTTTATGCTATGAAATACAGTATAAATAAATTAAATATAAAAATTAGATTTTAATAATGATATATTAATGTGTAACATTGTATTAATGTATTATTTTTTACCTGAACAAAATAAATTTTAGCTCATTTTACAATATGCAGCAATTTAAAAGCAATCTAGCAATTTATTTAAGTTTTATTCATAAATTAAGACATTAGGCGACTATTTTAATAATTAATTTTCTGTTATCTCAAAACAATATATCTTTTTAATTTAATCGTTTAATAAATAGCTTTCATCACAGTTTCAAAACACAGTTGACTAACGGAATCCTTGCCATTATATAATATACAACGAAATAGACTTGCATTGTGTAAAGAAATTAATATTAACATAAAAATACCATAATAAATGCTCCGGTATATATTAGGAGATCGTTGACCTAGAATTATCCGTGTCAATGGCACAAGCTACTGTCGTGAATACATATAAAAATCACACATATTAAAATTCAAACAACAAAACATTAGAAATGGGGCGGTACAAGTTATGGACTAAAGCGATTTTTTTTTTAAATTGTGTTTACCTACTTAGTTTTGTCGATATTTACGTAGTTGACTAGTAACTGGCTGACATGACGCTACGTTCGATTTCCGCACTAATAAATATTTATATAGGCCATACAGATTTTTGTCGTGAGATTTTGTGATTGTGTTGTGTGTTCCGACCCCGACACAGGATTTGAATCGTACTGGGGATCGTTGAGTGTGAAGCACATATTTACTACTTACTTAGCGTATTGAATACATTAACATTTTAAAACACGATAATACTCACATTTATATAATACACAAACATTTTAAATAATACACAAACATTTTAAAACACAATAAAAAGTTATGTTGATTAAAAATTTTAGTTTAAAACTTTAGTGATTTTAATACGATATTAGAACAAAAAAATTAGATTTGTGGACATATTTTCAACTATTTTTACTATGAATAAATCCGAAAGAATAAACAAAATTGTGTTCTAATATAATTAAACTTATATACAAAACTTTAAACAACTTTTTTCCTCGTTCTTAAAACGTCAACTCTTGTACCTTAAACAATACAGAAATGGTTTTAATAATATAGTGGGATTACATAAGAATGACCACATCACGTACTTGCAAGGTGTTTGGTAAGCGTCACGAGAGCAGGTAATGCGTTTTACTGAGGTTAAAAGTGTAAGCCATAACTTTTTCTGCATGTGATTTTGTCACCATGTTACGATATTCTGTAACATTGTTTTATTTACTACATATTCTTTATTACTTTTGATTATTATCAGAATTTTAAATGTTCCGTAATGTATTCGTCACATAGTTGAGACTTTGATGACATTTAATTTGACCCTGAATTGTAATGAGAGAGGAGATAAAATAATTCATCAATTGATGAAATCAAAATTTATGAACACAAAATATCATATCGACTTGAAAATTCAAGTCACTGACAAACGAAACTCCACTGACAAGTTATCATTATTTTCACATCGTTAAGTAATAGGATGCTCATAAAAAATTTCATAGATCCTATTTCAATCGTATAGGTATTGTTGGTTGATCATTGAGTTTTTTTTATTTGTTTTCAGGAGAGGTTGGCGCAGAGATTACTGCGTCTGATCGTTGCGCAGTGGCAGGTTCGATCTCGAGTCATGTTTGTATAGATCATAAAAATGTTTGTCGTGGTATGAACTAGTAGAATGCGATAAGTCCTTAAAACATACGAGTACAAATAATATTAATATTAACATTGTTAATAAAGATATTAAAATTAATTTAGTGATATCCTATTTACATATATATTAATTTTAACGTTATACGTATAAATCTATCACATAATATTATGACTCAGTCATTTTGGTGTCTTTTGACTACTTAATTATTTAAAAATAGGCATAATATATACAAAATAATATCAAATTGTTATATAATGAATATTATAAATTTAATTTTGTAAGCGTAACGCTTTTAAATTCTCAAAGGATCTTATAATTATCTACAAGGACAGTATCTGATGTCTTCTTGTAATATTTGTTGTGAATTTTCATGTATTTAAAAAAATCTGAGGATTAGAAGTAAAGTGGACATCGAACTTGAAGAAAACGTCTTCACATTTCAGAGTTCCGTAGTCTGATTCTAATGAAAAGCTGTAATAAGTAGACACTTTAAACAGCTATATTACTTTGACCGATATATCAATATAATAAAAAAAAATTACGTTAAAAATTACAGGACATATGAATAATAAATAATAATAATAAATAATAATAAATATTAACCAACAATCACACCACGTTAACCTAGCCCCGTGGTAAGTTCGTAAGAACTTGTGTTACAGGTACTAGGAACAGAAAGAAATTTAAGATATAAATACATATATACATAAATACACATCCATGACCCGGTGCAGACATCTATATTCGTCATACAGATTATCTGCACCTGGCGGGATTCGAACCCGCGACCGCTGCGTAGAGTGTCCAGTTGCCTGACCACTCGACCAGCCGGCCGTCGAATGCTTATATATAAGAAAAAGATTTATCAGACGTATTCAGCTTGACCTTAATAAACATGCATTGTTTAGTGTCCGACTTGTCCTTAGCCGGTTTTTTATTTAATGAATTACTGGATAAAATACGCGGGTTTTCCCGTGTTTATAATAATATAAATAAATAAATTATTCCACTGCTCGTCAAAGTTATAGCGTTATATCAGGCGGGTCGGTCTTGAGGCTATTATCGGACTCGTCTTGATACTAATATACTACGATTAAACAAACAAGCTCTTCATAAATATTTTTATTAATAATGTTTATTATGGCTATTCTTATCACTTCTCATAAAAATTGGCAAACTCAGATGTTACGTGTTTCAAATAAATCAGACAAACAGAAACATAAAAGTGTGACGTAAATTCGAAATCAATTTGAATAATATGAAGTTTTTTTTTAAATTTTATTTATTTTTGACCTTTAAGATGTATTAAAGTAATATAAATTTTATTAAATATATTATGTCAATTATGCAATAGTATTTTTACATCATTAATTTCAAAGCAATATTATATAAATTATTTACTTATCAAATTTTAAGACTTACCAAATTAACCTAAATTAGCTTGTCCGACGTTTTAATTGATGTTTTTGATGATTTTCGTAATTTTAAGAAAAAATGTAAAAGAATTCAAAAACTATTGAAAATAAATAAATTTTAAAATTAATTGAATGATTAAATATAGTTTGGATAGTGACATAAAAAAACCCGACCAAATTAAATTCTATACCGTATTAAATATACCGTTGTTGTATTATAAGTGATAGCCGAGCGACAGCAAGAATTGTGCAATTATGGCTGTCATATAAACATTCAATAAGGTAATATAATTATGATTAACAATTGTCATAACTAAATTGTTATTACCCTAGTTTCAATACAAGTAGTGTAATTAATACAATAATTAGCGAACGATACTCAACTGATATCTTAATTTTAGGTTTATCCTGCCTTGAATTTCCATATTTAAATGGTTGATGTTTATTGTTATTGATGCAATGAGCAGTCGCGTGCAATTTTATAGCATACAAATTTTTAGAGTGAACAAACTAACTCATAAAATGAAATTCCCAATAGAAAGAGATACTACGAGTATATCCTTAGTGATTAACATAATGTCTGGAGTTGATTTCTATTCAATCCCTGTTCATTAAATATATTTGTTATAAGCTGTGTTCTTCATCGCTTAATTTTTCTCTGAGGTGATGTATTTTCTTTAAACTCAAATAAAACAGGCCTTGTAAAAAAAAATTAATACAATAAAAAGGCTAATATTGATATCGGTTCTATATTGAAAGAAATATGATGTCCTTTTATGCTAGAAAAGTATTGTCTTAATAACAATAAATAAACATATTTAACATACATATACCTTAATTCCTATATGCCATTTTGAAGCCTTCGGATATACATGCTTATATTTTTAAATAAATACATGATACATATGTAAATAATACACCTAAATTCTGGGCGAGAATCGAACACACTATCCTCGAGCGAAAATCAGGGTCTTTTTTTTCGTTGGGAAATGCATTTACGCATCCCGTCGCGGAGAGGCGGCGGGTATGTGGGACTCGCTGGCACGCAGAACCTGTCAGAATACCCGCTAAAACCCAACGGTGGCCTCATCGTTGTAATGGTATGCCACGGGATCGCTCGCGCATACAACCGTGACGCCCCGACGACGGTTAGCCCGCCTATGCGCGCCGCCTTCGCCGAACGCTCGCGGGCACCGCCACCAACGGGCCAGTCAAGTCACACATCTAGAATAATATGTATAATACATTAATGCGAAATTAACAACTTAATTGTATGATTTTCAAAATTACACTACAACACAAAAAATACTTAATCTAACATATATTTACGCTCTCACTCTTCGAGAACAGATCTTACTCACGTAAGTGAGTCGTGACTAAGTAGCAAAAGATCTAAAATAACTGAAATATCTCGTTATCTTTTATATGTAACGATTTTGTTTTTCTATTACAAAATACTACAATCCCATTGGGTAGATGTTGCGAAATTAGCGGTCACTTTTAACCATACGTTCTAAAAGTAAAGATACGTTTAGCTTTACTTAATTTTTTTATGCTATTGAGTCTGTAGATGGCTATAAAAAAGATTTTTATATATTATATAATTTTATTTAACTATCACGTTATGGTTATAAATAGTGCATCCATTATTCTACTTACACTAATCCTCCAATTACTTCTAATAAGCCAAGTTATTATACGTTTTGTAAGAATGGATGTATGGCTGATGTTTCTTATTCTTTTTCGTTGTTGAACCGATTGTGTCGAAACTTTGTATTGAGATATCTGGAAAACCAGAATAACGTATGAGCCACTTTTGATTACAAAATTTCTATAAGATCGAAAGTTACGCGGGTAAAACAGTGAGATGAAGTTGGTATATGATATTATCATTAAAAAAATTAGACTCGTATCTCACCTTGATTTAATTTAAACAGATTCGAGAGAAGTAGATAGATAAAATGTACATGGAATGATGAAAGAGATGCAATCATGCTTTTATTTAGACAAACAGTTATTGCAATAGTTATTACTCAATGAAACGGTAATATTATATTTTAAATGCCCTTTCTAAGAAGGTTGTAAAATGAAAATTTTGTAATCGACATAAAAATTGGTTGTCTGTAAAGTCGGTTTACGGTCGATAATTTTACGTATTAACGTCATAAGAAAACATTGATGAAAAATTGCATACTTTTATGAATTGAATTATTATCACTGATTTATAATTATTTTGTATTAATACAAAGAAGGAGTTCTTTTACACTCAGTAATTCAATTATGTTTTTTCTTTTCTACTCGGATGTATTTGCCAATTTAATGGCAGACGACCGATCGTGCCTCTCTATCGCTTGTTCCGCGCTCTCGCTCGCGGAACGTGACAATAAGTCATTCTTTTTCGAGCGTGCAAATGGCGTTCATCGATTTATAAGACGTTATCACGTCAAAAATATCTGAAACGTCTAAATAATTTATTATTAGTATCATAAACAATCGCGACATTCAATTTACACTGAATACTTCAAAAAAAAAAAAATCTATTTACTAGATATCTGTGGTATGTGTAGACTTCTCGACCGCCTTCTTGTCGAGGTGTCGAAAAGGCGACTAAGGCCATAGTCGTGCGAACAATTGTAGACGAACAAGGATGGTGATGGGCAGCAGCGTCACCATACATAGCGGCAAACCCCCCAGACATGATGAGAAGGCCTAAGTTTAGAAATGGATATCTAACGGCTAATGTGGTGGAATGATTAACAATAATATTTATGGCTTACATTTGAGATGCTTATGTAATAAAATTTGTGAAAGAGCCATTATAGCCATTAGCTTCTTATACCCTGTACAAGTTAGCATGATCTTTTTGACAGATGTAAATTTTTCTGATCGACATAACTTTGCAATGACGAATATATTATTTTCTTAATTTAAATGATTTTAAAAATTGTAAAAATATTTTAAATATATATATAACACAAAGTCCCTAAAGATTTAAGCGTCGTCCGAAAGTTTTAAGACTTTTCATTGCTTCAAAGTAAAATTTAAACAGGAACACTGTAAATAATAGACGCTTGTACAATGTTACAACGGTCGAAACAAAAATCCGACCTACCGATGCTACCATATCTTACAACCTACCTTTTTAGTCCGGTCATTTTAGACAATTGAAATAAATAAAATTCCGACAGAGCCAAATCTTCGTAGAGACCTTAGGTTTACCACAAGGAATAAAGTGTCAAAAGTCCCCATCAGTCCCATGTGAGCTTAGGGACTTATTCGGGGCCCAAGGTCAAAATTTTAGGTTTTTTGGATTTTTCTCGAAAACGGTAAGTTTTATCAAAAAGTACCTCAGAGCAAAGTTGTAGATCTTAAAATTCTCTATAAAAATGGTTCCTATGATTTTTTCTCTAAGACCCACTATTTCCTAGATATTGCGCTTGTAAGAATCATGTTCTACATAGTATGCACACATATGCCACGTATATAAAAATATGATATCGTTGTTTTTAATTAAAATTATTTGAAAAAAATGATTTGACTGCGCAAAAGTATTTACAGAAATTAATTCGTCACCTCAAATACTAATTACTAAAGGAATTCGGTTTCTTCTTGCGGTTTATGGAGCTCAAAAAAAATTGATTCCATAGATACGTACAGATATTTAACATTTGTAAAAAATACACGAAACAAAAAGCAAGTACAGCTATCTTGTCTTCCTCCAACATCGGCATCTGCTAGTCAACATTTGTTTCGAGTATACTATTAAGTTCAGACATGGTAAGGCAATGAACTGAACCCTGAAGACTGGGGTTGGAAATTGATAAATAATACTTTAGAACCGATTCGAACTTTAATGCCCCCTGCTCCAGAAAAACTTCTTAATACTATTTTTTGCAATTGCAAGAAAGGTTGTAGTGCCAAATGTGGCTGTAAAAAAAGTAGGGTTGCAGTGTTCTCCAGCGTGTACCAATTACCAAGGTGTCTCTTGCTCAAATGTTCAATTAAATACAAGAGAGGAAAATTCATGTGATTTTGATGAAGAGACAACTGATTCATCCTCATTTGAACAATTTCTAAGCGTTCATCAACAGGAAGGAGAAGAAGAAATTGAAGAAAACATGATTGTTGAAGTTGAATATGAAGAGTATGAGTCAGATTAAAATAATAAAAAAAAGTTAGAACGACAGTTAAACTCAGTAACCCATATCAATAATCTTCATACTATTAAATAATTATTGTTCCTGAAAATAACGTCATAAAGGTTCGTGGAATAGGCCTACCGGGGATACCACGTTAAAAAAAACGCGCCGAGTACATTACCTCACAGGTGGTGTGGAAATGTGTGCATATTATCTAGAACGTGATTCTTACAAGCGCAATATCTGGGAAATAGTGGGTCTTAGAGAAAAAATCATAGGGACCATTTTTATAGAGAATTGTAAGATCTACAACTTTGCTCTGAAGTACTTTTTCGATAAAACTTACTGTTTTCGAGAAAAATCCAAAAAACCTAAAATTTTGACCTTGGGCCCCGAATAAGTCCCTAAGCTCACATGGGACTGATGGGGACTTTTGACACTTTATTCCTTAAGGTAAACCTAAGGTCTCTATGAAGATTTGGCTCTGTCGGAATTTTATTTATTTGATCACTATTTTTATGTCTAAAATGACCGGACTATTTATAGACATGTTACTAAAGGCAAAAATATTTTAGCAATAAAAAAAATTAGTATAATTTGTAGCATATCACATTGAATATTGAGATAAATTTAAAGGGTATTTATAAATTTAAATCTCTCAAAATTTCTTAAGCTCTGGTGGCATAAACATCAGTCATTTCGCCGTGTAACAGCTTAGCAGGTCAAATTCCTTAATATTAACTGAATGGAATTGAAAGAGTCTGCAAGTGTCCCACAACTCCGTACTGCGTCCGCACTGCGTCCCACGCCTGCTCTCTCTATAGGATAAGAATTGGGTTGGGGAGCTTAATCTGCTGCTCCACTGTGTGTGTGTGCCTATAATTTCTCTATAAAGAGTTACGTATCGTTATCCGATGTCTCGGTTATCTGGTGTAACCGGGACCGACGGCTTTATCTATTCTTCAAAGCATGGTGGAGACATCCACAAGAAAAAAAAATCTACACCTAAAACAAATAATTGTAAATACTCGAAGCGGAAATCGAATTTACAACCGTTGGCTCTAATTAAATTTCCATACCACTACAACGAAATTATTAACAAGTCTCCTTAATATGAAAACAACTCTTTCGCTAGTAAGAGGAATTTACGAGCTGTTTTTTTTTCAAATTAATGGTCGTTTATTATAGGTGTTTTTTTTTTTTCTAGCACTTCGGTGAGTTAAATGTCACTGAGTTCTGTTTATATCTTACGATATTAATATCCTTAAGTGGCAAACTATCATTGAAATTGTTGGGAACTAATCACTCGGTTGCATAAAAGTGACCGGTGAATGTTCTCCGCGGATCATTCGTCAGATATGACGTATAGGTGAGGCCGTGAGTTTGTTTCCGTTACACGGAGAATAGATTAATATATATATATATATATATATATATATATATATATGCTAGCTTTTGCCCTCGATTTTATTCTCAGTAAAATAAGTGTAATATTTGTTTAAAAATAACGCGTAATAAAAAAAAATTTTTTTTTTCATCCCCTAGTACCTAAGATTAAATTTATTTTGTTAATTAATTACTCCATCAATAAATAAATAAACACTTAATATTTAACAAACCCAAGTGTGGAGGGTCCGGATACACACACAACATAATCACAACCGCCCAGACTAAGACATGACGCTTCAACTGTTAAGAACGGATTATCAATTAAAAATATCAATAATTCTGACATCGTCTCAAAATTAAACAGGGGTGAATACAATTATTGATGATACATAATAAAGTTATATAACCACTATATTACAAATAAAATTAACAAAAACATTTTACTGCTACTAAGACTTAAACGTACGCCAATGGAAACGATTTCAACGCGATTCGGCGTTAATTCTCAATCCTTTCTCTACAAGACTGTACATGACGCACACACACTGTTTATACGTATATGTATTTACATGGGTGTGTGTATGTTTGTACGAATGTATGTGAAGTATCTGATGAATGAAAGTTATTAGAGCGCAGATGAGTGTGCACAGAGTAATGTTAGCGATTACGTAAACAATCATAATTTTTATGTACATTTTTTTACTGACTAAAACATATAGTTAATAGTTTCTCTGTGATAAGAAAACTACTGTCATATTTCTAACATACATAACATAATATGGACAAGACGAAAATAATGTCGAATGTCCATGTCGTGCCTACCCCGATATCAGTTGAAAATTATACTCTCGAAGTTGTTGACGAGTACATCTACCTAGGACAAAAGAGTCACCGGAAGAATGGAGGCTGCTTCGAACCACTCGCTCTGGAGGTCGATAGGGAGGTCTAAGTTCTGCAGTGGATATCCAATGGCTGATATGATGATGATGATTGCTGAAAACCGTCGTTAAATAATCGAAACAAAACCGCAAATATATAATAATTATGTACTTTTTGTATAAAATATTAATGAAAATAAATCCAAAAACACTGAAATAACCCTGAGACTTTATAAAAAAATTTAATCATATAATGTACAGTGGCTTATGTTAAAGTAATCGAAGTGGGCGTGTAATACCCAGCCCGGTCACGAATATAATGATCACTTGCCAGATGTCTTATTAACACGTTGACTGCGGCAGCCATAATACCGACTTTTAGTTGTTTCCACGTTATCGTTGTTATTGGATAAATACAACGATTTTGGTTTTTTTTTAAGAGGTGTATGTATATATATTAGTAAATTTTTAAAGGGTTGAAAATATTTTATTGTGTTTCATATCATGAATAAATAATAATTTATGAGACAAAATAAAACATATACCAGTAGCGTAGGACAGTCAAGCTTCAGGTTTTTTTTTGACCCGATACAGCAGTCAACGTGTTAAGTAGCGTATGATATATGACGTGTTACGACTTTATACATCAACCATATTTCAATCTGATAAAAATATAATGAAATTAACATCATATAGCGAATTAGACGGTGGACATCATTAGCGAGTGAGTTTTGAAAGCGTATGTCGTAACTGCATTTTATATTCCTATTTATATATTTCTTTGTTTGCTAAAAACAAGATCGGTTACGTTTTATTTTTTATTTTTTTTTATTACATGCTAAAAAATTTAAGATTTTGGTACGTATGTGGCTAAGTGCGAGTCAAACTGCCACAGGAAATAACTTTTCCCGTTACGACTGCAATATTTAACAATTCGTGTTTGTTGAGATCGATCTATCAACTGGGAAAAAACACGTACTCGCTGTTGCTAAGAACATTATATACTACCCAATGTACTGTACAGTTGTACACCTATACCATCTATATACCATTTCCTCTACCCTAAGGTTGCCTGGAAGAGATCGCTCATTAGCGATAAGGCCGCCTTTTGTACTTATTTCCTTTTTATTTTGTACTATTGCTTATTCTTGGTGTACAATAAAGAATTATTATTATTATTATTATTATTACCCGTGCAAAGCCGGTGTAGGTATATTTCTTATTACAGCCATAAACATAATATGTAAGAATGTCAAGTATCTAATAGCTATTATAGTTTCAAAAAATAGCTCTGTGACAGACGAACAGTGACAGACGAACATTTTGGGAAACCTTTTGGGGATGGAAGTCTATTATACCACTTATATATATAAAAGGTCATAAATATTAAATTAAATTCGGTATTTATGATTTTATAACTGAACGAATTTATTTAATATTTATTTCTCTTACTCTACGCTTCCATTAATCTGTACAATTTCGTAATTTTTAACAATATTACAAACATGGTTTTATATTTAATATTCTTGTGATTAAATTCTCGCATTTTAGGTTAGTCTTTTAAATAATTTATTTCATGAAGATATTTTAATTGTTGTTTTAATTGCTATAATTATAATTATTTGTGTTTTCTTTTTTTATGTTGTAAGTTAGTGTTAGCTATCTTATTTTATATCTAGATCTTATTGTATGCAAGTTCATTTATTAATAATTGGTCTATTTTGTTTAGTGTCTCTTCAATTTTTATTTTTATTTTGTATTTTGAGCAACTAATTTCAGTGATGTCACGATTATGTTCATATTTTATTAAAGAGTTGATAAAAATAAAATATTTCTATGTTTATATTCCAGTGAACGGATGTTTTAAACGACATTAGTCAATATTATTTACTATTTAAGCATATTTTGTTCAGGAAGTGAAATATGTTCACAAATTAGTACCTATGTCTGTTTGTTGTCGGAGGTTATACAGTTGGCAGTGGCTTTGCTTTCCGCTCTAGGGTCGTGGCTACCGTTCTCACCCCAAATCTTGGTGTAATATATCTACATACATTTATTTAAAAAAAATATGGAATAAATTTGTTTATCAGTTAGCTGTTACCTAATACACAAATATTATGTTTTCTATCTTATGTATATTAAGCATATTTAAAGATATTTATATTATATTTATTAATTAGTAATTAAAAACTATATTTATTAAGAAAATATATATTCAATCTACATTATTATTCAAGACAAAAATGATTTGTTTATTTAACTTAATCGATAAACTCTAAAACTAATAACACTTATTATAAAAATCTTTTGCCACACTAAATATTCGTCATTAAAAAAAAACCTGACAAAGGCATCGTGCTAAAAATTATTTTATCAGAACCGTATCCATAAATGTCAAAGCAAGTAGAGCCGCGGTAAGCGTATATTCTTAAATGTCAAGTCGTAATAACGAATGTCACGTTCCAGCATCCGATGGTTACACCGAGATGACATTGTCATTGAACTCCGACATACAACAACAGACGGTTCATAGATTAAAGAGTTTTAGAAATGGCGTTTTATATTTCGAATCTCATAATCTACCTTTCAGTACTTTGTTAAGGACTTAAGATGCTTATGTGTGGAATGATAAAACTGTAACTCAAATTTTCCAACTTTGCAAAATAAATGGTTCTATTCTAGGCCAAGGTATTCGCATGTGTAATAAAATCCGCATTCAGTTTTACAGTTGCCATTAAGATTTAAAGTTTACATTAAAAAGTCTTTAATAGCCAAAATATCTTCAAGATTAAGTAAATGACATAGATATGTGGGCTTAGTAGCGCCGACTTTCATGTTGGACATATGACTGAGTTTATAATGGTTGATAGTATATTAGCGGTGCTTTTAAAGACTTAACTGTTTGAGTTTGTGTTGATAATATATATATATATATATATATATATATATATATATATATATATATATATACAGGGTGACTGGTGAATTACCATCGATATTTGGGGAGAACGCTCGGCGCGCGGTTCCCATTCGGGTCATGCAATAAAAATAGGTACTTAATTTTTGACCAAATTTTCATAAATTTCAATTCAAATAAATGAAGCGATGACACTTTTCCAGTCATGCCGGCGGCACATGCACAGGTGTTGTAATGTGTCGCTTGTTCACACCTAAAAATTGCCAAAGTCACATAATTTACCTAGTCAACAAATTTGTTGCTTAAACGAGTAAAATATCTTAGTATTTTTGCCTTTCCTAAGCCAGGATTAAAGTATTAAGGGGGACTGGATCATGCTTGTTTATCCTGCTACCCTGTTTACACGTGGCGGCGTTTGGACGTAGATAAAATACCTGTTTTGTGTCGAAAGTGCAGCTAGCTGCTAGGGTGTCCAGACGATGCGTAAATAATTGGATAATTGTTGAGTAACTTTACTTAAAAGTTTATTAATATTTACCTATTTTTTTTACATGATTCGAGTGGGAACCGTGCGCCGAGCGCTCTCCCCGAATGTCGATGGTAATTCACCAGTCACCCTGTATATATATATATATATATATATATATATATATATATATATATATATATATATATATATATATATATATATATATTATATATATATATATATGATAACCTTATAATAAACTTTATATCAAAATTTAACTTTTGGACTGAATATATTCAGCAAATATATATTAAGCAACCTTTTCACAAAATTCATTACAAAAAAAAGTACCAAACAATCCCATTAGAACTCGCTTCGTAGGACAACAATTTCAAAAAGTCCTCAACCTGCGTGTAAAAAACAATTATATAAATTATCTGTAAAAAACTAACCTCTTCTTTTTTCTGACTTTTTATGAATTTCAAAAAACAATATATGTATAAAAAATAAAAATTTCTCTTCGTGAAATAAGAATAAGTCGACAATGCGTGTTATTATTATGTAACAAATAATCAAACTAATTGAAATGACATCACTATTTTGATATGTAATATGACATTACGTTCCATTGACCCCGGACAAGTTGAAGGATTTTTGCACATGATTTTGTTAAGTCATTATTTGTTTAGAATATTTCTTGACACTACGAATTTAGAAACGATTTGTTTCTTGATCGTAAAGAAATCTAAAACTTAAATGTTCCATTGCTTTTGATGATGAACTAAGCTACTGAACTGAAGTAGTCTATAATTGTCCCACTGCTGGGCAAAAGCATCTTTTCTATAAGAGAATAGTTTTAGCAATAGTTTTAAAAAAGTGGTCGTTTTCAAGTGAAAGCAATAAATATTTTAGTTAAAATTAGGAAATTTGCGATAATCGCGCTATAATCGTATGGAAATTGCCAGATATACTCGTAATTTTATGGCGGTAACCGGGGCTAATGATTTGTTTTTTCCGATTGCTGACACTTTTGAGTATTACAAATAATTGCACTAATTCTCGTTATCGCTTCGGTATTGTTGGTTATTTAGTTTTTTTTCTTTTTATGTTAGTTGGATAGGCAAACTGGCAGACGTTCCACCTGATGGTAAGTGGTTGACGTCACCCATGAACATAAACTAGTTTACCTGGAACTAGCCCAGGCAACTCATTTATGTGTTGCCTATCTAGGGACATTGGTGGTGTTAAAGTCTCGGTGCCAGTAATTACACTGCCTGTCCTCCCTTCTCTCCGAAACACAACAAAGCTGTTTCACGGAAGAAACAAGCAAGATGGTGGTACCCATGCAGCCAGGAGCGCGGCACAGCGCATCCCTCCCATCGGTATATTATAAGTTCTAAATAGGTTATATTATAAGTTCTAAATTTGATATAAAATGGCACAACGACTGCAATAATGTACAACATAAAATTATGAAATACGAAATAATTTTCAAAACAAAAGTTGCAACACGAGCACGATGTCCAGTAATTGTTTTATGTAAATTTCCATTGTATTCAGATTTCATGGTTACTTATCTAAATACTCAAACCCTTACTGATATTTATTTGCTCAGGATTTCGTTATGAGTATGTATTAAGTTTCTGAGTGTTGACATGCCAGTGAAAGTCTTACTTTAAAATAAAATGCTTAAATATGGTTAACCCGCACGGTCGTCTGTTCCTAAGGTAGGCAATTTAATGCCTGTGCTTTAGGTAACAGATGACTGATATACTTTTTTTGTAGTAAATATACGTATAAATAAATATATATTACACCCAGGCGTTATCGAACCCACACCCCTGGAGCAGAAAGCAACTGTCAACTGCGGCAACGGGCCAGTCAAGTTTTTATTATACTGATATAATTATAAAATACTTATAAAATTTATCATCATCATCATTATATCAGCCATTGGATGTCCGCTGCTGAACGTAGGCCTCCCCCATTGACCTCCTGAGCGACCAATTCAAAGCAGCCTTCATCCAACGGCTTCCGGCAACTCTCTTTAACGTCTGTCCATCTCGTGGACGGCCGTCCGACGCTGCGCTTGCCGGTACGTGGTCTCCACTCGAGAACCTTTCTGCTCCATCGGCTGTCAGTTCTACTAACTATGTGCCTTATTTATACATATACAAAAATATAATATAAATAATGAGAAGCTACTACATGATTCTGAATGGAAGTTCTGCCGACAACAAAAAATCAATATTACTTACAATTTTTAATTAAATTTGGTTATACGTTTAGCTGTGTGCTGAGCTACCTAGTACATTCTAGTCTCTACTATTATTAAAATTGTCGTTTTAATTGCCAAAATTGCTTATATATCTATTTACATACAAAATAATTTTTATAAAGCGAGATGAGGTAAAATTTGGTTTAAATTAATTTCGTCATTTCCTTAAGTTGAGATAATCGTTTTCATTAAAATGCATTTCATTATTCCAATAGATCTTTAAGATAGAATCACATCATATAAAATAAACACTAAGCGCTCAATAGGTCTAAGTAGGATGTGAATCTTGTGTGTTTAGGGGCCGGGTGTACGTGTGTTACACACAATATAAGTACAAACGCCCAGATGTCAAACATATTCATTGTCAAAACAAACATTTTGCCCTAGACCACGAAAAGCATCTATATGGCCAGATACGAACGAGATAACAGGCATTAATCTTGTGCGAAATCAGGAAAACCAAAAATATAATTTTTAAAATATGCGCCCCGAGCGGAAATCGAACTCGTAACCATTAATCGAACTATCACCACCTACTACTGAACCGAGACGGTGATCTATAAAATGTCAACCTTTTTTTTCTTTGAAATATAAAATTATATTCATCCTGCATATTAATTGCATAAGCGTGTCGTTTTAACAATGTGACACCATCTTAACGTTACTTTTATATGCTTTAAATACTTCTACGGAACCTTGGCACGAATTAAACCGATATTATAGACTAACTGTAACAAAATCTCACTTGTTCTTGCGCAACTGACTTACGGACACTGAATCCTACCAAACCGATCTATCAGGGCAATGATTTATATATACATACAATACTAGCTGTAGCTCCCGGTTTTACACGCGCTATTTATAATTTTAGATAAGCAACTATCTGTTACAAGTTTCATTATAATCCTTACAGTAGTTTTAGCATGAATAGGTATAGTTTATTAAATAGGTATACACACATTTATTGTCGATGTTTATAATAACAATACACCATGGTTTTAACTTGATAAGACCTTTTAAGATAACTGTTCCATCTTTCTCAGTCATAGCGTGATGTTTATATAGTCTATCATCATCATCATCATCATATCAGCCATTGGACGTCCACTGCTGAACGTCCTCCCCCATCGACCTCCAGAGCGACCGGTTTAAATATATATCTATAATATAAAAATAAGTTTAACCGATTATAACCGATTTCCACGGTTTTGCATTCGTTGGAAAGGTCTCGGGCTCCGTGAGGTTTATAGCAAACAAAATTCAAGAAAAATTTCCACAGAAAAGCAGGAAAACAGGGACATAGCATGTACTACAAACCAATATGGTTTTGCATGGTGGTTTAACGAAATGTTACAAAAAACGAAGCCATCTGGTGGCAAAACGGAGTTCACCGGGTTTGCTAGTAGCCTATAACTTTCCTAAATAAATAAACTTCCTAACTCTGAAATAATTTTTGAAATCGGAAATGTAAGATCTTGATATTTTAACGCTTAGTACGATAGAAATAATAATCACTTTAATTTTGTAATAGCACATATATTGTGTCATGAAATATATTTTTTGATTGATTGATCAACCTGCCGATGTAAATATTTAAATCTTTGATGTTAGAATGGAAAAATCCACTAACACATCAGCCGTTGGATATCCACTGCTGAACCTTATCTGTAGGCCTTCCCTATCATTTATTTGAGGGTTGTTGCTAATACTCGCCACGCTTAGCAGGCCGACTGGCGAGTGAGAGTACCTTGCCGCAACATACTGGTTGCGGCAAGGTATGGTGACACTGCTGCCCATTACCATCTTGGTTAGTGTACAGTTGTTCGCACCACTATGGTCTTAGTCGCCTTTTACAACACCTCGGTATAAAGAAAGAGATCGGGACTATTCTTCATTGCCGGTCACCGTACGCCAAACGGCTTTTTTTGCATATATAGATATACTAGCTGTGCCCTGCGGTTTCACCTGCGTTAATTTGAGGGAAAAACATACTTAAATATTTTTAAACAATTACTCTAAGAGTAGATACCTGCCACGTTGGTCGAGTGGTCGCAAGCGTTACTGCCGAGCAAGGGGCCTCAGTTTTGATTCCTGGGTCGTTCAACGTATTATCGAGTTTTCTTATTTTTCGAAAATTCTTAGTAAAAGAGTGACTTTATATTTACTTTAAAAGTGGAACTATAGTTAAAAAATATCTCGAGAAGAGAAATAATAAAAGACGCAACGGAAGCTCTCAAAAAAAGATTATTTTTCCCGTTTTTGCAACATTTCTTATTATTGCTCAGCCTCTATTAGTCGTAGCGTGATGTTATATAGCCTATAGCCTTCTTCGGTAAATGGGCTATCAAACACAAAAATATTTTTTTAATTCGAACCAGTAGTGCCTGAAATTAGCACGTTCAAACAAACAAACAAACAAACAAACAAACTCATCAACTTTATAATATTATAGTATAGATTACTTTACCAATACAATTTAATACTTTTTATATATACAACCATATTTAGATAGCATTAGATAGTAATGTAAAAAACAATACGTAATATTTGTTATTGTCGAGACATGAATCACATATCATACACGAGAGTTAAGACATACCTCGGTATTAAAAATATATTGTTTTTAATATAGTAACATATTTACAGATATGAATTAATTTAACTGAATTTTATTATTATGTTAGTTGCATAGGCAAACTGGCAGACGTCCCACCTGATGGTAAGTGGTTGACGTCGCCCATGAACATAAACTAGTTTTCCTGGAACTAGCCCAGGCTACTCATTTATGTGTTGCCTATCCAAAGACATAAGGTGTTAGTCTCGGTGTCAGTAATTACACTGCCTGTCTTGCCCTTCTCTCCGAAACACAGCAAAGCTGTTTCACGGGAGAAACAAGCAAGATGGTGGTACCCATGCAGCCGGGAGCGCGGCACAGCGCATCCCTCTCACCGATAATTAAAGGTTGAATCAGCCTTTAAACGTCCTACTACTGGGCAAAGGCGTCTTCTCTATATTTAGAAGGGTTTGACCTTAATACCTCACAAAACTCAACTATGGGTTAGTTTAGGGTCTCTCTATCAAGAGTAACGAACTTTAACAGATGCTTATGATAACAACCGGTACTGGTACTGAGAATTTTTTGTTCTTAGAGGCACGGTGGAGAGAACCAGAAAGGCAAACATCACCATACCACCACACCACTAGAAACAAATAATTGTTCAAATGTACATACCTACACGGTAAATTTGTCACATAGTTCTATATAACGCAAGTCATTGCATGAAATACGTAAAGTTATGGACCGTTGGCGCAGTTTGCAGTGACCCTGTTTTCTGCTCTAAGGGGATGTAATATATGTTTATTTCTATATGTATTATTTATAAGTTTATTTATTCAAAAAAAAAAAAAGATATTTGAGTCGGCTGTTACCTAAAACATAGGCATTAAGTTGTCTACCTTAGGAACAGACGACCGTGTGTGTGTGTTATACATATTTATTTATTAAAAAAAAAAGTTATCAGTTCCGGATATAATCACAATATTCGTACACCATAGTAATTGTCATCTTGTAAGGTTAAAAAGTTTGAAAGGTTACGTAAACGACGTATTAATATCTAATAATGTAACTATAGATAATACTCTATATTCACTAATATGTATAATTTGGGTTAGTACATTAAATAAGGGCCATTTTTAAAGGAGTAACTGGTAAGTTACATGCCGGTTTTTCTCGACCTACCCGATACTATAGTAGTTCTACATACTGACGACTGTTCAGGTGTGACGGCCGTTGTGGTGTAGTGGTGCTAGAAGTCGCCTCAACGCCAGCGGTCACGGGTTCGAATCCCGCTCGTAGCAGATATTTAATTTATATAGGTATTTGTTTACGGTCTGCGAGTATGTCGTTGTAGGTTTCCCCGCCGTCCCTCGGAGAGCACGTTAAGCTGTAAATCTCGGTTGTCATTATAGATATTTGATAGCGATCGTTACTCAGGGTAGGGAAATTATCTTCCAGCCCACAATGGAGCAGCGTGGTGGATTAAACTCTCACCCTTGTCCTATATGGAGCACAGGTTTTTGGTTAGCTGTGGGACGTTTACAGGATGATTCAGTTCCGTTCAGTTAAGTTCACATTAATTATAAAACAATATTGTACAATGAAGTTTTAAAAGTATTTTTAGTCTGCTTAAAAAGAGATATTTTTTGTTTTTATTTTAAATTATTACGTGCTCCTAAAATATATATATTTATTTATTTACATATAATTATTTCGTCATCGTATTTGCGAATCTACTCTACTATCTACTTTAAAAAAAACATTTTTCTTTTATTTAAAAATATTTTATTAAGTTATTAAAATAGTTTATATTAAATATAGTTAACAAAATAATATCATACGCATTAATATAAGTTAAGTATGTAACAGTTATTACTTCTTTTACGACAGTAAAGAAACATCAAATATATTTAAGAAGACAACAATTTTTTTTTAAAATTATAAGTAAATATATATTAACAGGTATTTAACAAAATATCTATTACTATATTATTTTAAAATTACCATATAAAATTAATTTATCTAATAATTATTTGATTAATACATGTCGGAGCGTGAAGCAGTGGCGCTATACACACACGAGTACGTGTGAAATATCATGATGGACGTGTCAGTGTGTGAATATATAAAAATGTACAAATAAGTATTATAACAATGTGTTGTGTGTAAAACGCTTAAACCATTGTTTTGTACGTTTTATATTGCCATGTATAATTTAAATGTTCGAATTTCACGGTAAATTTAAATGAAACGGAATTAAATAAAACTCTTTATTTTAACGTTATAAAAAGTAAGTGCATTGTTTATGACAATATAGAGTTATCTCAATTAATATTAATATGTAAACAATGGTTATAAAGGGAATTAAATATAAATATAAAGAATGTTATAACTATATGTATTTAAATAGATATGACATTTAAATATTAAAAAAAATATTTTATATTTTATATATGTATAAATACTCGTACATAAATACTTACGGAAACAATATGTAAACAAAAATTTAATTTTAATCTCGTTTTTATGGGTTACAAAACGAGTAATTAAGGTTAAATTACAACACTACACACAAACCAACCCGCACTGGAGCAGCGTGGTGGATTAAGCTTCAACCCTTCTTCTATATGGAAATGAAGCCTTCGCTCAGCAGTGGTTTGTTTACAGGCTGATACAGTAAAACACTTTAATTTATATACAACACTTGACGTCTCTTTTTTTTTAACTTTAATTTCAATTCATATTTGTTTCATATAAGCTTTTTAACTTGAAAGTTCTCTTGAGTTTAACGTGTCAAAACAAGCACATGTAGATAAACTTTAAAAAATAACGTTTACATGAACACGGCAAATAAAAAAAGTGATAGTAAGTTATGTAACAGATTGAACCGGTCACCAAAGCCAATGCCACTAGTTACGCTTAACTACGATGAACAAGTTAACACAATTACTTCGATATATATATATATATATATACAATATATAACTTGCCATGTGAACTTCGCTTTCAATAAGATTTAAGGCTGTTTTTAAATTATTAAATACGTAATTTTGTAAATATATTTCAAAATAAAACTTTTTACTCGACAAATGAAGATAATAGAAACAAAGTCTTTCTTTTAAAAAAAAAACCGACTTAAAATAAAGTTTAAAAAAGTATTATACTTACTTTAAATATTTCATGATGTTATGAAGATATATATTTTAATTTGTATCATCGTCGAAGAGTTCGGTGAACATACAATAAAATATAGACGATCATAAAAACTCCTTTTTGATTGCGGTTAAACATCAGTTTTTTTTTTAAATATATATTATAAAGTTTATGATAGCCTGTTACATATAATATATAAAAAAACAGTTTACATAAACAAATACACACCAAAATCTTACATGCAGTAAATAAACAATAAATTACATATAAACATAAGAAGCCTTGTGAAACATAAATGTAATTTGCATTGAAATACAAAATTACTTCTTTAACGAAACATTATTAGTTTAAATATTATTAACATAAAAAGAACAAAAAAAAAAAGAGAAAAACAAAAACGATTAACGTTCATCAAGATTAATATGCATTGTTTTTAAGAAATAAGTATACGCTAAATACATAATTTTTTGTAAAAAAAAATTCACCTTCCTCTAATTATTCTATATTACGTAGAAGAATTTCTCATGTCTTTTAGTACTTTTAATGTTTCATAGTAATTAAAAACAAGCAAAAAAAAAAATTCGCCATATCCGTCCGTCTGTCGGTATGTTTATCCGTTCGCGGCTGAGAAAAAAAGCTCTTAAAACTAGAAAGTTGTAATTTGGTATGGTTACATATTTTTCACGCTGATATTATGATCAAATATAAAAAATATATTTCTTCTAAAGTGAGTTTTTTTCTCGTGTTTCCCATAAATTGTGTGGTAAAAATTCAAAAATTTCTTTACTCAAGTAAGCTACAAAAGTACTTTTAAATCGTAATTTCACAGAGTAATTTTATTAAAGTATTAATTACAGATGTAAAACTAACATCGATTCATGAAAAGAAAAATAACACAAATTCTTGTTTTAAACTATTGAGTTATCAAACAATACTATACCCACTAAAACCCAGCGGTGCCCTCATCGTCGTAGTAGGACGCCACGGGATCGCTCGCGCATGCAACCAGACTCCTGCTATTTCCAAATATTATGGGACAACTCAATAATTTGACCGATTTTTATTTACTTGAAATTTCGAATTTAATTCAGGAGTCATCTATATAACTACATATTACAAAACAAAGTCCTCCGCTGCGTCTCTCTGTCTCTATTTGTGATAAACTCAAAAACGACTGCACAGATTTTCATACGGTTTTCACCAAATAGATAGAGTGATTCATGAGGTTTAGTTACATGTACAATCCTCCGGGCGTAGCCGGGGTGGGCCCTTAGTTCTCTACTAAAGAAGATTTAGGAACATATAAATACCCCGGGCGCAGCCGGAGCAGGCCCGGGGTAGTAGTTCTCTACAAAACAACGAATAAATGTATTTTTTTTTAATACTATACATATTATGTAGTGATGTGATCCGTAAGGAGAAAAGGTTTCCTAATCAAGTGTGTTCTTAAAATTCATTAATATAATTTTTATTTTATTTATATAGAAGTATATAATTATATATAAATAAACCATTATATTCACTATTTTCAGTGAATCGAAACTGATATATTTACTAACAAGATGTACCTATATACATTTAAAAACACGATTTTTCACCTCTTTATTGTATCTTCATATATGTACCTATATGTTTTGTATTATCTAAAATTTAATTTAATTGAAACAATATACTAGTGAATCCTTATGTTAAATGTGTTTGAATTATTTTATTCATTTTAACGCAGTACTAAATATAACATTTGTTTTTAGTCCGTAATTATTTTTTTTATAATAATAATTTTTTAAATGATAATACTCTTTATTGTACACCACAAGGAAACAAACAAGAACTATCACAGATAAAAAAGATCTACAAAGGCAGTCTTATCGCTAACAGAGCGATCTCTTCCAGAGAACCTTTGGGGATAGGACACGGTATTAAAAAAAAACGCAGTGAGGAAGTACAATAATTCAATCACTTTAAAGCGTGGCTTGAGACGAATAAACGTATAAATATTATATAACACTTTATACACACACACACACAATATTATTATATATACATTTAAATATGTAAAATAAAAATACGTACATAGGTGTAGTAAATACATATTTATACATAATACATAAATATACTACATATTCATACACAAATACTACATACATATATTACGAAAAGATGATAAACATTATGTGTTTGTACTACAACAATTATATTAAAAAAAACTTTATTGTTAATTTAATTTATAAAATTTTATTATGTATTTACAAATTCAAAAAACAATTTCTATTATATATCATATTTCTATTGTAATAAAAATCCATATTCATTGTGTGAACGAATAAGCAAATAAAATTAAATAAAGATCATTTTTTAAATTCATACGAAAAATTTTTGAAACGTAGATTAAAAGTATTATACTAAATTACAAAAGTATGACTTATTACCGTGCGTTGAGAAGTAATTAAAATATTAATTTAAATGTTATCACAATCTTACCAAAATAATATAAGTAGGTGGCCTTACCAAGTTCATACTTTAATTATTATTAACTAAGATTCTAATAAATGTTTATCATTAAAAAAACACAGCTAAAATGTTGATTTTAAAATAATGATTAAGTAACGTAATATATTTTTACAACAATCTCTTCAACATTAAAACGTATTTATTGTATATATTACGATCAAGTACATAATCGAGTAGGTACCCATTTAACGATTAAAAAAATCGAATCACATGTGGGTTTAGCTTTTTCATCACACGCTCATCGGAAGACGTAACCAAATGTTAGGTTTTTTTTTTATTATAAATAAATTAAAAATATGGTCCATTCGTAACCCGTATTCGTCCTCGCCCGAGCGCCGGCGGATGGTCCGAAGTAAAAGTAGACATCATGATCTTCGATATAAAAGCGCCTGACCGACTCGCAAGGTATCAAACAACATCGACCACTCACAGAGTCCATACAACAATAATGGCCAAGTGGAGCATTGTAAGTGTTTCTTGGAGTGCAGTGATACATACGGAATAGTTTATAATTTAGTGTTCGGATCAGTGTAAGAAATATCGCGAGATGTGTAAAGGATCATTTTGTAATACGTGTTTCGTGTTAATTTTTTTCTTCGCGTTCAAATACTCATGTATTTGATAAAAAAATTGTTTAATTTATAATTTAAAATTCGATTAAATGAAGAAATCTACTGATAATCTTATAAATATTTTATTTTAATTTTAATAATGTCAAAAATATAATCGGTTTTAAAATGTCAAATTTCTTGTAATAATTAAAAATTTAAATTAGCAATAATATTTTAGATTGGTGATATTTGGACTAAAATTTATATTATTTCAGGTCATCCTCGCCATCATCGGCTGCGCCGTTGCTGAGCCCCCAGTCGGTTACAGCTACTCCGCTCCGTCTTCCCTCGTGGTAGTCGGAGGAAACGGTCACAGCTCCCCTCTGGCCAGTGGCGGCCACTACACCCCCGTGCCAGTCGGCTACCAAACCTCAGAGGGCTACCACATTGACCCCCATCTACTCGAGAAAATCAGGCATATCATCCTTAAGGATGAAATCCAAAACCAAGCTTACCAATCATCCATTGGAGGTGGACATGGTCACGGACACGGAATTTCATCCCATTACGGTCCCCCCGCTCCCGTCTACGGTGTGCCCCAAGACAGGATTGTAGGAGTCGAGCTCGAAACTCTCCAACAGGGTATCCAAGTTGCTCAGTACCACCAGGCTGAGGAAGGTTACGCCGGCGGCTACGCCGGTGGCTACTCCGGCTACTCTAGCGGCGGTGGATACTCCAGCGGTGGATACTCCAGCGGCGGATACTCCAGCGGCGGTCACGGCTCCATTTCCTATAGCGCCCCCTCCTCTTCCTACACCACAATCGGCGTGCCATCAGGCTCCTACGGAGTCCCATCCATCTCATCCTCATACGGCACACCTCACCATTAAACGAAAACGAAGTTTTAGTCATCTCAATTCATTTTAATATTATAAAAATCATGTGATCGATAGACGTTAACTGTATTATATTTGTTGTTAATGTAAGTTTCTGTAAATAAATCTATCTTTTGTATATAAAAAAACATACGCATAAATTTTATTTTGTTCCCGAGCGAGTTCACATTGCAAAATACTATATTACGTAATCGCTTTTAAACTGTTTTAAGTAAAGTGGAATGTCTTACCACGTAATATGTCCGAACCGTAAAAGGTACTCGAAAAGAACATTAAATTCAGATGAGAATGCAAGGCCTCGATCGAGTCGGTAACGAGTCGTAAGTGCGATTCCATCGATCGACTTTATGATGAACATGTCAATGATATAGTGACGTAATCGAAAGATATAGAAGCAACTTTTGTTTCAAGAGACGGTAAAGGAACTTTACTTTTACTTTTCGAACAACCGGTCGTACCGTCGTCTAAATTACCGATACATCCGATAATGACTTAAATATATATATTTGATTTATTAAAATAATTACCGACTATGATGTCGTTTGAAGAATCTAAATTGCTAATATCATTTGAAATGCTAAATCGTTTTAGGATAATGTTTTCGTAATAATAAGATGAATTTTGTTGGTAACGTGTCCGGAATTGAAGGCACATGAGGTAACATTTTAGCAAAATTAGTAATGTAATGCGTTATGCGAGTGATCCGAACAGATGCACTTTCTCTCGAATCCGTTCTCCTGTGTCGAATTGCGTAAGGTGCTTCTATATACCCATACTAAGTGTATCTATACAAATATGTAATCAGAATTTTATCATAAATATAAATAAATAAATGTATATTTGTAACGAAAAAATACTTTCGGTCAATACACTTTTGTTAAATGTAAAAAATAATATATTTTTAGTAACTGTTATTATATTATATGAACGGCTTAAATTTCGTAAATATCGTACTATTTGTAAAAGCCTCATTTCTTATTATGGAGAATAATTGAAGCGTAAACCGCTGTTATGTGTTACCAAGGATTTCAGATATATTTGTACGCGTCTCAGAATTTCCCCGGCGACATGCAAATTTACACATGATGTCATCCTTTACCGCAAACTTCAAAATGATTCTAAAAATAATTTTATTATAATTTTTGATACAAATAAATATTCGAATAAAAACATAAATATTTTTAATTAAGTAAATATTTAAGCGACATAAAGTATGGACAGAAATTATGTAATTTGTATACGATAACTTTTAAATTGTTTGTTTAAAGTGAAGCCGCGAACTATTTTAATAATGAGTAACATCCGGCTCTAAAAACGACAGAGATGTGTAAAAACTAATTGTGCCCCGCAGCTATACCCGCAAAAGTCCCAATCTTAGGAAATTCGTGCCAAAATAATATAAATAGTACATTCTCTAATCCGGGTCTTTAATTTTATACATATGTATCTTTTAGGTTTCGGTTCCTAAGGTAGGCAATTTAACCTGTGTTTTAAGTAAGAGCCGATTGATATGTGTACTGTATCAGCCTGTAACCCACCCACTGCTGACTGAAGGCCTCTCATCCATATAGAAGAAGGGTTGGAGCTTAATCCACCACGCTACTCCACTGCGGGTTGGTGGATAATTTCCCTACTATGGTTAACGATCGTTATCAAGTGTCTATGATAACAACCGCGACTGACGGCTTTACGTGCTCTCAGAGGCACAGTGGGGAGACCCACAAGGACATACACCAAGACCGGTTGTACAAATTTGTACTAATACAAATATATTTCCCGAGCGGGAATCGAACCCGCAACCGTCGGTGCGTGGCGTTGAGGCAACTACTCGCACCCACTACAGAACGGTCGTCAGCTGATTGATATACATATTCCTAATATAATAAATATATGAAATGTATGTATGAATGTACAAAAACATACATAGTTATATACACAATACATTTAGACTCGAGGCGGGACACGAAATCGCAAGTCTAAATGATGATGAAGATGGTATTAAATAATCAACATAAAACAGTTTTTTATAACGGCATAATTGCAAAAACATGACCATTAAACACATTGTATAAATAACTTGAATGAGAGGTAGGTACTAAGATGAAACAATATACAGATCGTGTGAATCGATAGCTGACGTTCGCGAGTTCAAAACCAAGATTTCACCACCGATCGTTCAAGTGCTTACTTTATCTTTGGAATTTGTCAATCGGCAGTGAAGGAAAACATCACATGCAGAATATCACATGTTTCGGAAGAAATTCTGTAAATTCGTTAACCTGCAGTAGTGCTGCGTCAGGTCTAAGATATAACTTTCCTCTTTCATAGAAGAATGTTCGCAAGCATTTGAAAAATCAGTGCCGCTAACCAAATTTGAATTTGTGGTCGCATCTACTCAATCTGCTGAACTATTTCGGCTTAATTCTAAACAATAATAATTAAATAACAACATTAAATTAAAATATTGTCACAGTTGTATAGGTTATAGAATAAGAAGATGATGAAGATGTAATGATTATACGAAAAAAAAATTATAATCCTGCTCAGAAATTCTTTAAACTAAAACAAAAATATATATTAAGAATAAAATTATAAGCTCATTTGATAAATCAATCACTACATAAAATATGATTTATAAGACAACAGATAATTTAAAAAAAAGGTGACTTAATTTTTCATGTTAAATTAGCAAAGGCGTTAGAAAACTATAAAACCGCTAATTATAAAAAAAAATATATATCATATGCCGCAGTTATTTTAATAGAACGAAATTTTAATAAATGTTATATAATAAATAAATAAAATTTATGAGTAGATTAAATGACTGAGCTTTAGTAAATATTATAAAACTTATTTAAAAAATTAAAAATACAAGATCTGTGGTTGTGTTATTGACACAAAAAAAAACCAGTGGTATACTCGTAATATATGTACACATGACATTGAACTGCATTTGGTGCTTTTTAGTAATGCATGTGTAGATACAGTATGAATAGTAAACGTGTGAGAGTAGAATCAACCTTTGTTCAATTTATATACTGCCAAAGTTAAGCTATGAAAAAAAAAAAAAACTAGTTTAGTTATAAGGTATGCGAGAAGTCAATAAAAGGTATTGGCGTATTGTGTGACTTATCTATATCATTCAATTATGTCTTTAAAAATCTCTTAAGGACCTAAATAGCTACAGTGACAATAAAGGATCTGTTGAAATTGGCGTTTCACAGGGGACAATTTGAGTCCTTTTTGTATTTGATGTATATAATTGACCCACCTTATGATAAGGACGACGTGTCATTACTCATTATATTCTATGCTGTTAAAGAAAATATTTTTTAAGAATGTAAATATATTACAGTACATTATGTATAAAAACATAAAAGTTGGTTAAAAACAAATAACCTAGCTTCACATGCTAATTAAACAAAGTTTATAGAATAAAGAGTTACTACTGCGCTTATTTTTGTTTCTTTTTAGGAGAATTTTGCTTTGAGTCGGTGGTATCTTTATGTAAAAAGGAAATAATAGGTTTTTATGTACTAATGTAAGTCTACGGGTATATACTAAATCTATAAATGTCATTATCGAGTATCATGTGTCTTCACGGAATTTAATGTACTTACTATTATGTTAAGGCTGTTGTGTATTATAAAGTGGTTTTTACTATATTTGCATTTGTTTAATTCACATAGTGATTACATTGGTAATTCCTAACACGTCATACACATACGTATAACAAGAGTAAACATTGACAGGTACGGGATAAGTTTGTATAAAAAAACCATTATTGACTTTCAATAGTTAACATATCTATACAACCATTAAATTATATATGTATTGTATATTACACTGTCTATGTAATTAATTAAAGTCGGTTATTTTAAAAAAATCGTTATATCCTGCTGCAACACACTGCGCTCGTCAACCCACCTGCCTAGGGTGGCGAGTTTCGGTAAACCCTCCCAAAATGACCAGCAATACAGAGCCCAGGTGGTCACTCTGGAGATCGATGGAGGAGGCCTACGTTCAGCAGTGGAAATCCAATGAATGGTATGATGATCCCAAAAATCACTAGATTTCAACTAGTCACGTGAATATAATTTAGTTTTACATATATAAAGCAAATCTCATATCTCATCAGTCTTATGTCTCTCTAGCTTTGAAATCTCGCGTTTCTTCGAATTATATTCAAATATGGCCGGCAACATTTAGCGCTTTTTTAACTCACAGGTGGCAAAACTACGCTACACTATCAGTACTACTATTGACAACATTTTTTAAGTGATTTTTTTAGATACATACTCGTTATCGGTGATGAAAACTATTGTGATTATGTGCATTGTGACTGGAGACACTTAACAAACTTTTGCAATCACCACACAGACGCCTATCCACAGACTCAACGATGGCGTTTAAGTGCAGATACAAAAGTTAAGAGAATAGATCTAATTGTAGACAATAATTGACAACAGATATATAGCGCAACATTTATCTATTAAAGGAAATTCTGAAATGTATATATGTACATACCTACAGGCATTTAAATGAATTACATTACAATACAGTGCAGAAGTATTTATTCAATTTTAATAGAAGATGACTTGAGATTCTGTAAATTTATCATGTAATTAGTAATTTTAAAAAATGAAAATCGATATATCTTGTATATCTTATATTAGATCGACATCTTTAGCGCCTTATGTACCTTTCTTTTCATTATATACTACCTCATGTTTTTCTTGTAATTAATAATTTTACGACATTTTGCTAAATGACAATTTAAAAAAAATTATGAACAGATTCAGGAAGACCTTTATGCGTATCTTTAACCTTAATGTCAATGTAAGGTCAACCTGATCAACATCGTCTCATTCACCTTTATCGACGAATTTTAAACTTGACTAATTACAAATATACCAGGATAAAGACGTTCACTAAGACGTGAAACACATGTTTATTCATATATAAATATTCGCTTCGAGCGGAAATTTAACTCAATTAAACTTTTACACCACTATACCAGAAAAGCCTTATAGAGCCAACAATGAACTTAATATAACATTACATAAAATCAAAAAGATATTTTGAAATAAAACTTCTTTAGAATCGTTGTGATTTGAAACTCGATGTAACGAAAAATGCGTCACAATAAAGAAACAGACACATAAATGTGTAGGAAAGAATGAGATTCAGAATGCAGAGATCTCAGAGGAGAAGATGAATTTCAGGGGTCATCATAGAATTATTAAGTAATAACAGACATTGGTATCTTCTCGTATTAAGGAGGTTTCGAATTTAATCCACCTGTTTTCGGTGGTTAGCAAATTTTATTTTATCATATTTATGCCGTTGGATATCCACTGCTGAACAATACTCGCCACAACTCGCCATGCTTGGCAGGTGAGTTGGCGAGTGTAGTGTGTTGTGGCAAGATATTATGACGCTGTTGCCCATCACCATCCTGGTTTGTGTACAGTTGTTGGCACTACTATGGCTTTAGTCACCTTTTACGACACCTCGCCAAGAAAAAGGTTGGGACTATGCTTCTCTGCCGTTCACCGCATGCCAAAGAGATAGAGGATGAAGGTAAAAATGTGTAATAATGAAAGAAGAGGGTAGACACATAACTGCATTACATATTCTGAGATTTCTCCCGAAACATATAGTTTTTCTCACTATAATTTTTTACTATTGATAACGAGGTGAATTTTAAAGAGATTAGGACTTGAAAAATTCAGCTATACCTGTCTAGATTTGACCCGTGACTATCCACTAGACTGTTAAATTATATAATATATTGATATTAAATATTTTTATCAACATGTTTCTACTATTTTAGTGCATTACATCAGCGATGGTACGGATAATTTTACTTTCAAGATCTATCGATCCATTTCATAATAGTCTCGTTTAGATTGTAGTAACGCTGGTTCTTGCGGACTTTGTTTTTACATTACGATATCTATATATATGTCCAATCACAATATATAGATATTAAAGATGATTGGGCTTCCTCTTTATTACATTAATTTGTTTAATTATTTAATTTATATATGAAACAGATCTGAATGTCGGTTAAAATGTCTAACTTCAAAAAATTATGTGAGTAAAAAATATGGCACTGACTTCATAAAATTTAATAAGACAATTCTAATATATGGAAAAATTAATAATTGAGGATTGGTTGGTTGGACATTAGACTTTAGGTCTTAAGCGTATTACGGAACACAGCTATAGTAGCCAGTTACAAAGATCTGATTTTCAGTGAGGTAACTAACTCTGTTCCATCAAATCATTTACAAGCTAAAGGAATTTATAATAGGCTGCCGGTAAACTTTGGAAATACAAAGGTTTGATTTATTTTGGAAGAATTGAAGTAGTCTATGTTTTTCTTAAGTTATTTAAGCTTAAATGTTTATCATCATCACATTTGCCTTTGGATGTTCACTGCAGAACATAGGCTACCCTCATCGACCTGCAGAGCGACAGCCTGGGCTCTGTAGTGATGGTCATTTTGGGAGATTTGTGAATACTCACCACGCGTGGAAGGCGGATTGGCGATAGCAGTTGGTTATTTTGAAGAGGATTACCAATACACGCCACGTTTGGCAAGCGAGTTGGCGAGCGCAGTGTGTTGCAGTGGTGGTGCATTTGTTGGTGCACATTTGTTCACTAATATGGCCTTAGTCTCCTTTTACTATTCTTCTCTGCTAATCATATTTGCACTGTCAGTAAATTCTTAGTTTAATTTTAAGCTTTTATAGTCTATAATAGTCGTTACTTTTATCGCGGTCAGTATTGGTGTTGTCTAGAAAGTACTACATATTTTATATTGTCATATTAAATTTTAATTATCATCTTCAGTGACAATAAAAGTTAAGGGGTGTGTGTGTGTGGGTGTTTGTTTGCTCAGCTCTGGTATGGTAGTAAAAAACATCTGGCTAAAAATCCAAGAAAAGTCGCGAGAATCTCTAGTATTTTAAACTATTCTTACTAATAGTTACTATTGTTGACTTTCGAGTAACATACGATAGTAGAGGTCAATGGTTGATCGAGATACTAAATAAATATTTAAATTTAAGTAAAGGGGGACATACACGAACAGACAATCTTTGCAAATAACCTTGATTCATTTTTTATCACTAAAAGGATCTTTTAGTGTTTAGTTTACAGTGGTTATCTATAACGATATATCTTTACTAATATTAAAAGAAATATAGTTTGTAATTTAAAAAACTATAAAAAACTGTAATTGAAATTACCGAACCAATTTTAATAAAACTTTTATAATTAAAAATACATAATATACTAATCATTGCAGTACAATATCCATAAACGTAAACAAATAATAGCCATAAACGTAATGAGTGCTGTAATTTCCTATATATATAATTGATAAGTTCAATTATTTTTATGGACATTAAATTTAGTTTGCAATTTAAGAGATAGGTTTGTTACTCATTGGTCAGTTTCGAAATAATTAATAAATTAATTACTAGATTTGTAACAAAAGATTATTTCGATGTTGGATAGATCGTAACGTTGTAAACAACTCAAGGTCACACAAAAAATTCATACGCTCAGAGGCTATACATGCGACTGCCTTAATGTGAATAGCATGCTTACCAATGTCTTACTTGACTTATGTAACTTGTTGTGGGGTTTAGTATTTAAAGTAATATAAAAGCGTTTTCACTTCATAATTATTCAACCTCATCCATTCAATGCAAATTTGTGTGATTTTGCGAGTAAATAAAAATATTTTCTCAGGCACACAACAATTCATAATACATAATATGTTATTACTGCTTGTCTGGCTGTCTGCGACTTTGTACAATTTAAATTAACGATCTATTAGTTAAGTTATATGTTTAAGATATTCATCAAGTTCCGTCTCTCAAACTACCACAAAATATAATAAGGCTAAAGCGAAGATTTTTTAAACAGGTTTTTTTAGGGTTAATCTCGCAACCCTGTTCCTTGCACTTCTAGATAAAGATCTTTTAGATAAGAAAATATAACATATATTGAGAAGTTACAATGGTACTTAAAAAACAGAAAAATAGAAGTTTCTTTTATAACAAAAGAAGAAGTGTCTACTAATAAAGAATATTTTCTATAAACGTGTACGCAAGCCAGTTCGTGCTAGGTATGGTAGGGTACTGCCAACTGTCGGTCAGGAGAAATATGGCGCTGGTCAAATACGTGTGTCGCGTGCTGCGCGGAGACCTACACCACCCGGAGGTTCTGGAGGCACTGCAGCTGCGTGTCCCCGATAATTACGTGGGCCTCCGCCGGCGTCCCGCTATGCTCAACCTTCCGTCTTCAAAAACAAAGCTGCTAAATGCATCTCCAATGCTACGCGCTATTCGATTGCTGAATAAACTATCAGATAACGATATAGATATCTTTGCCCATAACCTGCCGAAACTAATGGAATTAGTCCAGGGGGTTCTTGAGAAGGAGGTATAAATTAGTGAATGTCAAATTTTATTTAGCTGATTTTATTTTTTTATTTTTATTTTTTATTTTTATTTTAAATTATATAATGTATATAATTTGTGTAAAACTTGCTTTTCTTTATGTACTTATAACATCGTATTGGATTTATACTGTTAGGATGTTATAAATGTGTCTTAAATAAATAAATAAATAAATAAATACTCTTACTGTTGTTTAAACTTTACGGCCAACCGTTTAAAATTTATTTATTATAATAGACGAGTAGTGGGCATTTAATGATGTTTTTTTAAGAATTCGTGGGTTATGACGTCATACTATTAGACTGAAAGAAGAGTCCTTTTTCTGTATATTATTCTTCAAAAATTAAGTACTATGGAGCCACCTTTTCTTCCTCGTATATAGAGCCTGTTCTTGAGAAACTTTTCGTGAGACCACAACTCAATGTAAGAAAAACGGAGAAAAAGTGAGCTGATTTGCTACATTAATATTAACAATAAAGAGCTTAGACTGGAAAAAATATATATGAACTCTAATAAAGGCGCAGCGTAATGTTTGCCGCATAATATCTATTTGAATTTGTCTTTCCTGTGTAGTGTGTAGTGTGTAGTAATTAATCTAATTAAACGATTATTTAGATGACATAACATGTCATATGATATTGTGATCACTATCCATAGATATTCGCAAATCTATAGGAGTTCAAAAAAAAACCTAACTGTGGTAAGAGAACTGTACTTGAGAATCATATACCATGTATATAAATATTGACAATATCAATAAATTGACATCACTATCAGTAATTTTATTGTCAATCTGATAACATTGTACATTAGTTCGTACTTAAAGTATCGTGAAAGATTCTTAAAATTAATTAATTTGATATTATATAAATAAATCATTATCGGGTAATCTTAAATCTTCTGCAAACGATGTATGTAATGATTCCATATAAGCGAATGTAATTAGCAACAATGTTGACGGATTTATGTTTATTTTTATGTTTTTGTTTACAATGACCGATGAATAAAATATTTTAGAGATGGTATCAGAATGATGATGTACAACTTTAAAACGTACGATGTAAGTTAAAATGTTTTGATGTCAAGATATTAAATGAGATGGAGAGACGGCTGACGGGTTGACGTTTTTAAAAATTATTACATATATGTAGCATTTTTAATATTTATTTTATTGATATTTAATATCATAACTATTGATTTTATTTCGAATTTACATTTCGAATCTGGTGGTAACTTCACGTTAACTATAATATGTTATTGTACTCGTAAAATAACGATTCAAAAGTGGTTTTTAAGTTAAAGTAATATTTTGTATTTTAATTTGATTTAATTTAAAAAAAAACCATTTCGTATTTATCAGGTTATCCATATGATAACTAGGTATTGTTTTTTTTTGTGCTTGTGTAATAATTATAAAAACAAGATAGTAAAATGTAATTTTAATTTTATTATCTTCTCGAAAAATTAAGTAAGGCATTGTCAATACTGTTGACAGTAACTTAAGTAGCTTAGTTATTAACGAACTTGTGACTTGCATATTACCGTGTGTTATAAGTGAAGATACCCGTAAGTAATTGATTCCTTAATAACATAAATCAGTAAATTTGATCTATTGTCTATATATTATAAAAGTATTTTTGTAATTTTTTTTATTTTTATCTAAAATTCACATAAAAAAAAAATTTAACACCTCATTTATTTATATTATATGTATGTATATTGCATTATTTTTTTCTGTATTTTTAACATCATATATTCTATTTCTATTCAATAAATATTTAGACTCATAAATATAACAACATGTTAATTTAAAATAAATAAACATGTTAATTTAAAATTTTAAAAGAAAAAATTAAACCCTTAAAACAATTTTTACAATAATTTCTTTATTTCTATAACAATTGAAATATTATTCTTTACGCGTAACTGATTAGATAAAAAAATATAACGTATTAATTTGACATAGGTATAAGATTCAGAGAACATTCTAGAAATTATATATCATTCATCATCAGACGAAATAACATCATCACATAAGTTAGTGTAATAAAAGATACATTATTATAGTGAAAGTTGGATATTATAGTCATTTTGACGGATATTAAATTTTATCAAATACAAATATGGCGTTGTTATAAACCTCCTTTTATCATATTTTCTCCTTCATAGCATAACATTCATTTGATGTGTTACTAAACGAATTAAATGGGAGTCGGATTATAACATGAACTGTTCCGTACAATTATAGTATTTAACGATGCATAATTGTAAAGATCGAGATAAAAAACGCCCGAAACAGATTTCATTTACGGATCCCTTTATTTTTAACTTTATTTTATTATGTATTCTATCTTTGGCTTATATTTGGATATGAGACCCCAAAAATTATAAGCTATTATCACATGTAATAAAGCTGTAAAATAAATTGGTCCTGAACTAACAATAAGATAAAAAATATAAATAAAAAAAAAATATATATATATATATATATATATATATAATATAAATTTCATACATTTATTATTTATAATTATATTTTTGGTATATAAAACTAAAACTTGAAAGGTCACTGTAACACTGTAATATTCAATAATAATAAAAATTACAGGTTATTATTTGCATAAACAATGTATAAAAAATACTTAAAACATACACACACAAACTCATACAAACATACACCCATACACACACAGAGACACACACAGAGACACACACAGATACACACACACAAGCCTGCGCCCATTTTTACACGTGCACACAGATAAACTCACACTCGCATGTGCACACACACACACACATACATACATACACAGGCCTCAGTCTACAGTTGTCCGCAGCACGTAGCAAGTACAGCAGAAATGATCGGGATATTACCTTCAGTCGGATTAAATTTCTCCCTTCTTCTTCTTGTTGGAAGAATGAAGTAGAAACTTATACCTACTCATTATAATTTGGCAAAACGATTACATGCTGTTAAAGTACAATTGTAGATAAGTTTGTAAGCGATATTATATATGTTAGTATGTTAGTTTTAATGTACCGTTAAAAAGCCTGTATATTAAGAAGCTTTATAGGCGATAAAACAGCATGCTATGATTAATAGAAACGTAAACATAATCGTGAGTGATGCCGCGCGGATAATCTAATCTGTAGCCTTTCATCGTTTACCAAGACCTATCAATTCTGCACTAATGATGTTGTTTCACAGATTACGCAATGTTTACTTTAATCTTAACTAATTTTGTTATATAAATAATGTTGTTTTAATTTATATAATTAAAGTTTTCACATGTCATATTAATGAACAAAAAAGTATTAATGTTTTATAAGTCTTAGTAAACACATTAATTTACTTTATTACACGCGTTAGAAATAGGAAAAACATAATCTTAAAAATAGTCAGAACTCTAAGCATGAATCAGTGGAATTTTCATTAATTATGTTAGTTAAGCCGTATTCACTATATATTATCGAATTTCAATAACATGTTAGTGATTACTCACTAATACACATACAAATATTCAATGATCAAATCAGTGGACTCTGATATTCACATATTAATACATTGAATAGTCACTAATTCTGCGTGGTACGATTCTCACATTGATAAAAACTGAATAGTCACTTAAAACTAGTGAAATTCTACTGATACATGTTTAGAGAGTAAGTAGTGATCTCAGCACATAGGCCTTCAAAAATAAGTTAGCAAAACTTATTGACCTAGCGCATGATTAATCAAGATATAAGAAAGGCTTTAACGACATACTTTATTTATTAAAGTTGATTTAGTTTGATTTATATTAATTCAGTTAAAATAAAAAGTTTGAATTTAATTTTTTGATTCGAATTGGAATTTTTTATGAAAATGTTATTGAGATAACATTTTTAGTTTTGTAAATGTTATTTAACATTTCTTAATCATTAATTAATATCAAAGTTTAGTTTTATGTGTAGTACGTAAGTGCTTACAAGTAGTACTCAAAAAAGGCTTTTTTTGTCTTTTTTTTACCCGACTGCGACAGAAGAAGGGTTATGTTTTTCGAGTGTATGTATGTATGTATGTATGTATATATGTATGTATGTATGTATGTATGTATCTATGTATGTATGTATGTATGTATGTATGTATGTCCATTTCTTTGGCACGCCCTACAGCCCAAACGGCTGGACGGCTTTTGACATATGAGGTGTCGTTGGATTTGTCTAAATTGTAGTAGTAACATAGGCTATATAAATTTTCAAAATGGCGCCCGCAAATGGCTGAATGAGGGGGGGGGAGTTGAATTTTTTTTTCTTACTGTAACAATATGGGTATCAAATGAAAGCTAGTAAATTGTTTTATTCTTTTTAGTTTATAATAAGAGTATTTTAGGCAGTCGGGTTTTTTGATTTTTTTAATTAAGCATACTTGTTTCATTTGTTTATTCCAGGTTTATCTTTAAAATATAATGGACTCATACAGAAGGGCGGGAATACGACAGTAACAGTTTTTACCCAGTGACTCTCACTCGCCCGCGGTGCTTTGTGAAACCCATTTCAGTCGAGTGTAATCATATAATTATATATATTAAAGAGAGACTGGGCTTACCCTACATCGATTTATAAGACATTATCACGTCAAAAAGGAGTTCACAAAACGACTTCGTTACTATTTAATATAAAGCCTAGAACTGATTTTAAGTTAGACCTTCAAGATCACAGCTGCCAAAAATACATCAAATTTAATGTAACAGAATTTTCATTTCTACGTGACATTGGCGAAATCATGTGCTCATTTAGCACCATTGAAAGCCGTTAAATCAAAAGAAGTTAAAGTTCAATTTGCTTAATGATAAAAAACATACAAACAGGCAGGCAGACAAAAATTAAAAAAAAATGTTTTGGCTTATATTGCTATCATATCTCTATAATTTGTTTTTCATAAATATCTCTCATTTATATTTTTTTTATAATTTTATTATGAAAATATATTTTTAAAAAAAACCAGACGAAATAAGTCGATTACATTATATACTTAAATTATTGTACTCCATGTTATTCAATCCTATGGCTCCTTCTTACTTAAGAGAGCGGTTTAAATATCTGAATGATTCCCACGAACGTGAACTGCGCTCTAATGATAATCTTCTCCTCGAAATTCCTTCTCATTCCACTACTTTTTATACAAAATCTTTCACGGTTCAAGCTGCTCGACTTTGGAACTCTTTACCTTTATCCATCAGACTTTCTCAATCACCCTTTTCTTTTAAAAAATCTGTAAAACAACATTTTCTTCAAATGTAATTCTTACCCTTATCGAATCATTTAATTGTCATCTTTTGCCACTATTGATCACATTATTCCTCATCAATATTTGCATCTATGTATGTATATTTATAGTATTTATACTGCATGTATATTGTATAGTATGAATTGTTCCTATTTTGCACTTATAAAATTATATTATAGTTTTGTTATTAATGTACTGTACAGTTGTACACCTATACCATCTATATACCATTTCCTCTACCCTAAGGTTGCCTGGAAGAGATCGCTCATTAGCGATAAGGCCGCCTTTTGTACTTATTTCCTTTTTATTTTGTACTATTGCTTATTCTTGGTGTACAATAAAGAATTATTATTATTATTATTACTTAAATTACTTTACAAATATTGCTTAAAATTTCTTAAATAATTACGAAGTTCATTTTACAGAGAAAAATTACAAGAATCCAACAAAGTAATTTACAGGAGTTATTAAGTGACAAGTGACAGCTTTATTTACTAACATTTATCTATACTTATAATATTAATAAGACGACCCTTCTGGTGTAGTGGTGCGAGTGGTCGCCTCAAACCGCGCGCCGGCTGTCGCGGGTTCGATTCTCGCTCGGGACAGATATTTGTATTTGTGCAAATATTTTTTTCCGGTGTGAGGGTATGTCCTTGTGGGTCTCCCCACCGTGCCTCGGAGAACACGTAAAGCCGTCGTCCTGGTTGTTATCATAGACATTTGATAACGATCGTTACTCGTGGTAGAGAAACTATCCGCCAACCCGCAGTGGAGCAGCGTGGTGGATTAAGCTTCAACACTTCTTCTATATGGAAAAGAGGCCTTCGCTCAGCAGTGGGTTGTTTACAGGCTAATACTGTACAGTACAGTAGTTATGATAAAACCGTGACAGAACTAATTCTGTATATTGAAGATATTTCGAAATAAAATTTTGGAGGGTATTCCATAATTGATACTGAAGCCAAAAAATCGTAATGTTTTTTTTATTTTTTATTTTTGTTTGTCTATCTGTATGTTTTTATCTCGGCCACGTATCATGCCGAAAGTACTGAATGGATTTGAATGAAAATTCGATTTAAGCCTATACTACGAGCTAGGAAAATGGATATTTTTATTCCGAAATTCTGTACGGTTTCCTTTGAATATGGGATGAATTTCAAAATGTGTAATCGCGAACAAAGTCGCGGGTGTAGCACGTTTAGTAATAGACGAAATAGTGTTCGTTAAATTAATAATTTTACCAGTATTTTTGTTAGTTATTTCTAAATTGATGTCATAAAGAGGGAAATGATTTGTGTGTGGTGTGTTTGTGTGTGTGTGCGTGTATGTGTAGTACAATTTTAGGAGACAATAATTCTATTTGAAAAATACGTTCCTTATTTGAAATTTAAATTATTAAAATTGGAAAATAGTGGCGAAATAACAAAAATGACTATTAGTATGTCTTATGTGTAAACTCAGGTAGAATACAAAAGCAGGAAACGCCAAAACTCATATCTTGCACCGTTTTTAACATTTCATTACCACATTAAGAGTTTTTCAACAAATTCTTGTCGTTAAGGCTTCTTGTCGCTCCGTCATTACTCAGTTTTAAGTCAAATTATATTTACATTCACTTACTTTTTTATAATTCTTATATTAAAATATCTTTCGATAAGTTTCGTAAGCATATATTTTCAACTTTCTCGATATTGCTATTCACATTTGTATACCGACTACAATTACACAATAGCTACAAATCAATTGAACTTGATTAAGCATACTACTTAGGTTCCATTTAAATCGCGTACCGGAATAATTTTTTTTTTTTTTTAATTGTAAGTGACTCTATTTTATTTGTGTAACATGCATATTATCTGAACTAAACTGAATCAGTATCTCCGTAGTTTAAAAGTTATAGTTAGAGAATATAGTTCAGAGATCTTTATCTGACATGCTGCTCCATTGTGGGTTAGTAGATTATTCCCCTTCCATGAGTAACGGTCGCTATAAGGAGTCTATGATAACAACCAGGATCAACTGCTTTACGTGCTCTACGAGACACCGTGGGGAGACTCATAAGGACGTACACGTAGTATGTAGTTTGTACAAATACAAATATCTGCCCCGTGTGGAACCAAACCTATTACTATCACGAATAACGCTCCTCCTCGCACTAGAACATTTGTCTAACGTATTATACACAAAACGGTCGGAATTTTTTTGTAGGTACCTATCGTGTGTGGAATTCTGTTGACGGAAGAGATTACAACCTAACAAAACATTTCGAGCTATAAGCTTATTAATTTCTAAGTTACGTCAAATGTTATGACAGTCCCATGATGCGCTGACATTTTACAGGCCTAGGTCAATCGTCACGTACCTATCTGCGCCTAATCGCATGGATCCATTAAGAAAAATTACAATATTTCATTTATCAATTTATACTATAAGTATTTCGAGCCTTGCGCTAAAAAAAATATTTTACAATCACAGTTGCATTTTGCAACGTGTTATATATTAAAGATTGTTTTATAATAAAGAGAATATAACCAACTAAAGATTTATCACCTATGCTGCTTCAAAATCGAAATAAAAATGTCTTTATCACGATTATAGGCTTTAAAAGCACTTTTAAATCGTATCCTTACAAAGCATATATAATAAATTAATTATAACTAATGCGAAGCTACCACTGATTCTTTATGTAGATTCCACTGATAATATATCTTACAACCAAATCCAAAAAACCAAATCCACAGCCCTAAAGCAGGGTTACTGCCAACTGCGTCAACGGGTTAATCAGGGGCAATTAAAAACATTTGTGCGATTTTATTACATATGCGAATACCTAAAGGCCTAGTAAGGAATTGTTTATTTGACCACTTGGAGTTACAATTTTATAATTTCTTTGAATTATATCTCACCATTAAATTAACAAAAAAATATTAATATTTAGGAACATCTCTAGAGCCAAAATATTTTACAAATTAATTAATTAATAATTCTTTGCATAGAGATTTTCGGTAAGAGTATGGCCTCCCACAGATGAGTTATACGCAAGCGAGCACATAAATAAAAAAAAGCTGAACTGTAAATCTAAAATAATCGACCCCACGTCTCATAGTCTTCACTAGTGACAGGAGGGCTGGTGATTTTTTGGCCAGAGTGTCGGAAATGGGATTCAACGGTGAAATACTTCCAGCATTCTTGGCACAAATTTATGCGGAAATTATTTACATCACAACTGTTTATAAATAGTTAAATAAATATAAATAAATATCAACCAACAATCACACCACGTTAACCTAGCCCCGTGCTAAGTTCGTAAGAACTTGTGTTACGGGTACTAGGAACGGAAATAAGTTTAATAGATTTATATAAATACATATATACATAAATACACATCCATGACCCGGTGCAGACATCTATATTCGTCATACAAATTATCTGCACCTGGCGGGATTCGAACCCGCGACCGCTGCGTAAAGTGTCCAGTTGCCTAACCACTTGACCAGCCGGCCGTCTTTTACTTTTATAGTATAGTTATTTTAAGCTTGTAAGTATAATATCGTGATATAAATAAAAAAATATATATATTATGATAAAAGTGCCTTGTACATCATGTAGAAGAAAACAATCAATTTTATAAATTGACATCACTAAAGGCAATTTTATTGTCAATCTGATTACATTTTATGTTATTTCGTACTTAAAGAAAGGATTGTTACAAATAATTAATTAAATATTACATAAGTAAATCATTATCAAGTAATCTTAAATCTTCTGCAAACGATGAATGTCATGATTCCATATAAGCGAATGTAATTAGCAACAATGTTGACGGATTTATGTTTTTATAAATATATACATATATAATGTCTTGTTCTTTGAATATTTTTTTAGAAATGTTATCGTAATGATAACGTACGATATAAATATAGGAGATAAAAGGAAAGGTTTTTGATGGCAAGGTACGAGAAGCCAATACTAGAGTTTAGTTAGACAGGTTTTATTATATAAAGAGATCTTTTTAGTATCTAATCAGTCAACACGTAAATAAGGGGAGTATTGATCTTCAATTCTTCCCATTCATAGGAAAAGAAGCCTAACCAGTGGAACGTTCACAGACCATCACATTTTAAATACATTAGAATTTCTCTCAGACATCTCCACCATATTTCCTTCACCATCCAGCGGAAATGAAATGAGTTTTTAATCGCTTGTACTTGAAAATTCATAGATATATTTGAAAATTTATTTTACAGACCTAAGTCTTCTCTTTTATTGAAATATAACTACGCCTTCCAAGTCATTTTGGTAAAAACAACACAAAAATAAAATTAATTTTATGCTTGAAAATTGTAATCAATATACTTTTGTATTTGAAAATTTACAGGTGTTAGACTAAAAATTTAAGATCCATTTAAAAAAATTTATAATCATTTATTTTAGGTATTGACGTTAATAGAGATACAATTATCAAAACATGTCTATATTTTATACAAATACAAATACAAATAGCCTTTATTTTGGATAAATATACATTTAATTACAATCATTTATATTATTATACTATACAATTCTTTAATTTTATTTTTATTTAATTTACATGTATTGTTAATATTAAAATATTTCACTATTTATTATTATAATTATAATTATAAACATTTTTATTATCATCCTATAAAAGTTTATGGTCAATTTATTTATAACAAATTTACATGCATTATTAATATTAAAATATCATCAATCATCATTTATTATTATAATTATAATTACAAATATTTTTACTATTATACTGTCTATATTTTACATTTATGTAAATGTAGCTACCTAAATGAAGAAAAATCTAGGCTCAACAATCCGGAAGCTGAGTGACCCGACGAGACAATGCAGCTGATTACTTTCACCCATTTCACCTTAAGTACGAGTACCATCTCTCAGTGCGTGAGAATTAAAGGCACTGTTCATGTTGAGACTGTCGCGTGTATATATGAGGAAACATCGGAAATCTACTAGTGTTAATATAATGTAGTGTAATAATTAAATATAATAATTAAAACATTTTTGTACTTTTATTATTATAATCTATCTTTCTATAAAATATTATTTCCTTCAGGTTTGACCTTCTGATCTTTTTAGTTAAGTTATCTTAGAAATGGTTTATTATTAGCAATAAAATCGAATGTTTGCACCATTCATGTGCTCGATTGCGTATCGATGATGTTCTCTTTTGTATTTTGTATTGTCTACAATGGTATAAATAAATTATATTATTATTAACTATAAAAACTATTTGTCATTTAACCTAAATGTTATGATTACATGTTTTTCATCGGAAATGATTGTTGCTATGCGTAAATGTGTTAAGAACAAAGAAAAATGTTTATCAGTATACGTCACAATAAAATTGCTTCCAGTTCTCATCACGTGTATTCACAATTGCAAGGAGATGTTCTGTTTTAATGGACCTTGAATATGTTTCGCGATTAAACACACTCATGCATTGTTGGACTAATTTTATCATACTTTAGTTATCTTTTGTTAAAAGAGACCAAACGAACTAGATTCTAGGTCATGTTTATATCACTTATTGCAAACGAATATTAATAAACGTATGGAAGGTCAGTGTAATTGTATTAACGTGAATGGGAGTCATTACTTAAAAGGTCATTTTATAAACTTGTTTTGAAAAATGTATTTAATATAAGTAAATGAAATTGAATTCTAGAGTAATTACTCGTAGTATGGATTTGTATGTGTATGTGTGTGTGTGTGTGTGTATGTTTTATGTATTTCATATTAATCTTGGCAGGCCTTGCTGAGGTTTCAATAGATTTGATATAATTGTGGATTTTAATTTTTTTATATACCTCTTTGTATTAATGAGTTAAAAATAATTTAATTTGACGACGCATTGGTGCAATGGTCAGAGCACTAAGCTGATACATTAGCGGTCGCGGTTTCGATCCCCGCACATGACAAATATTTATATAGGCCATAAAAATCTTTCAAGTGTCTGGACGATTGTGCTTGTGTATTGTATGTATTTCTTATGGTATTTTTTATTTTCCGGTTTGGATGTATGTCCTTGTGGGTTTCCCCAACGTACCCAAGAGAGCACGTTAAGCCGTCGGTCCCGGGTGTTATCATGGACACCTGGTAATGATCGTTACTCATGGTAGAGAAATTATCCGCCAAACCGCAGTGGAGCAGCGTGGTGGGTTAAGCTCCAACCCTTCTCCTACATGGGGAGGAAGCCTTTGCCAAGCAGCGGGTTGTTTACAGGCTGATTCAGTTCAGTTTAGTTCAGTAATATTATAAAAGAATCTCTGAGGAGCATTAAGCATTTCATTTCAATATTTTTCGGAAATTTATTTAAGAAGTCTTAAAAAGGTACAAACTTCGTATATAAATACATTGATCGTATGGTATACATATTTCAGTTCAATAAATAAGAATTAACGTAATTTTATCATAAAATTATGTGCATCAGTGGTATCTCAAAGTCAAAGTCAAAATATTTTATTCAGCATAAAATTATTACAATTTCTTACTGAACGTCATGAGTCTACTACCAGGTCGGAAAGAAGAAGTCTCTGACCTGAGAAGAACTGGCGGAAGAAACTCAGTGGGACTAATTTTATTTTTTTATCGTAATGGCTTTTTTTTCAAAGTAAATTGAAATTAACAATAATGATTTAAGTTGAAATAGCCTGGCGGCGATCACATCATTCCCAAGGCGTACTGTCTTCTAGAAAATCTCATGTTACACTATCCTTCAATCATAAAATATCTAAATCCCTTACCTTGTACCTATAATTATTTTTTAAATAGTGCTTTGCTAAGCCTGCTACCACTGGCCGCTATTTCTATACTAATTGTGACTACTGTTTGTTATACAGTATGTTCATTCAATCACTCATAAATAAATAAATAAAATAAATAAATAATAAATATGTTTAACACACACACACACGGTCGACTGTCCCTAAGGTAGGCAACTTAATGCCTGTGTTATAGGTAACAGCCGACTGATATACATTTTTTTAAAATATATATACATATAATACATACAGACTCGGGGCGGGAATCGAACCCACAACCCTTGGAGCAGAAAACAGGGTCACTGCAAACTGCGCCAACGGGTCAGTCAAACTCACAAAACTCATACATCCATTATTAATTTATTCACACACTCATTCAATAATTCATTTGTTCTTTCATAAATTCATTCATCATTTAATCATAACTGTGGATATGAAATTGATAAAATGACTACAAAAGCGTGGGAAATGCATTTGTCTGTAGACTGTTCTACCAGTGACACGAAACAAAGTTTATGTTTGTCATGTATTTACATATACGTTCGGAAGTAGAAGGCTATTGCTAGTATATTAATGAAACGCTACAACTACGAGTACATTTACGTAAACACTTATAATTTACTCACACGAGTTGCGTATTTTACGTTTTCCATTCATTGTATTCTATTCGAATAATATATTTATTCATTTAAATACTTTATTTACCAACAATGTATTAAAAAAAAACAGGAACAAAAGGCGGACTTAATGCCTAGTGGCAATCTTTAGGTCAAAGAAAAAAAATATGAGCGGTGACAACAAAGTAATATATATACACAAAAATATAAATTTATGCAAGAATTAGTGTGTGTGTGTGTGAAATTGTGTGTGTGTGTGTGTTTGTGTGAATTTGTCGAACAGAACCTCTGTTGCTAGTGATTCAAGATGGCCTAATAGTTAATACGCTAAAATCGACATCAACGCGTGTTAAAATCCGAGATGAAACCGATGAGTATTCAGGTGCTAAGTTTGAGTTGAAAAATATATCGATATGAAGAAAAACATTACGAAAATATAACTATGCTCTAGAACTCTTATGAAAAATATACCTTACATTCGACAGCCCCGTGAATATAATAAGACGTAAGAGATGAGTCGTGGGTCCGGAAACACACAACACAAACTTAAACGCCAAGACGATAAATATTTTATGGTCTATAACTCTATACAAAAAAAAAATCTGAGCGGGAACTGAACCCGCGACCGCTAACCCGACCGATGTAACCACTGCACCAACAGTCATCAAACCTTACAAACTTTATATTTCGTCGCTGTATCTTTATGTTAAGTATGTACTTAAAGTAGCTAAATTTTAATACTGAACACTTTCTCTATACGACAATCCAATACAGTTCTATACACGAAAGCACGAGAACAAAACATGCCGTAATCTAGAAATTGAATCTCGGTCAGCTGCAGGATAATCATTATGTATTATTTCCTTGAAGTTACGTCACTGATTTGAAAGTAAATGGTAATGGCATCGTGAATTTATTGACATAACTGCCGAATGCGGATACGTAAATTATATTTATAGTTCCTTTCGAACATCGTCGATTTGGAAATGTGTCAGAAAAGTTACAATTTAACTTTGTCAGATAGAATCCAGCTTTAAAAAAATTATTGCACCAAATTTTTCTTTTTTTTATTAATATAAATCGCTTAAAGCAAACGAAACTGCGCCTGTGAGAGTAAAATTTTAATTTCAGTTTTACATAATGTACATAATTATAAATCACTAGACATATTAGATGATAACTATAAATACCAATAAAATAAAATTGAGCCTCGACGCTAGTCGAGAATTCATATAAAATAAAGTCATATCACTTCTTTTATAATCACTGTTCTGTTCGTGTCCCTGTCACGTACGACATCTGTATTCAACATTCGTCTTTATCACATAAAGAATAGAAGATACAATCTCTTGAAACATCCGTGTCTAAAATCTTAGTTGAAGTAAACAAGACAATAAATTCTGATTTAAATAATATTTATATTTAATTAGAAGCAAAACTTCGCACGATATCTCCGAAGTGTGTTATATCTAAGATGCAAAAGTTTTTTCTAAGATTAAGGAGGTTCTTTTTCGGCGAATGTCAAAATATTTTAAAAAGGAAATCGCACATATTTTATATTATTTTAGTTATTAACTTTAAACATGTCAGTTATATTAGAGTATCACTATTGAGATGTACCTACTAATAATGTCGTAACAATAAATTTGACTCCACCTTGTTCTTGTCTGCCATGCCCCTTGATTATTTTTGTAAGTTCGGAGGCGTGGAGGAAATGACTGACGTTGACATTTGTTACACCAAAGCGTACAGGCTGCTTATTCTGGGTAAAATATTTAAAAAAAAAAAAAAAAAAAAAAAACAGATACTTTATTTAACGAAATAATTTGTTATATTGTAAGTAATCATTAATTATTACTATATAATATAAATATATTACCCATCTTATAGCGATCGTTACTCCCAGTAGGGAAATTATCGGACATCCCGCAGGGAACCAACATGGCGGATTAAACTCGATAAAATATATTTTTTTAAATATACACACACAATCGTTTATTCTTAAGGTAGGCAACTTAATGTCTATTTAAGGTGACAGAAATACGTATATAACTTTTTTTAGTAAATGTACATACATACATATACGAGATATATACAGTAATAAAATACATAAATAATGTACAAATATTACACAGAGACTCGGAGCGGGAATCAAACCCACGATCTTGGAGTGGAAAGCAGGGTCACTGCCAACTGCACCAACAGGCTAAACTTAAAGTTGTACGTAAATTTTCATAAAAATCTTTTTAAAAATTTATACCGTCAAAAAGCAGCAAAACTGTATGCGCAAGCTAACAATATGTAAATCAAAAACAAGTTGTGACCTCATCAGGACACTTTCAAATTATCCAACTATCATAAAAGGGAGCTGTGTATTATGCGCCGCACATGTAAAACGCTTATTTATGTTGTAAGCCGAAGTCAAGTGTCGTTATGTAATAACTTTTAAGATCCTAACCGTATTATGTTCTATATTTGGTCCTTTTACCAGTTACGGAAACACGAGTGACGTCTCGTTATGTAATGCTATTTGAATGATTTATTTAGAATCTAAATTAACATTAATAAAGGAATTAATATAATAAATAAATAAATATGTTTAACACACACACAAGGTCGTCTGTTCCTAAGGTAGGCAACTTAATGCCTGTGTTTTAGGTAACAGCCGATTGATATAAATTTTTTTAAATAAATATACCTACATATAAATAATACGTATATAAAACATATATTACACCCAGACTCGGGGCGGGAATCGAACCCACAACCCTTGGAGCAAAAAACAGGGTCACTGCAAACTGCGCCAACGAGTCAGTCAAAAAATAAATGCAATATTATTTACAGATGTTCTACTTATTTATTATAAATTATTTTTAATATTATTTCACTTTTTAATTTGTAATGATTATTATTTATCTGTAGCGAACCACAGTCTATCGACCATTAAATATGGTTCACAATTATAAGTTAGGAGATCGCGTTTCATATGCCCAAAAAATTTATTGTGTAATAAAAACTGTTTATTTATATAATCATGACAAGAATTATATTAATAAAATATACCGGTGGAAGAGATGCGCTGTGCCGCGCTTTCGGCTGCATGGGTACCACCATCTTGCTTGTTTCTCCCGTGAAACAGTTTTGCTGTGTTTCGGAGAGAAGGGCAAGACAGGCAATGTAATTACTGGCACCGAGACTTTAACACCTTATGTCTCTGGATAGGCAACACATAAATGAGTTGCCTGGGCTAGTTCCAGGTAAACTAGTCTATGTTCATGGGCGACGTCAACCACTTACCATCAGGTTGAACGTATGCCAGTTTGCCTATCCAACTAACATTAAAAAAAATTTATTTACTGAACTAAAAATAATAAAATATTAAGATATTTCAATAAATACAACTTGTATATTTTTAAAATTTATTAAAAATAGCACCTTATTGAAGAAACTAACTGAACACTACCAAAACCTACTTGTTATAATTTTACCAAATCACATTTACTAGAGGTGCTACAATGGTACCAAGATTTATTAAGAGGCTTGATCCCGCTATTTCAAGAGTGTTCCAATGATTGATCAGTAGCATTTACAACTTTTTATTTTTTATTTTAAAGGACAATGACCATTTTTCTATGCCCTGACATGTTCAGAAAATTGATATTTAAAAAATTCCTTATTAATTGATACTAGATTTTTAATAATAGAATAGAAGTTATCAAAGCTGCAGTTTATATTTAAATTAAAAAAAAATTCTTTTATTTGTCGTCCCGGTTGCGTTTCCGTCTTGGTAAATATATTTAAAAAAAAAGTCAATATGATCAGTACAGGTGGATTAGAATATATTTTTAGGGAGTTTATTTTTGTTTTTATTTATTAGAAGGTAGCCCTTGACTGCGGACTCGCCTTGTGGTAAGTAGTGTTGTTGCGATAATAATAATCTATCGATGGTACCGTGATAGTGTTGTGACCTCGAAAATTATTCAAAATATCGATACCATTTCCATGTGAAAATATTATCAAAAAGTATCACTACTCGGTTGCAAAATATATCGATTAAATAGTATCAAACCTATCGATAGTATCAATTTCATTACTCTCGATAGGATTACTGAAGTTTCAATAAATATCAAAACAATCAAAAATAATAATTACCTATCTACAATTTTGACATAACTATAATAGCGACAACCGCGCCCCAATAATTAGTTGCATACTTAAAGAATGACTAAAAGTTATAGTGAAAAACTACAACTTAGAAACTACTTATAAATAGGTTGTTTTCTTAAATACGTAACCCGCTTCTCCGTTAGTTTCACATGTCACGGCTAATGGCGCTAAGTAGAACTACCGTTTGCGTTGCGTCATATACAATTAACTTACCAAACTCTCGTTAATGGTAATCAACCATTTATAAGTATAAGGGTCTATTTCACCGGTTGTTGATAAAGTTTATTATGCGTATAAGTTACTGATAATATTTATCAGTAGGAGGTAAAACAAGTCCTTAGAACTTATTTCATCTCAACTAATACACTACAACTTTGGATTCACAGGTTGCGAACAGAAATGTCTGACAGATAAATACCGCTATACGTCAGATAGCTTTATCTGCAACCTGTGAAATAGGCCCTAAGGGTCTATTTCACCGGTTGCTGATAAGGTTTATCTGTCACAATAGCACTTTATAAGTAGGAGGTAAAACAGGTTAGGAAGTGCACTACAACATTTGGAAACACAGGTTGCAAATAGAAATATCTGATAATTAAAGTGGAATTTGATGGTGAAAAAGAAAAATATATCATAAACTTTTATCTGATGGATACAGTTATACGTCAGATAGTTTTATCAAGAACCAGTAAACCGGCACTAAGTGTGCTCGAAATGAGTTCGAATATGAGGTAATCTCGAGCACTAATGAAGAACTGATCTTAGTTAAAGAATTGTAATTTAGACAAATATTAGTAGTATTTTGATAGCATATAAGCATATCACTTTTAAGCCAAGACTTTCTGCTTCTTTCTTTTTAAGGGCAGAGACTCAATTTGCCGTGCTGCTTCACAACTGGTTCCAGAATATAATTATGTATACGTCTCAGAATTTCTTTTGTTACACGCAGGTTTCTCCATGATTTCAATTACCGCTGAACACAAGATTAATTTAATTATTATTATTATACTCATCCTTGTCAAACCTGGTGTACTATCAACGTTGCTATTTCGGCTCATTATGTGTTATTCATATCATTTCAAAAATGAAGTTGAACGTTTTAATATAGTGAATTAAATAACAACTTAACAACAAGTTGACTTCAACAACACAAGAGAAGTTTGCGAACGATAGATCCTTAAATACAAATTATGCATGAACTGAATTAGCCCGCAAACGTCCCACTGCTCGGAAAAGTCCCCTTCTTCTTTTCTCGGTTGGAGCTTAATCCACCGCGTTGAATTACTGTGGGTTGGCGGATAATTTCACCATGTGTAACGATCGTTGTCAGGTGTCTGTGATAACAACCGGGACCGACGGCTTTACGTGCTCTCCGAGGCACAGTGGGGAGACCCACAAGGACATACACCCAGACCGGAAACAAATATTTTTACAAATACAAATATCTGTCTCGAACGGGAATCAAACCCGCGACAGCCGGCGACTACTCGTACCACTACACTAGAACGGTCGTCACAGCCTGTGAAACTGTTAAAACATTCTGACATGACATGCGCATTGGAATGTAATCACGTTGAAAAGCTTCTAACAGAATTTCCTGTAAATGTGCATCAAGACCAAAACATAACAGCAAGGATAAGTCATGCGGATCAATTAAATTTATTTAATTAAAAATATTGACTGATTGTATTTCGCTAGAAACTTTCGAACTAGTCACAGAGATTATTTGTTAGTTGAAATGTTAAGTGAGATTTTTTTAACTTAACTAAATACATACATTTTCTATTTCCGTTAGAATTGTTACATAAGTTAAGAAATATCCTCTGAGTCATGCTGTTGTAACGGTGTTTGATAATAAGGTACGAAAATAATTGGTGCATTTGAAAGTATTTGAGTCATTCTAATGGAAATTGTTCACATATGTACTCAACCTCATTTTAAGAATATTCTATTAGAAAATTTTATAACACATCAGAACTAAGCACATACATTTTGTGATAAGCCCCAGAACTCTCATAAAACTCCGAACAAGTCAGACGTCCTTACTTAAAACAAAAAAACTTTTATCTTAAGTTACATTAAGTAGGTTCACTTAACGCGAATTTTTTTTTCTTAAAATTGTAATTTAATACGTCAAGTTTCCTTGGATCATAGTGTGCACAAAGAGCGGATGCGCTTGCGCAACGGTGAACGTACCCAGATCTTCTGAACCGAATATTATAAGACGGATTACAGTAATTTTATTATGTGAAGTAATAAAATATTGTAACATTAATTAATTATTGCTTCATCGTTACATATGTACAACGAGGTGTATATGAGAATAATTTTAATGAAAAGTTTTTATATAGCTATGTTTCTCTTATATCTTATTTCAATTAAACTTATAATAAATAATAAATACTACAATTAACTTCCAAACCTCCTGTAAAATTATAGGATTTTTCACCCCTGACATAGTTCAGGGGCGTGGAAACCCAAAACACAAACATAAACACCCAGTAAACGACTAACACCTGTTTGAATTATACAAAATTTGTCACAAGTGTATAGAATCTGCAAACAGCGCAACAAAAAAATGCCGTAACCACTGCGCTACAGCTGACTAAATGTATGTATTTAAGCATTTGCAGGTAGAATGAAAGAATCTATTACCACTTCTTCGCTAGGGAGGTTTTCCAATTCTAGCCATGCTTGGCAGGCGTGTTGGCTGGCGCAGTGTTTTGTGGTAGGATATAGTGACGCTGCTGCCCCTCACTATCCTGGTTGTTATACATATGTTCGCACCTCTACGGCCTTGGACGCCTTTTACGACACCTCGGAAAGAACGAGGTCGGGACTATTCTTCTATACCGGTCACCGAACGGCGTAACGTCAATATATATATATATATATATATATATATATATATATATATATATATATATATATATATATATATATATATATATATATATATATATATATATATATATATATATATATATATATATATCAATTATATATTATATTGATATTGTGTATAGATAACGTAAAACTTAAAAATTGTCGGAAGCTGCAACCGTTTTATTTTAACTATCTATTAAATTATTTCAAAAGTCATATAAATATGTTGAAGATATGTGCATGACATGACTTCGAGAAAAATTTGGTTACATATCAATCCACAGTGGTCTGGTTTGACAGATTATCCTTCATAGAAGGTATCTCCGATTAGAAACGGTACATTTATTAATTTTGTAGTACAGAAGATATATATATATATATATATATATATATATATATATATATATATATATATATATATATATATATATATATATATATATATATATATTATGTAACAAAAATAAAAAAGTCATCTCGAGTACTTAGTTCGTATTTGATTTTTAATTTCGAACCAAACTTTCATGATAAAATCACACACTAAAAATATTGATGACACCACTAAATTAGATCGCATAACGCCTTGTTCGGTTCTAAAATCTACAAAGTTGTTTTCTTTTAAAAGGAATTGCAAGGATATCATTTAAGTATTTGGCGCTTAACATTTGACCGTCTTTTATTTATTTATTTTTATTTATTTACTCTTTATTATACACATACAAAAAAGAAACAAACTGTTTAAGTATAAAATAAAAGACCTTTGTACAAAAGGCGGTCTTATCGCTAAGCAGCGATCTCTTCCAAACAACCAACGTGAAGGATAATGCGATAAAAAGCGGTGACGATGTACAGAGTAAACAAAAAAAAACTGTAAAAAACAAACTATAAATAAACAACTAATCAATACAAATCACTATAATATAAAACAACGTATAACATAAATACTACATATATAAATACGTAACAATAATAAATACAATTACATATATAACTTAGTAAATTATATACAGTACAACCTTGATATAACGAGCCTCAATATAACGAATTCCTCGATTAAACGAATTTTTCGAAATCCCCTAGAACTGCCCGTAAGAGCTAATACAAAATATACCTCTACATTACGAATAACATTTATCAAAAACCTCTTTATAACGATTTTTCAATCATTGCAGAATATAGGTAGAAGGTATTTTTACCTCTATTTAACGAATTTTTTCAACTTAAAACCTTGATATAACGTATCCTATTTATTATTTCCACTTAATTCCAAGTTCTTACCTCGTTTAAACGAATCGCAGTCCAGTCTAACCTCTATATAACAATCCTCATTATAGCGAATTACTTGGTATAACGAATATTTCCTAATTCCCTTCAGTTTCGTTATATCGAGGTTGCACTGTATATACTATTCTAATGAACCAATTCTCAATGTTAAAGATGTGATGTGATGCACAAATATTTTAATACATAAAATAGATGAGCTTTTACGACATCGAACCAGAGTAATTTAAAAAATTAAAAGCTATCGCAATGAGCTTATGAAATTAAGGATGGTCAAATATTTATGGTGGGTGGATGGTAGGTGTGTTTATACTAAGCATCTCTCGCGGCTTCTTTTGCATTAAGTTTTTTCACTTAGCGCATCTATCTCGATACTCACTTACTGTTTTCTGGCAATGTATCGTGATTTTTTATAGACTAAAAATTATTTATTAAATAGGCTATATTAAAAAAGTTTTCTTTTTTAATCCGCTATATATAATATATAATATACAATAAGTAAATTATAAGTAGCACAAGCAATTATTTAAAGTGTTACGTCTTTAACGGTGTACAAAACATTGAGATGATTAATAATTCTTAATATTACCTATCATAGCAAATAAACAATCTTTCCAACTTTACTATATTAATATTTTTTTAAAGAGAAATAATATATTGACTCATTAATCATACGAGCATATGATCATAAAATACATAATATATTATTTTTTATGAGTTTTATGATGTTTAACTTGAGCCATTAAAAATTTAAGGCGTGACTGAAAACTAAAAATGTTTTAGAAAGCATGAATATTTTTCTATATTTAGAGACAATCAATTTTTTGATAGAACGAGTAAATTTTACAAGTGGCCCCTTGACGCAGTTGGCAGGAATCCTGCTTTCTGCTCCAGGGATGTGGGTTTGATGACCAGAAACAAATATTTTGTACAAATATGTAATAGAAACCGCGACCGCCGATGCTAAGGCGACTACTCGCACCACTACTCCAGTACGGCTGTCTGTTTATATGAGTAGGTAGACCATTCCACATATATTATTATAGTATAGGAAATTTTCTAGCAATGGACTGATCACATCTCTCGGAGAACCGATTACCACTTGGCTTCATCTCCTGGAGCGGACTCCACGCTTTGGGTAACGTGAATCATGAAGATAGGGTGAGGGAGGATATAGAGAAAACGGAACTGCAGACTAAACACAATTATAATATTACAATTACAATTATATATATATATATACTAGCGGCCCGCCCCGGCTCCGCCCGGGGTATTGCAAATGATATATCATTTTCGTGAGGGATACTCACACCACATACTGGCGTCATCTGCTCCACCACCATGCAAAACCATATTGGTTTGTAGTACATGATATGTATCAGAGATGGCGCTGTATGTGAAAAATGATTTTCCCTGTTTTCCTGCTTTTCTGTTGAAATTTTTTCTGAACCTCACGGAGCCCGAGACCTTTCCAACGAATACAAAACCGGGGAAATCGGTTCGTGCGTTCTGGAATTATAGCGTCAGAAAGGAAAACCCGACTTATTTTTATATTATAGAATTGCGACTATAATTTGAGATTTAAACTATCCTATCTCTCAAGTTGGATCGAACTGCACATGGTGTGCGAATTTTATTAAAATCGGTTAAGTGGTTTAGGAGTCCATTGAGGACAAACATTGTGACACGAGATTTATATATATTAAATATATATAAATCTAATATATATATATACTCATATTTTTGTTTTGCTTAAGTATCAGCGCAGCATACAATTATATTTATTACATTAAAAAACTAAATGTGATTAACATTTTGATTTTCAGATTACATATACACAAAAACAACTATTTAAGGTTTATATGATTACATAGATACATATAAGTAAAAAGCAGACGATATAATTGCCATCTCACGTATTTAGTTTTCCATTTTAAGTAGAACATTGATTACGTCAAGGAAACTCCGTATATGTAGGCATTAAAATTGATTGACTCGACAAGGTCTATGCGCTGATGAAGATCTAATGCATACTGGTTTTACAAGTTAAATAACCTTAATAGTATTTACTAATAAAAAAATAACAACAAGCTCGTGCCTTCGATTTTGTCCGCTATTCGTTTAAGTAACTCGCAAAAGTTTGATGTTTCTAATGATTTCACTAATGTTGAGCTCCGATATATGTTAGATCGGTTTACCATCATAATCATCAAGTGATGCATTCCCTCAAAATGCAATTTAAAGACGGCCGTTGCAGGATTTTTACGAACTTAATTTTCGTGAAAATCTCATATATTATAAAACGTTCCCAGACTTTTGAAGATATCACCACGTCATCACTAAAATGACCACTATTATAAAATAAAATGGTGATATAATGCAAGTTCTTTTTTAATACGTTCCATCCGTACGTCCTACGTCCCTCCAGCGACCGGCTGGCCTCGGCGAAAAGCCCAGACTTCTCCTCCATGAGGACTGTGCGGCTAACCTCTGAACAGTCCCGATGACGCCGTGTCTAGCAGGACCGGGTTCCCATACCGGCCCGACAAATACGTTCGATAAGTCCTGACTACGCTTAACGAACAAAGAGACAAACTATTCAGCTTCTTTTTACTTTAAAATTATTGAACTCCAATTTAATCGAATTAAGTATATATTTTTATTTAAATAGCCTTGTCTTTAAGTTACAGATAGACAGAGTTACTTTCGTATTTATAATATTACTTATTAAACTAGTGAAAATTATTTATTATGTAATCATATGTTGAAACCTTCAAACCTTGGTGATTAATGTGACCGGATTTATTAAAAACAAGCTACGCTTGAATTCGCCCACATGTAACTTGCAAAAAAATATTGGTATATATATATATATATATATATATATATCTATGTATGTTTAACTCATTCAACATAAGTAGGTTAAAAACAAACACAAACGTCCAAAAAAAATTGTCATGAGCAGGGACTGAAGGAGTGAAAGCCCAATTGCAGTGACCACGGCGCCAACTATTATTCAGTATATATAGAAAATTATAAACAATAGTGTGAAATAAATTATGATATATAATAAATTAATAATATTACTTCATTCAGGTCTATTGCGTAACTTGCAATTATGAAATTATTGCTGTCAATTTGCAATTCAAAAGCGATGGCCCGATGAATAGTGTCGCCTCTGAAAAGTAATGGCTGGACTGTAACATAAGTTATCCTTATTTAATGGTTTATCTATGGTCTTTTTATGGAGGATATTATAAACTATAACATAATATCTTATTTTAAAAATTAAGTGCCAAGCAAAAAACCGGAAAAGTCAACCAATATCAAACTTAACGTGGAACCACGCGGGAGGTTTAGTTTTGAAAAAAGTATCCATATATGCTTGTGATTTAAAATGAGATACATAATCTTAATAACTTCATGTACCTACATTAAACTGCGGAAATGTTATAATTATTAAAATTATTAAATTTCTCTTCTAATGTACATAATTGTATACTATTACCGTTTTCATTAAAACATTGAATTTCCTTCGTTATTTCTAGGGCTCGTAGTCACAGACGGAGTGGAAGGCGTTAATTACATTACATAATAAAATTACGCCTATTTACGACACTATAAACTATCTTACGCCAGCGTTTACTTTGGTCTAAAATAGGCTAAACTGACTTTTGAGGAATTTAGATATGCTTATTAATTTTTAAACGAATTAATTATTAAATTTTATTGTTGTTTATGTTCTTAAAATAAATCTGGACAAAAGACACATGAATAGAGGAATACGTTCCCAATTATTAAGAAATGTGGTATCGGCAGAAGCTTAGACAGAAGAATGAGCAATTAACAAGACTCTAAAGATTTCTTTTTAAGCCACCAAAGATAATTAGATAGGGTATCTATCGACAACGGCATTCTAATACTTGGGAACCATAAAAAATGAACACAAAAAAAAATATAAAAAAGTTAAACGGTAAAATGGTCTGCCAAAGATATCATGGCATTTCGGTGGCATTTTTTTTTTCTATGTATTAAATAGTTCATTCAATATAAAATGATTCATTTGAGCAAATAACGAGATCGCGTGAACAATGAATTTATAAAAAAATGTTCTTTTGCAGCTTTACATAATACATTATGATCATAGTAATAAAATAACGATGTGCTATGTTAAATATGTACCTTGTATTCTACTTAAGTGTGCGCACAGCTTTAGACTAGCCATTCAAGTTACGTCAGTTTATAAAATAAATTTAAAAAAAAAACTTAAAGTTACTAAACACTCACGACTGACGCATAACAATAAAACAATACGAGTATGCATCCATCATGCTACACTATAACAGTAGATAGTCGTATGTCGTACCGTGAATGTCTTCCTTTATATGTCACAGAAGTTACAAAAACATCGCCGTGCTATAAATAAACGAACGCATTATACGGGGATGATCTACTGTTAATACCTTCTGAAAATATTGCCATAATTACGTGTAATGTATAATGTATTACTTCATATTTCTTCGGCTGGATGTGTTAAAGTATACGCCTGACTCTCGTGACAAATTACCCTTTTTAATATTAAATTTTAGTTAACTGTTCATTTCAGATTTTTAGTTTAGATTTGAAATTTTTATTAGGATTGATCAAGTTGATAGACACCATATACTCGCGGGTTAAAATCCGGGCTGACATCGCTGAGGACTTCAAGCAATAAAGTCTTTAAAATTCAGTTCGTGGCGAAGAAGAAAGACATCGTGAGAGATAGAGGATTCTGAAGAAGTATTGAGACTTAAAAATAGCTAGAAGAGGTACAGCAAGATGAATGGAACACTTTCTCACAAATAGAAACAAATTAAGAAAAAGTCAATGGTGAGTAGTGGGATATTTCAAGACTATAGTATATTGCAGTTTCATGTCAACTCATAATCTAAGTTTTTTCCAAACATAATAATACAAATATGTAAAAACATTACCCTCTTTATCGTTCCTGTTGAGCAATAGAAACAGAACAGCTACGAAATGAACACTAAAAAATTTCATCTCGTTACAGCATCTGCTAATTAGAACAATAATATTTAAAACAAACATATTCAAAATAAGCGAAATTTACACGAAGACAATATTAGGAAGGAGAAATGAACGGAGCGAATGCAATAACAATAAATAGCAATAAATAAAAGGATTCAGTCGGTGCTTGTATTGTATGATACTAATCCAGCGAGCACGGGAGACGCGGAGTCGATGTTCGATGTTTTTTTTTTTTTTTTTTTTTAAGTGAAACTTCTTTGGGCGTTAAACTTCTTAAGGGGTAACTGAATACTTTGGACGACGTCAGTGCGACGGACAAGCTTTACGGCGATGACGCGTTTATATAGAATTCGATTCTTAAAATACATTTAGATTTTTTTTTATGAGTATATACTTTTTTAATTCTAGCATGACTTATTTATCAAATGACATCGTCATCTGTCACAATGTCAAAGAAGTTATACTTCAACCGCGTGTAAAGGTTATTTAATTTAAGATTTTGTATCGAAAGACTGTACGGAATGCTATTACTAAGGGGGCGTTTCACCAGTTACTAATAAAGCTATCTGACGTATAACGGTATCCAACAGATTATCAAAAAGCTTATGATTTTTTTTTCCACCATCAAACTCCACTTTATCTATCAAATATTTCTATTTGCAACCTGTTGTTCATAAGTTGACGTGTAAAACAGGTCCAGGCTTGGACGTGCCTTTTGGAACTGTAATAGGTAGACAGTAAAAAAATTCACGGATTTTTTTTAAATTATTGTATAATCATGATCCTGTGGCTTTTCATTACCCCCACCGTCTTTTACATTATGTATTTTATTATGATACTTATCCTACGTATGAAAAATAATAGAAACGATTAATTTAAAATAAAAACGGTTTCCCAATAAAAGTTGATTTAGTCGTATCCTGTAGTGTGTTGGTGCAAAGATTGTACATTTACATATACTCGTATAGTATAACACGAAGACCAGAAAGTGAACCAGAATGACACCAGAACGTGTAGTGGTTCCAGTCGTCGCCTCAAACTGGGTGTACGTCCTTGTGGGTTTCCCTACCGTGCCTCGGAGAGCACGTAAAGCCGTCGGTGCCGGTTGTTTTCATAGACACCTGATAACGATCGTTACTCGTGGTAGATAAATTATCCGCCAACCGCAGTGGAGCAGCGTGGTGGATTAAGCTCCAACCTTTTTCTTCTATATAGAAAACAGGCCTTTGCTCAGCAGAGGGTTGTTTACAGACTGATACAGTACAGTACAGCAGTACAGTACATATAATGGTATCAGTATATTGTATATGTATATTATGTATTTAAATATACGTAAACATTTGCGTTACTTTGGATTGAATGTGATTACCAATGTTTTTGTTCTATTGATTTCATATCAGAAATTATTTTTCGTGCAAGCATTAAGACATGTACAGGAAATTAGATATAAGATATTATCTTTACAAGTACAATTAGTAATTATACATAATTTTGCTTATATTTTTTGCGAAATTACGTTTTAAATAAATGACGGATATATTCTAGAAAGTATTTGTATTTTAGGCGAATGTGATATTTCAAAATGGTACGAGGTCGCCATTCTTGTTTCTTTTCATAATTAACCGTTTTCGGAACAAGATTATTGAGAGTAAGACCAAAATAAAAAATACACTCTTAAAAAATAATAATTTACGTCCAAATATTGTCAATGTATTATAAATTTCGTAATTTCCATGTAGCACCGTATTCTACTATTATATTCGTATAAAAAATCAGATAATTAACTTCATAAGAGTCGTTTTATATCTGTGTGAGTAAAATACTTATAAATTAAAAATAAAAATAAAAAATATAAAAATACAATGACAAGACGTTTCAACAGAATGTCTTGAACGTCAGTGGTGATTGAATAGCCGCTCCTATGTCTGGGCCTCTCAAGCCTTGTTGGCTAAAGTGTCCCGCCGTTTTGACTTATTGCTCGTCTCTTCTTTTGCTTATGATACGTGACTATGAATATAATATATAGGTATAGCAAATTTTACGGAGAAGCGAGATAAATCACACAAATCGGTCTTAGCGCGACAAAGGTAGTTATTATATAACTTTGTTCGAGAACATCCAGACCGCTTCGATCTTGTCAACTAGTAGTCGACGGGCCATTTTAGGTGTAAAATCTTGTCGACTAGTAGGCGACAGGAGCAGTCTAGCGGATAGTAGAATACCAAAACTGTCAAACATAATAATTTTAAGCCAATTGTTTTATAGTAGAATTATCTTTTCGTCAATATAAATTTGTAATTATGTAAAATATTATATATTTTTTTGAGAAAATAATAGTTACAATATAATAATAATAGTGTGAGAAGCCTATAGTAATATGTTTCTTAATGAAGCTGAAATGTATGTTTAGGTACTTGAAGGAGTAATGTTTCTAATGGATGAAATAACCCAATTTAAAAACTTTATACTGTTCTCTTATATTTACGCGAATCGAAAATTTAATCAAATTAAAAACTTTATTTTTTCTTAAATAATCTTTTAATTAAATATGTTTGTAGGCTATAAGACATCACGATATTATTCATCAGAGTATAATACTAAACATAAGCGTTAACCTAGTAATTATAATATCGAAAAGCGAATTAAATTATTACATTAAGTCTAACCACAATATTAGAATATTACATTGAAAACATTTGAAGTTCGAACGTCGACTCCACGTCGTCTACCCCGCAGAACTAATCCAAGGCAGCGCCGACTGTTACGGCGATTACTTTAATTGGCTCAATCTCCATTCAAAACCACCTCGCGGCGGGGAGGGATAGCGAAAGGGTCTGATCCCTGTTTATGAAAGAAGATAGCGTAAAAATTCACTGAGAAAATTTTCTAGTTCTCTGCGCTTTTGCTGTATTTTATTCTAATGTAGTTTTTATGTATGTGTGTATGTTAAGTAATTAATGTGAAATGATATTTTATGATATAATTACGTTAATACATCCGACTAACACTTAACTTGGAAAACCTCAAGTGGAGTGACCTGAACAGATTAACTCTATTTTGGTTTTTCCGTTCAATTTTTAAAGAGTTTTCACCTGATTGGTGACAGTGGAGTATCTAAGCAGACAGCAGCAGTGGACAGATGGACAGCAGTGGAACATGAACTCTTTAACTGGCTTTTTAAATAAATATATAGAATGAGGTTTGTGGATTCGAATCCCGCTAAGAGCAATCAATCAATCAATCATCTTTATTCCTTAAATAAGAAAGGAATAAAGATGATTGATCCTTAAGAGCACTTTTGAATCATGTGGTGGTACCGGTGGGAGGGATGCGCTGTGCCGCGCTCCCGGCGCATGGGTACCACCATTTTGCTTGTTTCTTCCGTGAAACAGCTTTGCTGTGTTTCGGAAAGAAGGGCAAGACAGGCAGTGTAATTACTGGCACCGAGACTTAACATCATATGTCTCAGGATAGGCAACACATAAATGAGTTGGCTGGGCTAGTTACAGGTAAACTAGTTTATGTTCAAGGGCGACGTCGACCACTTACCATCAGGTGGCACGTCTGCCAGTTTGCCTATCCAACTAACATTTAAAAAAATAAAATTATAAAAAAATATATTATAAAATCGATAATACGAGTACATTACTAACAGGTTATAAATTCAGTCGAAGGTCCTGTATAAAAATCATAGCAACTAAACCCACGTGTTTGTTATTTAGCGGATATCTTTCCACTAATATTGTTTTCTGATGTGTGTGGTTAATCTTATAGGTCTTCCCGTCGTGCATCGTAGTACGCGTAAAGTCATCTATATTATAATAAACATATTATAACGATTCTTACTTTTGGTAGAGATATTATGCACCAACCCTCAATGAAGCAGCATTGTGGCTCCAATTCATATACATGGACGAGTTATTTGGCAGTCTCAGACTCATCTGTTACAATTTAGTCAGTTTAGGTTAGTATATAGAGAATCCGTTTGTCAGATGCCTATTCTCTTGTTGAATATAATAAAAAAGTCTTATTAAAAAAACGACAATATTTAATGATTACAATCACGATGTCATGAATACACTTTTTTAAAAGATTACTGCGATGATTGTAATAAGAACTTATTATACTTACACACAGAGAGAAAATGTAATCATTATTATTTCCACATATTATCCATTCTCTGCGCAATTCGGTAAGAAAAGGATAGACAAGATTTCGAAACCGATCAGTTTTTAGGATTTGATTATTATAACATTTTTATACAACGCTCGGAAGGTCGAAGGCATTGAAGGAAATATGAAGTATATACGTAGCCCATAAGACTAACCCTCTCGTGATGCTTGGGTATAAATTATTTGAGCGAGATTGGCCACTACTATTATATTTGAACTGAAGCGCGAGTTTCTCTACTTTGAACTAATTATCTGTCTTTTGTGGTTAGCAACGGTATACACATTTTATTTATACACATATACTGTTTACAAGCTTTACCCGCATTGTCGTTGGCGATAAGACGTTTTGACTTTCACTCCCAAAGAAACCATATTATATTTCGTGATAAAAATTATCCAGTATACTCGCTCGTAGTATGTTTACAAATTATGCCTAGTTTCATTCCAATGCATTCAGTATCTTCAGCGTGATGCACGCTCAAAATACAGACAGACAGACAGACAGAAAAAATGATAAATGTTTTGACAGAATCAGAGATCACAGACTTGAACCTGTTACAGTATTTTTTTATGTATTTAAGTTTTCCGTATTATACATATGATGATATGAGTATATTATGTTTACACACAACAATATGCAACATCTGTTTAAATATAGTAGGTAATTTGATAAGGTTGCTTACTAGATATTTCTTAATAAAAACAAGATTAATTTTGGTCACTGTACCTACTTCTATATTAGTTTTTTTTTTTTTTTTTTTTTTTTTTTTTTTAATGCACTATTATTTTAATGTGTGCAATAAAGTTCATCTATTTTTCTATCTTCGGAGACACCTTGACTATAAACATATTTTTCAAAGATATTAGAATATCTTCTAAAAATACAAAATTAAATATTTATAGTTAACGCCGCGTATTATTATTTAGTTTTTTTTTTTCAGTAAATTTTTGTTTAATTATTACGTTAAAACAAAACTATGTTTTATTTTGTTAAAAAAATGCTATATTTAAAAACGTACCATAAAATGACGCTGATTATCATCATCATCATTATATCAGCCATTTGATGCCACTGCTGAACCTAGGCCAAGCTGATTATAGTTAAGAAAAATCTGTTGTAATTGTACCTAAAATCTTTAATTTTAATATAGAGCATATCACAAGTCGTATGTTCAAGAACTGAGCCCCGATAATCTGGAGGGGCAGGCAAGTTAGCGTAGACTGAAATATTGGCCCCGTCACTAAGACATATCGATCAAAACGATATATAATTTGAAGAACTTTATATGTACACAGTATCCAGTAATTTGCAAGTGACGATGTCAAAAAAATAATAATAATATCGCTGTCATAACTTTTCAAGTAGTGTCACTAATGTTTACTAATTTTTTACGATTGTTCGTATTAAGCCTCTCAGTTTTTTTGAGTTCTTAACAACAGATAAGAATCATTAAAATCGTTAACAACATTTTTGCACTTTCGCAACAACTTTGAATAAACAAACCCAGAATGCCAAATTTACGAAAGCTTAGCGTCATTATGATTGGATTAATTTTATTATTATTTTAAAACGTGTCAACTGAAGTACTATTCTGCTATTTCAATTATTGTCAAGCGATTAGTGTGTGATTTTTTTTTTTATAATTGTCGTTGGCTGTAAAATAAATTGTTTTAAAGTTATTTTGACTTTTGATTCAGCCCGCTGATGTAAATTTAATTAAACCTTTAATGATAGAACGGAAAAATTCAACACTACATCAACCGCTGAATGTCTAATGCTAAACGAAGTTCTCCCCATCATCTATGGGGCATTGCCAATACTCGCCACGCTTGGCAGGCGCGTTGGCGAACCCTGTTTGTTGTTGTTGTGACAGGATATGATGACGCTGCTGCCCATTGCCATCCTGATTGGTGTACAGTTGTTCACACAACTATGGTCTTAGTCGCCTTTTATATCACTTCGACAAGAAATAGGTTACTATTCTTCCCTGCCGGTCACGGCAAAGCAATAAATGGCGCTTAAAAATATTGTGACGCGAAAAATATGTAAGTCAGACTTGATAGCGCATATCCTCCTGTACTTTCTACTCCTGTTTTTAAGTTAATTTTACGATATATTTAAATTAAAAACGTTTGATATGAATATAAAGTTAAAATTTAGTGAGTAGGAATAAATTGTACTAACTGTATAGTATGAAGCAATGGAAACAGAAGACAATTTTTCTAGATTATGCCAAACAATATTTTAAAACTTTTAAAGCCATTTGCATGGCAGCTAAATCAAAATACATTTAAGATAAAATTATTGATGATAAAATTAGGTGTAATTGGGATATTATTAGTAGTGTCTGTGGGAAACATAATAAACAAAATCTACCAATTGAATTAAAAATGAAAAATGAATTAGTCAATATCTGAAACATTTTTTGATAAAACACCTGCTGTTGTCAACATTTGTTGATATTGAATTTTCATTTTGTAAAATAGTTCATTAAATGTAATAAAATCATTTAAAAGTCATTATATAAAAAAGGTATCTGTGCGGAAATTCAGTTAAATTAATTAGTAGTATCATTTATGATATAACTCCGTATTTAACTTTAATATTTAAAAATTTGTAATGAAGTGGGTTGTTTTGCCAGATTGAAATATAATAAGGTTTTGCAACTTTTTTAGAAGGGAAACAGAACTGATCCTACGAATTATAGACCTATTTCAATTATTGTTACAAAATTATGTGAAACTCACTTCTTTTTCATGTTAATGTTAATGGCATTTGTCACAGTGAACAATACAGTTTTACTAAAGGTCAAAGTTTTACAAAAGGTACTTCTCAAGCATATATACATATGTATACATAAGTCTACGGTGCTTGGGAGAAATAACAAAATGCTATTGATGTATTTTGTGATTTTTCAAAAGCATTTGATTGTGTGAAACATAATACTCTATTGTGTAAACTTGAGTATTATTATGCTAATGGCAAAGCTCTTGATCTCGTTTCATATCTAATCAACAGAATTCAACATATATCAATAAATGGAACAAAGTATTTTGTATATGTGCTAAGAAATGCGCTCTCCACGAGGATCAATTATATGTTCTTTTTTATTTTTAATATTTATTATTTAATGAAGAGTTAAATAATCGTTTATCGTTTATTATAATTCGTTATCGAAATGATTGAATTGTTTAATAATTATAATCGACGTATTAAAGTTCTAAGTTAATCGACTCTGCCAGATAGAGAGACGGACAACCCATAATATTACCTTTTAACATAAAGTAACATAACAGAACCCTAAACATTACATAATTAAGTTAATTCCTAAACAAATTCCGTCCATGATCAGGGTGTTATTATTTAACATCCCAGTACAAAGTCGTTCGTCCGTCCAACTCGGACCGATATATCAACATTAGCGCTATCCCCGTCCGGCTGCGACGAGACATGTGACAAAGAATTAAATTACCTAAAAGCGACTAAACATAGAAACTAGGAAAGAATACTCTCAAACATACATTTAATATTGTATCTAGTATGTTTGACTTTTGCTTACACTACGATGACTGGAAAGTAAGAACTTGTGAACGTGTGATTTAGTAATTTGTGAAACTGAATGTCTATTAAAAACGCGCGCTGATTGTTATTAGAAGATAACTTTCCGTAAGTACCGACCTATGATTAAAACTGCTCAGGAAAATTATTAGACGAAATTTACAAAATAAAAATATATATATATCCGATCATTTTTTAACTTAAATTATGTCTTAGAACTGGTCTGATCTCCATATGTATCAAAATAAAAATAACTATAATTGTTATAAAATCTTTTTATTAAAATTTTAATATATTCTTGTTGTTTTAGCAAATTATAGTACAAACTTTATATAATTAAATGGACCTTTTAAAATAACCCATCCAACAACTCGAATCCTTTTAAAATCCTAACCCATCCCATAAAAGAACGCGTAATTTTACATTTATAAGCAAACATATAAAAGGTAGATCCACTCTACTTATATCCGGGTTCACTCCCGTGGGACGTCAAAAATGAAGATTTAGTCCCTCGTCGCGTCATACGTTAAGTCGGCTAATGAAAACACGGGGTAGGTAGTGATGAAGTGGACGGTTCGAAGGTCGGGCTCGTCTTACGTTCTGACCGTTGAAACAGAGCGATGTCTTAGTTCGGATCTACTAATGTTGACGAACGAGTACACGTGAGATATTACCACTTTTTACTGACTGAATGATTGACTTTATACTTATACATACGTATATATGTATGTAGATGTACTATAACTGCTGTTTATATCAAGTAATTGTGAATTTAATGATATTCTCACTTTAGTACAAAATCCTCACAATATGAGTGAAGTATTTGTTGTCGCGTTTCATGCTTGTTTAATGCCTGTGGTGTATGTACCTAATGCCTTAGGTAATAGCCGACTGATATATTTTTCTTTTTATTAAAAATACATATAAATAATACATATCCCATCCCAGATTCGGGGCGGCAATCGAACTCACAACCCTGGAGCAGAAAACAGGGTCACTGCCAACTACGCCAACGGGCCAGTCAAAGTCTTTACATTTAGTAAAGATTATAGTATAAAACTATACGTCATAACCAAGGAATTTATATCATAACTGGAACGCTCACTTAATAAAATTGTATATATTCAAATATGCACCTTGAAATAACTAACATAAGGTTGACATTTGTTTCCAACATTTAAGTAAAAAAATCGTTCCGAGCATTTCGTTGACTACTGGTATTTTGTCTCTTTCTTACGAGTTGCCTTGAATCCATGTTAGAAAGAGATGCAATCCATCTCTTAGGAACGTTTTTAAAGTGCACGGGCGCATTCCAGTTTGTATATAAATTCCTTGGTCATAACGCAGTTTTTGTTATCTGTGATAATAAGTATCTAAGCTGTGTATTCCTTTTGTCTGTGACCTTTCTCTCTGGTTCCTGGCTTGATATGAGTAATAGCTACGATAATATCTACGTCTAAACATTAATCGTGTTAACAACCCGCAATGGATTCGTAGAAATTATTCTATTTTCAGTAGTATCTCTCTAGACCTAAGTTATCTAGGAGAAATTGAACTTCCTAACATTGTATTGCAAAGTGAGAGTTTTTTATAACAGTCGTATTGCAATGATCGATCAGTGATCAATCATTGATATCATAATCTGATTTCATCGGATTTTAACAGTTCTAATAAAAGTAGTCTCTACATTTAACGGTGTTATAATGACATCATAATAATACGACACTACTGTGTTTATTGAAGTTTGCTAAAACTGTAAAAACTAAGTATTATTATTTCATTTATCAATCATTGATCTATCATAGTAACACCATCGTAATAGAAGATGCTAGGCTGCTCCACTGTGGGACCGACGGCTTTACGTGCTCTCCTAGGTACGGTGGGGAGACCCACAAGGACATACAGACCAGACCAACAAATATTTGTACAAATACAAATGTCTGTTCCGAGCGGGAATCGAACCCGCGACCACCTACGCGCGGTTTGAGGCGACTACTCTCACCACTACACCAGAACGGTCTTCAAAATACTCATATCTATCTATAATATTTTTGCTTTTATGATGAAACATCTTTACAGATTACAAAAATAAATATATCGCTCATTTGTAGCGACAGTGACACAAATGCAAATTATTTAACTTTACACCAGATCAGAATAAAGAATATTTCATAGTTCAAAAGAAGATTCTGAAGCATTATTACGGCTAATTATTATTTTAAAATTGTTTTATTATAGTTGGATATTCTGGCATTTTCACTACCACCGCAGATGTTTATGCATAGTATTTTGGCATTAATAAGTCATTTTCGCATATTTTTGCAAACGTGTCACTGTCGCTCCAAATGTGCGATATGTCCTACCCTTGAAAGTAGACACGTCAATACCAAATCCAACTTACATTCGACTTTCTTATAATAATTATACCTAATATTGGTCAAGGCAGTTGATATGAAAGCCTAAAATGGCCAATAATTATAATGATAGTTTTTAATACATATCATTTAATATTTAATTAATAAAATTAACTCTTAAATAAACTCTTGAAAAATATTATAAATACTTAAACATTAAAATATTCTTAATAAACAGACTTCATTAATATTAATTCTAACCGACTGACTGAATGAATCAACCTGTAAACTTAACGCTGGAAAAGGCCTCTTCTCCACATAAGAGAAGGGTTGGAGTCTATTCCACCACGCTGCTCCACTGCGAGTTAGCGGATAATTTTCCTACCATGAGTAACGATCGCTATCAGGTGTCTATGATAACAACTGGGACTGACGACTTTAAGTGCTCTCCGAGGCACAGTGGGGAGACCCACGAAGCCATACAACACAATTTGTACAAAATACAAATACACATATCTGTACCGAGCGGGAATCGAACCCGCGACCGTCGGCGCGCGGCTTTGAGGCAACTACTCACACCACTAAATCAGAACGTTCGTCACACCAGAACGATCAGAAGCAACGTCTAAGTTTCATATAAATAAATTAAGTAGTTTCGACGTAATACGCGGCCAAGATACGGACAGAGACGTATAAGAAGTAAGAAAAAAAAAACAGGGAAAAAAATACATTATACTCGCTAAAGATGAATCAGTGGAATTTGACTAATTTTAAGTGACTACTCACGTTTTATCAATGTGAAAATCGTACCAAGCAGAATTTAAGACTATTCAATGTATGAATATGTAAATATCAGAGTCCACTGATTTGATCATTGAATATTTGTATATGTATGTTTTAATTTGTAATGGTAATGTAGTGAATACAGCTTCACTAACCTAATTAATGAAAATTCCACTCATTCATACTTAGAGTGTAACCTTTTAGCGTTAATTACAGAGAATCTGTTACAGTTTAATATAAGTATAGGTTTAAATCATAATTAAATGGTCAAACATTTGACAAATAATTATATAATAATCTATAAAAAATGACGGAGACGACATATTACTGACACGTGAATATCTAGATCAGTGTTTCCCAACGTGGGGCCCACGCCCCACTGGGGGGCAATTTGATAGTTAAGGGGGGCAATTTAAAAATGGACTCGACACGACTTTAACCCTTTCGCTTTGGATTATTTAAATGCAATGCCATACCTTGTCCAACCGTTTAAGGGATGTGCGATAATTATCGATAATTCAGAACTACTCGATAATTTTTCATTCGATAATTATCGATAATTATCGATAAGTTTTCATTCGATAATTATCGATAATTTTGTGCGATTCGATAATTATCGATAATTTTGTGTGATCCGATAATTATTGATAACGTAGTGCGATCCGATAATTATCGATAATAGTTTTTGGAATTGATAATGATGGTATGGTGGATGACCTTATTTTTTTTTTAGGTTTTCGGATAGGGCTATAAGGCTGGATGACCGTTTTTTTTTTAGGTTTTCTGATAGGGTACGGAGGCCGGACGACCTGTTTTTTTTTTTTTTTTTTTTTCGTCGTCCAATAAGATAATTTTTTCCGATGAACACCCCTACTTACGATGGTTTGATAATAATTTCATAGTGATTTCTTTAAAGGTTAAAAATTATGCATGGGGGCATAACAAATTTAGAAATGTTAAGGTGGGGCATGGCCTAAAAAAGGTTGGGAAACACTGATCTAGATCGTACGAATAGAGGTATCAAATTCCAGGAAACGACCTCGTCATACTTATTATTTCTAGTATCTAAGATGGAGTTATATATTTCATAGCTTATAAGATCATTCATTCAATATAACTATATGAATAACACAATGACACGGGCTGAAGTAACTTTACTAACAGAAACTTAAAAAACAATTTTTTTAACATACACACACGGTCGTCTGTTCCTAAGGTAGACAATTTATAATTTAATGCCTGTGTTTTAGGTAACAGCCGACTGATATATATTTATAAAATTTTGTAGTATATGTATATAATACATATATGCATATATACCCTTCTACATTATTATTAGACTCGGGCGTACATCAAATCCACAATCTAGGCTAGTCTACACATAAAGATAAACTGTAGCGTGGTGAAAAATAATTATTTATCTCCTTTATAATATACTTATAAATATAGACAAAACAAATCATATAATTCTTATAATGTAATACATAATGTCGTGAAGCGACTCACATCCGAGTAAGCTAAATATAAACAAAGGCGAAATTCTAAATAATTATAAAACATCCTCTCGGAGGGCCGTGATGAAAAGCTCCCTCGCGACCTCTCACACCGCTTCCCTCCAGACAGACTGACGGCGATGCATTCTGTTCAGAGCTATCCTTTGATTTTATATATACTTATACAACTTTCTTATATATAACGCGACTTTATATTATATTAAATATGACTGTGTTTAGTAACGCGATCTTTAAGGCGGGAAATATTGTGAATAAATTAATTATTAAATTAAGTATGAAAATTTTTAAAGAACAACTGTAAGGTTTGTTTTTCTTTTTTTTTTCTCTTTTTTATTATTATTTTTTTTTTCTTTTTGACGTGATAACGTCTAGTAAATTGATGAAGGGGTGCCCGTTCGAAGAAGATGACGTCATCATTGTCACAATTAGTGAGCGAGAGCGCGGAACAAGCGGTAGAGAGGTAAGATCGGCTCGGCCTAAGCGTTCGGCTCACGATCGGCGGTCGGCCTAACTTACGACGCGTCCGAGTAGAAATGACAGCGGCAAATGGCGGGAAACTGTTTTGTCAATATTGAAGTAATGTCAAATAGTGAAAAGTTGATAATATAATGTTATGTATTAATATAAGTAAATAAATGTAAGTTAATAATATAAAAGTTAATAATAAAAGTTAATAAAATCATAAAATGGTTACCATAGTTTATTACACCAACAATTGCAGCAAAAAAGGTAATTAATTCTTGCATTTTAAGAATCCGATTAGCGATATAATCTCATATATTTGTTCTTTGATTATAAAATAAGTAGCATCGGTGGGCGAGTGCAGTAATGTTAGGTTATATTACAATTTTGACTAAAAAGTTATTAGGACTCATATAATTACGATCGTATAAAAAGTAAACTGTTTTTATTTGGTATATTTTTACAATTTTCACAGGTGGTTAATGATAATCTAATTTGTTTTGCTAACTTTAAGTTATTAAACTTAGCTTCTTTATTAAACTTGATTATTTCTTGTATTACATATCAAAGTATTTAACTTTATTTCGCTTTTATATTAAATACAATTACCTGTAGCTTATACATATATTATACAAAATAATGATAATTCAGTGATAATAATTCAATTCCATTCATGTTTTCTTATGACGTTATCACGTAAAAATTATCGTCCGTAAACCGACTTTACAGACAACAAATTTTTATTTTAACAAAATCTACATTCTGACTCATGTGGTAGTTTTAAATTAAAAACAATCAAGGAATTTATATAGAAACTGGAATGCTCACGTGCACTCCAAAAACGTTCCTACTGCCGGGATTGCATCTCTATCTACCATAGATTCAAGGCAACTCTCGTAAGAAAGAGACAAAATACCAGTTGTCAACGAAATGCTCGGAACGATTTTTCACTTTACATGTTATAAGCCAATGTCAACCTTATGTCAAATGTTTCAAGGTGCATATTTGGATAAACAATTTTATTAAGTGTGCGTTCCAGTTATGATATAAATTCCTTGAATACAATACATTATTGTACAAAGACAATTAAAAAATTACTACTTGAATAAAATAAATTTTGATTTTGACTCTTCACAAATAACACGGAATAATCTGATATACGATGTATTTTATTACCTAGATTTATTTGTTTGTTTGTTTATTGACATGACATGACATACATGTATAGTGATATGTCATAGTTGTGTACTTTTGATGTAGAAGTTTAAGTTAGAAGTTACTTGTATTAGGTATTTTGACACCTATAATATAACCAGCCTGTAATTTACACAATAGATTTATTATATCTGTCATAATTTTTATTTTAGATTCTACAAATGTCTACAAAGATATCTGTTTAATGTCGGGTAAAATCGGGTGGTTAAGATGATTGTTCTGGTGTAGTGATAACGAAGGTTTCATTAACTTTGATGATCGTTGGATCGATTCCCGTTTGTACAAATATTTGTTCCAGGTCGGAGTGTTTGTATTTTTGGGTATACCCACCAACCCTTAAAGTTATCATGTACAGCTGACAATTATCGTTACTCTTGACAACCCGCCAACTCACCTACCTGCAGAGGAGCAATGTACAGATTAAACTGCACATCTAGTATACAGAAGAGGAGGCCTATTATGGGAAAAGGATCCTTCGGCCAGGTGGGGAGCATCTATGGGCGTTTCAGTACAGTTAAGTTTAGAGGATTTTGTTTATTTTATATCTCTAATGTCATGATTTGCCAGATCAATCAAAAAAAAGTTTTCCTTAAATAACCTACTTATTGACAAATACTGTAAAGCTTGTTATATTAGAACTTTCATATATACATTGTATCATAAAGTTAAAATTTAATCAATACTCAATCATTATATTCCAAATATACGCGCCGAACGTTACATGTAGGTAAATATTTAATGTAAACAATCTTTTAAATTATAACCTACATTTAGATGAATGTTTTAACAACATGATTTATCCATACCTTATTCCTTTAACATAAGCAAATTCCACTAATTCATCGACGTAGCGCACACGCGCGATCAGCGCCATCTATCCATCACCGGAACGCATTACCTTTCACGTTTCCGCTAAAACGTGATAGATGGCAGCACTCGTCGATGTATTTATAGGCTGATGATGTTTTTATACGGATCTTAAATTAATCTTGAAAACATTAGTTACTTAGTACTTCTAACGAAAATAGGTTTACAGGAATATCTCGTTATAATTTAATTGAATTGTTGGAAGATTCAGATTAAATCGGTTTTCTTACTATTTTAATTTAAATATGTGTTAACGATATTTATAACAAAAAAGTAAATAAATTTTGTATGTCTGTCTATACTTTCGATAACAGCTCGATATACGAGTATTTCGACTGAACTTTCACTAGCATAACTGATAAGAATTAATTTAGCTTTTTTTGGAAGAAGATTGAGTGGATCTTCGCAAACAAAAATTGCATGCCTGTGTCGTGAAAAGTCGTCTAGTATCTATTTTAATAACTATATTAAACAAGACATATCAAAAACTCTGAAACTATTAAACCTATTATGTTAATACATAGTTTTGTTAGTAAAAAGCTTCATCATCACTATCCTTTACAATGGTTTACAACCAAGGTTCAGCTTGTAAATATATTAGGTACTAATACCTATATTAGATTACGGTGATGTATATTATCTTGACTCGAATGAGGATTTGGTGAACAAACTTGAGCGACTTCTTAATACGTACATACGCTTCATATTTAATTTACGAAAGTTTGATCACGTATATTCATATCGCTCGCGACTGAATTGGCTAACGGCGAGTTGCACGAAACCGTCGCTAATTTTCCGTTAGTTAAGTTGAAATTAATCTTAAAATTAGTTGATATCATCATTAATTTAAAGCTGTTGGAATTAATCATCCGTTAGATGGGTCTTTAATTAAACTAAATTTTTTTGTTAACTTAATCAGATGTAGGTTTCGTGCAACAGATAATCACGATTCTTGTGATTAAATTAGTTTAATAAGCACTTAAATTTTAAAATTTGTTTCGTGCAACTCAGCGTAAGAGTCGTAGGTCGATGAGAGTTCTCTGCATGTTGTATTTAATTCTAAACAATGCGAACTATCACGAATATTTACTAAGTAAATTTTTGTTCAGAGTCGACGCTCATAATAAGTCAGTGCGCTCATGTATGCTCAATGTCAACAAAAAAACCTTTTGTTGACATTCCTACACATCATCAGAAATCATGTTTTACTCTTTTGCTGCCACTGCCTTAAACTGCTACGACTTGTTGTAGACGAACTATAGACGAATAGCTCTAAATGTCAAAGGACACGTGAGGAACGGCTCCTGATATAAACACATGTATTGAAAATCAATAAAATCAAATGATTTTTTTTTTCAATTAGACTTTAAGAGCACTTTTAAATTGTCTTTGTACAAAAACTTGTTTATGATAATGTGAAGCTAACACCGGATTCGGAATTTAGATTCTGCTTATAAGAAACGCCAGTAAACTCAAAAATTACCGATATTAAATTAAATATCGACTTGAAACCTCGATTATACAAGCTTTTTGTAGGTAGACCTTTCATAAAGTTAATTTTTTTTAAATCTTACTATTTATTGTAAAATATCATACGCGTACGCGTTACGCTGTAAAAATTTTAAATATCTAGCGTTAAAACAGACAGAGAAACATCAAAACTTCTATACATAGAATGATCTAGTCCAAAGTAGCTGGCTACATAATCGAACAAAATAGTTTAATAACAAAATCTATTCTTTCAACATTTTCATGAAATATTTTTTTGAGCATTCTTAACAATTCAATTCACAAATTCATCATCAAATCACAAATTCATACTTTAAAAATCACATGTTCTAGAAATAACTAATAATTTTATTGATTGTTTTGTAAAATTAATTATTTTACGGTTAACCCGCTCGTTAGCCAGATCCTTAATTAGCAATAATTACGATCACTAACTAGACATCAGATGCATTGCAACATCTTTGGTAAACGACTAATTAATAAAACTTAAGTCGTAAATAAAGCGGGGGGGCCGTTAGCAAAAACTGTTAAGATCATAAACCTGTCAACGGATGAGGAAGTGCCTTTGTTGCGATGTAGCTCTGGCGATAAATCTCGTATGGGACAATTTGGACTGGGCGGTGCTTAGTTCTTTCGCGTGTGCTTCGTATTGTCGTTTATTGATTGTCAGTATTTGGTCTAATTAAGTGTTTATGTTCAATACTAGAATACCATAGATAGTACAGTTTGTAAAGATCCTCACTTCCACTTAGTTACTTGAATATTTGTATAAGTCATAAAGATCTAGACTGGGCTTTTGTGTATATTACCAGAAACAAAGCACAGGAGTATAGCTACCCTAGAGGATACATAATATTATTTGTGCAATGAATTTCATCGTGAGGTTTTCCCGGGGAGTTATAACAAAACGTCGACTGTAAAAGTACCTATAGGCATGTTGTATACATCCTTGGGTCACACTTGCTGGGGTTGCACTTGCCACTTGTTGGTTTGCCCACCGTCCGCTGAAATAGCCTACCGCGAAGATGCGATGCTCAAGTGCGCGGGGCGTCGCACAGGAGAGAGTGCCCGATGGGGCTGCCGCCTGCGGGCCACGGAGGATCGTATGCGGTACCCGTTGTCCGCCTTTTAAGGGTGGGTGAGGGCGCACGGCAGGTTATTTTAGTGGGTAAGGGCCCCCCACACTACCCCGTTGTCTCCCCGGACGACAGGGTGTGCGTTCAGGTACATTTTTTCTTGCCCAAACAAAAAACAAAAAAATGGTTGCACTTGTCACACTTGGCAGAGTGCAGACGGGTTGACGAACGTAGTTTGTTGGCAGGATATGGTGACACTGTAGCCCATTACCGTCTTGGTTGATGTAAAGTTGTTCGCACCACTATGGTATTAGTTGTTTTTTACGACACCTCGGCAAGAAATATGTCGAGACTATTGTTCTCTATCGATTACCGCACAGCTAATAATAAGGCCCTAAACAACTGTTAATGTTCACCTGTCTTGCGCGGTGTTAAAAAAGTTTAGCGAAAAATTACCGGGACCAATAAAAATAGTTCATACAACATATATTTTCAGTAAAAGTTAATAAAATTGGTATTTTATATAACTTTTTTGTCCGAATACAAAAATAGTATTTAAAAGCAAATAAAATTTTCATATTCATAAATATTTATAATTAAAGTGCCTAGCAATTATAAAATTTTCTTTTCTAACTTTGAAAGAGGCAGGGATCATAGAAAACAACAACAGATTAGCAAGCAAAATTATTATCTGTAAAATTTCAAAAACCAGAAAGTTTATTAACCCTATAATGAAATGTCATATAAAATGAGATATGTGGGCCGAATCAATAATTACGAACACGATACGTACGCTCATCACACGCCCTACAGTTGAAGGATTATTCTGAAACAACCATGTGGAAATTTGAATTTTTTTTTACAAAAATCTAAAATAATTACCGTCACGGGAAAAAAATACTTAATCTTAAGTAATTATCTCCTGCAATTTGAATATAGGTAAATAATATTAAACAATAATTAATCTGGTAAAATATAATATAAAATAGTATACCTATATAATTTAAATAATAGTTACTGATGTTAACACTTGGAGCACTAAAGGAACTGCAAATGATTTTTTAAAGGAATTAATGGAAGGAAGGGAGCTAAGAAGGGAAAACGGAGATGTTGACTTCTGGCTTTTCACTCGTCACACAAACATAATTATAATAATTACTTAACTATAATTCTCTTTAAAAGACTTGTACTACCTAGCCGTACCACAATAGAAAATCTGCATATCATTAATACAATAAAATGAAAAATGTAACTACACATTACAACATTAACGTATTCGACTTTCGAATATCGAGTTCATCGAATATGTTCTTACAGAATAGCTCAACCGAACCCTGCCTGCGTTCACTCGGTGAAAAACATCCCGTATCGAGCCCGAGGCGATCCGACCCATAAATAATAAATACTAGCACGGTGCGTCTGCAGATAATGGTAATTTACGATTCGCTACCATTGGCGTCAAATCTTTGGCAGCGGTCGACTAAATCGACGTTAGGGACGGTTTTTATTCGACGTTTGATGTGTTAAAATTTAAATTGTCTGATTATCTTTATGATTTATAATAGATTAGATAGATTATAATATTTTTTATAAAAAGTATCATTTTTAAAATTAAATAGGTTAATTTTGGATCTAAAAAAACCATCTCAAAGAAACTGAAACTTCAGTGACGAAAACAATAATTTAAACATATTGATGAACAATTTAAAGCACACAAAAATAAAGTGTTACCTATAGGTGAGTCAATATAAAATAGTTAAATTTACTATATATCGTTTCGAAGTTACGACAAAAACGTTTAGTTCCGATCGTTCACAAATCAGAACGGAGAATCTCGAACTTTGTTATTACAATGAAAGTTCAAGGATATAACTCAGGAGAGTCGATCGTCGTTAAAATAGGAACAAACGTTGTCGCCCGCTAAGCGGTTCGAATAAATTACAAAGATATATTATTATTAAAATTTGGGCGCGAACTTGGTTCGTAACTTTGGTTATATCGGGACGGGTGACGGGACGGGGGTGAAATCGGGACGCGAGCGGCGAGAGGGTTGACTTGCGTTTAAACTGGCCATAAATATTGCTTTTGACAGTGTTACGTATCAATTTAATTATGCTTCCTTTTATGTTTATTCATTATTTATATAAATGTTTATATTTGTTTTAAAGATTCAATGCTCGTTCACTTGTATAAGCACTTGTGAAACCAATTTTAAAATAAATTATAGTTATTAATTACTTTAGTAACATCGGAACAACTGTAACTGATTGTAAGCGTTTTACTGTTGCCGATTAACCTTTTTTTTTAATCAACGGTGCCATACAGAAATCAAACCGAAAACCATCGAGTAATAAATATTGATTGATTAAGATTTTCATTGTGTTTATATATTTATTTAATAAATAATATAATTTTTTTAATTAATCCAATCAACTTAATTTAATTAACAACTCAACATCGGAAGACGAGGTGGCCATAGGATTGACGTTTCTAAAATCTTTTTCAAATATAAAATGTAAGAAGAAAGTCTCTAATTATTTAATTCTTAAATTTTATTTGAGCTTTCCTAATATTTCGAAATATCCCTAAAAACAAATAAATACATACAAGACGTGAGATTAAAACGATACCAGTCGGTGATCGGCATGAGATACTGCCGCGGAACCCGACTTCCGCTGTAAATCACGTCAAAGACGTTAGATAGCGGTCATTAAGCAAATTATATTCTGTATTTAAAAACGTAATTTTAGCATTGATGGTTTAATCGTATTACGTAAAAGCATAAATATGTCTTATAAATATAAAAAATAATTATTTATTAAACCAAATCGTCGTTGCGCCTGCCAAATTCCATATGTGCATTTTTTTATATTTTGTTTTTTGTACTAAACTTAATCTCCGCTTAAGTCTCTAAGTGTTGATAAAGTTCTTTTGTGATATTCGAACTAGAAACAAACTTAACAAATTCCATATGTATTTTAACCGTTAATAAATAATTAAAAAAATATTTAATAACATATTTTATGTTGTTTCCCACAACCTTACAAAAACCACACATGGAACTTGTCAAGCGCAGCAACGAAATATAATAAATAAATGAATATAATATAATTTAAATACATAAATAAAAAATAATTAAAGTGTTTTTTGCTCTGGCGATCTCTATTTTTTTTTTTTAAATGTGTAACTAATGTATCGAATAACAAATAAAAAACTTACAGTTTTTTTTTATAAATTCAAATCAATAAATATTGTTAGAAGAGTGAAACAGCGCCATCTAGTCAAAAGCAGTATAACTTTATTGATTTTAAGCATTGAATTAAAATATGTTCATTGACCATGTAAGTGTCGCCATCTTATATTTCATATCTAAACTAGTATGTACTTTCGCTTCATTATAAGATTTTAATATCTATTTTAATTCATTTATTATTTTTATTTGAAATATTATTATATGTATCATAAATAATGATAATAAATATCCATGTATTTATTATCATTATTTATGCAGTAATAACATTTTAGATGGTCAACGACCATATCAGTAGAGACATCTAGTGTTAAAACAATAGACAACATAGATTATTTTTAAATTCTGCAATTTAATTATTCAATTACTCAATTATTTCTCTGTTAAAACATTCAAAAATTAAAGATCATAATAGAAAATACGTAAAAGCAGAATGATTAATTCGCGCAGTTGTTTAACACCGGCGCTAGATGGTGCTGCTCGGCTAAGTGGTGCTATTTTCATGTACTTACGAGTAGCTTGACCGCATTATTTATCGCGCCATTACTGCGAACCCTTAAATCATCACGTGACGCCCTTCTACGTGTGCCTCATCCGACATCCCTTAGCTCTTACACTTAACGAAATAAAGCCGACTTTACATCATGTGACCGCGTTGTCGTCCGTACGTGCCTTAATGAATGGCAGACGCGCTTCCAAACTTTTTTTTTTCTTTATGAAATTGTTCAGAGAGCACTTAGCAGGAAAATCTATTAGACAGACGGCGGGAATAAAAATGAAGTATTTCATTCGTTCTACAGCCGAGTTGACTCTTAATGACGCAATTATTCTGAAACAATTCAAAATTTCGACGGCCGCTCGTGATATTGTTAATGTTTCATTAACGTAAGTGACATAAAGAGAAATAAATGTTTAAAACGTTGAGATTTAGATGTTGTATCAATATTTGTACAATATGATAGACGACTGGCACGCTTAATCACTGCTCTTAACTTTCCTCGATAAACAAATATTTTAGGACAAAAAAAATTATAATTAGGCTAGCCCAAGACATAGGCCCTGACGTCATGCATGAAAAAATCTCTTTAGCATTATAATAATAGCATAAATTATTGATTTTGGTTTTTCGATTATTCAGGCCTATAATCCTATATGTGATATGATTAAGGTAACACTCAACAACTGAATTTTTACTCACACTGTTAAAATGTGACTCTTAAGATTTTTTAGAAGAATGTTAATAAAACCCATACATGTATTACTTGGTAATAAGAAAAACAAACTGTAAGTTTTAAGATATAATGTTCTGATGTTCTTTTAAATTGATGACATAAAGGATTAACCTTAAATTGTGGTAACAAAGCTTACGAACGAGATCAAATGAATCAAAGACCTCCAGATAAACAAAACTCCTGTAAAAGACAAAATCCAAACCGATTACAACAGAAAATAGAAGGGCACAAATTAGAAGGATATCAGAAAACCCTTTGAGATGGTAAATAAAATATGACAAACGCAAAAAGAACCAACAAAACGCATATATTAAGGCATTATCGTCTCCCCACAAAAGGTTGGAAAGTACTCACGGGGCGTTATCACCGCCATGTAACCAGCAACCCTTACGTTCAGGACTACTTGAAGATCTCAAGTGATGAGCGAATGCCGGGTGTCTTGGTTAAATTTCCAAATCAACGTTAACGATAAGACTGGAATATATTCCATATTGAGCAAGAATTAGTTTGATTACTAGTAGAGCTACATTCTCAAAGTTTCATTATGTAGGTATAGGTACTAAAAATTTACATCTTTAAATTGTCCATATTATACTATATATAATGATTTATAAATCATTATACTCCTCAATGAGTAAATAGAATACGTTCATCTCAACCAAAAGGTTGCCGTTTCAATTCCAGGTTAAAATCCCGAAGTTACATGCTCTTTACTTGAAATTTATATCTAATGTGCGGTATAGGAATTTTTTTTGAGGAAATCCTTATATGTAATTCTGAGATGTATAAATGTGAACCTAAAGTAGCTATGCTAAATTCCTATCCTCGATATTCAAAAAGTCTTTGCCCAATCGTGGGATAAGTTCATACTTAAATTAAAGTAGGTACGTTGTTTATAAATTCGCACAAGGGAAGCGAATTTCCACTTTTCACCACTTACACCATACACTTACTTACTTCGCAAAATTATCAGAAGTCGTTCGAATGATTTATGTACACAATTATTGGGTTATTCAGGTACGATGTTGTGAGATTCGATTCTATCCGATAACTGAGACAATGAGGTTTCGTTTAATGGCGTTTTGAGGGTTTTCACCTTACACGTTCTGGTGACCAAGGATTTCGTCCTGACTCATAAACCTTTACACATGACACATGGCCCTTATATATGTACATATGTCATACATAGCATATTATTATTAAAGTCTTAATTGTGGTCCAAATTCTATTTTAAGAATAGGTCAGACAACCGTCATATTTACGTTACGAGTTAGAAGAAGTATCCGAGAGTGTATTAAGTTACAATGGATTTTTGATATTTTAGGATAATTTTTATGGATTGCGAAAGTAGGGAAAAATCTAAATTATTGCTTCAATGTTTATATTCATATAGTATTTTCTATTTACAATTACTTTATTTGTATAACAATATTTGCAATATAATAATCAAATATAAAAATTTCATAAATGTTCTAGACTGCAAGTTTTTCACCAGTTTTCCACAAAACTTCAAAGTTACAATATATGTAGTAGAAAATTAAAATTGTACATCTTTTTCCAACAGTGAAGAGTGATTACGGCATCTATAATGGTCGATAGGGACCCATAAGGACTGTCGCTAACATTAGTATCTATGTTACTAATACTATATTCCCTAGCGGGAATCCAAATGGCATTGTCATCCAATGGCATGAAATTCCAATTGGCATTTTATAGCACGCACTATTCTTTGTACACTTTGGTTAAGTTTCGTGATAGGAAATAATACTTTATTATTATCTTAAGTCTATCCATCTGTCCATATCAAGTTGCGAAGCTAAATCCAATCGGGTCCACCAGGGAATCAGGTGGAAATCCAGGCAGAATCTATCACTGTCCGGATCGCTTACCGCAAGCCTGCATAAATCCCACAAGTATCACACAATTTTGACATATCATTGATCTATCCAAACGGGGATCATCTCAACACCTTCTCTCCCTAAGGACGTCAACAGAACTATACTGCTCGTGCACTATAAGAACGGCGAATGTAAATGCTTATTCGGAATCCATTGCTGCTCTCCGATCCACGAATCATAGCTTATATATTACAAAGTAAACGATGTATGTTGTACATTGCGTTATAAATGTCACCTCATCGAAAATGGAGGGAGTTCTACCCTCGGAAATTCAAACCATATGTAGCAAAAGATCGCTTGGCAATATCAACTGTATGACTGCTCAATAAGATTGAATTTCTAATAACTTAACGTTAATATATACGATGTTTTAAAATCATACCCGAACTAGATATTTTGAAAGACAGATTCTATCAAGCAGTGACAACTACATATTGTGTTGTGTATTTTATTCGGTAGGTGTAACCTCTGCTTTGAATAGGTACTCTATGAAAATGGCTTCTATCGAGTACAGTAGGTCTAATTTAATCGTTCCTTATTGTGAAGGAGTAAAGGTTATAATCGCTTGCATTCTACATTTTCCAGGTGGTTTGGTGTACATGAACGAACGTCTGACAAGTCCCACAAATGTTGACAATTCATCTCGCGTTTAACATCAATTTGAATTGATAGTATGATTTAACACTCTATTTTGTTTGTATACGAAATATTGTTGTATTGTTGTAACATGTAGGTACGTCTTTCACGTACACAACAAGCATGATATAAACTTTATGATAATTCACGAATTTCGTTTATAATTTTTCTTCTTGATCGAGAACTAGGTAGAGGTAGTAATGGAAAAAAACTACTCTACAAATAAGTACTAAGGCTCTGTTGTCCGATGTCCGTCTCTATAAGGGCTGTGACTTTAATAATAATAAATATATAATTATGTTTAACATAATGCTTGTGTTTTCGTTCACATCCAACAGATATACATTTATTTTTTATTTTAAGAATAAATATACATATGTATTTAACGATATTTAATAGAAAATAAATAAATTTAAGCACTAAAGTAGGTCCTCATACAAGAAATATCTTTTAACATTAGTTGAATCCTATTTGTTGAGTCCGCCTTGCATTCCATTTTTCATTCATTGAAAACCGACTAGGTTTTTTTTTCTCATAATCATCATCATCATTATCATATCAGCCATTGGATGTCCACTGTTCAACGTGAGCCTCCACCATCAACCACAAGAGCGACCGGTTCGAAGCAGCCTCCATGCAACGGCTTCCGGTCCGACGCTATCCTGCCGGACGATTTCTCATAATAATATTATTTTAATAAATTGACAATAATTCATTTAGTACCTTATTTCAAAATTACCTTGCACAGTATACGAAAACTCAACAATTTTTGCATTAAAACAACGAAGAAAGATTAGCAAATGAAGTAATTAACTATCTAATGAATCTAAAAATAATTACAATTACTTATAAATAAAGTAAAGTAAAATACAGTTATTTAATAAATGAGCTTAAAGCTTAATTTTTTTATTATTTCTCTTATATTAAATGCAATCTAAATGTCTGTAAGGCTTATTCATATTTTGCTTATTTTTATATAAAATGACGTAATTTGTGAAATCAAGATCATTGTATGATATTATGCGGTTTTAGATTTAAACTGAATTTTAAAATAAACACACAGGACATAATTATGTAATTTTATATTTATAATATGATACAATCCTCGTGTTTTACGTGCTCCCATTTATGATTGACAACCGTTCTGGTTTAGTGATGCAAGGGTTTGCCTTAAAACTAGGGGTCGCATTTTGATTCCTGCTCGGGGCAGATATTTGTATTTGTACAAATATTTGTTGCTAGGTGTATGTCCTTGTTGGTCTCCCCACCGCGCCTCGTGGAGCAAGTAAAGCCGTCGGTCCCGGTTGTCATCATAGACACCTGATAGCGATCGTTACTCATGATAGGAAATTATTCGCCAACCCGCAGTGGAGCAGCGTGGTGGATTAAGCTCCAACCTTTCTCCAATATGTAGAAGAAGTCTTTGCCCAGCAGCAGGACATATACAGGCTGATTCTGTTAATTTATGGTCACTAGGAACCTAAAAGTCATAGCGTGATGTCATAATATAGCCCGTGGTCTATCTAACGGTGATGATTTATTCCTGATCGGGATTTTAACATTAAAGATTAGTTTAGTTTAAATTCAAAACTTGCTTTTATAAAATAAATATTTTTTTTCTTGTCGACGGGTTGGTGCAGTGGTCACAACATCTATGCATTGCGCTAACGTTCGTAAGTTTGATCCTCGTTCATGTCAAATGTATGTGTAGTTCACACAATAGTTTGTCACGCCTAATCACATTAGTCTCTGATACTGGTAAAGTTTATCTATTTCTAAATATTTGTTTGTTTGTTTATTTATTTACTCATTTTGCACACCAATACACAAAAGCAACAATAAATAGAATTTAAAACAATCAATTTGCATCAGTTGCAAGAGGGGTTTGCTGTGTTTCGGAGAGAAGGGCAAGACAGGCAGTGTAATTACTGGCATCGAGACTTTAACACCTTATGTCTCTGGATAGGCAACACATAGATGAGTTGCCTGGGCTAGTTCCAGTTAACTAGTTTATGTTCGTGGGCGACGTCAACCACTTACCATCAGGTGGAATGTCTGTCAGTTTGCCTATCCAACTAACATAAAAAGGGGGGAGGGCCTTATCGCTAATACAGCGACCCCTTCTAGGCAACCTTTGGGTAGAGGACTTGTATATAAACTATGAGAATACTATTTTTATTAATATTAAACGTTAAAAAATCTTAACCCGTCAATTCCACTGAAACACACGTAATTACAAAATCAATTAATTAAGATTATAGTGAATATCTCATTACCCTATCGCTCTGATTTATTTCAAACTATCTTTATCTAAAGGCATAAATACCCGTCGCACCTTGGCAAATGGATCAAAAAAAGAAAAAAACAAAAAAAAAATGTTATAAATAACGACTTATCAGATTGGGCGGGAGTTTAACGTTTTAATAAATAACTCGGACGTATTTTTATTTTTTAAAATATTAATAATAATATGAAATAAATCAATAAAAGAATGGAAATGTTTCAGAACTCGCTCCGGTGAATGATTTGTTGGAAGGTGAGCCCGATGCCGTCTGTCCGTTGTGTACTTGGATAGCATGTTTTGATACTTTTATGATTATAAAATTTCGTATTCATATTTAACCCTCATTTATGCAATTTCCCATAGCTGGACAAAAAACTTCATCTATATAGGAAATGTATTGGAACGTATCCACATTGCTGCTCCATTAATAATACTATAATTTGAATAATTATTTATTACCTATGACTGAATTTTGTTGATAACTTTATGTAAAATTGAGGTAACATAATTATATGTTTATAAAAACCTGGGGTTAATAATGTACTTACTTATTCGACTATATATCTAATTAGCGTTCTAATATATGTTTAAGTATTGTTTAAGTTTGATAGTATTGATTTATCTAGATATGGCGGGGGAGTGTAATATAGGAAGTTCTTAAATGTCACTTCAACCATAACGCTGACCACATGGTATGCAGACTATAATTCATCGGTTTAAGTATGACATTCTGTCCCTACAGTTTTGTACAAAAAAAAAATCATAATCCTTGAAATTATCAAGACATATCGAGAGCTATACATAACGCTAGACCCTATATCAGTTGATATCGAATGTCTAGAAGCCGGCCCGCCTCAATAAAGTGCAACGATCAATTCCGATGTAAAGGTTCCTTAACTTGAGTATGACAGACGGACAAGTTATTGTAATTAATATTTTTATTAAGGATCGGCGTTTACTTCGTGAGCTATATCATAATAAGAACGAACAATTGGTTTTATAATTTTGAATTTCGAAACTAATTGTGTTTCATAACCGTCCTTCTGCAAAAGTTCCAGAAACATCAAACTTCGCGGGATCGATTCCCGCTCGGAGAGGATATTTTTATTGTATTTACATTAACGTATGATTGGCCCGTTGACATAGTTTGCAGTGACTCTGTTTTCTGTCCCAGAGTTATAGGTTGATTCCCGCCCCGAGTCTGCGTGTAATATGTATTTATTTATATATGTATATTTATTTAAAAAAAATGGTTGTCTGTAAAGTCGGTTTACAGACGATAATTTTTACGTGATAACGTCATAAGAAAACATAGATGTAGAATTGTATACTTTTATGAATCGAATTGAATTATTATCACATATATAATATGCTGGTGTGTATTACTTTACATATATATGATAGTGCAGTACTTTATATATATATATATATATATATATATATATATATATATATATATATATATATATATATATATATATATATATATATATATATATATGATAGTGTGATATTCAAGATTTTCCAATCTGAGTTATTTTGTTAAGGATAGGAAGATGATAGGAAAAGTAGGAAATCAAGGGGAGTGTTTCAAGTGGTAATGTCTACCAAACAATTGACAAATCACAGAACAGTAGGGGTGTGCGATAATTATCGATAATTCGTAAATACTCGATAATTTTCTATTCGATAATTATCGATGTGTTATTCAATAATTTTGATCTGATAATTATCGATAATTTTTCATTCGATAAATATCGATAACTATCAACCGATAATTATCGATAACTTTTCCTTCGATAATTATCGATAACTGTTCATACTATAATTATCGATAACTATCGATAAAACGATTCGATAATCATCGATAGTAAAATTATCGATATTTTTATCGATGAACATCCCTACTTCTACCAAACAATTGACAAATCACAAAACATTAGAGGTGTGCGATAATTTTCGATAATTCGTAAATACTCGATAATTTTCCATTCGATAATTATCGATGTGTTATTCAATAATTTTGATCAGATAATTATCGATAATTTTTCATTCGATAAATATCGATAACTATCAACCGATAATTATCGATAACTTTTCCTTCGATAATTATTGATAACTGTTCATACGATAATTATCGATAACTATCGATAAAACGATTCGATAATCATCAATAGTAAAATTATCGATATTTTTTATCGATGAACATCCCTACTTCTACCAAACAATTGACAAATCACAAAACAGTAGGGGTGTGCGATAATTATCGATAATTCGTAACTACTCGATAATTTTCCATTCGATAATTATCGATAAGTGTTATTCGATAATTTTGATCCGATAATTATCGATAATTTTTAATTCGATAATTATCGATATCTATCGACCGATAATTATCGATAACTTTCGTCAACTATCGACAATTTTTATCCGATAATTATCGATAACTGTCGCCAACTATCGATAACTTTTCCTCCGATAATTATCGATAACTATTCATTCCATAATTATCGATAACTATCGATAAAACGATTCGATAATTATCGATAGTAAAATTATCGATATTTTTTTCCGATAAACATCCCTACAAAACAGTTCGCGTGTAGATTGCGTGGCGTCACTGTCTCTTTTACTCGAACGCGGTCCGATGGAGTGTAAGACAGAACGCTTAGGCTAATCGTGCCTCTCTATCGCTTGTTCTGCGCTCTCGCTCACTAATTGTGACAATGATGACGTCATCTTCTTCGAACGGGCACCCCTTCATCAATTTACTAGACGTTATCACGTCAAAAAAATGAATATCAGTCGGCTGTTACCTAAATCAAAGGCATGAAGTTGTCAACCTTAGGAACAGATGACCGGGTACGTAAAAAAAAATCTGATCTTTATTTACTAGTGAGATATCCCTTAGTGGCTCGAAGAACACGAAAAGCCGTGGATCTCGATTTTATAACGATCGTTCTGATTCTACTCTTAGTAAGGAAATCATCAGCGAATAAACAGTGGAACCGCATGGTCACCTAATCTCCAACCTTTCTATATGCTCTTTACCCAGCAGTGGGACTTCTAAGGCTATTTCGGTTCAATTAAGTATGCGTTTAAGGTTTTCTCGTGTGTCGAGATGTACAAGTAAATATAACAAATGTATAATAATAGATAATGAGTTGAATGAAATAAAAAAATTGAAATTGAATTGAAAGATAATTGAGTTGAATGATATACAAGATTTTATGGCAATCACTTCGCAGTTTTTGAGTGGAAGTGTTAGACATTATCACAATTTTTTACATATAAGTTTTTTCAGTTGGAACACCAGGGTTTGTGAACACTGTAGTGTTATAAACGCATTTATTCTATAGGTAGGTAGGTACTTACATAACAAAAAAATATAAATATAATACCTAGGTACATATAATAACTAAATATATATATTAAAATTCTCGTTACTTTTTAATTCATATGTAGTAGAGTTTTCTATAATTATATAATATCACCAACGACCAACCCTACTTCGTTTGCAGCGTTCGGATGAAGAAAGTGGGACGAGCGCATAGCAAAATATAAAAATATGGAACAGCAAAATTATCAAATTAAACGTTAATTTTAATGTAGATTTTCACACAAAAAACATGAAAAAAAACTTTTTAAAATTTTCTGACAGAAAAAAAAATTTTGACCAATGATGATATTTCGTGAAATATACTCTTTCATACATGCGGCTATAGTTTTTTTTTTTTTTTTCAATAAATATTTATTCACATTATTTAAAAGCACAGATTTTGAAACGCATTATATAGATATATACACATACACATACAGCTTACGATAAACTGTCACTAGATGGCACCACAAGTATCAACATCAAGTTATCGCATTAAAAAAAAAAAAAAATGTTATTTTAAATATTTAGAAGTTCTTCTTAGATGTTGCAGATTACAAAGTTATATAGCTCTATGGTTAATCTGACTATTTATCTAATAACTAATATTTAGATCTTGACATTAAAAAAATGAAGCGTTAGGCACTCTTTTCATTGAAGAAAATTAATAAGTATAATTTATCCCTGATATGATAAGTGAACTGGACAAAATCAGCCGATAAAAGTCCCATTATTAGGCAAAGGCTTTCTCTCCATATATATTGGGCTAGAGCTTAATCCACCACGCTGTTCAACTGTTGGTTGGCGGATAATTTCCCTACCGTGAGTAACGATCGCTATTAGTTGCTTGTGACAGCTTTACGTGCTCTCTGAGGCACAGTACAAAGTATTTAGACACATATATAATATACAGATCGTTATCAATTAATTCTCACTTCCTTCATACTTTTAACAGGTTTAGATCGTCAACTTTTTCTATAGGTGTATTTTATATTAATACAATATTTACACAAATTACACGTATATTTTTATCGGTAAAAAAGTTCCATAACTAATTTATTTTTGCCGTTGAACATCCATTTTAGTGTTCTTTTCAATTTAAAATTATTATTTTTAAAACATAAACAACATTACACAATTGAAATTTCACTGACAACAGTCATTACTTAGGTACTACCTAGCTAACATAACAGGTAAACAAATATACTTCGTAACGAAGATCAGTCTTTACATAACACCAGTTAAATATATCAACTCGACTAAATAACAATCCATCTGACTGAGTAGTTAGGGTATTATTATTATCTGTGTTCATTACTGTTGTTAGTTGTGACCACGGCCGTGTATAGGGTGTGACTGTGTGTGATTTAACTACTACCTTACAATTTATTTAATAGGTGTTGACACTAATAAAATTTAGCAGTGTTCATTTACTTCACTATGGATGTTACTTATACCTACGAAATAAAAAAATAATATATATATATATATATATATATATATATATATATATATATATAATTTTTATTTAGCATCTTTTTAATTTTAGACCCACCTATCTCTAGTTCCAACAACTACCAGAAAATGTAATGTAGGTATATCGAAAATAAACAATATTAAACTATACTATAGACAGTATTTATGAAGTGATTATATCTTAAACAAATTGTATGGTGTGTGAATCTTAAAACTTAAAGTTGTTTTAAGTCGCGAGTGAATTTTTTTATTTTTATTAGGTTCACAAATTGAATGATACAATATAAAAACATATTATGTTTGTAAACAATTTAAAACGCGTACAATGTTCATTCTTATTACAGTGAACACAGCATGCAATTTTAACATGTTCAACTTAAACTAATTACAAAAAACTACAAACTATTTAACTAATACATGAATAATATTCTTAGCCGTGGACAAGGAGCCATTGAAAATATCAAAGTTTGAGTTTGATTGAATAGGCTACTTCTAGGTAAGCGTGCTCCATCCTCCATCCTAGACCGCATTTTCACTTAACATCAGGCGAAATAGTGGTCAAACGCAAGCCTATCTTAATATAAAAAAAATAATACTTAAACCACACACACGATCGTGTTTTCCTAAAATAGGACACTTAAATAAATATAAATATTAAATATTAAATAAAGAAATAAATATTAACCAACAATCACACCACGTTAACCTAGCCCCGTGCTAAGTTCGTAAGAACTTGTGTTACAGATACTAGGAACGGAAATAAATTTAAGAAATTTATATAAATACATATATACATAAATACACATCCATGACCCGGTGCAGACATCTATATTCGTCATACAAATTATCTGCACCTGGCGGGATTCGAACCCGCGACCGCTGCGTAAAGTGTCCAGTTGCCTGACCACTCGACCAGCCGGCCGTCATGACTTAATGACTGCATTTTAGATAGCAGCCGACTGATATATGTCCGACTGTATATCTGATTATTAATGTACATATAGAAATATTACATATGTAAATAAATATACATGACTTTGCTCATGGTTGCTATGTAGCGACTGACTGATGCGCTAACTATAGCAGGTTCGATTACATGATAATTTTTTGTATAGGTTTCCGGACCCCCGACACAGAATTCATACTGAAGGCCGTTGAATGTGCGGCGTTTATATTTAAATCAATAAAAATATTCGCTTTGAGTGGGAATCGAACCCATTAGTTATTTTATAGATTTCATTGAAGATTTTTTTCAGAATTATACAAGAAATATCAGACAGAAATACAAATAAACAAGTAATATACCAAAAACTCAACTAACCGAAATTCCTCAATAAGGCTCCTATAATGAATCATAAGCCTTAAAACTGCACTAAACATCAGATCTCCGAGATAACATGCGCCTGCGCACGACCCACCTTACTAATGATAATGCCAAGCCGACAATTAAATCCCATTCGTACTGGGATGTACTACGTCACTATTGATTTGTGATTGATTTTATATACTGACCACAATTATTTATAAAACGAACATAATTCAGCCTTATCATTATCGCTATAAAGTTGAAAATCGTTCGTCGATAACATATAGTGCTGTCCCTTGCGAGATTATAAAGAATATTGAATGATACGGAGTCAGTTAAAGTGGATTCTTGTTTTGCGTAGACCAAGAACTCATTTATTATATCGTTATTATATACGGTATTATCAACTTCAAATTCAAATCCATAGAGTCGTATTTCGTCTGAAATTCGCTTATTTTAACTAAACAATCGAATAAAATGTATCTTAAAGTTTTACTAAGGGTTGTTTCATAAGATTTTGAACCTTGTGTATATTGTTATAAGGAGAATAATTTTTATGAATAATTATGTTTTTTGTTACAATTCATCTTAACGAATTATTTTATATGGATAGAGATTTATCAGTTTCGAAGGCGTTACCATAATATATGAAAGTTTGATGGGCGTTTTTGATTTATTGTTAACTTTTTTTATGAGTTATTGTGGGATTGACTAACATCTTTCCTATGTGTATTAATAAATAACAACATAAGGTTTCTCAATCAGAATGCATATACAGTGTAGGTACTGTTCTTTTTTTTTTTTTTTTGACGAATTGTTTTAAAAAACAAAAATAATGAAACTGAACTCTTCGAAATAGTGTGTTTTGTATACTCATAAACATATAAAAACACAACGCATACACACATACATTATAAACAGACATACTCGCACTTACAAAGAAATACATTCCATTTCATCATGCATCTCTTTTTTTTTCTACTATTTTCTTATAGTTATTTTATGAAGACAATAGTTTTGTTCTCAACATTCTTGTCTTATATTATGTAACTAGCGGCCCGCCCCGACTCCGCCCGGGGTATTGCAAATGATATATCATTTTCGTGAGGGATACTCACACCACATACTGGCGTCATCTGCTCCACCACCATGCAAAACCATATTAGTTTGTAGTACATGATATGTATCAGAGATGGCGCTGTATGTGAAAAATGATTTTCCCTGTTTTCCTGCTTTTCTGTTGAAATTTATTCTGAACCTCACGGAGCCCGAGACCTTTCCAACGAATGCAAAACCGTGGAAATCGGTTCGTGCGTTCTGGAATTATAGCGTCAGAAAGGAAAACCCGACTTATTTTTATATTATAGAATTGCGACTATAATTTGAGATTTAAACTATCCTATCTCTCAAGTTGGATCGAACTGCACATGGTGTGCGAATTTTATTATAATCGGTTAAGTGGTTTAGGAGTCCATTGAGGACAAACATTGTGACACGAGATTTATATATATTAAGATTACTGGCACCGAGACTTTAACACCTTATGTCTCTGGATAGGCAACACATAAATGAGTTGCCTGGGCTAGTTCCAGGTAAACTAGTTTATGTTCATGGGCGACGTCAATCACTTACCATCAGGTCAAACGTCTGCCAGTTTACCTATCCAACTAACATTAAAGAAAATCAGTATTGGCCACGATGACAACATATTAATGAAACTACTTATACTAAAAACTATATTACTTGGTTTTTATGGCAATTTCATATAAATTCTATTGATTCTTTATATTATTAATTTATTATATGTAGGTATATAAATATTATTAATACTTAATCGTAATAATATTCAAGGTGAACTTTCATAAATTCTTATTTATGTTCTTACTTTGCTACTTATGTAATAATTCATATTCCGTTTTACCATACAAAATACCTTAATTTACATCATAATAACACACTCACTATATCTTAATATCTAATAAATCACATCAACAATAGATCGTTAAAAGCATTTTAGAACATTTTTTTATCTCGACGAAGTTACAATCCTTCGATCTGAGGCTGAATACTGCTTTTACATTTGTGTCACAGTGGTAGATCAGTAGTCAATCAGTGATAACACAATGGTGTCGAGATTGTGTAATAATAGATTTATTATATAATGATGAACAAATGGACTGCTAGTGAAATCGAAATATTATTATAACGTAAAACTCCTCCCACTCCATTGGAATACGATTGAAATATCTGATTCGCGTCACTGATCTAACGAAGCAAATATATAGATTTAATTAAGCCTAGTGAGAAGTAACAGCTTGTTAATGTTTCAATACCGAATAAAGTCCTATTTTCCTGTTGAAAAGAAGACATATCTCCTAAACAATATTACTTTATACTACAGGAGTCACTTTCTGCTGTTCAAACGAATTACAATGAGCAATCAGTGATAATTGTTTGCAATCTTTTTTTGTAGTTCCATTGGTATAAGATCTTTTTTTTTTTTTGCAATACCAAACTATTTTCTATCACAAGAATTACGATTTTACTAACTTAATCGAACTAATTGATAGATATGCATATCTCAGAGTTTCTTCACTTGCATACAGTTTTCCTATGATGATTACCTTCGAGATGAATTTAAACATAAGCTAAGTTAATTGAAATATGGTAACTGTATATGGATCTATTATTTGATTAGAAGAATCTAAGTTACCATAACTCATTTATGTATTTAACTTAAGCTATCGTTGCTTCGTCCGTATGAAGTCAACATAACTTATCGATCGTTTTCTCTAAAGGCCTACTCTGTCTTTATCTACGAGCATGTTAAACAATTCACATACTTTCTTTAAAGATTTAATGGAACTTCAATACTATTTTGTTTAATTTACAATTACTTGTTTTTTAAATAATGCATTATTCCAAGTTATGTGTTATGCTTTATTCCTGAGTATTGAAATAATTTAGCAAATGTAATTCTTATAATTAATAAAAAAATTATGAAATTTTATTTATGAAATATCAAAATAAAAAGAAAAATCATCAGGTTTTAAAGTATATCCTATTAACTGAATTTAATGGTTCCTAATGTTGTATTTAATTGTTTTATATTCTGATCATAATTATCGTTAGCTCAATTTCTGCTTCTTGTATGTATCTATTATATGGAAACTAGATCGTTTTGTGTTTTATCTTATTGTTATTTATGTTTTTATGTGTTATTGTACTGTTTGTAATATTATTGATCTTGGCTTGTCAAATATTAAATTTCTTGTTCTTGTTCTATATGTACCATTTAAAAGCTTATGTCGCGTGCTTTTGATGAAAATTATTATAAAAAAAAAAAAAAGAAAAAACATTCATAACTTTCTATTCTCATTCGAGTTAAAAAAGTATGATTTGGGTAACAAATCTTACGTATGATTCATTTCTGCGAAAAACATGAAAACGCGACTCATAGGTACCTATAGGACTTTATTGTACAAATTTGGAAATGTGTAAAAACACATTAATTAATCATAATTTTTATACCAAATTTGTCTATAAATAATTAGTTTAAATTTTGCATTGTAAATATGTGTAATATTGTAAAAATTTGGAATTAAATTATATATTTAAGATTTAAAAAAATGTAATGCTTAATTATGCAGACGCACAGGTAAAACCACGGCATATAACTAGTTCTCAAATTATCATAGCGTTCTAACAAGTCATTTAGGATGGTTTTTTTTATAATGCGATGTTTGATCTACGATTACTATATGATTTTTAGATTGATACTATTTATCATTATATATTCATCACAACACATTTTATTTCATCACATTTTTCTTTCAAGAAGTGTGTTAGTTATTGTTTCGAAGGAGGTCGAAGTCACTTTAAAGGAAGGTACAACGTTTTACACTCATTGTTTGTTTGAATAGTGCATTTTTTTATCAAATTTTCTGGTGGTTAATAAATTTTTTTTAATTGTGAACTATTATCTTATATATTCTAATAGTATCTGCGAGATACGACTTTATAGCTCAGAACGCTTCGTTTACAACAAATTCCAATTCATATTGAATTGCAATAAAATATGTAAATTAAAAATAAATCATTTAATGAATAAACAAAAAAAAAAACACATAAATCTAGGAACATTAAAATACTTACAATTCTCAATGAAATGACTGTTTCAGGCTCTGACGTATGAGAACGTCCGCTTCGAGAGGTAGTAATTAAGATGGCGATAAATAACGAAGAGGCGGACGGGTAAGGCTCGTTGCACATGCTGGCTATCACTATAAATATAGTAAAAATACCAACCTTTTTTTATATCTATGCGTATGAGGAAACTGTCTGTACGTCTGTTTCAAATAAAAAGTTGAAATGAATTCATAAAAAAATATAAACAAAATATTGTCAAAACTATACAGATATTATAATTTCAATTGAAATCTTATATTGCTTAATTGCTAGTAATAATAATCAAGGAGATTTAAAATAACGATAATTATTATAAACTAGTCTAATATCCTTTAATCTTCCTTAACAAACACGGGTGTCACTCTGCTATCACAGACATACAATCGTGTCATAATGATATAACAGTGGTCGATAAATAACCTGATAAAAGTAGCTTTTTGACAGTTTTGCTATACTACTAATTGAGTCATGTCATAATGGAATCATAATTATTTTCCAATGGCGTATCAGTGAGATTAGTTTTTATGACAAAATATTCGCATTATTATCACCATTGTCTGACTATTGGAACACTGAAATAATTTTGAATGGAAACAGCAAAATTCTACTTAAGACTTTTTAGCACGAAAATTTTATAGAAACTGAATCAGCGCATCAAAGTAACAAACTCCAAAGCTTTATAATAATAGTACCTATATAGGTAGAATTTGGTGTGTTAGGAAATTGACTAATTAGTCTTGTTAAAGAGGCGTTAGTCAAAAAAACTGAAAGAATAATACGACAAAATTTATAAATGTTTCCGATTGTATGTTGTCACACTATAATTTTTCGTCGTGTGTTGGACACCTAACAGTAAATCATGTCGAGTTTCGAGTGACACGTCTGCTAATGTTAATTGCTATAAACATCGGAATTTTCGTGAAAAGGAAGATTTATTTCCTATATGGAAACTCCCCTATAATATCGCTTTAAATAAATATGGGGAACGCACTTAGCAAGCCTGTCCTAACAATTTTTTAATAATGTGTGTAAGATGCACTTTAAAAAAAATTATTGAGACTTAAAGTCATAAAATATGTATATCAGAAAATTATTTAAATTCTTAAATACACATAAAAAAGGACACTGTAGAATGTATTTTGTATTTCAATAGTTTTATATATTAATTTAATTCAAATACGATTTTTTTTAAATAAACCCTTTTTTACCTATTTCGTGTACCATGTGTTTTAATTTAACATTTAAATAAAGAATGTCATTTTGTGACATACTCTGTTTAAATATTTTGAAAGTGATAAAAGGTTTCGATAAACATAAATATCGAAATCATATAAACGTCGTTAAAAAATTAAAAAAAAAAAAAAAAAAAAAAAAAAAACAAATAATATTCAGCCGCTAATTTAACGGACCGACCAATTTAATTCGCTTTATTAGTTTACTTTTACGCGAAAAATTACAAATTGTACCGCGTTAAAAGTATATAATCGATTATTTAATAGCTATTCATATTATTATAATTGATAAAAATATGTCGATTTTCCCGCTAAAGCCTTGAATATTATAATTAACCCACATAACAGTGAGTGGGATCGTTTAAATATATTGATTACATATATGTACATTTTGTCACATGTATACACATGGCAACACAGCTTCACAAATATTTATATTGTATCAGCAAAAGCAGCAAAGCTTAACTTTGACTACAGAGGGCATACTGCCGGCTAAGCCAATTACCAAGTCGTTACAGAAATTCGGCATAATACAACTTTTAGCTGCGTTACGTAGGGTTAAATATGTTTTGGGACTGTTCAGAGGTTAGCCGGACAGTCCCCATGGAGGAGAAGTCTGGCCTTTTCACCGAGACCAGCCTGTCGCTGGAGGGATCCTGTTGCCTGCAGATCCGGGACCCTACAATTAAAGCGGCTGAAGGCTCCCGCAGGGGTTTAGTACGGTATTGCACTCCCAAAGTGCCGAGTCCGACATAGGTCTAGGACTGCCACCCGGGCGTCCTGGATATCATCCGTAAATGGATTCCCCTGCGACAAAAAAAAAACAATGGTTAAATATATTAGTCAAAAGATAGTATTATTCTCTCTCTTTTTCATCTTTAACTCTATCCTTGTCCTTTCTTTTCTATGCAACATATTTGCATCTCCTCTGGAATTTCGTAAGTTTATTGCCAACGATGTTAACATCAAGCTAATCCATTGTCTACCCTTAATTTTAATTTAAAAAAAATGTATTATAAAATGCATATAATTAAATTCTATTATTTAAATACTTAATTGTATCTAAGTTGTTTATTAATAAAATCATAAGAATATACACTACGTATTATAATTAAATCTAAATAAATAAACTATAAAAATAATTAATACTTATCTCAACTTGTCTCAGCGTCCGTATAGGCAGTCGTTTATCGCGGCTTCAAATATTACAGCAGATTCTTTCGTCTCACAATAAAATTTAACGATTTTTAAATGAACACGGCAAGCGTCATCTCCTTTCTATTGACACTTGGAAATTGACCTGGTTGCTCGTTTACATTGTTTCACGAATATTTGATTGTTCGTATAACCGACATACTGATATTGTTCTTAATATCCCTTAGTACCAAATCAGTATTAAAATGGTAACTTAATACTTATCAAAATTATTTATCAACATTCATTATGAGACTATAATATTCTACTAGCGAAAAAAATTATACAATTAAATTAATTATTTTAAACATTAAATTCAGTTTATTAAAAAAAATAAAAGTAGTTATTTCAATTTATTTTATTTTTGCGATTTTTTTTATTTTTATTTCTTGATATTAAAAAACGATATAAATTACAAACATCAGTAAGATACCACACGAACTCATTCGAGTTTTACCGGACATTATCAATGAAATATATTAATATAATTTACAATAACAGTAACATAGACTAGAGAGAGATATTCGTTCTATAAAAAGTTCTTTATTTATTAAAAAAAAATAAAATATATGTATTTAAATAAATAAATATGGAAACATGTTTAACATACACACACGGTCGTCTGTTCCTAATGTAGGCAACTTAATGCCTGTGTCTTAGCTAACAGCCGACTGATAAACTTTTTCTAATAAATAATACATATCGCCCATGACTATTAACATCGTCGGAACTGCAAATTCGATTTTTTTTTTAAATTGATTTCATAAAACGTTCCTTAATAACCAAGTCTAACATCAGCTGAAAAGAAAAATATTATTTTATGCATAGTTATTTAATCACTTAATTTATAAATGCCGGTATTTTAAAAAAATATGTAAAAAGACGCATGCAATTTACACTTTGCATCGCTCTCTTGTAAAGTTGTTTTTTTTCATATCCGACATTTTTAATAGTCATGGACGATATATAAATAAATATATACACCCAGACTCGGAGCGGGACTCGAACCCACAACCCTGGAGCAGAAAACAGAACACTGCCAACTGCGCCAACGGGTCAGTCGAAAAATATTTGATACCTAATTTCCTGTTAAATAAACAGAACAATGTAAACGTACCGGCGCATGCGCATCAAAAGGAGACATTGCGAGATCGTCCAATTTTGAATCTGTGAAAGGTTTCGCACTTTGTAATTATTTAATATTAAAAAAAAATACATTGAGTGAGGGTTCGTTGAAAGACAATAAACGTAACAGTACAAATAATATTTAAAACTATTAAAATCAATGTGTTTGTGCAGTTTTATTAGGGTTCCGTACTTAAAAAAAAAACGGAGTACTTGATTCTTTATAATGATGATTTGTGATAATTAGAAATATGTTTAACATATACACATGAGCGCCTGTTCCTATGTTGGGCAAATTAATGCCTGTGTTTTATGTGACAATCGATTGATATATATTTTTAATAAATATACCTACACATAAATAATAAATATGTGAATAAATATATATTACACAAATCTGGAGCAGAAAGCATTGTCACTATCAACTGTGCCAACGGGCCAGTTAAATATGTATATGTTACGGCTAATACCCGAAGTGCGGCTACACCGAGTTCTAGCCGGCTAAAACTAAGTGTAGCCGATAGCCGTTGGTTAAACCTAGGTGTATACGATTATCTAAAGATTTTTTTATAGTTATGTCGTTAGAGTTTTGTTTTTATTGATAGGTTTTTAGGTCTTTTTTTTAAAAGTTACAACCATAGAGGTATTATACGTCTATGCTTACAACGCGTTGTCCCTAGTTAAAAAACTAGTTCTTGCTAAATGCCTTTGTTAAAACTAGAATTAACAAAAAAGACCTAACAACCTATTAATAAAAAAAAAAGGTAACAAGGGGCGAGGTAACCCCGCCCAGCCCCTTGGCGACTAAAGATATACTAAGGATAAATAAGGATATAGATATAGTTTTAATCAAATGAAATCAGCTACACCTAAAATTAGCCGGCTAGAAGTAGGTGTAGCCACACTTCGGGTATTAGCTGTAACATATAGATCAGTGGTAGTTCTTGAAAACATTGCCCTATATGGCATTTTACGTTTTACACTGTGTTACAATTTTTATCATTAGGTAATAAATAAAAAGTAACCATGTTTTAGAGCACATTATAAACCATAAATCTAGTTATGGTTTTTTTTTTATTTATATAAGAGGACAAGTATGCTTAATTAAAAAAAAATCAAAAAACCCGACTGCGTAAAATACTCTTATTATAAACTAAAAAGAATAAAACAATTTACTAGCTTTCATTTGATACCCATATTGCTACAGTAAGAAAAAAAAATTCAACTCCCCCCCACCCTCATTCCGCCATTTGCGGGCGCCATTTTGAAAATTTATATAGCCTATGTCACTACTACAATTTAGACAAATCCAACGACACCTCATATGTCAAAAGCCGTCAAGCCGTTTGGACTGTAAGGCGTGCCAAAGAAATGGACATACATACATACATACACTCGAAAAACATAACCCTCCTTCTGTCGCAGTCGGGTAAAAAAAAAGGTAATACGCAAGTACATTACACGTAAGGATATTACATTAAAACATTTGAAGGTAGAATGGAAAAATCCATAAACACAGAAACCGTTAGACATCCACGTAGGCCTTCCCCATCATTTGGAGGGGGTTTGTCGATACTCGCCACGCTTGACAGGCGGGTTGGCGAGCGCAGTGTGTTGTAACAGGATCTGGTGATACTGCTGCCTATCACCATCCTGGTTGGTGTACAGTTGTTCGCACCATAATGACCTTAGTCGCCGTTTACGACACCTAAGCAAGAAGGAGTCGGGTTAGTCGGATTATTTAAATTTAAACGAAAATCTAAAAGAACACTCGATGCACCACAACAATCATACTTAACCGCTTTTTATTTTTCGCCGTGATTTCATAAGCACTTATAAAATACGATTTCATACATTCAGACACATGATACGGTTGTGTGATCTTCGAACGACTCGAAATAAGCTAAAAATTGTCCTCCGTTTATTGAAGATACTTATTCGAAAATTTAGATAAACCCTTGATGTTTATCGCTTTTAAATTATTTTGTAAACTACCAAAAACAAATCTGATTTTAATAATAAAAGATGTAGTATGTAATATATAAAAATGAACATTTAAAATTAATTTTATTACGACAGTAATAAAATAAAATTAAATTTTAAACAAATCGAAATAATCATTTTGCAATGCGTAAGCTATTTTACTTAACTATAGTATAATACAGCTGCAGAAAGTAATAAAATTGTGCAGTTTATATACACATATATGTATAAAAATATGTGCCTGTGTGTGTCTGCATGCAACTTAGCTAATTATTCCATGTCTAGTATACACTTACAGAATACCGATTAAACAGGGAAATGCTATGAGCGATGCTCTTGTTACAGTTCTACTATTTATTCTACCGCTAAATTCTAATAATTACCGCTCATTCTTAACGATGACAGAAAACATCGTGCAGAAAACTGAATGTTTCGACAGATGTTCAGAAATGCGTTCCTCAACATTCAGAGCTTTGCCCAACAGTGGGGCACTCAGTGGCTCTTATGGCAACAGTTGCAGGTATGATAAGTTAGAATTGACCTGTAAGTAGTTATTTATTATAAGTCCGGTATACCGTTCTTGTGTAGCGGTGCGTGTAGTCGCCTTAACGCCAGCGGTCGCGGGTTCAATTTCCGCTCCGGGCAGATATTTGTATTTTGTACAAATATTTGTTTCTGGTCTGAGTGTATGTCCTCGTGGGTTTCCCTACCGTGCCTCGGAGAGCAAGCACGTAAAGCCGTCGGTCCCGGTCGTTATCACAGACACTTGGTAACGATCGTTACTCATGGTAGGGAAATTATCCGCCAACCCGCAGTGAAGCAGCATGGTGAATTAAACTCCAACCCTTCTTCTATGTGGAGAAGAGGTCTTTGCCCAGCAGTGGGACATTACAGGCTGATTTAGTTCAGTTCAATTTAGTTTGTTTCTTATACCTAAAAATTTGGTAATACTCGTAGCTATTTATACATTAAATAGTCGCCACATATAATTATATATATAATATAAAGATAAGCTAGTAAACAAAAGGGGCATAACTATAAAATTGAATAAATTTCTATAATCACATTTTTTTTTCCAAGTTTATTTTCTAATAATTCAATCAAAAGAATAATTAAAATATGTAATAATTTAAATCATTTAAATCCAAAATTAATATAAACACTAAAATAAAAAAAATAAAAATTCGTTGACAGTGTTTTACAATTTGACATGCAAGAGTTACCCCGTTTCGTTCACCGGACGCTTAATTTCAGTTCTTTAATCATTTACTTACCTTAGAGCATACTCGAGTTACTTCATAAAAATAACTTTACGATACGACTAAAGTATATAATTCCTAAATTACAATTTACACCCACATTTACTGCTGATCGGTAGGGCAATAAAGTGTCACTATATATTAAAAAAAAGATTATCATAAAATCGTAAATTCATTACGTGTCGTAAAATTTTAACGTACTTTTCAGAATAATCGATAATGAATCATGAATCGTAAAACAAATTGTTTATAAATCATCTGATTAATGTTTAGAACGTCGATGCTACTGGACGGACTGGTGTAATATATATGCATATAATAAAATTGTAAGGGACTGATGTCTGTACATGTGAGGTATTTGAACTGAATTGAATCAACCTGTAAACTTCCTACTCGGTAAATATCTCTCTCCATATAGGAGAAGGGGTAGAGCTTAATCCACCACGCTGCTCCACTGCCGGGTTGACAGATAATTTCCCTACCATGATAACGGCTTAACGTGTTCTCCGAAGCACGATGGGGAGAACCACAACGACATACAAACAGACCAGAAACAAACATTTGTATAAATACAAATATCTGCCCTGAGCGGGACCGAACTCACAACCGCTGGTGTTGAGGTGACTCGCACCACTACACCAGAACCTTGTGCGAATGGATAAATGAAGTAATGGTAAAGAAACCCGCACATATACACTGAAAAATTTAATTTTGTGGCATATGAATATATTTATTAATTTGCAGTTGAAGAACCTGGCGGACTGAGTTCCATAACTTTTTGACAAATGGGATATTTTTTTATTCCTATTGTATTTCAAAGCCTAAACGTCTTATTGTTAGAGACCCTTTTCTTTTTTTTCCTTTTTTATCGCTGGGAAATGCATTTAAAATTGAAATGCTGGGGAATGTGGGACTCGCTGATTGAGAAGCCAGATACCCACTAAAACCGAGCGGTGCCCTCATCGTCGTAGTGGGGCGCCACGGGATCGCTCGCGCATTCAACCGTGACGATTGTTAGAGACCCTAAGAATTCAAAATATCCTTGTCTTATTTTTCAAAAAAAAAAAATCATTTAATAACAAGCTTAATTTTATTTAATTTTAATTTTTAATAAATGATAAAAATAAATATTTAATTTATCCGTATTATTGTTAATTAAGCGTATTTAATTGTTATATTTTTATTTTATTTACCAATTATACATACTTCGCGTGTTACATTCTACTATTTGATTTTCATATTATAAAAACATTAATAAGTACATATTTATAAAACACTAGACGCCCCCTGTGGTTTCGCCTGTATTAAATTTCAATGTTTAACAGTATCACGGTTGTTGTACGCAGTACCCCGGACTTATGAAATCTATGCCCTTAACAAAGAGACAATCTAAATCAAAACAAAAAAAAAAACAAAACAAAATTTCGAATGGGAGAAATAGTGCCCAAAACGTGTGCTTAAATAGATAAACAAAATCTTTATTAAGGTACTAATATAGACACGTATTACGAGTAAAAATTCGTTTATATTAATACTATCTTTTTTTTTTAACGTTTAATTTAAAATCGATAATAGTTGTTTTTTTATGAACGAAAAAAAATGTGTTTGCTCCCAATGTCAACGATATTAAAACTTGATTATCAATTTTATATGAAAAATTCATTTTTAATGACTATTTATTGACTATTATAGTCTTTTTTTTATTTTTTTTCGATACATATGTTTTTAAAAGTTAACCGTTTAGGTCATCGGTATTTTAATACGAGCTTATTGCACTAGTGACGTGACACAAGATCTTTAATCGAATGACTCACAAATGAAAAAAAACTCAAACTCAATTATTTGAAATGTCAATCGAACGATTGACTCAATTCGATGAAATAAATAGACGTAGCACTAATAGTAACATCGGTAAAATATTATTCTAAAAAACGATAATTCACTTCGACTTTATTTATAAGTTATTATTTAAAGATGAATATGCTTTTTTTTTTTTTGATGGAGGCAAAAGGTGCTGTCTAGTTTAGATTGCGCTTGCGTAGAAACTGTCTATTCAAATTTCTTTTGAAGGGACCATAATTATAAGAGAGAGTAAAATCGGAGGCTGGTACCTTACCTAGTTACCTGGTACTACATCTTAGCTGTATCTATCAGAAACGTAGATGAAAAACGTTTCGTGTGAATGGGCTGGTTGACCGGTTGGCTGGCCGACCACATATGGCTGTATATGCTCGGAGTCTCGTCATCTGGTAGAATTGCGAAACAAAAACTAAGTTGTGAACTTCTCTCTTTACTATGCACTAATTTATCCCGCTTTTTAATATTTTCAATTTTATAAACTCCTAAATTTGAGAACAAATTCATAAGATAGAAAGAAAGATTCATATAATTATAATCATAATCAAGTCGCATCACTAAATTAAAGTTTAAACAAACAATATTAAAAAATAATAAAATTGAATAAGATATTTTATAATTAATATTTCAACAATTATACGGTAGCGAATATAAAAAAAAATTGTTATAAATATGTTAACTTCATTGTCATATTAAATATAGTTCTGATTCGGTTTTTAAAACTGAGAAATCGCTTATGAAAAATTTTATGATATTAGTACATTATTTTTTATTTTATCCTTTGTAATGTAACATCCTGTTCAGATACATAATTCCGGATAAGATTCAAGGCCAAACAAGAACTCTATCAATAAAGAGTTTTTTTTTAATTTATTTATTTATTAAAACTTTATTGCACACAAAAAAATACAATTTAGAACCACACCACAGAGTTTTTGACAAAACTTTATCATCATCATCATATCAGCCATTGGATGTCCACTGCTGAACGTAAGCCTCCCTCATCGACTTCCAGAGCGACCGGTTCGAAGCAGCCTCCATCCAACGAGTTCCGTTGACTCTCCTCAAGTTGTCTGTCCATCTTACGGACGGCCGTCTGACGCTGCGCTTGCCAGTACGTTGTCTCCAATCACGGACCTTTCTGCACCATCGGCTGTCAGTTCTACGAATTATGATCTCTCTTCATTACTCGCTGTGCGACTTGTAGCTTGTTTAGGAGGTTTGTAGTTAGAGACCATATCTTCGATCCGTACGAAAATATCAAAAAATCTTTCTACTTAAGGCTTTCTACTTAAGGTATGAAGGAAAAGACGTTTTTTAACTTTGAAAAACTTAGATCAACTGAATAATAGATAAGCCGAAAAAACGACTTTATTAAATATCTGCTTATATTTATAATAAATTTAAAAAATAACATCTGCAATAGTTCTTATAGACATAAATAATATTAAATATCCTAAAAAAATATATTGAACTTCACACTTTAATTTCTGAACTGAATTTCACTAAAATGTCCTATAAATGTTTCATAATAAGGCAAAAACATTTCATTCATATGAGAGAAGTCTTAAAGCTAAATTCACCAGGCTACTCCAACGCCACCAACGCGGAATTTTCTTTATTAAATTTTAAACGGTACTATATGCTACAAAATGTATACAAATTAACTTCGTAACGATTTCACTACAAGTGTGTGTGTGTGTATAATAATAATAATAGTAAGTAACTCCGCTTCTAGACGGTGTATCAAAATAAACAAAAGGTAAGAATGAATAAGGTGTAAATGATGAGTGACCTACACCAGATTTTAATTTAAAACTACTAGATCAGAACTGTAAAAACGGCATAAAATTTTTATATAACATACTTTGTGTAATACTGGAACAAATAGACAGACAGACAAAATTCTAAAAAAACAAGTGTTTAAGGGATTCTATTGGTATATATAATTTGCTATTCCTAAAGATCTCTCGTGTACGGACATTGGCTAATCACAATTATATCATAAGTATTCTTAAAACAAGAGTTCATGTAGGTTTTTCAGCCACGGTTTCCAGAATGAAACCATTGGAAGAGCTCTTTCCACCATCGACGTTCCTGCCCTTGCCTACTGGAATTAGTCGCGATGATGGCAAGAGGCCTAATGAATTAACACTAATTCCCTGGAAAAGGGGACGGGTGCTTTTGTGGGATGCAATCTGCTTCAATACATTAGCTCCGTCTCGTGTCAGGGCGACGGCTTTAACAGCAGGAGCGGCTGCGTAGAAAGCTGAAATGACTAGATGATACAAATACTAGTCACTTATCCCAAATTATGTATTTGTTCCGTTTGCAGTCGAAACTTTTGGACCTTGGAGTAGCAGTACAAAAAAAAATCTAAAAGAATTGACCCCACGTCTCATAGCCTCCACTGGTGATAGGAGGGCTGGTTCATTTTTTGACCAGAGAATCCGAAATGCGATTCAACGGGAAAATGCTGCCAGTATTCTTGACATAATTCCACGCGGATATGATTTATATTTTATACCAAAACTGTATGTAAATAATTAAAGTTTTGCATTGTATTTATGTAGGTATAATAAATAAAAACAAATTTTTTTTCGAGACAGAGATGTGATCATATTAAACGAGAAGTATTATAACTCTTACGTTGCCATAGTCGGTTAAAAGTCAATTATTACGGTAGTCGAGTGAAGTGGCGACAGCATAAAAACACCAAAGATGGTTTAATAAAATTTACCAGTTGTCATTAAACTAAAGAAACATTTTTTCGTCATATCCTCGAAAAGTTATAAAACCATAGCGTAGAGAATTTCCTGGAAATGTCATTGTACATAGGATATATTATCGAAATCTTATTGGCTCAATAACATAAAATAGAATATTTTAATTTTTAAACAATTTTAAAAAGGTTAGTATTTATTTCTGACAATAGCATATAATTGTATAGAAATACTTTAAGTTAATCATCTTAAACAGATAAATCGGAATTCAATTAAAATGACCACTTAATACTAGGTACTATAATTTTCTTTTGTTAGATAATTTATGAAACAAGTCCGAGTGACGGATGAACTAAGTATTAGATTAAATTGATATTGCGAGATCTTGTATAAAATATTTGAATTTTTTTCCGTTCATTCGAATTTATCTATACCCTGTACAAGTTAGCTTGATCTTTTTGACAGATGTAAATTTTCTGATAGACATAACTTTGCAATAACGAACATATTATTTTCTTAATTTAAATTATTTTAAAAATTGCAAAAATATAAAAAAATACATATAACACAAAAGTCCCTAAAGATTCAAGCGTCGTCCGAAAATTTTAAGACTTTTTATTGCTTCAAAGTAAAATTTAAATAGAAACACTGAAAATAATAGACGCTTGTACAATTGTAATAACAGAAATTATAACTAGGTATCGAAGCTTACTCGAATACTGAATACAAATTACATTTAATTTCGAGAACAATTTATTTTAAAACATATTTATTTGTCCTAACTAATATATGCCACTTCCTTTTGATTCTATGATCACGTTATAAAACATCAGACTTCAAGACAGTACATTCAATGCTTTCCTAATTTTGTTGAAAATTTGAAAAAGAAGCGCATCGTTAATTTTTACGTACGCTGTAAAGATATTTAAAAAGGTCGTGTATGGGATACTGTATAATATATACAGGCCAACATGATAACATTACAGTAACTGTATTCCCTCTTATTGAGTTCGATATGGGGATTATTATTAATTTGAATTTAAATTATTGTTGTTAAATTTACCAGTTGTATGCTATTTTTAAATGAGTTATGTATTTTACATGAAAATAGGTTGAAAGGAATTTTATGTATGAATACAATTTTGAGGTAAATACTATTTTTACAATTATATACGAAAGAAATGATTTTATTTTTATCACTTTACCGTACAATCGTCGTGACTATACTTCTCAGCCATGCGGTGACCGGCAGAAAATAATAAGCCTGTCCTATTTCTTATCAAGGTGTCCTAAAAGGCTTCTAAGGCCATAATGTACACCAAACAAGATGATAATGGGCAGCAGCGTCACCATAACCTGGTGCAACACACAGCGTTCGCCAACCCGCCTGCCAAGCGTGGCGAGTATTGACAAAACCTCCCAAAATGACCAGAAGTACAGAATATAGGTGATCGCTATGGAGGTCTATGGAGAATATTACATAAAATTAGTAGTATGCTAACATTTCTTAGTAGAATGTAAAATTCTGTACGGCAACAGCATGGTTTATTAAAACTACAGTCAAATTTGTTTCACAATGATTCAAAATACATAAACATTTAACGTTACATAAAATTTTTAAAATCATTAATCCGTATGAACGAATGAATAAAATTCCATAAGTATTTGACCATTCATATGATAATGCTGTCATCACAATGAACGAATTCGTCAAACGCTCTCTCAGGTTCGATATCTTAGACGATTACTTGCGAAAGCAATAAGAAAGCACTTCTAAAGATCACTTTAAATAAAATACACTTTATTACTAAGTATATACAGTAGGTATATAAAGTTGAGATTAGAGATGACGTCATTCATACTGAAGATGTAGTCTTCAGTTTTTTAGAAAACCTGCAGTCATACAAAAGTTCCTGAAATCTTGATCTTAACTCAATATTTTTTATTTAAGTCAAGATCATCAATATTCCTTTCTGTTATTATAAACTCTATTTATCCTATTTTAAAAATAATTTTGTATGAGAAAACCTGTTTATGAAGTACGATAATATGCTATAAAATACCACGCTAAAAGTCATACTAAAAAGTAGGGCAAAGGATCAGTATCGAAACGCGAGTAAAAACGCAATAGTAGTACATCTAGTACATTATAAAAAAGAAAACAAAAAAAAAAAAAACTTTAAAATAAATATCCAAATTCTTACGATTATAGTGTTGTCCATTATATATGTCCCCCCACATATGAACCTAAAAACTTTTCCACCATTATTAAGGAGGCCAAACTCGGTCATCGTTTGTCTAACCCTCAGATGTGTAAGACGTTATTTATAGTCAAGGCGATGTCCAAAAAGCTTAGTTGTGTCAAAAGTTGCGCGTTAAATCATTGGCCACTATCTGAGCAGTGCAGGCCGGACTGTGACCACTACTGACGGTGCGTTTCCATTTTTGTACGTCACTTGAGTCGACTATATGAAATTTAATATTATCTAATTTTTTTCATTTATATTATCATGGCTTTCATAGTAAATTTAACCAAGACGGTTCAATAGATAGAGCTCATCTGACTTGACCAAAAGTTCAAGGTTTAAATCGGAACTAGCACCACTTCACCGTTTGTATCCGTTTATCCGCGGTGACTGATTTAAAAACAAAAAATAGGAAAAAAATTGAAAAATATTGAAATTTATAACAGGCCGAGATCACCATTAGGACGGATGAATGGTCAGACAGTGGAGTCTTTGCTATAAGGTTAGGTTGGCACGTTTTGGCTAGCGACTCTAAGTAGGGTGTTAGAGGTAATGACGTACCTAGTTCAAAGGTTCTGGCTTCCTTATTTTCCCTATAAAAAGCAGTAAAAGCTGCGTACTGTTAACTCTCGAAGTGCACTTATAGCTATCAATCTCGGTTGTTTTCACGAGCCAAGATAGAGATAGATATAGTTAGATCTAAATAAAGCTCTTTATTTTTAGTAGGGAAATTATCTGCCAACACGTTGTGAACCATCATTGCGAATTAAGTTCCAACCCATCCCTCATATAAAAAAGGTAGCTAGGCTATTTGACCAGTAGTAAAATTTTGAAGGTGCTTTTCAAAGGTGTGTCCGCTGTCAACTCCAAAAATAATAAAACAGAATTGCATGAGTACATGTCGTTATAAAATTAATTTTACGTTATGTAAACGTCCAATGGACACGCGTTGCAGTTAAGTGATCCAGCACAAAATGATATATGAAGACATTTTCACACATTACAATATGAATTTTTCGTGTAAGGGAAATAAAAAACATAATCCAGACGACCGGAAAATGTTGTGGTGAAATGTTTTATATATACGCATAATAAATTGTGAACGGCAGCTAAGTATATCACCTCACACACGACTTATGTACATATCTAACCTTCACGTGGCTGTTTTTTAAGGACTTTTTGAAGAAAAATTCTGTAGGGGTCTAGTATAACTAACTATATTTAGTTTATAAATATATTTTTACTTTTACTTAGGTACTTTACTACATATATTTCTGTCATTTTAAAGAATGTCTATCTCTCTGTCTATCTGTCTGTTTGAACACGCATCACTGCTAATTGAATGAGTGTACCTCGATGAAAAAATTTACATGAAAATTAAAAAGCATATCCTGAGATAATATTAGTCTTTATTTCATCAAAATTACTTAAGTCTATCAAGATTTATCGTTATGTGCATTAATATATTGCTCTGTGTATTTATATGGTGTAGAAGAAAGAAGAGTGAGTAAAATTATACATTGAAACGTATCACGAAAAGTAGTTAAAAAGTTGTGTAAAATAATCTTTTATAGCACGTAAATAATAATAATTAGTATTTGTAAAGTTATTTAACAATAAAGTAAATAAAAAAGACGAAAAAGAATACCTACGTCAAAATGTCGGATTGTGCTTTACCTATTTTTAGAAGAGTTTGAAGTAGAAGAGTTAGAAGAGAATAGATGGCGCTGATTGTGCTTTCTGTATCGCGATTAGTTAGTATAGTTATAACCTTCAATCACTTACACAATTAGATACTAAAACAAAACTTATGTGCGGGCGACGCCGCGGGCTCCGCTAGTGTAATATATATTTTAATACTAACAAACAAACAAACTCCGCACATATATTGTTTTATTACATATAATACTATCATTTCTCGAAATTAATCACAATTTTTTTTCATACGAGTACATTCGTATTGGTAACAAAATAATAAACACATTACCCTCCTTCCCGTCGCCGCCAAGTAATGAAATATGACACACAAATTCTCAATAAATGTATAACCGTAGTTATTAAGGGGCTGTACTTAATTTAGTGAAACAACATCGAATAATTCAACTCGATTAATGAAAATCGATCGGAATCGCCGACTAGTTAATCGACTATTGTAGGGTGGGCCACGGCTGTATAAATTATACAATTTCGAACTTTACTACACGTTATAATAAGGTTGTATAATTATACATTTGTATGTCCGCACGTTGTTATATTTTAACGTATGATCTCATTAACCTCTCGTGTAACTGCATGTTAGCGATAGCTGGAGGTTAATTGAATAGATCGATTTTGATTGTGTTTTTATAAGAACAAATGACCTTATGCCTTATAATGTTTTGATGTACATACATATGTATGTCTTGTGTTTAATTTACGATTTTCATTTTCAATAAAGTTGTACAGTAATTTTATATTATTGTTTTTTTATTTTTTATTTTTTTTTATATATCAGTTATTAATTACAAACAACATGAACCGCGCAGTTTTAACCGATTTTATGGTTGGTTCTCCTGTTCCATATAAATTCAGTCCGGTACATGGAAGCCGTTTTGAAAAAAAATTTGAAGGTAATACTGAAGCCGAAAATGCACCTTTTTAATTTTTGTTTGTCTGTATCTTGGCCGCGCATTGTGCTGGAAATATTAAAATATGTATCTGAATGAAATTTGGTAGGATCTGAATCCATACTACGAGCTTAGGACTAGGATACTGGATGATTTTTATATGAAAATATAGCGTGATTGGCCTTGGGATGAAAGTTAAAGTGTGTTCTCAGTTATAATTCAATAACTAATAATCCAATTTAGAGTTTCCTTTTTTTCTCTTTTTATTTTTTATTTTGTTAGAAGTGAAATAATTATATCGATTTTGATTATGATATAAATATTACAACATCATTGGTTCGTTACTCTACAAATTACACATAATATCATAACTTCCTTACGCTTCCTCTCTAGTAAATAAAAAATAGCTTTAAACCCGTTATCTACAGAAATCTTTGAACGTGCGTCTCATCTAAAACTGGCATTGAAACTTTATTTTAAGAGCTTAATGAAGGGTGGATCATAGCATTGAATATAAAGTATATGAAGTCGCGGGTATAGCTAGTTTCAAATATATTCCGACGGAGACGTTCAAGAAATCCTTGTCGAAGCCGGAACCAGAGAGAGGCCACAAGCAAACAGAAAGACATTACAGACACATGTCCACACATCTCAGAAAATGATGTTTTAGCGTAGATTTATGTTAATAGATAGGGAGCTTATAATTATTAAACTGTTAAAAAAAATATTATTTTTATAAAAACTCCCACCATCCTGAGACTTTTGCCAGCTTTAAATTCGCAATCTATGAAATGTATTTAATAAGATATCATTGATGGTAGAAACGATAATATAATTTTTGACAGTTTTATTTCTTTTAAAATTTCGAAATTATTTATTTTAAAAAAATCAGAGGTACCTGAACTCGCCACTTATTTTTTCATCATATACCTAAATTGCCAAAAGCTCCCTAGCTATGAGAGATTAGATATACCTAAATGTAGAAAACAATTAACAATAATTATATATAGTAGTTTTATTCTTTAAGTAAGATATTCGTTCTTATAATAAAAAATGGTCAGTAAATAAAATTAAATATTGTATTAAAAAGTTTGAACTAACTTTTAAATACAATATTTTATTCAAGCTTATTCTATTCAAGATTTTATAAATGCAGGACATTTAATTAAATATAAAAGAATTTATAAAATTATATTTATTATAATATTCAAAAAAGCTACTGCTGTTTCCTTGATATCCAAGTCGAAGGTAAATATAAATTACGTTTAAAAAAAAAACCTTAAAAGCCTTAAAAACATACTTTAAAAAGGTATGTGTTCTATAATACTCGTCGATTAATTGTGATTTTAGTTTTCAATAATATGCGATCCCCCTCACCGAATTATCTTATTACGAGATAGGTGCTATTTTAATATTGTTTATTTAGATATTTTTTATTAATTTTATTGGACTATAATAGTTCTAGCCTCTTATTCTTTAAGCATGAACGATGTTGAAGTAAACGGAACTGAATCAGCCTGTAAACAACCCACTATTGGACAAAAGCCTCTTCTCCATATAGGAGAAGGATTGGAGCCAAATCCACGACGCTGCTTCACTGCGGGTTGGCAGATAAATTTCCTACCATGAGTAACAATCGTTATCAGGTGTCTATGATAGCAATCGGAACCGACGGCTTTACGTGTTCTCCGAGGCACGGTGAGGAAACCCACAAGAACATACACCCAGACCGTAAAAAATATTTGGGTAAATACAAAAATATGCCCCGAGCGGGAATCGAACCCGCGACCGCCGGCGTTGAGGCGACTACTCGCACTAGACCATAAAGGTCGTCTCAATGATGTTAGCAATTAAAAAATAATACTCTTTAGTATAGAATAGTCATTGGTGACTATCGCATTAATTATAATTTCTTAAACAAAACTAATAAAAAATAAAAATACGTCATTAATTTTAAAGTAAATTATTTACTTATCCAAAACTTTACGATCACAAAATTTAAAATAAAAGTTTTATATAAAATCGCAAAGCTGTATAACTTAAGATTACTATTAATAAGAGAGAGATAGAGATAGCGGTAAAGAGAGATGACTACATCGATTGTAAATTTAAAATAAGAAATATTTGACGGCTGCCCGACGCGATCAACATCACCGTGATATGTGTGGGTTATCATTGGAAGCTAGTCAGTAAGGAATGAGCTTTGCTAATATTTTTATTATTAATTTTTTCATCATTTTTAATAAATCAAAAATCATTTGTAATAAAGTTGACTTTGCTAATAAGAATTTTCATTATACACAATTTAAATAATCTTTATTATTTTATATGTTGTTGAACCGATTTTGTATGACCTTTTTTGGAAGGGCTTAATTCAGAGGAGCTCTTTTATTCATTAAATCGCAATACTACGGTAGAATATCAGAAAAACCGACGTAACTACTTAAAACTTACACGTATGTTTATTTCATTTTAATATTATTCATTCAAATATGGTGATGATCTGAACTATGATCTAACTCTAGAGATATATGATTTCGTAAAGCGACGATACAAAAGTAGTTTTGATACATACCGTACTTGAATACAGAATTTTTTATTAAATTTCTTATTTTAATAGATCTTCACAATGGTTTTTAGTAAAACGATATTGTAAACGAAATCAACCGTTTTGAATAACTGTACGTCGTAGTCACTTCAACGCGCTTACTTTGTTATAATTTATTTTAATATAAATACACGTATTAATAATCAAAATCGGTCCACGATTCACAAATATAACCGCGCATAAAAAAGTACATTAAAAAAACAATATCAAGACGATCGTCAGTTAAACAGAGGAAATATAATGAAGTGACATTTTACGTTCGTTCATTAAATTTATTGAAGGATATAGATATTGAAGGGATTATTTCTTGAAACTCGGAATTAAGTGACGGACAATAAAAATAAAAATTATCAAATTATTCCTTGAAGTTTTTATTTAATAATATGTGTATGTAACAAGTGATATTTAAAATAATGTCATAAGTGAAAAATATATGGTTTTATCAAGTTAAAGTTTAATTCAATTTCGATTATATACATTATACGTTATGCGTTGTTGGAATACCAAATTTAAAAATATATCTCTATGATATGAACACTGAACTAAATCAGTCTGTAAGCATTCCACAACTGGGCAAAGGTCTTCTCTCTATATAAAAGAAGGTTTGAGCCTAATTCACAAACAACAAACAAAAGATTGACAAACGATTTCCCTACCAAGAGTAACGATTGCTATCAAGTATCTATAATTAGGCTTTACGTGCTCTCCGAGGCACTGTGGAGAGATCCACATGAAACCAGACCGGAAACAAAAAAAAATTGTACAAATAAAAAATATCTGCCCCGAGCGGGAATCGAACTCGCGACCGCCGGTTTCGAGGTGACTATCCGCAGCATTATACCAGAACGGCTGTCATTATATTGTTTACAGCATGACACTAAATAATTTCTGTTAAGAGATTTTAAAAAAAATTCAAAAAATAAATAAATAGCAAACTCACAACTTCCTTCACACAAACTTAGCCAGACGTAAAAATCTCATAATAGCTACTAAATAGCGATGTTTATTCGTCGATAAAAGTCGGTTCCCTTAAAACGACGATAAATATTATATCAGAGTATTTGTTAAGTTTTGATCCTCGGTTAGCCGACCGGTATAGTACGCCTTATCAGTTAAGTACCTTATACTTTTTTTATATTTTGAATTTTATGTTATACTGCCACTCTCCGGCGACTTATATCAGTTTTGACTGTAATTAAAAAATCTACTTTAGGTTCATATTTTCAGGGTGAATGGAAACTTTAACTGTATTTGTGTAGGTTACATCGATATAGGTCAAGCTGATTAAGATAAATTAGAAAGAAAATAGAAATATAAATAAAATATATATACCATGAAGCCGTCGGTCCCAGTTGCTATGATAGACATCTGATGTCGATTATTACTCGCGGTAGTGAAATTATAGGCAAAAGTACAATGGAATAGCGTGGTGGAGTAAGCTCCAATCCGTATCCTATATGAAAAAGACGTTTGCCCAGCAGTGGAACGTTAACAGTTTGATTAAGTTCAGTTCAGTTCATACAAGTATATACAGGATAACAGGCGAGTCATTATCAATATTTAAGGAGAATAGTCGGTAAATGATTCTCATTCGAATTATGTAAAAAAAATATGAACTTAATTTTTGACCAAATTTCCATAAATTTCAATTCTAATAAATGAAGCATGGACACTTTTTCAGTCATGCCGGCGGCGCGTGCACAGGTATTGTACTGTGCCTTTGTTGACATCTAAAAATTATCAAAGTTCACATCATTTACCTAGTCAACAAATTTGTTGCTTAAACGAGTAAAAGATCTTAGTATTTTTTGCCTATCCTATGCCAGGATTAAAGTATTAAGCGGGATTGGATCATGCTTGTTTGGCTGGCGGCGTTTGGACGTAAGTAAACTACCTGTTTTGTGTCGAAATGCAGCATATCTGCTAGGGTGTCCAGACGACGCGTAAATAATTAGATAGCTGTTAAGTTATTTTTCTTAGAAGCTTATTAATATTTACCTTTTTTTTACATAATTCGAATGAGAATCATGTACCAAGTATTCTGCTTAAATATTGATAGTGACTCTCCATTCATCCTGTACCTATATGTATGTATGTATTTATTAATAGATTTAGAGTTAATGTCGAAAACGAATCTTGAGATCGCTGAAACTAACTTAAACCACTAAAACCTAGTAACAACATTACGAAATAGTTAACGAAATTTTCCGAGCAGAAAGTTGGCATGATGAAAATAAACCCGACAAGTGCGAGTCGGACTCCCAAACGAAGCATTCCGTATTATATGTCTAATAATCACAAAGAAAAATATGCAAATGGCTAATTATTAATAACGGGAAAAGAAGTTTTCACTTCAAAAGAAAAAGTATTAATATTTCAAAAATATAACGCTGAGACAGACATACAGAAGCACAGTGCAGTGTATTAGGATAGCACAAATTACGTACGGAACACTAATATCGTACCTTATTCTCAGCTATAAAGAATATCAATCAAGTCTATTTATGGCGCGGAACTAAAGAAAGCTTTTTCAGTATAAGCCGAATAAATTAGAATGAAAGCTAAATATTTAACTGACTGGTATACGACGGCCACCTCCGAAATGTATCGCATAAATTCGACCAAGTAAAAAGTCGTCAACTTTCAAACGAAAGCCGTTTGAGGATAAGACTTTAAACTTATTATATCATTACTTCAATGGGTTAGTAATTATTTTATTATAAATGAGTTTTTGTACGTAATATAGTAAAAGATTTAACTTATTAATATGTATCTAATTAATGATAGAGTGAAATTATTAAGTGTATACAGCACCATTTGTAACGTTTTTTTTTAAATATATAAGCTGTTATTAATACTTTTCTATTGTTATATATTATAATTTATGAATTAAATAGCAGGGTTAACTAACGTATTACGTAGCAAATACATGAAAATTTTCTTAATTTAAAATTTATATGTATATTATTTTTAAATAAATAATTATGATTTAAAAAAAATCTAAAAGTTATATATATATATAAATAATATTATGTAACTCACTAGCCGTATCCACACGTCTCCTACCGTCGTTCCCATTAAACGCAATAGTTACGGGTACAAAATTTATTGTTTTTCATCTTTGAAATCTTAGCAGAGTCAAGTTGTATAAATCATGCGTTAATGCTGGCGCATTATACAAATTCAAATTTATAACCCGATAAAATTACGGAATGGCCGATGGGGTGTCTCCCCCCCAGACACGGGCGAACTAAATACAGCTTTAATTCATTAGGCATTGAGGTAGTTTCGGAGCTACGGTGGATTTTGATGAGTTTTAATTGTTATGATACGTACTATTTTTTTTTAATTATGTATGTGGTAGAGATGTTCGTGTTTTGTAGTCAATTCGCGTTTTAGAGTCATTCAATCTTGATTATTTTTTTAATTTGCCGAAAATAAAGTTCTCGAAGGAGTTATGTATTTCTGCCTAATATCAACCGTTTTGTTGATTCAGTGGATTTCATAATATATTGACGTAATAAGCTTGAAATTTTTAGCTTGAAATTTAAAAAAAATTCAAATTATTAATTGAATACTTATGGCAACAAATGTGAAATGGCATTATGAATTTTCTTTTACCACATAACGACTCGTTATGAAATCCTAGTATAGTACAATGGAAAAGATGATTAGATTCAAAAAATATATTACTCGAGAAAATCAAATTTATCACCAAAAATAAAATGATAAATCACAGATAAAAAAACCGCCTCATAACACTAGGTAATTATCTGAATTGATTTATGGCGATTTCGCACTTAAAACCTCTTTTCTTTCCATTGAGGTTTAATTGAATGATCAAATCGTATGGCATTAAGAGGGATTTCACCGGCTATTGTCTTTGCCGCTAAAACAATGGAATCAATCGATGACGGCGCGGTTTCCCGCTTTCGGCGCCATTTTTAATCTATGACTTTTGACAGTTCAATTTCTGGAGGGAATCTTAGTTTTAATAATGGCCTGAGTATTTGCTGTTTTATAACGACGTATTTAACGAACTGGAGAATATCGTTCGACTGTTTTGTTTAAAGTGTAATAAATAATACGCTTTTATTGGTCTGTCTTAAGCCTTTAATTAATAAACCATGAGAAAGCTTCAACTTTGATACCGGTTAAGATTTGATACCGGTTTGTTTTCATTTAACTCCTTATATACTAAAAACATAATATACGCGTATACCTAACTCAAAAATTAATATATTAGTATATTAATTTTTGAGTTAGATATTGTTACTAAGCTTACATTATAGTCAGTCAGTCAGTGGTATCAAACCCACATATGACATTTACCACTCACTGTACCATGTGAGGTATTAAAAACATCTGCAGAACGTAATTTAAAAGTGACAAAACCAGACCGAAAACCGCATCAATCAGAATTAAGGCAACCTGCGAACTTCTCTCATAACTAATAATTAGGCGGTGTACAAACGAAATATAATAAATTCATCCCAGGGCGACGCTGGCTTACCCTTTTACCTGCTTAGATATTTCGATTTGGGATTAAACCGACTTTCATCTTATTTATAGCTTATTTTATTATACTTTAAATCTGTCTTAATTGTGTGAGAATTCCTTTGATCTTAATTAAAGTGTTGGAATTACACAAATATATATGCCGTGAGGTGCCTTGCCGAGGTGACGTAAAAGGTGACTGAAGGCCATAGAGGTTTGAGCAACTGTACACCAACTAGGATGGAGATGAGCAGCAGCGTCACCATATCCTGCCAAAACACACTGCGCTCGTCAACCCGCCTGCCAATCGTGACGAGTATTAGCAAACCCTCCAATGATAATGGGCGAAGCATACGTTCAGTAGTGGACATTCGACGGTTGATGTGGTGCTGGATTTTTCCATTCTACCCTAAAAATTTTAAATACATTTACTTCAGCAGGCTTAATCAATCAATCAAATCATCAAAATTAAGACGACTCGTAAATCCCTCATAACGACCCCCAGTAGTAGGTATGTGAATATTGTGTCGAGGGTCTGGAAACACATACAGTACACTAACACCCAGACCGAGACAGAGATATTGACGGCCGGCTGGTCGAGTGGTCAGGCAACTGGACACTTTACGCAGCGGTCGCGGGTTCGAATCCCGCCAGGTGCAGATAATTTGTACGACGAATATAGATGTCTGCACCGGGTCATGGATGTGTATTTATGTATATATGTATTTATATTATTAAATTTATTTCCGTTCCTACCTGTAACACAAGTTCTTACGAACTTAGCACGGGGCTAGGTTAACGTGGCGTGATTGTTGGGTTATATATATATATTTGTTATGTGCAGGGATCGAAATCGCGACCACTAAAGCAATAGCCAGTTGCTGTGAACACTGCGCCAACGCGTCGTTGATTTAATTATATCTGCATATATTATAATATTTTAAAAGGATGAAGATTTTTTTTAATGTAAGATTACAACGTTAGGTAAACATTATTATAAATATTTCGTAATACTCTCTAAACATGAATCAGTAGAATTTTCATTAATTACGTTAGTGATGCTGTATCATTGTAACTCAATAATACATATACAATTCAATGATCAAATCAGTGGACTCTGATATTCACATATTCATACATTATACATAGATATTATAGGTACATAATAGTCACTTAAAATGAATGAAATTCCACTGATTCACGTTTAGAGAGTAGAAAGTGTGTAATTATTTTCATGCTATAAATGTACTTACTCTGTTCCTAACCGTTCTGTAATTTATCATTCTCTCGTTAATTTCCACATAAATAAGAATCAATTAAACATTTAATAAAAAAAATTAACGTAAAACAATTAAAAGATGACTGGATTCCAAACAAAGTTCGCAGAATCCATTCCAGCTAGCCCGATATAAATAAAACCACTCAACTTAGAATATAAAAATAATGTAAAAAAATGTTTGAAAAATCGTATTTGTAACTGTATTGTATATTTTAAATTTTATTTATTTACTTCGTACAATGCTATTAAACAAATCTTCGCTGGATATTTTATATTTGTAATTTTAAATTTCAAATTTTAAATTTCTTGTATATTTTAAATTTCATTTATTTACTTCGTACAATGCTATTAAACAAATCTTCGCTGGAAATGCGTACCGCTTCGACGTTCACGTAACGCCAAGTACGCACCCAGTTTAGCAGCTCCCATTAGTGACGACATTTTTAAGCCATTCGTGTCGTAGTCGTCTCGTCTGGTATAAATACTTGCATATAATCCAACGTAAAGGAAGCAATAGATCATTTTATTAAACGATAAAAAAAGAACGCCGTGTATTTCAAACGACACTGACGATGAACTGACGAACTCGTTGATTGGAGTTCTGTTTATCACACATCGTGATAACCCAAAGTTTTGGTTTTAGATGTTCAGTGTAAGCCTGAGTCAAGACGAGAAATGGATAGGTGACTGCGTATTGTTAAGTCGTTATATATTTATTTCAAATGCATATATTTTAAATTTTGTTTATGATGGCTTACAGTGACTGGCTGTTTATATACCAATGAAAAATTTTAAAACTAAAATACATTATATTAAAAACCGTATTTAATTGATTATTACAATTTTATAATAATTATTTATTAGTTTCCTTGTCAAGTACGAAACTAATAAAATAAATAAAAGTCCAAAAATCTATATTATAAAAAAACAATATATAAAACCTGCAATCATATTTCTATACAACATTTGCAACAATAAAAAAAGTCGAAAAAAAAAAACTCCACGAACATAATTATTTCACGTCATAAAAACGGCTACAAATCAAATGTAACAACTGTACTTTTCTCACCACTCCCCAATCCATCGTCTCGTCACAAATCAACGAGACGCATGCCTTCCGCCGGGACTCGAACCGGCTAATGGCGCCTTGGATTTATTAACTGAACGCAAACACGGTTAACATGTTAGCGTTATTAACTGTTTTGTTGTTAGACTTTATATTTTGTACTATAAAATAGTACTGCGAAAATTTTGTATTTACTAAGTAAGTAAATAGAAAATATAGACATTACTTTGAAAAAAAGTTTTTGTTTGTTTTGTTTATGTTCATGTAAAAATTTACATTCATGTATACAACAACAACATAACTGTTTGAAACGTCTGCCCTGCAAAGTTTCAAATCTGAAAGATCCGTCACTATTCTACGACTATGACGATATAATATACATTCTGAATCGGTGGTAGCTTTACTTTTACAAAAATAATAATCACTTTAAAGTTTTAATTTGTAAAATGACGATTCGAAGGTGCTCGTGGGGCCTATTTGAATAAAGTTGATTTTGATTCATTGATTGATTGAATTAAAAAAAAGTCTTAGATCTCTCACTCGTAAATAAATTATTTAAACTACTCGTGTATGACATATCTGGGAACTATAATGCATATTATCAAAATAAAAACAGCACTAAGTAGCGCACCGAAGTACCTCATAAAAACATTTCCCAACCTACATAATACACGTAATTTTGTCACTCTTTATACTTTACCGACTTACCAAATTATAACAAACATTTTGAAACAAAAAAAAATTGAGTAAATAGTGGCACTTGACTCAAAGCCGTCTCAAGGAACGTTTTAACTATACCGCGTTTGTAAAGCCGCTCCTGCGTTACGCTCTTTCTTAATGTTGATCTTTTAAAATTTAACTCGACGACAAACATAAGACATGCTTTATGGGACACGTGTTATGGACATTCGTCGAAAAATCGAGAACAATTTCGTAACTCTTACGCGATTCAAGATTCTGATAATAATGTAATTTAGCGTAGTTTCCTGTTATTACTTGGGACATTTAAGAACTTCTCCAAATTATATCTTTAACGTTAATCTAAAAAATTAATAGATGTTAATTGAATTATTATTATTAATAATCAAACATCGACGATCAATCAGCTCAGTGGACAAACTAGACTGTGAGTGAAAGGACACGAATTATAATCTGTGCACCGTTAATTTTGTGAATCATATCTCGGTAAATATTCTTAAAATGTTTATTCGTCAATCCGTGGAGCTGTAGGCTATAAAGGTTTGATACTTTTGAAGCCGTTCTTTAGCAGTGGGACAATTACAAACAGTATCATGGACAGTTGCAAATAAACTAACATGTTATGATCTGAAACAATGAGACTTAAAAAATATAACTAAATAATCTCCTAGTTCTATTATAAAAACCGTTTTTAACCCTAATAAACAAAAAATATTATTTCATAATAATATCCATCTTCTATAATTCCATTTTCGTCTTTCTTATCGGTGAAATTTCCTACTTTTCAAATCTTTGGGCTTAGTTTTTAAACTTATACGGGATCACACTTATCATTAGAAAACTGAATTATTAAAATATGATGGTGATGATCACAGCTCAATAGGAATATCGTGTAGCATATAAAAACACAGTCGAATTAAGAACCGAATGAACTTTAAAGTCTGCTTAAAAATTATTAAACTCCTGAAGTCACACTTGAATTATTATCGAAAACGTTAAATCACTAAAATTAAACAACTAAACAAAGAAAGAAAGGGTTGGACGTTCGAAGAACATTTTGTTCTCGAGAGAGGAATTATTTGATTCACTCCCCTCAATGATCTCGGAGTTTTTCTTGGATGTTAAGAGGCTATAAATTTATTTTGTTTGTTTGTAGGTATGTAGACGGTTATTTACTGCTTTTTTTTTGTACGTAATTTACTTTATTACGAACTTCCGAATTGATGTTGAATCGGATCGCTCGCTTAGTATTGTTTTCGTTCTGAATTTATAATTCGATTATTTTTATATTTGCACGTTATTTTATGATATGGGAACCTTAGTCTCTAGTAAAAGAAACAACTGTTTACGGTAGGTATCGTGGCGTTTATTAGACTCACTCATATGAATAAAAATATAATACTAATAAAATAATGCTTACATAGCTTAGTGCGGGTACAGCCGCATACATACTTTCTAAAATCATAATTAATACACACTTAAATTTTTATGTCTGATTAATTTTTTTAATATATCCATTCCACGCGGACATGATTTATACCAAAAGTGTTTGTAAATAATTATTTTAAGTTTTGAATTGTAAATATGTATAATATTGTAAAATTTCTGTAAAAAAATTTATTTTTTTTAAACTTATAATATTCAATATTGTAAAATTAATTTTGACCAATTTTAAAATTTAAATTAACTAAAAACATTGATTTTGATTAACTTATCATTAAAATAATAAAATGAGAAACAGAAAAGAGATAATTAGTATTAATCTTTAATAATCGTAAATAAGAATCATATACATATATTAGAAATAATAACGTTAACAATTTTAAGGGTTAAAAGCAATATTTTTAATTCACTTTTAATCTGTGTCGATATAAATAAATATGTATAAATTATTTTTAATACATTTGCATTAATACTTTTATCAATGTAAATTATAAAATTAAATTTATTACATAAACATTTTAATTAAATTCTGTTATTTAAGATGCCGTATATATAAACTCATGAACCTATCCCTAACTCGAACGAAAATCCCTAAACATCTAAAAACTACCTTCGAACCAGTAAGATGGCGCGTCAATACACAATTCATAAATATGCAGACGTTATAGGGCCCCTTGATTGAACCTAAATAATAAATTCAATTTTCCTTACTTCAAACATTTTCCCAGATAACGTTTCTATATTTGGGTGGGTGCTGGGTATAATGGTGTTATTTAGACGGTTGCAATATGCTAAGATAGTAGGCTGCTGGTATTAACAAGTCAGAAGATGGTTGCGCTCGGGTGTCGGACAGGGGAGCTGAGGAGTCGAGTTTTGTTATAAAAGACTTGAATAAAATAAATATCGTTTTATAAAGAATTTTGTTTGTTCAATTTAAAGATACATAACTATTGTGAGTACTATTACATATTAATATAACATGTAAAATAATATCGTTTTATTTTTAATAATTGTCTATACCTTCTAGTAGATTATTTAGTAAGATTTGATAAGGAATTTACTTAAGATCTATATTAATTCAATGGAATTCTTTGTTATGTTAATTATGCACAAATTATTTCACAAATGTCACGTGGGACATGGAGAAGACACAGTAGAGATAGTTGAACACAAAACAATCTATATAAATATTATTATATTTATTATAATTTCATTTGTTTATTTGTCAATACTTTGATCACTCATCATTTTGACAATTGACAAAAAATATAATTTAACTACATAATTTTAAATTCGAATAATATATATAACACGTCAGTCGATTCCTTCTAATTAGAAAAAAAAATTCAATTCAATATAAATATAATATTGAAAATAATAATTACTGTACTGTATAACGTTTCCATGGTTCTGAGGAACAATTTTTACGACATGGCTGAAGCTCGCGTAGTGGCTCTCACAATTTCGCGGCCTTCTGGCGTGCCTGTTAAAAACACAATGAATAATTATTGGCTCTGTTCCTTCGGCTTTTTTCCCTCTAACTTACCCTAACAATATCCTGATGCTCTTTTAATTTACCGAAAAAATACTATACTGTATAATTAGATCAATGAATTATACAACGGATTATACTGTTTTTGACTGATTTTATCATTAGACTATGACGCATTTATTATAGCATATGTTTACATCTTTAACTGCTTTAACATTTTTAAGTATTAAATGTAACAATCAATACGACGAAACGGAAACTCAGGTATCGGATCGTACTCGGGTTGTCTGGAAGAAAGGTCTAACTATTAGACCGCCCCTTGTACTACACAATTTGTAATTGTATATAGCGTGTACCTACAAGCGTAAATAAATAAATAAATATTTTATTGTGAAGCATACAAAGAGACAGACTTTTTAAATACAATATATAAGAAAAGTTATTTTATCGTCAGTATCTTTAAAAATCTTGTTAAAAATCTATATTTTAAGTTTTTTCAAATTCAATTTTATTTTTGTTATTAGTAAATTGTTTATAATTTTTAGGGTTCCCCATATTGTGTAAATAAAACTTCCTTACAAAGAACATTATTCGCGTGTCCATCTATTGGTCGTCACCTGAAAATTTCATATATTTATATATATATATATATATATATATATATATATATATATATATATATATATATATATATATATATATATATATATGTTTACGTTAAATTATAGAAGTTAAAATTAAATCCACACTGGACATGTATATTAGACCTTTTACCACGATCTTTAAAAACTTGTATAGTGCTAGTTATATATATAAACAATATATAATTAATTTAAAAAAAAAAAACATGGCACGGAATCGTTTATGTCCGAATTTTAAACGCATTTCTTTTCTTCATTTTACGTTCGTATAACAGAGGATATATGTAATAGTGTAATAGTGTGTGTCTGTGTGTGTATGTTATCACGTGGTATGCGTGAGTTACTGACGCCACATCACATGTCAACGCGGGACACTTTCGTTACGTTTGATTAACATTCAACAAACAAGTTTAATCAGTAAATCTACTCGCTTACGAGTACACTGCGATATATCCCTCGCGTAGAATGCGAAACTGGCCGGAATAAATCTTCGCTAACATATTTCACTCTTAACACCACATCACAGATCAAATTCATTCTCAATTTGCAGTCAAACTCACTGAAAAGGGCGCGACAGGAAACGACCACGATAAATCAATACGCCTTACGCTAGACAAAATAAAACATTTGACACAAAACAAAACAAAAAATAGTGTGTATAGCTGCACAAAATTCGCAAAAAGAATTACAAGCAATAACATGCAGTAGTGGAAGCGTTACAAAAGAAATTTGTGTTTGTTTAAGCGATTTTAACGCTTAACCTGTCGATATAAAGTCCTTATTAGTAGCAGGCGTAAGTTTGGCAGTGATTTAGTCCCTATCGGCCGTCAACCTGATTAATGTCGCTGTAAATCAGCGGATTACGACAATGCGAGAAATGACGAGTCGCGACCGAATCGCTCGCTGTACCTCGCATGTCACAATTGCTAAGCAAAAGCGATTTCGCCTAAAAAAACTATTTTCATCGCATCGCATCGTTGTGTACAAATTTAACAAATATTTTTAGATAATAAAAAGAATAAAAATAACCTATACATATTTGTATATAGCTCGATACTAATTATATTGTAAATAATTAAATAATAACAGTTTATTAGCAAATGTTTAGCGAAAATTATGTTACAAAATTGTCAATTTCAAATCGTTATAAAATATTTTAACAAAAATATGATTAGTATTTCATTTAAATCGTTTGCGCTTTTGAATTAAACAACTTACTCGTATCGAATTATTGAGTAAACATGTAGTATAATCGCGATCGTTTCAAACTGCAAGGGTCCTAAGAAATATTATAGGAAATATATCTAACAGCGAGTGTTGATTGCTAGTTATGTTTGTAAAAAGTATATATATACGTTATTCCATTCACACTTCTGTGTAAGTGTGAAAAATTTACTACAAATATGTATTTGTACATTTAAATTCCTTTGAAAAAGTATACGCCAGCTGACTTCGTGATTTATTCTGACGTGATTTAATATAAATAACTGCTGTGTGAATCGAGTAAATCATGAAAAATACTGACACTGATGTTTGAATGTAACTTTTTTATAACAATGGATTGAATTATTATACACTTTACAAGTGGATATCGTTTATCGAATGTTACTAAGTTCAAATCCAGCTTAGCTCAACCCTAAATCAATCACAATACTCTATATATCTATTGTATTTTATCGTCTACATTAAAGTCTTAAATAATTATATTAATATAAAAATATAACATAATTTTTCAATTCAGTTATTATTATCTGTGATGACAAGTGTCTAAACTGCGTATTCTGTCTGAGGTCTCCCTCTCTCACTCTCGAGATCCTACTTTGATATAGGTAACAGCTACGTTAAAGTATCCCTTAAAATATTAACTTAATAACAAACACACACAAAGCATTAAATTCTTTTAAAAATTCATTTGTTCTCAGCGCTGAAAGAAAACATCGTGAAGCAAGTTCCATGTTTTGGGTGAAGTTTCGAGACTTATATTTCCTAATCTTGAGTAGAAAAGCCTAGATTAACCACCAATTTTATCTGAATTTTAAAATGGATACAATATAATGTATATTCAATTACAACCTAACATTAAAAGTATTGTAAGACTATCAAAAATTTTCAAAAAGAATCAAACAGTCGACAGACATTTTATAGAAATCTGGGACACAAGTGACAAATGACAGTTCCTCAGTTGACTTTGTCTTACTACGATGCACTTTGCTCTTTTAGAAAGAATCGTATTTGACTTATTATATAATAGAAATATCTTAATTTTTATAAAATTCTTTGAACATATTATATTTTTATTTTTAAAAAAAATTTTGATGCGCCAAATAGTAATTTGGTTCGAAGATATGTAGTATGTGTCATTTTCATTTATTTTTAGATGACCTTAAAATAGACTGTGACTGGTTGACTGGTTGACCATTGAGGTAGTTGACAATCTTCGCTTGGCTTTGTTTTTCGTTGGCTTTCAGCTCCAGGGTTGTGGGTTCGATTGCCGTCACGAATCTGGTTATAATATACACACATGTAGGTATATGTATTACTTATATCTATATTAATTGCAAAAAGTATATTAGTTGGCTGTTACCTAAAACACATGCATTAGTTTACTTACATTAGGAAGAGACGATCGTGTGTATATGTTGAACATATTTATTTATTTAATTTATTGGAAATGTAAACATTAGAATGTAAACCTAAGTAAACAAAATAATGTTTATCAGGCAGTTGTATAATATTATAAAGATAAGCTAATTCACGAGCAATAATTAAATAATATTTATAACACACCAATGCATAATAAGGCGTAATGATTCAAGTTACAGATAACTTATTACGCGTCACGCTATTAAAAATATTTCTGATAACTTAAAATGAAAGAATATTAAAATACGTATAAAAAGCTTATTTTACGAGGCAAGTAAACATTGAAATGTATAAAAAAAAACATGCAACGTGTACAGAAAGTCGTGTGTGTCAAACTGACAAATTGATTTATTTAGTTGAGGGGTAGTCGACGTGGCAACTTCGCGAGCACGCGGTCTGCACGGCTGCGACATTAGTTTCAAGGTGACGGTTTTATAAAAAGATTTTACACTATACCGTTCGATTGTGGACTTGAAATTCGTATTCAATTCAAATTCAAAATATATATCATTCGATTTGACTTTTATTTTTACTAACAAATTGTTATTTTACCAATCAATTTTGTCGTCTTGAGATAAACCTGCACGAAGTTTTTATATTATCTGGATTTTAATAATAAATGGATGTTAAAAAACCGTCGTGTCACACGTAAAAGAAAACTCAATATAATATAATTTGCGTTCAGTAAAATTATTTTCTTTATTTAAAATCTATGAAGGCTACTCATATATTTATTTTTTATATTAAACTAGTGGGAGTATTAATTCCGGTCCTTATTAATGGTCCTATTTGTAATTTTTTTTTTTTAATTTAAACCGCCTGTTTATTGAGAAAAGCTCTATCTTATATAATAATAAAATCGCACTGTGACTTATTACCTTAAATAGATACCAAAAACGTTAACACATCTTATAGTGTCGAAACACGATAAGGGTTAAACCGTCGTTATACATAGTACTATATAATCGACTGAACAGATCTGCATGAAATATGCCACAGAGATAGATCATAGTCTAGAACAGCCCGAGACTTTCTTTCTCGGAAAAATATTCCAGTAGAATAGATTTCCACGCAAACAAAGCAGGCAATTTAAATCTATACACCGTGGTATAGGTACCTACCTACAGTTTATACAGAAGACCGAAGACACGCGGTCAAACAAGAGACTACGACGAAACTTCTGTCTCGTCAATCAATCAAATCGGATATGAGATGGACCGTTGTAATAATCCGATCTAGTAGTAAAAATTTATGACATGAACTACTAACATTATACGTAATTTTGACTGTCAAGACTTCTCTGACTTTGTCGTTAACAAATTTCCTTTAAATTATTGTAAAAAACACAAAATGAATAATTTTATTACAAACATAAAATACATTTAAATTTAGTACACAGTAATAAAAGTAAATTTATGCTGTGCTTCTTGATTTACAGGGTAAGGACAACCAGCCGTTTGACGAAAACACCGATTTTACATACTAATGTAACTTGGATTTTGTATTCGATAAACGATTACATTGTAGGATAATATTATAAATTATGATAAAAAGTTATAAATAAGAAAACGATAGAAAAATCTATTTTTATATAATATATAATTGAGATAATTTTTTTAATATTTTTATTTAAAATCTTTAGTAACATGAAATAACGCACAGCACAAACGCGCAAAGCACAGCAAATATTAAAAACTCTCCTCTGTTCTTATGAGTCATAGCGTAATATTATAAAGCCTATGGCGTTTTTATTTTAATATTTATGTTATTTAATGGAAAAAATAGTATTGATTTCGAAAATTATAATTCCTGAGTTCCTTACTCATTAGGTATGTATATGTATGTATATATATGTATATACCTCTCCTTCTATATGGAGAAGAGGCCCCTACTCAGCAATGGGTTGCTTACAGGCTGATACAGTATATAGGTATATAGTATATGGCCTATTACTATATATAGGTATAGTATATACATATATGTATATAGATGTTTAGCGTGGTCCAGGCAATTGTGTTTTTATTGTGCATGTTTCCGGAACCCCGCAGTAATAATCCTACTGGGTAAGGCGTTTGTTTTAATATTAACATGGTCGAATAGTCAACTATCGATTCTTGAAATTAATTCATCAACATTAACAGTAATTAAAATGTCTAACCGCCATTAGACCATAACACCCCTCTTCTAAATACCATTTATATATATATTGATTACATACTCCATTATTACAGCTATAATTAACTAGCGACAAACCTTGGTTTTGTACATTTTCAACAAGTTATCCCCTCCTTATTTTCTTTTATTTTTAATATCGTTTTGTTATGTCTAAATAATTATCACTCATTGACTTCATTGACGAATCACCTAAAAAAAAAGTATTATATTTTTAATATTTTTATTAATTTTAAATATAGATTATAATTATGTAAAGTTTATTTCAAGTAGGTCTAATATAAAACGATATATATGTCCGTCATTTTGTACATTGCAAAAAAAAAGTAATACATAAATATTGAAACTTAATATTGCTCAGTTTTATTTCATTACGTTTTATTTCTACGTGACATCCTACCTATAAGCTTCTCCCATTTGCCTTCAAAATGTTCCACGGTCTCTTCTGCTATATAATAGAGATTTGCAACTTGCTGCTATACTGCCATCCATTTACAACATCATTCTCCTATGTAACTAATAAAAACTATACAAAATAATTAATTTTGACGACATCAACTATACTTATTTAAAAATAAAAAGTGACTTTTTAATAGTTCCAGCAATAAAATCGTTTATATACAAGCACCAACATCAAACAGTCTGATTTCCGAACATTTGACACCTCGAAATTTTATGGTCGAAATAACATAAAAACACCCATTAAAACGTTGGATTTAGAGTGCAGCATCCAATCCAATGGTACTTGGTTTATTACCGGGTCCCACGTGGGCGCATCACCAATCATGAATGTGATATGCTCGTAAAAAAGATAAATAATGTTCCCTAGAGACGTTTTAAAGTTTAAAAAAATATATTAGAATCGATACAGGTTGTGTAGCTTACAATATTAGTTCAAATTTAATGCGACATGTGACTGAGTTAGTGTTAACATGTAACAACTTATTGAGACGTGTTGTGAGATTGACCGTAACTGTAGTATCTCTATATTATGTAATGATGTAAGATTTGTCTGTTTGTATATTAAATTTGTAATTAAAAACTGCGTTCTTGAAAAGTTAAATAGGTTTGAAATAATTATTTTACGATTCATAGTAACTGAACTAGACAAAAATATCCACGCGAGTGACACCGCGCGAGACGCCAATCGTCTTATAACCTAAATAATAATAGGTCAATATATTCTAAGAAACTATACAAATTAAAATGATTTATTAATAAAATAATTTCGCTGTCGTCGACACAAAATTCAATAGTTATTATTTCAGTAATGTTAGACATGGTATGCCAGTGTGTGTATTATATGAAGTGACCCCATAGGTTACATATCCCATAGGTTTATCTACCGTTTACTATCAATACAAAAAATTGATCTATTTTATAAACAAAAAAATAACAGTATATTTTATGATGCATGGCTTACCCGACTATAAATTATTTTATGCACATTTATAAGTAAATACAATACCTAATCGTTCTTAATTACTACGTTCTATTCGATATTAGATCGTAAAATAATCGAAATCGGAAAGGATCCTATCAAAACAATGTTTCCAATTACGGAAACTATCAGACGAAATTGACACAAATGCGCGTTACACATAAAGTAACATTTGAAACAAACAAAACGCACGTACGTTTACGAGCGAACTTTTTTTTTCAATTACAAAAGACATAATCCCTCGACGATACGTCAAGGGAATTTTAACTCTGTTTCATAAAACAATAAGTCGAATTTCCATTGATAAGCAATTTATATATGGTGTTGCACCCGAAAAGGTTATTCACGAAAATGTTAATATTATAGTTGCTTCCATACCACGGGTTTTGTTGGCGTGAAAGCATAAATCAATTTTATAGCCCCATCTAAATCAAACGCGTTTTAATGGGCGTCCCCCGTCATATCATAGCTGAGTATGATAATTTACGGCGACTATGTGACGAATGTAGAAATAAAGGTCCCTCATTCCCTCCCCTACCTCCCTGGATTAGTTTTATGCCCTAAACCGCCGCAGTAAATATGTCATGCGATATCTTTGAGCGTCAGAAGATAATTTTTGGATTTACGAAGTGTAAGCTTCACTTTTTTTCTCCGTCCTATATTGTTTTTGATAGTGTCAGTCTTGAGTGATTTAGAGTTGACGGAGGTGGGATTATCTGGTGTTCCGAAGATCTGGTAAACATCGGAGCGTTGTTTGATGACTCTGTTGCGTTGCGGTCATTAATTAAACAGCTTTTACGATGTATTATGAATTCTCTTTTACGTGATTATGAAAATATCATGCCTCTTTTATTTTAAGGCGGAATTAGATAGGGAAAAAAGTTTTGAATTAAGCTATCTCAAATCTATAAAAGTTTATCAGTGTTTTCTAAATAAAAATAAAAAACCGCCCAAGTACCTACTTACGTGACGAACTTAATTAATTAATGAAGATCCACGCTACAGTACTATTTAACAATATATATTTGTGTTTAAAATCTAGCCTTGATTTTTAATTTTATTTTATTTTAGTAGCTAAGTACTTGACTGTCAATTAAACTGTATTAAACAAAATGGTTTAGCGATAGAATTTGTTTGAGTGTTAGTAAGTGAAAACAAAAAAAAAAATGACAACCAATAAACAATTCACGTAAACTTTATATGTGAACAAAGGAAGTCATCAACGTCTCGAAACAAAAATTGTGTTAATACCCAAACAAAAATCTCACAACACTATCTAAAAGCACATTGTATATAATAATTATATATTTTGCTATTAAACTCTCTAGTCTCTACACGAATACAACAAAGCTTTTAAGTTTATAATACAGTTAAGAAATCTATTATACTTGTATTCTTTGACGTGAGCCGTGACCGAACAATCGACAGGTGCATGTCACACAAAAATTATATAAAATAAAAAATTACAAACATTTTAATATAAATTTTTAAGGGTAAGTAAGAAAGCTGAGACCCTGTTCATCTGTTAGCGAGTATTCTACTATAGCTAATGTCACTTTTGTGTTATCGTTGATAACATCAAAATATGATGATAATGATATCAAATAAGATAAACTCATTAGATTAATTTATCATTACGTACTGATTTGTTCACAATAAAATTATTTATTTTAATTGAAGTAAAGAAAGTTTTAAATACCCGCGATATTATTATTTATAGATGATTAATTTAGTAAAATTTAAGAATATTAGATTCCGCTATTTAATTAATTCGTGTATATATAATATAAATGAGCGAACGCAAATTTTCTTTAGTTTTATTTTTCTTATGGCAAAATAGTTTTAATCGAAATAGTCTTAAATATATACATAACTTCTATTTCACTAAAATTACTCTTTAATATGATCAATAATTTTGTCTAAAACTGACAAAAAAAATCTACTCTAAAATAATAATTTAAGCGAATATCAGCCAAAATGCTCCGCAATTCGGAAACAATGACCTCATCGCCATCACATAATACGTTGTAAAATATACGGGACACATAAATTTCATTAATTACCGACATCGTTATGATTAATCGCGTTACACTATAGATTTAACGAAATCACATTATTAAATAACACGTCGGTCAAAATAACGGACTTTTCGGATTGATGTGAGGAATAAACGTAGGAAAAAACATCTTATTTCTCATATAAACGCGAAAGTTTGGCTGAACGGATCTGGACGAAATTTGTCTCAGATATAGGTTTTATACCGGAAAAATGTGCGTTTTCCGTGATATAGATTTTTACGTAAACGAAGTTATTGGCAACAGCTAGTGCTTTATAAAAGTTACTGGTAGAATAATCTTCCGTTTTTAAGAATATTGTTATAGTACCTAACTGTAAGTGATCGACTAAAGTATATATAAATCGAGACCAACAAAAACATAGTACTCTCGCAGAAAATAGGCCTAATTATGTAGCTACGATTCATAAGTGTGTGAAATACGAAAGCAGAAATGTAATACCTCCTTGCCTATACCACTCGTAAGTAAGCTAAGGACGATATAGTGAAGAAGGGGTAAAGAGAACTAGGGTTCTCTTCACCCAAGCAAGAGATTTGTAAGTCTTCTGTACTGCAAAGGCTTAGAGATCGCATTTCTTGCCTGCTCGTCAACAGAATCAACATTTCGAGTCAGCGGTATCTTCTCTATGACATTTTATTGTAAAATAATGATTCAAATTTGCTTTTAGAGGATCTAGATGTTTTATTTTTACTTTCCACTCTACTCCTCCCTACACGAGAATATACATACATTTATATATAATATGTCTAAGAGTTTCCCGTGACTTGTATTTCTCAACATCTATGATGTTTTTTCTTAACCGCTGACCTCAAGAAGACCTTAAACTATGAAAGCACTTCAACACTAAGTTTACAAGACAAGTAACAAGTACTTGTAAGACCAAATGCACTATCCGTTAAACCGTCTAATATCTTCAAGCAAGCATTCTTAATGTTTAATAAATAAGAAAATAGATTTAAAAACCATTCAATTACTAAGTTAAAATGAATAAGTATAATTGGTTTATATCAAAATTAAGCAACTAAGTTTGAAAGCATTTTTCATCATCATTTTACAGAGTAGGTACCTATATAATATTTTTTAAATAATTAATTATAGTACCTAATTGTAAAGCTACTACCGCTATTTCTAGAGAGACGTATCATATAATGAAAACATATTTATGCTAAAAACAACTGTCACTTTCGAGAAGTCGGTTAAAGGGCAACAGATCACATAAAATATCACAACGTACACAAAGTGGAATTATCAACTGACTCTGAAAGCAAAAAATAGAATATTTTTGTCGCACACAGTTTTTATTTCATCATCAATCGCGGTGCCTCTGATGCAGTCGAACTGATGTCCGCCAGGTCGTAGATCAGCTATGACACGGTGTCATTCAGGCCGAAATAAATAATGCTATTCTATCGATCTATGGGACGGCGTTATGCGAGATATCACTAACAGTTCAAAATTTAAAATGATCTATTAATAATATTTATCTTTCTCTTTAATACAAAAAGAAACTTTTGTTCATCATTATGAGATATACAGTGAAGAATATTACAAAACATTAGGATGAATATATGTAGACAAATGTATTCCTGTTTCTGAAAATTTTCATAATTAGAAATTACCTCCTATACGCGTTCTTAAAATTAACAAAATTACATGTACAATTTTGACTTAAGTATATAAAAACTAAAATTTTAAGTTATTACCTTTTGCTAACTACACTTGTGAAATTATAGAAAAGCTCACACTTTTCCTTTACTACAAAACATTATGACATTTTTACGTCAAGCCTGTGTTTTAGGTAACATCCGACTGAGTGATACACGTTTTTTTTTATAAATATACACATAAATAATTATATATTACACCCAGGCACGGGGCGGGAATCGAACCCACAATCCTGGAGCAGAAAGCAAGATCACTGCCAACTGTGTCAACGGGCCAGTCAAATATGTTAAATATATAAATAGCAACTCACTGTATAAAGCCGTCCGAGGATATAAAATAAATCACGAGATTGTTTCATTTCATTTTATTATGCCGTGTGCCAGTCAAGTCTACTTTTGTATAAAACACTTACTATAAAAATTTTATTTTATAGTTTTAATAACTTCAACGGGATTAAACCACTTTTTATATAGAGACGGCTTCTTTTCACTTTATTTAATATGATATAAATATTAAAAATAAGCAATGAATACTTTTTTATAAACTTGTTTATGCTTGATCGTCAATTTTGAAAAAGTTTTTCGAATTCAATGAAATTTTCTATGAATATCATATTGTTAATTACTTTTTTAAGTACCAAAATTATTAACAATTATATGATTTTATATTTATTAATTTTTTGATGAGTACCTAATACATAGTTAGGGATGCGCTGGTTTCAACGATGCAAACGGTGCAGTGGACGACTACCGTTAGAAGATGACGTCGACGACATATCAGTAAAAAATATTTAAGAAATTAATATTTAATCGTCAAATTAATTTAATAAATAATCATCCAATTTTTTTAATAATTATTTTAAAAAATTGTTGTCTGTAAAGTCGGTTTACGGCCGATAATTTTACGTGTAACCGTAAGAAAACATTGATGAAAAATTGCATACTTTTATGAATTGAATTATTATCACTGAATTATCATGATTTTGTGTAATACGAAGAAGGAGTTAATTGAAAATTAAATTTTTTTTCGACAAATTAACATTTATTTTTGTACTCGGTAATTCAAATATTTTTTCTCTCCTACTCGGACACATCTGCAGATGGAGTGGCAGAGAGATACATATATGCGTCACAAGCCGAGCGCTTAAGCCGATCGTGCCTCTCTATCGCTTATTACGCGCTCTCGCTCGCAGAACGTGACAATGAGTCATGCTTTTTCATGCGTGCAGCCGGCGTTCAACGATTTATAAGACGGTATCACTTTAAAAAATAACTATATTTAGTTTGTACAGGTTAAATAGTACCGATATTACTATCAGTAGTAGAAGTACAAAAGAAATTAACGCCTTTTTATACTTCTTTAAGGATTTACTCTAAAAATAAAAACTCGAAATATTACAGATAAAGATCAACATACGGTATATGAACATAAAGTATCTAGAGGTTTCCTACCCTAATATACAATATTTGGCCTATTACATCGCCAGACCATTGATTTATAGGTTATGAGTCCCCTAACATTACGCCTGATGTATCGCCTTGATAATGAATCTACTATTTTTCCCGGCATGTGATCGAAATATGAAGGTTGAGTTATACTGGCAACTATAATTTTGTTGTAATTAAAATATACATATATTATATATATATTTAGTAATGATATAACGATCTGAAATTAACTTTGTATTATTTTTCAATCAGATGTTAAAGCCTCATAAGACTTTCTTATTCTTTTAAATAGTTTAAATCAAGAATCAAAGAAACTGTTTACAAAAGGTGACCGTTCTGGTCTAGTGGTGCGTGTAGTCGCCTTAACGTCAGCGGTCGCGGGTTCCATTCACGCTCGGGGCAGATATTTGTATTTGTACAAATATTTGTTTGTGGTTTGGATGTTGTCCTTGTGTATTTTTTCAGCGTGCCTTGGAGAGCACATCAAGCCGTCGGTTCCGGTTGTTATCACAAAGATCTGATAGCGACCATTACTCGTGGTAGGAAATTTATTCGCTAACTCGCAATTGAGTAGCGTTTTTTTTTTGTGTCGCACGGGAATCCATTTACGGATGATATCCAGGACGCCCGGGTCGGCAGTCCTAGACTTATGTCGGACCCGGCACTTTGGGAGTGCAATACCGTACTAAACCCCTGCGGGAGGCTTCAGCCGCTTTAATTGGAGGGTCCCGGATCTGCAGGCAACAGGATCCCTCCAGCGACAGGCTGGCCTCGGCGAAAAGGCCAGACTTCTCCTCGATGGGGACTGTCCGGCTCACCTCAGAACAGACGACAACCGACGACGCAATGGAGTAGCGTGACGGATTAAGCTCCAACCCTTCTTCTATATATAGACTTGCATGTAGGTTGCTTACAGGCTGATTCAGTTCAGCTCTATTCACTTTACAAATGACACGGATTACTTTTACTACCTACCTACCTACCTACCTACCTACCTACCTACCTTTTATGCAGGACTCATTATTTAATTTATTATGTTCAATTTATTTTTACCCGACTGCGACAGAAGGAGGGTTAGGTTTTTCGAGTGTATGTATGTATGTATGTCCATTTCTTTGGCACGCCCTACAGCCCAAACGGCTGGACAGTTTTTGACATATGAGGTGTCGTATGATTTGTCTAAATTGTAGTAGTGATATAGGCTATATAAATTTTCAAAATGGCGCCCGCAAATGGCGGAATGAGGGGGGAGTTGAATTTTTTTTTTCTTACTGTAGCAATATGGGTATCAAATGAAAGCTAGTAAATTGTTTTATTCTTTTTAGTTTATAATAAGAGTATTTTACGCAGTCGGGTTTTTTGATTTTTTTAATTATATAATGTATTGAAAAAAAGTAATCACATTGAAACAATAATAAATAAAGTTATAAATCATCACATAAAAAAGTATAAAATACAATTGAAAATAAAATAAGTGTATAGTTTCGACAATGACATCATTCAATATCGTTTGAGTGACGCGCGTCGCTTCTGCGAGATAACTTCGAAACTGACAGCTGACGACGAATCGATTGAGTTTAGATACCGTTTTCTGGCGCTCGGTCGTCGTCAGTATAGAGCTGTTACGATTTTGTCGAGTATTATAAAATATGCTTTATTGTGATTCTATCATTGATTTAAAATGCTTATGTAACTTAATCTTACATCATTAGTAGGTACCTGCATCCCTGTATTTAATCGTAAAAGAAAAATAGAATAGTAACCTTTTTTTTTCAAGAACTTTGATCAATTGTAATTTCTTATTATAGGCAAAAAAACTAAGTTTTTAATGTCCTAAAAGTGATAGAAGTTGAAAATTAATTCACAGTATATATTGGGTAATAAGAGTTAAATGTTCCAATAGATAAAACAAAATCCGGACGAAACCGGTGAGTTTTAAAGTAAATATATAAAAATGTATACATATATACATGTCAGCTTTAAGCCTTTTTCTTCACAGATAAATTGACCTAGGTGGATTCGGAAGTTCAGGGCTGTTACAGAACCAACGTTATATTATTTTTACACTATAGAAAAAATACAAAAAATAAATAACATACAACTAAACTTAATTTGGAATTTAAAAATCTCACAAAAATTTCATAACAGTTAAAAAGGGCGCGCAATAAAAAAGAATCACAAAGACTACAAATAATGCAAGTCATCGTTGCATCATTAAAACTAACAAATAAAAAATAATAATGAAAAAGCATCAAAATAAAAGACCTTTTACGGATTCGCGCGCGTCTGACATTTGTCAATCATTCCCCCGCTGTCAACTGTCAACTGTCAATGACAATTAATGGTGTCCTATACAAAGTTTTATGGATTTTATTGCCCCAATTGTATGCCGGAATGATTAATGTAATCACTAATGCAAATCCTCACTGCCTAAGCACGGATTCTATTATTGTATTTTTGTAGAATTGTATAAAATTGATTTATTGAGATAGTAGCGGTTACCGTGGGCGGCGTTAATTCATGGTATGACGAAATATATGGATGCGATTGTTAGACGGACATTCGTGAGTGCGAATTTAACGTCGACGGGATCGAGATAAATGATGCACTTTTGGAAAATTTGTAAGGATATAAAATTTTCGGTTTAAGATTAATTTCTGACGTTTGAATTAATATATTCGAAGTAAGAATAACAATGAACTATTTTTGTGCATGTAACAATATATTTATATAAAGCACATTTTGACTTACATAATAAAAGACACAATTTTAAGAACGATGTGAAATAAAAAAAAAAACCTTTTTATATTAATTTATACATAGGTACATATATATATATAATTAATGTACTCTTCTATTCGCAGTTTCAGTGTGAGTATAATTAGTGACATTAAGATGAATTTTGTCTTACTAATATTGCTAATATAAATTAGAAAATGTCGCATATAAAGTATTGCATTACCACATTTAAACAATTATTTATCACATATCACAATAAAGGATCGGACGCACCTACGCGACCGAGCGGAGTGAAAGCGACCGTATTATACAAACTATAACGTTACTGCCACACATGATACGGAAATCTACGAATCATTAATTCAATTTTTAAAAACATTCCAGCCTCGAGACCTGAAAACTAAGGAATATCATCAAAACCTATGATAGTAGATAGCTTTATGTTTAAAGAACGTTTTGATACAACAGTTATCGTAAATTGATAATTAACTCCCGTCACATATAAATTGTGACACCGGGCCCAGCAAACAAAATTGAGCATCGAGTAGCGAGGGTTAAGCAAGTTATTGTAAACTATGATTATACTATATTTTTAAATATAATTTGACGATACAATAAATTTTTTTTTTTTTTTTCTAAATACAGTTTTTTCTTTCAATAGAATTGATTAGAAATTAAAGTACTTTAAGCACATTAATTGCTGTGCGGTAACTGACAGACAAGAAGTCCCGAACTCTTTCTTGCCCAGGTGTCGTAAAAGGCGAGCCCATAATGCTGCGTACAATTGTACACCAACCAGAATCGTGCTGCAGCGTCACCATATCCTGTCACAAGACTCGCAACAAACACTGCGCTCGCTAACCCGCCTTCAAAGCGTGGCGAGTATTGGCAAACCTCCTCAGAGATAATGGAGGAGGCCTATGTTTATCAGTGGACATCCAACGGATAATGTGGAATAGCACATTTTTTGGTATTACCACTAGCGTAAAATGAATACGAATCAGAATGATTTTTAAAAAACAACTATTTTTAACATTTCAACTAACAATAAACATCAGTGGTATGTCAACGAAAAATCATACAAAAAGCTTACCTACTAGTACGAATTATAAGGTAATTGATTAGCCACTGATTAAGAAGCTAAACGTACGTACTTCATGAAGTAGTACAGAGCAACGCGCACTGCAATAAAATAACAAACGAATCCATTTTATCTGTGCTGATGCAATTACTACTGATTTCAGCAACATCCTTGGGTATGTTCCGATATAGACTGCGAGCACCGCTCAGTACTGGTCAAAAATTCGTTCAATTATGGACTACCAGTACATTGCCGCAGTGCACTAGACAAATATATCGCCGCCATTTTTGTACTGTGAGTACTGGCGTTTTCGAGGTAAGGTGCCCTCAGTACTTTGATCACATGATCAAAAAAGTGGCTGTGACATGCGGACGGACAGACAGACAAACATGACGAATCCATAAGGACGAATCCAATTACGTTTTTTGCCATTTGGCTACGGAACCCTAAAAATATAACAGCGCCTAGAGATTTAACAGCTCCCACGAATGATTATTGCTATTATTAATTAATATTGTTATTCAAAAATATCAAAAACATTCAAATAATAATTTTTCTTGTTAAAACAGAAAACATGTAGGTACATGATAAATATTTTTATTTAAAAAAGTTGGCGAAAAATGGGGATGACAGTATACTGGACTGCATTCTGTTTTAAACACTAACCAGTACCTATAGCAAACTAAAAACGAACGGCTTCGCAGTATACTGAATTGACGTTACATCGTGCAGTGGTCACAATGTATATCGGAAGTTACCCCTTGGTTTTGGCGAAATTGTCTTTTCTTCTCCGCTATTTCGTAAGAGATAACTAATCGCGATGTGTACACGTTAAAGCTATTGTCATTTGCGATTTTATCGCATTAAAAAGTCGCAATGATTGATTTTTTTTGTTCCTTTATTATACAGAATTTTGTACCCTTCCCATAGTTTATATGCAAGTCCTCTGCCCAAAGGTTTCTCTCGAAGAGATCGCTGTATTAGCGTTAAAGCCGCCTGTTGCAAATGATGCAAGATGATTGTTTTAAATTCTATTTATTATTACTTTTGTGTATTGGTATGCAAAAAGAGTGAATAAATAAATATTAGTGCGTGTTTGGCCTAAACGACGCTTTCACAGATTGACATGATCGTTTCCTTATTTGCTTTAATCGCTTTCTAGCGCAAGTCTGTCCGATTTCTATTAACAATCTCATCGAAAATTAAAATAAAATCCATCTATCATCCTTTTAAAATGTAGTTTAAAAAAATTAAAAAAGTAAAAGTAAGTTTTAAAAAGTTTACTTTTCGTCTGTGATAATTAATACTTTTATATATGATTATTTCTGATTAACTCTGAAATTTTTTAAAGTTTTTAATTGTATTGTTTTTGAATGACTTCATAATTGAATGCATCTTTGTTTAACAATTGCAGTTTATTTTTATTTACTAAAATATAAACTGGCGAGTTTTACAAAAAATCTTTATAAATTTATCTTGTTTATATTAATTGTAACAACTTAAATGAACTGAATCATTTTGTAAACGTTCCACTGGCGGGCAAAGGCCTTTTGTTCATGTGGGAAATAGGAGGAATGGAGCTTACACCACCATGCTGCTTCACTACGGATTTGCAGATAATTTCCTTACCCAAGAGTAACGACCCTTATTGGGTGTCTGTGATAACAACCGAGATCGACGGCTTTACCTGCTCTCTGAGGCACGGTTGGGATGCCCAAAAGAATGTAAATTCAGAACAAAAAGAAATATTTGTCTAATTACAAATATCTGCCCCGAGCGGGAATCAAAACGCGATCCTAGCGGTCGGATTTTCGTTAAGGCGTTAAGAATACTCACACCACTACACCAGAACGGTTGAACTACAACAACTGCTAAGACAAAACGTATAAAAATTTTAAGGTTATTCCTCCTCATTCTGTTAAATTTATCCTGCAAAAAATAGGCTCCTTACAAATTAAACAAATACTAAATTATTTGTATGTTATAGTTCTTTTATTGACAAAAAGCCAATAGTATTTTAGGAAGATCAAGTTAAACTAACTGTTAACTATTAACTAAAATAAAGTTTCATTAAATATATATCGCGAAATTCGTTTATAATGACTGGCCCGCTTGCGCAATTGACAGTGACACTGCTCTCCGCTCCAGGGTCGTTGGTTCGATTCAAACCCAGAGTCCGAATGTAATGAGTATGAATATAATAATATCATAAAAATATTCATATTATAAATTTGATATCATTCAACTGTTACCTAAAACACAGGCATTAAGTTGTCTACATTAGGAGCAGACAATCGTGTGTGTACTATTTTAACTACTCAACTATTTTAAGTCTATCAAAGTCCCACTGTTGGACAAACGCATATTTTCCTATAAAGGACAAGCGTAACAGTTAAGCGACGGATAGAACATGAAACTCGGAATTAATTCCGAAAATTAAAGACATTCACATTGTACACAACCAAGTATTACAAAATTTTTAAAAACGAGGCTCAAATTACCTTCTGAAAACTAAGCAGCTCCTTACAAAATAAAATATGAGAATTGACCGAATCAAATTTAAATATTATATAGAGAAATCGCTAAACTTATAATATTTAAAAAAAAGACAAGAAATTGATACTAAGAAAACATTAAACACTCAAGAATGTGAAAATACGTTCAACATAAAGTCTAAATTCGGACAAGAAAATCAATACACGCGAAGTTAAATTTCATTACGTCACGTCACTGTCTCGTCACTGTCACGTCACCGTCACGCCGGCGTCACTCACCTGCCAACTGTAACAACGACAGATCGTTAATTAGAGTACAACATATAATCGTATATATATGACAAGTTGTGTGTTATTACTGTCGTTCACAGCTTCGCTCGTTTCGGTTTTTATTTTTGTTTATAATAAGAATTAATTTTACCATTTATGTAATTAAAGTTTCAGAACATATTTGTGCAGTGGTTACAGCAACTGGCCGTTACGTTAGTGGTCGCGGTTTTGATACCCACTTATGGCAAATGTTTTAACAGGTGATAAAAATATCTGTCGTGGTTTGAGCATTTGTGATGTTGTTCCGAGAACCCGATCCATCCCCATCCTACTGGGGATCGTTGAAAATAAGATGCTTGTTATTGACTTATTAAATTAATATATGCGTTTCTTTAGTGACGCTTTTATTTTCTTCATTAAATTTTAATTTATTAATAAATACTGTGGATTATAAATCGCATTACGCTCAAAAATAGACATCCATCCGCACTTCTTTAGATCCTTTCATCGTGCAATACGTGTCTAAATATTCGTGACCAAAAATTCTAATCACTATTTTAAAAATTACCTACTATCTTAAAAACTACCAGCGATTAAACAGGCACAGTAGGTACAACTTATATTAAATAGTCACCGTTGATAAACACGTGCAGCAACGAAGAAGCTAAGTGTAAGTGTGTCACTGACTACAGGAATTAAAAGGAGAAATCAAGGATGAGAAGGATGATTCCGGTTTCTTCGCATATCGTACGTAACACAGCTACTGTATCTAATTCACCCCGATTTTCTGAAAGAGTACTACTACGCTGGGTCAGTCGGATATGAATTATAAATAAATAAACAACTCAGCCTCAATTGCCTCAAGTACAATATGTACCTGTCTGTGGGCAATAAACACACACAACTTATTATAACTATAAGCATCTACATATATAACATAGAAATACATAATTATTTATTTTATTAATACTTTATTTCACAATTAAGGAATACGTGAAAGAAGAAACAAAAAAAAAAAACATACTAAAAAGAGTGCAAAGGCGGTCTTATCACTGATAGTGATTTCTTACAGACGACCTTTGTTTACATAGGACACATTGGTACCAAGACAGGCACACGGTGCAATTACTCTTTAATTTATGATAGTGCTGTGATATTAAGACTCAACGATTTAATAATACCGTTTTCGTTCCGAATTCCGACGACCGTCCTGATGTAGTGGTGCGAGTAGTCACCTCAAACCGCTCCAGCGGTCGCGGTTTCGATTCCCGCTGGGTATCGAAACCGCGACCGGATCGGACAGATATTTGTTTCCGGTCTGGATGTATGTCCTTGTGGGTCTCCCTACCGTACTTTGGAGAGCACGTAAAGCCGTCGGTCCCGGTTATTATCATAGACACCTGATAACGATCGTTACTCATGGTAGGGAAATTATCCGCAAACCCACAGTGGAGTAGCGTGGTGGATTAAGCTCTAACCCTTCTTCTATATGAAGAAGAGGCCTTCGCTCAGCAGTGGGTGGTTTACAGGCTGATACAGTACAGATTAAACAATATGTATAATATTAACAAGTTGAATGTCTATTCACAGCATCAACATTATCTAACAAGCCGACGCCTCGCGAGCTCATCGTCACCAGCTGCTAACGATTATATTCGAAATAGATCAAAATAAATTGTTTCTTTTCTCGCTAAAACTCGCTCCCGCAAACACGTCCCAACTATTTTAGTGATGATATATCACCGAGATTTCTGTCAGGCACTCGTCGTTCCTCAACAGAATTGTCTGTTCGTTCATATTCATTTCATACACCTACTTACAAGTAACGTAATACGTAGGACTTTGCTTCAATGATCTAATCCCAGGAATCACCAGTTCCGATTTTTTATTAAATTATTTTTGTGTCTTTATCTGATAATTGAGAGAATTATAGGCTATAATTATCAGTTAAATGTAAATATGTTTAACAAAATTTACTTACAAGTAAAAAACTGAAGTAACTAACTAACTAAACTAAACTAGGTGTTTATTGAATGCAACAATTGTGTATTTTAGTAAATACTAAACTAACAAACTAAACAGCAAGCTAACTCATAATTTAACAATAATTTCCGTTATAAAACACTTTGTTACTTTAAATGTTACAAAAATACTCTTTCAAATACCTTCAGTTTCAAATTTCACAAAACTGAACACATAAAGAAAGGATAACTAACACTAAATCATAAAATAATAAATCTTTTAAAATAAATACAAATAACATCATAAATTCGTCAATTTATTCAGGCAAAAAATAATAGGGCACTGGATTTTTTGCAAGTGTACAAATTAAAACAAAAGAATACAATAACTAGTACGAAACTTCTGCACAACATAATCTTTGACCAATATTTGTTCTGAGAAGTGGAGGGCAGATGCGCGCGCGCCGCCGTGACGAGCCTTGACGGACATAAATCAATTGTCAAAACTGACGGCATTAATCTCTAAAGACTAATAGCCAGCGACGAGAGACGTGTGGAATCGACGTTGAAGACCAAAAAAAATGTTCTCTTCTGTAATATTTATTTAACGATTTCACGAAATAATTAAAAAAAAATTTTAAGTTTGCTAGAACAATAAACCATGTATACAAGTATTGTGTTGAGGGTCTGAAAACATAATATAAATGATATTGTTCTATTTAAGTGTACCAATAGTTAACACTGATGGTCTTCTTTGTATTATACATAATAGTGGTTTAGAGCAGTGACCAGTATATCAATCAAGTAAGGGCTGAAGATATAGTCATTAGGTATAAAAAGCACATGACAGATTTGCTAAAAGGTGTTCCAAGTTTCTAGCAGTAAATATTACTGATCATGACAAAGATGGCAGAATAGCAATTACAATGGAAGATAGTAAAAGATTTTTTTTTAATTTATTAATTTTGAAACATATCCTGTCATGTCCATATAAACACATCTCGAGCCGAACGTAGCGAGTAAGTACACTCGCTTAATAAGTCCAAGTGGCGCTCCGACATTACAAAAACTGTCGTTAAAATGTACACCCGACCACGCAGTCGATATACCTTCCACACAATCATCACACAAATATCGACTCTAATGTAACTACACTAAGGCTATATTTCTATACAATTACATGTATAGATCTAACTACTTGTGCTGTAGTATGTTTTTGCGGTCGTGGGAGCCAATCGATTAACTCATATGCAATTAATGTTACAAGTGATCTCACGTGTTCGCTGGATACGACATGATGACGACGTCACTTGAATGTATTACTAACGTACATTCTAATATTGGTCCATTTATTTTTATTAGCATTTAAATTTATCAATAAATCCTTAAATTATGAGAGAATACGAAAGCACGGACCATTGCATTGTAATCGACACCTATTCTTTGAACTTAGAAATTAATTTTCTAATAAATCTCCAAATAAATTATCAAAACTGTATCTCATCTGATAACGAAATGTGATACATTCAAAATTTCAGTATTCTTATCGAAAAAATTGTACCCTTAAAGTTTTCATCAATAACGTTGTTTTCATTGACTTTTTAAAATTATCCATAGTTTTTGTGTTCTATCATCATATCTGCGACTTCGAACATACGATATCGACGAAATATTAGGTTATATAGATATATATAAATATATATACATTGTATATTTTTTTGTAATTAAAAAAACATCTTTCTAGAATATTTCACGACAAATTTTTACCAAGGCGTATCAATTGAATCTTATCGTTAATGCTTTAAATTTTATAGTTCGTAATTAATTATATGAGAAACAATGTCACAATTACCCGAGGGAAAGATCCGAGGTCGACGGTTGATGCATTAACAATTACTAATTGTCGTCTTCAACAACATCAATTTTATGTCTTGTTGATTAAGTTGTCCGCTGGTCACTATTAAGTTTGTTTTCTTTTTTTTTTTTAACAGTCCAAGAATGTACATTAAATACAAGAATTGTAGATAAAACTATCTTCATTGGTTATAAATATTAAAGTCATAAAAATTATGACTTAAGAAACTAAACGATAACTAAATGATTTGAAGGAAGATTTTTCGGTTGTAGGTAAATTCCAGAAAGGGTAACTTCATTTAGACTAAATTTGCACACCTATATAATAAAATGCATTATCTATAAGCAAATAGGACAGCTATTTTTCTAACTTTTTAACTACAAATTTGGTTTTTGTAGTACTTTAATTATGAAATATAACATCAAATATAGAAAATAATCCGTCTTAAGCTATAGTATTTTGTTTCTTAAACAAAACACATACATGTTCAGTAAAAGATATCAGTATCACCAGAATTCCAAAAATGGCATATAGTTGTGTCCAACTGTGATAATAATAGGGCGTTAGAATACCTCAAGACATTAACATAATTATGATTGTCTGAAATGTGCTACCTTGGAACAGAGTGGCTTAACAATTCTTACCTATTGACGTAACAGTCTTAAACATTGGTTTTTACAGCTGATATTTGTATTAGCCACATACACACATACACACACACACAGAACGCACACATATACACACACATAACTTATTTCGATATGATTCTTGTAAGTCTCGCCTACTTCATGTTTGTCAAGACAATCTGTTAACTGTTTTCAACTATTGGAAGGAATTAACTGCTTCCACGAAAAATATTCCTAAGCCGTATTTTTTTAGTTTGTCTAAAACTTTTGTTTCCGACAAATTTCAATTGTTAATTGTAAAAAAAAACTGTTAATTCATTGAATAGTCACGTAATATAAAATCAAAGATCGAAGATGAACTGTCAGAGTTACTTAAATTAATTTATTGAACATGATTGGAATAAATAAAGATCACTTTGACAGCCATCATCGTTGACTTAGTAAATGTTCAATGAGGGTTTGACAATAAAATAAAATATTTAATACGAAGTTTTACAATATTATATATATTTACAATGCAAAACTTAAACTAATTATTTATAGACAGTTTTGGTATAAATCATGTCCGCGTGTATAGATTATATTATAGATTTGTTAATAGAAGTGACTTATGCCCAGCTGTGGGAAGCTTACGGGCTGTTTAAAGTGAAGTTATTCGTTTAAGCACGATCAAATCAAATCAAAATTTTCTTTATTCAATTAGGCTCCGAAAGCAAATTTGAATCGTCATTTTACAAAGAATATAATATCTATACAAATAATAAATCTGTTAAAAACTCCGTTTCATTAATACACTATATATCATCAAGAATAAATTTTAATAGCGCGTTTTTTTTTGTATCAGCGCCATCTCTTATCGTGTTTTTCTGTGTTCACGTATCACATAAAAAGTACAAAACCAATGTAAATAACTTTAATACATAAAAATTAGAAATAACTCACAGAATAATTTAGTTTTTGTTTCATTGTAATTAAATTTAAAAATAAATATTTAAGAAAATAGAAATAGGTACCTACGCCGCCAACGCCATCTGGTCTAAGGAATTTTAAAAACTCACAAAACTTATTTTTGAGTTATTATTTTGTTAAACTTAAAAGTTTACTAAATATGTCGGATAGGAATAGAAATCGTTTTAATATTTTAGATAAACATCATTTTCAATTAATATACTATTAAGTTAAATATTAATTATGTTAAATGTCACTAAATATAAAAACAATATTCTACAATTATACGATAGATGGCGCAGATAATTTTCTGAATCGCGCTGACCAAAACTTCGGCCAAAAGAATGACACTCGCCCGTATTTGGAAAACTGTTTTCTTTTTTGCATTTAATTAAATACTTTAGGGTACTACGGTCTTGATTGTTTGTTCGTTGTTAAAATTTAAAATATTTGGTCGTTATTTGTTTGTTGATTGTACAAAGTTGGATGGTTATAGCTATTTAAGTTGTAATCTATATATATATATATATATATATATATATATATAAAGTCGTGTTAGTTACACCGTTTATAACTCGAGAACGAGTGGAACGATTTTTATGATTTTTGTTTTTGGATTTGTCTTCGTCGGGAATAATACTTATTAAAATATGGTATTCATCAATGAGAAAATAATTAATAAAAAAACAGTTCAAATGTTTCATCCGTACTGTCTATATATATAGATATAATAAATCTGTCACTCAATCCGTCTATTATAAAATATTTTCCAGTATCGACGCAGGTGTAGGTGATTAAAAATATAAATGTATAATTTTTAAAATTTTAGTTAAATACCCGTGCGAAGCCGGGGCGGGCCGCTAGTTCTATAATAAATTAATTGTAGTTAATGTAAAGCTACCACCGATTCGGAATGTTGATTCTGGTGAAAAGAATCGGCAAACCACTAAATAGTTACTTTTTGAAAACCGTCAATATATTATTCAAACATTATAAACTCAGTCATATGTCCTGCATGAAAGTCAGCGCCACTAAACCCACGACCATTGAAGTAATATGTACTAACGTACCCACGATCCAGATTTCATCTTCAACTACAAATAATTTGAAATCTATTCTGAAATTCTCTGCAAATACTACCTGATTTTGTCTCATAGCTAGTATAATTTTTTAATTTGTTTATCATGGGTTCATTACTTTACTTTTATGTTTTTTTTTTTGTAATTTATTTACGCTTTAAATAATACCACAATAGACACAATAATACCAATATAGCAAAAAAAAATGTACAAAAAACAACATACAAAATCTTATTATCATAAATAATTTCTTACAAACTTTAGATAAGTGAGAATAATTTACTTAACATGTTACTTATGTACATATTAATTACGTAATAGTATCTATGTATATAAAATACGATATCCGCAGACGAACGAAGATTATCGACATAGCGCAGTGTATTTACAAGCTAAAGTGGCAGTGGGTAGAGAACATAGCTCGTAGGACTGACTGGGCGTGGAGCAGAAAGGTTCTCGAGTGAACAACACGCATTGGCAAGCGCAGCATCAAACGGTCGTCAACGAGATAGATGACTTGAGAAGAGCCGACGGAAGTCATTGGATAAAAGCAGCTTCGAACCTGTCACTCTGGAAGTCAATGAGGGAGGCTTTCATTCAGCAGTGGACATCCAATGGCTGATATGATGATGATGATGAATGTTACATATTAGTCTTAAAAGTAAGCAATGTGTTAAAATGACGAACATCACAATATAGGGAGGGCTGTTCCAAGGCTTAATTGATATTTAGAACTATTCTTGGAAAAATATTAGAATTCAATTTTAAAATTATAAAATACACAATAATTTTTGTTGTGGTCAATTTGATATTTTCTTTCAATGTTGATATGCTGCCAGCATTCTTGTCACCATTCAAAGTGCATCGTTTATAAAACAATTATTTGTAAATCTGTAATCAATTATTATAAACTTATATTTTGTAAATAGGTATGTATTATTCTACAATAAAAACATATAATAATAAAAAAATGTCGTGTGTACGGAGTACTCCAATATGTCAGAAGTGAAACATCTTTGGCAAACTCAATTTAAAATTTATTAATATTAATAGTTAAACATTATATTACTTATTTACGCGTTGTTTACGCGTTGCTAGGATACGCGACATCATACTGTCTCATTCTTTCCTACACATTTTTGTATTTGTCTCTTACCTGTCGCTTTTTCCTTCGCATCCCGTTTTAAATCACAACGATTCGATAGAAGTTTCACTTCAAAAAAACGCTTCACAACCGACAGCCTCCAGTCGGATGAGAATCCTGTGTCGGGATTTCGGAAACACTCAAAACGCAATCACAAGCACCCACACTGCGACACACGTTTTGTCTATGCAAATATTTATCATACCCATCCAACCAGTAGCGCATTAGACAGTAGCTAGACCACTGCGCCAATGGGTCTTAATCAACTAAATAGTCAATGAAATGTAACAAGGAAATTTAGTTAATTTTAATATTATATCTATTCATGAGAACACGCGTTAAGTTTTTTTGACAACCTTCACAAATCATTATTAAATAAAATATCTGCTAAATGAAATACAGCGCTAAGATCTTTCACGGTTTGTTGATAAGCTTCAGATAATTATCAGACAGATAACAATATCCAAAAGATAAAAATTTATGATATGTTTTTCTGTTTCGCCATCGAAATCAACTTTAAATACATACATACATATACATATTAATTTACTAGTTGAAATAAAATAGGCTAAGGGCATATTTACCTCCTGATAAATGACCTCTGACAGCCTATCAGAAGCGAGATAAACTTAATCGAACACCGGTAAAATTAGCTCTAAAAAGAAAAAAAAAAGTGTTACTTGAAATATTTATTTTATTTTATTTATTTATAATTCTTTATTGTACACTACTTTTTGAAAAAAAATAGATATATATTACTAAGGTTATTGCACAATAAGGCGGTCTTATTGCGAATAAGCAATCTCTTCCCACAACCTTATGTTGTGAGTAATTGAAACATAGCCGGAGTAAAATGGAAGGTGATGCATAAATATACAACATAACACAAAAGAGATATACAATACAAATATATAATATATGAAATTTGTCTTTATTTGTTGACAAATATAGTATTTTATATGAAAAGCAAATATTAAAAATATATATAACCTTTAGTTTTTACTAAGCTCAACCCGATGGCGCGTGTTAAAAACGACCAGGTCACCTTGTGTTTACCAAAGCGATGTTTACGTATACCCCAACTATTTCATGTGGAATAAGTAATGAGCGGAAAGCGATTCGTACTTAACTATGTACTAGAGTGTTCTTTGATATTGAATCCAAATTACAGTATTATAAGCTGTTACTTTTTTTTTTGCACTGAGACAAAAAGCTCTGGTTCTTGCTTTCGAGGATCCTAGCTCACGACATTTCTATTCATTTTTTTTCTCTAAAGAAAGTCTATAATTTTTGTAACGCTAGCAAACATAATGAATAAGAAATTAAATCAAACATTTAAAAAAAAATGTGCTGTCAATACAAAATGTCCTGAACGTGACAGGTAAGATAATTACAGATAAGTTTCACACACAGATAATAAAATAGAAAATCGTTGCAAAACACGTCAAATTAGGAAAAAAACAACATCAACAATTTTTCTCTCAAACCACCTCATCTCTAAGCTTGCACCACACACCGCCCACCCCGCGTTCCGTGCACACGTCAGTCAGCGCACATCAATCACTGTTGCCGGCGACTGTACCACTCATATTTCAACTTTAAACCATTTCGGTACCTTATTACAATGTAAATAGAGCACATTATACGTAGGTACGTCTGGTCAAGGGAAGGTGAATTTTCAATCGATTAAATGCCCAGTAAATTAAATGGTTATGAATATTGTTTTAAATGGGGCGCGGTCGGTTCGGGTTTCATATTTTAATTTTTTTTTTTTCGCTTTACCGTTGAGCGATTCAATGTTCTCTATGTTTTAAATATCTAAATTTTTATGAAGATTCGATGCGAAAAATCCACACTTAGATAACGTCGAATGCTATAAATATTAAATAAATATTAACCAACAATCACACCGTTAACCTAGCCCTGTGCTAAATTCGTAAGAACTTGTGTTACAGGTACTAGGAACCGAAATAAATTTAAGAAATTTATATAAATACATATATACACATATACACGTCCATGACCCGGTGCAGACATCTATATTCGTCATACAAATTATCTGCACCTGGCGGGATTCGAACCCGCGACCGTTGCGTAAAGTGTCCAGTTGCCTGACCACTCGACCAGCCGGCAGAATACTATATATCACGTATGCAGATTATATGCAACAATCTAATCGTATTTATGTTTTATATGAACTGAACTGAATCAGCCTGTACACGTCTCACTGCTGGGTAAAGGCCTCCTCTCCTTATTGGAAGAAGGATTGGAGCTTAATCCACCACGCTGATCCACTGCGGGTTAGTGGATATTATTCCTATCATGAGTAACGATGGCTATCATTTCACCTTTATTAACACGTACTGGTCTAATTATTTTCTATTCTTCTGTATATATATTTTTGAGGTGATAACGTCTTGTAAATAGATGAAAGCCGGCTGCACGCACGAAAAAGCATGACTCATTGTCACGTTCCGCGAGCGAGAACTCGGAACAAGCGATAGAGAGGCACGATCGGTCTAAGCGTTAGGCTTGTGACGCATCTATCTTACTTCTACTTCATCGACAGATGCGTCCGAATAGAAGAAAAAAATATTTGAATTACAGAGTGCAAATAAATGTAAATTTATCGACAAAATTGTAATTTTCAATTAACTCTTTCTTTGTATTATACAAAATAATGATAATTCAGTGATAATAATTAAATTCAATTCATAAAAGTATGCGATTTTTCATCAATGTTTTCTTTTGACGTTATCACGTTAAATTATCGTCCGTAAACCGACTTGACAGACAACCAAATTTTTATGTACAATATTTAAGTAAACGTTAGTATTAGTTACACATAGTAAAGTCAGTCGTATGATCGCCATATGCCTGTGAATGTCTGACGTAATAGACCATGACACAGCTCACCTCATTGAACCTAACGACGCTTCATCAAAAATGATTTAGACGTTGAGCGTAGGTGATAAGAGACTACATATGTACGGGAGAACTATGAATGTTACTCGGATTTTCTTGTTTTTTCTTTTTTTTCTCCATAGACAATAGATAGTAATATTAGTTTTTTATTTGACGTCAAATAACAAAAGGTTTTTAATTATTAGGTTTTTTATTTTTTATTTACAGTAATATGATTTGATATTTATTAAAATTATGAAGCAATTTTTTTCCTTCTTAGAAACGATCTACCATAATCTTCATCGTATTTAAATCGTAATTTAATTATTAATACTCAATTGGTTAGATTCTAGACAGATATTCGAATTTGTATCAATATTTGTTTCCGATCTGGCTGTGGTCTGGGATCTCCCCACCGTGCATCGGAGAGAACGAAAAGCCGTCAGTCCCGGTTGTTATCATAGACACCTGATAACGATCGTTACGCATGGTAGGGAAATTATTCGCCTACCCGCAGTGGAGCAGCGTGGTGGATTTAGCTCCAACCCTTCTTCTATATGGAAGAAGGCCTTCGCTCTGCAGTGGGTGATTTACAGGCTGATACAGTACAGTACTCGATTGTTTGATTATATTGCTTTTAAATCTTTCCCAACAATACTTATAACAAACAGGTAACACTTCAAAAACACTTTTGATATAACTTGTACACATACAATATCACTTATGTTAATTTGTCACAATTTTAGATCTTATCCGCGACTGCTAGCTCTAAAGGAGTTCTAGTAACCACAAGGTTCAGTTGTCAATCACTTCTAAGAATTTAAGATTTTAAATTAACATGGTTATTTTTATAAACTACATTTATTTAAATCGGAATATTTACCATGTTTTTTATTTTTATTTGGTGGTACAATGGTAGTGTTTGCGCAGCAAATGTACGAGAAAGGAGGTAGTCCGGTATGGACACTTCTAATGCCGTCAACATCTACCCGCAAACTTCAGTCTTGTGAACAAGACATTCGTAGATAATGTCGAAATATCGAGCTCCACCAAATAAGAATAAAAAACATGGTTAATATCCCGCTTTAAATAATTGTACTTCTAAGAATTACTATCAAGATTATAAAAATTTGTAAAAAAAACATTTAAGAAAACTTTTTTTAAATGACAGCCTTATCCCACGGGCCTCTGTCAAGACAGGACCTAAAAATGGATTTCATTTCATTTCAGCTGACATCTTATCAAATTAACAACTCAAATATTGAATGTCGAATGGAGATCGTCAACCACTGATTTAAAGCTTTATAACAGCACAAGAAGTTACACCATATGACAATAAAGCTTTACTATTAACTATTTTTGTTTTGTTTAACTTAAAAATTACTATATGTATACGGTTATGTTACGGTAACTATAATAATAAGAGTGTTATTATAGTTACCGTAGTTTAATTCGTTTAATACTGTATTATAAATACCTTATGAGTCCTTAATAATCCTACCATTTATCATTCGGGGAATGTTATAATTATAACCCTAATGTTAATGATAAAATTATAGGTTGCAGATCAGTTCAAGTAAAAAAATTAAGCTTAGTAAAAGGTTATGTTTTGCAAATATCTAGTTATTTTTATCAATGACTAACGTTTACTTAACGCCATATAAACATATTAAACTATTGAAAGTCTAAATCGGATTTTATCGCGTTTATTTCTTTTAAAACTTTACAGTTTAACGATTTTTAATTAAATTAAATTATTTCCCGACGCTGTAAAGGGTCCGAAACGTCGGGAAATAATTTAATTTAATTAAAAATCGTTAAACTGTAAAATATTAAACTATTGTTACTTATAAAAAAAGAAATGAAGCAGGTAAATATCAATCAAAATCATTTTAACTTAAATCATCAACGATTTTTAATTAAATTAAATTATTTCCCGACGCTGTAAAGGGTCCGAAACGTCGGGAAATAGTTTAATTTAATTAAAAACCATTAAACTGTAAAATATTAAACTATTGTTACTTACAAAAAAAGAAATGAAGCATGTAAATATTAATCAAAATCATAATTTACTCTATTCAAATAGACTTTATTTTATTTTGAAACTACCACTAAAATATAGATTCTGCTGAGAAAAGCCGGAAACTCGACAGTTTAAAATTGGAAAAAATATCTTTCAATGATTTTAAATTTTTAACATAATATGTTGTGCAATGTAAACCATCTTTACTAAAGCTCACATCCTTGTCATTAATATTTATAGTTTATATTTATATAAATATAAAATTAAATATCTTATAATAGCGCTTTAAATGAAGTAGTTGAAATCCCTAACCCTTTCACTGTTCAAGGCGTGCACCTGATTCCGTCACAATAACTAAATGGAGGGACCCGACTCACTTCAATCAGCTGTCGACGAAATGTCGCGAGCATTGACGGGCTGAGAAGTTCGGACGAGTCTTGTGTCGGTTCTTGTATTGATTATTGTGTCTTGGAATCGTTCCGTTCCATTTCTATTGTTATATTATTCTTTTCATTTTTTGATATATTCGTTAATTTTTTTGTTGTGACTGTTATGTTTACATACTTTTATGTTATATTATTTTTTATGTAATTTGACGATCAGTTCACGCAGCTAACTAGTTCCCGCTCATGACATGTTAGTGTAGGCGATCCAGATATTTGTGTTCTGGGCACTTATGTGTGTGTAGTGTTTTTCCGGATAGCCGATATAGGATTCTTATTCAACTAGGGGTCGTTGAATGTGAGGCAATCTTTTGGACATCTACAAAATTTATAAAGATGTCCTCTATTATCAAAAATACGGTTATTATAAATAATTAAAAGTATCATTTTAACCAGATAAGGTTTAGATAAAAAAAAACAAAAAAAAAACAAATATATCTAAAATATACGTTATAATTAAATGCCATTTCAAATTATTCTTTTTCATTACATATGTATGTCATTAAAAAAAATCGATTGCAATTAGGTATGTTGTTTGCTACCAATTACAAAAATTATCATCTGTAATCCAATGATAAAAGTAAACGAAAGACAAAAAAATTACATATCTTGTCCCATAATTTGTAATGGTTGTATAAATATGGTTAACATCAGTCTGTGAGCTTAGGTAAGGGACTGCTAGTGTCCTTGACCTTGAATCGCTCGCTTTACAACTGTCTACGTCTATACGTCCTTACTTTGATAACTTTTAATCGCCAAACGTTAATACTGGGCAAGTATGTTGTGATCAATTAAAAACTAATTATTATTTTAGTTATTATTTTCCATAATATACCAATTGTTTGATATATTACTGCTATAAATGCAAAAAAATTGTTGGATGTTTGTTACTCATATTCAAGCAAAGTCGATTGAACCAATTACGATAAAACTTGGTATATAAATAGCTGGTGGTCCAGAATAACACAGGCCACTTTTTATCCCGGTATTCTCTCTTAATCAGAAGTGACTGAAACCGCAAGGCAGAGTTAATTATGAAAGAAAATAAAAAAACTCGATCTTTTCGACAACAAATTAACAAAGAATTGCTAAATGTCAGATATTATGACATTTAATTATAGCGTTTATTTAAGTGCAATTTTTTGTAAAGAATTATATTTTTTCTTTTATATAATTATATGTCGCAAAATGCACGGGTGCTTTCAACCCGTCAACGTCACTCGGATTGATCGACGGGCATATATCTGAAGCGGGTCTCGCCGGCCCCGTCCGTCATCCGTCATAGTCGACTGCACGTAAGGGTTGGACAAAGTGATCACGATGGCGCGTCATTATTCCAGCTATTATGAACATGCTTTATATCGATTTATCGATTTAGGGTTGTTCTCTTATCGACTATAACAAACATTTTAATTTTATTTTATATTGCTGGAGACACTCGAAAGGATTAGTATCTACTATCTATCTAAGGATAGTAGCTCTGTAAGTACAAATAAACACTTCTAAAAATTGTTACTTTGAAAAATAAACATTAAAACAAACCAAATATTTATTCATTTTTTTTCCTTTTGGTTCTTACGTAATAAGTATTAAACAGGGAGGAGGTGGTCGGCCTATTTTTATTTTTTCGTATGATAGGGGGAGGGGGTCAAAAATTAGCAAAATTCGTCTTACGTAATAAATGAATGGCCCCTTACTCACTACGAACAAATTATATATTTTCCTTTTATCCATAACTTCAAATGTAAATAGTACCTATTTATTTATTTATAATTAGTGAACTTTAAATGAATAAATAAGCAGTATAATAATTATACCTATCTAGCCTGACCTAAATTATAAGCGTTGTACAATTCTAAAATATTTATAAAATAAAATTTGTTTTACTAAAAATAAATAAAAAATATATAAATATTACACACAAACTCAGGGCGGGAATCAAACACATAAAATTGTAGCGGAAAGAAGGGTCACTATCATCCGCACCAGCGGACCAGTCCATTACTTTAAAAAATCATATTTAGCGTGTATTAATACCGACTATATTAAAATTTAGCAACCTTTAAATATTTCTTTATTGGGCAAAGCCTCTTGTATATGGAAAAAGGGTTGAAACAGCCACCTCTTCACTCCGAGTTGGCGGATAAATTTACTACCCAGAATCTATGATAATAATCGGTACTAACGGCTTTACGTGCTTTCTGAATCATGGTTGGGGACCAACTAGAACCAATACCTAGATCCTAGACCAGAGCAAATGTTTTTATGTTTTGTTTACAAATATCGGCTTCGAGGTGAATCGAATCCCAACTATCGGCCTTTACTTTCATTACCACTGCACCAGAACGGTTCTTCTAATACAAAAGCCGAGTTTATCATACAAAAACATAATATTTTGATTAATGACATTTTTACTAACACGAGCGAATACTTCTTTGTCCGCACATTTTGGACACATGTCTCATTTATCGCGACAGATGGCGCTGTTGTGATGCGTGTTTGTATGATTAACTGGCGGCATTAGCTTGAGGCGTTTTAGGTTAAAAGTGAAATTACAAATTTTTTCATAGTGTGGGTTTAATGGCGTGCGTCTTATGTTGGTTATGATTAAAAAACATAAAAAAATACATTTTAATTAAAAGACTAAAACGGATTTTATCGCGTTTATTGAAACTTAATTAAATTGTAAACTTAATAAAAACTGCATCTAACGATTTTTTATTTTATTTCCCGACGTTTCGAACCCTTTACAGCGTCCATGCTCTTCATCTTCATTCAGTCATGGTATCTTTACTCATCTCCTGATTCCCCGAAAATGAGCGTAAATAAAAAAAAAAAAACAGTATAAAAAACATATTTAATGATGCAAATATGCTAATTTATTTTATTTTATACACCACTTTTATTTTTATTTAAACATAGTTTCTTTTTGTATCACATTGATCGTATGGAGGAATAACGAAATGCTAGAATTTGCATCCCTAAAAAAGTTCCAAAGTCAAAAAAAGCACCTATAGACGGTAGGAGAAATACGGAAAAGCGGTGGGTGAACATAGAGATTAGATAATAAAGATTCACTTTGGGGTACTGAACCAGCGAAGTGAGTAAAAAGAGCAATATAAGTTTTTAGGATTTCACTAACTACTACTACTACAGCTACTGGTACTGCTACTGCTACTGCTACTGCTACTGCTACTGCTACAGCTACTGCTACTGCTACTACTACTGCTACAGCTACTGATACTGCTACTGCTACTTCTACAGCTACTGCTGCTTCTACAGCTACTGCTACTGCTATTGCTTCTGCTACTGCTATTGGTACGGTTATTGTTTTTAGATTCGGAGGGAGGTATTTCGGCGACGTTACACGCCATGGTCAAGGGATGACCTAAAGAGCTCGCAATTCGGATGTAATTGTTCGACTAAGCCGTAACGGTCTACCCTCTTTCTTCGTCGTTTGTTGTTGTTAAGGTGTCTACACACAAGACTAACGGCATTCGCACGGGAACAATTCACTGGAACCGGTATGCCTCTTTTGCATAACTCAATCACGGGATTCCATGATCTCGTTTAAATGAAAGTGTAAAGAGAGTTCGTTAATACTTGTACCTATCAATTGTAAAACAGAATATTGTTACGTTAATATCTGTCTTATAGTGTATATGGTACTAATACTGTACTGTACTGTATCAGCGTGTTAACAACCCACTGCTGAGCGAAGGCCTCTTCTCCGTAAAAGAAGAAGGGTTGGAGCTTAATCCACCAAGCTGCTCCACTGCGGGTTGGCGGATAATAGCCATACCATGAGTAACGATCATTATCAGATGTCTATGATAGCAACCGGGACCTACGGCTTTACGTGATCTCCGTGGCACGGTGGGGAGACCCACAAGGATATACACCCAGACCGGAAACAAATATTTGTACAAATACAAATATCTGTCCCGAGCGGGAATCAAACCCGCGACCGTTAGCGTGCGGCGTTGAGGCGAATACTCGCACCACTACACCAGAAGGGTCGTTGATGTACTAACAGAACTGAGGAAATAAACGTATTGTATTTTTCATTCGACCGTCGACTCACCTTTCACGACCATATCAATGCAATGGCCATGGAGTACTAACTTAAGTACTTAACGCTTCGGTTTTGCGGAATTGATAATTGTTATTTTTTATGCCTTAGAAGCAGGCTAGAGGCAAATGCTTTCATCCAACACCAGTACGAGAGTACGTATGCGTTTTTACTAAAAAAGGTACAGAAGACATTTCTAAGATACCTGTCAACCGCGTGTTCTACCTCTCCATGCAGCCCGATACCTTCTTGGTTGCCTCTCTTATAACTCCCTGGAGGTCAGAAGATAGAGAGACCAAATACTGATGTGCAAAGTTCTCAGAGGCATGGTGGATACTCCAGAGTTACACGAAAATCTATAGTGGATACTCCAGAGTTACACGAAAATCTATATAGAATTTTCGATCCAAACGATTATATTACCTAATTATTTATCATATAGAAAGCACAAATTGTCTGCTGTTCCGCCACGTCGCAAAGTGGTTCGCGCGAGTTTTCCCATTCACTGTCGCTCACTCTTCTGGACGCAGTTTGTCACTGCGATATTGTCGCTGATGACTGGAAGATTATCCTTATAAAGTTCCTGCTATAGCAGCATATATTGTGAACTGAATGGGTGATGTGTTTACGATGAAAACCAATAGTTTTTAATTATTGATATTTTAATATTTATATTTATTTTATCTGACATGTACTTATAAAGCATTTGACATTACCTATTTTATATTTATCGTGTACTTGTGACAAATTACTTTTTACTATATTTTTCATTTGTCTTTGTATTACCTATTCGATGTTATTTTGTGTATCAATTAAATTTTTTAATAATTTAAATTTAGCCTTTTAATAAGTAAACCGGTTATAATTAAGAAAATAAATAAATGCTTACAGAACCATTATTGAATTGTCACTTTGGAAGCCATCATGTCCAGCCGTCATGTCTGTTCTACGTACAGCTACCACCGACTCAAAAGGCAGGTTCTATAGCAGGAGTTGACTAGAAACTGAGTAGTTACTATATCAAAACAATTTCGAAACTATGTTATTAAATTAAAAGTAGAATCAAACTGTATTCTTTTAACGCTTATTTATCTATTTTATAATTATAAAGCTAATCATTGTAATACAGAGTTATTTATCTCTAAAATAATCTTACTAATAAATTTTATATTATTTAAAAAAAATTATATAGTCAAACCCATGATAGTCCTCTATCCAAAGGTTGTCTGGAAGAAATTGCTGTGTTAGCGATAAGGCTGAATGTTGGAGTTCCAATCATCAGTTGATGCAACGTAGTTATTTTCATATTTAATTCTATATTTTGTTACATTTTGTATTAGTGGGCCGAAGAGTGTAAATAAATAAATAAATCTATTACTTTTCAACTGTTATCGAAAAAGGAAGAGTAGAAACTCTTCAAAAAATATAAATTTTCTATGGGTTATTATATAAACAATATAATCAAAACTGAGCGCTTTTAAACTGATAATATATATAAACAACATAAATTACACACATAGAAAGAACAACAAAGAACAATACTCCACAAACCATAAAAAAACCAACAACACTCAACAGTAAATCACGACCATTTTTAATATGCCACGCCATAATGACACGGAAACATCGCATATCATACATGACATATAAAAAACGAAATATATTAATTTAATTCACCTACGCATACCACGGGAAAGAATGTCAAAGATTTAAAAAAGAAAAACGGACATTCAACATGTCATTGTGACATAAAATATGACGACATAACGATGACGTCATATTGATATATCTATATGACTTCGAATATGACGGGATTTATGTATAGAAAATGTCTTTGGATAAAACCATTGACCCACTTTTGTAACGATCTGTCTAATTAATCCTAGAAGACGATGTAGTTGTCAAAATGTTATTATGAAATCAAAGTTACACGTTCAACAAATTAAATAGCTTCTTTTTGTTAAATTATTTAATATCAGTAAATTATTTAATATAATAAATTTTACTTTTTAACTTTTACAACTCTTTATAATACATGACATTAGGACATGTATCTCAATATACATTTTTTTTTGTAAACGTTATGTATATATATATGTATAATTATTCAAAAGCCTGACACAACTAAATTTAAATTTAATTCCCTAACCATTAAAATAAAAGTAAATGTATATTATATTATATAATTTAATACTTATTTATTTATAACCTGAATTAAGAAATAACTATCAATATATAAAATTGTTTAAAAGTGATTAAAAAATTAGGCGTTTTAATAATATTATTTATTATTCTAATAGCCTACATTACTATACCTAGTAAGAGCTAAGAGCAGTAAGAGCTAAAGAGTTAGTATTCTTTTTTGAAGGTCCCTTAGGTGAGGATATTTGGAACCGATTTCAAAATTTATATTTATATTACAAAGCCTATATTTGATGAGGATTATAGGTTATAAAACATAACGTAATAATCTATCAAAATATGGTAGGCACAAATATTGATACGGGTGAAACCATGCATCTAGTCATGTATGAATTAACCGTCAATCGCTATATGTCGGGATATTTGTACCCGTTGTTAATCTGTTCACGAACACGCAGTGTCTCAAATGAGTCGAGTACTTGAGTTGATGTATGCAATAGTTTAAGTAGGTACGTCACTCAAAGTTTGTAATTTATTTATTGTAATCAAAATAATAAAATATAATGTATAGTAATTTGTTAACGTTAAGTCAACTTAATTACGTTAGTTAGAGTTTTTCCTAAAATTCAAACACCAGATATCAGTTTTTTTTTTTTTATAATACGTATTACATTAATAGATATTCGTGTTTCAATACGACGTAGCAAACGTTTTATAACAAATGCTATTTAACATTCCTTAAAATATTTTTAATGCAAAATGATTTTTTTAATATGTCTCGCAGATACTGAGATTATTGTGCTTAACCAAACATACTTCAATTATTTATCAGCATAGCTGATACACAAAATAAAATTATAGATGGATGCATTGTCGGATACATTAATTCTCGTCATTAAAAATAAGTGGAAAGTGATATTCAAACTTAAAAGACCATCTTATTTAATAACATAATTATATTGCTTAACAAAACATTTCTCAACAAAAACACTCCAACATTTTAAATTTACAATGTGAAAAACAAAATATGAAATACAAAATCATTCGTTCAATTATGGAATGATTGATCGGATAAACTATTACAAGTGCTAGACAAAACCCTCAAGTTTTCCTTAAAACCCCCAAGTTAACCCTAAGACAAATGGCGGGCCACCGATGAACATCAATTCGCTTATTACACGACCTCAAAGTAAATCATTTATTGTGCGATCCAAATCTGGCTATTTACTCAACGACGGGTCAAAGTGACCCATCAGTCAGGTGAAGTCTTTTGTGCCACAGAGGTTGATGGGTTACATTTTCACCTTACTGATTTTTCTTTGTAATTTAAGTCGTTTCTCGAGAGGCTTTTGATTTATTCTATATATGTCTGCTTAGTTTTGATATTTTTTGATAATATACAATTCATATAAATAAATAAATAAATACGTTTTATCATACACACACACAGTGACTGTTCCTAAGGTAGGCAACTTAGTACCTGTATTTTAGATAACAACCGACTGACCGATTTTCATTTTTTACAATAAATGTACATATAAGTAATATAAATAAATATATATTACAACTAGACTCGGGGTGGGAATCAAACCCATAAGCCTGAAGCAGAAAGCAGGGTCATTGCCAACTGCGCTAACGGGCCAGTCATATAGTCATATTCGTCGACACTGCGGTGATCGATAAAAATGCAAATAATATATATACCTGTTTGTGACACGAAAATTCCCACATGATAGAAACTTATATTTTAAAAAACAAGTTATCCACAAATATTATGTTACTCATAATAAAAATATCCAATCATAAATTAATAAACTAAGAACGTTCAAAAACAATATAAATAATTATTAATTAAATAAAAAATATGAAATCATTTCCCCCGTAGCCATAAATCGTCATAAAAGATGATAAATGACGGAATAAATCAAACTATACGTTGCGTCCTTCGCATAAAATGACGACTCCCCCCCCAACGTGGTGGGGATGCTTGCGGTTCTCATTAATTTGATGATATAAAACAAAACGTCACATTAATTAGCGGCCATTAATTGATGTACACTGACAGATAGCGGAAGGGTTGAAATGTCAAGGGTTTTTGCATGAAACACGGGGTTGTAATTGTTATTAGTTGATTTTCATAATTATTTCATAATCTGCAAATTGTACTATAATTTTAAAATTAAACATTGAAATAATAAAAACATTTATTAAAATTTTGTACAATTTTATAATATCATTATAAAAAATTCCAAAATAGTATAATCTTGCGTCATCATCCATTACCACGGACATGCCTGGAGGAGTTCAAAATGGGCATTGTCCAACCTAGAAATTTAAGTTAATCTCTTACAACTTACAACACTGCAGTCTACATCATAGGTACGATAAATTTATCTCGCTTGCAATACCAAAGTCCATTTGTGTAAAATTTATTTTGAAAACTATTAGTGGCGGTTAAATCAACCGTACGTACACTTCTTGTCTCGCCGTCCAAGGCAGTGATTGACGGGCCGTTCTCAGTAAACTTAGTACTGTAATTATTCTAAGCTGTTTCATTGTTTTTTTAAGTATTTCTTAATTTGTTATAATTATATACATAAATGTTAAAAAAAAATATATGATATAATCATAATTATTATTTCTCATCAGTTTTAATTTGAAAAAAAATTTTGTTCGAAAATTTGTTTCGATTGGGAGATCTTTTCGTAATCACTTCGCGTATAGCAGTAGTAATGAAAGGGTGGAAAGATATCCTTTATTTGTTTTAAAGTGACCCAACCTGCTATTCTAAAAAATATGCAATAAATGACGTAATTGTTTGTTCCAGTCAAGGTGTATTTTAATTCCATAGACTTTGATTTTCTGAAAACGTTTTTTTAATGCTTTTATTTAATTAACGTTAGTAGTTTTTTTTTAATGAAATAATGTGCCATTTGGGTTCTTGATTAAATAAAAAGTTGGTATAATGGATTTATTAAAAAATAAATATAAAGAGGTTTTATTAGAATTACAAATTACCGATGACTACTTTACATAGCTATTATAACAATGAATTATTATAATTTCACTAATGGAGCTGAGATAATGACATATCACATGGATGTTAGTTACTTCGTGAGGACTTTGAATAAAACTGAGATATATAGTATATAAATAAATAATAAATAAATATGTTTAATACAACACACACACACACGCGGTCGTTTATTCTTAAGACAGACAACCCGATGTCTGTATATCTAAAAGGTAACAGCCGACTGATATACATATTTTTTATAATAAATGTACAAATATATATAATCCATATATAAATAAATATATATTACACCCCGAACCAAGGCAGAAATCGTACCTACAATGCTGGAACAGAAAGCAGGGTCACTAATATCTGTGCTCACGGACTAGTCGATATATATGTATCTAAACAAACTGACAACGAAACAATGTAGCGGATTATGTTCCGATCCTTCTCCTAAATAGGAAAAATTGATTTGTCTAATAACGACACTTTAAAAAGGATAATATTAAGAAAGTCACAAACTTTTAATTTATATTTCTTTATTTCTTGACTGACCTGATGGCAATTGGCAGTGATCCTACTTTTTGCTCCAGGTTTGTGCGTTCGATTCCCACCGCAAGTCTAGATGTAGATATATGTATATATTAATTTACATATCTATCTTTCCAACAAACTTTTTAGTTTTATTTAAGAACTAAACTAATAAAAAAAAAATGTCCCTCTCCCTACTCGTAGGCCTCTTCTCTTTTATGGGACAGTTTTCTTTTTTTTCTTTTTCTGAGAAATATTTAACTTCTATTTTCTTTAAAAAGCGATAACAGCTCTAATTTAATTAAACTCAATCTGACTGACTCATTCAACAAAAATCAAATATAATAACATCATGGATGTACCGTAGGGCTGCGCACTGGCAACGAAAATTTCTGATTCTATTGTCTAAGGTTATAGGTTGCCTCTAAGAGGTCAGCTGTCAACATATTGTTTGTTAGATTAATTTTTGTACATATTGTTTTCGTAAATTTTGTATGTATTATATGATAGCTTTACAATGTAATTATTAATATAGAAAGTATCTTTAATTATGTTTAAATTACAACTCTACATTAAAAAGTCTCATCGAAATCGGTTCAATAGTCTTTTCGTAATAAAGTCACTGAAATCCATCTTCACAAAGTAAATTTAATATATTTGTTAAATTAAACTGTACATGCAACTTTGTATATTGTTCAAGTTCATAGATGTAGTGTTAAATTTTGTACTGAATATTATATAAGCATTATTTTATAACAATAAGCTTACGAATAGCATCAATGTGTTTATTATTTCACAAAATTTAAAGTAACCATTCAATTTGAACTGGACTAAATCAATTTATAAGCAACCCACTGCTGGGCAAAGGCGTCTTCGCCATATGCTTCCTTGCGGTTTGGCGAATAATTTCTCTACCATACAGGTTGCTATCAGATCTCTATGACCTCTACGCTGCCGATGGCTTTGACCCGGACAAGGACTTACGACCAGACTAGAAACGAATATTTGTACTAAACAAATATCTGCTCCGAGCGTGAACCGAACCCGCAACCGCTGGCGTTAAAGCTACTATACGCACCACTATACCAGAACGGTTGCCTAATAAATTAACATTCCCATAATTTTTTACTTCAATAACACCAGATTTTGATCATTATTAATAATATTATAATAATAAATAGTAAGCACGTAAATAAGGCTTTTTAAAATTTTACAAATAAATAAAGGGATGTATAAAATAAAATACCTGTTATAGTATTTAACATATATATTTCTTTGAGCTTTTAATTGCATTTTGAAATACAACATAAAATATTAAATAAGATTGTTAAATTTGGTAAAATCAATATTCAACACCATTTTTTTTATTATTAATGAATGAGCAAAAATCTCTCATCAGAGCTAGCGTATACATAATATTTGTCGCAATTTTTCAATTATTATCGTTAAAATGATAGTTTACGATTTTAAAATTTTCAGTTTCATCACTTCGAACCGTCTCGCCGGACTGTAGACGTAATGAAATCTACAGAAATAATCGAAAGCAATTCAAAATCTAATAACTCCATTCGCATCTACAGCCGAACTAGACGACCGAATCACATTGATACTTCGAAACTTACATTTAAACAGTTTACAATATTTTTTTATAATATATAAAAGAGTAATTTCACTCACAATTATCGTATATACATCATCGTATAATCTGTTTTTAATGGAAGAAATCTCATTACAGCGTCCTAAACGTATACGTGTGTAGTCGTCCTTTTTAAAGAAAAAAATGTATAATTATCACTTTTTTTAATTATATATTTAAAATACAATTGGTTGACAGGACAACCAGATTTATGCGCTGATACAATGGTATACACGAGTTCACAGAAGAGTCGCCTTAAATTATGTACTTAACACTAAATAATAAATAGCATTCTCGCGTGGAGAGTGTATCTAGAGCGAAATTTACACTAAGGAGATTGTAATATTGCATGCTATGACCGACTGCGTCGTATTTACACGAACCGATTTTATTGAGATTTGGTCTCCGAGATTACGGGCATCGGATCTCAACGCTTCACGTGACCTAAATAAGCTTCAAAATATACATAAAAAAACTAAAATCGTTAACCCTAAATCTGATTTACATAAAAATTAAGTAACTCAAAAAAAACTATATTGCAACGAATTTTCATAAAATACTGACAGGGCTGTCACCGACGACGTCGCGTCGTCCCGTGACAACAACCGCGCGCAGCGTGACAAGATTACGAACGAATTTCATCGTTTTGGATTATTAGCAAAAAATATACATTTACAAGAGATCGAATCGAATCTTTAAGACTTAACGTGACTTATATTTACAATTATCGAAATGGAATTACAACGTAGTGTGGAAGAAAAGCCGCGACCACCGGGCCGCGTGACAACCGTCCCTCTCCTAAAGGCAATATTTTGAAAATATTCTCTTACATCTAAACGAACGTAAGACGTTTGGCGTATACTTATGTTGCTAGTCGTAAATTACACTAACCGAGCTATGCGGTGAACTCTAACGATTACCTAAATAATTAAATTGGCAAAGAGTTTCGAATTACTTAAAGTCGCGTTGCGACCTAACCCTAGAAAGGTTCAACGTATCAGGATATGGTATCATCACAACTGATGGCCGGCCGACCTCTACGCTCTAGACGTACTTGCTGGATAGCTGCTTTGCCAGTTCCGTATATTTGAGAAACTTGGAGTGAGGACTTTCGTCAAACGACTGCGATGGGCTGCGTGGGTCCTGCGGAGAGGCCGCGTTCGAGCCGCCACTCTTGTGGGCACCCGGGGAGGCAGCCGTCGGCGGGGCCTTGACCGGAACCGGATCGGGCAAAGCACCGTCTTTGACGAAATGCATCTTAGAAAGATGATGCCGATAGGCGCCCTTCGAAATAAAAGGCGTGTCGCAAAGAGCGCATTTCATAATGGAGTCGGTCACTACCGCGTCATTGCAAGCCCAGCTGAAAGTTAAGATGCTGGGCGGACCGGCGGGTGAGGGAGATGGGGCGGGAGCACGAGAAGAATTTGTCTCGGTTTTATCGCATAGTTTTTGCAGGGCCGCTAGTGGGTGGCTGCCGCTACGACGAGAGGAGCTCGGCTCGTTAGACGAACCTCCACCGGCGAGATTATCGAACATGGAGGAAAGTGCACCTAAACTTGAAGCCGGTTTTCTATCAGCACCCGGAGTCGGCGCGGAACGATCACTAGCGGGGCTGCGAGGACTAGCGGAAGGACTCGGACCCTCACTCTCACGCTTAGGGACGGGCGGCTTAATGTCTTCTTCGGTCGCACTGCTCGGTCTCGCTTGTTCCTCATCATCATCTATCTCAGTCTTAACCCTGACCGGCTGGCTGCTTAAGTCGACGCCATTTTCACGCTCTTCCTCATCAGTTATTTCTTTTTTTATCCTAACATCTGTATGGCGATCCTCAGAAGCAGGAGTCTGAGAACCGCGCGTATCGGGTGTAGTACGTGGGGTCATGTGATATGAGTCTAACTTCCTATCAGGGGTCAGAGATTCGACCCTACTACCGCCCCTTTCAGACATGGAACTAGATTCGCTACCGCTGCGTTCCCGGCGACCGTATCCCTGCTGATGATGATAATTTCTTAACATATTCATCGTTTGCGCGTCTACGAGTGGCTTAGTGTAATCTACGCTCTCATCTATACCTAGTCTTTTCAAAATACTCGAGCCGATTGGAGCATGTGATGCTCCGCCAGGCATACCAGGTACCGAATGCCGCGAGCGAGTATCGAAACTTTTTTCTATCAACTGTTCTATGGCATTAAGGACAGACGGCGAAGAACTTTTATCATTGCTCGCGTTATGATCTTTGGAACTGGGAGATGAATCGTTAATTGAAGAGGGAGACCGATGATGTGCAGAACCAGGGGAAGGAATTTCCTCATTGATACTCTTACGCCCATCGCGGCTAGTGGGCGTGATATGGCCGGGGACATCAGGTGGGATTATATTATTGGAAAGGAGAGCACTTTTTAGAAAATTCCTTTGGCTATTAGACATTGGCGCTCCTATGCATTGACGAATATGCTCTACGAAAACAGCAGTCTCTATTTTATCACCGCATTTTTCACAAGTTATACGGCTACCGGCACCGAAGTCCCTAATTGGTTTTCCCATAGGAACGCCATTACCTTCACCATTTTTGAATTCGTGTTGCGCCCTTTCAAGTTCAAGTAATTTCCTAACCGGTAAAGATTTCTTTCTCTTTTCGCGAGTTTGACGTCTCCTACCACCGCTTTCAGTTATAGAACGCATAATGTGTTCTTTATAATGCGAATTTTTAACCATGTGATTACTTAACTCTTTTAAGGAACTAAACGCTTGGTCGCAAACCTTACAAGTTAATACAGCGCTAACGTGACTACTAGTACCAGTGGTAGGGGGAACAGCATTATTGGAGCCAGGCGCGCTGGAGTTGGAACCCTTAGCTTCATCTGAAGACTTCCATGAAATAATTTGTTCTTGTGAAATAATGTTAGTGTAATGCTGAGTGCGCTGCATGTGACTAGTCATCTCAGCTAGCGAGCGGAAACTCTCGGCACACCACATGCATTTCAGTATTTGTCTAGTCTGCTCTGCTCCTTTCCCTAACCAGACGTCTTGACCACGGACTAGTTTTCTAGGTATAGGCATATTTTCTTTAATCAACATGTTAAGATCGTTATGATTCGGCTTGGACGATCCACTCGAAGAGGACGAATTATGAGATGGTGTTGAAGGCGAGCTTGATGGTGGCTGAAGTGACGCAGGTAAAGGCGCACCAGTCGATGGAGGGACAGAAACACTGACGCCGCAATGCTTCGCTTCCTTCATATGGACAGTCAAATCGGCCAATGAGTTAAAGCTCTTTTTGCACCAAACGCATTTTAAGACGTCTTTAGTTTGGTCTGCTCCTTTGTTCAGCCAGTGAGATTGCCAAGCGGAATGACGAGCAGCAGCATTAGGCGTCAGTCCTGCACTCAAAGCTGCACTCTGAACCGATCTGAATAGCTCCTCGCCACCCAACCTACTCAATTCGCTCATCTTTTCAAGAGCTTTAGTCGCATCGCTTGGTGTTGGTGTACCATGTTTTAATTTTCCATTCCAGTCGGCTGGCACGCCGCCTTTAGGCGACAAGCTGGCAGCTGCAACAGCGGCCGCAAAATACGGTAAATGTGGCGCCACCGGAGTAGTCCAGGGAGTCGTGATCGGTTTAAAGTCTGACGACCGTGAGCTCTTCCTAGTAGGGACAGGTGACGGAGAATCTTCCGGTCCTCTCTTTCTCGTTCCTACCGATAGATCTAGTGGACCGTTTTCATTCTTACTAAGATTGACTGCGTCGTCGACGTCCTCTGCTTCGTCGTCGTTAGGAGATTCACTTCGCTTCGTACTGAAGTCGAGAACGGCGTCGGATCGTTCCGCGTCCGTCATGTCTTCATGGCAGGACATGAGTAGCCGTTGCTGGGCGGCTGCGGCTGCCGCTCCGAGATAGGCGGCGACAGCGGCGGAATGGGGCGGCAGCAGTGCGGCCGGTAGCGAGGCCGGCAAAGCAGCCGACAGCGCGGCCGGCAGCGGCAGGCTCGGCGCGCTCCGACCCGAGTACACCGAGTCGTTCGAGGGACATCGCGGCGCGCCTGACGACTCCCGCGACAGACACCTCGGACTCTCCCTGCGGACAATTAAATCGAACCGTTAAAATTATTTACGACTAAATAAATATTTTCCACAGATTGGCATAAACTATTTTGTGACACATTAATATTTATAAAGACATCTATTTAATAATATAATTCTGTTACGTTGAATACTAATGGTAAGATTAGCGAATTTTTATTATACGAATGAGTTCGTTCAGTTCTCATAATGTATTTAGAAATGTTAATAGTCGTTGTATATATAGCTTTAAAAGCTACACGTTTGTTTTTATAATATAAATGTATGATTTATTCTAAAACGACGAGTAAAAAATAAAATGAATGATTCCGATACGATCATACTAGATTTTAGCGTAAATCATTTATTCATTCGAATAAAAACAGAACTGGTTTAATGACCTAACATAAAGCAACATCGATGAAATCAAATTCGATAACAAATAAAATAGATTTCTAAATGAATCATTATTAACACGTAATAAATGAATTTAAAAACGAATCCTTTACTGACACCGGAGAAAGATAAAAGTAATTAAAAAGTTTTTTTTTTTAAATTAATGATAAAATATTCATTTCAATTTCATTTTCATGAATCGATATTTAAAAAGTAAAAACGTTTAATATTAATGGAATTGAATGTACACAATTGGTTGTTTACAAATATGAAATGGTTAATGACAAAAAATATATTAAATGATTCAAATTCTCAATAGTAACTAGATGTGGACGTAAAATCAATCTTTAAAAATAAAAAATTCTTTAAATATAAGTTATATGTAGTTTAATAGCTTTTTTATAGTTTCTTAAATAGAAGTTTAGAGTGTTTATTGAGTTAAATTTTATAATAAAATTTACATTGATATAAACAATTAAAATGTTCGATAGAAGTATCCGTTTTAAATTTATTTTCTTCAACAAATACATATATTTTTAAACCATGATAGTAGTGTTTTAATAATATTACTTTTAGAATAAAAACAACGAGAGAAGTGCTGATTTCTGAGAAAAAAAAAAACAAAATGTAACGCAGTTTTTTGAAGTAAAATAACATTAATATCTACAAAGTTAGCGATAAACGATCGTTAGTGAGGTTTAAAAAACCTTCAGTAACCAGAGAGTGTTGATATTTATTTTAATACATTCAAAATCAGCTCTGTTTAACACGACATATTTTATTAAAACAATAAAACACTTGTACAAATAAATCCTACCTCACGTGGTCGGGCTCGACGATCATTTTCGACGAAATTTTTTCAGTTTATTCCGGACGATCGATGAAGAAACTTCCTCGGATCCATCAAACAAACAACACTTTATAATCAAAGACACTTTATACAAGAGTATTAACTTCCCAAAGGAGTTGGTAATGTAAACACGTCGCGAAAGACGCGCCGCGTAGCCGGCGGTCGGAAGGGAAGTGCGCGGTGCCTGCGGCGGCAGCGGCGTTCCCGCGTGGAATGAGACGCCGCGTGATTTACGACCCGCCTGCAGCGTCCTCTCCCCGCACGCCCCTCGCTAAAGAGAGACGGGTGCTCAACGTGCAGACAAATCGATGCGAAGAAAAGAGACAGGTATCTAGACAGCGCTTTGAGGGGTGGTGCGCTGCGTAATGCAAGCGTGCGTGCTATGCGCGAGGTGGACATGCAATGACGGGCGATCGTTTCGATGACAGCTCTCGACAGCGCGGAGCTACTCCGCATAGCTGAGTCACTCATGACACCAATGAGAACTAGACGACCTACGTGTTACGTGACCAATATATACATTAGTTGTCTCATGAAAATATATCAACAGTTGAAAACAAAGGTTACAAACATATCTTAAAGCCTTTATGAAAGTTTTCGGGTTGAAGATTAACCCCAAATGACGTCAGTGACAAGAAAATCTCACGTAACAAAATGTCAGCACGAGCCTTTTTAACGAGAACGGGATGGACAGGGGACGAAGGATTTACACGTATTGTGAACAGATTTCCTGTTTGAACAAAGAAATGTACCTATACCTTTTCCCTTAAAGCAGAATTTAATTCATGAGTTCAAGTTAAATTTTTATTTTGAACACAAAATTCGAATTAAGAAATTTAACTACAATACAACGATTAAATAATTATCAAAACATAGTTTTTATGACACAAGACAATCATTAATTCTATCACAAGTAACCTTGAAGTAAATCACAGAAACGAACTTAAAAAATTGAAAAAAATTATTTTGAAACAGTAAACGTCGTTATATATCAACATAACAATTTTAACAAAATAAAAAAATAAATCCGTAAAATAAAAATATATCTTTGAAAAAAAGTTACGAAATCTAACGAATCGCCAGCTGTTTATTACTTCCTATAAGCATTACTCGGCTGCGGGTCAATCAATCACTCGTATTTATGTGACACGTATTGTGTTCCCCCCACTCACGCACGCCATCGGAACACGACTTGGCCACCTTCGCCGCAGATTAAAAAAATCACCAACAATTCATCCACTCGAAAACCAAAATCCAACGAAAATACTAAAGGATAAAAACAGTCTGTGGCATCATTTCGGGTACCCATTTGACATAAGGAAATTTTTAGTTTCGCATCGTGCGGGCGTATGGGGGACACCTGACACTGTCTGAATAATTTCGCAGTTACGTGAATTTTAAAAACGGCACAGATGTCTTTGGGGCAATAAAATTGCAATAGGTTAATATCAGACATTATAAATATATATTTAATTTATTTATTTAGCAAAGAAACTCTTCTGAATTATTGCAAGGGGTAAATTTAGATGAGTTTTTTTTTTGTAATATTTTTATATCTAGACAACAACTTTCTGTTATGTCTACAAAAGTAGTATTTCTCTGTTAGATCTATACATACTTACATTTAATTGAAATACTTATATATTTTATTAGGAACAGCAAGTCATCCTCCAATATCTCTAATAAGCTTTCGTGAACACTCTTGTCAAAAGCTATTAGATATTCCATTACTAAAGGACCTACTTTAATTTCGAATTACAATTTTTTTTTCTAATTCTAATATTTGTCATTGGATCTAGATTCATTGGTCAACTTCACATTCTCATTTCATTTGGACGAATTATTAGCCATAGCGCAAGTCATCATTGTCATTATTTAGCGTTTTTTTTTTTTTTTTTAATATTTGATAATTATAATAATCTTTTGACATAAATCGTTCGTGACCAGAAGATATTTAGGAATATGAAACTCCAAAATCTAAACAATAGACCCTCAGGATGGATGCTTCAGAGCTCTGTAGAGAATGTTTATGATTGATGACGTCTCTTCACTGCAGCTAATTGACAGTGATGGAACAGGCAACGTTGATACAGAACCAATATATAATTTGCCGCCAAGAAAACTTTCCATTGAACATAATTTAACATATCTCGTCGACGTTAAGAATGATATTCCTATAACAGATACTAGTTAAAGTTTTTAAGATACTGCATTTAACTCTCCTACCTGCCTTCTGAAGTTAAGTTTTTATTGGTTTATTAAATATGAAAAAAATCTTAATTAAGTTGTTAAATATTAAAGCTGAAGCTATTGATAAATATTTTAATTGTCCTGTCATAAAAAAGTCAAAAAACGGATTTAAAAAAAAAAAAGCTTTATGTCATTCATGATTGAACGATTTTAATATTTTAAAATCAATCCATTTCTAAATTATTAGGTACTAGCTTCTGCCCGCGGCTTCGCCCGCGTGGATGTCGGTTATTGTGACCAAAAAAAAGTATCCTATATTACTTCTAATATCTCCAAGAAGATGTATACAAAATTTCATGATGATCGGTCAAGTAGTTTTGCGTGAAAGCGTAACAAACAAACTTACATTTCATATTTATAATATGAGTATGATTTGTATTATATTTCTATTAGGTACATTGAAAGATTTATTACAAAAAATTTTACAATTATCTAAAACAAAAAACTGATTAAGAAATTTATTTACATTCCTCAATAACGTTTTCATGACGTTACCGATAAAGATAATGTTTCAAAACAATATCCATCATACTTTGTGCTTTTAAAGTTATTATATAGATAAGTGGTTAACTAAAAACAGCTCTTTTTATATTTAATGATAAAACAATATTGAGTGATTAATATAATAAATCCGCAAAAACAGCGAGCGTTAATGCAACATAATAAATCATTTTTCAAAAAAAACTTAGCGTATTATCCGTCACGATAATTATCAAGATAGTGCGATCCATCGTTGCAGTTACCATGAGACTATAAAACAGATATTGATGGAGTGTCAAATGAAAAATTCTTGATCATTTTTAGTGTCACTACCTACTAGCTGTCACTATCGTGCATCCATTCATTTCTCCGCTCTCACCGATATTGTCTGACACTTCAGCCAAACCAAAATAGACTTTGGTCGGTTGAAATAAGAGTTATGGTAGGTGAAAATCTGATTGGTCGAATCAAGAACGTGGACAGCAGTTGACAACTGATCATCGAAAACAATGGGATCGTTAAAGTGGACACTGAGGATTGAAGTCGAGACCACCGTCAAGTAGACAATGTGCTCGTGTCAGTAGTGTTATGAATGCATTGTACAGATAGATTTCAGTTAGTCCAACAATATTTCCAGTGTTATCAAACTTTAATTTTGGAATCCAAATAGTATATCGTTAATATTAAAATAGAGATTTAAAAATATAGATTTAATTTGGTCAAAGAAAAAGTACTTTTGCTTCTTTAAGAATAAGGTCTTATCTTAGTTTAATAAATTTTGAAATTGCACATTTACCAGCGATGCAGCAAAATAGTGATACATTCTAAGATCTGGATGCCGAGTTAGCTTGCTTTTAAAACAACACATTTTATCAAATTCTGCCTTGCAATAAATAAAGTATTACTTGAACAATCTGTACGTTTAATGACGTGTATAATTTTTTTTTTTAAATGTTGCCTAAAATATCTAGAAACAAATTAGAGAAATATTCCTTTGTAATTTGAATAAATTCATCTGTTGTTTACTTACAGTTGGTCTCAATAATCTACAAGTAGTTAAACTCGGTTACCTACTACAGTTTTTGCCTAAAATCTAATCTATCTCTTACTGCCGCCTTAATAACCATATTCTCGCAATGCTAACTAAAGTTAAAGGTAAATAGATTCCTCATTTTTGGTGGACTATTGAATTTTAGTTTCGTTATAAAGACAAGAGGAAGATAAGCATGTTACCTTTCAGCATGAGGGTCCTGTATCAGAGTGGCAGGTATGCTGTGCTCGATGTCGCGCTCGTCAGGAGCGGGGGAGGCGCGGGATGCGGGAGACGCGGAGCGCGACTCGCCCTCGCCCGCGTCTCCGCCCCGCGCCCCCCTCTCGCGCTCGCCGCGTTCCTTCACACCGCTTTCTGGGCTTGTTGCGTCTTCTGCGAACAAGGATAATTTGACATCAATTATGGCTCGATACCATTGAATGGTAGACATACATCAATCTCAGTGCTTATTCATTGACAGATTACTGCTTTTAAAGCATCAAAGATGCTTTAGGAAAGTTTATCAAAAGGTCAGGGTAAAGGTGTGCAATATAAATCCTATGTCTTGTGTCCGAAAAAATACAAAACAGGAACAACAACACCTAGACCACGACAAGCAGGAGTATGGCGTAAACAAATATTTTTCGAGAGCGGGTATCAAACTCGCGACCACTAGCGCAACAGCCAGTTGCTGTTACCACTGCGCAAATCTAATATCCTAGATAATCTAAGACTAAATTCTCGAAGGGTATATAAGAAAATTAATTACGTAAAATCAAACGACCCAGCCATGTTATTTCGACAAATAAAAGAAAAACACATTAAAATGGGGCTATCGGGAAGGCATTGCGCAAACAACATGTGATTAATGATTGATTGTTGGGCTAGTCACCGACCCGAGTGGATCAATTATTCAAAGTTTGTTATCAACTGACATAATTTCGATAAATCGATAACACCGATACTTCTATACTGTGGCCCTTATCGCGAATTGACAGCAATTGAGAAATCTATAATTCGTTAATTGTTATTTTTATGTCCTTCAATTACAACACAACTAAAATTTTGAATACCTTGGTAATTGTTAAATGAATGTCTTCAACTGAAATATGATAATTCATAAACTTCTGATAAGAACGAATAAAGTAACCCATCCTACAAAGTTATGCGTTTGGATGTATAATTTTATGAAATACTTTATGAGGAACCCTCATTCTCGTATCAAATTTCTAATCCCCGAAGTGAACCGTCGATCCGGCTAAAATCCGCGAGATGTGAAACCAAAACAAAAGAATCGAGAACGACTTTCGCTCCGATTATGAAGTTATCATCCGAAAACGGTCGAAAAAACGTCGTTTTTGAAACCGGAGAGCGTTCGTAAACTCTACGCCACGGTGGCCCGCTCGGCCCGCTTATTTCACTGCCCACTGGTTCGAGAACCGCGTTTTGCACGCTAATTGATTAAAACGCATCGCGTCAATCCGCTGCGGACAGCAAAGTTGCAGCGAACAAAACGCCCCGGGCGTTCTGCACCACAAACGAACGAATCCGATCAAAGGAAACGGGCACATCCGCCGCTGATGTCTGCCTCTGACCGTTTTCCGAAGTCGAATTTAAATGACGCGTGGTGTTATCGTGATGCATTTGAATTATTGCCTGCACTAAACTAGCGCCAGTGTGTAACAGTCATCTGTCCGACTCTAGCGAAATCGCTCGCAGCCATCGGCTAAAGTGGCGCGTGTAATGCTGATGTACTTAATCTGATGAATCTCTGCACTCAATTGAGAAATAGTCATCACAATAGAAGCGTGCTCAAAGGACGGTGAGTGGTCGTTTTCGGAGGGAAACAATGGATTAATTTCACCAAAATTCATCGTGAAATCGATATAATATTTGATCGTCGATAGATTAGCGATTGGCGATACGGATGACACAGTTAACGAAACTCGACGGGTCGCAATAAAAGTTATAAATCTTGATTGTATCATAGTAACGTTAAAATCTATCGACAAAACGGTACCTCGCTCAAGTGTGAACCTTATCGTGATTATTTTATTCGTCAACATTGATTGATATTCGGGTGGCGACTTGGCGAGTATTATTTGAAAATAGGTTTTTGGTTAAGCTCTGATCGCGCCGTGAGTTATCAGTTATATCGCTCGAACGCAGTTAGTACCGTCTTTATCTAATGATCAATCATTGGCAGATGGTAGCTAATCCTGAATGGTATCTGACTTGATAACGTCTGTTGGTTTTGCAACTATCATAACTTTATTTACATTGAACTTCAGATGTTTTTACGATTGTTTAACTTTATGTGGCAGTCAGTTAACCTGTTTGTTTACATTGGATAACTGATCTTGTAATTTCGTACACAATGGGCATATCACTTCATCAAATATATATTTTACAGATACTAAATATGTATATAGGTACTACTCAAGCATCCTGTTCGTACATTGAAAGGAATGGAAGAAAGCTTCTATAGAAATTTATACGCTTTGAATTAGATGCATTATTCCATAAATTTTTTTAATTGTATGAACTATTTAATGCAATAGAAAATTGATATTTCAATAATCAGTTTTATAATCTATGACAGATATTAGCTAAATCAACGAATTAAATCGAAGTATCAAGTATAGTCGGTTCATGTCTCGGTGTGAACTAATTTTGAAGTTTATAAAAACATTTTTAAATCCCAAACTTCGTTTTTTTTTTATTATTTTTACCTTCTACAGTTGACGTTACATTTTTTCTTTTCGATTTCTGGAAGTTTAATACGTCATAGTTATTTATTTTTAAATTGTTTGTATGAAATTATGATTAAATATGAATAAAACAAGACTTGACTAACAAGTTAAATCATTTTTGACATTTCAATTATTAATAACAAAAATATTAAAGATTTTATCAAAAAAATGGGGATTTTCTAGAAAAAAAGCGAAAAGAGGATTGATTACTCGTTAAACTTGGAGCAAAATGTTATTTAATTAGGCGCAACAAGTAGCCAACAACATCACCTATTTACCATTTTTCCTATGGCTACTTACCCTCCAAACACCCGATATATATACCGGCGCAATTGTGATTTTTACTCTCATATTATTAATTATAAAGATAGTCAATAATCTTATTGCTATTATATGTTTTCATAATTATTAATGTTTTTACAAAGAGTTGCTGTTTTGATTATTCTAAACATTTAATTAAAGCTAAATTGTAATTGAATTATCTTAAAATAATTGCGTGTAAATCATAGTTATTGTTATTAATATAAAAATTGTTTTAAAAACATTTTATAAAATAATAAAATTCATAAATTTATCTATTCATGATTGTGATATAAATACGAGTGATTATTGTTAGTCGAAACGCGACCAAAATGATTATACTTATACAAATTTTAGTTCATGTGTTTTTTTTTTTTTTAATCATTACGCAAAAGCTCGAAACTATGTGGTTTTACATTTTGTTCCTGGAAGTCTAATTTATTACGTGCCTGTTTTATTTACCATCGATAGGTAGCTTACACGATTGCGAATAAAAGGAGGGTGTTGCTTATATACGATTCTGGTGTCGTGGTGCAAAAGTTCTATTAACGATAGTTGCAGGTTCGTTTCGACCGGATATTTTTATTTAGATTTGCTTCTGGTCAGAGGTTTTTTGGCCCTTCCCCCCTCCCCCTCACCAACCTCTCAGAGCACGTGAATTCGTTAGTCCCAGTTGTTATCACAAGCACCTGATCACGAACGTTAATCTTAGTATGATACATATAATCCGACCTCCAATAGGGCGAGTCGTTTGGAGCAGTAGAACATTCACAGGCTGTTAAAATTAAGTTCAGTTATTTACAAGATTTATGTTTATACAAAGCCTATCGTAGTCCTGACAAAAGACCTCAGTACCCTCAAGACTCTCTCAATGTCTCCACGATTTAGTTCCACATTAAGACACTTAGAATTCTTTGATATTTTTGCACTGTTAAAATTATTACTGTGTTCCCATGTACCTACCTATAGTATTAATGTTATATAACATTTCATAAAAATTATTAACATTTCTTCACAGACTCTAATATCGAATTCAAATTCGATTTACACTATAATTATAAATATATTACACAATATTTAGGTAATAATAATAGAATGTACTGTAGTATACAATTTACCTAGTATTTCCCTTGTGAACGTACACACACACATCGCTAGAGTTACCTTTTTAATCGCTATCGTATTCGCTATCACAGTAATTGACCGGGGCAAGGGATCGTAAAGCGTTGCAGCGGCGCCTGCGCAGATAAGCAATAAACAGTAGGAGCGGACGGTTCAGGAGTTATAGAGCTGAAGGCTAGATACGTTAACGTGAAAGCCTACTGTATCTAGATTATCTAATTTATTTTAATTTGTTTGAAAGCTTTTGGAATATTGTAAATTTTGGTTTTTTTTTAAAGTTTTGTGCGTGTTTTTTCTTCAAACACAATTTACTAAATACTTAAACAATTTATTATCTTGACATATATAGATAAGCTAACTAGCTAGATGTATATATAGAATACGGGAATTGATTGAATAGTCGTAGTAAAGAGTTTTTTAGTTATCACTTTTTAAATTTCTTTTTTTGTCTATATTAAAAAAAATCATTATTAAACAAAGCTTATTGCACGGTAAAAGATAATTACTATGATATAAATGCGTGGAATTTACATCTTTACGTAATGAATTAAATATAAAGAACAAAATTTGCCATGCGGTGACCGGTAGAGAACAATAGTCCCGACCTCTTTCTTGCCTACGTGTCGTAAAAAGCAACTAAGACATGGTGGTGCGAACAACTGTACACTAATCCTGATGGTGATGGGCAGCAGCGTCACCATATTCTGCCACAACACAGTGCGTTCGCCAACCAGCCTTTTTTTATGGCAGGGGAATCCATTTACGGATGATATCCAGGACGCCCGGGTCGGCAGTCCTAGACCTATGTCGGACTCGGCACTTTGGGAGTGCAATACCGTACTAAACCCCTGCAGCCTTCAGCCGCTTTAATTGGAGGGTCCCGGATCTGCAGGCAACAGGATCCCTCCAGCGACAGGCTCGCCTCTCGCCAACCAGCCTGCCAAGCGTGGTGAGTAATGGCAAACTCCCCAGATATGATGGTAAGGCCTACGTTCAGCAGTGGACATCCAACGGATGATATGGTGGTGGATTTTTCCATTCTGCCTTCATAGATTTACATAAGCAGGCAGAATCAATCAAAAATCAAAAAAACAAAATTGATTTTAAGAGAGCAAATATTTAGTTTCTTCTAATTCTGCACAATCGAAACTGTTTTCGGTACCGGTGGTACAGTCACCTAATAATATAATAAAACAAATAGAAAACAACATTATAGACATTCAAAATATATTTACTGCTATTTTAGAAAAAAAAAAAAAAAATGAGTAGAACGACGATTTGTGAAAAACATATTCAACTTACAGATTTGTCTCACTGGACTTTTTTATAGGTAATTGAATATTGTTTAAAGAATTGAGTAGCAAAATACGATTAAAAAAATCTTACTGTGCGAGCGGAAGATGAATAAAAATGGTTTTTTAATGGTTTTCAAAGTGAAATACTTACTATTTGATGAGCAACGGCTTAAAATCAAAATTAAGAACCCTTTTTTAGTTTAAGGTATTGTTATAGTTCAAAATTTTTGTTTTTTCATCGACTACCAGATTTTCAGGTCAGTCAGTAGGTACTTTGAGAAAAAAAAATGTTGGTCTAAAATGAATATATTTTATAAGATATTTAATTCATAAGTAAAATATTTATTTTTAAATACTATTGTTAAATATACCGCAACATCATTTTGGTTGAAAGATAAATGATCAGAGATGTAGGCACCAGGACGAATGGAACAGTCAGACGCCGTGACACCGACGCAACAAGTACGATCCTATTAACTAGGATTGATTTAGCTACGTCAGCTTCCTCTAAGTTACTCGTATTTAATCAGCTTAGTAAAATATTGTTCTTTACTGTAATAACCTGTAAACATCCCAATAATGGGTAAAGGCTTTTTTGAAAATACAAACTAGAATACACCATTGAAATAAATCAAATTCGAAAAAAAAAGGGAGGCTTTATGTAAGTTTTTAAGCTCTCACTTTCATTTAAACAGTACGTCTACCATGAGTTTTTGTTACAAGCGCACATGACATAACTACAGTAGTTAACGTAGAAACGCAATAGTAATGACAGTATCCGCGAGAGGCGCTGCTCAACTTTCCATACAAATTGTCTACTACACTCGCTAGCGTGTATCGTGAACTATCGTCTCTGGAAACTCATGGTAGACGTACAGGACTAATCCTCGTCCCGCGACCATGGCGTCTGTAACATCGCCGAAATATCGGTAACCTCAAAATAATTAGAGTTCCGTTTAAAAGAAAATGTAAGGTTTAAGTTACCAAATGACGCTGGCAAGTATTAAAGTTAAAATTGAAGTGTATTATAATTGAAGATTAAACACATTGTAAAAAGGAGCATTACTTGTAAAATAATAGATAAACCGCAAAAATGAAGTAGTTCTGTCTCTTTCCTAACCCTGAACTTCTTTAATACTCTATTTTAACAGTTTTTTTGTTTTTCTTCACCTGATATTTAGTACTTGAGTACTCAATACCAGTCGAGATGTGTTCTATACATTTTACCAACTCGGTGCAAATTCGCCAAAATTATTGAAAAAAAAAATTTAACCAAAAAAATATTTAACCCTGAAAAGAAAAAAAGGCACACACGGATTTCTGTCAAATTCTAAGTCCTTTCACTCTTGTCTGTTCTACTCGAGTTATATTTTCGAAATAAAGTTTAACCACAGAAGGAAAAATAAACTGTACAGATTTCGCAAAGTGAAATTTACTTAAAACAGTAATAAATGCTACCGTCTAAGGCGAATGACTCGCGGGTACAGGAGGCGCAACAAGTATCCATTTGTAGCTGTCAACTCAGACCCTCGCGAGATACGAATTATAGAGAATTTCGACTATACCTCAAGATTGACGGTATATTTATTTTTTAACAGTCTATGATAATGATAAACATATTTCGCTATTTTTAATACAATTAATTGTTTTTAAATATGTGAAACATGATCAATCAATCCTATCTAATCATATGTAATTTTAATAAAATATTCTATCATCATTACATTATTAATCATCTTTGATATTTTCGATGAAATATTTTTGTTTCCTTTTTAAAATTAATTATTTTTATTTTACGCAAGTCAAAGTCAAGCAAGTTATTAATAATTTTATATTTTTAAGACAGTCGACTGCTCCTTAGGTAAGCAACTTTAATGCCTGTGTTTTAGGTAACAGCAGACTGAGATCTAATAATAAATTATAAAAATACGTATTATAAAATTTTAACCGATCGATGTCTGTACATAGAAGATATTTAGGAAAAACGAATTATATGGTTCTTTATGAGACCAATAGAAGCCAAAAAAACAAAGTTTAGAATTTTTGTCTGTCTGTATGTTAGTTCCCGCGTCATCTTTGAAGTAGAATTATTACACTATAAATAATTGTAGTGAAATCGTAAAGAAGTCGTTTTGTGAACACATATCTACCGAGGGTGAAACCTGGGAGCACAGTTAGTATTTTATAAGAAGCTATAAAGTATACAAAATTAAAAGAAATACCAAGATCAAATTTTGTGCATAAAAATGTAGATTTCAAAGAGCGGATACAATTTTAAATCTCAGTATATCAGGTTGTGTTAAATAGAGAGAATCGATATTCGAACCGCATAATTATTCGTATATATCGTTATAATATCGATAAAATCAATCAATGTCAGGCATCGAAGTTAAATTAATACCTTTATGAAGCGGGTGTCGTCACATCAATCAGACGCCTGATTGATGACTGACAGTAATGCGAAATAGAATCCGCTATGAATATAATCTGTGGTGAACTATGACGTAATTAATTTTGGTTTTTAATGAGTTATTATTTTATTTATTCTGTATTGAGCGGGATTATATTGTTACAATCGTGTCTGAATTATAGGTCAGTGTTTGATTGTTAATTTATTCTTATCGTAATTGCTTTATAATTTTTTTAATACTTTTGATTTCCTCGTTTAATTTAATTAAAAGTCTAAATCGGATTTTATCGCGTTTATTTGTTTAAAAACTTTACAGTTTAACTGTTTTTCAATGAGGATCCGTAACGTTTTTAGTTGAGAATGCAGATTTATAGAGCTAAGAAATCCTTAAGATACAGTGAAAAAATTTTTGTTCTACGACAAAAATTGACGAAGTTATGATCAAATTACTAGCGGAGTTCACTAACCGGCCGGCACGGTAGGCTGTGACGTCACTGTGTCCGAACCCGTTGTCAGCGATAAGGCGCGTAGGTGTTTTCATTGGTTTATTGTGTCTTTGAAACAAATTAAGTGTCCGATTTGTGTCTAATTCTCCTTTCTAACTATTTATGAATATTGTATAGTGCCGTAATGTACAAATACTTCTTTTAAAAAGCCTGAAAAACTCTTTTTATACGTGCCGAAAGACCCAAAACTACGTGAAAAATACTATGCCGTTGTGAAAATAGATGATAAAACTCCACCTTTTTCCCGGGCTACAAGACATTGTTGCGAAGATAATTTCGATGTAAGTACCTACATAACTACCTATACCTATATTATTTAGTTAATATGAATATAAGTTGGTACCTACTACAACGTGTCATGTACTTAAGTATTCACTCATTTTAAGCCTACTGTATTAATAAAAACATACCTACTTACTTTTTCTGTGTTTTGTGGATAAACCTAAGTACTTACCTATTCGCCCGTTCCGATTTCTATATAATATTCCAAGGTCAAAACAATGACACAGGGATGTACTCGGGTGAAAAAATAAAGAGTAAAGGCCGCGGCGCCGGCGTGATCCGAAAAGAGTAAGTCCTTCCGGGCCCTCTCCGCCACCTCTTTGAAGAAGATGGCGACCGCGGTCCAGGCCATATTACCGCCAACCAAAGCTCGCGCAACGGCCGGCGGCGACAGGTCCTCTCCAATGACTGCAGCGAGATCCCGGCGCTGCTCAGCGCAGGCCGGGCACGACACGCTCGTATCTCGCGAATGTTGCGCGGAGTCCTCACAGCAGTCACTATGGTGGCAGTCCGGAGTAGTCTCCCTCCTTGCGACGACGTGCAAGTATTTGCCGAAGCAGCCATGCCCCGACAACGCTTGCACGAGTCGGAAGGTGAGAACTCCGTGCTGCCGCACCGTCCACTCCTCCAATATCGGCTGAAGCGCCCCGATGGCCCAAAGACCAACCCGAGACGTCTCCAGCCGAGCCTTCCACCGTGTGAAGGTGGTGCGGCGGGTGTCATCCCACCATGCGGTGAATTTGATCGGCGGGGGATTAGTGCCCCCCGTCCACGCCGCCGACACCCGCCGATAAACTTCGGCGAGCGCTTCCATCTCCAAGTCCCATAGGGGGGTTCCGGCCAATGCGCAGGAGGCCTCAGCAACTACCGTGCGGTAGCCGCGTATGGCCCTGACCGTCACGACCTTCTGTGGACGTCACAGACGGGATCTATTGTGGGCAGTCAGGGACTCTGCCTACACGGGGGCGCCGTACAGCGGCATTGACCGGACCACCCCGGCGTAGAGTCGTTGGCACGCTAGACTTTTTCCGCCCATATTCGACATTAGCCGACCGAGGGCGGACGCCGTGCCGACGAGCTTCGGTGCTAGTTGGCGAAAGTGCTCGTCGCAGCACCACCTTCCGTCAAGTACCAGGCCCAGATATTTCATGTGGGCTCGGATACCGATCACAGTATTGTCAACCGTATACGTAACGTAACCGTACCATTATCGAAGTACTGGCGGGTGGATCACATCGAGACCCATGGAAAAGCAGGGCCTCAAACTTGTTAAGGACCACCCTAAGCCCCAGTGCCTCGATCCTCCTGACCACCTCCGCGGTACCTGAGGTGGCCAGAGATGCCGCCTCCACGAAGGTCCCGCCCCGAGCTGTAACCAGAGTGTCATCGGCGTAACAAATCAATCCCAGCCTAGGGGGGGGGGGCACGGAGGACTCAGTCGTACCCGATGTCCCACAGGAGCGATCCGAGAACAGAACCCTGTGGGACGCCACACGACATGGACCTCCTGACAAGTCCCCTTCACGAAGAGTTCACGAAGAGGACATTGCGACCGTCAAGGTAGTCTGCCACTAGCCGCCTTAGGTAGAGGGCACTCCATGGAACCGGAGTGCCTCCGTGATGCAGCCGAATGGCAGACTATTGAATGCGTTGGCGATGTCGAGAGACACCGCCAACAGCACTCCCTTCGAGGCGACGGCCTCCGAAGCCACGATCTTCAGATGCAGAATGGCGTCGACCGACCAGCCCGAAACCCGAGCCGGACGTCGGACAGGTCAGGGCTGACCCGCGTGAGGTGCTGGACGATGCGAGCAGTGACTACCCTCTCCAACAGCTTGCGTAACTCGTTCAGCAGCACGATGGGCCTGAAGCCAACGACTGATGTCGAAGGCCTTCCCGGCTTCGGCAGAAGCACGAGATTCCCCTCCTTCCAGCTGTGAGGGAATCGTCCGTACACCAGTCTAGTGTCGAATAGTACCCTGATGCGGGACTTCAGGTGGTCGAGGATCAGAACCAGCACTCGAGCGGGTACCCCATTCGGCCAGGGAGCGGCGCTTTTCCGCATACGGCTCGCCGTGTGTGAGTTCCAACTGCAAACCTATAGCAGAGGAAGTTTTGCAACCAAGAAGAGAGAATTGGTGCTATAAAAGTTCACATTGAAAGAAGCATATGGAAGTTGAGAGACTTCAAAATGATCGGGCCTGACGCATGTGTCGATATTTCATACATAAATTTTTTGGATAATATTGTAACAATAGCCTGTAGTTTAGTTAATTTACAGGATTGTCTATTTAGTAAACAAGTTTAAAAATAAAAATGCTTTTCTTTCTTTTATAGAGTTTTATTTCGAAATCTTGCATAATAAAAAGCACATGTCATATTATTAATAGAAGAGTAATTTCAAATCTCAATTCGTTTCGGAAATATTGATGTTTTCCAAAAATGCGTGGACTCCTCTAAAATATCAGTACAATAGTTTTCATCATAATCTTCGAATATTTCTTCTTTGTTTCTTGCACAAAACCAGCTTCTACTTTATTAGTACGATTAGTAAATACGTTTTATATTTAAATATCAGAAAATTACACTTTATAACAACACTATATTTAAATAAATTTCAAATAAAACGACCAACCGCGTCGCCGCCGCTCCGTTGATTCGTGAACTGCGCTCGTTCGGGCACAATGACGTCACACGCACCCGCGTACACTAACTTTTAGCGGCAGGAAGGCATAATGTTTATAACTTAATATCTTCGTAAGTAATGGTCCGATTTGGATAATTCAAAAAGGAATATCATTCTTATGTCATAGAGAATAACGTGGATACTAGTTCTATTGAATTTGCTATACCTTTACTGATCCTCATTAAATTATTTCCCGACGCTTCGGACCCTTTACAGCGTCCATGATCTCGGGGTACTGAGGTGGTGGGTGTCCGAATAATTTAATTGAAAAATCGAAAAAAACTATTAAGTTTTTAAACAAATAAACGCGATAAAATCCGATTTAGACTTTTAGTTAAATTAGTAAAATCCTCGTTAAACTTATAATAAACAATGTTTTCCTCTGTAAAGTTATAGTATTTCTTTCGATACTTCTAAGATTTTTAGCGAAAGTTTTAGCCATATAAAAAGACAATTACGTATGGTCAGTCGTCTGTTCCTAAGGTAAGCAGTGACATGCCTGTGATTCAGGTCAGCATCAGGCAAAGAAATTTTTTGAAATTTCATATTTATCTAATTTATTTAAATTTTCTTGAAAAAAGCTGTAAATTTTGTGTACCTATATTATATATAAATAATATAGGTACACATAAATATAGCGTACCTATATATAAGAGCAATTTATAGACTAAACTCCCAACTCTATACTTAAACTTAAAGACTAATAATTATAACTTAAATATTCCAATGACCGTTAAAAGAATTTTTTAACATTCGATAAATTAAATATTGTAATATAAAAAATAAAAATAAAAATATTGCACCAAATAATATTAGTTTCAAAAATAAAATTATTTAGAACGATAACCTCAAATTGTATAATAAGAAAAATAAATTCAAAACTATAACAAAAACACATCTCACGATAACCCAAAAATTGCAACGATATTATAACATATAATCCCATCGAGCGAATAATCTGAAGAAATCCGGTAACACGACCATCAGTCCGCGTCGGTTGCGAGACGCCTGGACATCATTTTCATTAAAGCGCCTCTCGGCTCCATTTGTACTAATGCTGAGGTGAGATTGGATGGGGTCGCCTAAATCCTACTTCTTTCAGACATCTCTTGTTAAAACGAATCCGATGGGGACGATATGTCATGTTATCGACTTTTAGGGTTAGGTATATATTTTGTACTCATTTCTATTTCGTAGTATCCTTTACGTATCAATTTTTTTTTTTTACTAATACTTAGTACTAACAAAATGGACGACACTTCTGGTGTAGTGGTGCGAATAGTCGCCTCCAACCGTGCGCTGCGGTCGCGGGTTCGATTCCCGTTCGGGACAGATATTTGTATTTGTACAAATATTTGTTTCCGTTGTTGTTACCGTGCCTCGGAGAACACGTAAAGCCGTCGATCCCAGTTGTTTTCATAGATACTTGATAAAAATCGTTATTGATGGTAGAGAAATTATATTATATCCATTATTATATTATATACATTATTTATATTAATTCCATTTAACACCATAAAATCGCTATAACACAACAAAAACAATTTCAATACAACAAAAAACTTTCCATCGAATAAAGTTATAGAGTTTATTAAAATGAAAAAAAAAAAAAAAAAAAAAAGTTAGTTTATCTGTTAAATTGTGCGAACACACACCGGGCAGTGACAGCGAGGTAACATTACATATATTATATGTTTCAAGTCGGTAAGCAATGCAGAACACGTGACGTACAGTTGTAAAGAGGTGTAGTGATCTATGCGCTATTCACGCGACGGCCGACACCGGCCGCGTACCGATAGCAAACACATCTAAACAAATCATTACCATCCGTAAAAAAAAAAAACTTTTAAATCGATCAAAAGATTTTTTTGATATATATGACCCGCTATTTTAAGTATGTTTTTTGTTTTTTCGTCATGATTGACTATTTTTGTAACTAATAATCGTTTTATGATTGATTGCCTTAATACCTTTACGTTTTATGACTAATTGCCTTACGTGCGAATCGTCTTGTAATCGAATAGTGATTATAATTTTTTGTATCGATATGTGCTAAAAATACGTGGAATAAGATTTAAGATAAGTCACTTAATGCCCTGTTGCTGACACTCTCATTGCTGACGTTACATTTGATCCAATCCAAGTTGCCAAGTACCTGCTCTAACGCCATCCTCGCTGCAGAGGGCGGAGACTTTGTTGCGTTTTGACCAATGATTTCGCTTCGTTCAGGCAAAACTAATTATACTGATTTATGCTCCCATTGTTCATTGTTGTATGTCTTTCTCTGGCTATACGTTTTCATGCATATGCATTGTGATGCATCGCTTATCAACTTTTGTTTTTCTGACATCACAAAGTTCTGAGCGAGAGGCGATAATTTCTATTCATAATCTAACTTGTTCCGTGTTGCTAGTCTATTAATTTTTTCGAATATAAAAGTTTCGCAAATTTTACGCTTTACTTCAAAATTATAGTCTAATTACAGAACATTTTGACATTAAAATATCGAATGGACTTGTTTATTCAACAATTAATATAAACTTATTATTTATTTACTGAAATGTCTAGAATAACATAAGAACCGACTTAACCAACAGGGAAAAAAACCCGTCCGAGATAACGTCAACCGGCATTGTATAATCAATATATCGCTGAATGTATTCCACGTTGCGAAAACGGAGCAGCAAATCGTCCTGCGCCCGCGCATTCACCTGTCGCTCGCACGTGGGCGGAGCCAGGGAATTCGACTTTCGCGCTTTTTTCCCTTTGCCCCTGTCATCGAGCAGGGGAATTCGGGTGCGATATTTTCTGCAGTTGGAATTCGAAGGCTGTAACTCGAGTTGAGATATTTATTCCTCAGTCGCCATTCAGAGATTTATGGGACAAGTTTAGCGTTTTTGCATTGAATTTATTTGAAGGGTTCTTAATCCGAGTAGTGTACCAGGTAAAGGTTTTCCTCGAATTTAACTTATCTTTCTTGTTTGATTATATTAACTTTTTTACTCTGTTACATTTCCAAGATAAAGAACAATATTACTATCGAAAGTGGAACACTGCAAGTAATGAAATGTAAACCCAATTAGTCAAAGATACTATCGCCTGTCAAATCTGCAGTTTCGAAATTTCGTGAATACATTCATATCCATGCGATCGCGTGCTGCGCGGGCGATAATGGATATAGGTTAACAGTGACTTGAATCAAGTAAACAACAATAATAGGTAAATCCGAAGATCGGGGCGAGGTTGAGTGGTTTCCGACGAAAGATTGATTGTTTACTAACAATTGTGAAATATGGTTCTACGTGAAAAGTGGGTCGATGTGACCGTAAGTCATTCGATATAATACAATTGTATGTAAAATAAAATAGCATTGTAATTTTAAAAACAAAAATTTAAACACAATAATATTTTATCGCTACAATAGAAAGCGGAAACGTTTCTACAAAAAAATTATCTAGATAAAAATACAAGAATTTTGAAAGACAACCGAAATGAATATCTCTACAACAAAGGGTTCTGTTATTCATAGAAAGTTAAGATTTATAATGGTCCGACCACCGTAGCACGTTTGTCACCGTCAAGATCAACTGTTTCCTGTGATCGTGTTACTAATCAATACTGAAATAGTATCACACTTCACTGCGTTCGGATCTTGATCGTTTTATTTTAATTTCAATGAAAATATACATTTGAACAGTCGCATCCTTAACTCAAACTGAATTTATTGATATCATAAATCGAAAAGAAGTAAAAAGTAGTTGTTAAGTGATTAAATTAATTGATAAAATAATGAGAACAATAAAAGAATGGACTATTAAGATAACAAAGTGTATAAACGGCGATCATCAAAATACTACAAATGCGAATGCAAACAATAGATACATACGTTTTTAGTTGCTGAGGCGTGACTTAGTAAACGAACAGATAACATTTCATATTTACATTGCAGTTAAGATAAGGATTTTCTTTGTCTTAGCTTTAAACTAAGCAAATTTTAAGCTAAATAAATATCTTGTTATGTATCCGTTGTAATCTCGTTTAAGATGGCGGTTTGATTTTTGTCACTTTGTTAAATATACTAAGCCATATGATTGTATGTGATAATATTTGTCAAACGGTTTAACGAAACCCCGACAAAGCCTATGCTAAAATTTTACTTGAGATTTTATATTTCATGAAACAGCATTAAGATGACCTTGTTACACAAGTAACTGGTTTTCTCTATTAGAAAAATTATCTTCCAAATCCTATTTAGTTTACTTATTTTTACATTTAAAACAATAACAAAGCTTAAGATCCTAATCCTCTGAGTGCATCAACGGTTAAATAAATCACGATGCCGCGGAATATCCGAGTGGCGGTCACACTGCGTCCAATTTCGGATTCGATCTCATTACCATAACGCGAGTGCGCTCGACGCTGCACTGTCCGATCTTGGTGACACACGGGTAAATAGCATCCCATGCTTTATTAAACATACTTTGCAATTATATGTTTTTCTCTTAAATGTGCATTGACAGTAAAAAAAATATATTGTTCTTTTATTTTTTCTTTTCTTTTAAAAGCTGTTAAATGATTTGATATTATTTTAAGTAAAAATGATTTGGTAATCATCTAGATTGGTACCTAGCGTAAGTTTTTTAAGTATCCACGTCATTAAAAATATTTTAAAGTTTGTTGAATTTAGGCACCAAAAAAGATACCTAAATCTAATTAAGAAAGAGAATTTGTTGTAAACACTTTAAATACTATTTTTTTAGTTACAGAATTCATTAGCCGTGATGTAAATAAGAGTACAGATAAATATTAAAATTTAATAATTATTATTTCCTCTAAGGTACGCAAGACATGATAACAAACTATTCGTAATACGTGTTAATTTATTTTTCATAAGTTACAAAAAGAAATATATAACGATAAGAACACACACAATTATATAAATATTTTAATTATAAAATAAAAAATAATAAAATACGCTGGTCCAGAAATCCTCCCGTAAGCGCGTCGACTTCAACGCCCGACTATTTTATAATACACTATTCAGATGCGCATTAAGAGTCATCTTTAACTCGAGAATGTACAGATCGAATTTCATTACCATACCACATTTCGAGGGCACTCGACTACAGACACCCTGCAAGCCTAACACGAACTCCTATAAGCGATACGTCGCTGGATTAGACCTAACACTAGAATAGATAATGCACATATTATAATATTCAATAGCTGGCGAGATTCTATGTCTGAAATAGTTCAAGTCTAGTCATACTGACGTAGACCGGACATACTCGTATAAAACCCATTAAATGACAATCTTACGAAAGTAAAATTATAATAATATACGTCATTATTATAATTTTATTTTGTTGGTTTTCCATTTTCGAAATTAATACTGACATCATAACCTTTTATGTAGATATATACAAGTTGGTATCGACAAATCATTCAAATCACGATTCAGTGAGGTAATTAATGCTAAAGGTAAAAGTAAAAAGCGAAGACTCAAAGGTAGGGGTGAGGTGTTACGGATGCAGCGATTCCGGGCGAGCGCGATGCGACCGCATTTTATCTCCGACTAATGATCTCCAGCGGTCGTAATGAGGAAGGTGGGGAGCTCGCACCACCAATAAGGTATTTATGAGAGCGTCCTTCTGTAATAGAACGTGTCAACTTGGCGGTCGAAAGGTCACCCCGCATTATCGTCCGAGGAAATTAGAGAAAGCGTTTGCGGCGAGCATTACAAATATATTTAGACACTAACCTGCATGCATTTCGCCTTCGGTGTTTTCCTATTTAACGTTAAAACTCATTATCGTAAAACGCATTATTTGTATTTTAATCTTTATTATTATACGCGATCGCTCTTTGTTGCGTTATGATGAAAATCCCTCAGGTGCGGTACCGTGGGCCGCTCATCGTGCTCGACAGAATGAGTGTCCAGTTATGGAAAGGTTCTAAATAAAGGAAAAGGACAATAGCCGATCGCATGTCGCCGTACGCAGAATGCGACTCGTTAAGTCGCTTCGGACGCGAATTTAAGAGACAGCTTCTAAATATCCAGTGGCGGCGTGCACATGCGTCGGGAGATCTGTATCGCGCGCACAATACCGCGGCCGGCCGTCACGACGACGGTAGCAGAAATATGGACGCGCCCGCGCGCATGCCTTCTTGTTTTATGTTAATGCAATCTTAAACGAATAGCGAAAACTATCGCGAGCGTCGTCAGCTCTGATGAAATACCAGATATCGAGTAATTATAGGGGTGGCTCGTGAGATTAACAAATCGAAAGGAAACTCGAGTATCGTGTCGTATTCTCGGACACGTCACACGAGGAAGTGGAATAATTAATAAGGTTTCGTCGCAGGAAAGACGCATTCCCACTCGCGCTATCGACGCTGTCGATCTGCCGCAGGCGAAATTCCGAAACCTAATAAGTCGCCCGGTCTCATTTGTGTAAGGAGTCGACCGGAAAAAAGAACAATACCGATAAAGGAGACGGTCCAATAATTTAGGGTCATTGTTTCGCCACTTAATTTATGGAGTGCGGGTGGACGATTGATTTGTAGGTTCAACGGGGGCCCGTAAAGGAGTCGGGATAAGTGCTTTTTAATCCGCTCCGGGTGGATTACCGGATCCTAGTCGAAGGCGTCTCGAAGCGTCAATGCGTCGTGGAAAACTCAATTTATTCGCAGTGGCATCTTCGCAATATACATACAATGCTCGCCAGCATTAAAATGCGCGATAGGATTGGCCGGTGGTACGGGGCGGGGTGCGCAGACCATATACGCTCTTGTCGTGATGCACATATTAAGTTAGGCCTTCTCTACATGGGATGAGATCGGATACCTGGGAGGAATTACGAGATAGGCACCGATGACGTCCGCGCGATCGTGAGTGTCCCTCCGGTAGTGAGAGCACAATGGGCGCGCCAGAATGAAATTATTAAAGCCCTTGGGCCTGGTGTTACATTAAAACGCGGGTGGTAAGCTTTGCCATTAAATTATCGAACACTCAAACGTCCACCTCTAGTATTATGTATAGTTTTGCCGTAATAGGTAGACGATATCACGACCTAAATGATTGTTTATTGTATTCGCAAGACATAGAAATCATTAACATTGATTGCTACATTGTAACGTCAATGTTGTCAATGTCTTACTCCGAGTTTCAATATGTAGATACTTCTAGCATCAAACCTTCGTTACAAAATTATTCCGACACCTGTTAATAAGTCATTGCGTGTTGTTGATCGATATTAGCTTGACATTATTTCTGTACTTACTAATATTTATAAGAGACAACAAGCAAAATTAAGCACTAGTCTGACAATTTATTTCAAATATTCAAGGTATTTAGTTCTCGAAGGATTTGAAAGGTAGGTATATCTCGAGAGACAGGCTATGAATCTTCGTCGACGATTTATACTGTTGCTATTTCAATATGGGATTAGCATTAATTGGAACGGTTGGCGATCCAAGATTACGCCTTCTATAAATGGCGAGAGGGTTTATGGTATCGAGTGGTGCGTTGTTGCCGTCAACTGCGCCCGCGCCGGCTTGTAATTGGTCGAGCGCCGGTTGACATTTACACGCGAGCAAGATGGCCGGCCGATGCGATATTGCGACGAGTAATTGACAAATCGACTCGTTATGCTGAACCCACTTATTGGGTCCAACGTTGGAAGGAATTTAATAGTCAAGTCTAAAATTAAATTTGTTACCATTTGATGAGTACCTACTGAACTCATAATTATTAACTCAGAACTCTCTTAATGATATCCTTAAAATACAAAAATACAAACACCGTGATTCTAGAAGCCACATTTTTATAAAAATATACATTTGTGAAGATAGAAATTTTTCTAGGACGTAAATGCTATGGATTTTGGATTAAGTGACTCATAACATTGGCCCCAACGTTGGCCCCAGGTATATGCTGCAGAACCGAGCTAGAATAATTGGTTGCATGCGACGATCCTATAAACGTTTCTTTTGCTAATAAGCTAATTTCTCGGAAACACGAGGTTACGTGGTTCGAGTCCCGGACAAATTTTACAGCGTGTTCTGTAATTACACTCGGAATTTTACACGCGATTGTTTGATATGATCAATATTGATGTTCGCTGTAAATTATTTTAAGAAACGTAAATTTAAAGATTTATTGTTTTGTTTAAAATTTCTTCAATTGTTTAAAGTAAATGCAGACAGTCAATGAAACGCAATTTTTTGTATCGTAAGTACAACACTAATTGTATTTAACATTGAGGTATAAAAATAAATTGTTTTTTAACTTACGATATATTACAATTTTTAAAGTCAAAGTAAACAGAACTCCAATTTCCTGCCTAAAAGGGTTTTTTTTTTCTGGACGGCGTCTGTGCGTCGCCTCTGATGATGGATCAGCTCCGTGACAATCAATCCATCAATCGCTCGTGTGATCGTTATTTTATAAGCGTTATAACTACAATGGCACAGTTCGTTCTAGCACTTTCTTTTCATATATGTATATATTTTTCAACTTTCAGATTTCTACGTTATTATTGTGAATTGTTTGTCGTGAACTGTTATGTATTGAGCATGGCTGTGACATAATATACAATAAATAAATAAAGAGTTTTATTTGTTTTAATATAGGTACACACACGTCTTAATGTCAATATTTTAGGTAACAGTCGACTGAAATACGTATATTTTTTAATTTACATTTAAATATATAATAAACAAATATTACATTTAGATTTGTCGCGAAAATCAAACCTACAATCCTGGAGTGGATAACAAGGTCACCGCCAACTGCGCCAACGAGCCAGTCAATAAGATTTATACTATATATATATATTTATTAATAAAAATTTCAAATTTGTATAAGAAAATGCGTAAATGCTTCACAATCAACGACTCTCACTAGAATATCCAAAGTTGATATCACACCACAAACACACATACCAGTCAGACCAGGACAGATTTCAATACAGTCAAACCTGGATAAGCGAGAGTTCAAGGGAACTCAATCTCACTCTCGCTTATAGAGGTTTCTCACTAACCCGAGTTTCTCGCTAATGCAGGTACATGGGTAGCGTTTCTCTCTTGTAGAGGTACGCAGCAATAACAAGTCACAGCAAGTACGAATGTATTTTATGTATTAAATATGTAATATGATAACATTATGTGCATAATATGCACAACATAATAAACTATGTCCATATATATTTTTAATAGTGTGTATATGTTACGTTCATTAGATTTAGACATATAAGTACTTTATAAGGGTAGGTATCAAGATGCTTACGAAAACAAAACAAAAATTCATGCACTATGTAATTTTATTTTATTTAGAACTTATTTACACTTAAAAAAAATCTGTCAATTTCATTTGGGTTTCTGTTTTTGTATTTTGAATGTTTTTCTTTAACTCATAGGTAAATTTTGTAGAATATTGCTTGATCAACAACTGCCGCGTATTAAAAGTACTGATGGACTGTCTCCAACGCATTTAAAGCTAGCTTCATTGGAATGATCTTTATTTCTGTTTCCGGAATCTGTGCCTGGTTTTGACTGTCATTTCCAGCAATACAGGTGTTCACAAAATTCTTAACTATATCGTCGTCGGTTTGTTCTCCAGCGGTAGTTACGTCGTCGTCAATTTGAACGAAATCTTCGAAGCTCGGCATTAACATATTGGATTCGTGAGACACAAGCTTACTACTGTATGTGTGTATCTTTTATGTATGTATTTTTTTTTATTGTAGCTATAGTTCCTCCTAAACAATATAAATAAATAAAGCTCGACTGTCGCTTATAGAGGTATAGATAAGTAGCAGTCTCACTTACGGAGGTCCATGAGAGAAAAATGACTCTCTCTTACAGAGGTTTCTGTTTCTCGCTAATAGAGGTTTTGGGAGCTTAAAATGACGGGTCCTGGATATTACTCTCACTTAAAGAGTTTTCTCACTTATCCAGTTCTCACTTACCCAGGTTTGACTGTATACCCTAGACCAAGGTTTCCCAAACTATTTTGGGCTAGAGACCCCTTTTCCAAAATGAGGTATCAACCTCAGACCCTCGTAGCTAAATTACTTTAAAAATCCTATCTGTAATTTGTCATCTTGTACGAACTTGTATGCGCTTGTCGACTTGTTGAGCTTTTTAAAAGTACAACAATGATACTTCCTACTAAAATATTATTTATTCTTATAATAAGTTGGTACACGTAACACAACTTATACAGCATGTTGTAAGTTTCAAATAAGAACTTGTGTTAATTAATAGGTGTCGATTTAGACCTCGTCGACCCCCAAAATCAGTTTTTGTTTAAATTGATGGGAAATCGATTTCGTCCCCAAGGGGTCGATATCGACCACTTCGGAAATCCCTGCCTTTGACAAATCTTTGTCTTGAATGAAAATCGAAACCGCGAAAGTTAGTGCGTCAGAAGTGACCGCTTTACCGATTTCTATGTCCGATATGATCCTTAAAAACCCTAAATTGCAAAGACTTGTTTAGACCATTTCGTTTTCAATCAGGGAACAAATAAAGCTCCCTTAATGGAGTCGCGTGAGTAGGAACAATTGAAGTCTACACTTGTCTGGACAAGTGAAAAAATAAATGAATTTTATGCCTTTGTCTCGATTAAAACGATACGCTCTTAAAATGTCTAACAACGATATTTACATACATACATAAATAGATACATATACGAGTTGACACTTAAGAGCTTTCCGAGATAAAAATCGAGAAATTTATTTTTCATTTCACTTTTGAATGATATGACAGTGAAATTTTCTTTATGATATCGTAAAACGTAAATTTTATCATTTTTTAAATTACATTATAATTATAGATTACATTATATTTATAATGTTTGTATTTTAAGTATGCTTACGTATTTATAATTTTATTAATTTATATTAATATTAAAATTTTGAAAATCATATTTAAGTCTGGATGATACGTGCGACTTCGTCTGAGTTACTTAGAACATCAACAATGTATTTTATTACAGGGAAAACTATCAAAAAGATCGGAAGCAAAAAATTTGTTCCTAAAAACAGATAGAGCTTATAAAGTATTTGTTTTTTAAAACTTTAATAAATTTATATTGCGTGAAAATATAAAAAAAAGTGTGCATCTCTCGAATTTGTGTGCTCTACAATAAGTATAGTGGATCGGTTGACGTTCGCAGCATGTCTCTAGCTAGGTTTAAGAGGATAAATGCTCATAAGCTGAATTATTTATTTATTTATTTATTTAGTAGTTTTTATTTGACGGCCGGCTGGTCGAGTGGTCAGGCAACTGGACACTTTACGCAGCGGTCGCGGGTTCGAATCCCGCCAGGTGCAGATAATTTGTATGACGAATATAGATGTCTGCACCGGGTCATGGATGTGTATTTATTATATGTATTTATATAAATTTCTTAAATTTATTTCCGTTCCTAGTATCTGTAACACAAGTTCTTACGAACTTAGCACGGGGCTAGGTTAACGTGGTGTGATTGTTGGTTAATATTTTATATTTATATTTATTGTTTCTCATGCTCGGTTATTTAGCACAATTCAATTTAGTTTGTAAGACATAATTTTATATGTAAAAATATATAATTATGTTAACAGCATTCGATGTATACCTATAATAGATTGTGCAATTAAAACATATAATTTAAGTTTTACCACTAGTTGTAAGCAATATTGTAACAATCGTAGGTATACCAAATAAATAAACAATTATTTATTTATTTATTTAATAATGGTCAACTGTCAGAAATTTAACTAAGAAGGCTTAACTGAAATCCTTCATGACTTCTTTAACCATCAAAAGTATGAGTCAAATAAGCCTCGATAATAACTCATTATAACGGACAATTCGACATTTCATAATCGCGAATAATAAATTATAATCTGTGACGAATTGAAATCAACTACGGTCGAAGTATTCACTCAAATAATTATCACTCTTTTATCAAGTCCTTATATCTATATGATTGATCGATCTCGCACATTAACCAGGTAAACAATGACACCGGGCTTTGTGGCAGTGGCTCTCAAAGCGTGGTGTAAAGTATCCCCAAGGTTTTATCTTTAAAAATATTTCAAAGTTTCCATTTCAAAGTCGTAGTATTTATATTACTATTTATTTTAATTTAACCCAATTTTTTATATTTATTATTTTCAAAGTATTGTTGAATTTAAACAAGACGAGGAAATGCAAGTATGACTAAATCAAATAATTTAATATTTTCATAGTTTAGGGTCTAAAATTAAAAACTTTGGGAATGACTACCCCTAACGTCCAATTTTTTAACGACACGTGTCGTTTAAGTAAATATTATTATAAGATAAAGAATTAGCCCTCGCAGTAACTAATATAGGGTAGAAATTCGTGTGTCTGTGTGTAATGTACATCTTTGTACCGTTTAAATGGTAAAATTGTCTGCCATTCACGCTTTATCAACTTTTGAGGATTGGCTGTGGTTAGTGTTATTCACCTGAATATATTATTGCTGGTCTGTGATAAGATTGATGTTTGAAATATACTTTGGTTTCTTGTGTTAATTTTTGAAATAATAAATTTAATTAGACGGAGAGAAAATTAACATTCGAAAATATCTATAATTTATTTTTTTTCAATATTTCAACCATTCGTCAACAAATCTTCTGTTTGCAGTGAAAAAACAAATATTTATTTCATTATTAACATGGTACAACAGTTCCATACTTCACCGGGTTTAGTTCTGGTGTAGTGGTATGCCTTAACACCAGCGGTCGCGGGTTCGATTTCCGCTCAGGGCAGATATTTGTATTTGTACAAATATTTGTTTCTGGTCTGGGTGTACATATCTTCTTGTAGGTCTCCTCGACGTACCTCAGAGAGCACGTAGAGCCGTCGGTCCCGTTGTTATCATAGACATTTAGATAGCAACCGTTACTCATGGTAGAGAAATTATCCGCTAACCTGCAGTAGAGCAGCATGGTAAATTAAGCTCTAAACCACCAACAGTGGATTGTTGACAGGCTGATTCAGTACAGTTCATATTAACAATATTACTATACTCTTAATAAACGGCCTTAGAATTCTAGGTACTGTAGATATGCACTCATACAAAACAAATCCGTTATAAAGTTTAATCTAAAGTCCATTTTGCACGTACAGGCTAATAAAAAACTGCAAAGTTCAAATAGTCCGGTAGGGTGTCCACAATAAACATGTCACGCGGACATTCCGATACCGACATCGTTATCAGTTACCATAACGTCCTCAACTTTACGACAGCCTCTCGATGCGCTCGCGTGCCGTAAATTTCACACAAAACGTCAAGCGGCGAGGTTTTATTTTACAGATCAAGGAAATCGTATCGATATTTCAACGATAATGTTTTTGTGTGAGCTGATATCTTTATGTACACTTCTCGGATGTTCATACCGTTCTGATAATGTTGTATAAAATGTTATACCGGCGCCTGTTTATTTGTAGCGATAATATGAAATAACAATGTATTATAAACTTTACGTCTTAAGATGGGATCGCGGATTGTGTGCACCATTTTTATCAAAACAATACCTGAGTTTAAAACAGAAACGAATGTGAAATAAACTGAAATATATTTAACCAACAAAAAACTGAGTCTTATCAAATGGCATCGATATCTATTAAGCTCGAAAGGTGCTCTTCGCTTTCTCGCTTCACTTTAATCGCGTTTTAAGGCGAAAATAGCGAAAACTAAGAACCGGTCGAGCACGGCCGTGTAATTCTAATTAGGCAATGCAGGCAGCGGCCGGTACTAATGGGCCCGGTCGGTGCCATAAAGCAGGCGCAATCTGATCATGTGAACACGCTGTCCGCGTGTCCCACCGACATTGTCCGCAGACATGCGACGCTTTGTCACCCTACTCAATGTACTCGCAGCTTATAGATCGGATGCACGCAGAGTCGTATTTTTTTACTGATTTTCTATACAACTGTTTTTCATCAACTCACTTTTACTAACATGTGACTATATAATTAAACTTTGTTGACTCAAATAATCAAAATTATTATTTTCAAAGCTGTTTGTTGCTTTCATCATAGAAAGCATAAAGCTTCTCGTCCCTTTCCTTTCATATAGAATTTTATTACATTACTCACACCATTTAACGATATTTAATTATACATGTATTTGTATTCTTTTTTTAAAACTATCGATGTAAAGACAAATAACGAACACATGCAAAAAACTCTCTCTATCGACCTTCAGTCACCTTACAGCGCAACACACCGCGACATGGTGTAATAAATTAAATAAAAAAAACAAACGTCACCGTACAGGAATACACACTCGGTGCCTTATTGATGGAAACAATTCAAACACCATTTAGATAACGGGCTGGCGTTGACGTATTATTATTATTGTGAGACCAGCGGACCGTCTTGCGACGTTGATGCGTGTCGATATCGACGCTTATGGATGTGGCATTATTTATATTAATTGATATTTTATTTATAATTTTATTTTTTCGTTTCAATAACATTAAGAAAATGTCTTTATTGTGTAAAGTAACTCAGTGAGCCCATTCAATTAACAAAATGTAGATATAATGAAAACAGAAAACATTTTATATTGATATAAATTGTTAAAAATAAAAGAATCTTTTAACAAAAAAGGTATTAGAAATATTAAAGGGGCCATTCATTTATTACGTAAGACGAATTTTGCTAGTTTTCGACCCCCTCCCCCTCTAGTAGTAATAAACTTTGGTTTTGATTATTCATCTTTACCTCCATAAGATTTTAATTCCTGTGGTTCAAAACCCACTCCGAAAGGGGATCTACCACTGGAACATCTCTAATATTTATTACCTACAGGTACGTATCTGAGCGAACCTCGGCACTCGTGCGGTTTCCCACGCTTTTTCAAAGTATAATTTTAACTTTGCGCATTTTCGTGATCTTACGTAAGAACTATCGAGACTCCCTCCCGCCCCCTTACAGAGAAATTATCTTATCTTCTTACAGAGAAAATAAGACATGGTCGAACCCCCTCCCCCCAAAATCGTCATACGTAATAAATGAATAGCCACAAAGATATTTATCTATCTATAAAATAATGAGATACAAGCTACCGCATCCGTTCTAAATGAATCGGCGACCATCCTCCAATGTCATTCATAATTCACGTTCTACCGCCGACGATCGAATCTTAAGAAACCTTTAAAGAAACTTATGCACGCCATTCGGAGGGCATTCTTAGTGTAATGATACTAGGCTCCGGTCCACGACTCTACTCGTAGTAAATTAGCGCTTTACATAATTTAATATGGAGTTCTACGTTTATTTAATATTAGAAATTTAAATACAACGCCATTGTTCTTATGCATCTTGTGTTAATAATCATTGTTCGCTACTTAATTACATTTTTTTTACGAGTTTACGTATTACTTCGTAACTTATGTCGTTCTTTGTAACCTTGATATTAATATGTCGATGTAGGTAAGATATTTATTAGAACGATGATTAATAATTAAATGAATTGAATTTTAACTTCGCAAATACTATATAAAGAGAGTTGTTGTGAGTGATACCTGAGAACCATAGCATTAGAATCAGAGAAACAGAAAGTATTTAGTACTTAAACTATATACAACTGTGGAATCTTTTACAGATATATTTTAAGGTCTAAAACTTTCTGTAATAATATTTTGATGTATTTATTAAAGTTTAGCCAGCGTTAAACATGAATTTGCCTTAAGGTTATACCGACGTCAACGACGTCACGCCGTATCTTAAATTGACCATAATTCGAACATGTATCGAAGCTTAAGGTGCTTAAAGTAACGGGGAACGTCTAGTCTTATACCCGTACATACATGTAATTATACCACTTAAATTTAAGAAACATAAAACATGATCATGTACATGGAAAAAAAAAGATTTACGTAAATGTTAAAGAGAAATCCTATTTTTCGATATCGGTTAAAAACACGAATTAAGATAAAATATCGTCATAAATAAAACATATTAAAATTAATGGTCCGAGTAATGTGGGACGTGAAAAATCATTGTTATCGTAAAAATACTAACTATATCCGATTTCTGATCGTAAAAACGCACTAAAAGATCTTTTGACGGACTCGTAATGATCTATTAAATCTTGCCACAGATTTAACGAAAACAGAGCACTTTTAGGTTGATTGGTATATATTATTTAATGGTCTTTCAACTGGACTTAATTTTGGATTTTTTTTATATATACACACACGGTCGTCTTTTCCTAAGGCAGGCAAATTAATACCTATGTTTAAGATAACAACTGACTGATATACATTATTTTTTAAATTCATTTAAAAAATCTGAATTAAAAAATAATATAAGATTTTAAAATATCCTATTATAACTATAATATTACACAACTCATCGTGGCGAAATCATACCTATAAATTTACAACAAAGATAAAACTTTAGAATTGTTTATTTATAATAAATATTTCGAAAATTTATTTAAAAAAAAATAGCAAGTTTTATCAAATTTCGTTTGAATCTAGTCATTAAAAATACAAAATGTTTAACTCCTAATTCTTGAAATGATATATTATAACATTTGTATCAGCTGATGTACTACGAAATAAGATACACTATATTATGTACTCGTAATTCTTTTTTGTATTCCGTAACAGCCATTACAGGCCACTAATTTCGTTTTTTATTTTATTTTCTTTTACAACAACATTTATGTATAAAAAATATTGACATAAATAACGAAGAGACTGCTAGAAAACGATTACTAGATATAAATATTTTATAATTAAAGAAGGTTACAAAATGCAGTGACGAATGTAAAAATTACAGTAATAATATTTATATCGATAATAATACAAAGATAATAAAAGAAAGAGCAGTGTGACCATACCCTGCCGCAATACACTGCGCTCGCCAATTCGCGTGCCAAGCGTGGCGAGTAATAAAAAACTTCACCTAAAAGACCAGCCATACAGAGCCTAAACGGTCCCTCTGGACGTCGATGAGTGAGAACGTTTCGCAGTTGACAATCACCGATATGCTGTCCATGATGGTGTTAATTATAAAACTTAAAGAACTGGTTCCCCTACGTAGAGATACGATGACGTCACGACGAAAGCACGCCTTCGATGAGTTAAAAATGTTGAGTTCTAGATTGTTACGATGAAGAGTTTGAACTGAAATGACAAATACGGTTAATGCGAGAGTGATGCGCAAAATTAGTTAAATCTGTGAAGGAGAACGGATTAAGCTTAATCTCTTAAAAAAATCTCACTCTGTGTCTCATTGACTTAAATGTATTTAAATTATAATATTTAATAATTTGATTTTTGTGCATGTTCAGTTTTAAACTCGGAGTCTTTCTTAAGTTTGTATAATAATTCATATTCACTTTTTGCCAATTTTTTTTTTCCTCAATCAAAATTAATTATTTAGTATTATTCAGAAAATTTAAAACGTAAACAAGAAAAATCATTGATTCTTCATTTGTTATCTCCATACTGAATATTATCATAAACACTTAATAGATATATTAGTTTAGGAATGTTATCATAGAAATAAATAATTATAGTTTAGTAAATACGTGGAATATTACATAAAACTTAAATCTGATTGATTCCAATTTTTGATAAAAATCGTTGTACCTATTGTCTTTCGGGTATTATTATACATCGTCGTTTTAAGCATCATTATAATGTGATGTACAAGTAATTCTAACGAACTTCGTTGACACCTGAAATCGACACCGATTGTAGGTGTATGTCGATCGTCGTCAATAACTCAACTTTTAACGGAATATATCGCGTAGGCATTATAAACAATCAGTTCAGTTAATTTTTGAGACGGGCACTCAACAGTCGTTCTGAACATGAAGTATACCTGAACTAAATCAGCCTATAAACGTCCCATAACTGGACTAAGGCCTCTTCTCCATATGAGAGAAGGGTTGGAGCTTAATCCGTTGACGGATAACTTCCCTACCATAATAAAAGATCATTAACACACTTAACAGCTTTACTTGTTCTCAGAGACACGGTGAGGAGACCCACAAGTCCATACACCCAGACCGGAAACAAATATATATAGAAATAAAAATATCTACCCCGAGCGGGAAACGTTACTGAACTGTTAAGGTGACTACTCGCACCACTACACCTACATATAATAAAACTGTAACCATCCGACATCTACACGGGAGACATTTAGGAAAAACAAATTACAAGGGTTTTTATGCGAGAAATAGGCGACAAAACTATTGTGAATTTTTCTTTCTCTATCTGTCTGTTTGTATGTTACATTGTTTGCGGCATCACGCAAAATCAGCTGAACAAAATTGAATGCGATTTTCACAGTTGTAATTCTGAGGACCTCGTTTAAATTTTTTTGTAGGTTTCATCTTGATACACCGTCTAGAAGTGGAGTTATTACTGTATAAATAGTTTTAGAAAATCGTAAGTAATGAAGTCATTTCGTTTACACGTCTGTTTCGGATGAAACCGTGAGACGCAACTAGTAAATTTTTTTGTTATAGAAACATACTTTGATAAAATAATTGATTTTTAAAATGGTTAAGTTTTAATTACTCTGTATACAAACTTTTCGAAATGAATCGATTACGTTCCGTTGTTCATTTTATACCGTCGTAAGTCAGGTATCATATTACGTTTCGCGTAAATAAAATATATGGCAGTTGTCAAATAATAGAAAATATAATGTTTTAATTCGTTTTAAATATATATATTTTATACATTCATTTTGATAAATATATATTTTACTGTACTCAAAATTAATGACACAAACAATTAGTTTGTGAGAAAGTTGATAAGAATTTGAAATTAGTGTATTGAACATAGAATTAATCTGTTTGTAATTCTTACTGAGTCTGTCTGTCTTAATTGACTATCTGTTAACGTCTTAAAGTTTCATTGAACTCCGTGTATCCGGGTTTTGTATGATGTGCGTACATAGGAACAGATAGTATTTTTTTTTATGGATTGATTTATATATTAATAGTAAAGACATCGACAATATATATTTAAAAAATGATGTGTGTATAAACGACTTCGTTACGATTTCACTACACTTGCTTATAAAGTATTAGCTCCACTTCCATACGGTTTATCTAGAAGAAACCTGCAACAGTAAGTTAGACAGCATCACAAGTATGATCCAATTCAATTTCGTGTAGCAGATTTTATGTGAACAACGAACATAGATAAAGAAAAAATATTTTTTTTTTTTTTCATTTTTTATATTTCTCGTGTACAGACATTGGCCGGTTACATTTTTTATTATGTATATTTATTTATTAATTAAGGTCATTTTTTAGAATTGGATCAGATATTGATATATATATATATATATATATATATATATATATATATATATATATATATATATATATATATATATATATGTCATTAGAGGTGTCGCGAGATATGACAAAGGAGAGTATAATTAATTAAACCGACTCATTCGTTCAATCACGTCAGACGCCTATAGAGGCGCCAGACGTAAAAAATCACCCAACGAAGTGATAAAATTAAGAAAAGATCAAAAAAGTAAAGTGTAAGGGCCGGAAAGGGCATGGCGCGTTGACAGCTTTATACCAATCAACCGTTGATCGACTAACTCTCGCCACAGAGTTCGAAAACATCAAAGATACGACGGACATTTTAATTATTATTGTTAATATATGTTTTTAACGAAATACGTATTTGGTTACGGGTTTTTAGTCTATGTTACTTCTGTCATCTATTAATAGCTTTAAAATTATCCATAACCATATTTAGAACTTCAAAAATGATTATTTTCCAGAACAAACTTTTATTATTTCATCCCTTTTTTAACTCCTCAAAGCATGTACCTAAATCGATAGTTTTGAAATTGATTATATTTAAAGACCAGCCTCAATTCAAGTTTTAATACATCTAAGATTCCAGAAAGTATCTTACGAACGTTAACCACCAATTCAATCCCTAAACGGAGGTTCTTTGCTAAAACCCTTTCTAAGCTGACGTCTCTTACTTATAATAAATATCAATTCCTAATATCAACTGACATAGTTCTGTTTTCTGCTATTGTAATAATTTTCTTTTTTTACTGGTCCGTTTGCTTTATTGGCAGTGAATCGCTGTCTGCTCCACGACTGTGGGTTCGATTCCCGCCACGAGTCTGATAGTAATATATATCTATTTATGTATTTATTATTATTTTTATGTAAACATTTATTTAAAAAAAAAGTTGCATATCAGTCTGCTGTTACTTAAAACACAGGAATTAAGTTGCCTACCTTAGGGACAATCGACCGTGTAATAACTGAAAAAAGTTTATAAATTCACTATAAATTATGATGTACAGTGGAAACATTATTATATTAATATAAATAAAACATTATCTTGTTGTCAGTAGATTTGTGAATGGTATTTAAAAGATATCAATTCCATATTGATGGAACATTTCCATTCAATCAATTACTTACTAATTACTTTTATTATCTAGTATCATTGGAGAATTGATTTTTTTTTTTTTTTTTAGGTAAAGCAAAATAAAAACTTTATTATTTTTTTTTCTAGGTATATTAATATGTATATAAATTTATTACAGAAATTTTACAATATTATACATATTTACAATTCAAAACTTAAAATAATTATTTACAAACAGTTTTGGTATAAATCATGTCCGCGTGAATTGATTAATTAATTAATTAGAATTGATTACTTCGATAAAATTTTAACATTATATGAGAAATTATTGCCTACGTTCAGCAGTGGATACCCAATGACTGACATGATGATGATGATGAGATTTCCAAGTGAAGTCGCGGGCGACAGCTAGTAAAATATATCTATTAAAAATATTTTTAAATTTTAAATATAATTCCAGTGTCCTATCTACAAGTTGATTCTTTGTTTAATGTGTGGCGTGACAAATTTATTAGCTTCGGTTTTTTGAGCCACCATGATGAATATTCGTTACCGACTTCGACCATCTGTCAGTCAACAGATAATATAACGTAGGACGATTCACTCGACTCGTTCTTAATTTAATTTAAATCACAATCTTTTTTTATATATTTATGTCACACTGTGATTTTTCTATTGAAGTATTTTGTGTTTAATCTGTACTTAATATAAAACAGAGAAATCAGTATTTTTTACCACCATTTTCGAAAATACCTATTGCGTTAGACATCGTATTTAATTTGGAAGATTATAAGTTACAATTCATTACGTTACTATTAATTCTTATGAAGTAATAATATACGTCAAAGCGTGTGAAACCGTGTGAGTAGTCTAGTAATATGATAAAGTTTATTAAAATGTCCTCTAGTAAAATGTTTTTAAACAAACAAATTTCTCAATTAAGCCAACGGTAAATAATAATAGAGACTATCAAAATCTTAACCTTCCTTTCGCTTCTAGTTTTTTTTTTTCTCGTAATTAGAGTTCGTTCACCATCGCACCCCGCGGTGGCACCATGGGCTATGACCTCCGACCTCACATAACTGTCCCCGATCTGTTATTTCGTAATCACATTGAGGAAACTATGTAAAAATCGTGAAATTATTATAATCGTATCATATGTATGAAAAAAGAAATTCAGATAAAACAGCGGGTGGTCGTTAGTATATTTTTGTTATCCTAATAAATAAATATTAGGATAATTTTATGTTAATTTATAAATAAAAAGCGACAAGTGTTTTATTTTTTATTACCAACATATCGACGACGGTAATTCTTTTAGTGATATACCTACTTTAAAATTTCTTCTATTAAAACATATAAATAAATTATTCTTAACTTTGTTTATATTAAAATTAATGAATAAATTGAATAATAATAGTTTAATTTTGTTTTTAATTGTTGTTAATTTTCTTACATCATTTTGGACATCTTACCTAGATGTGATGACCTTTATCTATTTAACATCAATGATCATTCCTTTTAGAAGAATGTTACATGTGAACATTCTAGATATAAAAATACCTCTTAAAATTATACTAGTTTTAAAATCCCATATGTTACTCTTAGGGCTTGATTTAGCAGTTGCTGATAAAGCTATCTGACTTATAACGGTATCCAACATATAAAAGTTTATCATATACTCGTATTTTTGTTTTTCATCATCAAACTTTATCTGTCAGATATTTCTATTCGTAACCTGTGAAGCCAAAAGTTGTAGTTTATTAGTTGATGTGAAACAGATCCTGAGGATCTGTTTTACCTCCTGCTTATAAATCAGTAACTTATGTGCGAGATAAATGTTATCAGCAACTGGTGAAAAAGGCCTTTAATCTCTACCTATTCTACCTCTCCTACCCTACCCTCTCTATCTGACATAACATACCGTTTAACCGTTCTTGCGTTATTGAATAACAATTATAAAATTATTTTGACAGAATTTTGTATATATAATAATATATACATATGTGTGTGTAGTACAATAAATTATCAAATGAATAAAAACAATATTAATGATTGAAGGTTTTTTACCAACCCTAACCACAGACATACTACTACACACTAGACATAATATACTAGACTACAATGTCAATAAAATATACAATTATATCATAAGGACCTATCAGATAGATAATTACTATTCGCAGTAAGTCCAGCGTACGTGCTCCAAGACTTGCGCCTGACGTACTCATCTGCTGGGATCATATGTACGTGATTGCTCGATCGGGACGTCTTAGACTCATGGTTATTGAATTCCGATTAGCACGTTAATTACTGTATGTGACACATAACTATATGTCACGGTGAATGGACAATGTCCCGCTTAGGTCCCGCTTTAATCGTCCCGGTTCATGGCTCGTCCTATCGTTGATTTGATTTAGTTGGGAATTAACCCTTACGTTCGAACGATCGATTTCATTTTGAAATTCAATTCGAAAATTTTTGAAATTACAATTTGAAAATAGAAAGACATTTTCAATATTATTAAACGTGAATTTTTAAGATAGTGACCGGTTCAGATTGTCTGTTGTTTTATTGTCCAATTTGAATTCATTGCGCTGACCTACCTTAAGGCTCGGGGCGATTTACATATCTCAAGTCGAGCATCGCCGGGCGGGTATCTTGTGCGCTCATCTCGATCGTGGTCCGGTAGCTGGTAGCTGGTAGCCGGTCGCGACCTCTTGCTTAATCGCATTGTACAATGTATTGTTTATTGGTTAGCCGCATTGATTTGACCGAATATAAATTATTAATGATTTTAAATGTCGGATAGGTTGGTGGGAGGCTGGTTGTCATGTACCTACTTGTAGCGACTTCTGGCGAGGATAAGTATTGTCATGATTCATAAATCGACTAGAAAACTTTTATTTCAAAAATAATTCGTTGACTTTCAAATGTACAAACGATGTATTTCAATGTACAACAGTTTATAAAATTCCTCATGTGTATAAGATTATATAAAATTTATTTTTTATCCAGAGGCTTTAGATTAATAGTTCATATCCCTTAAATTACGTATATTGTAATTAAATTTATATTTAGAACAGTATTTTTAATATTGTACTAACTGAACATAGTTTAGGTTTAAGTTAAAACCTTGTCTTTCGAAAACTCATACATGTACAAAGATTACAAGACACACTTATCCCGCCAAAGTTTAATATTTTACTTATCCCTGTACCACATAACCTAATGCCTCATTACACCGCGCTTGCTTCAAAAACTAATGAATCAGGATTAAGCCAACATCGGCGATCGTGTGTTTATTCAAATGAGTTTCTTGATTAAAAAGGACCGTTCGATTCTGCACCTGCATGTACAAGACCTGTACAAGACCTGTAACTAAGCCTTGAGAATAACGATACAAATCTATTCCTTAGTAGGTATATTCTTCTTAAGTTCTTTACAATACTTTTTTTTTTTAATTCAATAATTCGAAATGTTTTTTTTTTGAAAGAATCGTTGTCATTCCATTGACTTTTTCTATTTGTATTCGAAATTTGAAAAATGTAATAAATATTGAGGCTGTTTTGAAAAATAGATATTGTTACATATTAAAATATTTCTTTCTTAAAAAAAAAAAAAAAGAAAAATTGGCATTCTTCCATTTCAATTTTTTTCTATATTCGAAATTTTTTTTTTTTTAATGCACATTGAATAATTTAAATAAGAATAGAATTTGTTTATGAATAATCTAAAGATTTCTTTTATCTTTTATGAATTTCATTGTTAGCATTGTTCCGAATAAAAAGCGTACAAATTATCTCTGTTTAATCTTTCATATTTAGCGATCGTATCAAAACATTCCAGAGGATGACCCCACACAACCGTAACTTCATTTGCAGACTAAGTTAAAATCAATTATACCCGCGATTGTTTCGTTAGTGGAGAGCAAATGTTTTTTGTCCCTCTCTCGCCCCTCGGCCCCTCGCCCCCTCTCGCTCCCTCCTTTGTATTCAACGGACGAACTGTCTCCCGTTGTGTTTGGATTTCTTTTGATGAAGTCGGAGGCGAAGACTTGTGATTGCGTGTGCATTTTGTTCATTTGGCGCAATTTTTTTGCTTCATCAGTGAATTGTGCACGTGACTGGTGTACTGCAGCGCTCCGCCGCTCGGGCTGTTTGATTTTCAATTCGATTGCAATTTATCATTGCTTAAGTAATTCTTTGTTAATGTTTAATTATAATAAGATATCATTACATGAATTTATTTTAACATATTATTGTTTACAAAATAATGAATTTTTATTTATCTTCATTGGAATGTGTCCAAAACAGAGATAGGAGGAAAAGTTTATTGAAAAATTTAATGTAAATTTAAATTGTATAGGAATTTTTCAAAGTATATCGACGTCCCCTAAGTCTGGGGAAGACAAGATCCTTTATAGTTTATAGTATTAGGTTTAAATAAGACGCTAGAGTTAGAGCTAGTCTTTGATCTGTCGATTGTGGTCAGGGAACAATAGGACTGGCATTTTCATATTTGTTGAAAAAGGTCTCTAAAAAAATTAGAAAAAAAAAAACAAAATTATGTTCATATTTCTTCCAATGATGCATTTTAGAGTTGTTCTAGTAAAAAGTATAGCTGTGACTACTTATAGTCTACCGCTACTGGTCAATGGCCCTATTTCCAATTAGGAAAAAGGATTAGAGATTAATCCGTGATGGATTCTCCACTATAGATTTGCGGACAACAATCAAAAATTACCTCGAGATACACAGGTCTTCTCCAGTAAAAAAATATTTATTTAAAAGTTCAGCGGTGTCAGAACTCAGTATAGATTTTAACCCGCAACCTTTCAATTATTTACCACATGTTTTACTCACTGGGATATCAATATATACATATATATATATATATATATATATATATATATATATATATATATATATATATATATATATATATATATATATATATATGTTTTTCTTTAAATATTAATCTTCTTTAAATATGTATAATAGTTGTATCTGACCATTGTTACTGAATCAGCCTGTGGATGTCCCACTGCTGGACAAAGGCCTCTTCTCCATATAGGAGAAGGGATGGAGCTTAACCCACAACGCTGCTCCATTGCGGGTTGACGGATAGTTTCCCTACCATGTTTATCATTTTCACGTGTCTGTGACGAAAACCGGGACCAACGGCTTTACGAGCTCTTCAAAGCACATTGGAGAGATCCATAAGACACACAAATATCTGCCCCGAGCGGGAATCGAACCCGCGACCGGCATTGAGACGACTATTCGCACCACTACACCAGAACGGTTGTCATCATCAATCATCGTTAATTAATATAACATTTAATACAATAATTTAGAAAAATATTCGTTCACTCTACTTGAGAACAAAACCCAACATTCAGAGAATAATTAAAAATAAAATTCCATTCTCAATAATCGAACCCGTGACCTGAGACCGGTCGAGTTCATACAATATCTCCAATCCAATAAACAAGTTAATTATGTAAACGATTTCACATTAGATACTGTTTTTCCGTTTTAATTTTGAAACGTACGTGTTACTGCCTTTACGAGAGTAACCCCCAATACTGTCTGTCCGTTCACATTATATATGCAAAGTGTTTTGGTATTTTACTTTACTTTTTTTTCTCTCTCTAATCGTTTATTTTATACTTGTTTAAGAGTAATTAAGTAATGGTTATTCTGTTTTTTTTTTTCTTCTTTTTTCATTTCCTACTATTAGTTAACAAACTCTCCTGAATATATTTATATATCTTGTTCAAATTTTCAATAGTCAAAAAAATACTTTTTACATTCTAATTCTTAATTTTTTTTAAACTTATAGTGTACTAACTGCTGCCCGCGACGTCGTCTGGGTGAACGCTATTAGATTACACGTTGTTGCAGAATGCGTTGAAAAAATAAAGGTTTACTGCCCGTTCCCCGTAGGTGATAGCGTGATAATATATAGCCTATATGTTGACCCGACTTCTTAATAATATTCGCGCCAAATTGGATGTAAATCCAAGCAGTACTTTTTGAGTTTATCCCGGACATACATACAGACAAACAGACAAAAATTCTAAAAACTATATTTTTGGCTTCGGTATCGATTGTAGATCACACCCCAAGTATTATTTAAAAAAAATATTCAATGTACAGTTTTGACTTTCCTACCATCTTATTATATGTATAGATAACACTTGATGTTGATACAGGTTTTTTCAAATAATAATACATTTATTTAATATAATTAATTAATTTTAATTAAAATATTTTTTTTTTAGATTATCCGTCTTTGTGATATTTTAAAAGTATAGTTTCTTATGCATATGAAGTGGTTTTTGTTATGTATTACAATACATATAAAGATTATACCTACTAATATTTTATATCGAGTATGTTAATTTGTGCGCTTATAGAGAGGAAACAGAATCCGAAAACGTCAACCGAACTGGCAACTATGGCAACCACCCATTTTTAATAAACCTAATAAAATGTTCTTTCTTTTTTTTTCAAAAAATAAAACATACAAATAATCAAGTCATATTGTTTACATTACAAACAAACCCCACATCGTACAAAACCGAAACAACCGAATCACGTGTCGATATTAGTGGCGTGCTCTAATTAAAAACCGTAAATATCGACGCGGTTAAATGTACAGCACTAGCAGACAACGGATGGGAAATGTCAGATTAGTTTTTTCTTTTTTTTTTAGAAATAAAAACTATTTTGTATTGTTCATCAATGATTTGACATCACCTCGTTAGGGGGCTTCCTCCATGGTATAATCTATTAATTAAAAAAAAAAAAAGTGATATTTACCGAGACTTCTCACCAAACGTGAGATCGAGTGAGATTTTACTGAACCCCCCCCCCCTCAACGCCTTAACAATTAATGTACCCAATAATGCCCAACGTAATTAATGGATGTCCCCTTAAGTATTGAGTATGTATTTATCTTAATAGGCATGTATGTATGTATGTTTCTATGAATGTATGCATGTATTCAATATGTGTGTTCATATGGCTTGAGTGTCATCCTCTTTTTTTTGCATTTTAGATGTTATTTTACTCAATTTCGTACCTACTTATTTTACTCAATTACGTACCCCTACGAACGTCCTTTCTACAAGAAAAAAATCGATAATGATGATCAAGAATGCCTTTATTATTAATCCCGCCTTTGCTGTAATAAAATTATGAATTGTGCAATAAAAGATTAAAATAAATAAATTGTCATTTTGATTCTTGGTAATTTATAATGAAAGTTTTTCATATATTTTTTGAATCAGCCTATAAGCGTTCCACAGCTGGGCAAAGTTTGGAGCTTAATTCACCACGCTGTTATACTACGGTTTGGCGGATAATTTCCCTACTATGAGTATCGGGTGTTTGTCATTATAAACGGAACCGACGGCTTTTCTTTTTGAGTTGCGGTCGCGAAACCTACAAGGATATACACCGAGACCAGAAACAAATGTTTAAATATAAATATCTGCCAAGAGCGGGAATCGAACCCGCGACCGTTGTAATCGCTATGACAAAATACTTATGTATTTATCGTGTTTATATAAATAAATATATTAATATCAGAGTGTGTAATTAAAATTCACCAAACAACTGAATTTCACTGCACAACACTACCATTAAATTTTTTATTTTATTTTAATCGAGAAGCTTCGAAGTTCTTATCGATATATATCTTAATGTTTACTTACACATGTGTGAGATGGGTCACGTAGTGATGGTAATTTAAATTTGGAACATACCTGAAAAAAAAAATGAATACTTTAAACAATTATTGCGTAAAGTGCATATGTGTGTGTGAAATTCGATACAATGATAACGTGAGTGTAAATGAGGTACAGTTTATTTATTTATTTATTTATTGATCCACCAACGGTTTGTTTACATCAATACATATAATAAAAAAAAAACATAGTACAAAGATCTTAATCTAGGTGTAACAAACACTTACAGGTGGATACATCATGCTTAGTAGAGATATAATAAAACTTCTAAGTACGAGCTTAAGCAAAAACAAACCAAAAAAGGATAATATAAAAAGGCAAATGCATTTCTATTATAATCAGAGTTTGGAATTCAACTGTAATCGAATCTTATTGGTTGAATCTGCATTAATACCTATCGAGTAGGTCACTGTAGTCATTGACCAGCTTGCAAAGTCTAGGGACAGGCGAGTATATTTTTAAGGCAGTTAAGTATATTTTTAAGGTTCTATTTACTTTTAGAAGTCTTAAAAACTTAGTTGACTGTACTTCTTGGTACTAAGTTTCCGCTTGGTCATAGTAACAGTGTCTTTGGAAGCGCAATATGTAGAAACTTATTTTTTTTTACAGAATACGTATTTTTATAGGCTCTATAACTTCAATTAGATAAAATTCAAATAAATTTAAACATAGAAATTGCATTTCAACAAATAAATTTCATTCGGCCATAATTAAAATCTTTAGCTCGATCTTTAAAATTTATAGCATTAAATATTGTATAGTGAACCGGAAATTATTTACCAAGATGGGCAAATTATATATAAACTTATAACTATATAATAAGACACCAATATACTCCTCGTCGAAGGATATTTTTAATAATATCAGTTGTGATTTCAAAATAGTACAATATTAAAACATTCTTGATATAGCTAAACAGGAGCCTAGGGCGGCAATTACGAATCGCCATAAAACGGGAACATTAACTGCCATGCACAAGTGTACCGCGGGGACCTTCCCTAATCCATTTACGATATAAAGAGGTATAAATCAAACTTAATACGGAGCTACACGTGTTGATAAAGCCCACACACACCGACGTAACCGTTCTTAGGAGACACACATGGACAGTTATATTTAACACCAACGACAATACACAGTACACACACATACAAAACAATATCAAATCAATTACATAATAAATTTCAAATTTAGAATGTTAAGATTCTTTTTTTTAATAGTTAAATGTGAATGTGTGTGTAAATTTCAGTTACAAAGTAATCAATTCCAACTTTCATTCCAACCCGTTACAAAAGACAATACACGGACGACGTGCAAGTGTGTGCAAGGTACGAAATGGAATTAAGGGTGGGGGGAATGCAAAGGAATCACCGGGCGCGCGAAGGCTAAAGTGTCCCGGACCGGACACTTTGAACGAATTATGACGGTCATTATTAGAACGTGGACAGAATTAAATTGCCTCCACACCACCCGACCTCCCGGGTAAGTATGCCCGCATAATGATACCTGTCTAATACTCGCAACACTTATCTCGGATCGGATTCGTTTATATATATCTTTTTCTATTTTTAATTGATTCTTATTTCATATTTTTTAATGTAAAGGAGTAATTTTTTCCTTAAAAATACAAATTAATTTATTGTAAGATTATAGATAATCAAAGGGAGTTAGAATATATGATAAACAGACAATACATAAATATATTTTAGACAGAAAGTGTAAGGCTAAGAATTCTATACCAAAACAAAAAAAATATAGTTGAATTTAAAAAATGTACACAATTAACAAGAAAAAAAAACCAAAAGAAAAAGGAAACATAATATTATAAAGAAAAAGAAAAAAAATCACAAATATGTGGTACCAGAGAAAAGTACCAACTCTTAGTATATTCCTATTACGGTCTTACAAAAATGAAAGGATTACGATTACCAACATAAAAAATGGTGATAAGATTGCTTTTAAATAAATTTAGTAAAAAAAATTCTTTTAAAAAGACGAACTAATTTTTAGTATTATTTGTTATTGCGTCCATACTATTATATATGTTGTTGGTTAGCAGGAAAGAGGACATCAGGTACCTGATGTCCTCTTTCCTGCTAACCAACAACATATATAATGTACCTGATGTCCTCTTTCCTGCTAACCAACAACATATATAATTTTTAGTATATTTCTTAAAAATAATCGCTAATATCGTAATAATAAAAAACATCGTAAAATGAAATTGACTAAGTTCAGCATCTTTCTTATCTATGACTCTCAATTCGATGTTGTTTAAAAGTGCATACGACGCTTTTTCACTATGCTATTAATTTTGTAAATATTTTATAAAAAATATTTGACGACGCGTTGGCGCAGTGGTCAGAACAACAAGCTTATGCGCTAGCGGTCGCGGGTTCGATCCCCGCACATGACAAATATTTGTATATGTCATACTGATGTTTGTTGTGGTCTGGGCGTTTGTGCTTGTGTGTTGTGTGTGTTTCCGGAGCCCCGACACAGGATTCACATCTCACTGGGGGCCGTTGAGTGTGAGACGTTTATTATTTATTATTTTATTATTATAAAAAGCACTTAGCACTTTTTACTTGAATACCTACCGATGTTAAAAAATAGTAGTTTAGTTGAATTTTACGTTATTGTCTTAAAAACCAGCATTATATATATATATATATATATATATATATATATATATATATATATATATATGTTAGTTGGATAGGCAAACTGGCAGACGTACCACCTGATGGTAAGTGGTCGACGTCGCCCATGAACATAAACTAGTTTACCTGGAACTAGCCCGGCCAACTCATTTATGCGTTGCCTATCCTGAGACATATGATGTTAAGTCTCGGTGCCAGTAATTACACTGCCTGTCTTGCCCTTCTTTCCGAAACACAGCAAAGCCCATGCAGCCGGGAGCGCGGCACAGCGCATTCCTCCCACCGGTAAAGTACTATGGTAAAGCAAGTCGACATACGTTTTATTATTTAATGCCACCAATTTTTAAACAAAAAAAAAGTAAATAATTCAGGAACGAATACTGGATAGTGTCACCATTGTGTAACATCAACACTTATCACGGAATATCGGATTCTATTAGAGAGTTGTGATTATTGAAATTTCCATAATCACGTTTTAGCAACGCAACGTAACATAATTATTTTAAATACAAATTAAAAGTAAACAAATGTCTTAGTTATAGTCTCATAACTAATAAAACATTCAAATATTTACCGGTAACGTATAACAACAATAGCAATGAACAAAGATAAAATATATAGTGCGTAAAATAACAAACGGAATGCAAACATTAGCAATAGATTAGCGACTGGATGGCCGGTTGCGAGATAGACTGTATCAATAGACGGACCAACATTCGCAGATTTGCTGTAATCTCAACAAACGCGGTGAGGGATAAATGAAACGTTTACACTGGGGTACGAGGTACGAGTTACGAGCGATTTTATAAGAGATTATTTGACGGAATTTGTACTGTACTGTATCAGCCTGTAAACCACCCACTGCTGAGCGAAGGCTTCTTGTCCATATGGAAGAAGGGCGACTGAATTTAATTAGCAATTATTTAATATTTGAGCCAATATAGACCAGAGACTAATGAGCATAATTTTCTACAAATAAATATTCATATTATTTTTAAAGGTATTTGGCACTGTCAGCTTAAACATAGGTTTATTGTTTATTTATTCCGTGATATAACTTGATATTATAACTAAGTGAAAATTACTAATCTAATCTCCATCACATTTATATATATTTGTATTAATTTTATAAATCAATTTCTAAATCATTCTAGGCTGTATTTTTGTCATCGTTTTCGCTCTCGCTACATCTCCCGCTGCCGCTTGTACCCACACACACACACAAAAACATGCAATATTGACACAGCATATAAACCGGGTAAGTTAAGACGACCTCGCGTTTCACGTGTACCTTCGAGATACGTGTGAGATATGGAAAATGTTTGGTGCAACTTTAAACAAAGGGATTATATCCATTTACCTTTTTATTGGGTCGTTCATTTGTCGAAGTTATCTGTTTGCTGAACATTTCTGATAATTATGGAGCCCTGAATTAATTATAAGTGTACACATAGATTTGTTTTTGGGTTTTTGTTATTAAACGGGATACAGTGGGATTAATATTAGTTCTAACTTATATTTTTCTTATTGTTATAAAACTTTAACAACCGTTTTAGTGTAGTTGTACGAATAGTCACCTCAACGCCGCGCCGGCGGTCGAGGGTTCGATTCCTGCTTGGGTCAGATATTTGTATTTTTACAAATATTTGTTTCTAGTTTGAGTTCTTCTGGGTCTCCCCATCATGCCTCGGAGAGCACGTAAAGCCATAAGTAATACCATTAGTACGAGTACGTAGGTACTGAGCGTCGATGCAATATCAGAAGAATAGTTTTTAATAGGAAATATTTTGAGTCACAGCTCGTTTCAAATTGAACGGATTCGTAAAGAAAACTTATCGTTTTTCGAATATAAGAACCGTATATTAAAATTAAACAATATAATGAACACCCTTAAAGAGATTACATTTAATAAAGGTAACATGTAACACTATCGAAATTTCGTAACAGTCTGAAATTAGCTTATAACAACAAATAGATACTAACGTAATCCCTACGTCACATGTGAACGCGAACAGCAGACGAATCTCATTCGAACCCGACGATAACCATTACCCCACTCTATTAACACAAAACATATTTAGGGATGGGACACGCACTTATCGATGGAAGGTAAACAGGGTTTTATCGACTCGAGTGAAAACGCTCAGTCAGCGAAGAAGAGCGTTAAAACAAACGGGAGCTAAATACCCGTGCGGCTATTACAATATTTGCTAGAATCTCGTTATTTTTAAGTATCTACTGACTGTGGTTCTCAAACGTTTTTGGGGGGAGTTTTTTTTTAAATGGGTGTAATGTAAGATAATTCGAATTTTATATAGCTAATTATGTGATAAAAGTAAAATAAAATGATAGAAATGCAAGGGTTTATTAGCGCTGGCTTTATGCAGGAAAACGGATGAAATTTATAATTCTGTTTTAAAAATTGTATATTGACAGATTTGAAGATAATGTCTTTTGAGTTTTGACGCATCTTAGTAGAATCTGTATTCCGAAGCATAGTAAATCGTAAAAAGCTTCACTTGCTAAAAATTACAATTATCTGTAAATGACGTTTCAATAGTGCCTTCACAGCCATTTGACAATGACATTTGAAATTGACAATGAAAAAACCATTAAACGCATCATATGAAAGAAATTTCCACAATTTTTACAATTTAACCCTTAACATTATTAATTGGAAATTTTTATAAGACAGTTTTTGTCTCGACAGCAATGAGAAATCTTTATGTCTTCTAAATCCTCCATGACATAGCTAAATGACTCAATTAAATACTTGACTTCATAAATGATAGCATAGCTAACTGTATTTTCGAAAAATAAATAATACGACAAATCAAAATAAAACCCACACAGCGATACAAACGGTTGTTCGGAGTCCACTTTTAAGAATATATGGGGTATATTTTAAAAGTTTGAGCATCACAGGCCACCGACTGCGCAACGTCATAGACTGCCGTTGTAAATTATAATGTTTTATGGGTTAATACTGCAGATAAGGCGCGCAAGGAACCTATTATTATTAACCGTGTTAGCGGGAGGGTGGAACGGGGCGGTTTTTGAACGACCTTGCGTTTTCAATTTTGTTTCAGAACGTGATTTTTTTCTCTGCTTTTCAAATTTGGAAATTTGTTACGAAATGAATTATTATTTGTAGTTTTTTAATTGTGTATATGTATGTGTATTAATTTTCTAATTTTGTATGTTGTAATAATACGATTAATGCTTATTAATTTTAGGTGATATGTGTGTTTGATGATGATTGTGTTTTGTTGTTTCGTTATAATAATGACGGTAAATTTTTAATTTAAAATTATTAGATTTTTTATTTCTTGTATAAACTTTGACTTTATAGCGAATGCAATGTGATTGTATCTGTGGCTATTTTTAAATTAAAAGATCTTCGTTTTTGGAATTTATTACGAAAATATAAATATACAGTTATATAACATTATAAACGTATCTTTCTTTAAGAATTCTTATGAAATGAATATAATATATATGTATGCCATACGGTTTAAAATATTTTAGTTTTCCATAAATAGATTTTAATTACAAGCATTATGTTACATATATCGACTTATTTTATAATTAATTAATATAATAAAAGGTTATATAAAAATATTTATTATAATACAGCAGATAAGCCCACCCCGAGATGCGATGTTCAACGGAGCATCCCCCACGCGATTGTTTGAATACGTCTCATAATGACTATTTATGTGACGAGTGGTAAATTATTTTTTATCGTTTTTTTTTTCATTTTTTTTTTTAATATCACAGATAACTTTTTTTAAATAAATGTTGACAGCTGTTATTAATTTTTTTTATTCAGTACAGTAACTTCTATTTTTTTTTTCTGTAGGTATCAATGTTTTTATAAATTGATAAAATTGTGACATCTTATATCTTTAAACGAGCAATTCTTGTATATATATATATAATCGGAATCTCGGAAACGGCTCCAACGATTTTCATGAAATTTAGTATGCAGGGGGTTTCGGGGGCGATAAATCGATCTAGCTAGGATTTATTTTTAGAAAATGTTGTTTTATCCCTTTTTTTACGCAATTAAAAAATACCATTAGAATACGAAGGTAAATTTCGCTGTCATTGACAAGCTTCTAATAGCTCAGATAGGAATGGGGCGGATTCGAAATTAGAAAACCTGGGTTCGAATCCAGGTTTCTACAGACCAATCTTTTTCCTTTTTTTTAATTAAGAGCTCTTTTTATTTTTTATTTTAATAACCAGTTCCTATTATTTTACTAATATGTCGGTAAGATCGAAAATATTATTTATGTTTCATCTGTATGTAATGTATCTAAATATAATTTAACCGAGCAAAGCTCGGTCATCCAGGTACTTTATTATAATACAGCAGATAAGCCCACCCCGAGATGCGATGTTCAACGGAGCATCCCCCACGCGATTGTTTGAATACGTCTCATAATGACTATTTATGTGACGAGTGGTAAATTATTTTTTATCGTTTTTTTTTTCATTTTTTTTTTTAATATCACAGATAACTTTTTTTAAATAAATGTTGACAGCTGTTATTAATTTTTTTTATTCAGTACAGTAACTTCTATTTTTTTTTTCTGTAGGTATCAATGTTTTTATAAATTGATAAAATTGTGACATTTCTAATTAATATATTTAATATTATTTTTTTTATCAATTTCGTTTTACGATTAATTTAAATATAATCAAGAGGAAAAATTAGTCAAAAATGATTTATCCTACTTGAAAAATATATATAGGTATAAAAAAACAAAGACGCGAGATAAATCCAAAATTGATATTAATTTTAATTAAAAAATATATTTCACTAATTAATACACTAATATGCCCGCGACGTCTCTTGTACAGGATAATCGAGAGATACCTTCGTTGAAAACTAAAAGTAAAATTTACAGCGAATTGCCTAATGTCGTATTTCTATATTAATATCGCCTAGACGACGAAAGCTAGGTAATACGGTAGTATATAATATATCCGTCTCTAATATAACAATAATATTTTGAACAGACTGGTAAGGAAGTCGGCACCAACGCATGTCGACACAAAAATACTGACCGGCCACGGAGGATTTGCGGCGTATCTGCACAGGTTCCACCTCACTGACAGTCCTTCGTGTATCTGCGACCCGAATTGTGAGGAGACAGTTCTGCACATTATACTGGACTGCCCGAGGTTCGGTAGGGAAAGGCTGGATCTGGAGCTCAAACTCCAGATGAAACTTGACCAGTCATTGCTCCATACCATCTTCGAGAGCGAAACGAGCAGAACGTCTTTCCTTACTTTCGCAAGAAAGGCCGTCACAGTAGCCGCAAAAAGAAACAGCACGACCGCTCTACCACCGGCTGTAACGCCTGTACAGAGTGCCAACACCGTCGTTCAAGTAACACAAACACAGACACTCTACACACGAGGAACCGCTCAGCAGACCGCTCCAACGGCTACGCCAATGTCTCCTGGCCGTGTCCTTCTGGACCGAATAACTCAAGCCATGCCCTCCTCTTTGCAAAAGCTGTTCAGGAAGAGAGCCAACAATAACGCACCTTCGCAACCGACCCACAGCAGGATCACGCAATCCTCGCCCAGCGAAGAGGTCGGAGGCGGAGAAGTTGGAATTAAGACCAGATGCGTGGCTCTTTTCATGGACAGTGGGGTGGAGAGGATAGGAATCTGCTTCTGTCGCTCCGAAACACGCGATCGGCTGGTGATTTCACCGGGGCTCGCTTTACTGATAAAGGGTAGCACACAAAAGACCACCATTAAGCGCACAAAGATTGAAGCGCTAGAGCAAGAACAGGAGGGCGACTCGACCTACCGTTTGGTACGTTTGAAAAGCAAACTCATCGTGCTGTTCGAGTGGGGAGAGACGTCAGCCTTTGCGCAGTCTAGTGTGTGGCTGCAGCAGTTGAGCGAGACCCCCGGGGGAATCCCTGGAAGAATCAGTGTAGATTCAATGAGAGTCGGCTATGATAGAGGCGACGTATCGGACAGGTACGGTTGCCTAATGGCCTCCAAGAACAGTGAGGTCACTGTCTACGAGGACAGGGGGGAGGATCTAGGTTATTTAAGACCGAGATCTATAACACCTTCACCCCCTGCATCGCCGGCTGTCGATGAACCCGCACCTAGCGGTTCGGAGCGCTTACAGCTCAGGGTCGAGGTCCAGAAGGCAGAACAACTCTCAAAAAGGGCCGCACCCGAGTCTAGGCCAAGTTCGATGGCAGTAGCGACATTTATCCATGCTACCATCTCCCCAAAACAAGATAAGCTCTCACATCACCCCTCTCCCAAAAAGGCGGAGCAAGAAGAGCGGCAAGCGGAGGCGCTAAACAGGTTCACCAAAGACGACAGTCCGAGGCACCCGAAGGCGTCACCGGCCGCTCGAACTAGAGCCGACATGGGGCAGGTTTCACCACCGAGACTTAGACCTGCGTCCACACCGCTCCAACACGCGGAAAACGCCCTAATCGAGTTCCTGGCTATAACAAAGGCAAACCGCGAGGTAAGCCTAGCCATCTGCAATAAGATCATGCAGACCTACCGGTACGACCATCAAAGGTTACTGGAGGCGGAACTCGAGGAAGCCCAAGCAGCCATATATAACAGCGAAACCCGACAAGTACTCAAGGGCAAGATGTCGGGTACATATATGGCTGCATATAACAGCACAGCAGGCTTCGTGAGCGCCGTCGAGTCTGAGGGGAAAGATGAGGAGCCGCAGACCTTTGAAACACCCGAAGGGGACCCGGTGGTGGTAGTGGCCAGATGCACGAAAGTAATGCTGGGGGACCGGATACTTCAGATGGCGAAAACCATCTCGAACGACTGGGAAGCCGGCTTACTATCCGTGACCTGGGGACTCCCATCGCTGGAATGGATAAATGGGGTACCGGGATGCGGCAAGACAACTCGCATAGTAAGGGACTTCGACGAGGATACGGAGGTCGTGATCACGACCACAGTCGAGGCGGCCAAAGACTTAAAAGAAAAACTGGCCCACCACTATGGCAACAAAGCCAAGCAAAAGGTGCGCACTATGGCCTCCGTTTTGGTAAATGGTTTCCGTGAGGGCTCGACAATTACCCGCCTAACGGTGGACGAAGCCCTTATGAACCACTTCGGAGCCATAGTAATGGCCGCCCGACTATCCGGTGCAGAGAAGGTGATCCTCGTCGGAGATATAAACCAGCTGCCGTATATCGACAGGGATAACCTGTTTGAAATGCGGTACTGTAGACCTACCCTGCTAACAACCATCTCGTGCGAGTTGTCATGCACGCATCGCAACCCCAAGGATGTCGCCTTTGCCATCAGCGAGATCTACGGAACCATATACAGCTCCAGCGCCAGGATCCGATCGTTGCGAGTGGAGAGCCTCACAGGCGCGCATATCCCCGTAGGAAGGGATCGGACCCTATACCTGGTCTTTACGCAAGATGAAAAGAGATTGTTGACTGACCAGGGATATGGGTCCGGCGAGGGATCGCGCGTCTTAACCATCCATGAGGCACAGGGCCAGACCTACGAGGACGTCATCGTCCTCCAGACTAAGACGAGGAGGCTCCGAATTCACGACAGCGTTTCGCACGCCGTGGTCGCGGTGACTAGACACACTAACACCTGTGTCTATTACACCGACGACTGTGATGACGCAATTGGTCGCTTTGTGGCGAGGGCGGCGGAGACCACGGAAAAGGAAATCCTCGAGCACAGTCTCAAGATGGCGATTCATCACAGAGATACCGCCGTCATTGAGAGTGTGCTCGATATGTTGAGTAAAAACATCGGTGCGAGGACATAGTTGTTAGAAATATATTTATAAGAAATAGTTATAAAACCAGTATTAGGAAAATAAGTTAAGCGTTAGTAATAGCATATTGTACAGTTAGCAAAGTAAAGTTAAAAAAAAAAAAAAAAGAAAAAAAAAAATGCATGTCATTAGATTTAAGAATACCTTCATATTTTGGTCGGTGGACTCATGTTGTCACATTAGAGACATTAAGTTTTTAATTAAGTCCTTAATAATGTAAGCAGCTACCATTGTACTAAGTATACCTAAATCTGGAATAAAAAAGGCATGGGCAAAATGAGCCCGTGGACATACATTTATATATTATATAAAAAAAAAAAAAAAAAATATTTTGAACAAGTCGTTTCACTTGGTTCCACCTGTGTTATTGATAACCGTTAGATTATTTGGTGTTTATGGTAGATTCTATGAGTTGTAGCAACATGTTATAAAGCCTATTATAAATAGTACTGTTACTTAAATAACACTTGCAAATGAAAAATATTTTTATAGAATAATGGTTTATAATTCGTTCAGTGTGTTCGTGTGTCGAAATTTTTATATTATTCTCAAGACAAACTTTTCATATTATATAATCGATAAATTTGAATGTCCTTTCTTACGCTTTTGTAAAATGTTGTGTTTAGATATTCATTTTTTTTGAATTAATAAAGAGTCCTACAACAACAAAAAAAAATCGATATATCTTCAACGTACAGAGTAGGGACTTGTTGGTCTTATTATAAGTATATATACTAGCTGTACATGCGATTTCGTTCGCAATCACCGCCATTTTTATTGAGTCTATAATATAAAATACGTACGCTACCTTAAAATGTGCAGTATTTTTAAAGTTTTCAATACATTTTGGGTTTTAAGAAATTTGTATATAATACTGAGGGTTTGTGTATGATTTCTGTAAAAAAATATATAGGTATGTATATATTAGGCGCCAATATCAATAAAAGAGTGCCATTTGACAAGCTTTTATATGATATAAAATTGTACAATGCAACAAAATGATGAATACTACTACAAATTTTATTTTCTTCTTTTTAGTTCATTAAAATAAAAGATTATTTTTAAAAAATATTCTTTAATATTAATTTTATTGAATACCTCCAATGTGCAGAGTCGGACCCTGTAATTATATTTAATAATTTTATTTCAAATCAATTTTAATATCTGCTTTTGTCATAACATCGTAAATTATTGAATATAAATCATAGTGGTTTGGTATTAATTGCGACCGATATTTTTGCGGGAGAATCCTATCATATACAATAGTTGATTAGCTTCGAATAGACAATAATTATATCTAGTTTATTACTATCACAACAAATATGTAAACTAATTCCGTTATAATAATTACGATAGCGCTCTAAACTGAAGTATTGGGTTAATTAAAACGCTAGTTAACATTATACTCGATTGTAATATCATAATTTAGTTTCAAATTCAAATAATCACCACCACCACATCAGCCGTTGAATGTCCAATACTGAACGTGAGGCCTACGTTATACGGCCCAATCATCTCTGGGGGGTTTGCTAATACTCGCCACACTTAGTAGGCGGGTTGGCGAACACAGTGTGTTGTGGCAGGATATGGTGACTCTGCTGCCCATCACTATCCTAAATGGTGTACATACATCCAGACCAGAAACAAATAGGTACTTTTATTAATACAAATATCTGCCCCGAGCGGGAATCGAAGCCGCGACTGCCGGCATTGAGGCAAACACTACACGACAGTGGTTATCAGTCGAAATTTATGGCTAAATTTAAAAAAAAAAAAAACTATTGGGAAAAGTGAAATGAAAAATACGCTTAACTGGCTGACAGGCTTACCGCTGTAGGTATGATGCAATACTAATTACAATCGGTAAACGATTTTGACCGAGTTGGTCCGTCAACTTGTCTGTAACATTCAGATGTCCACCTGATAAGCCATGTGCATTTATCCCGTTAAGGAAGAAGATTGTAGCGTAATTTTTCTCTGATTTAGGTTTTCTCACATTGTTTTTATTAAATTTTAAACAAGCACTCAAGAACAGCCGGGCTATTTTTGATTGAAATCATCCATTTCATCATCCCATTTTAATATACTACAATATGAAATAGATACTACTATATTCCACACAAAACAATTACAGTCAAAAGGTGATCTTACACTGTCATTAGTATCAGGCAACCGTATCGTATTAAATAATGTTGTACTCTGGTCTTGGAGATATTTTTTTTTTATACAAACTGAAATAAATAATAGATATTCCACGTTTCAAATAAATAAAGGAATATTTTAAAATCCGCGGCGGTCACTCGGCAGCGTGATAATGAAATCGTAAATCCGCGGCCGGCGCGTAAAATACTGAAATATAAATCGACGCGGTTTGGCGTCGTCGGCCTGTTGGCCGACATTATTGCGGCGTCGCTTCAATCACGACCTGTACGGACAGCAAGGCTGCAATTGTGTTTGTTTCATAAAAAAATTCTATCTGGACACTGATAAAAATATGAAACTTATTGACTAACTATTAACATCTATTCGTCGAGAATCGGTTACAGATTTAATTTTTGATAATCGTTAACTTTCAAAATGATTATCATTATACGAGTATATGTACAGGCAACTCATACATCTTGCACGAATTGTTTTTTTTTTTTTAAGTTAAACTCTAATATTTCGAGTTAAAATCTAAAATTTTAAACGATAACACGATACTAAAAAGAATGTTGATAAATGTTACTATCAATTTGTCTACACACGGCACGAATCCGAAAACTCGCAAGATTTTAATGTAACATCTCTATAAATATATTATAATTGACTTGTTATGTATAAATAATTCTGACAGAATCAAACTGGAAAAGTTCCACTGCTTGAACAAGGCTTGTACTTCAAGGAATAAAGAGAGTTGGAATTAAATCAGCTACACATTTCAGTTGAATATTGGTGGACGTACCTGTCCTAGAATTTCTTCCAAAATATGCCGCAAAGTCAAAGTCAAAGTCAAAATATTTTATTCAGCATAAAATTATTACAATTATTCACTGAACGTCATGAGTCTACCACCAGTTCGGAAAGAAGAAGCCTCTGACCTGAGAAGAACTGGCGAAAGAAACTCAGCGGGACTAATATTTTTTTTTTTAACGTAATTTTTTTTTTCTTATGTAAATTGAAATTAACAATAATTCTCTGTAAATTGAAATAGCCTGGTGGCGATCGCATCATTCCCAAGGCGTACTATCTTCTAGAAAATCGTTTATCGAATAGTATCCTTTAGTACACAAACGTTCTTTCACATTTTTTTTAAATTTAGCAATAGAAGCTTTTTGAACGTTTTCTGGAAGCCTGTTGTATAAGCGTATACATTGTCCATAAAAAGAATTACTGACTCGGCGTAAGCGAGTTACAGGCATTACAAGTTTATGTTTGTTCCTAGTATTAATGCTATGCATGTCGCAGTTCCTGGGAAATTCGTGTATATTTTTATGAACATACATAACATTTTCGTACACATATTGAGAAGCAACAGTCAATATTTTTATTTCTTTAAATTTATCTCTTAGCAGCAGCAGATTTGCATGTCTCAGATTTTCTTCTGAAACATGCAGATTGTCTAACGATGTTGTCGTTTATTACCGAGTAAGAGATGAAGCCAATGAGCCATTAACCACCACCAAACAAATGTTCAGACTTTGTTCGTTATTGAAAGCAACTTTAAAAAAAAAGAAAAAATAGATGTAAAATAATTTTTTTATATGATTGATGCGTAGAAAAGTAACAAAGCGTACCTTAAGCGCTTGAAAGCGCTGAAATTCATCAAGTGTTGATGTTTGAAACGATAAATTACATCGGCCAATACATCAACGCGTCCGTCCGTCCGTCACACTCGCGTCACCGCAAGCTGAATTTAATTTTATATATATTAATTTTATTCGATGTTCACATATTTCATTCGATGTTAAAATTTAGTTTTTCATACATTTACATAACATCTAGGTATATATACTTTTTAATTATTTACATTGAAAATGTTAATACACTCATTTGCAAAAAAAACGGGCGGTTTCGATTTTCTTCCTGGCTGAAAAAAATAAAATACCAAAAAGGTTTTAATCATTGGAACATGTTACTGGCCAGTTATAAAAGTGCCATAATGTTTATAAGAGTACATTCCAAATTCAAATTTTTGACTGAGCCTGGTTTTCAAAGAAAATAACTTTTAACTACATTTTGTGGCGCGAATTCCCTATAGTTAATATCGACTCTAATTAACTTTTTGTCAATTTTTATTAAATTATCTGGTGTCCTTGACATTTAAAAGTATTATTGGATAGAATCAGGCGTTACTTTGCGGAAGTTCATGATTAGCAAGAAAAGGTTAAAATTATTTTGCTATAATCCGCCAACAGCAGAATCTGTATGGTCAAACATGTAATTAAAAGCTAAGCACCGCTCACCTTCACAACCAAGCAAGAAAGCCAAGTTCCCAAGCAAGCAATACCACCACCATTCACATGCACCACCACACAAGACTCTAACACTACTCTCGACGCACGTTTCGCTCCGACACCGGAGCATCCTCAGGAGATATCGACTTTACAATGTCGATATCTCCTACAATGCTGTATTGTCTAGATACAATGTATCTAGACAATACAGCATTGTAAAGTCGATATCTCCTGAGGATGCTCCGGTGTCGGAGCGAAACGTGCGTCGAGAGTAGTGTTAGAGTCTTGTGTGGTGGTGCATGTGAATGGTGGTGGTATTGCTTGCTTGGGAACTTGGCTTTCTTGCTTGGTTGTGAAGGTGAGCGGTGCTTAGCTTTTAATTACATGTTTGACCATACAGATTCTGCTGTTGGCGGATTATAGCAAAATAATTTTAACCTTTTCTTGCTAATTTAAAAGTATTGTTATTGCTGTTTAGCAATCTCGAAAATGGTAGATAAAGTGATAAAAGCGAGCAAAATTATTGCGCTGCTTGAAGAAGGTTGCAGTCAATGCTTCGTGGCTCAGAGGCTAAATGTGAGTCGGTCGACAGTTCAAAGGACCTGGCAGCGCTATCAAGAGACCGGTTCCGTCAAGAGAAGGCCTGGTTCTGGCAGAAAGACATGTACCGAACCACGGGATGATCGTTTTCTAGTTAGTCAAGCGTTGAGAAATCGCAAATCTTCTTATGTGGACCTCAAGAACACCCTCGAAGAAGTAAGAAATGTGCAAATTAGTCTATGGACGGTCAGGAGGAGGCTTCTCGCTGCTAATATACACAGTCATTGCCCGGCACGCGGCCCTAAATTACTCCGTGGACATCGAGTTGCCAGGCTTAGCTTCGCTCGAAATTGTGTGTCATGGACTCATGAAGACTGGGATAGGGTATTGTTCTCCGATGAAGCCAGGATATCTCTGCATGGTGAAGACCGACGTTGGCGAGTGCTACGTAGACGAGGAGAACGCTTTGCAGAGGCATGTTTTGAAGAAATCACACCTTATGGAGGGGGCTCTGTTATGTTTTGGGCAGGAATAAATTCTATGGATCGTACGGAGTTAGTCTTCATCGAAAACGGTACACTGACTGGACACCGATACATAACGGAAGTTCTAATTCCTTATGCACAACCCGCTTTAACCGCTCTTGGCGAAAACTCAATTTTTATGGACGACAACGCTCGCGCCCACCGGTCTGGCGGTGTGGATGCGTATATGCTAGAAGTCGGAATTCGTCGTTTGGACTGGCCAGCTAGAAGTCCGGACCTCAATCCCATAGAGCATGTCTGGAACGTTCTGAAGCGACGAGTGAGATCAGTGCAGCCGGCTCCGCAGACCATCAGAGAGCTAAAGAATGTGATTACCGCGGAGTGGGAACGTATTCCCCAAGAAACCATAAAAGATATACTCACTAGCATGCCCAGACGAATGCAAGCTGTGATTTCAGCAAGAGGGGGTCACACTCAATACTAAACTTTTATCTGCTTTTAATGTATTCAAGAAAAACAAAGAAATTAACGCGTTTCATTTTTATTTAGCGAGCAGGTACAATCATAGTGTTTTGAGCTTAAACATTATTTCTTAATAATGTAATTAAAATGTTATGATAAAACTGATGAAAACTATTCCTTCCTAATTAATTTATGAAATTCTGAGGATAACAATACCTAAAATTGTCAAACAAACTTATAGTAACTATAAAATAGTTCTTTGCTTAAGTGCCCGTTTTTTTTGCAAAAGAGTTTATATATATATATATATATATATATATATATATATATATATATATATATATATATATATATATATATATATATATGTTTAAAACTCTTCTAGATTATTCTCTAGATTTCCTATGGTGAAGGAAATACATACATAATTGTAACAGCCATAGTATTCATACTAATATTATAAATGCGAAAGTAAGTTTGTTTGTCACGCTTTTACGCGAAAACTACTTAACCGATCATCATGAAACTTTGTACAGAGTCATATTCTTGGAGGTATTACAAGTAACATATGATCCTTTTTTTTTTTGCTCGCGATAACCGATATCCACGCGGGCGAAGCCGCGGGCAGAAGCTAGTTAATATATATTGCGTAAAAATTTTCAAGTATCAATATATTATCAAAGCTCTGTAACAGGCGTCTGTTTGAATTTTAATGGTTGGACACACTGACAGCGGTTACTTGACAATGATAGGATACGGAACTCTAAAAGAAGAACAACGGAAATATTTTTAACAATTATAAATGTAAATTATTATATAATACAGATAATGACATATCGAAATATTTAAAAGAAAGTACTCTTTATCAATACATCGAAAAAGAACGAATATGGACCTATATAAAACTACATATCGTCTCGCGCCAAAACTATAACTCGTAAAACTGGCCACACTTTAACTATGACGCGAACAAAAACCGGAATTAAATCCGACTTAAAACCGTAACGAACGCAACGTTAGATTTATAAACTCGACCGACGCTAACACACTTTCACATGTCAATGGATCCGCGTAAAAGCCTAAAAAGCCGAAAAATAAAAAGAAATGAAAAAAAAAAAAAAAACTCGCACAACAGCCGCGCGTACATGCATCTTTTTCACTCGGCTGACAAATGGCTGTGAAACGCAGGATGAGTCGGTCGGATGAAAAATCATTCACAAATTCTGACGCCACTCGCTTAGCCGGCCCGCCCCGGCCACTTTTTAACCGAGCGCCATCAATAAAAAGCCAAAAAGCCGTGGATAAAAAAAAACGCGGCGACGTCACGAGGTACGTTCGCGCCGACACCGGTGAGGAATAAATCAACGGCTGCGCTAGCATGGAGTCGGCTCGGCCGAATTGTGGCGTTTATGGCTTTTTGATTTACACGGCCACTATTGCCGCGTATTTAATGCATACGATAACCCGTGTCGCGCGCCGGTAAATAAAAACACAAATATCGCTCAATGAAAGCCGCTTGTTTCGATTTGTTGCTTTGAATTGGATTATAAAGGCGACTTTTCAAATAAATTCGCTAGCGTTACGGTTGAAATTTATATCGCGCGGCAATTATACTGCGAGACCGATCGATGCTAAACGTTCCAAATTTAAATATTCGCTAGTGTTGTTACGTCTTATGTGTCCGGTACGAAAGACGGAATAAAATAAAATAATAAATTCGGATCAAAATTAAAAGATCGTAAATCATGAACCGAATGACTCACTCGAAGGCCTCTCCACGCTTACATACCCGTTGACTTTGACGGACACGGTCGCATCATGCCCGATCAACTGGTGTCCCGGGGCCCGCCGCTCTCTCACTCATTCACTCATCCATTCATTCACTCACTCCGACGGCTTCGAGTGATCACAGATCAGCTTTCGCGGACCTTTTTTATGCGAAACTGAATTCAGATAGGATTTTTTACGCGGCTGCCTTTTGAAGTGTTTATAATTTGCAACGGATTTGGTTGACTTAAGTGATCGGGACCCACCTGAGGGGTAGGTCTTGTTTTAAAAAAAAAACGTACGAAAAATTCAAAACGGATGCACATGTTGTTTTTAGATTTCGGTAATAAATAAAACGATCTTATGGACGTCAAACCCTGCTGTTGCATATGCAATCAATATTGATTTCCATATGTCCTTTTCTAACCTTACTTAATTGAAGAGAATGATAATCAAAATTTATATGTCCTTGATTCGATTGACAAGTTAAAGACTATTTGTTTCCTTTTATTGAAACAAATAACGCATAAACAATTAACTTTGTATCTTCACATTCTTTAAAATATCTAGGTTTTAAAATTAGAGTCATAGGTTGATGTTAAAAAAAACATAGCTCAATAGACTAGTATACTCTATACCTACTACCAGCTATGATACAGAAATATGAAAGAGTACAAAAAAAATATTGTCAGTTTTTCAATCACAACTTTCATATTTACAAAACAACTAGCAAACCCGGCGAACTCCGTTTCGCCACCAACTTATTTTCGTGAGGGATACTCACACCACGTACTGGCGCCGTCTGCTCCACCACCATGCAAAACCATATTGGTTTGTAGTACATGCTATGTATCAGAGATGGCGCTGTATGTGAAAAATGATTTTCCCTGTTTTCCTGCTTTTCTGTTGAAAATTTTCCTGAATTTTGTTTGCTATAAAGCTCACGGAGCCCGAGACCTTTCCAACGAATGCAAAACCGTGGAAATCGGTTCGTGCGTTCTGTAATTATAGCGTCAGGAAGGAAAACTCGACTTATTTTTATATTATAGATAATATTACAAAATTTATAATTTTTAAATCATTTGATGAGAGTCAATGATGACCCTTCTTCTATATGGAGAAGAGGCCTTTGCCAAGCAATGTATTGTTTAGAAGTTGATTCAATGCACTTCAGTTCATTATGAGAGTATAAGATTATATTATTATGATTTTCCCTGTTTTCCTGCTTTTCTGTTGAAAATTTTCCTGAATTTAGTTTGCTATAAAGCTCACGGAGCCCGAGACCTTTCCAACGAATGCAAAACCGTGGAAATCGGTTCGTGCGTTCTGGAATTATAGCGTCAGGAAGGAAAACCCGACTTATTTTTATATTATAGATTATACCCTCGAAATAATCTCGCAATTAAAATATTTAAAGAAGCTATGTTGACAATTTGTATACATAATATTTGTCACTAAATTGTGAAAATGAATATTTCACAGAACATGTCAATATAACTCATACAAGCTGTTCTTTATATAAAACGAAAACACAGACACAGCGCTAAGAATCGGTAACGTTAACCGGTGATCATAAAAAAAAAAAACCGTCTTAACGTTCCACGGTCGTCCCTTTCATTCCGCTCACGTCTGCCCGAACTGATTGACACGAGACGTCCGCGCCTTACACCCCAGCCTCCCCCGACAACCCAAACTCTCGACACCCCCGGGGGATCCCCCCAACCTGACTTGACCTGTGATCCGAGTAAGAAACATGTGAAAAATGTCATTAATGCAGTCCCGCGTTCTTATTGAGTCGAAGTCGATGGAATTGTTGAGGATCTTGTCGCTTAATATTGCTATGTAAAATACTTGTTATGAATAATGTCATGTTCGTTCATGTTCGTTTTCGATTATCAGTTAATTGGATTTATTCAATGACGGATTTCTCGTAATAATAATATATCAAACAGTAACACGAGCTGATCACTCATGTGTGATAACATTTAAATATCGAGTAGGTTACGAAAGGATTTATCTGCGCAAATATTGGCAAGAACATTTCAGAAAATATCGAATAAAAAAATGAGATACAAAAAAAGAACGTTGTTTCGCTGGAAACAATTTCCCAATGAATACAAATCATTGAAAAGATTGTAAGTAACAAAATTAAAAACCCGATAAAAAATGAACTCGACGCGAATAAAACGATGCGGTGCAGCGCAATTTGGAGACAGGGGCGGACTCGAAGTTTGTTAATTTGTTCGAGCAATCACAATCGTAAGCGCGCTCGTCGAAGCGTGCATAAGTTTGAATTGCTTACAGTTTAGAATAAATAGCCCGAGTCGGCGACACCCACCGACTGACTAAAAAATATAACTACATTTGTACGCGTAATCGGAACACATTTACAACGTAACGCGTCCTCGTTATTGGTCACCGAAACATACGAGCTTCGTAATGAAGACATCCCGATCCTAGATGTTAATAACGAACAGACGCGTCAAACAGAAACCGTCAATATGGACGCAATAACGCAAAACTCCAAACAATAGGCATTAATAAGAGCGTATAACGCTAGGCGCTGAGCGGCGCCGTATCCCGGGATGCGCTTATTAAAACATTTCACCCGGGCAATATCTGGCGATAGCGCGACGTGCACAATATGTGCCGCAAACTCCGTCCGCATGTGACGACCTGTGGGAATCGCGGCCGAGAAAACTTCATTAACTCCAACGACCCCCATCCCGAGTTCCCCGTGCTCGCCACCCGGTGACGGACCGGGGACGGCCGGTCGCTTATTACGTCTCGAACGTGCCGCGAAAATCGAAGAAATGTGACGTAAATACGTGAAGCTCGGAAGAATCGTCCCGCTGATTGGTCGGGCTTTGTGCTCGACTGACCGTTTAATGCGATCTGTATCTGGAGGAGCCATTTTTCGGATTATTATTATTATATGTGCCATCATTTTTATTGGGTGATTGCATCGTATTGCGTTTAAGCGATCGGGCGTCGCCACATAAATAAACATCCATCGGACACTCCTCCGAACCCGACGTTATGGCACGATAAATTATTCCTAAACAGCATTTGTGTAATGAAACTGTCTTTTTTCGTATTTCGGTCTTACGTAATACTCGTATCATCGAAGGACTCTGTATGAACAAATAATAATATACCAAAAGAGCTGATGAGTTACGCATAAAAATAAACATTTTTTTCCCATTTCATCTCGATACAATTGCATTCAGTGATCCCTCAATCAAGTCCCGCTTTGATGTGGAAAGATAGACATTCAGAGCAGCCGGCAGCGGCGCTGTGGGTGTCGCGTTAGGTTCTCGGCCGCGTCATTTAACATCGACTTTTAAGGTCACCCTTCAACGAAATCAGTGGATTTTATTTTCTAGAAATGCTTCAAGACACGAAGGGGTGTTTTTTTTAAAGCATATTTTTATGTAGTGTATGCAAACATAATAGATTTTTATTAAGATTCTTCATAAACAATAGCATCAAAATTTTAAAATAATTTCTAATTTTTCAGTTTATACAATTAATTTTTAAATATAAATAAAATCAAAAATTTATACCAAAGTACTTGAAATTAAAAACTCAACAATTGAAAAACCTGCCAAATCATATCATTATTATTTTCATTTTACTTTCTTTTACTCCACATAAATGTTTTTCTTTATTTATTTCAAATTGTTAAAGCTTTTTTTAAGTGATATTACGGCAAATTATATAACTAGATAAATTATTATACTATGTTTCTTTTTAATTTCAAACCTAAACAGCTAACAAATAAGTTTTTAAGACTAGACTACATCTGTTAGGGTATACCAACTTCTGATCTGAACCACATCAGTTAAAGTGGTATATTGTGTCCAGTTTCTCAGAAACGACCACACAGGACTCGTTACGCGTTGACGATATAATTTTACGTCGTCCGAGATAACATTTTCCCTTTGATGATATTTATATCAGATGCTTGGATTGTATTTGATATATTAATGTTGTACGCACCTTCATATATAAAGTTATTCGTATTCGTCTGTATCTATATTTATTAAAAACTAGAAGTTTTTTTTTTACATTAATAATCTCAGCATGTAATAAATTCGATCTGAAAAATATTTCTTTCGTCAGATAGCCTGCTTATTGGGAATGCTATAGGCTATAAAACCTAACTATGTAATTTATAGGAATGAAACAGTTATCATAAGTTTTAGGGAACAACCCACACGCCACACGTGTGCGTGTCAAGATAAGGGAACAACAAACGCGGTATCAACAACGCTGTTGTCAAGACTGCGTGTGTTGTTTAGTTAATATTATCAATTCTGTAAAATATTGTATTAGATATTAAATTAAGTGCTCATCATGGTTTACTATGGATAATTATTTTTTTAAATCTAAAACTAAACCTTTGTGATATTACTAGCTTTGATGTTTATGTGCAATGTTATGTAATATAGCCTTTGTTACTTATGAAAGTGGTTCAGTAGATTTTATTAATTGCAAACAAATATGTATATGTTTACTTTTTAGAATACTACTTATAGTCTGTCTAAATATTACAAAAAAAAAATAATATTAATGGACAGCTTATAACAAGATATTTCGTTGACATTCCGACCGCGACAGTCGATCGACGAATGACGACCGCACGACACCTGCGTCCGTGCCAAACACTTTGTACTCCATAAACAATATTCAAGGGGATTTTTATGATGAGTTTTGTTTTTTAATTTGACTTCATTTACATTATCGTGGGTCTCCCCACCCTTTCATCGAGAGCACGTTAAGTCGGAGGTCCCGTTTGTTATCATAGACACCTTGTAGCGATCGTTCTTCATTTTGAGAAATTATCTGCTAACCCGCAAACAACAGAGAGTATGCTTTTCCTATATTGAGAAGACATAGGCCTTCCTATATAGGCCTTCGCCCTGCTGTGGGACGTTAAGAAAATGTTTCAGTTCAGTTCAGTACATTAACTTGAGATTTCTAATAGTTTTTTTTTTAACGAATTCACTAATAAATTTAAATATATATTCTGCCAACTGATGTATTTTGTAACAATTGACAGAAATATGTAACAGCTCAAGATAATGTTTAGCAACTAACTTTTGTATTAATTAACAATATTAAATCTAATTTCGTTATACTCTTTCAATCTTATTTATTCTATTCTGTTTTATAGTATTATAAAATGAGAGTTCCTTTTTTGTCTTTTCTAATGCAATGATTTCAGTATATATTAGACCGATCTTCAATTATTTCTTTTAAATAAATAAATAAACGTCTAACACACAAAGGCCCCCAGTAGGATGTGAATCCTGTGTCGGTCCGGATCATAGACATAATATACTTTCGTATATATTAAATGTCTATGGTCCGGATACACACACAACAACAAGCTCAAACGCCCAGACCACGACGAAAATCTGTATGGTCTATACAAATATTTGTCATGTGCGGGGATCGAACCCGCGACCGCTAGCGCATCAGCCAGTTGTTGTGACCACTGCGCCAACGCATCGTCTATTTAATATATTGCGGAAAGCAAAAACTATGATGTGAAGATGTTGAAACTATGTGACTGTGCGGCAGTTTGGATGTAAAGTAGGAATGACGCTATAATGTGAACGCTTTACTTTAATCATTAAGCGACATTAACTATTACGTTCATAGAAACAATGTCTATTAAATACATGTAGGTATGTAATAAGACTGAAAAAATTTAGCATTATGAAAGAAAGTTAGTATAAGAGTATTTCTCGAAATATCACTAAATGTAACAAATATTATATCAACTTATAACAAATGAAGTAAACAAAACCGGAGTGACAACTAAACCCGTCGATGTCTTGTATTTCTTTTCGACGCCGGTCCGAGAGACCCTTCCGTCAATCAAACGTCAGCGGCTGGATTTCTGTCCGTCTGTCTGTCCGAAACGCGTAACCCGACTCTGGAAATCCACTTAATCTTTATTGACATCGTGCTCAACCAAGTTCCAATTACGTCGCGGTGCAAAAATGTGCCCTATTCAGAGGTGATAGGGTTGACAGCGACCGTATATATAAAATTTGCGATATGTCCGTACGTTCATTAGTTGCCAGTTTTCTTAAGCGGACAACGTCTGTTATTTTGATTTTTATTGATGGCTTTTCTTATTGTTTCTGTTTGAATGCTACATGACAGTAATATAGACGTTTAACCGTTTAGATGTTCAATACAAAACAATAACATTTTCAACAATCCATATTTATTAGTAAATATTTCTTAATAAAAAACAAAACTCATTGTATTACGAACGTACTAGCATGACTTGTAAACATGCCACAGCTGCGAATAAGCCGCTTCTCTTTTGGAGGAGAGACAATGAATAATTTGTGGGTTTTCAAGCATTGAGTAAATATACCTTTTTTCTAAAGGTGAGCAACGCATTCACAAATATTCTATGATGCAGATTTCCAAGATTGGCAGTAACCACTTAACATCCGATGATGCTGTCTGCCTGTTCCCACCGTTATATAAATTAATTATATACCTATAGAGTAATTCTGCCACTACATTGATCTTCACTGCAGACCACGGTAGTAATTGTAATGCCATATTTACGACATGAAAAACTCAGCGGTGCCGACCCGGATTTGAACAACTAGCATTTGGTGTAGATTCACGCCTTCTAAATACTGTACTATCTCAGTTTAAATATTATTTTACTTATTTATTTGAAAATATACATCAATATTTTTTAAAATATTATTATAATTATTTCAAAATATACATAACATCCTAATTCTAAAATATTAAATTTTGTTTTTTATTCTTTGTTTCAATCTCGTGATCTCTTATTCGGATTAAAAATGGTGGCTTCTAAAATTATGATCATTGAGAAGGCTAAGAAACATCAAGTTGTACCTATCTCATATGGGTGAGGTAGGGGTAAGTATCAGTAACCATTAAAAACCAACGCGTGTGAAACCGGGATCACCTTGTCTATTATAAGGGTTTTCGTTGTTAACTTTATTCCTTGTAAGATCAAAAGTTATATAACTCAACGTTATTTATTAATTTATTCAAATGTTTTTGTACTCTCTAAACATGAATTCGTGAGTTTTCAATAATTTCAAGAGAATATTCACTTTTTATCAATGTGAGAATCGTACTACGCAGAATCAGTGACGTTTTAACGTATGAATATGTGAATATCAGATTTCACTGATTTCAATATTGAATATTATGTGTATGTGTATTAATGATTAATCACTAACTTGTTATTGAAACAAATTTAGTGAAAATTTTACTGATTCATTTTTGAATAATAAAATACACTTAAAGTGTTAAAGAAAGGCGGGCGTTACTGCTACTGCATTTTCTACCAGTCAAGAATACTATAATAAGAATACCATACTGAACTGAAAGGCCGGTAAATGTCCACTGCAGCTGGGTAAAGGTCTCAATATTGGAGTAGCTTTGCAGCCTCGACACGCTGCTCTTCTTCCGGTTGCCCTTTTCTCTACCAAGAATAACGACCATTATCTAATATTTACGATAACAACCAGGATTAAGGCTTGAGACTGAACTTTTTTGTTACATATAGGTATGATATTTTAGTATTTATGAACTTATTCGGAAAGTATACAGTTTCGTTTTACATTTTAAATTTTTTTTTTTAAATTATACATAAACAAATCAAGTTCCAATATTTTTATATTATATTATATTTTATAAATATATATATTATATGTGTAAAATAAAATTCATTAGTCACCCGGACACCTGTCGGAGAGTCAACGTAACACGAAAATAAACACTCTAGTCGTCGATCGTGAGCGTTCGGCCTTTGCTTTTCAACGCTCATTGTCGGACGGGAGTTTTTGCTTTCGTTTTCGTTTTCGACTTAGTGTGGATTATTTTATTAAAATTATATATTTTTTGTTCATAGAAATTTGAATTAAATTATTTTTAATTATAGTCTGACAAATGATATACAACAGTTTAATAGGCAACCGTTCTGATATAGTGTTGTGACTAGTCACCTCAACACCGGCGGTTGCGGATTTTTTTTTTGTTTATTTACTTTACAAATGTTGGTACAGTAATCTTAATTTATATATGCATTAAAAACCACTGAGGTTTACAACTTTGCATATAATTGACAGTTTTGCAACAATAAAATTGGATTATTAAGTAGGTCAGTTATAAATTTATTTAGAGACAAAACTAGGCAAGCGCATCAAGTGTTTATGGTAGGTACTAGAGAAGTGGTTCTTTAATTTGTTTTTAATACCTATTAGATGGTGTGATACTGTCGCGTAAGTCGGTGGGTAGATCATTTATTAAACGTGGAATCAGGTAGCTGGTAGTTCGTTCGCCATACACATTTGAGGCTCTTATCGTATGGAGTCGGTTCCGTGCAACTGACCGCGTGTACAAAAGTTGTTCAATTTCGTGCTGTAAAGTTTATATATTCGATTACTGCTCGGGGCAATTACTTGTATTTGTACAAATATTTGTTTATGGTCTGGTTTATTGTGGATGTCCCCACAGTGCTGCGGGGAGCACGTAAAGCCGTCGATGCCGGTTGTTATCACAGACATCTGATAACGATCGTTACTCATCGTAAGGAAAAATCTCCCTCAACCCGCGGTGGAAGATTCTTCAATACAATATGGAGAGGAGATCTTAGTAGGATTTTTGTTTGATTGTGCTAATCTTAAGACTTAAAAAATACTATATCAAAATTATTAATAGTGCAAAATAATAAGGTTATTAGGGATTTGTTATTTGGGATATGTTATTAGGGATATCATAATATTTTTGCAGGTTTTTTTTAAATACTGTTAATAACTAAACCATATGGATTGAATTAAATATTTTTGATCTGAATATTATCATTGCGATTAATCTACGACTTTAAATTCTCAATAAAAAAACTCGTATATATTTTTTTCATTCATTCTCCACCCGTCGTATCCATTCAAATCGTACGACTAAACTTTTTGCTTCAACTTTAAACATATCAAAAATTGATTGATTGATGTTTGTTCTGCGGGCATTAGTGGATCTACCTGTGAGTTATTTGTGCTCTTATTGATATTAAGATGTATCTCAGGGCACGTAATTATAATAATATTCATCACTTCTCCGGACCCTGTTATTAAATTTGACAGCTCCTCAGTCAATCTTCCGTTTTTGACCTCTTTAGTGCGTCTTTGAGGTGACGGGAAATTATATTAGTAAGCCCATTGCTTCCAATCGGTTTTGATGGATGAAACGTTATAAAGCCGCGTTTAATACGATTTCGTGTTAGTGTTGTAGGTGGAACTGGTCGTTTATTAATTATTGAATTTATGAATTATTTGAACTGAACGAAACAGAATCAGTCTGTAAACTACCCACTGCTGGGCAAAGGCCTCTTCTCCATATATGAGAAGGTTTGGAGCTTAATTCACCATGAGTAACGATCATTATCAGATGTCTATGATAACAACGGGGATCGACGGCTTTACGTGCTCTCCAAGGCACAGTAGAGAAACTGACAAGGATATACACCTAGACGAAACAAATATTTGCAC